>OX451737.1:1663080336-1664353812 GCA_948472305.1 Vicia faba
AAGATTGGATGCACATTTGCAAACCTAATTCTATCAGTGATATATAGTGAACATTTGCAGACCAAATAAACAAGGTTTTGAGGCGTGTAGGTTGAAGAACAAACTTCAAAAAAATCAAGAAAAAGTGGTGATCTATTTTCATATTTCCAGGCGCTTTCAAGCCATTCCAAGCACTCCCTTCACTTGCTGGACATTTAAGGAGTCTATCCCAATCCTTAGCAAGTAGTTTCGTGTACAAAAACTCACTGTAAGTGTCTCACGATACCAGCACTTTGTTGAAATTCAATATCATGATTCTGGCATTTGTAGCATGAATTATTTATATATTCTTGTTCATTGAAGCATTTGCAAGTTGTTGGTAATGATTAATTGCATTTTTGCTAACAATACAGAGATATGCAATTGTTAGGTTTTCTTGGTTCATTTTAGGGTTTTTTCATACAGGAATAATTGGTCCAAACGGAGGAGACCATTGTGATCAGCGGATCAAACCCAGTTGATCGATGGTCTTGAATTTTATTTACATTGTTTGTATGTAATTTCTGAGATGCACAGGGTTACAGTTACAGTGCCATATCCGTAGGTAAAGGTTATGAGTTTTAAACGACGGATCCAGGGAAGAAGACGATAGCGTGTCACTACTTTACTGGCTGGTTTAAATTCGGGCGCGTTTATTCTGGCCAGAAACCTATTGTTCTGATCTGTTGTTTGTTTCTGTATGTTTGTGATACGGTGGGAGAACTGATTTGAGGTTTTGCGTTTGTGTTCGCAAATGTTTCGGTTTAGCAAGAGTCGCCACCGACTTTTTATTTTATCCTAAGGAAAGGTCAAAAAGCACAGGAAAGACCTTTGAGATGTTTTCTTGGGTTCGGGGAGTAGATTATGAAAAGGGAAGGTGCAAGCACCATTTTCATCCATGGTTATCCATGGGCTCTTAGTTACTTGTTTAGATCACTTGCTTTGCTTTTCCAATTGTTTGAAATGGTGCTCTTCAATTGTTTGAGATGGTGCTTTGTGTGTGGTTTTGAAAGATGTTTTGAAAAGAGGCCATCGTTGTGGCAACCTTTGTAATAATTCTTGTTTGAATGTATACAAAGGTGTTTTTGTCTTTTGAAAAGATTTCAATGTTTTGAAAGTTTGTTTTGGGAAATGTTTTGAAATTGTGTTGTGAAGTGTGTTTGAAAATAGCAAGGATGTTTTTGCAAGCTTTTTGATCAAGTAACTAAGAGTTATCTACCTTATTTTACTCAAAGATCTTTCCTAATGTTTTTAACCCTTTTGACAGTGTTGTTTCACCATTGCATTTGGTGAACAACCTTGTGTTAGGACGTTAAACGGGACAGGCGCGGGTCATCGTATAGACCATGATAGCAATTGCGTTAGGTATCTTTGGCAATTTTCTTGAGGGACTTGATCATTTTTGTTTAGGCAACCAAGATAGCGTCATCGAGGGACTATGATCTTTTGTTTTGTTTTTGTTTTGCCAAAGTACCCAACATGCATACCATGGCCCATTTTTGAAGGCAACAAATGGATTGTAACCCTAGGGGTGCAAGTGTGCATTGTATTTGATTTTCATGCATATTTGTCTTTGATTAGGTCAAACTATTTGTTAATTTGGATTTTTGCATACAAACCCTAATTCTCTAATCATGACATAATTGAAAGCGTAAAATGCGAGAATTTAAAGTTCTAAGCTATTACAACATGATTATGGGGATGGGGGTACAATTTTAAATGGGAGGTATTTGACAAGAAATATAAACCCTAATTTACTATTACATCCAAATTGAATCACAATGCATAAATATTTAAATGGACAACTATTTAAATAACAAAATAAATAAATATCAAATAAATATGAATTATGCAAAAAATGGTTTTTTTTTGTTTGTTTATGTATGTAAAAGTATTTTGGATGAAAAAAAAGTATAAAAAATAAAAAAAGATTAATTTTATTTGTTTTAAGGGGAAACTCTAATTTCTTTAAGAAAATAAATATAATATATTATTTATATACAAAAAATATATTAATATGTGTAAAAATGAAATATACTTAAAAAAGGGTATTTTTTAGTATAAATAATAATAAAAATAAAATGTAATATTTTTGTATTTTTATTCTAAGTATTTAATAAAATAAAAGTATATATATATATATATATATATATATATAATATAATATATATATATATATATATATATATATATATATATAATATATATATATATATATATATATATATATATATATATATATATATATATATATATATATATAATATATATATATATATATAATATATATATATATATTATATATATATATATAATATATATATATATATATATATATATATATATATATATATATATATATATATATATATATATATATATATATATATATATATATATATATTATATATATATATATATATATATATATATATATATTATATATATATATATATATATATATATATATATATATATATATATATATATATATATATATATATATATATATATATATATATATATATATATATATATATATTAAGTATGTATAATATAAAATAAAATATGTACAAAAATAAATTATATTTTTAAAAATATTTTAGTATGAATAAAAATAAAGAACAAAATATAAAAATATAAATTACATATTATTTTCAAGTTTTCAAATAAATTATAAAAGTATTCAAAATGTTTTTATGCTAGAAAAATCAAAATAAAATACCAAATAAATGTAAAAAATTATAAAAATATTTTTTTGAGCATTTATTATATTTGGAAATAAATAAACAAAATCAGAAAAGAAAACAAAAATGAAAAATATAATTATTCAAGCAAATGGGCCAGGGGGTGCAAAAATGAAAGTGGGAGGAGCCAAAAGCAAGCCTGGCCAGGCCCAGCCCAATCCAGTTTCATCTTCAACCTTCAGACCTTGTAAACGCGCGTGTCTGGTTCAAATGCTACATCTTGTATACGTGATCTTTTGCCAAAACTCACAACATCAACTTGTAGAGAATTTCAATACGATTCTAACCATATAAAGCATTAATCCTAACTCTCAAAGACCAGAGAAAATTTCTCTGGCCCTAAAATCTGACCTAGTTTTTTCAGCATGTTCATGGATGAAATTCTCTCAACACACTTAATATAAATGAAAGCTGAGCATATGTATGGCTTCCTAGCATTGAATACTACATTTTTTATTCACAAACCTAAAGCTAAATGTTCCTAAATAGAGAGATAGAAAGTGATGAAAAACCTATTTCAGTTGGATTCGTGTAGGGCAATTCAGTGCTTCTCAACAAGTTTTGAGGTGTCTGGTAGCTTTCCCTGAACTTCACTTGATCTTTTCTAATAGCTAGTTTGCCTTGAATGTCCCTGAATCAGCCTCTAGAACTCAACCTGCATAAGCTTGAAATGAAAATGGTGAACACTGTAAATGGAGTTATAGTTGGCAATGGAGGTTTGGGATAGCTTGAGTGAGTTGAATGGAAGGTGTTTGAAGCAAAAAGGAGAAAAACGTACGAGCCAAATGAGCTATGGCACTCAAGTTGCAGCACCTGCCCTGTTTTGCCAAAGAAGTGTGATTTTTGGATATGGGAGGTTTTGAGGCTCAAGTACTCGTGTTTCTTGCTTAAAGGGTTTTATGAAAGTTGTTCAAAAAGTTTATGTAAGCTAGCAATGGCTTGTGTTTACAGGCCTGTACAAGCCATCAAATATGCTGCATACAATCCTCTTGGTTGCTGGAATTTGTGGATTTGATTTGGCTTCTGAGATCTTGGCCCTATGCTTTAAAGATCATGGTTTGACATAAAGCATACCTTTTCAAAAATAGAAATGTGCCTTTTTTCTACTTAGGGCTTAGTTTTGTGTACAATGTCCAAATGGCAAAAGCAAATGCTTAGACTGATGGATTTGCATTAAATTAAGGAGTGTGAATTGATTTAGAGGCCTGCAAACTAGTACAAGGCATGCTGGTTTGAAAATGCCACTTGAGTGAACATGAATTTGCCATGGATACAAAGTGAGTTTTTGCCAACTTCAAGCATTCGATTCTCCCTAACCACAAATGTGTTTGAGGAGTTATTGGACAATTTGGAAAGCTTGAAACATGCTCTATAATCCATATTTGAAATGCAACTTGAGAATCCAAGTGGAACAATTTGAAAAATTGCCAAGAAGATAGGGCAAAATCCTGCCTAAACTAGGGCAAAATTTCACTAAGTTAAAAGTTTTAGGGACCCTTGTTCCAAAAATCATAACTTGAGATCCAAGCTTCTTTTGAGAAAACTCTGTGAATAAAAGTTGTAGACTTTGTGGAGTACTACAACTTTCATGTTGTAAGTTTTGTTTGAATCTATTTTCATCTTGGTGAAAATGTGGGACAAAGTTAGGAAAAATTAAGAAAATTTCATAACTTAGAAAAATTCTAAGTTATGAAATTTTTTCAATTTCAAACCCTAATTTGCAATTTTGGGTTTCTTGATGAACAAGTTTCATATTTGACACATCTTGATGAAAAATGACCCTTGGCACTTGATTTTGACCAAAAAGTCAAAGTTTGACTTTTCAGTGTACAGTCAAGTTTTGATCAGTTGATTGAAAAATTCATCTGTCAATCCCATGCATTTGAGATCTTTTGAACTTGTTGAATAGGTCAAGATGATGTCATTGAGTCCTTGAGTCCATGGTTGAGCTTAATTTGCCATTGGCTAGGTCAAACAGTCAAAAATTGCCTTTGTACAGTCAAAACCCTAAAAATGACCATTTTGCCCTTTTGGTGATCTGATCAAATTTCTTGTGGAATTGTGATCCAAACTTGATCAAATAGTTAATATGAGTTCATAATGTTGATGTGGGTCAAAATTCATGAGGTTTGACTGTAAATTGGCCACAGTTGACTTTCCCCCCAATACAACTGATTTCTAGGTCAACTGTCCAATTGACTGGGCAAAAATTTGATTCAAGGCTTGAAACTTGGTATGGACAAACTTATGAGTCCAACATGAAGTATGAAAGTCACTTTGAGCTTTGAAGGTCCAAAAATCCTTGTGCAAACTCAAACCCTAATTTAGGTCAACAGTGCAAGGAGGTGTCTTAAGCAGAGCAAACCCTAGCTTGATCTTGAGTTCCAAGAGCCTTGTGATGAGAAATGTTGATAAAATGAGAGGGAAAATTTTGGGGTACAACAGTTGCCCCTGTTCAATCTTCTTGAACCTAAAGAGTTAGATTGGCAAGTTTGCCTTTCGTGACTCAAAGGTAAAAGAGGATTGGACACTAGAGTGCCCGTAAATTTGCACTCGTCAAAATGTATCTGAGGGAATGGGCTTAAAGATTCCATTTGGAGATGGTAGAATCTTGATAGAGATGGGCTTAAAGATGCCATCCAAGACTTGTTTGTTGAAAATCAGTAGAATGAATCATCAGAATGGTATCCGTATTTGGAACGTATCTGAGTTGTATCTGGAGACTGGGTTTGTATGAGCAAGGGAATGGCGTCCATGTCTAGAGCGTATCTGAGCTATAACTGTATTTGATTCTTGAATGAATATCAGAATGACTGCTGTGTCTGGAGTGTATCTGTATTGTATCTGAATCCTGAATGGGCGACAGAGAAACATCTGTGTATGGAGCACCTATGTGCTAGGGATAACTTCTGAATGAGTGACAGAATGGCAACCGTATCTGGAGCGTATCTGGTCTGTATCTGAAGTTGAGATCTGTATGAGTAGCAAAATGAATTCTGTGTCTGGAGTGTATCTGTACTTGAAGTTGATAGTTGAATCTGAATGAGAAATAGAATGCCCACCGTGTCTGGAGCGTATCTAGTCTGTATCTGATTGCTGAAGTCTGAATGAGTAGTAGAATGACCGTCGTGTCTGGGGTGTATCCCTACTGTATCTGAAATCTTTGAATAGTTGTTAACGATAGCTTTTAATTTTATCCTGAAAAGGGTAAAATGTTAGCTAAAACACAAAGTTATGTTGCATGATATGTATGATGCAATAAAATGTGTTTCATCAATGTTTATGATTTATGAATGTAATGGATGGGCATGTAAGCTGATTAGCTGTCTTGCTGAGGAAAATAAATCCTTGATAACTGGAGATAATAAAATCTTTGACTGCTGCCGGGGGAAGTAAATCCTTGACCGATGTTGGGGATTCCAAAAATCTTTGATTGTTGAAGATGAGAAATCCTGGGACCACTGTTGGGGACCAAAAATCCTTTGTGACTCGTGGGGATTAACAAGAGCTTTGACCACTTCTGTGGGGATGTGAGAATTCTTCATGACTTTCCTGGAGAAATAAGGAAAAATCCGACGATCTCTACTGGGGAATTAAAACCTGGGAGGCTTCAAATGGAGAAACAGGAACTAGGATCTTCGTTCTGTTGGGAAATAACTCTGTGGGGAGAGTGTTTACTCTGCTTGGGAAATCAGGAGTTTAGGTTGTATGCCAATCTACTGGGGATTCCTAGTTGGGGATAAGACAAAGAGTTAACTGTTATCTGGTTGATTCTCAGACTTTTAAGGTAACCTGTTGGGGAAACTAGGGAAAACTGAATGGTTCCCACTGGGGATTGATAGTTGGAAATTTGACTCCGCTGGGGAAGAAGGTTTAGAGTATTCTAGCTCCGTTGGGGATATGTTTTTCAAGGTTTTCGGGCTCCACTAGGGATCGGGAGTTTGGAGACTTAACTCTGATGGGAATCTTGAAACTTAACTCCGCTGGGGATATGTACTTCAAGGTTTTAGCTTTGTTGAGGATCTGAATGACCTACTGTAGGGGGATTTCTTCTGGAATAGCCTAGAAACATTTTCCTGCACTTTCAACCTACCAGTAATTATCCTTTCTCATTTAGTTTTATTTGTAAGCAGTGATTATATTCAAATGCATATGCCTATTTAACAAAACATTGGACATTTTCAAATAAAACATAAGTGTAAAAAGAAAAGAAAGGCAAGCAAATTTCTGCACTTTGAAGTATTCTTGTATTAACTTTTGTAAGTATTTGTACAAAGGAGACAGACATCCTAGTAAGAGAATGTTGTCATAAAATTGAGAAAAATTTTATACAAAAGAAAGATGGCTATGTGTAGCAATTCCATGGGGTTCCCATTCTGCTATAGCCTTCACAACTCTGAGTGTCTTGTCCATTTGTTGCTTCGTCCGAAGGTGATTGGATTGATCATGAGCTTGGAGCTTATTGGTGAATATATTATCCTTAAAGTGATCCGACGAGACATAGTCATACGCTTTAATTCCCTAACTTTTGCCTGGACCGCTCTTTCGGGTTTTCAGTCCACCGGGAAACCCTTTTTTGCCCAAGTCGCCCTTTCGGGTTTTCAACTTGCCGGGTGTACAGATTTTTTTATTTATCCCTAATTTTTGCCTGAACCGCCCTTTCGGGTTTTCGATTCACCGGGATGCCCATTTTTGCCCAAGTCGCCATTTCGGGTTTTCAACTTGTCGGGTCGTTTTATGCGTAGTATCTTTTGACTATGTCTGCGTTCGCAGGGTGCGGCAAGTTATCACCGTCCATGGTGGTCAGAATCATTGCCCCACCAGAAAAGATGTTCTTGATCATAAATGGTCCTTCGTAAGTAGGAGTCCACTTGCCCCTGGGATCACTTTGCGACAACATGATCCGCTTGATTACAAGATCTCCGACTTGATATACTTGACGCCTGACTTTCTTGTTAAAAGCCTTGATCATCCGTTTTTGATACGTCTGACCATGACAAACAGCAGTAAGTCGCTTCTCGTTGATCAAATTAAGTTGATCAAGCTGAGTCTGAATCCAATCGTCTTCACTCAAACCAGTATCCTTCATGATCCTCAAAGAATGGATCTGAACTTCCATAGGTAAAACAGCCTCCATGCCATATACCAAAGAAAAAGGGGTTGCCCCTGTTGAAGTATGCGTCGTAGTATGATATCCATGTAGAGCAAACGGTAACATTTCATACCAGTCTTTGTAGGTGACTGTCATCTTTTGAATGATCTTCGTGATATTTTTATTTGCGGCTTCAACAACACCGTACATCTTTGGCCGATAGGGAGATGAATTGTGATGTTGAATCTTGAACTGCTCGCATAGAGCGGTGATCACAGTATTGTTCAAATTTGTACCATTGTCTGTGATGATCCTGTCGGGGATACCATACCGGCATATGAGATTCTGTTTGATGAAGCGGGCAACCACATTCTTTGTAACGGAGGCGAAGGAAGCTGCTTCGACCCATTTGGTGAAGTAATCAATAGCCACCAGGATGAAGCGATGTCTATTGGATGCCGTAGGCTTGATCTCTCCAATCATGTTGATTCCCCACATTGCGAATGGCCAAGGAGCTGTTAGAACATTGAGAGGAACAGGAGGAATATGTACCTTGTCAGCATAGACTTGGCATTTATGACAAGTACAAGCGTATTAATGACAGTCAGCTTCCATGGTAGACCAGTAGTAGCCTGCCCTTAGAATCTTCTTAGCCATTGTATGTCCGCTCAAGTGGGTGCCGAAGGTGCCACTGTGTATTTCAATCATGATCAACTCAGCTTCAGCTTTGTCCATACAACAAAGTAGAACATAATCATGGTTGCGCTTATAAAGGATACCATTGCTCAGGAAGAACTTGGCAGTAAATCTCCTTAAGAACTTTTTGTCATTGACGGAAGCTCCTTCAGGGTACTTTCGAGTCTGGAGATACCTTTTGATTTCATGAAACCAGGGTTGTTCCACTACTTCTTCGGTATTAATCTCATGGCAGTGCGCAGGTTCGTCCATTCGTTCGATGGTGATTTGTGGAGCCTCATTATCCCAGTTGAGTTTAAACATAAAAGACATTGTAGCCAGAGCATCTGCTAGCTGATTTTCTTCTCGCGGGAAGTGCTTGAAAGTAATCTGCTCGAAATGAGGCAACAATGTCAAGACATGTTCTTTGTATGGGATAAGATTAGGATGTTTAGTATCCCACTCTCCTTTGATTTGACTGATAACCAAACCTGAGTCCCCAAATATGACCAAAGATTTGATTCCCAAGTCAATAGCAGCCTTGAGACCAAAGATACAAGCTTCATATTCAGCCATATTGTTGGTACAGCTGAAGCAAAGTTGGGCAGTGAAGGGTGTATGGCAACCTTCTAGAGAAATAAGTACCACACCGATGCCGTTGCCAAGTGCATTTGAAGCACCATAAAAGTACAGGGTCCATTGGGATCCATTTTCAGGTCCGTCATACGGTCTGTTACCTTCAATGTTGTCCAATGTCATGATGTCCTCGTCAGGGAAGTCGAATCTCATAGATTGGTAATCTTCGACGACTTGATGAGTTAGATGGTCAGCTAGTACACTCCCCTTTATAGCTTTTTGGGTTGTGTACTGGATATCATACTCAGTCAGGATCATTTTCCATTTAGCGATTCTTCCAGATAAAGCAGGCTTCTCGAAGATATAATTAATCGGATCCATTTTAGAAATAAGCAAGGTGGTATGTGTCAACATATACTGCCTTAGCCGGCGAGCAGCCTATACCAAAGCGTAGCAAGTTTTCTCGAGCAGTGAGTAGCGAGTCTCACAGTCGGTAAACTTTTTGCTAAGGTAATAAATGGCATGCTCTTTTCGGCCAGACTCGTCATGTTGGCCAAGTACGCACCCTATTGAGTTATCCAAAACAGTCAGATACATGATTAACGGCCTTCCTTCGACGGGTGGCATCAAGATAGGAGGTTCCAGCAAATACTCCTTGATCTTATCAAAAGCAACTTGACAATCATCGTTCCATTCAACCACTTGATCTTTCTTCAACAACTTGAAGATTGGCTCACAGGTAGATGTTAGGTGAGAGATGAACCTTGCAATATAGTTTAAGCGTCCCAAGAAACCTCTAACCTCCTTTTCAGTGCGGGGGGCAGGAATTTCTTGTATAGCTTTGACTTTAGCAGGATCAACCTCAATGCCTTTGTTGCTGACGATAAATCCCAAAAGCTTACCAGACCTGACTCCAAAAGTGCACTTGCTAGGGTTCAGTCTGAGCTTATATTCCCTCAATCTGACAAACAACTTTTGCAGATGATCAAGGTGTTCTTCTTCTGTCTGTGAACGGGCTATCATGTCGTCTACGTAGACTTCAATCTCATGATGTATCATGTCATGAAACAAAGCTACCATGGCGCGCTGATAGGTTGCCCCAGCATTCTTCAGTCCGAATGGCATCACTTTGTAGCAGAAGGCACCCCACTGCGTAACAAAAGTAGTCTTCTCCATGTCTTCGGGGGCCATTTTAATCTGGTTGTATCCCGAGAATCCATCCATGAAGGAAAATACCTTATGTTGAGCTGTATTGTCAACCAAGATGTCAATGTGTGGTAGTGGAAAATCGTCTTTAGGGCTAGCCCTGTTTAAGTCCCGATAGTCCACACACATTCTGACTTTTCCGTCCTTCTTAGGCACGGGCACAATGTTAGCGACCCATTGTGGATAGGAAGTAACATCCAGAAAGTCAGCATTGAATTGCTTCATCACCTCGGCTTTGATCTTTTCAGACATGTCGGGCCTCATTCGGCGGAATTTTTGTTTGATCGGTGGACAGTCTTCTCTTTTAGGGAGATGGTGAACCACGATATCTGTATCTAGTCCCGGCATGTCTTCATAGGACCAGGCAAAGATCTCAACATATTCGTTCAACAACTGAACCAGACGCTCTTTGACACTTGGCTCCAGGTTGGCACCCACCTTAACCTCTTTTTTGTCTTCCTCTGTTCCCAAATTGATTGTCTCTAGCAACTCTTCATGGGGCAGAATAACCCTCTCTTCTTGTTGCAAAAGTATGGCTAACTCTCCAGGCACTTCACAGTCTTCATCACCTTCGTACTCGACATGATTGACCAAATCTTCAGAGTCACTTAAGGCCAAAGCAGAATAGTCACCCATGGAATCCAGAGTGGATGGGTACCTGCATTTTGTGAGTGTGGGTGTGTGTAAGGGATAGCCATCCTTAAACAAAACAAAATGTAAAAGGAAAGAAAATGAACACAACCGTTTATAGATGAAAACGTCCAATGATTCACTTAAAAATGGCATATGATAATGAAGAAATCAAGCCCTTACAAATGGACCTATATGCCCCGGGTAAGGCATAAGGTAAAAATAGTGTACGAATTGTTTAATTATTACAGACCAAAATAGGAAATTGTTCAAAGATAAATTACTGGTTGATGAAAGTGATGGGAACAAAGTCTTTCGCTTCCCAGTTGCTTAATCCTCCTTCGACGGTCGGAAAGATCCAATCTTCAAAGTTGTCTTCTTCATCATCATCTTCTAAGGCATTAATTCCATGGTGAGTGATTTTTACGGGTGGTCCTCCAGCCCGGGAGCGACGCACAGCTTTCTGGCCAGCAGCAGTAAAACCTAATCCGAACTTTTTCGTCTTGTGAGGAAAATCAGGCAGTTGCCCCCACACTGTACTCCTTCCTTCTTTGATTATGGCCTCCGCATCTTTGAGGGATGCCATCCTAGACTCAGGCTTGGAAACGATAGGTACATCAGTCATTGTCTTTGCAACTGCGACTTCAGGAGAAACCTCTTCAAAATGTTGGAAAGGCGTTTCTATGAACTCGCAATCCAACTCCACATAGCGGAAGGAGTTAAGGTGACTTATCATGTACTCTTCCTCCCCATGAACCGTTATAATCTTTCCTTGAACTGGATACTTTAGCATTTGGTGTAGAGAGGAAGTGACTGCCCCAGCATTGTGGATCCACGGCCTTCCCAACAAGCATGAATATAAAGGACGGATGTCCATCACATAAAAGGTAGAGTTGAAAATTTCTGTGCCCACCTTGATTGGAATGTCCAATTCTCCATGAACCATCCTCTTAGAACCGTCTAAGGCTCTAACAACGATGTTACTGGGCTTTAGGGTCAATCCTTCGCAATCCAATATATCCAACGCCTTCTTCGGTAGCACATTTAAAGATGAATCGGTGTCAACCAGAACATGGGCAAGTGTGGTCCCCCTGCACTCTACTGAGACATGCAGCGCGTCGTTATGTTTCCTTCCCTTAGGAGTCAAATCAGCATCGGAAAAACCAAGACTGTTATCAGCAGTAAGGCTAGCCACGCACTCTTGAAACTAGTCTACAGAAGTTTCTTGAGGCACGTGTGCCGTCTTTAGAAATTTGATTAAGGCCTTAGCATGAGCCTCATAGCAGAGTAGGAGAGCTAGCATGGAGATTTTGGAAGGGGTCTGCCCTAGCTGCTCCACGACATCGTAGTCGCTCTTCTTGATTATCTTTAAGATTTCTTCCATCTCTTTCTGGGTGGTCTCGGGGATAACCACAGCATGAGCCTTCGTCCTGACAGGCGCTTCTAGTATCCCCTTACCTTTAGTAGTAACATCAGAGGGTCTAACTTCAGGAGTATCCAATTCTTCAATTACCGGGCTTTGCACAGATGGCTTGACAGGAATAGAAGCTTTCGAGGGTCCAAAGACTGCTCGTGGAGGAGCAATCTCCGGAGAGAAGATCCTTCCGCTGCGAGTTATCTTGCTCGTTCCCGCAATATTCCCTATATCAGGGGTTTCATCATTGGAATTATCTTGGACTGATTCAATCTGTTTGGCACCATGGTAGAAGATTTATCCTCCGTAGTTCCATGGTATCGTCTTGTTAGATTTATACGGGACAGGCCCCGACATGGTGATTTTTAGCGGCACAAACTTAGGATCAGGCGTAATCTTGACAGGCCTTTTGCAGGTCTTGGGAAGATTGTCGGAGATGGTTATTATGGCAATGTCATTGGTTGAAGTAACAAAAGTAGCAGGAGTAACAGGAGTGATAGTATCAACAGGAGTCTTTTGAAAGAGGATCTCTTGGGTATCCATCAGGCGTTGGATGCCTGATTTCAACAGTGGGCAGTCAGCTTGCAAGTTTAAACAAAAGTAACAGTCTTTTCCACAACCTGGGAATATCCCGGCTTTCATCAAATTCACTTTAATCACTGGTAACGGAGTCAAAAGGTCATCAATAATGGTGACATGAAGATCTTCCACAATGGCATGGACATTATGACCGTGCTTGGGCATTGGGGCAGAAATCACATTCGGCTTTTTGGGTGCATCGAATTCTACCTCCTTGGCGTCTATCAAGTCTTAGATCTTGTTCTTAAGAGCCCAACAGTTGTTGGTATCATGCCCTACACTGTCAGAGTGGTATGCACATTTTGCATTGGAGTGATAATAAGGTGAAGAGGTATTGGGGTTCTTTGGCGCTTCTTTCAAGTTGGTGAGGTTCAGATTTAACAGATGAGGAAGGACTTGAGCCGGTGTCATGTTGATTCGGGTGAATTTCCGTTGTGGCCTTTCTACCCTTTGCTGATTAGATCTTGGTTGATTACTGCGAGGTTGATCGGTTGAGGAGTTTTGAATCATCACAGCCCCCACCGTTGGTCGGCGCTCCATTCTTCCTTGATTTTTCTGGGAATAAACAGCATAAGCTTCTTTCTTAGCTGGGAAGGTCTTCTTAACAGCAGTGGAAGCAGAAGCATCCTTCTGAATTTTACCACTTTTAATGCCAGCCTCGACCCTTTCACCGGTCAGAATTAATTCGATGAATCCTGCAGATGAACTCCCGATTAAATGATTGAAGAATGGACCTAACAAAGTCCCTAAAAACATGTCAACTAGCTCTCTATCCGACAATGGTGGCTGCACCCTTCCAGCCAAATCCCGCCACTTCTGGGCATACTCTTTAAATCCCTCATTAGAAGCCATACCCATACTCTGTAGCTGAGTACGAGTAGGCTCTAAATCTGCATTGTATTGGTATTGTCGGTAGAAAGCAGCAGCTAAATCTTCCCAGTTATGAACCTCAGACCTCTCAAGTTGATAGAACCAGTCCAATTGTGTGCCTGACAAACTTTCTTGAAAAAAGTGGACCCAAAGATCCTTATTAGAGGAGTGGGGTTGGATCTTTCTGACGTAGGATCTCAGATGACTCTTTGGACAGGACAAACCGTCATACTTAGAAAATGTGGGAACTTTGAACTTGGGAGGAATGACGATCCCAGCGACCAACCCTAGTTCTTCGAAATCTAAACCAGATACCCTTTGCAACTCCGTGGCTGCCAACCGATCCTCAAGATTTTTATACTTATCATCTGCCAGGGGATATTGCTGTTCAGAGTAATCTTCATCCTCTTCCTCTTCTTCCTCTTCAACATCAGATTCAGAAGGCATCGCATCTCCTTTTCCTTTACCAACCCCTTCATTAGACGTCGAGGGGAACTCGAGAACCTTTCTTTCCTGGTTTTCAAACCTTCTTCCCATAGTGGCCATACCAGTCATTTTCTTCTTTTTATCTTTATCTTTCTCCAACAGTGCTTTAAGGTCCTCTTGACCCTTTGCTAAGGTCATGAGGAGTTGCTGGAATTACGAATTCTGTGCTTGCAGATCCTTAACCGTCTGCTCCAAATCCATCTTGCTGAAATAAACAGCAGAAAGATAAGGAAACCTGGTGTGAAGACCTATTTATGCATATGATGAATGATATGTTATTCATCTAATGCATTCAAGGATTCAGAAATTCAAATTTGTTGCAAACAAAAAGAACACACGTCATATTAAGAAGAAATTTGTTAGTACATAAATGCCCCATGGGAAAAATATTACAAAATTCTTAATGTAAAAAGACATTGCGCATCCTCTTTGGCGCGATGTAAGTGTTAAGAGTCTCCTCCTCGTGAAGTCGGCGGGTAAGCTCCAAAACCTTCTTCTCACTGGCATAGAAGCTGGCTTCAAAAATATTCTGTTCTTCTTTGAGTTGGATCCAAATCTTTTGTAATTCTTCCAATGATGTTGGCATGTATGGATGTAGGAGGGTGTATGGAACCTCTCCTTCCACAACAGGCTCTTTGATCACGGGGAGAATGTGAGGATATGGCATCATAAGATTCTGGGAGCGGGTTCGTACCCAGTTGAGACAAGGCTCAAGGGGGATGGAATTCTTGTGCCCCAGTGTCTTACTATCCACTTTGTTGGGCATCCTCCAAGCTCGGATAAACCTTTGTCGAAGTCCTTGCGCATCATTTTCGAAGTCAAAAACTAGGCCAAGAATCAGCATATCATGAGGGCCATCCCTCCGGGCATACCCAAACTGCCTTAGAGCTAAACAGGGGTTGTAGGTGATGCCTCCCCTAATGCCAAGTAAAGGGACATTAGGGAATTCCCCATAATGATCAATGATGAAGACATTTTCTCTGGACCGAGAACACCAATGAACATCAGAATGTGTGAGAGTCATCAACCGTTGTGACCACCTTAAACCCTGCTCATTCTTCAAAACTGATTGGGGAAGGTGAGAAATAAACCACCTTGCTAGAAGAGGAGTACAACACATGAGAACACCTCTTTTCCTTATTGTTCGTGTGTAAAATGAGTGTAGGATGTCCCCAAGCAATGTAGGCACAGGATTCCGAGATATGAAAATCTTGACATCATTCACATCTATAAGCTGATCAGGGTTTGGAAACAAGACCAACCCATAGATGAGAAGTGCTACAATCTCCTCAAAAGCTTGTAGATCTATAGAATTCCAACAGTCTTGTTCCTTCTCAAACAAAAACTTTACTAAGAAACCCTTGACACCACTTCTGGTTTCCCAATGTCCTTTAATATCAGATGGTTGCAAGTGTAATGCTTGAGCAACATCTTCAGGCTTTGGTTCTTTTTCTGTACCGTTGTAGGGTAGTTGATGAAGAATAGGAATCCTCAAGAGTTGAGAAAATTCCTCCAAAGTAGGTACTAGTTGGTAATCAGGGAATGTGAAACAGTGGTGTAGGGGGTCAAAGAACTGGAAGAGGACTTTCACCATGTCTTCTTCAATGTTGGAGTTGACCAAGTTGAGAAGTCTACCATGTCTTTCACTGAAAAGAGAATTCTCAGGAATCTTGGAAGTAAGCTCCTTGAGTTGAGGAGGGATTCTCACAAGGTTGGCTTGAATTGTTTTCCTACGAAGAGATTCCATGACCTGCAAAACAAGAACAAAGATGAAGATCCAAACCCTTGAAATGGTTAGTGGATGCATATGATGCTTTATGATGTTTATGATGTATGCACAAGCACATGTACAAGCAAATCACATAAGATCTTAGTTTCAGGCTTGCATGAGGTTTCATAGGTAAGTACCCTCTTGAAGTTAGTTGGATCAACATGTCCTATAAATAGTAACCGGGTTCTAAGGAGCTCAATATCACTGGATTATTTTCTATGTTCATTGTTTTGGTTTAGCCACTTAACTGGCGACCAAAATATTCCAAGAAAACAACCCTCAATGAGTGTAGTATCGAGTATCTACCAACTTCGGACTGCACCAAAGTCGGTCATCTCACTACCCCTAAAAAAGGCCAAGATGGTCAAGTAAGGTTCTAAGAGTTCATTAGTGCTTCATGACATCACTCAGCGGCCCCGTATTCTCTTTGATTGACTCAAAGGCTACCGGTACTCACAAATATGTCGCACTAATATAGCTATTGCTTCAACCATGTCGGTATACCCCGCACAGTTTCCAAAATGTATTGCTATTTACCTATGAATGTTTCCCAAATCCGGGTAGAGGATTTCAAGCCCAAACAAGAGAACCAAATGTAAAGCAATCAAATCAATCAAGATAAGCATGCAAAGGTGATCTAAACCCTAAGGTTACTCCACTTTTGAAGTTATCCCCAGCAGAGTCGCCAATTTTGTGATACGGTGGGAGAACTGACTTGAGGTTTTGCGTTTGTGTTCGCAAATGTTTCGGTTTAGCAAGAGTCGCCACCAACTTTTTATTTTATCCTAAGGAAAGGTCAAAAAGCACAGGAAAGACCTTTGAGATGTTTTCTTGGGTTCGGGGAGTATATTATGAAAAGGGAAGGTGCAAGCACCCTTTTCATCCATGGTTATCTATGGGCTCTTAGTTACTTGTTTAGATCACTTGCTTTGCTTTTCCAATTGTTTGAAATGGTGCTCTTCAATTGTTTGAAATGGTTCTTTGTGTGTGGTTTTGAAAGATGATTCGAAAAGAGGCCATCGTTGTGGCAACCTTTGTAATGATTCTTGTTTGAATTTATACAAAGGTGTTTTTGTCTTTTGAAAAGATTTCAATGTTTTGAAAGTTTGTTTTGGGAAATGTTTTGAAATTGTGTTGTGAAGTGTGTTTGAAAATAGCAAGGATGTTTTTGCAAGCTTTTTGATCAAGTAACTAAGAGCTATCTACCCTATTTTACTCAAAGATCTTTCCTAATGTTTTTAACCCTTTTGACTGTGTTGTTTCACCATTGCATTTGGTGAACAACCTTGTGTTAGGACGTTAAACGGGACAGGCGCGGGTCATTGTATAGACCATGATAGCAATTGTGTTAGGTATCTTTGGCAATTTTCTTGAGGGACTTGATCATTTTTGTTTAGGCAACCAAGATAGCGTCATCGAGGGACTATGATCTTTTGTTTTATTTTTGTTTTACCAAAGTACCCAACATGCATACCATGGCCCATTTTTGAAGGCAACAAGTGGATTGTAACCCTAGGGGTGCAAGTGTGCATTGTGTTTCATTTTCATGCATATTTGTCTTTGATTAGGTCAAACTATTTGTTAATTTGGATTTTTGCATACAAACCCTAATTCTCTAATCATGGCATGATTGAAAGCATAAAATGCGAGAATTTAAAGTTCTAAGCTATTACAACATGATTATGGGGATGTGGGTACAATTTTGAATGGGGGGGGGGGGGGTATTTGACAAGAAATATAAACCCTAATTTACTATTACATCCAAATGGAATCACAATGCATAAATATTTAAATGGACAACTATTTAAATAACAAAATAAATAAATATCAAATAAATATGAATTATGCAAAAAATGGTTTTTTTTTTTGTTTATGTATGTAAAAGTATTTTTGATGTAAAAAAAGTATAAAAAATTAAAAAAGATCAATTTTATTTGTTTTAAGGGGAAACCCTAATTTCTTTAAGAAAATAAATATAATATATTATTTCTATACAAAAAATATATTAATATGTGTAAAAATGAAATATACTTAAAAAAGGGTATTTTTTAGTATAAATAATAATAAAAATAAAAATGTAATATATATATATATATATATATATATATATATATATATATATATATATATATATATATATATATATATATATATATATATATATATATATATATATATATATATATATATATATATATATATATATATATATATATATATATATATATATATATATATATTAAATATATTAAGTATGTATAATATAAAATAAAATATGTACAAAAATAAATTATATTTTTAAAAATATTTTTAGTATGAATAAAAATAAAGAAAAAAATATAAAAATATAAATTACATATTATTTTCAAGTTTTCAAATAAATTATAAAAGTATTGAAAATGTTTTTATGCTAGAAAAATCAAAATAAATTACCAAATAAATGTAAAAAATTATAAAAATATTTTTTGAGCATTTATTATATTTGGAAATAAATAAATAAAATCAGAAAAGAAAACAAAAATGCAAAAATATAATTATTCAAGCAAATGGGCCAGGGGGTGCAAAAATGAAAGTGGGAGGTGCCAAAAGCAAGCCTGGCCAGGCCCAGCCCAAGCCAGCTTCATCTTCAACCTTCAGACTTTGTAAACGCGCGCGCCTGGTTCAAATGCTACATCCTGTATACGTGATCTTTTGCCAAAACTCACAACATCAAACTTGTAGAGAATTTCAATACGATTCTAACCATATAAAGCATTAATCCTAACTCTCAAAGACCAGAGAGAATTTCTCTGGCCCTAAAATCTGACCTAGTTTTTTCAGCATGTTCATGGATGAAATTCTCTTAGCACACTTAATATAAATGAAAGCTGAGCATATGTATGGCTTCCTAGCATTGAATACTACATTTTTTATTCACAAACCTAAAGCTAAATGTTTCTAAATAGAGAGATAGAAAGTGATGAAAAACCTGTTTCAGTTGGATTCGTGTAGGGCAATGCAGTGCTTCTCAACAAGTTTTGAGGTGTCTGGTAGCTTGCCTGAACTTCACTTGATCTTTTCCAATAGCTAGTTTGCCTTGAATGTCCCTGAATCAGCCTCTAGAACTCAACCTGCATAAGCTTGAAATGAAAATGGTGAACACTGTAAATGGAGTTACAGTTGGCAATGGAGGTTTGGGATACCTTGAGTGAGTTGAATGGAAGGTGTTTGAAGTAAAAAGGAGCAAAATGCACGAGCCAAATGAGCTATGGCACTCAAGGTGCAGCACCTGCCCTGTTTTGCCAAAGAAGTGTGATTTCTGGCTATGGGAGGTTTTGAGGCTCAAGTACTCGTGTTTCTTGCTCAAAGGGTTGTATGAAAGTTGTTCAAAAAGAATATGTAAGCTAACAATGGTTGGTTTGCAAGTTGGGAGTATTTTGACAAGTTGCTTGTTTTTGAAGTAAGAATGTGAAGCTGTGTTTACAGGCCTGTACAAGCCATCAAATATGATGCATACAATCCTTTTGGTTGCTGGAATTTGTGGATTTGATTTGGCTTCTGAGATCTTGGCCCTATGCTTCAAAGATCATGGTTTAACATAAAGCATACCTTTTCAAAAATAGAAATGTGCCTTTTTCTACTTAGGGCTTAGTTTTGTGTACAATGTCCAAATGGCCAAAACAAATGCTTAGACTGATGGATTTGCATTAAATTAAGGAGTGTGAATTGGTTTAGAGGCCTGCAAACTAGTACAAGGCATGCTGGTTTGAAAATTCCACTTGAGTGAACATGGATTTGCCATGGATACAAAGTGAGTTTTTGCCAACTTCAAGCATTCGATTCTCCCTAACCACAAATGTGTTTGAGGAGTTCTTGGACAATTTGGAAAGCTTGAAACATGCTATATAATCCATCTTTGAAATGCAACTTGATACTACAAGTGGAAATATGTGGAAAATGGCCAAGAAGATAGGGAAAAATCCTGCCTGAACTAGGGCAAAATTTCACTAAGTTAAAAGTTTTAGGGACCCTTGTTCCAAAAATCATAACTTGAGATCCAAGCTTCTTTTGAGAAAACTTTGTGAATAAAAGTTGTAGACTTTGTGGAGGACTACAACTTTCATGTTGTAAGTTTTGTTTGAATCCATTTTCATCTTGGTGAAAATGTGGGACAAAGTTAGGAAAATTAAGAAAATTCCATAACTTAGAAAAATTCTAAGTTATGAAAATTTTCAATTTCAAACCCTAATTTGCAATTTTGGGTTTCTTGATGAACAAGTTTCATAATTTGACACATCTTGATGAAAAATGACCCTTGGCACTTGATTTTGACCAAAAAGTCAAAGTTTGACTTTTTAGTGTACAGTCAAGTTTTGATCAGTTGACTGAAAAATTCATCTGTCAATCCCATGCATTTGAGATCTTTTGAACTTGTTGAATAGGTAAATATGATTTCATTGAGTCCTTGAGTCCATGGTTGAGCTTAATTTTCCATTGGCTAGGTCAAACAGTCAAAAATTGCCTTTGTACAGTCAAAACCCTAAAAATGACCATTTTGCCCTTTTGGTGATCTGATCAAATTTCTTGTGGAATTGTGATCCAAACTTGATCAAATGGTTCATATGAGTTCATAATGTTGATGTGGGTCAAAATTCATGAGGTTTGACTGTAAATTGGCCACAGTTGACTTTTACCCCAATACAACTGATTTCTAGGTCAACTGTCCAATTGACTGGGCAAAAATTTGATTCAAGGCTTGAAACTTGGTATGGACAAACTTATGAGTCCAACATGAAGTATGAAAGTCACTTTGAGCTTTTAAGGTCCAAAAATCCTTGTGCAAACTCAAACCCTAATTTAGGTCAACAGTGCAAGGAGGTGTCATGAGGAGAGCAAACCCTAGCTTGATCTTGAGTTCCAAGAGCCTTGTGATGAGAAATGTTGATAAAATGAGAGGGAAAATTTTGGGGTACAACAATGTTGATAAACTAACACCCAACGCAGTTGGTCAGAAGAAGAAAGTCAGAAATTCATGATTCTGGGTTCGATCCCAGGCGTGACCCTCTGGTATCTTTCCCCTTTATTTTCACCAGATCCAACGCCAACATCTGCTGGGGGTTATCTTCTGATTTCATCAAACAGGACCAGATCAAGCATCCCCTGGACATCATCCTCTGGATCTATCAGTCCCAGCCAGATCCAGCGCACCTCATCTTCTGATGGTCATAATATGCTGGATCCACTATCCAGGAGCAGGTCCAGTATCACCATCCTTTGGACCATCATCTTCTGGACCTTCATCCTCTGGATCATCATCCTCTGATCTGAGCCGCTGGCAGTAGGCCCTTGTGTTATTTCTTTTACTTTTTTTATTTCTCTTTTTATTACTCTTCTTCAATACTAAAATAATTTCTTTTTTTTTCCAATCAAAATTCATAAAATCAACTTTTCACCAAATTAGGTTTAGGCTTATTTTTTATCAAAAATTAATTTAATTTAATTAGTGTAATTTAATTTTAAGGTAATTTTAATTCTTTTGTAAATAAATTAAAACAAACTAGAAAATTGGGTTTTACTTGATTTAACTTTTATCCTATTTTCTTAAAAATAACCAAAAAATATTTTTTCTTTAATTAGGTTTAGACGGGGTCAAAACCCTAATCTTTTCTCGTTCTTGTTCCATCGCGTACGTTTATTTATTTTATAATATTATTGTAACTTCTCATGGGATGTAATAGTTTAATTAGGACTTTTTCGTTTGTTTATCGTTTCACGTGTTTTTGGCTATGTAATTAATCCCCCCCCCCCCCCGAAGCCTTGTAATAGCGTAGCTTTATTTTCCGCATTTTAATTTCTCGCATTTTAATTCTCGCTAATATTAACTGTTAGATGTATGATAATAGGATTACATGACAAGAATGTATATTAATTTTAAAACGGTTAGCAAACCCTAAATATGCAAAGATAATAACTTGAAATTGAATCACTCGCACATGCGCACTCCTAGGGTATACTCTCACTTCGGTTGCCTTCGGTAAACGATCATTAAGTATAGGGTGTTTTAGTGGTCGCTCTCTTGTCTAAACAAAGATCAAAATGTCCCGTTCGGAAAGGTTGCCTCGGAAATATTGCCTCGAATATGATCTTAAGACATTAGGGTTATTACTAAGACGTCCTAACATTGCTTTAGTAATCATATGTCCCTTTCGAATTGACCCTTAAATCTCCAACGAAGATGCTACCTACTCATTAATAGTGGGATAGCGTTGTCTAGAGGAAGAAAGAACAGAAACATTCTTTTTTCGAGTAGGTAGATGCTAGTAGATACTTGCTCATAATAAAATTTTCACACCATACACTTTTCAAACAAAGTTTTCAAAGACACTCTGTAACACTCTTGAGGACTGATACAAGGGTTAAAACAAAGTAAAACAAAAACTTTTAAACACACACAAACACGAAAGCTATTTTTAAAATGATGATAAAGTACCTAAGAGCCCATGGAAAACCATGGATAGAAAGGGTGCTAACACCTTCCCTTTCTATAATCTACCCCCCGTACTCAAAATCTCGAAAAAAGGAATTTTTCTGTGCTTTTTTCCTTTCTAATTGGATAAAATAAAAGTCGGTGGCGACTCTTGCTTACCGCGACATTTGCGAACAAAAAATGCAAACCAGTAAAACATTCGGTTCTGCCACTGTATCACACAAGGCTCAATGCAAGATGACTTTGCATAAAGCTTGCTTTTCTAAAATGGCAATGTTGCCTTTCTTCCCAAAATGGAATTATTCTTGTACAATGCATTGAATGCTTGTTTTCAAACTTCCATAAGCTGTGAAAACATTTAATTATGGAGTGAAAGTCAAGTTAGAAGCCTGCAAAGTGATATTTGTACAGCATGCTTGGAGATTGGATCCAAAGTTCTTCTCAAAATGGCTTGAAATCCAAGTGACAAAACACCAACTTCATCTCTTCGATTCTCCCTACTCAAGAGTGATTTCAAGGAGTTCTTGGACATTTTGGAAAGATTGAAATGTGATCTATAACTCATATTTTAATTGATTTTGAAGATTACCTTTGGAACTATGTGAAAAAGTGTCATGAAGTTAGGTCAAAAATCTGCCTAACTAGGGCAAAATTTCACTGTCTTTTTTAGTTCATGAGCATGTATTCACAAAATTATAACTTGAGATCCAAGAATTTTTAGGAAAATTTGTGTGAAGAAAAGTTGTAGATTTCATGGAGATCTATAACTTTCATGTTGGAAGTTTCTCTTGAATCATTTTTCATGATGGTGAAAATTTGGCTCAAAGTTGTGAAAAAATAAAAAAATTTCTATACTTAGAAAAATTTCTAAGTTAAGAAATTTCATCTTTTCAAAATAAAATCTTTATTTCTTGATGAACAAGTTTCATATTTTGACATGTTTTGATGAATTATGATCTTTGGCATTTTATTTTTACCAAAAAGTCAAAGTTTGACTATTCAGTATACAATTGACTTTTGATCAGTTGACTGCAAAATTCATCTGTCAATCCAATGGATTTTTAATGTTTTGAATTATGTTATTAGGTCAAAATGATTCAATTGAGCTCTTGAAATAATTCTTCAAACCAATTGATCATTTTCTAGGTCAAAAATCATAAATTTCCCTTTCTCAGTCAAAACCCTAATTTTGACCATTTTGCTCTTTTGATGATTTGATCAAATTTCTTGAGGAATTGTGGTACAAACTTGATCAAATGATACATATGAGTCTAAGATGTTGATGTGGATAAAAAATTATGCAGTTTGACTGTAAATTGGCCATGGTTGACTTTTTCCCCAATATAGTTGATTTTTAGGTCAATTATTCAATTGACTGATCAAAAGTGTGATCCAAGGCTTGGAGCTTGACATGAGTAATCTTGGGGGTATATAATGGTCCATGAAAGTCATATGAAGCATTGATAATCCAAAAATCCTTGTGCAAACTCAAACCCTAATTTTGGTCATTAGTGCATAAGGAGGTGTCTTGAGTTGATCAAACCCTAGTGCAGTCTTGAACCCAATGAGATCTTGTGAACAAATTCTTGATAAATGAGAGGGAAAATTTTGGGGTACAACACCCATCAATGACATGAATCTCACTCGGATCATCATTCCCTCGAAGATCATTTTCATTCAACACATCATCATCCTCATCCACATGATCATCATCATCATCATCCGGCTGCACATGATCATCCTCACGTACATGTACATGTGTGGGATGTGGGGTGCAAGATCCTCCAGTCTGTGTGGTATGTGGGGTTCTAGATCCTACAGTCTGCTGGAAGAACATGTCATCTGTGTGGGATGTGGAATGTTGGATCCTCCAGCCTGCTGGAAGGATAATGGCGTCTGTGTGGGATGTGGGGGTGCTAGATCCTCCAGTCTACTGAAAGGATGAGGGCATCTGTGTGGAATGTGGAAAACTGGATCCTCTAATATGCTAGAAGGATGAGGGCATCCGGGTATGCGGGAAAAGAAAATCAGGTGGCCTAACAAAAAATGGTACCCCATACAAGCTAATAAAAGAAGAACTCTCAGATAGGAATGACATATTCTGAGAGGAGAGTAATGAGACAAAAGGCTGAGTATTGGCCATGAACATAAGATCGGTCTGACTCTGCGGGAGAGCACGTGACCGACTGAGGTGCCTCATATATTACAAAAAATTGTTTTATAATAAAAAAAACATAATTTTTTATTATTGTTTTTAAAAGCAGATTATATATATATATATATATATATATATATATATATATATATTATTTTGATTTATAAAACAATTTTTATTATATTATATAACAGTTTTTATTAAATACATAAAATTGTTTTTATTATTAAAATATATTATTAGAAATATTTACTATATTTAATATATTTTTTATATTCTGTTTTAAAAAATATATATAACTTTGTTTTTTTTCTGTATTCTTTACTATATTTAATATATTGTCAAAATTAAAAACATAATTTTTTTCTTTTACAATATATATCTATTCTTCAATCTCCTTCAACTTCTTGTACAATCCTTTTGTTGAATCTTCTTTCTAATCTCTTTAATTTCTTGACAAAAAACACATAAATCAACATCACAAAACAATATTAACCTAAACGAAAGTATTAAAAATAAATTGAAGAAATATTATATCTTTGTTACAAAAGAAATTTGGAATTGATTATGGATGTTATTATGGAATTGAATCGGGATGGAAGAAGACAGAAGAGAGAAAGAAGAAAAGAAGGTGGAAGAAACACAGATGGTTTCTGAAAAGAGAGAGCATGTATGTTTATTAACCAATCAGTGACGTGAATTTCACGTCGCAATCTTGTCACTTGAGATTCACGTCGCAACCCCCAATGTTATAATTTAAATATTAACCAATCAGCGACGTGAATTTTACGTCGCAACCTTGCCACGTGATATTCACGTCGCAACCCTTACAAAGATTATATTTTTGTTCAGTCAACCTGCATGTTTCAGAAGAATATCTTGTCAAACGCGGGGTTTTCCCTCTTAAATATTTGCGACGTGTTAAACACGTCACAATAATTTTTTTTTAAAATATTCAAAATTTCCCCTTCAAAACGCGTGATGCTTAATACTTTTTTATTCTACTTTTTAGTTGTGACGTGTTTCCCACGTCGCAACTTTTCTATACAAAAAAAAAATTATGACTAGCGCAGATCAAACCTTACTTTTATTATTTAAATGTTAAAATAATTTAGTGACATGATTATCACATTGCAACTCCTAAATTTTAGTGACATGATAATCATGTCACTAAAACACGTCGCTGGAGAGCATATTTCTTATAGTGACTATTGTTAATTTTTAATAAGTGCCTACTCATGAAGTTTCTCAACATCGTGATGAAATCGAGGGAAAAGTTTGAGAAGTTGAGAGAAAATTGTATGAATGAATCTATCTCATTGATTAAAGAGGGTTGGTTATATGATGTGTATATGTATAAAAGTTAGTTTCTAACAAACTTTAACTAACTAACTTGAATTTGTAACTAACTCTCTAATGAATAAAGTTCCTCTATATTTGGTGTACACTTAGCCATGGTGGACTTGTTAACTTGTAATGCAAGTTATCTATTTTCATATACTTTAACACTCCCTCTCAAGCTTAGCATGGTAGATATCAAATATGTTAAGCTTGAATATGAATAAGTGAAAGCTCTTAGGTGGTAAAGATTTGGGGGAAAAAATATACAAGTTGACCTTGAGACTTGACAACAAGCAGTTTGAACAAGCCTTGTAATATCTTCTCACACAAAATGGAAATAAATTTCAAGTGCTTTGTGCAGTATATTCTCCGGGATCCTGTTGTGTATGCTTCTCCCCTGGTGAAACAGAGGGATATGGATGCTTTGTTTGATGATTATGTTAATCATCTTGTGTCAGATGAGGTCCGAAGTACCTTAGCACCAGACGAATGAAGCTACGTGGATGATTATATCATATGGTTCTTCAAGGTGTCTTATCTATATCTAGTACAAGATACTCCAGGAAAAATCCACTGAGGCCAGCTCATCAAGAGATTTTAGAAGAGGAACAAACACAAGCTGATCATGCCACTGATGTGTTTCTTAGGTGACGTCGTATCATGGAGATTCTGCAGGCGGGTATTGATGGAGGTCTGTTTCCTGATGGCTCTGATGTTAGAGGTGATTTAGATGCCACCATGGAGAAGGCTCAAGAGGCTCTGAGGTACATGAGGCATCGAATGAACGTCAAGAGGGTGACGGGCTGACTCATAGTCCGCCATACTCAGTAGTCTTCTTCGTTGTTAGATAATATTTTTATCGATTTTTAGATTTTATTTGAATAATAGTTTGGGTTACCGCCTTTATTGACTTCAAACACCTTTTGTATTGTTGACTGTTATATATATATATATATATATATATATATATATATATATATATATATATATATATATATATATATATATATATATATATATATATATATATATATATATATATATATATATATATATATATATATATATATATATATATATATATATATATATATATATATATATATATATCTTTGCTCCATATGTCTTTGTATTCATTTTGTAGTTTTCAACAATATGTGAAACAATGCGAAAAGTGCCCACTTCCTGCATACTTTTCTGTTATTGTCTACATAGGAATTGAAAATGTATTTACGGTTCCATCCTATAATTGCATTTCTGATTTTAACTAGTGTTCAATAAAAAAAGGTGTGTCCCAAAAATACATTCCCGGTTACGCAAAAGCATTTTCAGAATTGCATAGGGTGTTTTTCAACCTTACGGGATGAAGTAAGAAATCCTCTTTTTCAACCTTATTGAATTTTCTGTCACCTTGTCATTTTATATATTACCGAAAATATTTCTGGTATTATGAAAAATACATATTACTGCAAAGTTGTGAAGATCGAGTACCGATCGCCATCCGTTGACAAAGATGAGAAACTTGAGTTCATCAACCTTGTGCTGAAGAATGACTCTCATATACGAGCTATGTGGAATACTTTTACCCATTTTGAAGTAAAAGTTCCGATCGAGCTAGATGTGACTATTTCGAGATCGATAGATGATATTACCGCAAAGTTGCAACGTCAACATGAACGTTGAAGTGTAATATTTGATGTATGTTTCAATCCTTATTGTATTATCTATGTTATAATATGAATTGTATTTTAAATGTGAAATTGATATTATTCAATAATGTTTTGCTACTTTCTGTGAAGCACAAAATCAAAAATATAAATTTGGATACAGACCAAAAATAAAATTTCGATTCAGTCAATATTCTATCAAATCTTAATGCGTTCTAAAAATATAAATTCAATTTAAAGGAACATTTTTATAACTTTACATGATGCTTAGAAAATTATAAGATAAAAAAAGAAATCTTCAATATTTACCAACATTAATATGAATTAAGCCCAAACATTTAGCCCAAAGGAAAACACAAATAAAAAAACAAAAACAAAAAAAAAAAGACAGAAATTCATTCATTAACATAACAATATTCATCATCCATTTCGGTTACAATCTGAAATGCCTCGAAATGAAACTCCTCAATCTCCCACCGCCACGCTTCTTCTTCTCTTTCTCCACTCTCCCTCGTTTTCCAACTTCCTCTTTCTCCCTCTCAATCCCTTCTCATCCTCCATTTAATCCACTCCCTTCTTCTTCCTCCACCTCTCTCCGTCGTCTTCGCTGCCGCGCCGCCATGCCGGATCCTCCTCCGCCACACAACTCTGACCAGCCTCCGGAAAACGGTTCCACGCAACTTCAAAGTAAATTCCTCAATTTCACACTTTAGGTTTCGTTGGATTTTAACTTTATCTTTTTTATTTTATTTTATTTTATTTGTGTGTGTATTATTTGCATGACCTTAGTTCTATCAAGTAGTTTTTTTTCCGCTTATGGTCTGTTTTGAAACATGAATTAGAATAGTTTGTGTGATAATTTGAGTTTCTTTTGGTTGAAATGAAAGGGATAAGAGTTAGGGTAGTTCATTTGGACCACACATTAAAATCACTAGAAACTTCAACTGAAACTCATTATATTTATAGAAAGTAGAAACTCATGGTGTGGTCCTCGTTATTCTAAGACTATGTTTGGATTAATGGAGCGAAATTGAGCTCAGCGGAATGAAACATGATGAAATGAAATGGAGGGAAGCATAATGAAATATAGATTCAACTCCATTCTTTGAGTGTTTTATATAGGTCGAGAAAAGTTCTAACTCCAGGAGTTAGCATGTTGGTGAAGACGTATGAGTCCTTTTAAGGTCACCCGGCAAATAGAACCCCGCTTGATAACTATGTCTCTTGTCTGGTGTAACATAGAATCATGTAGATATGTTCAGTTTTCAATGATCTCTTATGAATACCTCTTATTGTTTTGTCAACTTCATTTGTATTCTGATGTTGACATTTGAGATGATGGAAGCGGTTAAGTGTAACCACATAAACGCCATCTTCTCTATAGCACATGCTATAGCATAACAACTTAGCTGTGGTAGAGTTCGGTGCGACGCACGCTATTGACCCGCAAGTCACGATCAACAATAGTGGTTGTAGCAGATGTTCCTAATTTTGGTTTTGACAAGAGCTTTTTTCTTTTGTGGAACAGATGTTGGTGCAACCTTATCAAAATTTCAAGATAGAGTACAGATCTTCTTTGCTGTTCTATTCTGGATGTCTCTATTCTTTTGGGCCTCAGCTTGGGATGGAAGGAATAGACCAAACAAAGGATCAAGATTTAGAAAATAAAATTGTAAGAATTTAATTTGTATATATATACATTATATTATTATTATAAGTTAGAGGGACAGAATTATACATCAATGGAAACTAATTGAAATATGTTGGATGAATGTTCTGTTTCTCCATAAATTATATTCTCGAGAATATTTTGCTTGCCAGAATGACTCAACTAAGGTAGTTTTTGAATACCAAATACGTCAATGGTATCTGGACTAAGATTTCGACCTAATTAACATCATACCAGATCATGAGAGAAAATCATGCAAAACTATCAACTCCAACATCCCAAAAAGAATTGAAGGGGTGAACTGCATGCAAAAACATGTAAGAAATTGAAGTATGACAGAGAAACTTAGGTTGTTCAAAGTGTTTGATAAGAATTAAGAACACTTGATAGAACTAAGTTTCTCTGTCAAACACTTGCGGTGATAAGAATTAAGAACACTTGATAGAACTAAGTTTCTCTTTTCGAAATTTCTCCTATATCACCGCATTTCTCATAAGATCAACAATGTTCATGAAGTTCATGTTCATTTCTCTGCTAATCATCTCAGTTGGTTATAATTTTTTTTCAGCATTCCAATATATCTTTCAAGATGATTGATTCATATTATTAGCATTATCAACTAACTAAAAAGTGTTATCAAACTAGTTGCTACCAAGATTTTCATGAATATATCATGAATAGTATCGCAATATTAATTTACTGCAATGTCTCTCGCTCCATCACCAAACTACCTTATTAGTCCGAAAGTTAGTGTCGACCTCCTGTGCTTCCATAAAAGAATAACTCTTTTCTAATTTATAAAACAACAAATTCGAATAATAGAATATTTCCAACACGATTTTGAACTGGAATATTATTGACACCATACAAACCATGTTTAGTAAGAGTTATGGAAAACAATATCAACTACAGACCTATCCATTGCTATGACTGCCCTGTTTTAGACTCCATCTCTCTTCTTTTATTGTTACTTCCTTTATCTTGATATAACTAATGGACTCAAAAGTGTTCCTGATGCATTTGCTTCTGCTTGCTTCCTTTTCTGTATCATCTTTGACTTTTGGTAGAGGAGATCTGAAAGACATCTCGCTCTCTTCTAGCTCATCAAAACCCTTAACAACCTTGCCTCTCAGATCAGAGTCTTTTAGTTGATGTCATATCTTTCCACCTACAAAGCAAAAAGTTGGAAGTCATTTGTACTTGAAAATACCTTTGCATTTTTTTCCTTTTATCTTACCATTGTGCCTTGTTTCATTTGATTTGCAAGAATCTATCCATCCTATTTTTCTCTTTAGGATCAAACTCTTCAAATTCCCCAATAGTATATCCTAATTTCTTTGCCGTTGATTCTGACCTTAATTTGAGGGATATGTCGTATATCCAAACCCAACACAACTCCCAAAGTGCATCTTCATTTGAGATGATTGTTCCCTTCTAGAGACCCTTTTTAGGACCAATAAGTTCTTATTGAAGCTCCTAGGCCAGTCATGTATCACTGATTCCAAATCCTTTTTTCGAAGTGAATTAGAACATGAACATTGTTCTTGTCTAGATTTTGTATCTCTATTGGATTCTTGAGTCACCATGCTTGAGTCGTTGTGCTCTTAAAAGCCTTGTTGTCGTTGTGCTCTTAAAAGCCTTGTTGAAAGAGTTCAACGCCCATAGTTTTCCAACACGTTTCTTTTGAATATTTCGTCTTAAATTTTCACCTCTTCGTCCATCTTGGCGCCATCTTCTTCTTTTGAGAGAGACATTTTTCCACTTCTCCATTGGTAAATTGAGCATGGATCGCGATTGTTATCGGTATTGAGGGAGGTGTATTAGTAATTACGTCTATTATAGTTATTTTTAATATTATGTCTTTTAATATTCTAAATGAGGCTTTGACCCATTATTTCTGAGAACCCTAACTATTTAAAGTGCCATGTTGTTGAAGTTGTTTTTATGAAAGATCAAGAGTTATTTTATGATTTCTTCCTTTTGTAATCTATATCTATTTTATTTTTAGTGTCATATATCATTGATGCTTTAATTCTTGAATCAATGCCTCTCAAGCCTATCAATCTCTCTTCTAAGGACTTAGATGATGCTACTCAAGTTGTATATAGCCACATTAAAAATGCAATAAATTATACTCATCATTAAATAGATGGTTTCATGAAACAAGTCAGAATTTAGAACATCCATTTAAAAACATCCATACTAGAATGGATAACAAATATGAAGTTTTAGATTTAAGACATGAATTGATCACAACTATTCTCACAAATTTAATGGCTCAAAGTAGACTGTAACAAATCACAATTGTTTACACATCAACATCTTTTTTAGATGTGCCTACAAATACTCAACATTTATGTTAATTATCATGCAGAATTATTTAAATTGAAACAAGAGGCTTTTGTTGTTCATTACCAAACTAAATTCTAAAAGTTGAGAAATCAAGTTGTGGTATTACTTCAAACAATTATTCTTAATTGCTTTATTTATGGTCTAACATCTAAAATTAGAAATGAAATGGATATTTAAAGACTTGTTTCAATTTCTCAAACAATTGACCTTGCCAAACTCATTTAAGCAAAGTTATTAAAAGATGACAAAGATGAAATGGATATTTAAAGACTTTGAATTCAATTTTTTATATTCCCGAACATTGCATGATAAAGATATTTATATGTTTACTATCTATAATTAATAATTATCATAATATCAAAATAAAATCTTTGAAAGTCGCTTTCCACTCTTTCTACTTTCCAGCATCTAGCAATGGTTGCTTGCTACATTATTGGCATATGTAATATAACAACAAAATATGCCCATTTATACTTAAACCAGGTGATGCTATATTCTTGGCCTCACTTGTTGAAGGCTAAGTCAAGATAGCGATTGTACTAATTTGAGACCATCTAATTTTTCAACTCACAACAAAAAAAAAATGTGGCGTGAGTCCCTCCATTTCATGCATTACAATATTCATAATTGTTTATCATCTACCCTGAATTTAGATGATATATAAATGACAATTTGTATCTTAAATTCCACTTGATGTTATTATGGTAGGGTTAACAATTTATAACCTCACTCATTCACTCTCAATCAATTAGCTTTCTCAATGTTTCTCTTTCCTTTTTTTTCTTTCTTAATCAAAGTACTTGTCTTTCACTATAAGTATTTAGCTGTATCTTCCAATAGTTGTTTCAATTTGTACCACTTCTTTCTCACCTTCTCTCATCCTTCTATCTACATTGGCTAGCTCTATTATAATATTACACAACTCCTTCATTTTTGGTTTTTCATTTTGCTTTATCTTTGAAGATGTTACTTAGAAGCTCCTCTACTCCAACTCTAAGTTCATTGTTACTCTATAATTTCAAAGAGTCCTCTCTTGAGCCATATCATACTCTTAAACTTCCTAGAGCAATAACATTTTTTAGTCTAAGCCAAAACAAGACTAAGATGGACCTTAAAAACACATCAAGTCCTAAGAAAACAATTTCCTTAGAAAGAAATGAAGTGAAAGAGGCTAAGATGATGCAAACTTCAATGATGGGTGGTGGGATGAAGAATAATGGTGGATGTAAAAGTGGTGGAAGAGGATCAGATGGAGGAAATGGAAAAGGTTGGAATCTCAATGAAGGAAATAATCATGGTAGAGATAAGATGGATTCTTATTACCAAAACATGATTGAATTACACCCTTGTGATGCTCTTTTGCTCGGAAATTATGCTAAGTTTTTGAAGGAGGTATATATATATATATATATATATATATATATATATATATTTATCTTTGCATGGTTACTTAGGCCTAACCATGTCTTCTTTCTCATAAAATTGAAAATTGAAAATAATAAAATGAATAGCATGCTTACTAGATTTTTTTTTTAAATTTAAATTTGTGTTATCTTTGAATTGGTAAAAATGAGTTGATAAATTCACCTATGACATTGTTTAATAAAATGTAAAACATTAGTTAATAAAATTTTCGTTTAAGATATGTTTTATTCCTTTAATTTAATTTAATATTCTACTTTAATCTCTTAACTAAAAAAATATTATAAGTTAGTTAGTTAACTTCAATTTTTTTTTTTATATTATGTGGTCCCTTCCATCAATTTATGATAAAAAAATGTTAAATTATCGTGATGTGGATGTACAACAAGTTTAAAGTCCAAATATTAATATGAGAATTTCCTTTGGGATGGTGAAAATGAAGAAGATAAAGACTATCAAATTGAATCTGATCAGAGCCATCACTTACAAGAAACTAAGCATTTCCCTCATTTAACAGCAGCTTCATAAGCCTTAACGGTTTTCTCTCTTGAGTGATAAATTGCATGACAAATGAAGCATGTTGTTTCAAAGAGTTACAGGGATTTTGTCTAATATCCACGAGTAAGTAGTTTAAACCCTAATAAGAGAGAGCAACACTCACTGCTCTTGTCTTGTGCTAGTACGATTACCACTTCTAAACAAGTCGGTGTATTACCGCAAAAACCGTCATGACAAAACTGTGTCAAAAAGTGTCAATATTATTACTGTTATTCACCGTTTTTATGATAAATTATAAATTATAATTAATTCACACCGCAACAAATGCATTTCATGTGTGAAGTACACATTTATTGGTTATTGTTTTTCCACCATATGGTTTATATGTATAAATATCATCTCTAAAGTTTTTCCTAATTTTATCTTCATATTTTCAAGTAATTGAACAACTAAGATTTGAAGTTGACAAGATAAACAAATGATTTGATACGTAAAGATGTGAGTCAATTACAAGTGGGGTCAATCAACAATATGAATCTACTTGGGCCATTTGGTTAGTTTGTTGATTAAGAGACTCGACTTTTGAAATTACATGTATGTTAGATTTGGTGGTCGAAAGGTTTTACTTAATTTGGTGTTTAATGATATCCTCATATTCTTTTTGTTGTTTTTAAAGATGAATGTGAAGGTTTGAAAAAAGATAGTGAGAATTCAAATAAGATTTCTTTGGGGAGAAGTGAAGGGAGATTCTAAGATCTCTTCATATGGTTGATTTAGACCTTTTGGAAAAATAGAGACGATGATTGATTTCAAGTGCTTCTTGGCGTGATATACTTGCATCTAGATAATATACCTCAGTTGTTTCTTCTCTTAGGGAGATGGGATCTCATATTTCTAATGTGTTTCTACTTGGTGGAAATGTGTTTCTTATTAAGTCCAAAGAAGATGACCTCTCTGATTAGTTTGTTGATGGTATATTAAAGAAAGTGGGATCGTACCTCTATACTTAGTTTTGGATGTATCCTTAGGTACGTTTCATTCTCTTTAAGAATAAGATCCTTATGTTATTTCTGATTTCTAATTAACTGGATGGATTGGTGGGAGAGACTGGCTGGTGGGAAAACTGAAACCTAATTTGAAATCTCTGGTGGAGGAGACCATTATTTCTTCATTAATTACTAGTTTTTGATAACCTTCTCTTGATTATTCAAAGCTTTACGCTCTCTTAAGAAAGAGATAAGTGAAGTTAGAACTATACTAGGGATGGTATATTCTTAGTTTCCTCTTCTTACAATGTTTAGTTGGACTTCAATAACTATTTTTTGTCCTCTCATTTGATCAAGCACTTGACCCTTCCCCTAATTTGGATTAGTTGGGCTATTTTTAAAGTAATGGTCTTTTCTTAGAAGCTCTTACAAGATAGATTCCCTTTAGATCGAACCTAAAGTTCTTTGTGAATTAGTCCTTTGAATTGGCTGTATTATGCTAAACAACAACATGGAGAAGTGTTTAAAGTGTTCAAGTTGATCTAGTTTGCTTAAGCTGTATGGAACTGCATAAAAGACATATGCTGAACATGATATCTCAGCGAGTGGAAGAGCATCTGGGCCTTGCTCAACAAGTGTCAGATTAATGTGTTTTGAAGTATGATTTGTAGAAGATTTATGAAAGATTTTATTGTTATTAATTTAATAACATGATAATATGATTTTTTGGACAACTGTGAAGATTAAATCATATTTAAAGAGGTTTAAATTTAAATTTGTAACAAATCGAATCATATCTTTTTGTTGGAGATATTCAAGGAACAAATAAAATATCCAACAAAATTTACCTTATTTCTGGACGAATTCAAATCTCAAATCCATGAAGAAAAGCCCAGAAGAATTATGCTATATAAGGAGGTCACAACCTATTTTAGAAATCAAGCATTGAACCATTCACATTGAAAATCTTAGAGTGTTAGGTTTGTGTCTTGTATTTCACGCTAATGTCCTAATATGATTAGTGTTGAATCTACATGTACACCTTTATGTTTTAGTAACTTGGCATAGAAGATTTGTCTAGTTGAGTTGTAAAATTCAACATCAATCATCTTATGGATTGAATTTGGTCATCAAGGTTTAATGGTTGTCATCTCCTATCACAGATTGTGTGATAGAGAAAGAAAGTGAGTAGGTTATCATATTTAGAGAGAGCTTGTAACACCCTAATTTTATTAAATTATTTTATTTTGATTATTTATGATTTGCTTGTGATTTTTAATACTTTATTTAATTTTTTAGTAGTATTAATCAAATGAGTAAGAGTATGAAGAGTGTGTGTCTTTGAGGTGGGAGTTTCGAGAGAGAGTTAGAGGTTGATACAAGTAATTTAGAATTACTTTGATGATAAAAATTTGTAATTATTTTATTTATTTAATTAAATGAGGAAATAGTGAAATTGGGTCAAAAGTGAAAAATAAGAGAAATAGAATGGAACAAGGAGTAAAAGAGGAATAGATGTGAGGAGGAAAATATAAATATTGAGAGTGGATTAATTAGGTTAACATATGTTTAGAGAGCCCTAATTCTAATCAGTACGTAGAAACTTTGGAAAAGAGAGAAAGAGGCTATAGACAAGAGGGAGGCTAAAAGTTGAAGGAGGAACACATTCAAACCAAATCAGATTTAAATTTTGTGACAGGAATTAAGGTAAGGGGAGAGATTTCTTCTTTAATGGATGGTTAAGCATGAGGGATAAAATGAGATGTCCTTAAGCTCTGATAGAATTGTTTGTGTTGTATATGAAATATGTATAATTATGCTGTATTGATATTATATGATGATTTTGATGATCAAATTCGTGAACCAATATATGCTAAATATTATGTTATGAGTGTTTTCATATTTATGCAATTGCTGATGTTTTTGAAGGTTTTAGAGATGTTGCAAAATTATGTAAATAAGGGATTAAAGGTGTTAATTTGATGTGACCATATGATACTCATGTGTGTATGTGATGTATGAAATATCTTCATGGCGACCAGGTATCCACGGGTTTTTAGTCGATGGCGAGCGTCATCACCATGACAGGTAAACTCGCCATGTACCCAGAATGAGCGTAATAAGCTCTGGTGCATGGAATTGGATTTCAATTCCACTTTTTGCTGTTGTATGGTGATTTGAGGTATTGTTGGATACTATTTGAGGCCTTCTGTGAATTATTAGTAGTGCTTAATTAATTTTAACATGATTTAAATGATGAATGATGTTGTGTACTGCAAACGATGAATGTTATGATGATATTTGTTGTGATAAAATATTGTTGTATGTTGATATGTCTACCTATAATGATTTTGTTATTGGTATTATTGGTGTTGTGCAAAGTCATAAGACGAGCTATATGTGCATATGTTTGTTTGCATGTCAATGTTGGAAGTTATGCATCAAGGTGTTTGAACTTCAGTTCTTTTTGGTGAGCTCAAATCCTATGGTGGGAATCTGACACGGGTAGCTAATTCCAGTGTGGGGTTAGTGAGTTTTGCTGTATGGTGATTAGTGACGATTTTTGGTGTGCTGTAGTTCCAAGAGAGAATCAGATCCTATGGTGGAGATCGAGGGGCGAGATGGATCTGTTTTTTCCATAAATGGTACCATATGCATGTTGAGTTAGTTGTTGAGTGCATTTGTATTAATGTTGCATTAGTGAATGACTATTTGATAGTATGTTGTTTGGATGAGAATACTTGATCATGTGTTAATGTTGTTATGATTAGCGTATGTGATTGTTGTTGTGTGATATTCTACCTTTTCTTGTTTACATTATTAAATTATGGATGTGTATTCTCACTCCATTTACTTTAATCTTGTCCACCATGGGCATCTTGCAGATAACCAGGATTATAAGTTGTTGTTGTAAGTGGGAGATAACTCTCAAAGTTATTTTCATTAGTTATCGCATTTTAGTGGTTTAATGCTCTAATTCTATAACACTGAGTGAGTGAATGATTTTACTCTATTGTTATGTTTTGTAATCAAGAATTGAATGTTATACTCTTGACGTTTGAGTTTATGTTGATTGTGGATACTTTTGCTATATTTGTTTTGATTCAAATAAAGTATTTTTATGAGACTTAATAATTGTGAAGCATGCTTATTTGATGAATTTCTTTGTGATGATACCCTAAGTGAAGACGAGCTTGCTATATAAGGAGGTCACAACCTGCTTTGGACAAAGTCAAATCTCAAATCCATGAAGAAAAACCTAGAAGAATTATTCTATATAAGGAGGTCATAACCTGCTTTAGAAATCAAGCATTGTAGCATTCTCATTGAAAATCTTAGAGTGCTAGGTTTGTGTCTTGTATACCACACTAATGCTCTAATAGGAGTAGTGTTAAATCTATATGTACACCTCTATATTTCTGTAACTTGACATATAAGGTTTGACTAGTTGTGTTGTAAAATTCAACATCATTCATCTTGTTGATTGAAATAGATCACTGGGATTTAATGGTTGTAATCACCTATCACGGGTTGTGTGATAGAGAAAGAAAGTGATTAGGTTCTCACATTTAGAGGGAGACTCTAAATAGAAAGTCACTGGATAATATTAGGAAGAGGCATTGGACAACATGGTCTTATTTTTGCTTGTAAATATAAATGTACTAAGGTACTAATATTGAATTTCATTTCTTGGGTTGTGGAGTCAACCCTCTAGACGTAGGTGTGGTTTCACCGAACTAGGTTACCAATTATCTGTGTAATTTATCATTTTTAGCTCCATCAACTTACACAACTCATAATGTTATATTTGTGTTGGTTCTGGTATAACTTGTCGAACATGTTGTCAGAGCATCATGTTCAACATCTATCCCTTGAGAAATAAAATTTAAATTGGTATTAGAGTTTGGTTTCCTAGCCTTTTGGGTGAGCTCCAGGGAAGACAACTTCTACTCAAATGGAGACAATTAAAAATGGAAGATTATTCAAAAAACTACCTGTGTTGGATATAACCAATTATGATTATTGGAAGTCAGTGATGATTGTATTTCTCAAATCCATGGGCAACAAAGCATGGAAATCTGTTTTGAAAGGATGGAAACATCCAGTGGTTACCTCTGAAGATGATACAATTAGGTTTAAACTAGAAGTTGATTGAACTGATGTTGAAGATGATGAAGCTCTTAGAAATTCCAAGGCTTTGAATGTTATCTTCAATGGTGTGGACAAGACATATGCATGTTGATCAACACATGTTTAGAAGCTAAAGAAGCATGGGAGATTCTCATGAATGCACATGAAGACACATCTAGAGTTCGTATGTGAAGGCTGCAACTACTTACTACCAATTTTGAGAATCTGAGGATGAATGAAGATGAGTCTATTAGTGAATTCCACACCAGATTGCATGATATTGCCAACACTTCCTTTTCCTTAGGAGAAAAGATGCCTGAAAAAAAAGATTGCTAAAAAAAATCTTATATAATTACCTAAGAGATTTGTTATGAAAGTGACTGCTATTGAGGAAGCTCAAGACTTGATCAACATCAATGTTGATGAACTCATTGATTCCTTACAAACGTTTGAGATATTCATTAATGACATAGTTGAAAAGAAGAAAAAATGTATAACCTTTGTGTCCAACACTCAGGGTGAGGAAAGTCATGATGATAAAGAGGAGAGTATGTAAGATATTATTGATCTTATTAGTAAAAGTTCAACAATTCCTTGAAGTACCAAGATAGAAAGTGGATGACAAATGTCCATGACAAGAGGTCCAACATCAGTCCCCGGAACAAAGGCAATGGTTGTAACACCCCGAATTTTGTTGGGTTTATTTTTAATAAATTAGTTATGTGATGTTGTATGCTTGTATGCGTTAGTGATTTTTTGCGGTATTGAGATGCCTTCATGAGGGTTTTTCACCTTATAAATATAGAAAATGAGGTATTTAGGGTGTATGACCAAAAATGTAGACTCATAGGGTGGAAGGGGATTATTATTCAAATATTATTATTTTAATTGAAATATTATAATAATATTATGGTGATAATTATTAAATAATTATTTTTGTGAAGGGGGGCATAAGTGGAATATGATATTAAGGGTCCAGAGGATAAATTAGTAAAATAAGAGAAAAGAGAAGTTTTGTGCAATCGTAGAAATGAAAAAGAGAACGAAAGAGGAGAAAAGTGCACCAATAGGGCTAGGGCAAGGGAGAATCCATTGTAGAAGCTTGGTAACCATCAATCTAAGATAAGGATGGAGTTTCAACTTTTTAAGGGATGATATAATGATGGGTATGTGAGGATTTTGATTGCCATGGTTGTTGTGTATTTTTGTTCATGAAATTATTCTTTATGTGATTGAATCCATATGATAAAATGTTGATATTTATGGTTGAATTGATGTAATAGATGTCATAGAATGAGTATAAATATTTTGTAGTATATGTGTATGAGTTATGAAATTGAAAGACACGATGTTGATTGTAAATGTGAGGTTTTGGGGTTGAAATGACTGGTTTTCATACTTAAAACAACAGAAAAACTGATTTTGGGTAGTGGAAATCAATAAACCCGTTTTGGGAAATCAATTTCCAATTCAAAAATTGATAAAATTGGCCTCTGGAAAATCGATTTCCTAAAAAGGGGTAATCGATTTTCGTAAGTTTTGGTAGCATTTTTTTTGTAAAACATCAAAAATTCATAACTTGAGCTTCGGGTGTCCATTTGACGCACCATTTGAACCTGTGGAAATATAATACAGTGCATTTTATTGTAAAAATGGTTTAATATTCTGGAAATAAATTTAATTGGTGTGTAATGAGGTTTTGTGGTGTCAGTGTATGATGTCGGTGTTTGCATTTTTTAGAACTTTGAAAATCATAACTTTCAAACCGTGAGTCCGTTTTGGGTATTGTTTGAAGCCTTAAAAATCTAGCACAATAATATTTTCAATAAAAATAGTTTTGTTTGCAGTAGGTGATTTAATTACTACTATGTGATGTGATGACATGCTTTGTGAATTATAATACCAAGATATTGTGTTGTTGTAATGTTATAATTAAGTGTGACAATGCTTTATGAAGTTATATGAATTATGTATAATATGTTGCACGTGTGATGATGATGATGATGATGGCCTGTATTGGCGTGTTACATTGATAGGTAGGAATATAAGTGCATAGTGTATTATTTCATGTTGGTGTTACATGCATTCATGGTGAGAGCTTATGCTCTGTTAATGGTGGAGGTAGAGAAAAACACAAGAGAGGGGGTTTGAATTGGATTTTAAAAACTTTTCCCCTTTTGAAAACAATTTTATAAAACTGTGAAGAAATATATAATTCTAAAAATGTAAAGAGACACGTTCAGTTTATCCAAGTCCACCTCTAACTAGGCTACATCTTGTCCACCCTCCTCATATGATTTTGCCTTCAACCAGGACTTAATCCACTATAACCAAATTTGATTAAAATTCACAATAATAAGTTCGATCAACCTTGTTGACAACCCCAACAAGTTCAGTTGATCCTTATTGGGAATTCTGTAAAGACCGCAACCTATGTCTTCTTGAGAATCCTGACTCAACTGAGACTCTCAAGGAACAATACAATGATACTTCAGTGATCTCCACGAGATATAACGATCATTAATCCCTTAAGAAATCTGACCAACCTGGTGTTTCTTAACAGGATTTCATCCATGATGACGGCAACCAAAGTTTATCCAAGTATCAGATCTTCACTAGATCACTTAAGGCAACACCGATTCTGAACATAATAGTTTTTCTGGAGATTACATGAGTGCTTCTTATCAAGAAGATTACTCCTGATTTAAGTACATATTATTTAACACAATTATGAGAAATAATTTTTGTGTTAAAACAATTTACATGAAGAACTTAAGCTATAACACAATATGAGCAAAAACTCTTGTGTTTACATTATTCCTCAAAGATGAATATAATCTATGTTTGAGTGCAACATCTTGTAGTCTTCTTGTCTTCATCTTATTTGTTAAGCAAGTTATGAGCAATAACTCCTTGCTTATTCATATTTCTACCAAGATGTATTTGATGAGAAATAATGTAGCACCTTCTAGAACTCTTAGTTTTTTATCTTCTTTCTTTTTGGTTAGCTTAAGCATGTTCAACGTAACAGCTCCAACAACATCTGCATCCATGGATTTTCAGCAATTTTACATGATTTCATTGATCTCCTTTTATAGCCTTCAAAAAGAGACGTTGTAAGTATAGAAAGGTATTTTCTCCTTCCAACGGTTGATTCTCAACTGATAGATTCAAGAGAGGTTTGGAACAGTACGAAACGTCACTTTCCTTATCCTGCTGCTTGCAGTTGTTAGCATAAAATATGGGAAACAACTTCTTTGAATAGTACAACCAATATCATGATAGTGGAATTTATGGCTTACTGTTTGTACTGTATTCTTCTTGACTAACTTTCTTGATCTTTATCTTCTGATGATGTACTTCTGATTCTGAAGTATTAAGCTTGGAAGAGATCAATCACTTCGTCTTTGTTCTTCTGATGAATGACTGATGAGTAGTTCAGAAACTACTTTGTTGTTGTAGCATGTGAACATCAGAGTTATTAGAACCTTAAATTGTCTTTAGAAATAATAGCAACAGCCATTCTGAAACACGACGCTTGACTTCTGATCTTAGAACTAGTCTTGAAGGTGTAGTCCAGATCTGATCTGAGAGATGAAGATTAAGTGAGAAGATGTTTCATTTCAGAATCTTTCAATAGTGGATTCTTGTCTTCAGATATTTAAGCAATGACTTATCTGAGAAAGAAGTCTTGTTATTGTAGGCGAAAGCTTTTTTGATGGTGATATCAAAATCTTTTCTGATGTTTAGATCTTGAAATCAGATATTGTGGCAACAACCTTTCTGATTATCAAGTCTTTTAGTTCTTGAGCTTTGATTCTTTTCTTGCTGGATTGATTTTTGATTGAAGAATTATAATGATCCTGAAGATTCTTATTTTTTGTGGAGTTAGAGTCTTTCAGATATCTGAACATTGTCTTCAGATATACAAGCAACAATTTATCTGAGGAACAACTTCTTTGAGTGAAAGCTTTACTAATCCACTTCGTATTGCTCTTGTCTTGATCTTTGATAATCAGCTTTTCTGAGCTGCATATGTGATGTCTGATTTTTGAAGCAGAAGCTTATATTAGTACATATGATTTTGACGTCAAATTCCTTCTTTTAGATCTCTTGAATTTTGATCTTTGGATTGAGCTGGAAGCAATAGCTTATGTTAGCTACATCTTGATTTCTGATCTTGAATTCTTTTCTCTGGATATCTGATATCTTCGTTCTTGAGAGTGACGCTTTCCTGAGGACATACTTGATTCTCTTTTTTATGAACAACATTCCTTAGAATTATTAATGTTTCTTTAGAAACGATCACAATAGTTCTTCTGATTAGTGGATTGACTTGTGAAGATATCATTCTTTAATATTGCCTTCCAATGAACTATATGATGTTGATTTGAAATGAGTCCACAAGATCTTTCTTTCTTTGATCCTTTCTTCTGATGGAATAATTCTGATGTTGAATAGAAGTGTGTATTCCATGAACTATCCGAGTCTTCAGAATCTTGACTTTGTCTTCAGAGATATGAGCAACAACTCTTCTGATGAACAAATCTTGACTTATGAACTTTGCGTTGGAAGCTTGAGTTCTTCTTAGAAACTCATCGAGATTCTTTTCTTGTCGAACATTCAGCATTCAACAAAACTACTGATGACTCATTAGAAACGAACTCAATGATTTTTCTTTTGAGTGATTAAGTGATCTGATGATATCTTGATTAAGACTATCCTGAATTCTAATATATGCACACTCAATGAAACCATTATAACTAAATTTGTTCTTCTTAAAATATATGCATTGTTATCATCAAAATACAGATCCAAATCTTGTTATAACAATCTCCCCTTTTTTGATGATGACAAAACCATGTATTTTGGTGGAACAATTTTACAAGGTTAAATCATAAACAAAGTAATATAAGAGGTTAGATAACTCCCCCTAAGTTGGAAACTCCCCCTGGGATAAACAATCTCCCCTTGAATGATAAACGTATGATCTTTCAGAGCTAAAGAGCATTGTTATCCTTTCTGAATCTGATCAATCATAAATGATTAACCTTTAAGCTTATCATATTATCCATGCTTTCTCAGAACATTAGAAATAATGGTCGTTCTTTATCAAATCTTGATTTATTTGAGTGAATGCAATGATTCGTTCAAAATTTTCTTATAGAAAACATGTACATTCTAAGTACTTTGGTAATTTATATTGTGATACGGTGGGAGAACTGACTTGGGTTTTGCGTTTGTTTTCGCAAATGTTTCGGTTGAGCAAGAGTCGCCACCGACTTTTATTTTATCCTAAGGAAAGGTTAAAAAGTACAGGAAAAACCTTTTGAGATGTTTCGTGGGTTCGGGGGGTAGATTATGAAAAGGGAAGGTATTAGAACCCTTTTCATCCATGGTTATCCATGGGCTCTTAGTTACTTTGTTTAGATCACTTGCCTTTGATTTTCAATTTCTTGAAATTGCGGTGTGTGTGTGTGTTTTGAAAATGTTTTGAAATAGATGCCTTGTCTAGGCAACCATTGTAATGACTCGTGTTTAAGTATATACAAAAGTGTGTATCTTTTCGAAAAGATGTTTCAAATGTTTTTGGAAGTTTGTTTTTGAAAGTGTTTGTGGAGTGTGGTTTTGAAAAGTAGGCAAGTGTGTTTTGCAAGTTTGATCAAGTAACTAAGAGTTGTCTACCCCTAAATTTACTCAAAGGTTTTTCTCATGTTTTAACCCTTTTAACAATTTTGTTCCACCATTGTATTTGGTGGGCAATCTTGCGTTAGGATGTTAACGGGACAGGCGCGGGTCATCGTATGGACTATGAATGCAATGATGCCAAGTATCTTTGGCCATTTTGCTTGAAGGGACTTGATCATTTTGATAGGCAACTTTCGAAAGCGTCATCGAGGGACTATGATCATTTTGATTTGTTTTGTTTTGCCAAAGATACTCAATGTGCAAGCATGGCCCATTTTGGAAGGCAACAAGCGGGATTACCCTAGGGGTACAAATGTGAATGGTGTATCGATTTCATGTATTTGTCTTGTATTAGGTTATCTAGCGTTTGATTTTATTTACATACAAACCCTAGGTCTAACCATGGTATATTTGAAAAGCGATAAATTGCGGGAATTTAAAGTCTACGCTATTACAAATAAGTATCCGGGGATGGGGGTACAAATATTTACAAATGGGGATGAGACTTTAATGGGAGAGTAGTGTCCAAATATATTTACAACCAAATCGAATTGCGATCGCAAATGTAATATGTATCAAATGTACAAGATAAGCAAATGTAAACGTATCAATGTATTTGTGTATTGTAAATGTGTATGTGATTTATTTACAAGTTGAGAAAGTGTATTTATTAAGTATTGTTAACTTAATGTAAAATTAAGTATTTATTTATTCTTTTTGTATTCTTGTATTTTTGTTAATATGTACAAAGAAAAGATTTTTTAAGAAAAGAAAAAGCAAATGTTTTAAGCTTTTAGAGAAAATTATCATTTATACATTTTTGGTTTATGTACAAACAAAGGTTTTAAGAAAATAAAAAGAAATGTTTTAAGTTTAATTATATATTTTTTTATGTATTAATGTTTATATACAAAAAAAAAGGTTATCTAATTCCAAATTCAATTCTTATGTATTTTTAATTAACTAAAATAAAAAAGTAATTAAACAGTTTTTATATAAAAAGGAGTCAATGTATTATTTAATTTATAAACAAAATTAAATTATGTTATAAAAAGAAAATCAAAGAGTTAATAAAATTTGATGTAAAAAAATTAGGGTGTTAGTTTATTTAACAAAACAAAAAAAATGGTATGTAAAAAAAGGAATTAGTTAGCTTGAAAAATAAAAAGGCTAAAGGGTTAAATGGGCCTTATGGGGGTTTATGATCCAATCAAAACGCAAAAGGCTGAGACAAGGGGGGTGCAAATTGAAATGGGCTTAGGCTGATTAGGAGAGGGCAAGGCCCAGATGGGTTTCACAATGTTTGTAAGGGTTTTCAATGTTTGTGCAATTGGGATTTAGGGTTAGGCAAAGAATACAGAGGCGCCGTTCACCTTCTCCTTCGCCTTCATCTTCTCATGCCAAACTTTTCTGAGCAACGTCCTTCGCCCAGGGCCACCGAGCGTCACCTCCGTTTCTCCTCTCTCTACATGGTTGCTCCAGGCGGTGATTACAAGGTTTGATTTCCTTGTTGTATTGCGTTAGGGTTTCGAGTTTTCCGTTTTGCATGTTTTTATTCATTTCTGATTCTTGATTATTTGCGTTGTTGTTCATGTGAGATATGAAAAAAAAGGAGTAGAAATACTACCTTTGTTGGAGACGGGGGAGAGGTGGAGAAGGAGGCGCTTTAGGCGGCCGGACGGAGGGGCGCGATGCTGTGGCTTGCTCCGGTTTGTCTAGTATCTTGCTTTAGCTTTTTGGTTCGATGATGATTACCTGAGAACTTTCGTATATCTCTTTTTTCCTCTTCTGTTTGCTTGTGTGCATGTATGAAATGCTTTCTTCTTTATGATATTTGAGCTTCTGAGAATTGTTGGCTTACAGCTTCTGAACACTTCTTTTCCTCTTCCACCCTTTGCCTCAGTTGCCTTTGATTGCTTGATATGCTGATTTTGCTTGATATGCTTGAGTTGCCTTGTATGTTTATAACCCTATGATGAGATGCTTGCTTGATGGCCCTCTGTATGCTTTGGATATTAACCCCGTGATGAAAACCTTCTGAGGGTTCAGTTGGTTTGAACAGTTGGATCTAAGTTGCTTGTATCTGTATGCCTCTGAGATTATTTGATGATGTTTGGAATCTGAGTTTTATAGTGTTGAAAGGTTTGACACAGTTAGGCTTTAGGCTTAGTATGCTTTAGGCTTGAAACAGGTTGATGGATTTTTGGGGCCTTTTGGCTTGATACAAGCTTGTATGTTACAGCTTGAAACAGGTTCAGGCTTGGGCTGGTTGAAAGCTTTAGGCTTGGCTTATTGAAAGGTTGTGTGTGACACAGGAGGCAGGTTGTTTGAAAGCTTTTAATGCAGGTTTCAGGCTTATGCTGTTTTGAGATTACAGGTTTGGCTTGAGCAGTTTTGTCTTTATAGGTTGATGTGTTTGTTTTTGAAACTGAGCTTAGGTTTCAGTTTTGGAGAATAGTTGGACAGGACCTGTGTTGTTTGAGGCCGGTTGGAGGCAGTCTTGAGATGTTTTTACAGCTTGTGTTGCTTTTGTATTTTCTGCCTCCTTGTACTGTGTTGTGGTATGTTGGTTTATATCTTTCTTTAAGCCTAAGCCTGCTGTAAGCCTATTTCTCTTCTCTCTTCTCTCTCTCCAGATTTAAGCATATTATATTGCTTGCACTGTATTTCTGAAAAGGTGACTGGCCTTTGGAAAGTGATGTAACTTTGGATGTTGCTTGCATTGTTGGTTTACTCTGCATATTTTTATCTCCTTTTCCATATTTTCTGCATCTTTGTGTACTTCTTTGACAGCCTTGAATAGCCTTTTGATAGCTCTTTGGCAGCTTGTGGACAGTTTTTTTAGTTCAGTTTGAAATTGTGACTTTGTAGTTCAGTTTGGACTTTGTTGACAATTTATGAACTATGCAGCTTTAGCACTTTTCAATTGATTTGCCTCCTTTGGTTGAAAATTTGGATTTATGCAGTATGTTTCACAAACTTTGAATTTGTGCAATATTGTAACTTTGTGCATTTTTGCAAGACATTTTTCCATCCCTCTTTGTGAACCGAGAGTAATCTCGTGATTTGCAGAGAGGGCAAACTGATTCCGGCCAGTCGCTTTTAATGATGAGTCCATTTTTTATCTGTCTGCTTTTTATTTCATTTCATCTGCTTTTAACTTTTTCTTTTTCTTTGTTTTGCAGATAAAAATCAATGGAGTAAAAGAGCATCAGTAGAAGAATGAAGATTTAGGAATTTTTTAGGATGTAATTTTATTTTCCTTTCAATCACTTGTAACATTATTATTGTAAATACTTTGTAAATAATTACTGTATTTAAATAACAATTGTACAAATAATTAAAGATAAATAAAAAGTATTTTTAATCAGTTAATTCCTTTTCTTCTTTTCAAATGTTTATTTTATTATTTATAATTCTTAAATTATAATAACTGGAAATAAATCCCAACCATTTTAACTCAGAATAATAAATAATCAATAAACGTCCGGAATTCTGAATAATCAGAGCATGGCACAACTAAACAACACACGTCCACATGTCCCTTTTTTATTTGATTAAATCCAACACTGCAAACTCAAATCAAATGCCTCAGTCTATATCTCAGAATAAATTGAAAAGCACTGATAGAATTAATTCTTTTCTGAGAAATATGCGCACAAAACCCTGATTTTTTGATTAAACGTCAAAGAAGCGTTCGCCTGATCAAAACTTGAGCCAAAATCAACCAAACCCTAATAATCTGCTTGAACTGTTCCAGAGTCCATGAAAACCCTAATTTGGATAGACTGATAAGAAAAGTCTGTTTGACTGATTCTTATGCCAATCTAAAAAATCAGGAAAATCCCGAGGCTGTGATTTCTTGTGGAAAAAGAGGAGGGCAAATTTTGGGGTACAACAGTTGCCCCTGTTCAATCTTCTTGAACCTGAAGAGTTAGATTGGCAAGTTTGCCTTTCGCGACTCGAGGGTAAAAGGAGATTGGACACTTGAGTGCCCAAAAATTTACACTCGGTGATGTGATGGTAGAGGGAATGGGCTTACAGATGCCATCTGGAAATGGGCTTAAATATACCATTTGGAAGTTGATGGGTAGGTGGATCGGCTTATAGATGCCATCGGGAGGTGTGACGGAACTTTGTCGGGAATGGGCTTATAGATGCCATTTGGAATTGTGTGTCGATCGCGTAAGAGATTCCTTAGCGAGAACTTACGTACTTGAGAAAGAAAGATAATTTCCTGGCCTGTTACAGGGGTTGATCTTCAAACTCTTCATGCAGACATGCCCTGGCTGGATACAGGCATTGAATCTACAATCGATTGCTCACAGATATGCCCTGTCTAGATACAGGAATCGAATCCAGAACTTCAAAAGGTTGCTTACAGACGTGCCCTGGCTGGATACAGGTATCGAATCTCTAAACTCTTCATGCAGACATGCCCTGGCTGGATACATGTATCGAATCTACAATCAGTTACTCACAGATATGCCTTGGCTAGATACAGGAATCGAATCTGGAATTGGTCGTCTACAGATATGCCCTGGCTGGATACAGGAATTGAATCTCTAAACTCTTCATGCAGACATGCCCTGGCTGGATACAAGTATCGAATCTACAATCAATTACTCACAGATATGCCCTGGCTAGATACAGGAATCGAATCTGGAATTGGTCGTCTACAGATATGCCCTGGCTAGATACAGGTATCGAATCTCTAAACTCTTCATGCAGATATGCGTTGGCTGGATACAGGTATCGAATCTACAATCAGTTACTCACAGATATGCCCTGGCTAGATACAGGAATCGACTCTGGAATTGGTCGTCTACAGATATGCCCTGGCTGGATACAGGAATCGACTCTGGAATTGGTCGTCTACAGATATGCCCTGGCTGGATACAGGTATCGAATCTGGAATTTGTCGTTTACAGATAAGCCCTGGCTGGATACAGGTATCAAATCTGGAACTGCGATAGTTGATAGTAATCATCTTTGGATTGACCTTTTCCTGAAAAGGCAAAACATTAGTTGTAATGCAATGTCATGATGTATGAGATGCATGATGTCATGATGTTCTCAAAAATAAATGAGATCGTGTGATATGATGCGTATATGTATGTAAGCAGGATGTATAAAATGTGAACTGTTTATGAATGTATTTTCGTCTGGGAAAATAAATCCTTGACGAATGTCGGGAGCTTGTTGAATCCTAGGCTGATGTTGAAGAGTAGAGTTCTTCGCTTCCGCTGGGGATGATGGTTGCAAGAGTAAACCGGTAGGAGAAGATGACTCTGTTGGGGAATAAACTTGTTGGAGAGATTACTCTGCGGGGAATTAATCTATGGGAAGAGATACTTCGCTGAGGTTTTGATGAGAACTCCGCTGGGGATTCCACTGATAAGTTATGTTGGGGAATTTGATGAACTCCGCTGGGGATGAAAGAATCTTGATTGCTGTGGGGGAAGGCAAGAATCTTTTGATTGTTGAAAGTGAGAAATCCTGGGACCGCTGTTGGGGAATCCGGAGCTTGGGTTGTATGCCAATCTATTGGGGATTCTTGTCTTGAGGGGATCTTCACTGGAGAATATTCGAATATTCTGTGAGGACCTGAGAATGAGAGTCTTCATTCTGCTTGGGGATTGATAGTTGGAAGTTTTAGCTCCGCTGGGGATATTGAAACTTGACTATGAGGGGAATTAGATTCTGTAAGGCTCTCTGGTTGGGGATTACAAGAATCTTTTGAGTTTGAGAAGGAACCGGTGTAGAGTTTCCTGATGATGAGTCCGTGTAAAAACTGCATCTTGGATTTGAGATCTGTATGAGTAGTAGAATGACTTCCGTGTCTGGAGTGTATCTAAAACTGTGACTAGGATCTGAATGAGTGACAAAATGGCTACCGTGTTTGGAGCGTATCTGAAACTGTATCTTGGCGTTGAGATCTGTATGAGTAGTAGAATGACTTCCGTGTCTGGAGTGTATCTGAAACTGTGACTAGGATCTGAATGAGTGACAGAATGGCTACCGTGTCTGGAGCGTATCTGAAACTGCATCTTCCAACAGGTGATGAAGGAATTGTTGAACACTTTTGACATTCTAATGCCCCAAGTGGTGATGAAAGAGACTCTTTATGTAGATAATTTCCTGGCTTGTTACAGGTGTTGATCCACAATCAGTCGTCCACAGATATTTTCCTGGCTTGTTACAGGTATTAATCCGGAACTTTTAAGAAAGGTTGGTCAAGGAGATACTGTCCTGGCTTGTTTCAGGTGTTGATCTCTGACCTGAGAAAGAAAGATGGTTCCCTGGCTTGTTACAGGTGTTGATCTTCAATCTCTTCATGTAGATAATTTCTTGGCTTGTTACAGGTGTTAATCCATAATCAGTCGTCCACAGATATTTTCCTGGCTTGCTACAGGTGTTGATCTGGAACTTAAGAAATGTTGGTCAATGAGATACTGTCCTGGCTTGTTTCAGGTGTTGATCTCTGACCTGAGAGAGAAAGATGGTTCCCTGGCTTGTTACAGGTGTTGATCTTCAATCTCTTCATGTAGATAATTTCCTGGCTTGTTACAGGTGTTAATCCATAATCAGTCGTCCACAGATATTTTCCTGGCTTGTTACAGGTGTTGATCTGGAACTTAAGAAATGTTGGTCGAGGAGATACTGTCCTGGCTTGTTTCAGGTGTTGATCTCTGACCTGAGAAAGAAAGATGGTTCCCTGGCTTGTTACAGGTGTTGATCTTCAATCTCTTCATGTAGATAATTTCCTGGCTTGTTACAGGTGTTAATCCACAATCAGTCGTCCACAGATATTTTCCTGGCTTGTTACAGGTGTTGATCTAGAACTTAAGAAACGTTACAAAATGGCAACCGTGTCTGGAGCATATCTGGACCGTATCTTCCAACAGGTGATGAAGGAATTGTTGAACACTTTTGACATTCGAATGCCCCAAGTGTTGATGAAGGAGATTTGCCCCAAATTCACTGAACTTTGAGAGATTTGTTGAAATCTTGACTGGACTGCCCCAGGCGTGCTGGTTAGTGACATGTCATGCCCCTGGTTGATAAGAGATTTGTTAATGGAAGTGTCATCCTTTTTGAAGTGATTTTTGTTCATTGAGAGAGTTTTCGTTCCTCTGAACATTCGCTGTATGAATTTCTTCGCTGTCAAACAAATAGCCAAATGCAAACAGTGATATTCAAGCAATGCAAAGTTTTATGTTTGTCTCGAAGTTTCGCAAAATGCGTTTTTTAGCAGAAAACTTTTTATAAGACAAATCAACACAAGATTTTAGAGCAAAGCCTTACAGGAGTCAGGATACCTTTTGTAACAGTATGCTTTCGAACTAACCCATGCTTCAATTAGGACTTTTGAAGGGTTGTAACGTGGCTTGGTTCACGATTTAAGAAATAAAGGATAAAGGCTCAAAGTATATTTGTACCCACGCGCTCTTCGTGATGTTCTTCAATCCTAAGCTCAGTTAATTGTGCGTCGCACTCTGTTCGAGTTTGGAACGACTTTTGGGTGATGGTTCACGAATTGAATTTGGGGAGACAGTCATCATCTCCTTTTTTCTTTTGCAACATTTTTCATGTTGTTGAGAATTTGTAATGACCTCTCTATTTTGATTTTGATTTGTTATCCCTAACTTTTGCCTGACTGTCTCTGTTTTCGAGATCACAGTCAGCGGGATGCCCCAGCTTTCTTAAACCTCCTTTACAGGTTTTGGCTCAGTGGGCTTTTCTTTTTTTGAGAGATTTACTGCTTATGTGATAGGGAACCACCCTTGTCTTTTGATTCCAGAGTAATGTTTTTGATTTTTTTGATGTCGTTCGTTGTATTACGAACTGAGAGTTTGCGACCTTGACGCGCACCTTTTTAAATTAACTGAGATACTGCCCTGCCCCAGGTTTATATCAAAGGTTTTGATTGTTTAGAACATAAAACTTATACTTCTTTAGCTCGAAGGGGTTGACTAGGGATTATCTTCCTTATAACTCCAGTGTTTGGGAATTGAAAGAAATGTCTGTACATCATCAGCAAGGTCTGTTCAAAAGCATACTGTGTGAGATTACGGTATTGTTTCGTCATCCTCCCTCTAAAGGCTTGCAGCTTTTTATCAAGAGTCAAATATCATAAAGAAAGCATAAGAGTAGTGAAAACGAATGGATGAATTCAAGACAAACATATGCAATGCATTAATGAAATAGAGTTTAACATCAACAGATAATTGTTTGAATAACAAAAGAAATTACAACTTTGAAAATTCAAATGAAGCAAAAGTCTTTCAGTTTGAGCTTTGTCACTTCAGGTGGAGAAACCCTTAACGGAAGATTTTCATCTCGCCGTCTGGCATGAACCTCAGTACTCCAATGTCAATCAGATCTTGAATCTTGTTCTTCAAGGCCCAACAGTTGTCAGTGTCATGTCCCGGGCTGTAGGAGTGGTATATACAAAATGCATCGGGATGATAGTTAGGAGCGGAGGTATTGGGCTTCCGAATAGGATCCCTCAAAGCAGTCAGATTGACCTCCAATAAGCGTTCCAGTATCAGAGATGACGATATGTCAGTCTCTGTGAACTGTCTTCCCGAAGTATTTTGATTACACTGATTACCCCGTTGACGCTGGTTGGGTTATGACCCTGAAGCAAGTAGAGGAGCCTTCCCCTTGTCTTCTTGTCTGGATGGGGGTTGAATGGTGACTTGCTCCTCAACCTCATATGTTTGCCCCACTTGGTTTTCCCGAAGCAGTTGGTTGACGAGAACTCTGAGTTCCTCTTGTCTTTGAGACAAATCCTGGATGAGAGCCATTTGGCCCACCAGTTGCCCCGTCATTTGGATCCTCATTGTTGTCAGCTCAGACTGCAGTGCTTCCAACTGATCACTCCTGGCATTGTTTGAATTCCCCTGGACCATGCCCGTTGTGAGGAGAGCTTTCATTTCTTCTTGCCCCAGAGACAGGTTCAAGAACATTTCCTGCAGCTGAGCAGTCTGGTCCTGGATATCCTTGACAGTCCTTTCTAGAGCCATCTCTTACTGAAATAAACAGTAGGAGAGTAAGGAAACCTGAAAAAGGAAAAATCGTCAAGATGCAATGCATGATATGTGGATGTATGCTTTAAAGGATCTCTTGGGGTAAACACAAGAGAATGTTAGAGGTTGAACTTTGATCTTTGATTGGAGATCTTTGCCCTGGTGGATATCTTTCCACGAGAATCAAGCTCACCGTGTCGAGTGGGTCATAGCCCCTGACTCAAGTTGTTGCACTTGATCTTTGATTGTATAACTTTGCACCGGTGGATGTCTTTCCACGAGAATCAAGCTCACCATGTCAAGTGGGTCATGGCCCCTGATTCAAGTTGTTGCACTTGATCTTTGATTGGAGAACTTTGCATCGGTGGATGTCTTTCCACGAGAATCAAGCTCACCATATCAAGTGGGTCATAGCCCCTGATTCAAGTTGTTGCACTTGATCTTTGATGGCATTTGTTTAGAGGAGAAACCTCTTTCCCTTTGGTAGACGTCTGGTTCAACGTAACCCTGCATCAAAAGAACCCTCGATATCCTTGAAATGGTTAGTGAAAATGCTATGGTATGATGTTATGATGTTATGTACATGTATGCAAAAGCAAGTAAGTGTATATACAGGTAATCATATTCACACAAAGCAAGACAAGTCCTTAGGTTTAGGCTTGCATGAGGTTGTAGGTAAGTACCCTCTTGAAGTTAGTTGGCTCATCCTGTCCTAAAATAGAAACCGGGTTCTAAGGAGCTCAATATCATTGGATTGTTTTCTGTGTTCATTGTTTTGGTTTAGCCACTTAACTGGTGACCAAAATATTCCAAGAAAACAACCCTCAATGAGTGTAGTATCGAGTATCTACCAACTTCGGACTGCACCAAAGTCGGTTATCTCACTACCCCTAAAAAGGCTAGGATGGTCAATTAAGGTTCTAAGAGTTCGTTAGTGCTTAACGATATCACTCAGCGGCCCCGTACTCTCCTTGATTGAACTCAAGGGTTACCGGTACTCACAAATATGTCACACAAACATAGCTTACTGCTTCAACCATGTCGGTATACCCCGCACAGTTCTCTCACAGTTTTATTGCTATTTACCTAAAAAGGTGCCCTAAATCCGGGTGTAGGATTTACAACAAACCCAAACAAGGACCCAAAAAGTAAAGCAATCAAGGCAATCAAAGCAAGTATGTAAAGGTGATCTAAACCCTAAGGTAACCCCACTTTTAAGTTTGTCCCCAGCAGAGTCGCCAGTTCTGTGATACGGTGGGAGAACTGACTTGGGTTTTGCGTTTGTTTTCGCATGTTTCGGTTGAGCAAGAGTCGCCACCGACTTTTATTTTATCCTAAGGAAAGGTTAAAAAGCACAGGAAAAACCTTTTGAGATGTTTCATGGGTTCGGGGGGTAGATTATGAAAAGGGAAGGTATTAGCACCCTATTCATCCATGGTTATCCATGGGCTCTTAGTTACTTTGTTTAGATCACTTGCCTTTGATTTTCAATTGCTTGAAATTGCGGTGTGTGTGTGTGTTTTGAAAATGTTTTGAAATAGATGCCTTGTCTAGGAAACCATTGTAATGACTCGTGTTTGAGTATATACAAAGGTGTGTATCTTTTCGAAAAGATGTTTCAAATGTTTTTGGAAGTTTGTTTTTGAAAGTGTTTGTGGAGTGTGGTTTTGAAAAGTAGGCAAGTGTGTTTTGCAAGTTTGATCAAGTAACTAAGAGTTGTCTACCCCTAAATTTACTCAAAGGTTTTTCTCATGTTTTAACCCTTTTAACAATTTTGTTCCACCATTGTATTTGGTGGGCAATCTTGCGTTAGGATGTTAACGGGACAGGCGCGGGTCATCATATGGACTATGAATGCAATGGTGCCAAGTATCTTTGGCAATTTTGCTTGAAGGGACTTGATCATTTTGATAGGCAACTTTCGAAAGCGTCATCGAGGGACTATGATCATTTTGATTTGTTTTGTTTTGCCAAAGATACTCAACGTGCAAGTATGGCCCATTTTGGAAGGCAACAAGCGGGATTACCCTAGGGGTGCAAGTGTGAATGGTGTATCGATTTCATGTATTTGTCTTGTATTAGGTTATCTAGCGTTTGATTTTATTTACATACAAACCCTATGTCTAACCATGGTATATTTGAAAAGCGATAAATTGCGGGAATTTAAAGTCTACGCTATTACAAATAAGTATCCGGGGATGGGGGTACAAATATTTACAAATGGGGATGAGACTTTAATGGGAGAGTAGTGTCCAAATATATTTACAACCAAATCGAATTGCGATCGCAAATGTAATATGTATCAAATGTACAAGATAAGCAAATGTAAACGTATCAATGTATTTGTGTATTGTAAATGTGTATGTGATTTATTTACAAGTTGAGAAAGTGTATTTATTAAGTATTGTTAACTTAATGTAAAATTAAGTATTTATTTATTCTTTTTGTATTCTTGTACTTTTGTTAATATGTACAAAGAAAAGATTTTTTAAGAAAAGAAAAAGCAAATGTTTTAAGCTTTTAGAGAAAATTATCATTTATACATTTTTGGTTTATGTACAAACAAAGGTTTTAAAAAAATAAAAAGAAATGTTTTAAGTTTAATTATATTTTTTTTATGTATTAATGTTTATATACAAAAAAAAAGGTTATCTAATTCCAAATTCAATTCTTATGTATTTTTAATTAACTAAAATAAAAAAGTAATTAAACAGTTTTTATATAAAAAGGAGTCAATGTATTATTTAATTTATAAACAAAATTAAATTATGTTATAAAAAGAAAATTAAAGAGTTAATAAAATTTGATGTAAAAAAATTAGGGTGTTAGTTTATTTAACAAAAAAAAAAAATGGTATGTAAAAAAAGGAATTAGTTAGCTTGAAAAATAAAAAGGCTAAAGGGTTAAATGGGCCTTATGGGGGTTTATGATCCAATCAAAACGCAAAAGGCTGAGACAAGGGGGGTGCCAATTGAAATGGGCTTAGGCTGATTAGGAAAGGGCAAGGCCCAGATGGGTTTCACAATGTTTGTAAGGGTTTTCAATGTTTGTGCAATTGGGATTTAGGGTTAGGCAAAGAATACAGAGGCGCCGTTCACCTTCTCCTTCGCCTTCATCTTCTCATGCCAAACTTTTCTGAGCAACGTCCTTCGCCCAGGGCCACCGAGCGTCACCTCCGTTTCTCCTCTCTCCACATGGTTGCTCCAGGCGGTGATTACAAGGTTTGATTTCCTTGTTGTATTGCGTTAGGGTTTCGAGTTTTCCGTTTTGCATGTTTTTATTCATTTCTGATTCTTGATTATTTGCGTTGTTGTTCATGTGAGATATGAAAAAAAAGGAGTAGAAATACTACCTTTGTTGGAGACGGAGGAGAGGTGGAGAAGGAGGCGCTTTAGGCGTCCGGACGGAGGGGCGCGATGTTGTGGCTTGCTCCGGTTTGTCTAGTATCTTGCTTTAGCTTTTTGGTTCGATGATGATTACCTGAGAACTTTCGTATATCTCTTTTTTCCTCTTCTGTTTGCTTGTGTGCTTGTATGAAACGCTTTCTTCTTTATCATATTTGAGCTTCTGAGACTTGTTGGCTTACAGCTTCTGAACACTTCTTTTCCTCTTCCACCCTTTGCCTCAGTTGCCTTTGATTGCTTGATATGCTGATTTTGCTTGATATGCTTGAGTTGCCTTGTATGTTTATAACCCTGTGATGAGATGCTTGCTTGGTGGCCCTCTGTATGCTTTGGATATTAACCCCGTGATGAAAACCTTCTGAGGGTTCAATTGTTTTGAACACTTGGATCTAAGTTGCTTGTATCTGTATGCCTCTGATATTATTTGATGATGTTTGGAATCTGAGTTTGATAGTGTTGAAAGGTTTGACACAGTTAGGCTTTAGGCTTAGTATGCTTTAGGCTTGAAATAGGTTGATGGCTTTTTGGGGCCTTTTGGCTTGATACAGGCTTGTATGTTACAACTTGAAACAGGTTGAGGCTTGGGCTGGTTGAAAGCTTTAGGCTTGGCTTATTGAAAGGCTGTGTTTGACACAGGAGGTAGGTTGTTTGAAAGCTTTTAATGCAGGTTTCAGGCTTATGCTGTTTTGAGATTACAGGTTTGGCTTGAGCAGTTTTGTCTTTATAGGTTGATGTGTTTGTTTTTGAAACTGAGCTTAGGTTTCAGTTTTGGAGAATAGTTGGACAGGACCTGTGTTGTTTGAGGCCGGTTGGAGGCAGTCTTGAGATGTTTTTACAGCTTGTGTTGCTTTTGTATTTTCTGCCTCCTTGTACTGTGTTGTGGTATGTTGGTTTATATCTTTCTTTAAGCCTAAGCCTGCTGTAAGTCTATTTCTCTTCTCTCTTCTCTCTCTCCAGATTTAAGCATATTATATTGCTTGCACTGTATTTCTGAAAAGGTGACTGGCCTTTGGAAAGTGATGTAACTTTGGATGTTGCTTGCATTGTTGGTTTACTCTGCATATTTTTATCTCCTTTTCCATATTTTCTGCATCTTTGTGTACTTCTTTGACAGCCTTGAATAGCCTTTTGATAGCTCTTTGGAAGCTTGTGGACAGTTTTTTTAGTTCAGTTTGAAATTGTGACTTTGTAGTTCAGTTTGGACTTTGTTGACAATTTATGAACTATGCAGCTTTATCACTTTTCAATTGATTTGCCTCCTTTGGTTGAAAATTTGGATTTATGCAGTATGTTTGACAAAATTTGAATTTGTGCAATATTGTAACTTTGTGCATTTTTGCAAGACATTTTTACATCCCTCTTTGTGAACCGAGAGTAATCTCGTGATTTGCAGAGAGGGCAAACTGATTCCGGCCAGTCGCTTTTAATGATGAGTCCATTTTTTATCTGTCTGCTTTTTATTTCATTTCATCTGCTTTTAACTTTTTCTTTTTCTTTGTTTTGCAGATAAAAATCAATGGAGCAAAAGAGCATCAGTAGAAGAATGAAGATTTAGGAATTTTTTAGGATGTAATTTTATTTTCCTTTCAATCACTTGTAACATTATTATTGTAAATACTTTGTAAATAATTACTGTATTTAAATAACAATTGTACAAATAATTAAAGATAAATAAAAAGTATTTTTAATCAGTTAATTCCTTTTCTTCTTTTCAAATGTTTATTTTATTATTTATAATTCTTAAATTATAATAACTGGAAATAAATCCCAACCATTTTAACTCAGAATAATAAATAATCAATAAACGTCCGGAATTCTGAATAATCAGAGCATTGCACAGCTAAACAACACACGTCCATATGTCCCTTTTTTATTTGATTAAATCCAACACTGCAAACTCAAATCAAATGCCTCAGTCTATATCTCAGAATAAATTGAAAAGCACTGATAGAATTAATTCTTTTCTGAGAAATATGCGCACAAAACCCTGATTTTTTGATTAAACGTCAAAGAAGCGTTCGCCTGATCAAAACTTGAGCCAAAATCAACCAAACCCTAATAATCTGCTTGAACTATTCCAGAGTCCATGAAAACCCTAATTTGGATAGACTGATAAGAAAAGTCTGTTTGACTGATTCTTATGCTAATCTAAAAAATCAGGAAAAGCCCGAGGCTGTGATTTCTTGTGGAAAAAGAGGAGGGCAAATTTTGGGGTACAACATATATCATGTTAGAATGTCATGTAAATCATGGGTTTTAGAGAGTGGATATCTATCAAAATCATTACTCTTTTTCCCCCTTTTGTCATAATCAAAAAGATATAAGAAATGCTTAATTAAATTTTTGAAATGTTTTTAAACACATCTGAATAAATTTGAAAGACAAAGAAAAAGACTTGAATTCACAAACTTACAAAGTACATATGATTAACAACATAACAAACAAGAAGACAACAAATAATAATCAAAAGACGACATTAAAAGGACACAACAAGAGAATTTATTTCCTTATGTAATGCAATCAAACTCGAAGGACATAAATAGTAATTAAATACGAGAAGAGAAAGGAAACAAATGTAATTTCCAAGATAATGTAATCTAGAGGGCATAAAAAATATGAAAATGAATAGATTTTACTAATTAACTTTTCTTATCAGCAAAAAAGATTTCAATATTTTCTTGATTGAGAAAACAAACAGTAACATGCATGAAGTAGAAAAAGATAGCTAAGTTAGGCAGAAAAATATTCAAACATAACTTAATGATAATAAAGTGCCTAATGTAGAGAAGTGTTTTGGTTGTTTTGTTCAAACTGTCTAATAAAATCCTTAATGAAGTTGTTGAATTTCGCTTGTTTGGCAAACATCTCTCTAACCGTGACTTGTTCCTTCTGCATTTGCTCCATTGTATTTAGAAGCCTCGAAAATAAGCTAGAACTCTTTCTGGAAAGTTCTTCAATCTCAGCTTGTTCCTTTCCGCAGCTTCTCTTTTTACGGCCTCTTTCTCAACTTCTTTTTTCTCAGTTGCTCTTTGAGTTTCCAAATCTAGGGCTCTTTCTTTTTCTTCAATAACATACTTATCTTTGGTATGATCAGAAAGATTTTGGATTCTAAGAAATTCAACATTTGTCCATCTGCTAAACTTGTCCCAGGTGTTTCCTAGATAAGAGGAATTCGTACTTGAGCCAGATAAGTTACAGAGTTTTTCAATTTTTTTTAAAGCATTTTCTTTGAAAAGTGAGGTGATATCTTCAAGACACCGAGTTGATGTATCAGAACTCTGATGGTCAAAAGTAATTCCTTTAGCGGGTCTCTCTTCTGGTTTTGTTGAGTTGATTGATGAATTATGATTACCGACAAGATTTAGTGAGGAAGGATTAGAAGCTTCTAATATGGTTATTGAAATTTGTAGGGTTGGAGTGATGGTAGCAGAGGAGATGTTTGTAGTGAAATAAGGAAAAATTTCATAGGGATTGGTTGAGAAAGTGATTAGTGCAATAGAGGTGGTTAGAAAAGCAGTTTCTGAAGGAATTGTTTGAGAATTAATTGGTGTAAATGAAATTGTAGATTTTGGAAGAGGTGAGGTGGTAACAGTTGTGGAGTATATTGGAGTGGATGAAGGGATAGTTTAAACAAAATTTCTTAGATCAAAACTTGAAGAAATGGGAGAAGAGCGATAATCAAAAGGCTTGTAATCATATGAGGAATGTACAGTTGTAATTATTGTGGTTGTGTTTTCAGTTGAAGTTCCTCTTTTCTTTTGTTTCTTTTTCTGTGAAGACTCATAATCTTGAAAAATGGCTCCAATCATTAGTCTTTTCTTACTAGATATATTCACATCTGGCGGAAAGGTATGTGGATTCTTTGCCCTTCCAATTTCTTACTTCAGCATGGTCTGCTTCTATGCTAGATTTCATGAAGAGAATCATTACCTCCAGACTAACATTTTGATTCTGGGTTGTGAACTGTGGAGATTTACTTGAAATGTCAGCATTCATAGTCTTTTCTTCCAGTGGTTTAGATACTTTTTCCAGAATCTCCATTTCTACCAGATTTGCAGTATTGAAGGATTCTCCAAAATTCTTCTCAAGGTCTTTTTCATCCAAATCTTTCAGTTCAATACTCTTATTTATGATACAAGAGATGAATCTTCCTAAAGGAATGTAATTCTTCTTCCTATCACTTTCTTCTCTTGTCTTTCTCACATTGTCTCTCAATTTATAAAAACAGAAGAGAGAGCGATAAGATTTATACGAAAACCCGAGGAGATGAAATACATCAGATATAGAAGATCTCTAGGCATGCAGGCTTCATATTTCCCTAGATATTCTTGAAAAATCATTGACACAAGGATTTTGGCCCAAATCCTTAGATTATCATGAAGACCATATGTCTTTGAAGCCTTTTGTCTTTTGAAGATAACTTGATAAATTTGTACCGCATTCGACCATCTATTATTTGCTTCATAGCATCTTATTCATTTACCATCATGATCAAGAGCTCTTGGGATGATTTGTTCATTGATGATGACTTTTTTCCCTTTGACAAACGAAACTATTTAGTAGGTGTCTGATTTTCCATGAATCCAAAAATATCTCACAAGATGAGGGATAACGGGTCCATTTAGAAGATTGAAGTTGTTTTTACATCCTTGCTTCATTACATCAACTAAAAGATCAAAATCGTTATCCTTGATATTTTGAAAATCCACAAGAGAAGAACATTTAAAGAATCCAAATCTGTGGACAAGGTGACTTCAAGAGCATCATAAGGTTGTTCTTCTATACTCTCTTGACCACGCCCATGTGATGTTAATAAAATATGAGGAAAAGGTTTGGCGTGAGAAAGAGGAGGCTTTCCATGGGCGATTTTGTTCTGAGAACTCATAACTTTTTAAGGAAGTTTTTAGGGTTTGAAAAAGGAATGGTGAGGGAAGTGAAGTGATAAATTTGTGTGAGAGTGTAATGAGTTATTATTTATAAATAGATTTTAAAAGATTACTAATAAAATGGAAGCGTACGCACAAGTAAAATAATAACGACCTATAACTAGTTTCAAGAAAACGTTTCAAAGCACACTGTGACACTTTACGGCATAATGATGAATAGGCGCAGACAAATGTCTTATCGAACCAGTCATTCAATTAAATCATAAAATATAAAAAGAGAGTTTAGATAACACATATTGTCGCTTTATGGGTCTGTTTTTAATAACTTCTCAAGTGATTCTTGGAGGTCAAGGAATTGTATCCCATTCATGCTTCTGAGAGCTTGCATCTTCTCTTTCTAGAGTTGATCCATCTAGAGTTTTGTCCATGCAATATCTTTATTTCTTTTTTAGTCCTTTGATGATTTCTTCTTATGATTTGTTCAGCTGTCTATTGAGAGAATATCTTCTGATGTATCTTGTTCTTGATATTTCTGAATTACTTTTAGAACCAAGATGCCTTTTATGATAAAATTGAATGTTTGAAATTGTTCCCTATTTCTTTCATTTCACTCTATAGCATTCATAGTTTTTATCTTTCTGGATCTCTCTACACAGTTAAGTGTTTGATTCAAAAATCAATAACAAATTTGGGATCTGATACCAATTGAAGGTAGAGAAAAACACAAGAAATAAGGGGTTTAAATTGGGATTTAATAACTTTTCCCCTTTTGTAAAATATTTGATAAAACTATGAAGGAATATAGAATGCTAGAAATATAAAGAGACACGTTCAGCTTATCCATGTTCACCTTTAACTAGGTTATATCTTTTCCACCCTCCTCAGGTGATTTTGCCTTCAACAAGGACTTAATCCACTATAACCAAATATGATTGCAATTTACACCAATGAGTCCGATCAACCTTACTGACAACCCCAATAAGTTCAGCTAATCCTTATTATCAATTTTGCAAATACCGCAACCTATGCCTTCTTGAGAACCCTTACTCACCGAGTCACTCAAGTAACAATACAATGATACATTCGATGATCTAAACGAGATATAACGATCATTGACCCCTTAAGAAATCTAACCAACCTGGTCTTTCTTACCAAGATTTTATACATGATGACCGTAACCAAAGTCTTCCCAAGTATCAGATCTTTACTAAATCACTTGAGGCAACACCAATTCTGAACATAATTATTTTTCTGGAGATTACATGAGTGCTTCTTATCAAGCAGAATACTCCTAATTTAAGTACATATTGTTTAACATAATTTTTAGCAACAATTATTCTGTTAAAACAATTTACATGAAGAACTTAAGATATAACACAATGTTGTACCCCAAAATTTTCCCTCCCATTTTACTCAATACATGTTCATTAAGATCTTCAATTTCTCAAGGTTAACCAAAAATTGATCAGACAAATTCTCCTCCTAAGCAATGGCCTTTCAATTAGGGTTTCACTTTTCAATAATATGTGTGAGCTCCAAAGGTTTCAAATGTTTTCCATGGTCCTAATATGTATTCAAGATTGTCCATGCCAAATTTCATGCCTTACACTACACATTTGCTCAATCAATTGCTCAAATGTTTGAAAGTCAACTATACTAGGTCAAAAGTCAAATGTGGCTAATATACAGTCGAACTTCAATATTTTTGGTCAGCATCAATATTTTGAAGTGATATCCATCATTTGATCAAGGGTTGATCATGATTCCTCAAGGAATGCTCTTAATTTATCAAAAGTCAAGAATTGCTAAATTAGGGTTTCTATAGGAGAAGTCAACTGAACTTTAACCGAGAATAACTTTCACATACTTCATCCATTTGTCCCTAAACAAAACTTATTTTTAAGATAATCCAATTCCCTACAACTTCTCTTTTATCCTCAAGTTCAAGAAATGCACCATTTGAAAGATTCAAGCTCATACATTACATGTCATTTTCAGAAAGTCAACAAAAGACACTTTTTACCAAGACCTTTTACATCAAGATAAAATCTTCAAATGCAAAACTGATCAAAAGAGGGATTGAAGTAGACATCTTAGGCTTTCCAAAAAGTCCAAGATCACCATCATTAGATAAAAATTGACCAAGTTATGGTTTTCCCAAGTAGGGAAAATTTGGGAAATTCCAAGAATTGTACATTGGGCAAACTTGAACTTTTAGGTCAATGGCCTAACTTCTTGGACTTCAAACATCTTCCTAACCTTATAGGGGACCTCTAATCTCATTTTTACATTTCCTTACAATTTTTATATATTTTGTTCATATTTATTTTGATTTATTTCAAATAAATATAAAATAAATTGTACAAAATATTTAGAGATGGGCCTTGGCCTTTGTGCTAGTGTTTTGATCTGACTTAAGGCCCATAATTCATGCAAAGAATGTCCAGGTACATCCAAGACCCAATATTGCATGTTTATACACATTTTTGGCAAAATTTCAAAAGGGAATCATGTTTTAAAAGCAATGGTTATGGCATGATTTCCTTCTATGATATCACCTTATCTCCATCTTCTATAAATACACAACATTTCTACAAGCATTGGACTGATAGATAGCCTGAGAAGAATTCTAAGTTTTGCAAAAAAAAAATCCAAAATTGTCAAAAGTGGCATTTGCATTTCCAGCCATCGTCTGTCCAAACTAAGGGCATAAACCATTCCCCTAGAGTCCCAGGAGCTCACCCTGACCTTCCTTGAAGCCCAACACACGCAAGAACCATCACCTTCAATCATCACCGTTTTGGTAAAATCCCAAAATTAAATCTTTATTTTTATAAGTTGTTGAATGTTTTGATATGTGTGTACAAGTTTATGGGCATCATTAGAACATGTTAAGCATTACATGGAGTGCATGACGTCTAGATCATGAGATGCCATTTTCAAACCGTGTTAGGGTTTTTAGTTTGTAACTCAGGATACATTGGTTTTCTGGCCAATCTAAGGCCATATTCGTGACCAGGGCGTGATTTTAAGTGGGATAGGGTCTTTACTTTGTCTTAAACCTAATGATTTTGCAGATTCCAGATTTTGGTGGATCGGAGAAGACAACAGGAGTTTGACTTCGGCATCTCTCCGGTCGTTTGACTCATGCGAGGGCTGGTGTGGCAAGGCAACGCGTCTTGATTGGTCCATTCAAATTCAGGGGGCCCATCAACGCACATTATTTTTTTAATATATTTCTGATTCATTTTTCAAATATAATATTATTGTTGTGTTGTAATAAATGAATGAACAACCCGCTCAGATGGTAAAGGGGAACGCGTGCAATGGAAAGGATCTGGGTTCGATACCCAGGTCTTGCATTTTCATTTTTTCTAACATAATATTTGCAGATCTAGTGTACTACACCCCATGCGCCTACCATGTGTCTTCAAGCTTCAGCCAGTAGATTACAGGGAGATCAGATCCAACGCCTCTGGAGTGCCTCTTCATGATGGACCCTCAAAGGCCAGCAACATAGGATCTAATATGACTTGTGCTCATTGACCTGAGCCTGTACCATTCAAACTTGTACCCCCCCTGTTTACTAATCAGCACCAGTCCCATTTACTTGTTTTATTAGTTTATTAATTAAAAAAAAAATCATTTTTATTTAAATATAAAATCAGATAAATCATTAAAAAAATTAGGTTAGTTTTTTTTTAAATTAAATTATTTTGAAAATTAATTAATTAATTATTTTAACTTTTTTTGAATTTAAAATTAAATAGATTTAGGTTAATTCACTTTCTTTTCATAATAAAAATCCCAAAAAAATAATAGGTTAGTTTAGATATTAATTTTACTTAATAATTTTCTTTTCTTTCTTATTTTGATTAATTAAGACTTAACTTAATTTATTATTTTCCAAATAAATAAAAACAAAAAAGGAGTCTTCTTTTAACTTAGAAATATTTTAGGGTTTAGACGTCCTTTCTAATTCGCGCGCGATTTTGTTTTAGCATTATCATTTTCATATTATTGTACCTGCTTCCTGGTTTGTAATAGTTTAATTTAGGACTTTACTTTACTGCTTTATTCCCCCAAGTTTTGGATGTGAAATAATCCCCTCCCCGAAGCATTGTAATAGCTAGGATTTACAATTCTCGCACTTTTAATTTCTGCAAATTATTAATTGTTTAGATGCATGCTAACTAGGACTGTATGGCAAGAATAAAACAAAACGCTAGCAAACCTAACATAAGATAAAAATAACTGAATATGGCACACTCTCACATATACACCTCTAGGGTATCCCACTTTGGTTTCCTTCGAAAAAATAGTCACATCTCTCGAAACGTGAGAGATTTTTGTGGCTACCCTCCGGTTTAAAGATTATAAGCCCCTCGATGACCCTCTCGATGTTGCCTCCATATGATTTTAAAACCCTATGGTAGTTACTAAAGTTTATTGCCTAGTTTCCTTTGTAACTGTATAAATGTCCCTTCGAATGTCCCTCAAACATCTGACGTCTAGGGCTACCTGTAGCGGTAGAAATGTTTAAGATTAAGCCATTGGACTGACTTGACTTGTACAGATCAAGATAAAAATTTCCACTGCGCTTTATTGTTTCCAAAGGAATGGGAAAAGAGTGAATAACCCAAAAATAAGGGGAAATATTCAAGGTAAGGGGGTTGGTTATGCAAAGAGAAGGTATTAGCACCCTAAACATCTACGGTACTCCGCATGAACCTCTTTGTAAAATCTGTATATTTTGCCTATAAAATATTGTATAAAAATAGATGGTGGAGGTGAGAAAAGAAATAGTTTTTATGATTTTTTCACCCATCGCGGTTGCGAACCTTTATTGCCTACGTACCACCTTTCATGCAATAAGGGATCAGGGTACACGTAGTTCCTCTTTAAAAATTTTAAAACACAAGTGTGTTGGTTAGTTTTATGAGATAAGATATCATCGTCATTGTCCGTGTGGAAAACATACTTACTACCCACAATCATGAGAAAGGAGAATTTGCATCATCTCAAAGTGGAGGATATGGCTTAGATTTTAAAATCAACAAAACCTCACTCAACACCCAAGTGGAAAATATCTCTCTTCACTATATATCATAGAAGTATATTTGTTTACATCATTATAAGGATTGACAAGAGTCTAATCTTTCGAGAAAATTTTAAAGATAAGAGCCAAAATGGCAAAATGGTTTGAATGAGATTGATTGACTTTTAGTCTTCTCACAAAAATGTCAAGGTATTATTAAGTTGATTAAAATTTATTTATGAAAATGTTTTGAAAATGCATGGACCTAAGTCCAAGTTTATTATGAAAGTGGTTCAAGTTTAGAAAAAAGAAGAGTTTTCAAAAGGAGGGAGAAGATTTTTGAAATTAAAGAAGATGGGAGGAGATGAAGGGACTATCCTAAAGCATAAGATAAAAGCTAGGTAAGAGAACCATCTAACCAACAATAAGCCAACACTTGACATTACGATCAAGCAAAGATACTATACCTCTTGAGATAACCAAGATTTAATTGCATTAAGTCTTCACAAAAATTGGGCAGAGTAACGGTTGTAATTCTAGATTACAAACAAAGTATGTAATCACAATAACCTGCACACAATACAAACAAACAACTCAATGTCTTGGGTTAAACCCCAAGAACTCCATACAAAATATTAATTAAGGTCACAAGGTGTCCAATATAGGTCAAGTTCTCTAATCCTAAGTCCATGAAGTCCAATACTCCATAATGCTAAGGATAGTAACCAAGTAGTCCAAGTATCATTAATGTTTTTATGGTTCATGTTGATTATTAAGTGTCTTCAAAAGGAAAAGAAAAACTCAAGTGAGCAAAATAAAAATGGCATAAAAGTAAATGCTTATGTGAGCAAAGATGTAAATAGCGTGAAATGTAAATGCTAAAGTAAATGGTACATAAACTAAAAGCATAAAAATAAAAGCTTAAAATAAAGTCAATTGTTAGAAGTTAATGGTTAGTTGGATTACCATCTTGAAACTTGCATTTGGAACTCATTAGAGGATTGGTATAACCAAAGCCTCTCAAAAACAAGTTGCATTTGCTTTTTGTCAAGTATATCATCCATTTAAGAATTCTCAAGACAACACTTAATGATCAATGATGTTTACAATTCAAAGATCAATACAATTCATTTTACAATAAATTTCAAAAAAAATAAAATTCTTTCTTTTTTCTGCTTTGTTTTGCAAGAACGTCCAATGACTCATTTTTGATATATGCATTTGAGAATAATTGCTGCTCATAAATACTTACATGCGAAACAAGAGACAATTACTCGTAATTCCAGGAACAGGGGCAAACAAGAAATGCCCAAACCTTACAGTTGCGTCACCCACCAGGTACAGGGAAAGAGCCAGCTTAAGAATATGACTAAAGGTACATACACTCCCCGCAGGGTAAAAGGCAACTAAAGATAGTGGTGTTAGCTCTCCCCAGCCGAAGTTCATAATCACGAATGAGTCTGAAAAATTCTCCCCAAGCAAAGTTGATCTATCACCAGCACTAGAAAATTATCCCCAGTGGAGCTTATTTCTTCCAAAAGCAGAAACTCAATCCCCGGCAGAGTTCATTATCACCAGCAATAGTAATTCATCCCCAGCCAAGGTTTTTTCTAAATCGGCAGATCTTCTAACAAAGTATCTCTCTTCCCCACAAAGGCATTTTCTCGCCAGTTTACTCTCTAGCCGGGTTATTCCCCCGCCAATTTATTCTTGAATCATCTTCGATCATCATCCTCAGCAAGCAAAACTCTCTGTACTCTCCAGCAGCAGTCTGGGATTTATTTTCCCCAACTAAAGGACATCATAAAAACATTGCATATCCATACATCATAGCATACGCATATGCATCATATGACACAATCTCATTTATTTTGAGAACATCATTACTCGATACATGTCATGCATCATGACATTACATACGACTAACTTTTTATCTTTCAGGGAAAGATACAATCAAATTCTCACAAAAGTTCAAGTTATGAAGCCCGGACCCGACCAGATAGTATCTTGATATTTACAAAGCACCATGAAGCATTGACTCGACCAGATAGTGGTACATCTTACATTCAAGTTATGAAGCCCAGACTCGACCAGATAGTATCTTGATTTCTCCAAATACCGTAAAGCCTGGACTCGACTAGATAATGGTATATGACGCTGTGAAGCCTGGACTCGACCAGATAACAACAAAGCACCATGAAGCCTGGACTCGACCAGATAGTGGTACACCTTACATTCAAGTTATGAAGCTCGGACCCGACCGGATAGTATCTTGATCTTTACAAAGCGCCATGAAGCCTGGACTCGACCAGATAGTGGTACATCTTACATTCAAGTTATGAAGCCCGGACTCGACCAGATAGTATCTTGATTCTTCCAAATACCTTGAAGCCTGGACTCGACCAGATAATGGTATAGGACGCTGTGAAGCCTGGACTCGACCAGATAACAGCAAAGCACCATGAAGCCTGGACTCGACCAAATAGTGGTACGCCTTACATTCAAGTTATAAATCCCGGACCCGACCGGATAGTATATTGATCTTTACAAAGCACCATGAAGCCTGGACTCGACCAGATAGTGGTACATCTTACATTCAAGCTATGAAGCCCGGACTCGACTGGATAGATCTTGATCTCCAGTAAGTCGCTGTGAAACCTGGGGCACGACCAGATAGCAGTCGATCTTATTACTGTGAAGCCTGGAGAACGACCAGATAGCAGTTCATTTTCATCTCTTCAACCAAGATATGATTCTCTAGTAGAATAACGGACAACTGAAGCTCCTAAAATTCTATTTCTACCACGACAGAGACCAGCATCCCCTGGCATAGTCCTCCTCAACAACAGGTATACGGACTCTCACAAAGGAATCTCTTATGCGATCGAAACTTCTTCTGATGGCATCTTTAAGCCCATCTTCCAACATCAATTTCCAAATGGCATCTATAAGCCCATTCCCGACATCACAAGCCGGATATCATTGCATGTGAGTTGCATGTGAGTGCAAATTTCTGGGCACTCTAGTGTTCAATCATCTTCCACCTTCGGATCACGAAAGGCAGATAAGCCAATCTACATCCTCAGGTTAAAGAAGATTGAACAAGGGCAGCTGTTGTACCCCAAAATTTTCCCTACCATATTTCTCAATACATTTCAAGTGAGATCCTCAAATTGCTCAAGGAAAGTCTAAGGGTTGACCAGACAAACTCTCTTCTAAGGCAGTCTACCTCAGATTAAGGTTTCAGTTTGTATCAAGATGTTTAAGTCCAAAGGGTCTCAAATTCTCATCATTTTCCTAATATGTTCTCAAGATCATCCATGTCAAGTTTCAAGCCTTGTATAGGAAGTTTGCTCAGTCAATCGCTCAAAGGCCCAAAAAATTGACCGTGCTAGGGTTAAAGTCAATTGTGGCCCACATATAGTCAAACTTCAAGATCTTCGGTCAACATACTCATTTTTAAGTATTATTTATCATTTTATCAAGGGTTGATCATGATTCATCAAGGTTTGCTCACAATTCATCAAAACTCAAAAGTTGCTAAAATTAGGGTTTTGTAGGAAAAGTCAACTCAACTTTGACCAAGCATAACTTTCTCATACTTTATAAGAAATGACCCATCCAAATCTCATTTTAAAGAGGATGAAACTCCCTAAAATTCATATTCATCTCCCAAGTTCAAAATATGCACTCACAAATAGATGTGAATTTTGACATTATAGGTCATTTTGAAAAGTCAACAAAAACACCTTTTATGTCAAAGCTTCATACATGAAAATGGAAGACTCAATTGAGATGAGACCAAAAGGTTTGATTATAGGACATCTGGAGATTTCTAAAAAGTCAAAGAACACATCTCTAGGGTCAAAATTGAAGGAGTTATGAATTGGTGAAGTTGACCCTTTTTGCAAAATTGCCAAAAGTCAAACATGTCTCAAATTGCAATTTTTGTCAAATGGGCCCAACTTTTTGTGTTGGTTCTGAGTTTGTAACATGGTCCACGACCCATGATCCTTCCCACTTGCCTTTATTTTATTTTTACCATTTATTTTGATTTTTATTTCAATTAAATCAAATTAAATCAAAATAAAATCATGGAAATATCAAATTCATTTAAACCTTGAGATTTTATGCATATTTTAGGTCCCTTATACAGCTAGAAATAGAATCAAATCGTGCAAGGCATGTATGTGCATAAAAAGATTGGTTTTAGGCTTATTTTGGAAAGATCTTCATGGGAATCAAATCATGATCAAAGACCATAATTGAAAAAGATTGGATGCACATTTGCAAACCTAATTCTATCAGTGATATATAGTGAACATTTGCATACCAAATAAACAAGGTTTTGAGGCGTGTAGGTTGAAGAACAAACTTCAAAAAAATCAATAAAAAGTGGTGATCTATTTTCATATTTCCAGGCGCTTTCAAGCCATTCCAAGCACTTCTTTCACTTGCTGGACATTCAAGGAGTCCATCCCAATCCTTAGCAAGAAGTTTCGTGTACAAAAACTCATTGTAAGTGTCTCACGATACCAACACTTTCTTGAAATTCAATATCATGATTCTGGCATTTGTAGCATGAATTATTTATATATTCTTGTTTATTGAAGCATTTGCAAGCTGTTGGTAATGATTAATTACATTTTTGCTAACAATACAGAGATATGCCATTGTTAGGTTTTCTTGGTTCATTTTAGGGTCTTTTCATTCAAGAATAATTGGTCCAAACGGAGGAGACCATTGTGATCAGCGGATCAAACCTAGTTGATCCATGGTCTTGAATTTTATTTACATTGTTTGTATGTAATTTCTGAGATGCACAAGGTTACAGTTACAATGCCATATCCGTAGGTAAAGGTTCTGAGTTTTAAACGATGGATCCAGGGAAGAAGACGATAGTGTGTCACTACTTTACTGGCCGGTTTAAATTCTGGCGCGTTTATTCTGGCCAGAAACCTATGGTTCTGATCTGTTGTTTGTTTCTGTATGTTGATAAACTAACACCCAGTGCAGTTGGTTAGAAGAAGAAAGTCAGAAATTCATGATTCTGGGTTCGATCCCAGGCGTGACCCTCTGGTATCTTTCCCATTTATTTTCACCAGATCTAGCGCCTACATATGCTGGGGGTTATCTTCTGATTTCATCAAACAGGACCAGATCAAGCATCCCTTGGACATCATCCTCTAGATCCATCAGTCCCAGCCAGATCCAGCGCACCTCATCTTCTGATGGTCATAATCTGCTGGATCCACTATCCAGGAGCAGGTCCAGTATCACTATCCTCTGGACCATCATCTTCTGGACCTTCATCCTCTGGATCATCATCCTCTGATCAAATCCTCTATAATCTACCCCCCATACTCAAAATCTCAAAAAAAGGAATTTTTCTGTGCTTTTTTCCTTTCCAATTGGATAAAATAAAAGTCGGTGGCGACTCTTGCTTACCACGACATTTGCAAACAAAAAACGCAAACCAATAAAAACAGTCGGTTCTGCCACTGTATCACACAAGACTCAATGCAAGCTGACTTTGCATAAAGCTTGCTTTTCTAAAATGGCAATGTTGCCTTTCTTCCTAAAATGGAATTATTCTTGTACAATGCATTGAATGCTTGTTTCAAACTTCCATAAGTTGTGAAAACATTTAATTATGGAGTGAAAGTCAAGTTAGAAGCCTGCAAAGTGAGATTTGTACAACATGCTTGGAGATTGGATCCAAAGTTCTTCTCAAAATGGCTTGAAATCCAAGTGACAAAACACCAACTTCATCTCTTCGATTCTCCCTACTCAAGAGTGATTTCAAGGAGTTCTTGGACATTTTGGAAAGCTTGAAATGTGATATATAACTCATATTTTAATTTCTTTTGAATATTCCCTTTGGAACTATGTGAAAAAGTGTCATGAAGTTAGGTAAAAAATCTGCCTAACTAGGGCAAAATTTCACTGTCTTTTTTAGTTCATGAGCATGTATTCACAAAATTATAACTTGACATCCAAGCATTTTTAGGAAAAGTTGTGTAAAGAAAAGTTGTATATTTCATGGATATCTATAACTTTCATGTTGGAAGTTTCTCTTGAATCATTTTTCATGATGGTGAAAATTTGGGTCAAAGTTGTGAAAAAATAAGTGATATTCTATACTTAGAAAAATTTCTAAGTTAAGAAATTTCATCTTTTCAAAATAAAATCTTGATTTCTTGATGAACAAGTTTCATATTTTGACATGTTTTGATGAATTATGATCTTTGGCATTTGATTTTTACCAAAAAGTCAAAGTTTGACTTTTCAGTATACAGTTGACTTTTGATCAGTTGACTGCAAAATTCATTTGTCAATCCAATGGATTTGTAATGTTTTGAATCATGTTATTAGGTCAAAATGATGCAATTTAACTCTTGAAGTCATGCTTCAAACCAATTGATCATTTTCTAGGTCAAAAATCAGAAATTGCCCTTTCTCAGTCAAAACCCTAATTTTGACCATTTTGCCCTTTTGATGATTTGATCAAATTTCTTGAGGAATTGTGGTACAAACTTGATCAAATGATACATATGAGTCTAATATGTTGATGTGGATAAAAAATTATGCAGTTTGACTGTAAATTGGCCATGGTTGACTTTTTCCCCAATATAGTTGATTTTTAGGTCAACTGTTCAATTGACTGATCAAAAGTGTGATCCAAGGCTTGAAGCTTGACATGAGTAATCTTGGGGGTACATAATGATGCTTGAAAGTCATATGAAGCATTTATAGTCCAAAAATCCTTATGCAAACTCCAACCCTAATTTTGGGTCATCAGTGTAAGATGAGATGTCTTGAGCTGACCAAACCCTAATCCAGTCTTGAGTCAAAGAGATCTTGTGAGAATAACCTTGATAAATGAGAGGGAAATTTTTGGGGTACAACAAGTATGATCCCACTTTCTTTAATATGCCATCAACAAACTAATCAGAGAGGTCATCTTCTTTGGACTTAATAAGAAACACATTTCCACCAAGTAGAAACACATTAGAAATCTGAGATCCCATCTCCCTAAGAGAAGAAAAAACTGGCGTATATTATCTAGATGCAAGTATATCACGCCAAGAAGCACTTGAAATCAATCTTCGTATCTATTTTTGCAAAAGGTCTAAATCAACCATATGAAGAGATCTTAGAATCTCCCTTCACTTCTCCCCAAAGAAATCTTATTTGAATTCTCACTATCTTTTTTCAAACCTTCACATTCATCTTTAAAAATGACAACAAGAATATGAGGATATCATTAAACACCAAATTAAGTAAAACCTTTCGACCACCAAATCTAACATACATGTAATTTCAAAAGTCGAGTCTCTTAATCAACAAACTAACTAAATGGCCCAAGTAGATTACCTAAGAGATTTGATATGAAAGTGACTGCTATTGAGGAAGCTCAAGACTTCATCAACATCAATGTTGATGAACTCATTGATTCCTTACAAACGTTTGAGATATTCATTAATGACATAGTTGAAAAGAAGAAAAAATGTATAACCTTTGTGTCCAACACTCATGGTGAGGAATATTTTGATCAAGCTATTCAAAATGACCCAAATGATTGGTATGATATAATTATAATGAATGTTGAATATGTTTTTTTTTTGTATTTCACGTTGATAATGAAGTAACTAATGTATACATATTTAACAATTGACAGCAATGTCATGGCTTCATATGCAAATTTCCTTTGGGATGGTGAAAATGAAGAAGATAAAGACTATCAAATTGAATCTGATCAGAGCCATCACTTACAAGAAACTAAGCATTTTCCTCATTTAACAGCAGCTTCATAAGCCTTAACGGTTTTCTCTCTTGAGTGATAAATTGCATGACAAATGAAGCATGTTATTTCAAAGAGTTACAGCGATTTTGTCTAATACCCATGAGTAAGTAGTTTAAACTCTAATAAGAGAGAGCAACACTCACTGCTCTTGTCTTGTGCTAGTACAATTTCCACTTCTAAACAAGTCAGTGTATTACCGCAAAAACCGTCGTGACAAAACTGTGTCAAAAAGTGTCAATATCGTTACTGTTATTCACCGTTTTTATGATAAATTATAAATTATAATTAATTCACACTGCAACAAATGCATTTCATGTGTGAAGTACACATTTATTGGTTATTGTTTTTCCACCATGTGGTTTATATGTATAAATATCATCTCAAGTTTTTCCTAATTTTATCTTCATATTTTCAAGTAATTGAACAACTAAGATTTGAAGTTGACAAGATAAAAAAATGATTTGATACGTAAAGGTAAAGATGTGAGTCAATTACAAGTGAGGTCAATCAACAATATGAATCTACTTGGGCCATTTAGTTAGTTTGTTGATTAAGAGACTCGAATTTTGAAATTACATGTATGTTAGATTTGGTGGTCGAAAGGTTTTACTTAATTTGGTGTTTAATGATATCCTCATATTCTTTTTGTCGTTTTTAAAGATGAATGTGAAGGTTTGAAAAAAGATAGTGAGAATTCAAATAAGATTTCTTTGGGGAGAAGTGAAGGGAGATTCTAAGATCTCTTCATATGGTTGATTTAGACCTTTTGAAAAAATAGAGACGAAGATTGATTTCAAGTGCTTCTTGGCGTGATATACTTGCATCTAGATAATATACGCCAGTTGTTTCTTCTCTTAGGGAGATGGGATCTCAGATTTCTAATGTGTTTCTACTTGGTGGAAATGTGTTTCTTATTAAGTCCAAAGAAGATGACCTCTCTGATTAGTTTGTTGATGGCATATTAAAGAAAGTGGGATCATACCTGTTGTACCCCAAAATTTTCCCTCTCATTTATCAAGGTTATTCTCACAAGATCTATTTGACTCAAGACTGGATTAGGGTTTGGTCAGCTCACATCTCATCTTACACTGATGACCCAAAATTAGGGTTGGAGTTTGCACAAGTATTTTTGGACTATCAATGCTTCATATGACTTTCAAACATCATTATGGACCCCTAAGATTACTCATGACAAGTTTCAAGCTTTGAACCACCTTTTTGATCAGTCAATTGGACAATTGACCTAAAAATCAACTGTATTGGGGAATAAGTCAACCATGACCAATTTATAATCAAACTTCATAATTTTTGACCCACATCAACATTTTAGACTCATATGTATCATTTTATCAAGTTTGGACCATAATTCCTCAAGAAATTTGATCAAATCATCAAAAGGGCAAAATGGTCAAAATTAGGGTTTTGACTAAGGAAGGGCAATTTCTGATTTTTGACCTAGCAAATGACCAATTGAGTTGAAGCATGATTTCAAGGTTTCATTTGTATCATCTTGGCCTAATTACATGGCTCAAAACATTGCAAATCCATTGGATAGACAGATGAAATTTGCAGTCAACGAAACAAAAGTCAACTGTATACTGAAAAGTCAAACTTTGACTTTTTGGTCAAAATCAAGTGCCAAGGATCATAATTCGTCAAAACATGTCAAAATGAGAAACTTGTTCATTAAGGAATCAAAGATTGAAGATTTGGTTTTAAAATTTGAAATTTTCTTAACTTAGAAATTTTTCTAAGTATAGAAAATTTCTTATTTTTTCTCAACTTTAAGCCATTTTTTCACCATGATACAAGATGATTCAAAGAAAGTTCCAACGTGAAAGTTGTATAAATCCATGAAATCTATAACTTTGCTTCACACAGTTTTCCATAAAGATGCTTGGATTTCAAGATATAATTTTATGAATACATGCCCATGAACTAAAATAACTTAGTGAAATTTTGCCCTAATTTAGGCAGGTTTTGGACCCAACTTCATGGCAATTTTTCACCTAGTTCTAAGAGGAATCTTGAAATTCATTTCAAAGATGAGTTATAAATCATATTGCAAGCTTTCCAAAATGTCCAATAACTCCTTGAGATCATTTTTGATTAGGGAGAATCGAAGAGATGAAGTTGGCAATTTCTCACTTTGTTTTCAAGCCATTTCATGAAGAACAAAATTCAAATCTGAACCTATGATGCCTAATCCATGATTTACAGGTCCCAAACTTGTTTCTTACTCCATAATTTAATGCTTACTCAGTTGACAAAGATTTAATCCTAGCCCAAAATTCTTTATCCAAGCTTTAATTCCATAAATGGCACAAAGTTGCCATTGCCATTTTGGAAAAGTATGACTTTTGCAAGTTTACAAATCTTGAGCATTGGACATGTCTTCTCTGCACACACAAGTCCTACAGACCTAAAGCAACTTGTATAAAGATTATACCAACTCCAAGCAGGCCAGTACAAGCATGAGAAGACTTGTCTCTTCACTTTGCTTCAAAAGCAAGAAAGTGTGCAAAAAGCCTACAACTGAAAGATATGTTGTGAAACTGACTTGGACCTTTCTCCATACTAATACACAAACACATTACAACTTATAAAATGATTGCAAAAGGCCTGAAACAAAAAAACACTCCTATCACCAAAGAACTGTCAAAACTTGCAGTTTGAGCATAAGCATAGCAATCCACAAATTGGCTCGTGCGTTTCAAGTTTTAATCATCCAAACACTTTACCTACTTCATATCTAAGTGATCCAGACCATCATCCCTGCACTGTAACTCCTCCTTCTTCATCTTCCATTTTTGTTTTTCAAGCTTGCAGGTTGACTTGGATAGAGAGTTTCAGACACTTTCAAAGCAAGGTAAGGATTGGAACACACTCAGGGAGGTTCAAGCAAGCTCAAGCAATCTTCAGGCCTTCATAAATCTCACTCAAACTCCATTCACGATCTCAACTGAAAGAGGTAAAAACTCCAACTTTTATCTTTTCATACAGGCATCCATTGACTATGATTTGTGAATAAACAATGTAGACATCATTGCTACGAAGCTGTACATGTCTATAACTTGCATTTATTTGGCCTGAGTTGAGAGAATTTTGAACTTGAAGTTCCTGAAAAAATTAGGTTAAAAATTAGGGCCATTAAAATTCTCTTTAATCTTGGACCTATAGTTTTAGACATGCACATGGTTAGAATCGTGAGACAAAATGCTATAACATTCATGTTATCAATTTCCATTCTTGTTGAGAGATGAAAGAGTTACAGGAGTTCTGGCCAGCTTGAGGAAGAAGATGAAGTACAGGGCAAGGAAGGGTTTCATATTATGTATTTTTGTTTTCACATAAACTAACGGATGTACAGCCACCCCAGTGGCAAGGTAGCGCGCTGGCAATGCCCAGGTCGTGGGTTCGAACCTTGGCGCTACCTTTTCCATTTTTTCTCATTTTTTCAGCTTTTTTTGGTTTCTGGCAGCGTGGGCTTGATTCTTTGGGCCTCTTATTTTTTTCTAACACTACTCCCTGTTTGCTTGCAGCACCCCTGGCCCATAATTTTATTTATTCATTTTTTATTTTCATTTCTATTTTACTAAATATATTTTCCTTAACATAAAATCATGAAAAATATAAAACTTGATAAATATTGCATTTTGTTTATTTTATTTTATTTTTACATAAAAAATGTTTTTTTATTTAACTATATATATATATATATATATATATATATATATATATATATATATATATATATATATATATATATATATATATATATATATATATATATATATATATATATATATATATATATATATATATATTAATTATTTTTCTTAAATAAACTTGTAAACATAAATAAAATAGACTTAGGTTAATTTTTTATTTCCTTTTCATTCCATACTTGTAAATATTTATTTTGGCATATAAAAACTAAATATTTTCATAAAATATTATTTATTATTTTTAATACAAAAATACACAAAAAATAATACCTAAAGAACTTTATTTTTCTTTTAAATTAGAAATTAGGGTTAACTTTTGTTCTCAAGAATTAATTTCTTTTTTCTTAAGTTATTAGATTTAGTTCAAAATTTCTTTTCACATAAAAAACAAAACAAAAATCCATTTCTTGCATATACATAATATTGCATATTTAAATATTGTATTTGTTTATTCTAATATTCGTAAAAATTCGATTTGGTTGTAATAGCTTAATTAGATTTATATTATTGCAAATCCCCATTTATAATTTGCATTCCCCCCTCCCATAAAAATGTTGTAATAGCGTAGTAATCTTCAAATTACGCAATTTACCGCTTTTATATACCATGCTAGTAATTAGGGTTTGTATGGCAAGATCAAAACAAAGAAAATAGAAAACCCTAATCCAAGACAAAATCAAAGCATGAAAATAACACACTTGCACACAAGCATCCTTAGGATTTCTCCACTTGGTTGCCTTATACAAAAATAGCCATATTATGCATGCGAACTATCTTGGCAAAACAAACAAGTATAAAATCATAGTCCCTCGATGACGCTATTCAAAGTTGCCTTACAAAATGATCTTGGTCCCTCAAAAATGCTAAGATACTTTGTAACATTGCTAATCATGGTTATACGATGACCCACGCCCGTCCCGTTTACATCTAAAGATAGGGTTGCTTACCAAATCAATGGTAAGACAACAATGTCAAAGGAATATAAAATGAACAAGAAAGACATTTGAGTAGGTAAATTACTTCTAGTTACTTGCTCTATTATCCTTGCTATTTTCAAAAATAAACACACACATTTCCAAACATTTTACAAACATTGAAAACATTTTCAAAAAAAGACAAACATCTTTGTATACATTCTTACGAATGAGAATCATTACAAAAATTGCCTAAACAAATGACCTCTTTTACAAAATACTTTCAAAACCACAACAAACACATTTTCAAACAACAAAAGCAAGTGATCTAGCAAGTAACTAAGATCCCATGGAAAACCATGGATGAAAATGGTGCTAACATATTCCCTTTTCATGATCTACCCCCCGAACTCAAGAAACAAACTCAAAAGGTCTTTTTTGTGCTTTTTCACCTTTCCTTTTGGATAAAAGAAAAGTCGGTGGCGACTCTTGCTAAACCGCAACATTTGCGATAAAACGCAAAACCCTCAAGTCAGTTCTCCCACCGTATCACAGAACTGGCGACTATGCTGGGGATTATTATAAAAGTGGGGTTACCTTAGGGCTAGATCACATTTATTTTCTTACATTGTTTGACTTGTATGCTTTACATTATGGTTCTTTGTTTGGGTTTGAAATCCTCTATCCGGATTTGGGATACATTATAGGTAAATAGCAATATGTTGTGGAAACTGTACAGGGTATACCGACATGGTCTAAGCAATAGCTATGTTAGTGTGACATATTTGTGGGTACCGGTAGCCTTTGAGTCAATCAAAGAGAATACGGGGCCTTTGAGTGATGTCATGAAGCACTAATGAACTTTTAGAACCCTTTACTTGACCAACTTGGCCTTTAGGATGTAGTGAGATGACCGACTTTGGTGCAGTCCGAAGTTGGTAGATACTCGATACTACATTCATTGAGGGTTGGTTTCTTGGGATATTTCGGTCGCCATTAAAGAGGCTTGAGCTGAAACAATGACCAAGGAAAAAATCCAGTGATATTGAGCTCCTTAGAACCCGGTTACTATTACAAGGACAGGTTTAAGCCAACTAAACATCAAGAGGGTATTTACCTATAAAACCCCATGCAAGCCTAAACTAAGAACTTGTTTTTTTTGCTTGTATATGCATACTTGTACATAACATTTCAAGGATTTTGGAGATTCATCTATGTTCTTGTTTTGTAGGATATGGATTCACTTCGCAGGAAAACTATCCAAGTCAACCTTGTAAGAATTCCTCCACAACTTAAGGAGATGGCTTCAAGGATCCCTGAGAACTCTCCATTCACTGAGAGGCATGGTCGTTTGCTCAACTTGGTTACCTCCAACACAGATGAGGATATGATGAAGGTGCTCTTCCAGTTCTTTGATCCTTTGCACCATTGTTTCACATTTCCCGACTATCAGCTTGTGCCTACTTTGGAAGAATTCTCTCAACTCTTGAGTATTCCCATTCTCAATCAAATACCTTTCAATGGTACGGAAAGAGACCCAAAGCCAGAAGAGATTGCTCAAGATCTACACTTGCACTCATCTGATGTCACAACTCATTGGGAAACTAAAAGTGGTGTCAAAGGCTTCTTAGCAAAGTTCTTGTTTGAGAAAGCCCAAAGATGTTGGAATTCCTTAGATTTGCAAGCATTTGAGGAAATTGTGGCTCTTCTTATCTATGGGATGGTCTTGTTTGCCAATCCTGACCAGCTCATAGATGTGAGCACCGTCAAAATCTTCATGTCACGCAATCTGGTGCCTACACTGCTAGGGGATGTCCTACACTCTTTTCACACTCGCACAATGAGGAAAAGAGGTGTCCTTATGTGTTGCACTCCTCTCCTGGCAAGATGGTTTATTTCCCATCTTCCCCAATCAGTCTTAAAGAATGAGCAAGGATTAAGGTGGTCACAAAGTTTAATGACGCTCAAACATTCAGATATTCATTGGTGTTCCCGATCCAAAGAGAATGTTATCATTGTTGACCGTTGTGGGGAATTACATAATGTCCCTCTACTTGGAATTAGGGGAGGCATCACCTACATCCCATGCTTAGCTCTAAGACAGTTTGGTTATGCCCGAAGGGATGGCCCACAGGAGATGTTGATTCAAGGCTTAGTATTCGACTACGACAACAATGATCAAGGTCTTCACCAGAGATTCATCCGAGCTTGGAGGATGCTAAACAAGGTGGATAGCAAGACTTTGGGACACAAGAATTCCATCCCTCTTGAGCCTTACCTCAAGTGGGTACGAACCCGCGCTCAAAGTCTTATGGTGCCTTATCCTTCCATTCTCCCGGTGATCATTGAGCCTGTTAAGGAAGGAGAAGTTCCATACACTATCCTACATCCTGACATGCCCACATCTCTTGAAGACCTACAAAGGGATTGGATACAACTCAAAGGAGAGCGAGATACTTTCGAAGCCCAATTTTACGCGAGCGAGAAGAAGGTTTTGGAACTCACTAGGTTACTTCATGAGTAGCAGACTCTAAAGGCCTACATTGCACCTAAGAGGATGCGCACTACTTTTTTATCTTAGAGTTTTGTATTATTTTTCCCAAGGGGCATTGATGTATTCAAACTCTATCTTATTAATATAACGTGTGTTTTCTTTTTGTCTAAAACGAACTTGAATCTTTAAAATCCTTGAAAACATTGCATGTGTACATATCATTCATCATAACATAAACAGGTCTTTTGCAATGAGTTTCCTCATCTCTCTACTGTTTATTTCAGTAAGATGGATCTCGAACAGACAGTCAAAGATCTTCAAGTTCAAAACACGCAGTTTCAACAGTTACTCATAACCCTAGCCAAGGGGCAAGAAGAGTTGAAGACTTTGTTAGCTGAAGAGAGAAAGAAGAAAACAAAGAAATCCACTGGGGTTTTGAACATGGGGAGAAGGTTTCAGGGACAGACTCGAAGAACCTTGAATTTTGCAACCACTTCCGGGGAAGGAGAAGGAAAAGCAAAAGAAACAGCGGTTCTGTCAGAATCTAAAGAGGAGGAAGAAGAGGAAGACTACTCCGAGGAACAGTATCCTCCAACAGATGATAAGTACAGACATCTTGAAGAGCGTTTGAGCGCTATGGAAATACAAAAGGTGCCAGGTCTAGAATTTGAAGAATTGGGACTAGTGTCGGGAATTGTGATCCTACAAAAGTTCAAAGTGTCGTTGTTTGCAAAATATGACGGGGTGTCATTCCTAAGACGCACCTCTGATCATATGTGAGAAAGATCCAGCCGCACTCCGCCGATAAAGACCTGTGGGTGCATTTTTTTCAAGATAGCTGTGATACGGTGGGAGAACTGACTTGAGGTTTTGCGTTTGTATTCGCACTTGTTCGGTTTAGCAAGAGTCACCACCGACTTTTTATTTTATCCTAAAGGAAAGGTTAAAAAGCACAGGAAAAACCTTTTAAGATGTTTCGTGGGTTCGGGGGGTAGATTATGAAAAGGGAAGGTATTAGCACCCTTTTCATCCATGGTTATCCATGGGCTCTTAGTTACTTGTTTAGATCACTTGCCTTGATTTTCAATTGCTTGAAATGGTGGTGTGTGTGTGTGTGTAGTTTTGAAAATGTTTTGAAAAAGAGGCCTTGTCTAGGCAACCGTTGTAACAATTCTTTACTCGAATGTTTTACAAAGGTGTGTATCTTTTCGAAAAGATATTTCAAATGTTTTTGGAAGTTGTTTGGAAATTGTGTTCGTGGAGTGGATTTTGAAAAGTAGGCAAGTGTGTTTTGCAAGTTTGATCAAGTAACTAAGAGTTGTCTACCCCTAAATTTACTCAAAGGTTTTTCTCATGTTTTAACCCTTTTAACAATTTTGTTCCACCATTGTATTTGGTGGACAATCTTGCGTTAGGATGTTAACGGGACAGGCGCGGGTCATCGTATGGACCATGAATGCAATGGTGCCAAGTGTCTTTGGCAATTTTGCTTGAAGGGACTATGATCATTTTGATTAGGCAACTTTCGAAAGCGTCATCGAGGGACTATGATCATTTGAATCGTTTTGTTTTGCCAAAGAAACTCAACGTGCAAGCATGGCCCATTTTGGAAGGCAACAAGCGGGATTACCTTAGGGGTGCAAGTGTGAATTGTGTATTGATTGTCATGCATTTGTTTTGTATTAGGTTATCTAGCGTTTGATTTTATTTACATACAAACCCTAGGTCTAACCATGGTATATTTGAAAGTGATAAATTGCGGGAATTTAAAGTCTACGCTATTATAAATAAGTATCCGGGAGTGGGGGTACAAATATTTACAAATGGGGATGAGACTTAATAGGAGAGTAGTGTCCAAATATATTTACAACCAAATCGAATCAATCGCAATGTAAAATGTAAGGTATAGCAATGTAAATGTATCAATGTATTTGTGTAAGTGTATGTGATTTATTTACAAGTGCGAAAATGTGAACCTAATGTAAAATTAAGTAAGTATTCATTCTTTTTGTATTTTTGCTAATATGTACAAAACAAAAGTTTTAAGAAAAGAAAAGAACATATTTTAAGAAATTCTAATTTTTATGTATTTATGTTAATGTATTTTTGATTATACTAATAAAAGAGTAATTGAGAAAAATAATAAAAAAAGAGTTAGTGGATTATTTACTTTACAAAATTTAATTATATTAGTTTAAATTATAAAAAAATAAAAAAAAGAAAATGATAAGTAAAAAGATATTGGTTTTCAAAGATGTATATAACAAAAAGGTTAAGAGAATTCAAATGGGCTTAGGGACTTTGTTTTGGCCCAAACAAGTTAATCAGAATAAGGGAAAAGAGGGGGGTGCACGCCAGATTTCCAATGGGCTTAAGCAAACTGAATAGGGCAAGGCCCATTACGTTTCACAAATGTTCTTAGGGTTTTAGTTGTCTTGTTTCATTTGGCAATTGGGGTTACAGCTAGAGCGGCGCCGCTTCTTCGTCTTCGTTCTCCTTCATCGTCCCTTTGAGCCAAGTCCTGAACTTTCCCCGTCCCAGTTTCCAGGCATCACCTCCGTTTCTCCTCTCTCTACAGATTTCTCAAGTAGTGATAAGCAAAGGTAGTCTCGTATTTTTTAGGTTTTCACATTTGCATGTTTTAATTCTTTGCGTGCTGATTTTAAGTGTTGTTGTTGTTCTTGTTTGAGGTGCGTGAAAGGAAAAAGGGAAGGGATACTACCTTTGTTGGAGACGGAGGAGGAAGGTGGCGTCCTAGAGCGGCCGGAGGCGAGGGTAGATGATGCGCTGGCTTTTGCTACGTGGCCTTCCCTGGTACTCTGTATTCTTTCTTTTAGAGTTTTATGATGAATGCTGAAAACCTAGCCTTAATTGCTTCTTTTCTTCTCTTTGCTTGCTTCTGTTGCCTAGCTTATTGTTTCACTTCTTTTCCTCGCTTCTGTATGCTTCGTATGCCTCTGAGTATTGTTGCCCTGTGATGATTATATTCTGAGGGTTTAGGATTTGGTTGGAATTTGGTTTTGGGGACAATTTTGACAGGTTATGTTACAGTAGTGTGAAATGGTTTTGGTTGCTTCAGTTGTTGATTCTGAGATGGTTTGGATTGCTTTGAATGCTTTTGATATGCTTGATATGCTTTGTGCCTTTTGTTTTTTGGTATAGGCTTCATTGAGTTTGAATGTTTTGTGCCTTTTTTGGTTCGTGGCTTTACTGATTTAGGCTTGGACAGGTTTAGGCTTTTTCTGGTTTAGGCTGGGACAGGTTTAGGCTTTAGGCTTGTGTTCTTGAAAGGCTTGGCTTGTGGTTCTTGAAAGGCTTCTGTTTGTAAGTTGTTTGTTTTTGATGAACAAGGTTCTCAATAGGCAGGCTTCAGGCTTATTTGGAGCCTTAGGCTTTGAAAAGCTTATGGGCTTGTGGTTTAAGGTTTGACATAGGTCATGGGCTTGTGTTCATAACTTATGCAGGTTTGTATGGCTCAACAGGTTTGGTATGCTTTGAGAGCTTGTGTTTGAAAACTGGTTTTTTGAATACAGGTTAGCAGGCTTGGCTTTTGGCAAGCTTGAAGCAGCTTTGTCTTTACAGGTTGATGTGTTTGTTTTTGAAACTGAGCTTAGGTTTCAATTTTGGAGAATAGTTTGACAGGACCTGTGTTGTTTGAGGCAGGTTGGAGGCAGCTCTGTATGTTTTTTGTTGATACAGTTTTGTGGTCTTTGCTTTGTTATTTCTGCCTCCCCTTTGAAACTATGCTGGTATCTTGTTTTATATCTTTTGTCCTTAAGCCTCAAGCCTGCTGTAAGCCTTTTCTCTTCTCTCTTTTTCTCTCTCTACAGTTTTTAAAAGCATAAAATATTGCTTATCTGTACTTTTTCTGAAAAAGCCACTGGCTGGAAAATGATGTTACTTGAATATGCTTGCATTAGTCTCTTTCCTCTGTGTACTTTCAAGATTTCTGCATATCTCTTTGACATCTTTTTGGTGTTTGATATCTTTTTGGCAGCTTGTGGATAACCTTTGATATCTTTGGCTTAGTTTTAAATTGTGACTTTGTAGTTCAGTTTGGATCCCTCTTTGTGAACCGAGAGCAATCTTGTGATTTGCAGAGAGGGAAAACTGATTCCGGCCAGTTACTTTTAATGATGAATTTTAAAATAACTGTCTGCTTCTTTTATTTCATCTGCCTTTGACTTCCTTTTTTCTTCTTTTTGCAGGTAAAAATGATTGAGCAACAGGGAGCGGCAAATAGAAGATGAAGGCTTAGAAAAATAGGATGCAATTTCATTTCATTTCAATTATTTGTAACATTATTATTGTAAACAAAGATGTAAATAAATTTACAGTTGTTCAAATAATAAATTGTAACAAAACAATTAAAGATGAATAAAAATCCTTTTTTGATCAGTTAATTCTCTTTCTTCTTCAATTGTTTATTTAATTATTTATAATTCTTAAATTATAATAACTGGAAATAAATCCCAACTATTTTAACTCAGAATAATAAATAATCAATAAACGTCCGGAGTTCCGAATAATCAAAGCATTGCACAGCTAAACAACAAACGTCCACATGTCCTTTTTTCACTGATTAATGCAACCTTTCAATTCAAATGCCTCAATCCAAATCTCAGAGTAAACTGAAAAGAACTGTGGAATTAATTCTTTCTGAGAATGCATGCATAAAACCCTGATTCTTGACTTAACACTGGAGAAACGCCTGTCTGATCAAACTTTGAGCCAAACTCAACCAAAACCCTAGCAATCTGCTTGAACTGTTCCAGAGCCATGAAAATCCTAATTGGATAGACTGATAAGAAAAAGTCTGTTTGACTGATTCTTACGCCAATCTGAAAAAGTCAGGGAAAACCCGAAGTTGTGATTTCTTGTTGGAAAAATAGGAGGGCAAATTTTGGGGTACAACAGTTGCCCCTGTTCAATCTTCTTGAACCCGAAGAGTTATATTGGCAAGTTTGCCGTTCGCGACTCGAAGGTAAAAGGAGATTGGACACTAGAGTGCCCAAAAAATTTGCATTCGGTGATGTGATGGTAGAGGGAATGGGCTTAAAGATGCCATTTGGTGATGGGCTTAAAGATGCCATCTAGGGATGTGACAGAATCTTGTCGGGGGATGGGCTTAGAGATGCCATCTGGAAATGGGCTTAAAGATGCCATTTGGAGATTGTTGGTAGGAGGATGGGCTTAGAGATGCCATCTGGAAATTGCTGGTAGGAGGATGGGCTTATAGATGCCATCTGAAGGTGATTGTTGAACTGTACGTCATTGGTGAGTGAGTATCAGAAAGGTATCCATGCTTTGGAACATCTCTGAACTGGGGGTCCGAATAAGCGATAGATTGACATCCGTATCTGGAAGCATCCATAAACTGTTTTCAGGAGTTGAGATTGAATAAGCAATAGAGCAGCATCCGTTGTTGGGAAGCGTCCGTAAACTGTTTTCAAAAGTTGAGAAGAATCTGAATAAGCGATAGGTTGACATCCGTTACTGGAGAACCCGTAAACTGTTTTCAGAGGTCTTGAAAGTTGAATAAGCAATAGAGCAGCATCCATGTTGGGAAGCGTCCGTAAACTATTTTCAAAAGTCTGGAAAGAATCTGAATAAGCGATAGATTGACATCCGTTACTGGAGAACCCGTAAACTGTTTTCAGAGGTCTTGGAAGTTGAATAAGCAATAGAGCAGCATCCATGTTGGGAAGCGTCCGTAAACTGTTTTCAAAAGTCTGGAAAGAATCTGAATAAGCGATAGGTTAACATCCGTTACTTGGAGAACCCGTGAACTGTTTTCAGAAGTTGAGTCTGAAGCTTATTAATCTTTATCCTGAAAAAGGGTAAGATATTAGCTGAAACACAAAGTCATGTTGCATGAAATGTATGATGCGATGTATGTTATATCAATGTTTATGATATGAATGTAATGAATGTGCATGTATGCTGATGAGCTGTCTTGCTGAAGATAGATGAATCCTGGATGGCTGGAGACAAAAGAATCTTGACTGCTGACGGGGAAAATAATTCCTTGACTGCTGCTGGGGAGGGAAAGAATCTTTTGATTGCTGCAGATGAGAAGTCCTGGGACCACTGTTGGGGGATCAGGAGCTTGGGTTGTATGCCAATCTACTGGGGATTTCTTGTCTTGAGGAGATCTTCACTGGAGAATATTCGAATATTCTGTGAGGTGCTGAGAATGAGAGTCTTCACTCTGCTTGGGGATTGATAGTTGGAAGTTTTAGCTCCGCTGGGGATTGACAGTTTTGGCTCCACTGGGGATTGACAGTTTTGGCTCCACTGGGGATTTTGAAACTTGACTCTGAGGGGAGTTAGCTTCTGGAAGGCTCTCTGGCTGGGGAAATCAGCTTTGAGAAAGCTCTTGTTCTGCTGAGGATCCTGAAGTTAAACTCTGTTTGGGGAATTAAGAACTCAGGTTATATGCCACTTTGAGAACGAGAATCTTCATTCTGTTGGGGGTCAGAAATTGGGAGTGTACCAATCTTCTAAGGTGATGAGAATCTTCATGCTGTTAACAGTCAGAAACTGGGAGTATACCAATCTTCTGAGGTTATGAGAATCTTCATTCTTGAGAGAAACAGATTTTTCAGTTGTCTGTTATCTTGTTGGTGGTTGTGATTTCCAGCAGGTGATGAAGGAAATTTTGATGATTACTACTCCAAAAGATGAAGGAACCTTGATTACTACTTCAAAAGATGAAGGAACCTTGATGATTACTACTTCAAAAGATGAAGGAACCTTGATGATTACTACTTCAAAAGATGAAGGAACCTTGATGATTACTACTTCAAAAGATGAAGGAACCTTGATGATTACTACTTCAAGATGAAGGAACCTTGATGATTAGTACTTCAAGATGAAGGAACCTTGATGATTACTACTTCAAGATGAAGGAACCTTGATGATTACTACTTCAAGATGAAGGAACCTTGATGATTACTACTTCAAGATGAAGGAACCTTGATGATTACTACTTCAAGATGAAGGAACCTTGATGATTACTACTTCAAAATGAAGGAACCTTGATGATTACTACTTCAAGATGAAGGAACCTTGATGATTACTACTTCAAAATTAAGGAACCTTGATGATTACTACTTCAAGATGAAGGAACCTTGATGATTACTACTTCAAGATGAAGGAACCTTGATGATTACTACTTCAAGATGAAGGAACCTTGATGATTACTACTTCAAGATGAAGGAACCTTTATGATTACTACTTCAAGATGAAGGAATCTTGATGATTACTACTTCAAGATGAAGGAACCTGTCGATCAGACTGCATATGTTAAGAATGCTACTGAAATGTAATTTGCTTTGGAGAATAAATCCTTGACAAATGTTGGGGAAATAAACCCATGGCTGCAGGTATGCTAGAGAAGTTTCATCACTTCCCCCGGTATCAGATGCATGTGATATTATCAGGAAACTTGGTCTGCTCGTAACCCTTGAGATTGACATTCGAATGCCCCAAGTGATGGTGACGGAGATTTGCCCCAGGTTAATCTGCAATTGAGAGATTTTGTTGAAATCTTGACTGGACTGCCCAGGTAAACTGAACTTTGAAAGATCTGTTGAAACCTTGACTGGACTGCCCCAGGCGTGCTGGATGGTGACATGTCAATGCCCCCTTGTTAATAGGAGATTTGTCAATGGAAGTGTCATCCTTTTTGAAGTGATTTTTGTTCACCGAGAGAGTTTTCGTTCCTCCGAACATTCGCTGTAGGAATTTCTTCGCTGTTAAACAAATAACCATGTGCAAACAGTGATATTAAGTAATGCAAAGTTTATGTTTGTCTCGAAGTTTTGAAGACTGCGTTTTTTAGCAGAAAACTTTTCATAAGACAAAATCAACACAAGATTTTAGAGCAAAGCCTTACAGGAGTCAGGATACCTTTTGTAACAGTATGCTTTCGAACTAAACCATGCTTCAATTAGGACTTTTGAAGGGTTGTAACGTGGCTTGGTTCATGTTTTAAGAAACAAAGAATAAAGGCTCAAAGTATATTTGTACCCACCCACTCTTCGTGATGTTCTTCAATCCTAAGCTCAGTTAATTGTGCGTCGCACTCTGTTTGAGTTTGGAACGACTTTTGGGGTGATGGTTCACCAGTTGAATTTTTGGAAGACAGTCATCATCTCCTTTTTCTTTTTCAAAATTTTTCATGTTGTTGAGGATTTGTAATGACCTCTTTCTTTTGATTTGTTATCCCTAACTTTTGCCTGACTGTTCCTGTTTTTGGGATTACAGTCAGCGGGATGCCCCAGCTTTCTTAAGCCTCCTTTATAGGTTTTGGCTCAGTGGGCTTTTTCTCTTTTGAGAGATTGACTGCCTATGTGATAGGGAACCATCACTGTCTTTTGATTCCAAAGGAATTTCCTCTTTTTTTTTTGATGTCGTTCGTTGTATTACGAACTGGGAGTTTGCGACTTCAATGTGCACCTTCTTGAATTAACTGAGAGACTACCCTGCCCCAGGTTTAAATCAAAGGTTTCAATTTGTTTAGAACAGAAAACTCCTACTTCTTTGGATCGAAGGGGTTGACTAGGGATTATCTTCCTTATAACTCAAGTGTTTGGGAATTGAAAGAAATGCCTGTACATCATCAGCAAGGTCTGTCCAAAAGCATACTGTATGAGATTATGGTATTGTTTCGTCATCCTCCCTCTAAAGGCTTGCAGCTTTTTATCAAGAGTTAAATATCATAAAGAAAGCATAAGAGTAGTGAAAACGAATGGATGAATTCAAGACAAACATATGCAATGCATTAATGAAACAGAGTTTGACATTAACAGATAATTGTTTGAATAACAAAGAGATTACAACTTGGAAATTCAATTGAAACAAAAATCTCTCAGTTTGAGCTTTGTCACTTCAGGTGGAGAAACCCTTAACGGAAGATTTTCATCTCGCCGTCTGGCATGAACCTCAGCACTCCAATGTCAATCAGATCTTGAATCTTGTTCTTCAAGGCCCAACAGTCGTCGGTGTCATGTCCCAGGCTATAGGAGTGGTAAACACAAAATGCGTCGGGATGATAGTTAGGAGCGGAGGTATTGGGCTTCCGAATAGGATCCCTTAAAGCAGTCGGATTGACCTCCAACAAGCGCTCCAGTATTAGAGATGACGGTATGTCAGTCTCAGTGAACTGTATTCCCGATGTATTTTGCTTACGCCGATTACCCCGTTGACGTTGGCGAGGTTGTTGATGGGCTTGTGACCCTGAAGCAAGTAGAGGAGCCTTCCCCTTGTCTTCTTGAGTGGAAGGGTGTTGAATGATGGCTTGCTCTTCAACCTCAGACGTTTGCCCCAGTTGGTTGTTCCGAAGCAGTTGGTTGACGAGAACTCTGAGTTCCTCTTGTCTTTGAGCCAAGTCCTGGATGAGAGCCATCTGGCCCACCAGTTGCCCCATCATTTGGATCCTCATTGTTGTCAGCTCAGACTGCAGTGCCTCCAACTGATCACTCCTGGCATTGTTTGAATTCCCCTGGACCATTCCCGTTTTGAGGAGAGCCTTCCTTTCTTCTTGCCCCAGATACAGGTTCAAGAACATTTCCTGCAGCTGAGCAGTCTGGTCCTGGATATCCTTGACAGTCCTTTCTAGAGCCATCTCTTACTGAAATAAACAGTAGGAGAGTAAGGAAACCTGAAAAAGGAAAAACTGTCAAGATGCAATGCATGATATGCGGATGCATGCTTTCAAGGGTCTCTTGGGGTAAACACAAGAGAATGTTAGAGGTTGTACTTCGGTCTTCGATTGGAGAACTTTGCACCGGTGGATGTATTTCCACGAGAATCAAGTTCACCATGTCAAGTGGGTCATAGCCCCTGATTCAAGTTGTTGCACTTGATCTTTGATTGGAGAACTTTGCACCGGTGGATGTCTTTCCACAAGAATCAAGCTCACCATGTCAAGTGAGACATAGCCCCTGATTCAAGTTGTTGCACTTGATCTTTGATGGCATTTTCTTAGAGGAGAAACCTCTTGCCCCTTGGTAGACGTTTGGTTCAACGTGACCCTGCATCAAAAGAACCCTCGAGATCCTTGAAGTGGTTATTGAAAATGTTATGGTATGATGTCATGATGTTATGTACATGTATGCAAAAGCAAGTGAGTGTATATACAGGTAATCATATTCATACAAAGCAAACAAGTCCTTAGGTTTAGGCTTGCATGGGGTTTGTAGGTAAGTACCCTCTTGAAGTTAGTTGGCTCATCCTGTCCTAAAATAGAAACCGGGTTCTAAGGAGCTCAATATCATTGGATTGTTTTCTGTGTTCATTGTTTTTGTTTAGCCACTTAACTGGAGACCAAAATATTCCAAGAAAACAACCCTCAATGAGTGTAGTATCGAGTATCTACCAACTTCGGACTGCACCAAAGTCGGTCATCTCACTACTCCTAAAAAGGCTAAGATGGTCAATTAAGGTTCTAAGAATTTGTTAGTGCTTCATGACATCACTCAGCGGCCCCGTACTCTCCTTGACTGAACTCAAGGGTTACCGGTACTCACAAATATGTCACACTAACATAGCTTATTGCTTCAACCATGTCGGTATACCCCGCACAGTTCCCTCGCATTTTTATTGCTATTTACCTAAAAAAGGTGCCCCCAAATCCGGGTGTAGGATTTACAACAAACCCAAACAAGGGCCCCAAAAGTAAAGCAATCAAAGCAATCAAAGCAAGTATGTATGGGTGATCTAAAACCCTAAGGTAACCCCACTTTTAAATTTCTCCCCAGCAGAGTCACCAGTTCTGTGATACGGTGGGAGAACTGACTTGAGGTTTTGCGTTTGTATTCGCACTTGTTCGGTTTAGCAAGAGTCGCCACCGACTTTTTATTTTATCCTAAAGGAAAGGTTAAAAAGCACAGGAAAAACCTTTTGAGATGTTTCGTGGGTACGGGGTAGATTATGAAAAGGGAAGGTATTAGCACCCTTTTCATCCATGGTTATCCATGGGCTCTTAGTTACTTGTTTAGATCACTTGCCTTGATTTTCAATTGCTTGAAATGGTGGTGTGTGTGTGTAGTTTTGAAAATGTTTTGAAAAAGAGGCCTTGTCTAGGCAACCGTTGTAACAATTCTTTACTCGAATGTTTTACAAAGGTGTGTATCTTTTCGAAAAGATATTTCAAATGTTTTTGGAAGTTGTTTGGAAATTGTGTTCGTGGAGTGGATTTTGAAAAGTAGGCAAGTGTGTTTTGCAAGTTTGATCAAGTAACTAAGAGTTGTCTACCCCTAAATTTACTCAAAGGTTTTTCTCATGTTTTAACCCTTTTAACAATTTTGTTCCACCATTGTATTTGGTGGACAATCTTGCGTTAGGATGTTAACGGGACAGGCGCGGGTCATCGTATGGACCATGAATGCAATGGTGCCAAGTGTCTTTGGCAATTTTGCTTGAAGGGACTATGATCATTTTGATTAGGCAACTTTCAAAAGCGTCATCGAGGGACTATGATCATTTGAATTGTTTTGTTTTGCCAAAGAAACTCAACGTGCAAGCATGGCCCATTTTGGAAGGCAACAAGCGGGATTACCCTAGGGGTGCAAGTGTGAATTGTGTATTGATTGTCATGCATTTGTTTTGTATTAGGTTATCTAGCGTTTGATTTTATTTACATACAAACCCTAGGTCTAACCATGGTATATTTGAAAGCGATAAATTGCGGGAATTTAAAGTCTACGCTATTACAAATAAGTATCCGGGAGTGGGGGTACAAATATTTACAAATGGGGATGAGACTTAATAGGAGAGTAGTGTCCAAATATATTTACAACCAAATCGAATCAATCGCAATGTAAAATGTAAGGTATAGCAATGTATAAGAATAAAGCAATGTAAATGTATCAATGTATTTGTGTAAGTGTATGTGATTTATTTACAAGTGCGAAAATGTGAACCTAATGTAAAATTAAGTAAGTATTCATTCTTTTTGTATTTTTGCTAATATGTACAAAACAAAAGTTTTAATAAAAGAAAAGAACATATTTTAAGAAATTCTAATTTTTATGTATTTATGTTAATGTATTTTTGATTATACTAATAAAAGAGTAATTGAGAAAAATAATAAAAAAAGAGTTAGTGGATTATTTACTTTACAAAATTTAATTATATTAGTTTAAATTATAAAAAAATAAAAAAATAAAATGATAAGTAAAAAGATATTGGTTTTCAAAGATGTATATAACAAAAAGGTTAAGAGAATTCAAATGGGCTTAGGGACTTTGTTTTGGCCCAAACAAGTTAATCAGAATAAGGGAAAAGAGGGGGTGCACGCCAGATTCCCAATGGGCTTAAGCAAACTGAATAGGGCAAGGCCCATTACGTTTCACAAATGTTCTTAGGGTTTTAGTTGTCTTGTTTCATTTGGCAATTGGGGTTACAGCTAGAGCGGCGCCGCTTCTTCGTCTTCGTTCTCCTTCATCGTCCCTTTGAGCCAAGTCCTGAACTTTCCCCGTCCCAGTTGCCAGGCATCACCTCCGTTTCTCCTCTCTCTACATATTGCTCAAGTAGTGATAAGCAAAGGTAGTCTCGTATTTTTTAGGTTTTCACATTTGCATGTTTTAATTCTTTGCGTGCTAATTTTAAGTGTTGTTGTTGTTCTTGTTTGAGGTGCGTGAAAGGAAAAAGGGAAGGGATACTACCTTTGTTGGAGACGGAGGAGGACGGTGGCGTCCTAGAGCGGCCGGAGGCGAGGGGAGATGATGCGCTGGCTTTTGCTACGTGGCCTTCCCTAGTACTATGTATTCTTTCTTTTAGAGTTTTATGATGAATGCTGAAAACCTAGCCTTAATTGCTTCTTTTCTTCTCTTTGCTTGCTTCTGTTGCCTAGCTTATTGTTTCACTTCTTTTCCTCGCTTTTGTATGCTTTGTATGCCTCTGAGTATTGTTGCCCTGTGATGATTATATTCTGAGGGTTTAGGATTTGGTTGGTGTGATCGGTGGATCTGGAACTGACTGTTTAACGCTGGTTCGCGAAATATCGCGGAAGCAAGAGTCGCCACCGTCTTTTATTTTCTCCAACATGGACAGGACAAAAGCACAGCAAAATTCCTTATGAGATAGTTTCTCGGTTCGGGAGGTAGATTTATAGAAAGGGAAGGTGTTAGCACCCTTTCTATCCATGGTTATCCATGGGCTCTTAGATACTTGCTCATTGTGTTTTCAAAAGTGTTTGCTTTTCAAAGTGTGAGTGGGTTTGAAAAAAGTTTCGTTTAAAGATTTCAGATCGACTCTTATGTCAGTCCTCAAGAGTGTTTGAAAAATTGTTTTGAAAGCTTTTTGAAAAGTGTCGGTGTGAAAAGAGTTTGATTTGTTTTTGAATAGAGCAAGTATCTATGAGTCATCTACCTACCCTAAGGAATTAGGCTGTGTAAATGTCCTTAAGGTAGTGCCATCCCACCATTGAGAGGTAGGTAGCACCACCGTTGGAGGTGTTCGGGTCAATTCGAGTGTAAGGACAGTGTGGTCACCAGAGCAACAGTAGGACACCTTAGAAGCTACCCTTATGCCATTGATCCTTTTTAATTCCGAGGCAACCGTTTCGAAGCAACTGGATCATGTCATGGACATAAGGACTTACTAAAACGTCCTATACTCGACGACCACGTTTCGAGGGCAAGGCAACAGTGAGGCGTACCCTAAGAGTGGTGTGTGAATTTGTGTATTGTTTTCAGTTTAACCATTATCTTTGATCATGCATTATGGTGAGCTACGCTTGTTTTTAATTTGGCCATTCATTCTTTCATGCAAGTTAGCAGTTTAAGAGTGCGGAAATTTAAATGCGGAAAGATAAAATCCTACGGTATTACAAGGCGCGGGTCTATACATCGCCAAATTAACAAAGACCCGTTTTTAATAAAAATGCGGAAAGTAAAACCTAGTTACTATTACAAGGCTTGAGCAATTACATAATATTTGAAAGAAAATAAATAAGAATAAATGCGCGAAAAGAAATTAGAATCGAATGTTCGAGGGCGTTGGACCCTTTTAAGAGATTAAATGAAATTAAAAGTTAATTAATTATTAATTAAAGAAAAGAAATGTTTTTTTAGTTTTTTTTGTATTTATGAAATAAAGAAATTAAAAGTGAAGAGAAACCCTAATTCTAAGTTGTTTTTAATTATTAATGAAAAAAATATTCAAGTTTGACCTAATTTACTAAATATTTAATATACATATTTATTTACAAAATAAATTAGTAATTAATAACAATAATAATGATGAGACAATTATTTAAGAAAAAAAATGATGAAAAGTTAAGAAACCCTAATTTCTACATATTTTAATTTGTTAAGAAAAGATTAAAATTGAAAACCCTAAATTAAACTAAATTATTTATTAAAAGTTTATTTACAAAAATAATAATGGTGAATAAAAATAAATTAAACATATTTTTAGTTTTGATTTTTTTGGTTTTATTATGAAAAGAAAATTATTTGAAGTGAATTAAATAAAAATGATTAAAAGAATTAGAAAAAAGAAAAGAAAAGAAAATTAAAAATATACAAACATTGGGGGGTGTCTGGCCCAATTTGGAGGTTTATTGAAGCAATTTGGCCCACTGAATACAAGCCCTTTTTGACTTTTTGTGCTTGCGTGTGGATCCATTGACTAGCGTGTACCATGGACTGCACGTTATGGCCATTGGATGGAAGCTCAGGGGCGCGTGGCAAGCTAGGATGTGGGGTTGTATGATGAACCCTGGGAGAGGCGCTGCATATGAACATGTTAAGAGGAAAAATATGAAATATATGGAGGGGCCTGAGAATCGATCCCAGGTCCCAGTACCTGCTGGACACATCAGCTGCCAACTGAACTAACGCGCGTGTTTGTAATATGAGTGGAACACAAATAATATGTATGAAGAAACAACGTTATCATGAAACAATAAAAAACGCGCTAATATTTAAACTAACCAACCATGTGAAGACACGCATGCGTCTTCTTCCTTTTTCTGCCTGTAACATAATTAAATAGCGGGGGTTTTAAACCCCCACTAACTGCAATTAAGAAAAATAGCGATTAGCATATCCCTCTATATAAAAAAAGCACGAGGTCATTATTCAGTTCGTCTTGTTGTTATGAATCCATTGGCATAGGTTTTAAGGCCTGATTTTTCCATATGAAGAAGACCCCAATTCGAAGCTTCTGAAACCCTAGAAAGCGTTAATGGCAGATATTGATACATGCATGGTTAGTTCAATTAAAGGGTACCATTAGCTTCAGAGTATCAATATTAGCAAGAATCAGTAATTAAAACTCATGAATAATGCATGTAAATTGAAACACGATTATGGAAAAGTTTCTGAAAAGTGAGACTTTGTTCTACCAATTCTTGAGGTCTGGAGACTTGGTTTTGATTGTAACACGTTCCTGGATGTCTTGGCAATGTATTAGAATGCTTTTGAAGCTTTGAAACGCCTTCTAGATGTGAAATCAGTTTTCAACTTTTTGTCAAAAATTTGCAATGTTGTTCTTCCTTTTCTGAGCAGCCTTCGTGTATGTTAGGATTAGGTTATGTTATGCATATGTAAGTGAATCTTTCTAGGTCAAAAACCAAGCCCATAGTCCATTGAATCAATGTTTTGAATATTTGATTTTCCATATCTTTTTTTTCAATCCTTTTCATGCCAATCATTGCCAATTGTGGAAGATATTGCCTTGTTAATTGATGCACGAAATATTTAGCTCATAATGAGTGAATTTGCTGCACAAAAAGATTTGATAAGTGTTATTTGATATTTTTTCATATTTAAATTTAATTAAATGAATTAATAATAATAAAAATTCAAATAATTAATCAAAAATGAGAAAATAACTCCCTTAGAGGTCAATGGGTCGTGCATGGCCTTTGGGTAATGATTCATGGAAGAAATTGTGGCCCATTAGCATTTTTGAAGCCTTTTGTGCAAAGTTGACTTTTCAAAATTCCCAAAACTTTCCCAACTTCTACAAGGCATATCTTGCTCAATTTTGAAGCTATGAACATGTTCTTGGACATTTTGGAAAGGTCTTGAAGTCCTCTAACCAATGTCTTTGATCCCATGTCATTTTGACTCACCAATCTCAAGTTATGGTCTTTGACTTAAAGTGCCTTTTTGTTGACTTTTGAAAATGACCTATAATGTTGAAATTGCTAACTTTTGTGAGAGCATTTCTTGGACTTGAAGTGTGAAGATTAGTTGTAGGGAATGTCATTCTCTTCAAAATGAGATTTGGATGGGATTTTTCTGATAAACCATGAAGAAGTTATGCACTGGTCAATTTGCAGTTGACTTTTCAACTGTCCCAAAATAGAAACTTTTGCATCTTGAGACTTTTTGAGCCATGCTTTGAGAATCATGATCAAGAATTGATCAGATGATGTTTGTGGCTTCAAAATAAGATGTTGACCAAATTTTTTGACTTTTGACTATCAAATGACCCTTTTGCCCCTGCAATTGACTGTGAAGCATTTAGGGTTTTTGACTGTGCCATTTGATGCTATGAGTCTTGAAACTTGGCATATGGATGCTTGACAATGTTTATAGGCATTTGGGACTTGATTGGACCCTTGAAAATCTCAATTTCTTTGCAAGAACCAAAACCCTAATTTTGACTGTGTTAGGAGGCAATTGGACTGTGCAACCCTTGAGAGATTTTGAACCATGATCTGGAGGTTGATCTTGACAAATCTTGAAGAATATGGGAGGGAAAATTTTGGGGTACAACAGTTGCCCCTGTTCAATCTTCTTAGACCTGAGGATGTAGATTGGCTGTCGTGCCTTTCGTAATCCGAAGGTGGAAGGTGGATCCTGGGCTGATGTTTAAGGAGGAGAGTTTCGTTGTTTCCACTGGGGATGATGGTTGCAAGAATACCGGTAGGAGAAGATGACTCCGTCGGGGAATAAACTTGGCGAATATATTACTCTGCGGGGAGTGAACTTTGTGGGGAAGAGATATTCTTTGCTGAGGTTGATGATAACTCCGCCGGGGATACCATTGATAAAGCTTGTTGGAAGATGAACTCCGCTGGGGATAGGGAGACTTCGTCGGGGACGATCTTTCCGTGGTTATTGGATGAGGATAACCCAGTTATATCCTAGTGGGGAAATAACCTTTAAATAAAAACCGGGAGACGCGTTCGTGCTCTGCGGGTGGCAAGCTTCCAGAATCTACTAGGGATAAGCTTCCTACTGGGGAGATGGATTGAACTCTTATGGGGAGACTTTTGGACTGGACTCTCCTAGGGAGATTTTTGAGATGTACTGGGGAAGTAGCTCCGCTGAATGTCTGTATACCGCCGGGGAACAATCTTAGATCAAGACTGCCGGGGATGCTTGTTAGGAATGTTTGTATATTGCGCTGGGGAATGTTGAGATCTGCTGGGGAGAATCCAACTTCCATAAGGCTGACTGAGTAGGCTAACTCTGCTTGGGGAGAGTATCGTTGACTTGCTGGCTCACTCTCTGGGGAATTAAGATATCTTGGTTATGTTCTTCAGCTGAACTTACCTTGGTACCTTGGTGGACAGAGCAATTAGATCGCTTAGACAACTCATTATTGCCCCTGTTTCTAATGTTACCTGTAATTAATCCTTTGTTTCGTATGCAAATATTTATGAGTTAGCAATTAGCGTCAAATGCATATATCAAAATTTGAACATTGGACGTTCTTCGCAAAACAAAACAAAAAAGGAAAAACAGTTGGCAATTTGTCTGAAAAGTGAATCTGTATTGATTTTTGAATCTGCCTGTAAATAGGCGTTTTATGTGCAAGAGGCTGACGTCCTAGTAAGAAAACGCCACCGAACAACAGAGTTTATACAATTTGTACAAAGAAAACAAAACAGCTGTGTGAAAAGAATAATCCCACTGGGTTTCAACTCTGCTATCGCCTTTATATCTTCGAGCGTCTCATCACTTTGCTGCTCAGTTGAAGATGAAGCTGATTGATCGATGCCGTCTGAACTTGAGGTTGATACCAGATTCTGGATGCAAAGTGATCCAATGAGACATAGTATTACGCTTTATCCCTAACTTTTGCCTGGACCGCCCTTTCGGGTTTTCGGTCCACCGGGATACCCATTTTTGCCCAAGCCGCCTTTTCAGGTTTTCGACTTGCCGGGTATACAGATTTTTTCATTTCATCCCTCATTTTGTCCGAACCCTTTTGGTTCGCCGGGAAGCCCTAATTTTTGCCTAGGTATGTCAACCTAGCGGGTCTTTTATCATGCGTAGTATCTTTTTACTATGTCTGCATTGGCGGGGTGAGGAAGGTCGTCACCATCCATGGTAGTTAGAATCATGGCTCCTCCGGAGAACACATGTTTAACCACAAATGGCCCTTCATAGGTAGGGGTCCATTTGCCCCTGGGATCACTCTGAGGAAGGATGATGCGTTTGATTACCAGGTCCCCAACTTGATACTCTTGTGGTCTGACCTTTTTGTTAAATGCCCTGATCATCCGTTTTTGGTACGTTTGACCATGACATATAGCAGCGAGTCTCTTTTCGTCAATTAGATTTAGTTGATCAAGTCGTGTCTGGATCCAATCATCTTCGCTCATATATGCATCTTTCATTATCCGGAGAGAGGGTATCTGCACTTCAATCGGTAAGACTGCCTCCATGCCGTAGACCAAGGAAAAAGGAGTTGCCCCGGTTGACGTTCTTGCTGAGGTACGGTACCCATGAAGAGCGAACGGTAACATCTCGTGCCAATCTTTATAGGTCACTGTCATCTTCTGCACAATCTTCTTGATATTCTTATTTGCCGCTTCTACAGCCCCATTCATCTTCGGTCGGTAAGGAGAAGAGTTGTGGTGTTGTATCTTGAATTGTTCGCAGAGCTCAGTGATCATCTTGTTATTAAGATTGGTACCGTTGTCTGTAATGATCCTTTCTGGGACGCCGTATCGACAGATCAAGTTATGCCGAATGAACCGTGCCACAACATTCTTGGTTACAGTGGCGTAGGAAGCTGCTTCAACCCATTTCGTAAAGTAATCAATCGCCACCAAGATGAAGCGATGCCCGTTGGATGCCATAGGTTTAATCTCGCCGATCATATCTATGCCCCACATTGCAAAAGGCCAAGGTGCAGTCAGGACGTTCAGAGGAACTGGAGGAACATGCACCTTATCTGCATAAATCTGGAACTTGTGACATGTCCGGGAATGTTGGTAGCAGTCGGCTTCCATTGTGGACCAGAAATATCCTGCCCGAAGGATTTTCTTTTCCATGGTGTGTCCACTGGAATGTGTTCCGAAGGTACCTTCATGCAGCTCTGCCATGATTCTTTCTGCTTCAGTCTTATCCACACAACGCAGTAAGGTCGAATCATGGTTTCGCTTGTATAAAATGCCGTTGCTGAGGAAGAACTTCGCTGCGAACCTTCTCAGAAACTTTTTGTGGTTGATAGATGCACCTTCAGGGTATTCTTGAGCTTCCAAGTACCTTTTCACCTCATGGTACCAGGGTTTTTCAGTTACTACCTCAGCCTCAAGATCACAACAGTATGCAGGTTCGTCCAGTTTCCAAATGATGATCCGGGGAGCCTCATTGTCCCATTTGACTTTGAACATAGAAGACATCGTAGCTAACGCGTCCGCCAACTGATTCTCCTCTCTCGGGAAGTGTTCAAAAGTTATCTCTGTGAAATGGGGGATCAATGTCAATACACATTCTCTGTAAGGAATAAGATTCGGATGTTTCGTATCCCACTCGCCTTTAATCTGATTGATCACGAGAGCGGAATCTCCGAAAACACTCAGAAACTTGATCCTTAAGTCAATCGCAGCTTGAAGACCCATGATACACGCCTCATACTCCGCCATGTTGTTGGTGCAGTTGAAACATAGCCGGGCAGTAAGTGGAGTATGAGTGCCTTGGGGGGATATGATCACAGCGCCGATACCGTTACCCAAAGCGTTGGAGGCTCCGTCAAAGTGCATAGACCATCGGGATCCTTCCTCAGGTCCTTCATCCGGTCCAGGTACTTCACAATCAGTTACTATCATGATGCTCTCGTCTGGAAACTCGAAGTTCATTGACTGGTAGTCATCTACTGCCTGATGTGCCAAGTGGTCTGCCAATACACTTCCTTTGATAGCTTTCTGAGTCGTGTACTGGATGTCGTATTCTGTCAAGATCATTTGCCATCTTGCTATTCTTCCAGACAGAGCAGGCTTTTCGAATATGTACTTTATTGGATCCATCTTTGAGATCAACAAAGTAGTGTGAGTCAGCATATACTGTCTCAGCCGGCGAGCAGCCCATACCAAAGCGCAACAAGTTTTCTCGAGCAGTGAGTATCGGGTCTCACAGTCGGTAAACTTTTTGCTAAGGTAATAAATGGCGTGCTCTTTTCGGCCAGACTCGTCATGCTTCCCCAGCACACACCCCATTGAGTTGTCAAGTACTGTCAAGTATAGTATTAGAGGTCTCCCTTCAACCGGTGGCATAAGGATGGGTGGTTCTTGGAGATACTCTTTGATTATGTCAAAAGCGGCCTGACATTCATCATTCCAACGTACTACCTGATCTTTCTTCAGCAGCTTGAAGATTGGTTCACAGGTGGCAGTTAGATGCGAGATGAATCGGGCAATATAATTCAGACGTCCTAGAATGCCTCTGACTTCTTTCTCTGTTTTGGGAACTGGCATCTCTTGAATGGCTTTAACCTTGGCAGGGTCCACTTGAATACCCTTGTGCTTACGACGAATCCTAGCAACTTTCCAGATCTTACCCCAAAGGTGCACTTGTTCGGGTTCAATCTCAGCTTGTACAACTTCAGACGGTCAAACAGCTTTTGCAGATGGTCAAGGTGTTCCTCCTCAGTCTGGGACCTTGCAATCATATCGTCGACATACACTTCTATCTCATGATGGATCATGTCATGAAATAAAGCAACCATGGCACTTTGGTAGGTTGCCCCAGCATTTTTCAACCCAAAAGGCATGACCTTGTAGCAGAAGGTGCCCCACTGAGTAACAAAGGTAGTCTTTTCCATATCTTCGGGAGCCATCTTGATCTGATTGTACCCTGAAAAACCATCCATGAAGGAGAACACCTTGTGCTGAGCAGTATTGTCAACAAGAACGTCAATGTGAGGTAGGGGAAGTCATCCTTGGGGCTCGCCCTATTCAAATCCCTGTAATCAACACACATTCTGACCTTACCATCTTTCTTCGGCACTGGAACTACGTTGGCAACCCACTGAGGGTAAGAAGTTACTGCAAGAAAACCGGCATCGAATTGCTTCATAACCTCAGCTTTGATCTTCTCGGACATCTCTGGACGCATACGGCAGACCTTTTGCTTAACCGGAGGGCAGTCTTCCTTGGTAGGCAAGTGATGGACCACAATGTCGGTATCCAACCCAGGCATGTCTTCGTAGGACCAGGAAAAGATCTCCACATAATCATGCAACATCTCAACCAACCGTTGTTTTACGCTGAGCTCCAGATTGGCACCAATCTTAACTTCCTTTCTGTCTGTCTCAGTACCCAGATTTACCGTTTCCACTGGCTCTTCATGTGGCTGAATGGCCCTCTCTTCCTGGAGTAACAGTCTTGCAAGCTCGCCAGGCACTTCGCAATCATCTTCACCTTCGTCTTCGGCTAAGTTGATCGGATTTTCGAAGTCATAACTGGCAGTAGCAGAGTCGTTACAAGTGAGATCCAGAGTGGATTGAAACCTGTATGAGTGAGTGTGTGTAAATACAGCTGTTTTGTAATAAATAAAGGAAGAAAGAAAGAAAGGGAGCACAATATTTGCAATGCGAAAAAGTCCAATGTCTTTATTCATGATATATGGAAATGACAAGTAATAAGCCCTCACAAATGAAGCCACGGTGCCCCGGGTAAGACACCGGGCCATAAAGTTTCAATTTATTGTTTATTACAAATAAAAAACAAAGGAGTTCATTACTGCGTAACAAAAGTAACAGGTATGTTGTCTTTTGCAGTCCAGTTAATAGGTCCACTGTCGGCCGTCGGATAAATCCAGCTGTTGAACTCAGATTCTTCCACTTCATCATCATCCCTGATAGCATTCACTCCATGGTCAGGCAGGGGAGCTGTCACTACATTGGGTTTTTCAGGTGCCTAAAATTGTACCTCCTTAGCATCAATAAGGTCTTTCACCTTATTTCTCAGGGCCCAACAGTCATCAGTAGAATGCCCCGGGCTATCGGAGTGATAAGCACAGCGGGCATTTGGATTATACTTGGGAGAGGTTGTGTTCACCACCTTCGGAGCCTCTCTGACGGTTACCAAGTTGGTCGACAGCAGTTGCGGCAAGATCTGTGACAAGGTCATACTCAGCCGAGTGAATTCTCTTCTGGGTCTCTCAGTCCTTGGTTGGTTCGGTTGCCGAGGAGCGGCAGCAGGCTTAGCAATAACCACCGCATTGACAGCTTGGCGGCGTTCTGGTTTGTCCTGCCTCCTAGGCCCATACACAACACTGGCCTCCTTTTTAAAAGGTTTCTTCTCAGAACTTGAGGACGCACCCTTCTGAATTTTACCTGATTTCATGCCAGCCTCTATCCTTTCCCCAGTCAGAATGAGGTCTGTGAACCCTGCAGACGAATTGCCAATGAGATGATTAAAGAACGGCCCGGATAGGGTCCCCAAGAACATATCTACTAACTCACGGTCGGTTAATGGTGGCTGCACCCTGCCAGCCAGGTCCCTTCACTTCTGCGCATACTCTTTAAAACCTTCTCCCGATCCTAGCGACATACCCTGGAGTTGGGTACGTGTAGGAGCGAGGTCGGCATTATACTGATACTGATTGTAAAAAGCAGTAGCCAACTCCTCCCAGTTACGAACCTTGGTTCCATCCAGCTGATAGAACCATTCGAGATGAGTCCCTGAAAGACTCTCCTGGAAGAAGTGGATCCACAAGTTCTTGTCCACAGTATACGGCTGAATCTTCTGCACATAAGATCTGAGATGTAGCTTAGGGAAGGACGCCCCGTCATACTTTGTGAAAGATGGTGCTTTGAACTTGTGTGGGATGACCACACCAGAAGATAAACCCAAGTCTCTGAAATCCAAACCAGGCACTTGTTGAATTTCCATGGCATTCAGACGATCTTCCAACTGCTTGTATTTGTCTTCAGCTGGAGGATACTGCTCCTAATTAAAATCAGTCTCGTTGTCAGAGACCACCGGACTAGGAACTCTTCCCCCTTGGGGACTTCCTTTTCCCACAGAAGAACTAGCTTGATCAACCTCGTTCTGCAATGTGTTACCAAACCTCCGGCCCGTGTTGAACAGTACAGTTCTCTTCTTCTTCTTCTTGACCAGCAGAGCCTTCAACTCCTCTTGACCTTGGGCCAAACTCATGATCAGCTCTTGGAATTGGGCGTTCTGAGCCTGAAGGGCCTTGATGGACTACTCGGTAGATGATTCAGGGTTCATGATGCTGAAATAAACAGCGCAGAACATTAAGCAACCTGAAAAGAAGAGTACCTGTGATGCATATGATGAATGAAATGCGTATGATTTATGTTTTCAAAGACAATCGGGAATCAACTTTGTAAACAAAAAGAAACACACTTCATTAGATTCAACTTTGAAATTCAAATTGTTCAACAGATTGCCCTTAGGCGTTTACATAAAAGTGAAAATACTGAAAAGGGAAATAACACTGCAAAAGAATATCCAAAGTTCATCATTGATCCCATGGTCTCCTCTTCTCAGTACATATGTAGTCATTCAAGGCTCGCTCGTTCTCTAACTGCTTTGTCAGCTTCTGGATCTTCAATTCCTGCTCGTTGAACTTTTCCCGATAAGAATCCCGTTCTTCTCGCAGTTGCGCCCAAGACCTCTTTAGTGTCTCAAGATCAGTAGGTATCTGAGGAGGGAGAACAGTTGGAGGAGCCCCATCTCTATCAGGATATTCAAGAATGATGGGTCTGACAGCTTCATATGGCATACCTAACTTCTGAGCACGGATGCGGACCCATTTGTAGTAGGCTTCCATAGGTAGAGAAGTCTTTGGTCCCAACTCTTGTGGGTCAGCTTTGTGAATTCTGTCCCAAGCCTTGATGAACCTACGACGCAGCTCGTCACTATCTACCTGAAACTCAAAACTGATGTGAGGCACCAACATCTCATGAGGCCCTGTTCTTCTGGCTCTTCCAAACTGACAGAGAGCTAGACATGGATTATAAGAGATCCCTCCTTGGGTGCCAATCAGAGGAACATTAGGGTATTCTCCGCAACGATCAATAACAGCTACCTCATCCAATCCTCTGAGAGTCCAAATGATGTCCTTATCAGTGAGAGACATTAACCTATGAGCCCAACCTCTTCCTTCTTTGTTCTTCAGCACGAACTTAGGGAGGTGCGAAATAAACCACCTCACTAACAAAGGAATACAACACCACAGAGTTCCTCGTCTTCGGGCAGTACGAGCATAAAGTTGTTGCAGGATGTCACCCAAGAGAGTGGGTACAGGGTTCCGAGACATGAAGATCCTTATGGCAGTGACGTTAATGAAGTTATCAGGATTAGGAAACAAGACTAGACCATAGATTAAGAGAGCCAGAATGTCTTCATACGCCCTAAAGTCCAGGTCATTCCAGAAACTGTTAGCCTTACCAACCAGAAACTTGGCCAAGAAACCCTTAACTTTGCTTCTAGTCACCCAGTTGTCCATTACCTCCTTGTGGGTCAAAGGAAGAGCTGCATCAATCTCCTCAAGCCTAAGAGTCTTTTCCCAACCAGTGAAGGGAGTCTGATCCAAGATAGGGATACCAAGCAAATCAGAGAACTCTTCCAGGGTAGGGACCAGCTGGAAGTCTTGAAAGGTGAAGCACTGGTACAGAGGGTCATAAAACTGGGTCAGGACACTCATCAGTTGTTGGTCCCACTTTGCCGTGACTAAACCGAGAAGAGAACCATGCCTCTGGATGAAGGAAGTAGTATTTGGAATTCTGCTAACCAACTCTTCAAGCAACTCAGGTGGGTGAACAAAGTTGAACCAGATAGTATTCCTTCGCATAGGCATCATGATGTCCTACAAAACAGAGCAAAGGTGAAACCCTATTGTCTTTGAAATGGTCAGTCCTTATGCAGGATGCATGCAATGTTTATGATGGCATGATGTTATGATAAAGCACACCACAAATATTCACAAAGGCAAACATGATAAGGCACACAAGTCACACAAGACAAGCCCTTAGAGTTTAGGCCAGCATGGGGTCTAGGTATTACCCTCTTTCAGTTTGTTGGTTAAAACCTGTTCTATCAGAAGTAACCGGGTTCTAGAGGATCCCAATATCACTGACTACCCTCAATCGGTCATAACTCCAGCATCGCAATCTTTTCTTGCGGCCAGAACCATCACGAGAGTTTAGCCTCAATGGGCGTAGCATACTGCTACTGTTCTATTGGCCAAGTTGGGTCATTTAAGGTTCTAAGGTCGGTTGGTGCTTAATGACTCCTCAGAAGACCCATATTCTCCTCGTTGCGACACAAGGGATATCGGTACAGACCAAGGTGCCACACCAACGTAGCCACTGCTTCACCCGTGTCGGTCTACGCCAGACAGGTCCCTCACAGCTTATGCTACCTAACAAGGTATCCCCAGATCCGGGTTAGGATCTATGTAATTCTGATGCAGCCTACAATAATAAAGCAAACAAGCACAACAATTGAAAACACAAGTGATCTTAGTCCTAAGGTACACCTCACTTTATAAGAATCCCCAGTAGAGTCGCCAGTTCTGTGATCGGTGGATCTGGAACTGACTGTTTAACGCTGGTTCGCGAAATGTCGCGGAAGCAAGAGTCGCCACCGTCTTTTATTTTCTCCAACATGGACAGGACAAAAGCACAGCAAAATTCCTTATGAGATAGTTTCTCGGTTCGGGAGGTAGATTTATAGAAAGGGAAGGTGTTAGCACCCTTTCTATCCATGGTTATCCATGGGCTCTTAGATACTTGCTCATTGTGTTTTCAAAAGTGTTTGCTTTTCAAAGTGTGAGTGGGTTTGAAAAAAGTTTCGTTTAAAGATTTCAGATCGACTCTTATATCAGTCCTCAAGAGTGTTTGAAAAATTGTTTTGAAAGCTTTTTGAAAAGTGTCGGTGTGAAAAGAGTTTGATTTGTTTTTGAATAGAGCAAGTATCTATGAGTCATCTACCTACCCTAAGGAATTAGGCTGTGTAAATGTCCTTAAGGTAGTGCCATCCCACCATTGAGAGGTAGGCAGCACCACCGTTGGAGGTGTTCGGGTCAATTCGAGTGTAGGGACAGTGTGGTCACCAGAGCAACAGTAGGACACCTTAGAAGCTACCCTTATGCCATTGATCCTTTTTAATTCCGAGGCAACCGTTTCGAGGCAACTGGATCATGTCATGGACATAAGGACTTACTAAAACGTCCTATACTCGACGACCACGTTTCGAGGGCAAGGCAACAGTTAGGCGTACCCTAAGAGTGGTGTGTGAATTTGTGTATTGTTTTCAGTTTAACCATTATCTTTGATCATGCATTATGGTGAGCTACGCTTGTTTTTAATTTGGCCATTCATTCTTTGATGCAAGTTAGCAGTTTAAGAGTGCGGAAATTTAAATGCGGAAAGATAAAATCCTACGCTATTACAAGGCGCGGGTCTATACATCGCCAAATTAACAAAGACCCGTTTTTAATAAAAATGCGGAAAGTAAAACCTAGTTACTATTACAAGGCTTGAGCAATTACATAATATTTGAAAGAAAATAAATAAGAATAAATGCGCGAAAAGAAATTAGAATCGAATGTTCGAGGGCGTTGGACCCTTTTAAGAGATTAAATGAAATTAAAAGTTAATTAATTATTAATTAAAGAAAAGAAACGTTTTTTTAGTTTTTTTTTGTATTTATGAAATAAAGAAATTAAAAGTGAAGAGAAACCCTAATTCTAAGTTGTTTTTAATTATTAATGAAAAAAATATTCAAGTTTGACCTAATTTACTAAATATTTAATCTACATATTTATTTACAAAATAAATTAGTAATTAATAACAATAATAATGATGAGATAATTATTTAAGAAAAAAAATGATGAAAAGTTAAGAAACCCTAATTTCTACATATTTTAATTTGTTAAGAAAAGATTAAAATTGAAAACCCTAAATTAAACTAAATTATTTATTAAAAGTTTATTTACAAAAATAATAATGGTGAATAAAAATAAATTAAACATATTTTTAGTTTTGATTTTTTTGGTTTTATTATGAAAAGAAAATTATTTGAAGTGAATTAAATAAAAATGATTAAAAGAATTAGAAAAAAGAAAAGAAAAGAAAATTAAAAATATACAAACATTGGGGGGTGTCTGGCCCAATTTGGAGGTTTATTGAAGCAATTTGGCCCACTCAATACAAGCCCTTTTTGACTTTTTGTGCTTGCGTGTGGATCCATTGACTAGCGTGTACCATGGACTGCACGTTATGGCCATTGGATGGAAGCTCAGGGGCGCGTGGCAAGCTAGGATGTGGGGTTGTATGATGAACCCTGGGAGAGGCGCTGCAAATGAACATGTTAAGAGGAAAAATATGAAATATATGGGGGGGCCTGAGAATCGAACCCAGGTACCAGTACCTGCTGGACACATTAGCTGCCAACTGAACTAACGCGCGTGTTTGTAATATGAGTGGAACACAAATAATATGTATGAAGAAACAACGTTATCATGAAACAATCAAAAACGCGCTAATATTTAAACTAACCAACCATGTGAAGACACGCATGCGTCTTCTTCCTTTTTCTGCCTGTAACATAATTAAATAGCGGGGGTTTTAAACCCCCACTAACTGCAATTCAGAAAAATAGCGATTAGCATATCCCTCTATATAAAAAAAGCGCGAGGTCATTATTCAGTTCGTCTTGTTGTTATAAATCCATTGGCATAGGTTTTAAGGCCTAATTTTTCCATATGAAGAAGACCCCAATTCGAAGCTTCTGAAACCCTAGAAAGCGTTAATGGCAGATATTGATACAGGCATGGTTAGTTCAATTAAAGGGTACCATTAGCTTCAGAGCATCAATATTAGCAAGAATCAGTAATTAAAACTCATGAATAATGCATGTAAATTGAAACACGATTATGGAAAAGTTTGTGAAAAGTGAGACTTTGTTCTACCAATTCTTGAGGTCTGGAGACTTGGTTTTGATTGTAACACGTTCCTGGATGTCTTGGCAATGTATTGGAATGCTTTTGAAGCTTTGAAACGCCTTCTAGATGTGAAATCAGTTTTCAACTTTTTGTCAAAAATTTGCAATGTTGTTCTTCCTTTTCTGAGCAGCCTTCGTGTATGTTAGGATTAGGTTATGTTATGCATATGTAAGTGAAGCTTTCTAGGTCAAAAACCAAGCCCATAGTCCATTGAATCAATGTTTTGAATATTTGATTTTCCATATCTTTTTTTTCAATCCTTTTCATGCCAATCATTGCCAATTGTGGAAGATATTGCCTTGTTAATTGATGCACGAAATATTTAGCTCATAATGAGTGAATTTGCTGCACAAAAAGATTTGATAAGTGTTATTTGATATTTTTTCATATTTAAATTTAATTAAATGAATTAATAATAATAAAAATTCAAATAATTAATCAAAAATGAGAAAATAACTCCCTTAGAGGTCAATGGGTCGTGCATGGCCTTTGGGTAATGATTCATGGAAGAAATTGTGGCCCATTAGCATTTTTGAAGCCTTTTGTGCAAAGTTGACTTTTCAAAATTCCCAAAACTTTCCCAACTTCTACAAGGCATATCTTGCTCAATTTTGAAGCTATGAACATGTTCTTGGACATTTTGGAAAGGTCTTGAAGTCCTCTAACCAATGTCTTCGGTACCATGTCATTTTGATTTACCAATCTCAAGTTATGGTCTTTGACTTAAAGTGCCTTTTTGTTGACTTTTGAAAATGACCTATAATGTTGAAATTGATAACTTTTTGTGAGAGCATTTCTTGGACTTGAAGTGTGAAGATGAGATGTAGGGAATGTCATTCTCTTCAAAATGAGCTTTGGATGGGATTTTTCTGATAAACCATGAAGAAGTTATTCCCTGGTCAATTTGCAGTTGACTTTTTCAACTGTCCCAAAATAGAAACTTTTGCATCTTGAGACTTTTTGAGCCATGCTTTGAGAATCATGATCAAGAATTGATCAGATGATGTTTGTGGCTTCAAAATAAGATGTTGACCAAAAATTTTGACTTTTGACTGTCAAATGACCCTTTTGCCCCTGCAATTGACTGTGAAGCATTTAGGGTTTTTGACTGTGCCATTTGATGCTATGAGTCTTGAAACTCGGCATATGAATGATTGACAATGTTTATAGGCATTTGGGACTTGATTGGACCCTTGAAAATCTCAATTTCTTTGCAAGAACCAAAATCCTAATTTTGACTGTGTTAGGAGGCAATTGGACTGTGCAACCCTTGAGAGATTTTGAACCATGATCTGGAGGTTGATCTTGACAAATCTTGAAGAATATGGGAGGGCAAATTTTGAGGTACAACAGTTGGAATTTGGTTTTGGGGACAATTTTGACAGGTTATGTTACAGTAGTGTGAAATGGTTTTGGTTGCTTCAGTTGTTGATTCTGAGATGGTTTGGATTGCTTTGAATGCTTTTGATATGCTTGATATGCTTTGTGCCTTTTGTTTTTTGGTATAGGCTTCGTTGAGTTTGAATGTTTTGTGGCTTTTCTAGTTCGTGGCTTTACTGATTTAGGCTTGGACAGGTTTAGGCTTTTTCTGGTTTAGGCTGGGACAGGTTTAGGCTTTAGGCTTGTGTTCTTGAAAGGCTTGGCTTGTGGTTCTTGAAAGGCTTCTGTTTGTAAGTTGTTTGTTTTTGATGAACAAGGTTCTCAATAGGCAGGCTTCAGGCTTATTTGGAGCCTTAGGCTTTGAAAAGCTTATGGGCTTGTGGTTTAAGGTTTGACACAGGTCATGGGCTTGTGTTCATAACTTATGCAGGTTTGTATGGCTCAACAGGTTTGGTATGCTTTGAGAGCTTGTGTTTGAAAACTGGTTTTTTGAATACAGGTTAGCAGGCTTGGCTTTTGGCAAGCTTGAAGCAGCTTTGTCTTTACAGGTTGATGTGTTTGTTTTTGAAACTGAGCTTAGGTTTCAGTTTTGGAGAATAGTTTGACATGACCTGTGTTGTTTGAGGCAGGTTGGAGGCAGCTCTATGTTTTTTGTTGATACAGTTTTGTGGTCTTTGCTTTGTTATTTCTGCCTCCCCTTTAAAACTGTGCTGGTATCTTGTTTTATATCTTTTGTCCTTAAACCTCAAGCCTGCTGTAAGCCTTTTCTCTTCTCTCTTTTTCTCTCTCTACAGTTTTTAAAAGCATAAAATATTGCTTATCTGTACTTTTTCTGAAAAAGCAACTGGCTGGAAAATGATGTTACTTGAATATGCTTGCATTAGTCTCTTTCCTCTGTGTACTTTCAAGATTTCTGCATATCTCTTTGACAGCTTTTTGGTGTTTGATATCTTTTTGGCAGCTTGTGGATAACCTTTGATATCTTTGGCTTAGTTTGAAATTGTGACTTTGTAGTTCAGTTTGGACTTTGTTGACAATTTATGAACTATGCAGCTTTATGCACTTTTCAATTGATTTGCCTCTTTTGGTTGAAAATTTGGATTTAAGCAGTATGTTGGACAAACTTTGAATTTGTGCAATATTGTAACTTTGTGCATTTCATACTTCATTTGCAGGCATATTTCTATCCCTCTTTGTGAACCAAGAGCAATCTTGTGATTTGCAGAGAGGGCAAACTGATTCCAGCCAGTTACTTTTAATGATGAATTTTAAAATAATTGTCTGCTTCTTTTATTTCATCTGCCTTTGACTTCCTTTTTTCTTCTTTTTGCAGGTAAAAATAATTGAGCAACGGGGAGCGGCAAATAGAAGATGAAGGCTTAGAAAAATAGGATGCAATTTCACTTCATTTCAATTATTTGTAACATTATTATTGTAAACAAAGATGTAAATAAATTTACAGTTGTTCAAATAATAAATTGTAACAAAACAATTAAAGATGAATAAAAATCCTTTTTTGATCAGTTAATTCTCTTTCTTCTTCAACTGTTTATTTAATTATTTATAATTCTTAAATTATAATAACTGGAAATAAATCCCAACTATTTTAACTCAGAATAATAAATAATCAATAAACGTCCGGAGTTCCGAATAATCAAAGCATTGCACAGCTAAACAAAAAACGTCCACATGTCCTTTTTTCACTGATTAATGCAACATTTCAATTCAAATGCCTCAATCTAAATCTCAGAGTAAACTGAAAAGAACTGTGGAATTAATTCTTTCTGAGAATGCGCGCACAAAACCCTGATTCTTGACTTAACACTGGAGAAACGTCTGTCTGATCAAACTTTGAGCCAAACTCAACCAAAACCCTAGCAATCTGCTTGAACTGTTCCAGAGCCATGAAAATCCTAATTGGATAGACTGATAAGAAAAAGTCTGTTTGACTGATTCTTACACCAATCTGAAAAAGTCAGGGAAAACCCGAAGTTGTGATTTCTTGTTGGAAAAATAGGAGGGCAAATTTTGGGGTACAATAATAGCCTATCTGGAACACAACTCGATTGGTTTTACCAATTGGAAAGGGCCAACGTCCACAACTGGGAAGATCTTGCCGCAGCTTTCTATAAGCAATACCAATATAATACCAATTTGGCGCCTACCCGTACTCAACTTTAGAGTATGGCCATGGCTTCCAATGAGGGTTTCAAGGATTACGCGCAGAAGTGGACAGATATAGCTGGGAGAGTTCAACCCGCTCTGTCTGAAAGAGAGTTGGTGGATATGTTCTTAGGCACTCTATCGGGCCCTTTCTTCAACCATCTGATTGGAAGCTCATATGCAGGATTTACTGAGTTAATACTAACTGGAGAGAGGGTGGAAGCTGGCATAAAAAGTGGAAAGATTCAGAAGGATTCATCTGCCTCTACAGCTGTGAGAAAGCCTTTCACTGGGAAGAAGGAGGTATCTGTTGTTTATCCACAAAGGAACCGAGGGAGAGCTGAACGCCGACCAATGGTATGGGTTGTTATGATCCCAAAGCCTACATCTGATCAACCAAGAAGTAGTCAACCGAGGGTGGAAAGGCCAGTCCGGCAATTTACTAGAATCAATATGACTATATCCCGGGTTTTACTGCACCTTTTGAAATCCAATTTGGCAACTCTAAAAGAAGATCCAAAGAACCCCAACACAGCGTCCCCTCATTATCACCCAAATGCCAGATGCACATATCATTCCGAAAGTCCGGATCATGACACTAACAACTGTTAGGCCTTGAAAAACAAGATTCAAGACCTTATAGAGGCAAAAGAGATTGAGTTTGATGCGCCCGAGAAGCCCAACGTCATTTCTGCTCCTATGCTTAGACATGGCCATAACACCAATGCTATCGAAGAAGATTTGTTTGTTACCACAGTTGACGAACTCTTGACTCCACTCCCGATAATTAAGATAAACTTGTTGAAAGCTGGTGTATTCCCGGGTTGGAATGAAGACTGCCATCTTTGCTTATCCTCACCAACTGATTACCTTTTGTTGAAAATAGGCATTCAACACTTGATAGACAACCAAGAGATTTTGTTTGAAAGTACTCCTGTTTCACCTGTTCTTGTTGAAGACGTCTCAATCATCACCATATCCGCCAATTCTTCCAGGGTCCCCAAAAGACCCGTTAGAATTACATCGATTCCAAAAACTACTCCTCTTATAATCATAATGCCTGGGCCAGTCCCGTATGAATCAGAAAAAACTGTGTCATAGAATTACGGTGGGGACATCTACTACCATGGCATCAAACAAGATGGGCTGATCATCGAAGAGATAAATTTCGAAGAAGAAGACTCCGACATTAGCAATATTACCGGAACCAGTAAGATTACCCGAAGCGGTAGAATCTTCTCTCCAGAAATTGCCCCCCCCAAAGGGAGTTTTTAGACCCGTGGTTGCTCCAAAGGTTACCTTCGCAAGTGCTCATATCAACAAAGACGACACAACCCCTGCTATCAGTCCTACCAACACTCCTATTGCTGAAACTCGAGGAAAAAGTATTCAAGAAGAGCCTGTCCGGACGAAGGCTCAACCACTGACTATCCCCGAAACCTCCAAGAAGGAAATGGAGGAGATCTTGAGAATAATAAAGAAGAGCGACTACGACGTAGTTGAACAATTGGGGCAAACTCCCTCCAAAATCTCCATGCTGGCATTGTTGCTGTGTTCTGAGGCACATGCGAAAGCTCTGGTAAAGTTCCTAAAGACAACCCATGTGCCTCAAGAGACGTTTGCTGACCAATTTCAAGATTGTGTGGCCAGTTCGACGAAAGATAACGGCCTAGGCTTCTCGGATGCTGATCTGACACCAAGGGGAAGAAAGCACAACGAGGCACTGCATGTCTCTGTGGAATGTATAGGAACAACTCTGGCCCATGTCTTGGTGGACACTGGTCATCTTTGAATGTTTTGCCAAAGAAGGATCTCGATAGACTAGACTACGAAGGACTGACGTTGAAACCCAGTAACATAGTCGTAAGGGCATTTGATGGTTCAAAGAGGATGGTGCACGGGGAGGTGGATATCCCCATAAAGGTTGGGACTCAAACTTTCAACTCAACTTTCTATGTAATGGATATCAACCCCTCTTACTCCTGTCTGCTAGGACGGCCGTGGATCCATAATGCCGATGCTGTCACCTCTACACTACACCAGATGCTAAAATATCCGGTCCAGGGAAAGATTATCACTGTCCACGAAGAGGAAGAGCATATGATTAGCCACCTCAATTCCTTCCTGTATGTGGAATTAGATGGCGAGTTCATTGAAACTCCTTTTCAACATTTCGAAGAGGTCCCCCAAGAGGTAGCAGTGATCAAGACTGCGTCCCAAGTTCCCAAAATCACAAGACCTCCACTCCGGATGTCATCTCTGAAAGATGCCAAGGCAGTAGTAGAGGAGGGTGGATGCACCATCTGGGGGAAACTTCCAGATATTCCGTATAAATATGACAAGTTTGGTTTAGGGTTCACTTCAAGTGCTCATAAGGTTGTGCGCCGTGCCCGTGCTGGAGGGCCACCCTTGAAGATTAGCAACCGAGAGGTCAATACGGTGGAAGATGGTGAAGAGGATTGCAGCTTGAAGGATTGGATCTTTCCTACTATCAACGGAGGACTTCACAATTGGGAAGCCAGAGACTTTGTCCCAATAACTTTCATTCCTTAGTAATTTATCTTTACATTTCCGTTGGACTTGTAATATTCATAAACAATTTGCACATTTAAAACCTTGTGTCTTGCCCGAGGCACAATGGTCCATTTGTAAGGGTTTTTATTTCATCTTCATATGACATTCAATAAATCATGGACATTTTTTTCACATACAAACTTTTATGCTCATTGTTTTTCTTTTTCATTTTATTTTTAAGGATGGTTATACCCTTACACACACCCACACTCACAAATGCAGGTACCCCTCCATTCCGGATCCCATGGGTGACGATACTGCTATGGCCTTTTGTGACTCTAAGGATCTAATCTACCAAGCCGAAGACGAAGGTGAGGAAGATTGTGAAGTACCAGGGGAACTGGCCAGACTACTACAACAAGAGGAAAGAGCCATTCAGCCTCACGAGGAACCTGTGGATACAATCAATCTGGGTACCGAGGAGGATAAAAAAGAGGTCAAGGTGGGTGCCAATCTGGAGCCCAGTGTCAAGGAGCGTCTGATTCAGCTGTTACATGTTTATGTTGAGATCTTTGCTTGGTCATATGAAGAAATGCCAAGGCTTGATACGGACATCGTGGTACATCGTCTGCCAACGAGAGAAGACTGTCCACCAGTAAAACAAAAAGTATGTCGCATGAGACCTGATATGTCAGAGAAGATCAAAGCGGAGGTTATGAAACAATTCAATGTTGGATTCTTGGCTGTCACTTCCTATCCCCAATGGGTTGCCAACATTTTTCCCGTGCCTAAAAAGGACGGCAAAGTATGAATGTGCATGGACTATAGAGATTTGAATAAGGTCGGCCCTAAAGATGATTTTCCACTTCCCCACATCGATATCTTGGTTGACAACACAGCCCAACACAAAGTGTTTTCCTTCATGGACGGATTCTCAAGTTATAACCAAATCAAAATGGCACCTGAGGACATGGAGAAAACTACATTTGTCACACAGTGGGGCACATTCTGCTACAAGGTGATGCCATTCGGACTGGAGAATGCTGGGGCAACCTATCAGCGCGCCATGGTAGCTTTGTTTCATGACATGATACATCATGAAATAGAGGTCTACGTAGACGATATGATAGCCCAATCATAAATGGAAGAAGATCACCTTGATCACTTGCAAAAGTTATTTGAGAGGTTGAAGAAGTATAAACTAAGGTTGAACCCAAACAAGTGCACATTCGGAGTACGGTCTGGTAAACTTTTAGGTTTTGTCGTCAGTAACAAAGGCATTGAGGTCGATCCTGACAAGGTTAAAGCAATATAAGAAATGCCTGCTCCTCGTACTGAGAAGGAAGTCAGAGGATTCTTGGGACGCCTGAACTATATTGCCAGATTCATTTCTCACCTAACAGCTACTTGTGAGCCAATCTTTAAACTATTGAAGAAAGATCAAGTAGTCAGATGGAATGATGAATGCCAGGTTGCTTTTGACAAAATCAAAGAGTACTTACAAGAGCCTCCTGTTTTGATGCCACCAGTCGAGGGAAGACCACTGATCATGTATCTGACCATTTTAGAGAACTCAATGGGGTGTGTATTGGGGAAGCATGACGAGTCTGGCCGAAAAGAGCACGCTATTTACTACCTGAGCAAAAAGTTTACCGACTGTGAAACCAGATATTCACTGCTCGAGAAAACTTGTTGCACTCTGGCATGGGCTACTCACCGGCTAAGACAATATATGCTGACTCATACTACCTTGTTGATATCTAAGATGGATCCGATAAAATACATCTTCGAGAAGCCTGCTTTGTATGGAAGAATAGCTAGATGGAAGATGATCCTAACAGAATATGACATACAATATACTACCCAAAAAGCTATAAAGGGCAGTGTATTGGATGATCACCTTGCTCACCAAGCTGTAGAAGATTATCAGTCCATGAAGTTTGAATTCTCGGATGAAGACATCATAACATTAGACAACTTTGAAGAAATCAGACCATATGACGGACCTGAACAAGGACCCTGATGAACTCTGTTCTTTGATGGGGCATCCAATGCACTTGGTAATGGTATCGGCGCTTTACTCATATCTCCGGAAGGGTGTCATACTCCCTTTACTACCAAACTTTGCTTCAACTGTACAAACAACATGGCGGAGTACGAAGCATGCATCTTTGGTCTCAAAGCTGCCATAGACTTGGGAATCAAATCTTTAGATGTATTTGGAGATTCAGATTTGGTCATCATCCAGATCAAAGGGGAATGGGACACTAAGAACCCAAACCTTATCCCTTACAAAGAACATGTTTTGACATTGCTACCACATTTTGAGAAGATTACCTTCGAGCATTTCCCACGAGAAGAAAATCAGCTAGCAGACGCTCTAGCCACAATGTCATCTATGTTTAAACTTAATTGGGATAATGAGGCTCCCCGGATCACCATCGAACGAATGGACGAACCGGCACACTGTCACGAGATTAATACTGAAGAGGTAGTGGACCAGCCTTGGTTTCATGAAGTCAAGAGGTATCTCGAGGCTCAAGAATATCCAGAAGGAGCTTCAATCAATGATAAGAAGTTCTTAAGGAGATTCTCTGCTAAGTTCTTCCTGAGTAATGGCATCCTGTACAAACGTAATCATGACTCCATTCTACTTCGGTGTGTGGATAAGGTTGAAGCTGAAAAGATCATGGTTGAATTACATGAAGGTACTTTTGGCACTCACTCCAGTGGGCATACGATGGCGAAGAAAATCCTACGGGCAGGCTATTACTGGTGTACTATGGAAGAAGGTTGCTATCAACACTCTCGGACCTGTCATAAGTGTCAAGTTTATGCGAATAAGGTGCACGTACCTCCGGTTCCTCTGAATTTCTTGACGGCTCCTTGGCCCTTTGCTATGTGGGGAATTGATATGATTGGGGAGATCAAGCCTACAGCCTCCAATGGACACCGCTTCATCCTAGTGGCCATTGACTATTTTACCAAGTGGGTTGAAGTAGCCTCCTTCGCACCCGTTACCAAGAATGTAGTTGCCCGTTTCATCAAGCAAAACCTTATTTTCCGGTACGGTATCCCGGAAAGGATCATCACTGATAATGGTACAAATCTTAACAACATTATGATCATCGCCTTGTGCGAGAAATTCAAGATTCAGCATCACAATTCTTCCCCCTATCGGCCAAAGATGAATGGTACTGTTGAAGCCGCAAATAAAAACATTAAAAAGATCATACAAAAGATGACAGTCACGTACAAAGACTGGCATGAGATGTTACCATTCGCTCTCCACGGGTATCGTACCACGGCTCGCACATCAACTGGGGCAACACCCTTTTCTTTGGTATATGGCATGGAAGCTGTTTTGCCAATTGAGGTCCAAATCCCCTCTCTGCGGATTATGAAGGATGCAGGTTTGAATGAAGACGATTGGATCCAGACTCTACTTGATCAACTGAACTTAATTGATGAAAAGAGACTTACTGCTGTCTACCATGGTCAAATGTATCAAAAACGGATGATCAAAGCTTTCAACAAGAAAGTCAGGCGCCAAGTATATCAAGTTGGGGTTCTAGTGATCAAACGTATCATTTTTCCACAAAGTGATCCTAGGGGAAAATGGACCCCTACCTATGAAGGACCATTTGTAATCAAAAACATATTATCCGGTGGGGCGATGATCTTGACCACCATGGATGGCGACGACCTGCCACACCCTGCGAACGCGCACATAGTCAAAAGATACTATGCATAAGAGACCCGCTAGGTTGACACACCTAGGCAAAACAAGGGTATCCCGGCGAACCAAAGAGGTTCGGGCAAAAATTAGGGATAAGATTACAAGCAGTACATGGCGTTGCCCTTACAACGGAATTTACTTCTCTCAACAAGAGTTCGTCAGTACTTCAACTTAAAGACATGAAAATTCAACATATCCTCAGCAGCATTCAAGGATTTATTTTCCTCAATCAGACAACAATACAGCAAATCAGCTTACATGCATATACATTACATTCATATATCATAAACATTGATAAAGCAAATACATTGCATCATACATTTTCATGCAACATAACTTTGTGTTTCATCTAACATTTTACCCTTTTCAGGATAAGACTAACAACTACCATTAAGAATATACTATCAGATACAGTGCGAATATGCTCCAGACAAGGATGCCATTCTGATACTCATTCAGATTCAACTTTCAGATACAGTTCAGATATGCCCCAAACACGGATGCCATTCTGATACTCGTTCAGATTTCAAGTTCATATACAATTTAGATACGCTCCAGACACGGATGCCATTCTGTTACTCATTCAGATTCAACTTTCAGATACAGTTCAGATACGCTCCAGACACGGATGCCATTCTGTTACTCATTCAGATTCAACTTTCAGATACAGTGCAGATACGCTCCAGACACGGATGCCATTCTGTTACTCATTCAGATTCAACTTTCAGATATAGTGCGGATACGCTCTAGACACGGATGCCATTCTGTTACTCATTTAGATTCAACTATCAGATACAGTGAAAATACGCTCTAGACACGGATTCCATTCTGTTACTCATTCAGATTCAACTTTCAGATACAGTGCGGATACGCTCCAGACATGGATGCCATTCTGTTACTCATTCAGATTCAACTATCAGATACAGTACAAATACGCTCCAGACGCGGATGCCATTTTGTTACTCATTCAGATTCAACTTTCAGATGCAGTTCAGATACACTCTAAACACGGATGCCATTCTGATACTCGTCTAGATACAACCTTTCAGATACAGTTCAGATACGCTCCAGACACGAACGCCATTCTGATACTCATTCTTTCAAGCTTACAAATTACAGTTCAACAAGCATTCTTGGATGGCATCTACAAGCCCATATCCAACAAGATTCTATCACTTCTCAAAATGGCATCTTTAAGCCCATTCCCTCAACTACACGTCATCGAGTGCAAATTTCTGGGCACTCTAGTGTCCAATCATTCTCTCACCTTCGAGTCACGAATGGAAAAACTCGCCAATCTAACTCTTCAGGTTTAAGAAGGTTGAACAGGGGAAGCTATTGTACCCCAAAATTTTCCCTCTCATTTATCAAGGTTATTCTCACAATATTTCTTTGACTCAAGACTAGATTAGGGTTTGGTCAGCTCAAGACATCTCATCTTACACTGATGACCCAAAATTAGGGTTGGAGTTTGCACAAGGATTTTTGGACTATCAATGCTTCATATGACTTTAAAACATCATTATGGACCTCTAAGATTACTCATGACAAGTTTCAAGCTTTGAACCATATTTTTTATCAGTCAATTGGACAATTGACCTAAAAATTAGCTATATTGGGGGAAAAGTCAACCATGGCCAATTTACAGTCAAACTTCATAATTTTTGACCCACATCAACATTTTAGACGCATATGTATCATTTGATTAAGTTTGGACCACAATTCCTCAAGAAATTTGATTAAATCATCAAAGGGTAAAATGGTCAAAATTAGGGTTTTGACTAAGGAAGGGCAATTTCTGATTTTTGACCTAGCAAATAACCAATTGAGTTGAAGCATGATTTCAAGGTTTCATTTGTATCATCTTGACCTAATTACATGTCTCAAAACATTGCAAATCCATTGGATAGACAAATGAAATTTGCAGTCAACTGATCAAAAGTCAATTGTATACTGAAAAGTCAAACTTTGACTTTTTGGTCAAAATCAAGTGCCAAGGATCATAATTCATCAAAACATGTCAAAATGTGAAACTTGTTCATCAAGGAATCAAATATCGAAGATTTGGTTTTAAAATTTGAAATTTTCTTAACTTAAAATTTTTTCTAAGTATAGAAAATTTCTTATTTTTTCTCTACTTTAAGCCATTTTTTCACCATGATACAAGATGATTCAAAGAAATTTCCCAACGTGAAAGTTGTAGACCTCCATGAAATATACAACTTTTCTTCACACATTTTTCCTTAAAGATGCTTGGACTTCAAGATATAATTTTATGAATACATGCCCACGAACTAAAATAACTTAGTGAAATTTTGCCCTAATTTAGGCAAGTTTTGGACCCAACTTCATGGAAATATTTCACCTAGTTCCAAGAGGAATCTTGAAATTCATTTCAAAGATGAGTTATAGAGAATATTGCAAGCTTTCCAAAATGTCCAATAACTCCTTGATATCATTTTTGAGTAGGGAGAATCGAAGAGATGAAGTTGGCAATTTCTCACTTTGTTTTCAAGCCATTTCATGAAGAACAAAATTCAAATATGAACCTATGATGCCTAATCCATGATTTACAGGTCCCAAACTTGTTTCTTACTCCATAATTTAATGCTTACTCAGTTGACAAAGATTTAATCCTAGCCCAAAATTCTTTATCCAAGCTTTAATTCCATAAATGGCACAAAGTTGCCATTGCCATTTTGGAAAAGTATGACTTTTGCAACTTTACAAATATTGAGCATTGGACCTGTCTTCTTTGCACACACAAGTCCTACAGACCTAAATCAACTTGTATGGAGCTTATACCAACTCCAAGCAGGCCAGTACAAGCATGAGAATACTTGTCTCTTCACTTTGCTTCAAAAGCAAGAAAGCGTACAAAAAACCTACAACTGAAAGATCTGTTGTGAAACTGACTTGGAACTTTCTCCATACTAATACACAAACACATTACAACTTAGAAAACGATTGCAAAAGGCCTAAAACACAAAAAAACTCCCTATCACCAAAAAACTGTCAAAACTTGCAATTTGAGCATAAGCATAACAATCCACAAATTGGCTCGTGCGTTTCAAGTTTTAATCATCCAAACACTTTACCTACTTCATATCTAAGTGATCCAGACCATCATCTATGCACTGTAACTCCTCCTTCTTCATCTGCCATTTTTTTTTCAAGCTTGCAGGTTGACTTGGATAGAGAGTTTCAGACACTTTCAAAGCAAGGTAAGGATTGGAACACACTCAGGGAGGTTCAAGCAAGCTCAAGCAATCTTCAGGCCTTCATAAATCTCACTCAAACTCCATTCACGATCTCAACTGAAAGAGGTAAAATCTCCAACTTTTATCTTTTCATACAGGCATCCATTGACCACGATTTGTGAATAAACAATGTAGACATCATTGCTACGAAGCTGTACATGTCTATAACTTGCATTTATTTGGCCTGAGTTGAGAGAATTTTGAACTTGAAGTTCCTGAAAAAATTAGGTTAAGAATTAGGGCCATTAAAATTCTCTTTAATCTTGGACCTATAGTTTTAGTTATGCACATGGTTAGAATCGTGAGACAAAATGCTATAACATTCATGTTATCAATTTCCATTCTTGTTGAGAGATGAAAGAGTTACAGGAGTTCTGGCCAGCTTGAGGAAGAAGATGAAGTACAGGGCAAGGAAGGGTTTCATATTATGTATTTTTGTTTTCACATAAACTAACGGATGTACAACCACCCCGTGGCAAGGTAGCGCGCTGGCAATGCCCAGGTCGTGGGTTCGAACCTTGGCGCTACCTTTTCCATTTTTTCTCATTTTTTTCAGCTTTTTTTTTTTATTTCTGGCAGCGTGGGCTTGATTCTTTGGGCCTCTTGTTTTTTTTCTAACACTACTCCCTGTTTGCTTGCAGCACCCCTGGCCCATAATTTTATTTATTCATTTTTTATTTTCATTTCTATTTTACTAAATATATTTTCCTTAACATAAAATCATGAAAAATATAAAACTTGATAAATATTGCATTTTGTTTATTTTATTTTATTTTTACATAAAAACTGTTTTTTATTTAACTATATATATATATATATATATATATATATATATATATATATATATATATATATATATATATATATATATATATATATATATATATATATATATATATATATATATATATATATATATATATATATATATATATATATATATATATATATATATATATATATATATATATATATATATATATATATATATATATATATATATATATATATATATATATATATATATATATATATATATATATATATATATATATATATATATATATATATATATATATATATATATATATATATATATATATATATTAATTATTTTTTCTTAAATAAACTTGTAAACATAAATAAAATAGACTTAGGTTAATTTTTTATTTCCTTTTTATTCCATACTTGTAAATATTTATTTTGGCATATAAAAACTAAATATTTTCATAAAATATTATTTATTATTTTTAATACAAAAATAGACAAAAAATAATACCTAAAGAACTTTATTTTTCTTTTAAATTAGAAATTAGGGTTAACTTTTGTTCTCAAGAATTAATTTCTTTTTTCTTAAGTTATTAGGTTTAGTTCAAAATTTCTTTTCACATAAAAAACAAAACAAAAATCCCTTTCTTGCATATACATAATATTGCATATTTAAATATTGTATTTGTTTATTCCAATATTCGTACAAATTCGATTTGGTTGTAATAGCTTAATTAGATTTATATTATTGCAAATCCCCATTTATAATTTATATTCCCCCCTCCCATAAAAATGTTGTAATAGCGTAGTGTGATCGGTGGAAATAGAACTGACTGTTTTGGAATGCTGGTTCGTGAAATGTCGCGGTAAGCAAGAGTCGCCACTGTCTTTTATTTTCTCCAACAAGGAAAGGACAAAAGCACAGCAAAATTCCTTTTCGAGATGTTTCTCGGGTTCGGGAGGTAGATTATAGAAAGGGAAGGTGTTAGCACCCTTTCTATCCGTGGTTATCCATGGACTCTTAGGTACTTGCTCACTATGTTTTCAAAAATTGTTTGCTTTTCTTGTGTTTGTGGGTTTTGAAAAAATTTTATTTTGAAAACTTCTAGGTAACTCTTGTATCAGTCCTCAAGAGTGTATGAAGTGTTTGTTTGAAAACTTTTGTCAGAAAAGTGTAGGTGCGAAAAGTATTTTTGTTTTGAAAGAGCAAGTATCTAAGAACCTCTACCTACTCAAAAGAAATTAAGCTGTGTAAATGTCCTTTAGACAGTACTATCCCACTATTGAGAAGTAGGTAGCATCATCGTTGGAGTTTTCGGGTCAATTCGATTATAGGAACATGTGGTCACCAAAGCAATAGTAGGACGCCTTAGCGGTAACCCTAATGTCCTAGATCCTTTTTATCCGAGGCAACCGTTTCGAGGCAACTTGGATCTTTAGACAAGAGGGCGACCTCTAAAACACCCTATACTCAATGACCACGTCGAGGCAACCAAGTGAGGCGTACCCTAGGAGTGGCATGTGCAAATGTGTTATTTTCCAGTTAATTTTATCTTTGTACATGTCATGGGTGAGCTTTGTTGATTTTAAGTTCATACATTTGATCTTGTCATGCACTCCCTATTTATCAAACATCTAATAGTTGCAGAATTTAAATTGCGGAAATTAAATCTAAACTATTATAAGGCGTCGGGTATTTACATCGCCAAAAACAACCCTTGAAATTAAAATGCGGAAAGTAAAATAAAGCGATAAATAATTAAAGTCCTAATTAAAAGCTATTACATTCCGGGAAACAGATACAATAATATGATAAAATGGATCGCGTGCGGGAAATTAAATCGGATGCGAGTTTTTTGGGTTTTGACCCTTTTTTATTAAAGAAAGGATTTTTGTTTATTTTTGAATAAATTGAATTAAATTAAATGAACAATTAAATTAAATAATGAAAATATTTTTGGATTTTTGAGTTTTTAAAGAAATAAAATAAATTGAATTAATGCTAATAAAAACCTAATATTCTAAATTGATTTTAAATATTGCAAAAATATTAAAAGTTAAATCTAATTAAAGCTAAATTGATTAAATTAATTTATTTACAAAAATAAAAGTGATGAAGTTAATTTTAATAAATAAAATATTTTTTGTGTTTTTGATTTTATTAGGAAAAAAATGTTAATTGGTTAGTGATTAATAAAAAGAATAACGATTAATTAATTAAAGGAAAATAATAAAAATAGAGAGAGAGTTTAGGAGTATACGAGCCTGATTGGAGGGGTGAAACAGCTATTGGCGTCATGTGTAAACTGTTTTGTTTTGGCCATTTGTGTTTTGGCTTTTGGCCATTTATGTTCTGGCTTTTGGCCATTTGTGTTCTGGCCTCAACGTTTCTTAACCTAACCTTTTCAGGATGTCTGTCTCGCCATGTATTGGTGTCATGTGTAAACTGTTCTGTTTTGGCCATTTGGGTTTTTTCTTTTCGCCATTTGTGTTTTGACCTCAACGTTCCTTAATGAACCTGCATGAGATCCTGTCTAAATCTGCAGTGTTGAATCTCATGAACACATTAAATAAATCACTATATATCATAAAATACAAATAAAAGCCAATATATGAAGAAATTTAATGTTTAAGTCAATATGGCATGTATGAATGATTATACCCTTTTGATCATGGAGATCAAATCAACTTTACCCTTACTGGAAAAATAGTGACATGAATGCTTTTATGCCCTTTTGATCATGGAGATCAAGCCATCCTTACCCTTACTGAAGAGGTAGTGAGATGTTGGTTTGTAACTGAGATGACTTGTTTGTAGTGAGATGTTGGTTTGTAACTGGGATGACTTGTTTGTAGTGAGAGAGAGAGATTTGTAATAAGGATTTCAAGGTTTTAGGGTTCTTAAAAGAATTTGATATTCTGACAGTGTTGTGGCAAGGTTTTTTTCTTCCTCCTGTTTGTGTGAAAAGAATGTGATTATATAATGGAAATTAGGGTAAAGAAAATGGGCTTTGAATGTGCAATTGGGCCTCTAATATTCACTTGAGTTCGTCACTTTCCAGGCTAAATCGCAGGGACTTAAGTGCAATTTTTGAAGTTGAAATGTGAAAACAAAATGTAGCCGACATCGAGAACTAACTCCTGTCCAAAAATCGGCTCAATCGGATAAACGGTGAATTAGTTATGAATTTTTGAAGTTTCAGCTCAGACAAACTTATTTTGGGCTCCAGTGTCGACTCTGACACGTTCTTCAATAAAAAACTGGTATTGATCGGAGCATAATTCGGTCTCGACTTTTGAAGAAAAGTTGTAGATCTATGAGTCAGTGACCTTGTGTAAAAATATGAGCCCAATCCGATAAAAATTGATCGAGTTATGAATTTTCGAAGTTTCGGCCCAGATGAAATAATATTCAGCATTCAGGATTTTCAGCGTGTCACGCAGTCTGAGCAAAAAACGAAGGCCTTTTGAATACCGTTTGAACTCAATACCTTCTGTGAAAATATATCCAACTCAATTTGTGAAATTTTGGCGACGGAACCAGCTCGATACGATGAAAATCGACCAAGTTATGATTTTCTGAACATGACGCAAATAAACTTCTGTCACAAATTTTCTGTATGAAAATACTTGATAAATTCACATTTTTGAAGACCTTCTGATTGAAATTGGCTTCCAGTTGTGAGAGATGAAAACGTAGATAATGTCAAGATGGAATTTTGGCCACCGGAACGGGTTCAAAACGAGTCACGACCTTCAAGTTATGAATTTTTTAGCGCGTAAAAACTGCACTTTCAGCACACTTTTTCACCATATTTCTTCAAGAAAACTCACACATTCGGATACCTTCTTTAAAGAATTGACTCTTGAGCCGAACCTGAATTTGAGAATACGTTATCAGAGATATCTTGGTGAAAGAACACCTGAATATGACGCGTCGGGTTGGACTTGTGAATTTTTCTTGAAATGTTTTTGAGAAATATGGGAGGGCAAATTTTGTGGTACAACAGTTGCCCCTGTTCAATCTTCTTAGACCTGAGGATATAGATTGGCTTGCGTGCCTTTCGTGATCCGAAGGTGGAAGATAATTGAACACTAGAGTGCAAAAAAATTTGCACTCGCATGGTGTAGTATCAGCATTGTGATGTCGGGAATGGGCTTACAGATGCCATTTGGAGATTGTTGGTAGGAGGATGAGCTTATAGATGCCATCTGGAGATTGTTTGTTGAATTGTAATTTTATAAGTTGAAAGAAGGAACCTGTGTAGGGTTGCCTGATGATGAGTCCGTGTAAAACTGCATCTGAAAGAGAAGGAACCGGTGTAAGGTTACTTCATGATGGTCAAGTAGATAGTTGTCCTGTCTGGTTTCAGGTATTAATCTACAATCCGTCGTCCACAGATTTTTCCTGGCTTGTTACAGGTGTTGATCTGGAACTTAAGAAGTCTGGCCGATGAGATAGTTTTCCTGTCTGGTTTCAGGTATTAATCTCTGACCTGAGAAAGAAAGATAGTCTTCCTGGCTTGTTACAGGTATTGATCTTCAGTCTCTTCATGTAGATAACTTTCCTGGCTAGTTACAGGTATAGATCTACAATCAGTCGTCCACAGATATTTTCCTGGCTTGTTACAAGTGTCGATCTGGAACTTAAGAAAGGGTGGTCGGGGAGATAGCTTTCCTGTCTGGTTTCAGGTATTAATCTCTAACCTGAGAAAAAAAGATGGTTTCCTGGCCTGTTACAGGTGTTAATCTTCAATCTCTTCATATAAGTGGTTTTCCTGTCTGGTTTCAGGTGTTAACCTATAATCAGTCGTCCACAGATATTTCTTGGCTAGTTACAGGTGTTGATCTGGAACTTAAGAAAGGTTTTTTTTTATAATGATGTGATGAAGGAATCTGAGACGATTGCTACTCCAAATGGATGATGAAGGAATCTGGGACGATTACTACCTCAGCAGGATGATGAAGGAATCTTGGATGACTTCTACCTCAACGGGATGATGAAGGAATCTTGGACGATTACTACCTCAGCAGGATAATGAAGGAATCTAGGACGATTACTACTTCAGCAGGATGATGAAGGAATCTTGGACGACTTCTACCTCAGTAGGATGATGAAGGAATCTTGGACGACTTCTACCTCAGCAGGATGATGAAGGAATCTTGGACGACTTCTACCTCAGTAGGATTATGAAGGAATCTTGGACGACTTCTACCTCAGCAGGATGATGAAGGAATCTGGGACGATTACTACCTCAGCAGGATGATGAAGGAATCTAGGATGATTACTACCTCAACAGGATGATGAAGGAATATGGGACGATTACTACCTCAGTAGGATGATGAAGGAATCTTGAGTGACTTCTACCTCAACGGGATGATGAAGGAATCTTGACGACTGCTACCTCAACGGGATGATGAAGGAATCTTGACGACTGCTACCTCAACGGGATGATGAAGGAATCTTGGACGATTACTACCTCAGCGGGATGATGAAGGAATCTTGACGACTTCTACCTCAGCAAGAATGGTGAAGGAATCTTGGACGATTACTACCTCAGCAAGAATGGTGAAGGAATCTTGGACGATTACTACCTTAGCAAGAATGGTGAAGGAATCTTGGACGATTACTACCTCAGCCAGAATGGTGAAGGAGTCTTGGACGATTACTACCTCAGCAAGAATGGTGAAGGAATCTTGGACGATTACTACCTCAGCAAGAATGGTGAAGGAATCTTGGACGATTACTACCTCAGCACGAATGGTGAAGGAATCTTGGACGATTACTACCTCAGCCGGATGATGAAGGAATCTGAGACGATTACTACTTTAGCAAGAATGGTGAAGGAATCTTGGACGATTACTACCTCAGCAAGAATGGTGAAGGAATCTTGGACGATTACTACCTCAACCGGATGATGAAGGAATCTGAGACGATTACTACTTCAAAAGGTAATGACTTTTATCTGTTGATCGATCATTCCTGAAAAAGTAAAGAGTTAGTTGTATGCAATGTCATGAGGTATGAAATGCATGATGTCATGATGTTCTCAAAAATAAATGAGGTCATATGATATGATGCGTATATGCATGTATCATGATGTATGAAAATGTGATGTTTTAGCTGGGAAAATAAATCCCGGATAGCTGCTGGAGCATGATGTTGAATTCTTCGTTTTCGCTGGGGATGACGAACAAAGATTTTTGCCAGAATAAACCAGTAGGAGAAGATGACTCCGTTGGGGAATAAACCTGGTGAAGAGATTACTCTGCGGGGAATTACTCTGTGAGAAGAGATGCTTCGCTGAGATTTTAACGATAACTCTGCTGGGGGTTCCGTTGATAAGTTCTGTTGGGGATTTGGATGATGAACTCCGCTGGGGGATAGAAAGAACTTCGCTGAGGATGATCTTTCCGTTGCAATTTGCTGAGGATAACCCAGTTAGACTCTGGTGGGGATAACCTCTGAATTTGGCTGGGGAGAGGCATTCATACTCCGCAGGAGACAAGCTTCCAGAATCTACTGGGTAAGATGGTTCGACTCTCCTGGGGAAACCTTTTGGACTGTATTGAGGAAATGGCTCCACTGGGGGTATCTTGTATTCCTCCAGGGAACAATCTTGTATTTCTGTCGAGGAATATTAAGACCACCGGGGATGCTTGCTGAGGAATATTTGTATACTCTGCTAGGGAATATTAAGATCTTCTAGGGATACCCAACTTTTCCAGGACTGATGGTAGACCCACTCTGCTCGGGGGAGAGCATTGCTGACTTGCTGAGGATACTGTGCCTTTTTAGGGCTGATAGGAGACCAACTCTGCTTGGGGAGAGTATTGCTGAATCTTGTCTTACTCTGCAGGGAGTGAAGGTATCTTGGTCATATTCTTCAGCTGAATCTACCTTGGTACCTGGTGAGCAGAGCAGCTTATACAGTTCAGACGATTCTTATTGCCCCAGCTTCTGTGGGAGAAGGTACCTGTGGAGGTGTTTGATAACTGCCGATTGACAAGTCTTCTTCTGGTAGGTAAGTGACGAGATGACGGGACATAGTCGTACGCTTTGATCCCTAACTTTTGCCTGGACCTCCCTTTCGGGTTTTCAGTCCATCGGGATACCCTTTTTTGCATAAGCCGCCTTTTCAGGTTTTCGACTTGCCAGGTGTACGGATTTTTTCATTTTCATCCCTTATTTTTGCCCGAACCCTTTTGGTTCGCCGGGAAGCCCTTATTTTTTCCTAGGCCAGTCGACCTAGCGGGTCTTTGATTATGCGTAGTATTTTTTCGACTATGTCCACGCTCTCAGAATGTAGGGAGTTGTCACTGTCAGTAGTGTCGTGTTGTCATATTACCAGAAGATGTTTGATCGTACCAGATTTGTCGCTGGGATTCATGTCCAATGCCCCACGTGATTCAGACGGAGATTTGCCCCTGGCTATTTGGCATTTGAGAGATTCTCTGAATCTTGACTTAACTGCCCCAGATGATGGACAATGATCATGTCTGCCCCTTGGTTGGAAGTGTTTTTCCATTTGAGGTGACCTTTTTGTTGAGAAGATTTTTGTTCACAAGATATTCACCGTGCGAATTTCTCTGCTGTTCGAACAAATAATCATATGCAAACAATGTTATTTTAAGAATGCAAAGCTTATGTCTGTCTTGAAGTTTTTGAAAATGCAGTTTTTAATAAAACAAGCAAATTTTTATAAAACGTAATGTCAACTCAATATTTTACAGCGAGCCCTACAGGAGTCAGGATACCTTTTGTAACAGTATGCTTTCGAACTAACCCATGCTTCAGCTAGGACTTTTTGAGGGTTGTAACGTGACCTGGTTCACGGTTTAAGAAACAAAGGATAAAGGCTCAAATTTTATTTGTACCCACCCGTTCTTCGTGATGTTCTTTGATCCTAAATTCAGCTAATCGTGCATTACATCTTACTTGATTCTTTGCTTTGATATACCAGTGATGGTTTGGACATTGACAGTTTATTTTGAATAGGCAGTCATTTCCCTTTTTTTTTTCTTTTTTTTGTTGAGGGTTTGTAGGACCTCTTTCTTTTGATTTGGTTATCCCGGTTTTTTTCCTGAACTGTTTCTTTTTGTGATTACAGTCAGCGGGATGCCCCAGTTTTTGTAAGTCTCCTTCATAGGTTTTGACTTATTGGGCTTTTGTTTCTGAGAGATAATGACTGCTTGTCCTTATGATTATACGGAACCATCACTGTCTTTTGTTTTGGAAGGACTCCTTTGATGTCATTCATTGTGCACCTGGATCAGCTGAGAAGACTACCCTGCCCCAAGTTATAGTTAAGGGTTTTAATTTGTAAAAAGAAAAACTCTAACTTCTTTGGCTCAAAGGGGTTGACTAGGGATTATCTTCCTTATAAATCCACTGTTTAGGATTTGAAACAATGCCTGTACTTCATCAGCGGGGTCTGTTCAAAAGCATACTGTAAAGATCGTGGTATCGTTTTCGTCATCCTCCCTCAAAAGGTTTAGAATTGTTTTATCGAGAGTTGAACATCACAAAAAAAATGAAAGCAATTTTAAGCATAGTGAAAACGAATGGATTAATTCAAAACAGACATATGCGATGCATTAATGAATTAAAAAAGTTTTCCATGACAATAATTGTTTGAATAAGCAAAGAAAATACAACTTCGGAATTTAAATGAACAAAGGTCTCTTAGTTTGAACTAGTCATCTCAGATGGAAGATTCTCAGCATAAGATTTTCATCTTACCACCCGGCATGAACTCCAGCACCCCCCTGTCGATCAAGTCTTGGGTCTTGTTCTTCAGATCCCAACAATTGTTCGTGTCATGTCCCAGACTGTCAGAATGGTATGCGCACCTTTCATTGGGATGATAGGTGGGAGCATAAGTGTTTGGACTCTGGAGAGGAGCTCTTAGTGTAATCAGCCCTGCCTTCAACATTTGCGGTAGCGCTTGAGTCAGTGACATGTTGAGCTCGGTGAATTGCCTTCTGGGTTTGTTTGGCTTACTCTGATCAACCTGTTGCTTTTGGTGAGGTTGTTGTTGGACCCTTGAGGTAGTAGCACCTTAGAGAGGTCCATTATTCACCATACCACACTCTTGTCTTCTTGGAGGCTAATTACCGGTTTGATCCCCAGCCTTGACTACTTGCTTCATATTGTCTTGAAGAAGCTGGTTGATCACAGTTCTCAACTCTTCTTGCTCCTGAGCTAAGCCTTGGATAAGGGCCATCTGCCCCAGCATCTGGGTTTTCAATGTAACCACCTCAGCTTGCAGATGTTTCATCCGCTCGGCCTTACTGTCTTCAGGACTCTTCTTGACCAAATTCCCCATGAGGAGTGTTCTCAACTCTTCCTGCCCCTTGGATAGGCTTAGGAAGATTTCCCTGAACTGAGTCTCTTGAGTAGGAAGATCCTGGTTGTCTTATTGGAAAGCCATTGCTGAAATAAACAGCGAGGACGTGAGAGACCTGTAAAGGATGATCTGTTATGCAATGATATGTATGATATATGTATGCAATGTTTTCAAGGATCTCGCGGGGTAAACAGAGAAACTTGTTAGAATTTGAATCCGGTAGCTTGATCGAAGGAACTTCATGTTGCTGAGAGTCCTTCTTCAAGAGTCAAAGCTCACCATATCGAGTGGGTCATAGCCCCTGACTCAGGTCATCATGTTTTGATCTACGGACAATCTTGGCTAGAGGAAAATAAATCCCCTTTGCCCCTTGCTAGACAGTTGGTTCATCATGACCTGCATCACAAACCCTTGAGATCCTTGAAATGGGTTAGTCCTTATGCAGGATGTATGCAATGGTATGATGGTATGATGTTATGCTATGCGTGGAGTGATGTAAGTAAACCCTGTTATAAGCCCAGATTAAGGACTGTAAACAAAACCTGCAAGGAACTCATGTTGTCAGATAACAAGAATGTGCAAGTAGTTCAAGTTTGAAGGCACACAAGTCACACAAAAGAGCCCTTAGATTTCAGGCCGGCATGAAGTTTAGGTACTACCCTCTTTCAGTTTCAGTTGGTTAAGACCTGTCCTAGAAAATAGTAACCGAGTTCTAGAGGATCTCAATATCACTGACTACCCTCAATCGGTCATAACTCCAGCTTCGCAATCTTTTCTTGCGGCCAGAACCATCGCGAGAGTTTAGCCTCAATGAGTGTAGCATACTGCTACTGTTCTATGGTCAAGTTGGGTCAATTTAGGGTTCTAAGGTCGGTTGGTGCTTAATGACTCCTCAGAAGACCCATATTCTCCTCGTTCCAACACAAGGTATATCGGTATAGACCAAGGTGTCACACCAACGTAGCTACTGCTTCACCCGTGTCGATCTACGCCGGACAGGTCCCTCACAGCTTATTGCTACCTAAAGGGTATTCCCCAGATCCGGGTTAGGATCTATGAAACTCCGATGCAAGCCCACAATATTAAATCAAACAAAGCATTCAATTGAAAACATAAAATGATCTAATCCTAAGGTACACCTTACTTATAAAGAGTCCCCAGCAGAGTCGCAAGTTCTGTGATCGGTGGAAATAGAACTGACTATTTTGGAATGCTGGTTCGCGAAATGTTGCGGTAAGCAAGAGTCGCCACCGTCTTTTATTTTCTCTAACAAGGAAAGGACAAAAGCACAACAAAATTCCTTTTCGAGATGTTTCTCGGGTTCGGGAGGTAGATTATAGAAAGGGAAGGTGTTAGCACCCTTTCTATCCGTGGTTATCCACGGGCTCTTAGGTACTTGCTCACTATGTTTTCAAAAATTGTTTGCTTTTCTTGTGTTTGTGGGTTTTGAGAAAAGTTTGTTTTGAAAACTTCTAGGTAACTCTTGTATCAGTCCTCAAGAGTGTATGAAGTGTTTGTTTGAAAACTTTTGTCAGAAAAGTGTAGGTGCGAAAAGTATTTTTGTTTTGAAAGAGCAAGTATCTAAGAACCTCTACCTACTCAAAAGAAATTAAGCTGTGTAAATGTCCTTTAGACAGTACTATCCCACTATTGAGAAGTAGGTAGCATCGTCGTTGGAGTTTTCGGGTCAATTCGATTATAGGGACATGTGGTCACCAAAGCAATAGTAGGACGCCTTAGCGGTAACCCTAATGTCCTAGATCCTTTTTATCCGAGGCAACCGTTTCGAGGCAACTTGGATCTTTAGACAAGAGGGCAACCTCTAAAACACCATATACTCAATGACCACGTTGAGGCAACCAAGTGAGGCGTACCCTAGGAGTGGCATGTGCAAATGTGTTGTTTTCCAGTTAATTTTATCTTTGTACATGTCATGGGTGAGCTATGTTGATTTTAAGTTCATACATTTGATCTTGTCATGCATTCCCTATTTATCAAACATCTAACAGTTAATAGTTGCAGAATTTAAATTGCGGAAATTAAATCTAAACTATTACAAGGCGTCAGGTATTTACATCGCCAAAAACAACCCTTGAAATTAAAATGCGGAAAGTAAAATAAAGCGATAAATAATTAAAGTCCTAATTAAAAGCTATTACATTCCGGGAAACAGATACAATAATATGATAAAATAGATCACGTGCGGGAAATTAAATCGGATGCGAGTTTTTTGGATTTTGACCCTTTTTTATTAAAGAAAGGATTTTTGTTTATTTTTGAATTAAATTGAATTAAATTAAATGAACAATTAAATTAAATAATGAAAATATTTTTGGATTTTTGAGTTTTTAAAGAAATAAAATAAATTGAATTAATGCTAATAAAAACCTAATATTCTAAATTGATTTTAAATATTGCAAAAATATTAAAAGTTAAATCTAATTAAAGCTAAATTGATTAAATTAATTTATTTACAAAAATAAAAGTGATGAAGTTAATTTTAATAAATAAAATATTTTTTGTGTTTTTGATTTTATTAGGAAAAAAATGTTAATTGGTTAGTGATTAATAAAAAGAATAACGATTAATTAATTAAAGGAAAATAATAAAAATAGAGAGAGAGATTAGGAGTATATGAGCCTGATTGGAGGGGTGAAACAGCTATTGGCGTCATGTGTAAACTGTTTTGTTTTGGCCATTTGTGTTTTGGCTTTTGGCCATTTATGTTCTGGCTTTTGGCCATTTGTGTTCTGCCCTCAACGTTCCTTAACCTAACCTTCTCAGGATGTCTGTCTCGCCATGTATTGGTGTCATGTGTAAACTGTTCTGTTTTGGCCATTTGGGTTTTGGCTTTTGGCCATTTGTGTTTTGACCTCAACGTTCCTTAATGAACCTGCATGGGATCCTGTCTAAATCTGCAGTGTTGAATCTCATGAACACATTAAATAAATTACTATATATCATAAAATACAAATAAAGCCAATATATGAAGAAATTTAATGTTTAGGTCAATATGACATGTATGAATGATTATACCCTTTTGATCATGGAGATCAAATCAACCTTACCCTTACTGGAAAAGTAGTGACATGAATGATTTTATGCCCTTTTGATCATGGAGATCAAGCCAGCCTTACCCTTACTGGAGAGGTAGTGAGATGTTGGTTTGTAACTGAGATGACTTGTTTGTAGTGAGATGTTGGTTTGTAACTGGGATGACTTGTTTGTAGTGAGAGAGGGATTTGTAATAAGGATTTCAAGGTTTTAGGGTTCTTGAAAGAATTTGATATTCTGACAGTGTTGTGGCAAGGTTTTTTTCTTCCTCCTGTTTGTGTGAAAAGAATGTGATTATATAATGGAAATTAGGGTAAAGAAAATGGGCTTTGAATGTGCAATTGGGCCTCCAATGTTCACTTGAGTTCGTCACTTTCCAAGCTAAATTGCAGGGACTTAAATGAAATTTTTGAAGTTGAAATGTGAAAACAAAATGTAGCCGACATCAAGAGCTAACTCCTGTCCGAAAATCGGCTCAATCGGATAAACGGTGAATTATTTATGAATTTTTGAAGTTTCAGCTCAGACAAACTTATTTTGAGCTCCAGTGTCGACTCTGACACGTTCTTCAATAAAAAACTGGTATTGATAGGAGCATAATCCGGTCTCGACTTTTGAAGCAAAGTTGTAGATCTATGAGTCAGTGACCTTGTGTAAAAATATGAGCCCAATCCGATAAAAATTGACGGAGTTATGAATTTTCGAAGTTTCGGCCCAGATGAAATAATATTCAGCATTCAGGATTTTCAGCGTATCACGCACTCTGAGCAAAAAACGAAGGCCTTTTGAATACCGTTTGAACTCAATACCTTCTGTGAAAATGTATCCAACTCAATTTGTGAAATTTTGGCGCCGTAACCAACTCGATACGATGAAAATCGACCAAGTTATGATTTTCTGAACATGACGCAAATAAACTTCTGTCACAAATTTTCTGTATAAAAATACTTGATAAATCCACATTTTTGAAGACCTTCTGATCGAAATTGGCTTCCAGCTGTGAGAGATGAAAACGTAGATAATGTCAAGACGGAATTTTGGCCACCAGAACGGGTTCAAAACGAGTCACGACCTTCAAGTTATGAATTTTTTAGCGCGTAAAAACTGCACTTTCAGCACACTTTTTCAACATATTTCTTCAAGAAAACTCACACATTCGGATACCTTCTTTAAAGAATTGACTCTTGAGCCGAACCTGAATTTGAGAATACGTTATTAGAGATATCTTAGTGAAAGAACACCTGAATATGACGCGCCGGGTTGGACTTGTGAATTTTTCTTGAAATGTTTTTGAGAAATATGGGAGGGCAAATTTTGGGGTACAACACGTAGTAATCTTTAAATTACGCAATTTACCGCTTTTATATACCATGCTAGTAATTAGGGTTTGTATGGAAAGATCAAAACAAAGCAAATAGAAAATCCTAATCCAAGACAAAATCAAAGCATGAAAATAACATACTTGCACACAAGCATCCTTAGGGTTTCTCCACTTGGTTTCCTTATACAAAAATAGCCATATTATGCATGCGAAGTATCTTGGCAAAACAAACAAGTATAAGATCATAGTCCCTCAATGACGCTACTCAAAGTTGCCTTACAAAATGATCTTGGTCCCTCAAAAATGCTAAGATACTTTGCAACATTGCTAATCATGGTTATACGATGACCCACGCCCGTCCCGTTTACATCCAAAGATAGGGTTGCTTACCAAATCAATGGTAAGACAACAATGTCAAAGGAATAGAAAATGAACAAGAAAGACATTTGAGTAGGTAAATTACTTCTAGTTACTTGCTCTATTATCCTTGATATTTTCAAAAACAAACACACACATTTCCAAAAATTTTACAAACATTGAAAACATTTTCAAAAAAAGACAAACATCTCTGTATACATTCTTACGAACGAGAATCATTACAAAGATTGCCTAAACAAATGGCCTCTTTTACAAAATACTTTCAAAACCACACCAAACACATTTTCAAACAACAAAAGCAAATGATCTAGCAAGTAACTAAGAGCCCTTGGAAAACCATGGATGAAAAGGGTGCTAACACCTTCCCTTTTCATAATCTACCCCCGAACTCAAGAAACAATCTCAAAAGGTCTTTTCTGTGCTTTTTCACCTTTCCTTTTGGATAAAAGAAAAGTCGGTGGCGACTCTTGCTAAACCGCAACATTTGTGATAAAACGCAAAACCCTTAAGTTAGTTCTCCCACCGTGTCACAGTACCTCTATAATTTGTTTTCGATGTATCCTTAGGTAGGTTTCATTCTCTTTAAGAATAAGATCCTTATGTTATTTCTGATTTCTAATTAACTGGATGGATTGGTGGGAGAGACTGACTGGTGGGAAAACTGAAACCTAATTTGAAATCTCTGGTGGAGGAGACCATTCTTTCTTCATGAATTACTACTTTTTGATAACCTTCTCTTGATTATTCAAAGCTTTACTCTCTCTTAAGAAATAGATAAGTGAAGTTAGAACTATACTAGGTATGATACGGTGGCAGAACCGGACTGTTTTAGGAAAATACTGGTTTGCGTTTTGCATTTGTATTCGCAAAATGTCGCGGTAAGCAAGAGTCACCACCGACTTTTATTTTATCCAACAAGGAAAATAAAAAAGTACATAAAAATTCCTTTTTCGAGATTTTGAGTACGGGGGGTAGATTATAGAAAGGGAAGGTATTAGCACCCTTTCTATTTTGAGTACGTCATTTTAAAATTGCTTCTGTATTTGTGTGTTTTGAAAAGTTTTTGTTTTACTTCGATTTAACCCTTGATTCTGTCTTCAAGAGTGTTACGAAGTTGTTTTGAAAACTTTGTTGGAAAAAGAGTGTAAGTGTGGAAAAGTTTGATTTTTGAGCAAGCACCTACTAGCATCTACCCACTCGAAAAAAGAATGTTTTTGTTCTTGTTTCCTTTAGACAACGTTATCCCACTATTATTGAGTAGGTAACACCGTCGTTGGAGTTGTAAGGTTCAATTCGAAAGGGACGTACGATCACTAAAGCAATGTGAGGACGTCTTAGTAATAATCCTAATGTCTGAAGATCATATTCGAGGCAACATTTCCGAGGCAACCTTTCTGAATGGGACATTTGATCTTTGTTTAGACAAAAGGGCAACCACTAAGATACCCTATACTTAATGATCGTTTACCGAAGGCAACCGAAGTGAGAGTATACCCTAGGAGTGCGCATGTGCGAGTGATTTGATTTCAAATTATTATCTTTGCACATTTAGGGTTTGCTAACCATTTTAAAATTAACATACATTCTTGTCATGCAATCCTATTATCATACATCTAACAGTTAATATTTGCGAGAATTAAAATGCGAGAAATAAAACTACGCTATTACAAGGCTTTAGGGAGGGGGATTAATTACATAGCCAAAAACCTGTAAAAACGATAAAAGGAAAGTCCTAATTAAACTATTACATCCCATGAGCAGTTACATCAATATCGTAAAAATAAATAAACGCGCGATGAATCGAGAACGAGAGAAAATTAGGGTTTTGACCCCGTCTAAACCTAATTGGAAGAAAAATCATTTTTTTGTTGTTTTTTGATTATTTTGAGAAAAATAAGGTTTTAATTAAATAAGTACAAACCTAATTACTAATTAATTTAAATTAAAAAAAATAATTAATTTGACCTATTTTTATATTTTGGTTATTTTAAGAAAGGAAAATAAAAATTAAATCAACCAAACCCTAATTTTCTAATTTATTTTACATTATTTACAAAAGGTTAGAATTGCCCTAGAATTAAATTAAACTAATTAAATTAATTTTGACAAAATATATAAATAAATAAAATAAAATATAAAAGAAAAGAGAGAAATGGGCCTGGTATCAAAGTAAAGGGGAGGTGTCAATAAGCCCAATATGCCTTGGTCCACGTTGACCTTTCATGATCCTGTGCATTGCTTGACTAGGGTGCATTGTAGACCTTCAGAGGATGGCTCTTGGATCCAGCTTGTTGGAGATCTGGTGGTTGAATATTGAGGGCGTATGGTGGATATCCTGGAAGCTTGCACACCTAATCATGTAAAATAGAATTGCATTGAACAAATATGGGGAACCTGGGGATCGAACCCAGGCCCTTTGGCTTTTCCACATACCTCCTGACAAACTGAGCCAGTACATTTATTTGTATATGGAATAATATTCAAATATTATATTGGAAAAAAAGGCCAAATAATATATTAAAGCGCGGGAAGTTTGAATGGGCCTGTCAGGCCACGCCATGCCATCATCTTCTCCAGCATCTGTCGTCTTAGGTAAAACGACTTTTATCTACATACGTTCTCTGTAGGTACATCCCCTACATATTTCCAGAATCTCATACAAGCATGATAAATGAAAACTAATTCTACAGGCCAGTTCGTCTTGGCCTTGTGAACACCATGGTACCCCTCTTTTGGGCCAATTTTACCTGCATGAGAAAACCCTAAAACGAGCAAGGAAAACCTAGCAATGGTGGATCTCAGTAGGGTTAGCAAAAATGCAATTAATTATTATCATTAGCTTGCAAATGTTTCAAGGATTCAAAATATATAAACCAATCATGCTAACAATGCCAGATTCATGAGATTTGATTTCAAAAAAGTAGGGATGTCGTGAGGTACTTACAGTGCATTTTTGGGCACGAAAACACTTGCTAATGATTGGGATAGACTCCTTGAATGTCCAGCAAGCGAATGAGATAGCTGGGAAGGCTTGAGATAGTCTGGAACTATGAAATCAGATTGCCACTTTTTCTTGATTTTTTGCAAGTTGTCCTTCTCTTTTCATGCCTCTAACCCTTGTGCTTTTGGTCTGGATTTGTTCTATATGTACCCTTGAGTGAATTAGGTTTACAAGTTTGCATCAAATCTTCTCCAATAATGATCATTGATCATGATTTTATTCTCATGTAAATCTTTCCAAATCAAGCTAAAATCCAATCCTTTTGTGTACAAACAAGCCTTTCACGATTTGATCTCATTTCCATCTATTCATGGACCTGAAATATGCATAAAATCTCAAGGTTTAAATGATTTTTGATATTTTCATGATTTATTATTGATTTTATTTGATTTAAATGAAATAAAAATCAAAATAAATGAAAAAAATAAAATAAAGGCAAATGGGAAGGATCATGGGTCGTGGACCATGTTACAAACTCAATACAAGCACAAAAAGTCAGGCCCATTTGACAAAAATTGCAATTTTGGCCACTTTTGACTTTTGGCAATTTTACAAAAAAGGTCAACTTTGCCAATGCATAACTTCCTCAATTTTGACCCTAGAGATGTTTTATTGGACTTTTTAGAAATCTTAAGATGTCCTCTAAGAAACCCTTTTGGTCTCATCTCAATTGAGTCTTCCATGTTCATGTATGAAGCTTTAACAAAAAATGTGTTTTTGTTGACTTTTCAAAATGACCTATAATGTCCAAATTCATAACTTCTTGTGAGTACATATTTTGAACTTGGGAGATGAAGATTAATTTCATGGCATTGCATCCTCTTCACAATGAGCTTTGGATGGGTCATTCTTGATAAATTATGAGAAAGTTATGCTTGGTCAAAGTTGAGTTGACTTTTCCTACAAAACCCTAATTTAGCAACTTTTGGGTTTTGATGAATTGTGAGAAATCCTTGAGGAATCATGATCAACCCTTGATCAAATGATGAATAATACTTCAAAATGAGGATGTTGACCAAAAATCTTGAAGTTTGACTGCATGTGGGCCACAATTGACTTTTGCCCTAACACGGTCGATTTTCAGGCCTTTGAGCCATTGACTGAGTAAACTTCCCCTGCAAGGCTTGAAAATTGACATGGATGATATTGAGAACATATTAGGACAATAGTGAGAATTTGAGACCCTTTTGATTCAAACATCTTGATGCAAACTGAAACCCTAATTTGAGGTAGACTGTCTTAGGGGAGAGTTTGTCTGGTGAACCCTTGGACTTCCTTGAGCAATTTGAGGACCTCACTTGAAATGCATTGAGAAATATGAGAGGGAAAATTTTGGGGTACAACAGCTGCCCCTGTTCAATCTTCTTAAACCTGAGGATGTAGATTGGCTTGCTTGCCTTTCGTGATCCAAAGGTGGAAGATGATTGAACACTAGAGTGCCCAGAAATTTGCACTCGCGTGAAGTGGTACTTGTCTTGTGATGTCAGGAATGGGCTTATAGATGAAATTTGGAGATTGATGACGGAGGATGGGCTTAAAGATGCCATCCGAAGGAGTGTCGATCGCATAAGAGATTCCTTAGCGAGAGCCTGTATACTTGTTGTTGAGGAAGACTACGCTGGGGAATGTTGGTCTTTGTCTTGGTAAAAGTTGAATTTTAGGAGCTTCGGTCGTCCGTTATTCTACTGGGAAATCGTCTCTTGGTCGAAGAGGTGAAAATGAAATACTATCTGGTCGTTATCCAGGCTTCATAGTGATAAGATCGACTGCTATCTGGTCGTGCTCCAGGCTTTACAGTGACTTAACGGGGAGATGAGATTAAACTTGCTATCCGGTCGTTCTCCAGGCTTCGTAATTTCTCAATTATTATCTGGTCGTAATCCAGGCTTCAGAAGGAATTAAGTTGTTATTCGGTCGCATCCGAGCTTCAACTTGAATTTAGGGCGCACTAATATCCGGTCGATTCTGGGCTTCTTAGTAATTGTCCAAGTAAACTGCTATTTGGTCGAAATCCAAGCTTCACAGTGTCTTATACTGTTATCTGGTCGATTCCAGGCTTCAGTATTCTTTATCGCTATCTGGTCGTAATCCAGGCTTCACGATGTCTTATACCATTATCTAGTCGAATCCAGGCTTCATGGTGTCCTGTACTGCTATCTGGTCGATTCCAGGCTTCACAATACTTTACTTCTTATTTGGTCGTATTCCAGGCTTTAGAAGAAATCAAGTGGTTATCCAGTCGCATCTGGGCTTCCATTTGATTTTAAGGCCTACTAATATCCGGTCAATTTCCGAGCTTCATAGTAATTGGCCGGGTAAACTACTATTTGGTCGAAATCCAAGCTTCACAGCGTCCCTCACTGTTATCTGGTCTTAGTCCCAGGCTTCAGTGTCTTTTACCACTATCTGGTCGTAATCCAGGCTTCACGATGTATTATACCATTATCTGGTCGAGTCCAGGCTTCATGGTGTTTTGTATTGCTATCTGGTCGTAATCCAGGCTTCACAATAACTTGTTAAGCTGTTTTCCGGTTGATCTCCGGGCTTCACCGCTTGTGTTTATGATATACCACTATCTGGTCGATTCTAGGCTTCATGGTATCTTTGTACTACTATCTGGTCGTAATCCAGGCTTCACAGTAACTCGCATTGCTATCTGGTCGTTCTCCAGGCTTCACAATAACTTGCTGGGGATTAAACTATTATCCGGTTGAATCCGGGCTTCATAGCTTAAATTTAAGATAAACCACTATCTGGTCGATTCCAGGCTTCGCGGTATTTTGATACTGTTATTCGGTCGTTCTCCGGGCTTCACAATATGATGGAGAAATTAAGATACTATCATGTCGGACCCGGGCTTCATAGCTTGAAATGGAATAGAAATCTTAGCATCGATTTGACTGAACCAGATAAAACATGTGAGAATTTGATTGTATCTTTCCCTGAAAGGTAAAGAGTTAGTTGTATGTAATGTCATGATGTATGAAATGTATTGAGCAATGATGTTCTCAAAATAAATGAGACTGTGTTGTATGATGCATATGCCATGATGTATGGATATGCAATGTTTTTATGATATTTTCTAACTGGGGAAAATAAATCCCGGACTGCTGCAGGAGAATATAAAGATCTGAATTCTTCATTCCCACTGGGGATAACGATCGAAGATGATTTGAGAATAAATTGGTGGGAGCATAACTCTGCTGGAGAATAAACTGGCGAGAGAATGACTTCGTGGGGAAGAGAGACTCTGCTAGAAGATCTGCTGATCTGGAGAAATAACCTCGGCTGGGGGATGAATTACCGTTGCTGGCAATAATGAACCCTTGTTGGGGATTGAGTCTCTGCTTGTGGAAGAAATAAACTCCACTGGGGATAGTCTTCCATTGTTGGTGATAGATGAACTCTGCTTGGGGAGAATTAACACCAATGTTTTTAGATACCTTTTACTTTGCGGGGAGTGTATGTACCTTTAGTCGTATTCTCTAGCTGGGTTTATCCATGTACCTGGTGAATAGAGCAACTGTAAGGTTTGGACATTTCTTGTTTGCCCCTGTTCCTGGAATTACGAGTAATCGTCTTTTGTTTCGTATGTAAATATTTATGAGCAACCATTTTTTTCAAATGCGTATATCAAAAATGAACCATTGGATGTTCTTGCAAAACAAAACAGGAAAAGAAAAACAACTTTGAAATTTATTGTAAAATGAATTGTATTGACTTTGAAGTTGGCCTGTAATAGGCGTTTTGTACAAGAGGCTGACGTCCTAGTAAGAGAACGCCGCCGAAAGATAGAATTTATACAATTTATGAAAAACAAAGAAAAACAGCTATGTGAACAATCCCACTGGGTTCCAACTCTGCTACTTCCCTTATATCTTCGAGCGTCTCATCACTTTGCTACTTGGTTGAAGGTAGATCAGATTGATTGGCGTCGTCCGAGCTTGATAGTCGATACCGAAGACTAGTTGCAAGATGATCCAATGAGACATGGTGTTACGCTTTGATCCCTGATTTTTTCCTGGACCTCCCTTTCGGGTTTTCAGTCCACCGGGATACCCTTTTTTGCCCAAGCATCCTTTTCAGGTTTTCGACTTGCCAGGTGTACCGTTTTTTTTCTTCATTTTCATCCCTTACTTTTGCCCGAACCCTTTTGGTTCGCCGGGAAGCCCTTATTTTTCCCTAGGCCAGTCGACCTAGCGGGTCTTTGATTATGCGTAGTATTTTTTCACTATGTCTTAATTGACGGGGTGAGGAAGGTCATCACCATCCATGGTGGTCAAAATCATAGCTCCTCCTGAGAAAATGTTCTTAACCACAAATGACCCTTCGTACATAGGGGTCCATTTGCCCCTGGGATCACCTTACGGCAGTATGATGCGTTTGATCACCAGATCCCCGACTTGATATTCTTGTCGTCTGACTTTCTTGTTAAATGCCTTGATCATTCGCTTTTGATACGTCTGACCATGACAAATAGCAGTAAGTCCCTTTTCATCAATCAGGTTCAGCTGGTCAAGTCGGGTCTGGATCCAATTGTCCTCGCTCAAACCTGCATCCTTCATAACCCGAAGAGAGGGTATTTGGACTTCAATGGGTAAGACTTCCTCCATGCCATACACCAAAGAGTAGGGTGTTTCCCCTGTTGACGTCCGCGCTGAGGTGCGGTACCCATGAAGAGCGAATGGTAACATCTCATGCTAGTCTTTGTATGTCACCGTCATCTTCTGCACAATCTTCTTGATGTTCTTATTAGCCGCTTCAACAGCCCCATTCATCTTCGGCCGATAAGGAGAAGAGTTGTGATGCTGTATCTTAAATTGTTTGCAGAGCTCGGTGATCATCATATTGTTGAGATTTGTACCATTGTCCGTAATGATCCTCTCTGGTACACCGTATCGACAGATCAAGTTGTGTCGGATGAACCGCGCCATGACATTCTTGGTTACTATAGCAAAGGAAGCTGCCTCAACCCACTTCGTGAAATAATCAATAGCTACCAAGATGAAATGATGCCCGTTGGACGCAGTAGGTCTGATCTCGCCAATCATGTCGATGCCCCACATTGCAAAGGGCCAAGGAGCTGTCAAGACGTTTAGAGGAACCAGAGGTATATGCACCTTATCAGCATAGACCTGGCACTTATGACAAGTCTGAGAATGCTGATAACAATCGGCTTCCATAGTGGACCAATAATATCATGCCCATAGGATCTTCTTCTCCATGGTATGTCCACTGGAATGAGTTCCGAAAGTACCTTCATGTAACTCTGCCATAATCCTTTTTGCCTCGTTCTTGTCCATACATCGCAGCAAGGTCGAATCATGGTTACGTTTATAAAAGATACCATTACTGATGAAGAACTTCGAAGTGAACCCTCTCAAGAACTTCTTATCATTAACAGATGCACCCTCGGGGTACTCTTGAGCCTCAAGATACCTCTTTACCTCGTGAAACCAGGGTTTATCTGCTACCTCATCAGTCTCAATATCACAGCAATGTGCGAGTTCGTCCAACCTCTCAATGGTAATCTGGGGAGCTTGATTGTCCCATCTGACCTTGAACATAGAAGACATGGTGGCTAGCGCGTCCGCTAGCTGGTTCTCCTCTCTGGGGAAATGTTCAAAGTTTATCTCCTCGAAGTGCGGAAGCAACGTCAATACATACTCTTTGTAAGGAATATGATTTGGGTGTTTTGTATCCCATTCGCCTTTGATCTGACTGATCACTAGAGCGGAATCTCCGAATACACTCAAGAACTTAATCTTCAGGTCAATAGCTGCTCGAAGACCCAGGATGCACGCTTCATACTCCGCCATATTGTTGGTGCAGTTAAAACATAATCGGGCAGTGAACGGAGTATGACAACCCTCAGGGGATATAATCACAACGCCAATGCCACTACCCAATGCGTTTGAAGCTCCGTAAAAATACATAAACCATCGGGATCCTTCCTCAGGTCCTTCATCCGGCCCAGGTTCTTCACAGTCGGTCACCAACATGATGTTCTTATCCGAGAACTCGAAATTCATGGATTGGTAATCATCCATGGCCTGATGCGCCAAATGACCCACCAATACACTCCCCTTAATCGCCTTCTGAGTTGTGTATTGGATGTCATACTCAATTAAGATCATCTGCCATCTTGCTATTCTTCCGGACAAGGCAGGCTTTTCGAAGATATACTTGATTGGATCCATCTTTGATATCAATAGGGTAGTGTGAGTCAGCATATAGTGTCTCAGCCAGCGAGCAGCCCATGCCAAAGTGCAATAAGTTTTCTCAAGCAGTGAGTATCGGGTCTCACAGTCGGTATAATTTTTTCTAAGGTAGTAAATAACATGCTCTTTTTGGCCAGACTCGTCATGCTACCCCAGCACGCACCCCATTGAATTGTCCAGTACTGTCAAGTATAAGATCAAAGGTCGTCCTTCAACTGGTGGCATCAGAATAGATGGATCTTGAAGATATTCTTTGATCCTTTTGAAAGCGGTTTGACATTCATCATTCCATTTTACCACTTGATCTTTCTTCAGCAGCTTGAAGATCGGCTCACAAGTAGCAGTCAGATGTGAAATGAATCGGGCAATGTAATTCAGACGTCCCAAAAAGCCTCTAACTTCCTTTTCCATTTGGGGAGCTGGCATCTCCTGTATAGCCTTCACCTTTGCAGGATCCACTTGAATACCTTTATCACTAACGACGAAACCCAACAGCTTACCAGACCTTACCCCGAAGGTGCACTTGTTCGGGTTTAATCTCAGCTTGTACATCTTCAACCTGTCGAACAGTTTATGGAGATGGTCAAGGTGTTCTTCCTTAGTCTGGGACCTTGCAATCATGTCATCAACGTAAACCTCAATCTCATGGTGAATCATGTCGTGGAACAAAGCGACCATGGCGCGCTGATAAGTTGCCCCGACATTCTTCAACCCGAAGGGAATTACCTTGTAATAGAAAGTGCCCCACTGTGTAACGAAAGTTGTCTTCTCCATGTCCACGGGAGCCATCTTAATCTAATTGTAACCAGAAAAACCATCCATAAAGGAGAAGACCTTATGATGCGCGGTGTTGTCGACCAGAACATCAATGTGAGGCAGTGGGAAATCATCTTTGGGGCTCGCCCTGTTCAGATCTCTATAGTCCACACACATTCGTACCTTACCATCCTTCTTAGGTACCGGAACCACGTTGGAAACCCACTGCGGGTAAGAAGTGACAGCTAGAAACCCGACGTTAAACTGCTTCACGACTTCAACTTTGATTTTCTCAGACACCTCGGGGCATATACGGTGAGCCTTCTGCTTTATCGGAGGGCAGTCTTCTTTAGTTGGCAGGCGGTGTACCACGATGTCAGTGTCCAAACCGGGCATATCTTCATAAGACCAAGCAAAGATCTCAACATAGTCGCGTAGCATCTGTATCAACCGCTGCTTGACACTAGGCTCTAGATTTGCACCTATCTTGACCTCTTTCCTGTCTTCCTCTGTACCCAAATTCACTGATTCCACTGGTTCTTCATGAGGCTGTATAGCCCTTTCTTCCTGTAGTAACAGTCTAGCAAGTTCCCCAGGAACCTCACAATCATCCTCACCTTCGTCCCCGGCTTGGTTGATCGGACTTTCAAAGTCATAACTGGCAGTAGCAGATTCGTTATCAATGGGATCCATAGTGGACGCGGATCTGCATTATGATATGTGAGTGTGTGTAAGACAATAGCTGTTTTGATAAAGTGCGAGATAGAAAGGAAAAACAAGGAGCGTAAAATTTGTAATGCAAGAAAACATCCAATGCTTTGTTGATGATATATGAAAATGACAAATAATAAGCCCTCACAAACAAAGCCAAAGTGCCTCGGGCAAGGCACCGGGCCGTAAAGTTTCAAACTGTCTGTTACAAATCTCAAAACAAAAGTTAATTACTGTGTAACAAAGAAATGGGTATGAAGTCTTTCGTCGTCCAGTTGTTCAATCCACCATCAGTTGTTGGGTAGATCCAGCTGTCGATATCTGAATCTTCTTCACCATCTTCAATTGCATTCACTCCCTGATTACTAATATACAGAGGAGGTCTTCCAATCCGCGCGTGCCGAACAGCCCTTTGAGCCTCTTTTTCAATTACAGCCCTGACATCTTTGAGGGAAGCCATCTTCATCGGAGGTTTGTCAGCAACAACTTCAGTCGACGCCAGAGTCTGGGGGACCTCTTCAAAGTTCTGACACGGGGTTTCGATGAATTCCCCATCCATCTCCATATAGCGAAAGGAATTAAGATGACTCACCATGTACTCCTCCTCACCTTGTACCATAACAATCTTCTCTTTTACTGGATATTTCAACATCTGATGGAGCGTAGAAGTCACTGCCCCAGCCTTATGAATCCAAGGGCGACCCAGTAAGCAAGAATAAGATGGTCGGATATCCATCACATAGAAAGTAGATGCAAAAGTCTGAGATCCAACTTTAATAGGGACGTCCACCTCCCTGTGCACCATCCTTTTTGACCCATCTAAAGCTCTAACCACAATATTACTCGGCTTCAGAATCAAACCTTCACAATCTAGACGGTCTAATGCTTTCTTTGGCAAAACATTTAATGAGGACCTAGTATCCACCAGTTCGTGGGCCAGAGTAGTGCTCATGCACTCGATCGAGACGTGCAGAGCATCATTGTGATTTCTTCCTTTAGAAGTTAGATCTACATCTGAGAAACCCAACCCATTATTGGAAGTCAAACTAGCTACGTAGTCTTTGAATTGATCGGCAGAAGTTTCCTGCGGCACATGCGCGGTTTTGAGGAAAGCAATTAAAGCCTTTGCATGGGCTTAGAAACACAATAACAAGGACAACATGGAGATTTTTGACGGGGTCTGCCCCAGCTGCTCGACTACGTTGTAGTCACTCTTCTTGATAATCTTCAGAATTTCCTCTATCTCCTGCTTAGAGGTTTCTACAATGATCTCCTTAGGTGCCTCCGTCCGGGAAGGCTCACCTGTGATTTCTTTGCCCCGAGTGCCATATGGCTCGACGATAGGGGTGATAACTGAGATAGGAACTAGGACAGCAGCTGATGTACTAGCAGATGGAATGACAACAGGCTTGTGGACAGTCGGAGGGGAAATCTTGGGAGAAAAGAGTCTTCCACTTCTGGTGACCTTGCTAGCCCCGACAATATTGCTGATATCAACATTAGCTTCTTCAATCTTTAAGTCTTGCTTAACTCCATGGTAATACACATCGGCCCCATAGTGCCAAGGGACAGCCTTATCCGAAGTGTATAGGATAGGACCTGTGATAGCAATAATTAATGGAGCCATTCTTGGAATGGGTGTAATCCTAACAGGCTTTCTCGAGGAAGCCTTGGAAGGATTGGAAGAAATGGTTATGATGGAAATTTCTTCAATTGGAACCAACAGAATCATAGTCTTCTCGAACAGGATCTCTCTATTATCCATCAGGCTTTGAACACCTGATTTCAATAAATGGAAACCAGCAGGCAGAATTGAACATATGTGGCACCCTTCGCCACAGCCCGGAAATAAACCGGCCAACAATAGATTCTTCTTAACTATCATCAAAGGAGTAGAAATTTCTTCCACAGAGGTTACGAATAAATCATCGTCCACAACATTCACTCTATGACCGTGCTTGGGCATAGGAGCAATTATGACGTTGGGTTTCTCCAAAGCGTCAAACTCAATCTCTTTAGCTTCAATCAAATCTTGCACCTTATTCTTCAAGGCCCAACAGTTGTTCGTATCATGACCTGGGCTATCGGAGTGATAGACGCAGCGGGCATTTGGGTTATACAGCAGAGATGTAGTGTTGGGATTCTTCGAGGCTTCCCTCAGAGTTACCAGGTTGGTCTTCAACAATTATGGTAGAATTTGAGACAAGGTCATATTAAGCCGAGTGTATTGTCTCTGCGGTCTCTCCATTCTTTGCTGATTGTTGCATTGTGGGGCAACGGTGGGTCTTGATATTACTACCTGTTGTACCCCAAAATTTGCCCTCTCCTTTCCTCAACATTTCCTCATCACTAGACCCTTGGAGTTCAAGAACAAGTTAGGATTTGCTCTGCTCAAAACTCTTCCTTGCATTGTTGACCCAAATTAGGGTTTGAGTTTGCACAAAGATGTTTTGACCTAAAATGCCCAAAATGAATTTCATGTTTCATTTTGGACTCACAAGTTTATCCATACCAAGTTTCAAGCCTTGATTCCAATCTTTGCCCAGTCAATTGGACAGTTGACCCAGAAATCAGCTGTATTGGGGAAAAAGTCAACTGTGGTCAATTGACAGTCAAACCTCATGATTTTTTACCCACATCAACATTATGAACTCATATGGACCATTTGATCAAGTTTGGATCACAATTCCACAAGAAATTTGATCAGATCACCAAAATGGCAAAATGGTCATTTTTAGGGTTTTGACTGCACAAAGGCATTTTTTTACTGTTTGACCTGGCCAATGGCAAACCAAGCTCACATATGGACTCAAGGATTCAATGGCATGGTCTTGACATATTCAACAAGTTCAAAAGATCCCAAATGCACAAGATTGACAGATGAATTTTCCAGTCAACTGATCAAAATTTGACTGTATACTGAAAAGTCAAACTTTGACTTTTTGGTCAAAATCAAGTGACAAGATTCATTTTTCATCAAGACATGTCAAATTATGAAACTTGTTCACCAAGAAACCAAAAATTACAAATTAGGGTTTAAAATGAAGAAATTTCATAACTTAGAATTTTTCTAAGTTATGAAATTCCCTTATTTTTTCCTAACTTTGTCCCATCTTTTCATCAAGATATATTTGGATTCAAACAAAACTCAAAACATGAAAGTTGTATTCCATTGCAAAATCTACAACTTTGATTCATAAAGTTTCCTCAAAAGAAGCTTGTAGCTCAAGTTATGATTTTTGGAATAAGGGTGCAAAACATTCTTAACTTAGAATTTTTTGGACCTATTTTAGGCAGGATTTTTGCCCAACTTCATGGCCACTTTTCACATGCTTCCACTTGGAATTTCAACTTGCATTACAAAGATGGATTGTAGTACACATTCCAAGCTTTCCAAATTGTCCAAGAACTCATCAAACACCCTTGTGGTTAGGGAGATTCGAATTTGTCAAGATGGGCAAAAGTCATTTTGTTTATGGCCAAATTCATGTACATAACATTGGCATTTTGAACTCAGCATGATCCAAGCTAGATTACAGGCCTTTAATCTCATTCACACTTAATAATTTAATGCAAAACCTTTGTGTCCTAGCATTATCTTGTTCATTAAGTCATTACACAAAGGATTAGTCTTAAAATGGAAAAAGCATTTTAGCCATTCTTGTAAAGAAGCACTTTATGTCAAAAAGCAAATCAAAGAGGTACAGGCCAGATCTTTTAGGCACAAGTTCATGAACAAATTCCACTGATCAAGAGTGATTTGTGCAGCATAGATTAAGGGTAGTACAGGCCTGCATTGACAATACACACTTCCTTACTTATCTTTGAAGTAACTTTGCAAAACTGGTACCACATTCACTTCCTGCAAGCAAGAGCCTAAACAAACTTTGTCCACACATTGCATACTCCCTAACCAACCTAGAACACGAGCCCTTAACCCTCAATACCTCCTCATCCATCTAAGCACATTTTTTCTGCAAAACAGAGTCCCTGTTGCAGATTGACTTGGCCAGCATCATTCCCTCGCGCGTTTTTGTCCAAACCACTTCAAACACATTCTACATCATCCATATAAACTATCCCAAGCCCTAGCTACAGAATGTAACACCCCTAACCAAGTTTTCCATTTTCATTTTTTCAGTTGTGCAGGTTGAGTTACATAGCTCGATTCAGTTAGTTTCAAAGCAAGCTAGAGGTTGGAAGAGCATCCTTGGACCTCAAGCAAGCTGTACAAGTCCTCAAGCTTCATTGAAAGTACCTCCATTGTTGTGCACGACTCAAGCTGAACAGGTAAAAGTTTGAACTTCTATCTCTCAATCCAGGCATATCTAGGCTTAGGTTTGTGAAGAAATTATGTCCTACTCATGGCCCTTAAGCTACCCATATCATTACTTTTCATTTATGATGTGTGTACTGAGAGAATTTTGAACCTGAACATTAAAAAAAAGCTAGGTCAGGAATTGGGGGAGAAGAAATTCTCTCTCATTTCTGAGAGTTAGATCAAGTTCTTTATATGTATGAATTCGTGGTTTGATGCTCTACGTTTTTGATGTTATAAGTTTTTGTTAAAAGTCAAAGGATCAAGAGATAGCAGGGATGGAAGAAAACGCGCGTTTTTGTGTTTGAAACTGGCTGGAGGTTGAAGACAAGCCTCCTTGGGCTGGGCCTGAGTTTGTTTTTCTGTTTGCACCTTCATTTTTCACTTACACCCCCTTGGCCCATTATGTGTTATTTTTATCATTTTTGACTTTTAAATTTTTCCTCTGACTTATTGTTTTTTGTCAAAATATAAAAAAGATTAAAAACATTTTTCCACCCATTTTTGCATTTTATTTGGATTTTATTTACTTTATTTAAACTTGTATATATAAATAAACATAATACCTTTTATTTAAAATACTAAAAAATAATACAAAATATATTTATTTTCAGTTATTATTTTATTTTATCCTTTGAAAACATTTTCTTAAAATATACTTTTTTTTGATAAATAATAAATATTTTATTTTTTGTATATATTTAATATATTTAATACATAATGTAAATACTTATATATTTATTAGAATATTTAGGATAAAAATACAAAAATAATACATTTTCCATTTTTATTAATATTTGACCTCAAAAATTACTTTTTACAATATACTTCTCTTTTATTTATTTTTTGTATATAATTAATAAATATTGTATATAAATAATAAATACTATTTACAAAATTAGGGTTTTGCCCTAAAACATGAAAATATCCAAAAATTAACCTTTTTTTTTATATGTCACATGAAAAATACTTTTACATACATATAAAACCATTTTTGTGCATTTTGCATATTTATTGTATTTATTTAATTATTGTACAATTAAATAACTTGTATATTCAATTTGGATTGTAATAGTTTAGATTTAAATTTCTTGCTAAATATCCCCATTTGAACATTTGTACCCCCATCCCCATGATTATTTTGTAATAATTTAGGACTTTAAATTCCGCATTTTAAAGCTTTCTAAATATGCCATGATAGACTTAGGGTTTGTATGCAAAAATCAAATAACAAATAGCTTGACCTAATTCAAGGACAACAAAGCATGAAAATGGACAACACCAATCACACTTGCACCCCTAGGGTTACTCCACTTGTTGCCTTCAATAATGGGCCATGTTGCATGTTGGGTGTCTTTGGCAAAACAAAACGATTCAAAAGATCATAGTCCCTCGATGACGCTTTTGAAAGTTGCCTAAAAAATGATCAAGTCCCTTAAAGGAAATTGCCAGAGACACTTGGCACTATTGCATTCATGGTCTAAACGATGACCCGTGCCCGTCCCGTTAAACATCCTAACACAAGATTGTCCACCAAATGCAATGGTGGAACAATACTGTTAAAAGGGTTAAAACATAGGAAAGATCTTTGAGAAATTTAGGGTAGATAGCTCTTGGTTACTTGACCAACCTTGCAAAACAATCCTTGCCATTTTTCAAAACACACATCACAACACACTTTCAAAACAACTTTCAAAAACATTGAAAACTTTTTAAAAGACAAATACACCTTTGTATACATTCAAACATGGATCATTACAAAGGTTGCCACAACAATGGCCTCTTTTCAAAACATTTTCAAACCCACACACAAAGCACCATTTCAAACAATTGAAAATGCAAGGCAAGTGATCTAAGCAAGTAACTAAGAGCCCATGGATAACCATGGATAGAAAGGGTGCTAATACCTTCTGTTGTACCCCAAAATTTGCCCTCCCATATTCTTCAAAGTTTTGACAGGCATCATCTAAATTTGCTCAAGTCTACTTAAGGGTTGCACAATCAAACCATCCTCCTAAGCCAGTCAAAATTAGGGTTTTGGTTCTTGCAAGGAAGTTGAGGTTTTAAAGGGCTCAATCAAGTCCCACATGCCTATAAACATTGTCAAGCATCTACATGCCAAGTTTCAAGGCTCACAAGGTCAAGTTGCACAGTCAAAAGCCTCATTTGCTTCACAATCAATTGCAGGGGCAAAATGGTCATTTGGCAGTCAAAAGTCAAAATTTTTGGTCAACATCTTATTTTGAAGCCACAATCATCATTTGGTCAAATCTTGACCATGATTTCACAAAAATGGCTCAAAAATCATCAAGATGCAAAAGTTTCTATTTTTGGACAGGTGAAAAGTCAACTGTAACTTGACCAAGGCATAACTTTTTCATGGTTCATCAGAAAAATCCCATCCAATGCTCATTTTGAAGGGGAGGACATTTCATACAACTCATCTTCACATTCCAAGTCCAAGAAATGCTCTCACAAAAAGTTATCAATTTCAACATTATAGGTCATTTTCAAAAGTCAACAAAAAGGCATTTTAAGTCAAAGACCATAACTTGAGATTGGTAAATCAAAATGACATGAGACCAAAGGCATTGGTTAGAGGACTTCAAGACCTTTCCAAAATGTCCAAGAACATGTTCATATGATCAAAATTGAGCAAGATATGCATTGGAGAAGTTGGGAAATATTTGTGAAATGGCAAAAGTCAACTATCCTTAAAACTTCAATTTTTGACAAAAGGGCCCACTTTCTTCCACTTGATTCAGCCTTTTCATGCCACCCACGTGTCCCATGATCAATTTCGAGACCAAATAATTATTTTTCTCTTTTTATTTAATTTTTATGGATTTAATTCATTTTAATCCATAATAATTCAAGTAAAATCAAAAAAATTGATTAAATGGTATCTTGTGGTTTGATTAGCCTTCATGAAGCATATTCTAGTTGCCAAATTCGTGTAAAGCTCATTTATGCATGAAAATTCAAAATTTGGACAAAGCTTTGAAAGGCCTTTAATGGTGGTTAAGAAGAAATCCAAAACTTCAATGCACAAGTTTAAGGCTCCTAATGCTGACTTAAATCCCTTGATACATACATATGCAAGTGTTCTATACCTCAGGCACGACCTAGAGCTCATTGAAATGGCCAAACCAAATTCCAAAAACTTGAAGAAAAGTTGAAAACCGAAATCAATCTTCCAGGCGAATTCAAAACCTTTTCTTGATTCAAACACCTTGCACAAGTCTCCAGAAACAATTTGCAACCAAGAACGAGCTCTAACACTCAAAGAATCATCCACAACAAGTCCCACGGTTTGAATATTTTTCCATAATCGCATATCCTTATTCATGCGTTTTTAACCTCTTTTTTGGATTGATTTGTGTTAATAGGACCATTCTGAAGCTATTGGTATGATTCAATTTGGTTATGGTGCTCTGAATTAAAAAACACCATTGAAGCAACCTAGGGTTTCGAAGCTTGGATTTTAGGGCTTTGCACATACAGAAAAATTGGACCTTGAGACGTATATGGTTGAATTCGTCAAGGCCAGACGAATTCAACCCAACCATCGCGCTTTTTTTATATGCACTGAGCGCCTAGTCGCTATTTTCTGCAGTTTTGCTTTGTGGGGGTTAAAAACCCCCGATATCTTGTTCTTTATTTTACAGGAAAAGGTAGAAGATGAAGTACGTGGAAGGATGGGATTGGACCATTCAAAAAGTGGCGCGCTAATTTTCTTTTGTTCAGCATATAATGTGTTTTTCATATATTATATTTGTTTCTCATCTTATTTACAAACGCGCATAAGTGATCTAGTGGTACAGGTGTTGGAAAATGATCCTTGGGACCTGGGTTCGATTCCCAGGCCCCCCATAATTTCCATAATATTTTTCTTCATATAATTGTGTGCAGGCTTGCTAGTGTGTTCCATCATATGCCCTCAAGCATTGAGTTGCCATGTGTCCTTGAGTCTAGATCTGATGACAAAAGATGAAGGACCACAATAGTCCCCAGTCAACGCTGGCACACCTGATCAAGGAGTCAAACATGGCTTTGTGCAAATGGGATCAAATCACTTCTCCACCTCCTTCAGGGCCCAGACCCCCCCCCCCCCCCCCCCCCCCCTTGGTTCATTTTTTTCCTATTTTATATTTTTCTAGTTTATTTGCTAATTATTTTTTCTCATTATTATTACTATTATTTAATTAACCCATAATTAATTCTTCGCAATAAAATTCAGAAAAAACCAAAAAAAAAACATTTTATTATTTATTAAGTTATTTTGTAAATAAAAATGTAAATTAAATTAAATTAGCTTAATTAATTAACTTTAATACTCTTTTACAATAAATAAAAACAATTTAGAATTAGGTTTTGCTAACTTTTAATTTCTATTTATTTTCTCTTTATTTTCATTAAAAACACAAAAACACAAAATATCATTTTCTTAATTAATTAATTAATTAGTTATTAGTTTTAATTTCATTAATTACAAAAAAAGACAAAAAAATTCAATTCTTTCTTAAAAAAGGGTCAACACCCTAAAGACATCCCGATTCTATTCTCTCGCGCTTTAATTTATTTTCATTATATTTATGTAACTGCTTCTAGAAATGTAATAGTTAATTAGGACCTCTTTTACTGCTTTATTTATTTTCTCGTAGTTTATTTTTTCAAACGGGTCTTTGTTTTTTGGCGATGTATAGACCCGCGCCTTGTAATAGTTAGATTTATATTTCTGCAATTTATTTTCCGCACTCCTAATTGTTAACAATGCATGAAAGAATGTATGAATAATAAAATTAATCCGTAGCTCACAAATAACATGTACAAAAACAATTAACTGAAAAACAACACACATGCACATGCCACCCCTAGGGTACGCCTCACTGGTTGCCTCAAACGTGGTCATCAAGTATAGGGTGTCTTAGAGGTCGCCCTTTTGTCCAAAAGATCCAGTTGCCTCGAAACGGTTTCCTCGGATACAAAGGATCTAGGACATTAGGGTTACTTCTAAGGTGTCCTACTATTGCTTAGGTGACCACACTATCCCTATAATCGAATTGACCCGAACACCTCCAACGATGGTGCTACCTACCTCTCAATGGTGGGATAGCACTATCTAAAGGACTCTTACACAGCCTAATTCCTTAGAGTAGGTAAATTTCTCTTAAGTACTTGCTCTTTCTCAAAACAAACAAAAATACTTTTCACACCTCACACTTTCAAAAAGTTTTCAAACAAATTTTTCATACACTCTTGAGGACTGATACAAGAGTTACTTAGAAATCTTTCAAACGGAACTTTTTTTTTTCAAAACCCACACACACTTGAAAAGCAAACAAATTTTGAAAACATAAGAGAAAGTACCTAAGAGCCCGTGGATAACCACGGATAGAAAGGGTGCTAACACCTTCCCTTTCTATAAATCTACCTCCCGAACCGAGAAACATTCTCGAATAAGGAATTTTGCTGTGCTTTTGTCCTTTCCATGTTGGAGAACATAAAAGACGGTGGCGACTCTTGCTTACCGCGACATTTCGCGAAACCAACTAAAAACAGTCAGTTCTATTTCCACCGATCACACCTTCCCTTTCTATAATCTACCCCCCGAACCCAAGAAAACATCTCAAAGGTTTTTGCTGTGCTTTTTAACCTTTCCTTAGGATAAAATAAAAAGTCGGTGGCGACTCTTGCTAAACCGAAACATTTGCGAAAACAAACGCAAAACCCAAGTCAGTTCTCCCACCGTATCACAGAACTGGCGACTCTGCTGGGGATAACTTAAAAGTGGGGTTACCTTTGGATTAGACCACTCTTGTTTTCAATTGCTTTCTTTGTTTGCTTTTATATTTATGGGCTTTGCATCGGAGTTTCATAGATCCTAACTCGGATCTGGGGAATACCCTTTAGGTAGCATAAGCTGTGAGGGACCTGTCCGGCGTAGACCGACACGGGTGAAGCAATGGCTACGTTGGTGTGACACCTTGGTCTGTACCGATATCCCTTGTGTTGCAACGAGGAGAATATGGGTATTCTAATGAGTCATTAAGCACCAACCGACCTTAGAACCCTAAATTGACCCAACTTGGCCATAGAACGGTAGCAGAATGCTACACTCATTGAGGCTAAACTCTCGCGATGGTTCTGGCCGCAAGAAAAGATTGCGATGCTGGAGTTATGACCGATTGAGGGTAGTCAGTGATATTGAGATCCTCTAGAACCCGGTTACTTTTGATAGGACAGGTCTTAACCAACAAAATTGAAAGAGGGTAATACCTAAACTTCATGCTGGCCTAAACTCTAAGGGCTGTCTTGTGTGACTTGTGTGCCTTATCATGCTTGCCTTTGTGAATACTTGTGGTGTGCTTTATCATAACATCATACCATCATACCATTGCATGCATCCTGCATAAGGACTGACTCATTTCAAAGACAAGAGGGTTTCATCTTTGCTCTGTTTTATAGGACATCATGATGCCCATGCGTAGGAATACTATCCGGCTCAACTTTGTTCAACCACCTACTTTGCTCAAGGAATTGGTTGATAGGATTCCAAACACTACTTCCTTCATCAAGAGGCATGGTTCTTTTCTCGGTTTAGTCACTTCAAAGTGGGTCCAACAACTGATGAGTGTCCTGGTCCAGTTTTATGATCCCCTATACCATTGCTTCACTTTTCAAGACTTCCAGCTGGTCCCTACCCTGGAAGAATTCTCTGAGTTACTTGGTATCCCTGTTTTGGAGCAGACTCCATTCACTGGTTGGGAGAAGACTCTTAGGCCTGAAGAGATTGCTGCAGCCCTTCCCTTGACCAAAGAAGAGGTAATGGCTAACTGAGAGACTAGAAGTGGAGTTAAGGGCTTTTTGGCTAAGTTTCTGGTTGGCAAAGCTAATAGTTTGTGGAATGACTTAGACTTCAAGGCGTACGAAGACATCCTGGCTCTCCTAATCTATGGTCTAGTATTGTTTCCAAATCCTGATAACTTTGTCAATATCAATGCCATAAGGATCTTCATCTCTCGGAACCCTGTACCCACTCTCTTGGGTGATATCCTGCAGCAACTCTATGCTCGTACTGCCCGAAGACGGGGAACTCTGTGGTGTTGTGCTCCTTTGTTAGTGAGGTGGTTTATTTCGCACCTCCCTAAGTTCGTGCTGAAGAACGAAGAAGGAAGGGGTTGGGCTCATAGGTTAATGTCTCTCACTGATAATGACATCATTTGGACTCTCAGAGGTTTGGATGAGGTAGCCATTATTGATCGCTGCGGAGAATATCCTAATGTTCCATTGATCGGTACCCAGGGAGGAATCTCTTATAATCCATGTTTAGCTCTCCGTCAGTTTGGAAGAGCCAGAAGAGCAGGGCCTCATGAGATGTTGGTACCTCACATCAGTTTTGAGTTTCAGGTAGACAGTGACGAGCTGCGCCGTAGATTCATCAAGGCTTGGGACAGAATTCACAAAGCTGACCCACATGAGTTGGGATCGAAGACTTCTCTACCAATGGAACCCTACTGCAGATGGGTCCGCATCCGTGCTCAGAAGTTAGGTATGCCATACGAAGCTGTCAGGCCTATCATTCTTGAATTTCCTGATAAAGACGGGGTTCCTCCAACTGTCCTCCCTCTTCAGATACCCACTGATGTTGATACACTAAAGAGATCTTGGGCGCAGCTACAGGAAGAATGGGATTCTTATCGGGAAAAGTTCAACGAACAGGAACAAAAGATCCAGAAGCTGACTAAGCAATTGGAGAATGAGCGGATCCTGAATGACTATATCCGTACTGAGAAGAGGAGGCCATGGGAGCATTGATGGGCTTTGGATGTTTCTTTTACAACATTTATTTCCTTTTCAGTATTTTCATTTTTGTAATGCCTAAGGGTAAATTGTTGAACAATTTAAAGTTTGAATCTAATAAAGTGTGTTTCCGTTTTGTCTACAAAGTTGAATCCCGATTGTCTTTGAAAACATAAATCATACACATCTCATTGCATCATATGCATAACAGGTACCCTTCTTCTACAGGTTGCTTAATCTTCTTCGCTATTTATTTCAGCACTCAATCATCATGTCTTCCGAGCCTACTATCGAACAAGCTATCAAGGCCCTCCAGGCCCAGAATGCCCAGTTTCATGAGCTGGTCATGAGCTTAGCCCAGGGTCAACAGGAGTTGAAGACTCTGCTCTTGAAGAAGAAGAAGAAGAAGAGGACTGCGTTGTTTAACACTGGACGAAGGTTTGGGAATACACTGCAGAATGAGGCTGATCAGGCTACTTCCTCTGTAGGGAAGGATAGTCCCCAAGGGGGAAGGGTTCCTAGTCATGCGGTCTCCGACAACGAGACAGATTACAATGATGAACAGTACCCTCCTGCTGAAGACAGGTACAAGCAACTAGAGGACCGTTTAAGTGCCATGGAGATTCAACATGTGTCGGGGCTGGATTTTGGAGATCTAGGTTTATCTTCTGGGGTGGTGATCCCACACAAGTTCAAGGCACCTGCCTTTGCGAAGTACGACGGGGCTTCCTGCCCTAAGCTGCATCTCAGATCATATGTAAGGAAGATCCAACCTTACACTGCAGACAAGAACCTATGGATCCATTTCTTCCAGGATAGCCTTTCAGGGGCTTAACTCGAATGGTTCTATCAGCTGGATGGAGCCAGTATTCGAAACTGGGAGGACTTGGCTACTGCATTTTATAAGCAGTATCAGTATAATTCCGACCTCGCTCCCACGTGTACCCAACTCTAGGGTATGTCACTGGGGACGGGCGAAGGATTCAAGGAGTATGCGCAGAAGTAGAGGGACCTGGCTGGAAGGGTGCAGCCACCTTTGACTGACCGTGAGCTTGTCGACATGTTCTTGGGGACCCTGTCCGGTCCATTCTTCAACCATATGATTGGGAATTCTTCTGCTGGGTTTACAGATCCGATCTTAACCGGTGAGAGGATAGAAGCTGGTATCAAGTCAGGGAAGATACAGAAAGGTGCCTCCTCGAGTACTGAAAAGAAGCCCTTCAAGAAGGAAGCCAGTGCTGTTTATGGTCCCAGAAGACAAAATAAACCGGAACGCTGCCAAGCTGTCAACGTGGTGGTAATTTCAAAGCCTACTGCTGCTCCTCAGCAGTATAACCAACCAAGGGGCGAGAGACCCAAAAGGTAGTACACTCGACTCAGCATGACCTTGTCTCAAATATTGCCACAACTACTATCGACCAATCTGGTAACTATCAAGGAAGCTCCGAAGGTGGTAAACACAACATCTCCGAAGTACAATCCCAACGCCCGCTGCGCCTATCACTCTGACAGCCCGGGGCATACTACGGACGATTGTTGGGCTCTAAGGAATAAGGTTCAGGACCTTATTGATGCTAAAGAAATACAGTTCGAGGTGCCCGAAAGGCCCAATGTGGTGATTGCTCCCATGCCCCAGCATGGAGTGAATGCTGTTGAGAAAGACCTGTATGTAGCCTCTGTGGATGAGATTGTTACTCCGTTGTTGACTATCAAAAGGAACCTGTTGCTAGCCGGTTTATTTTCGAGATGTAGTAAAGGTTGCCATCTATGTTCTGTTTCACCCGCTGGTTGTTCTCTGTTGAAGTCAGGCATCCAAAACTTGATGGATAACAAAGAGATCTTGTTTGAGAAGGTTGTTGTTCCTGCTACCCCTACTGAAGAAGTTTCCATTGTCACCATCTTCAATAATTCTACCAAGGCTCCCTCAAAGAAGCCTGTCAAAATCATGTCCACTCAGAAGATTGCTCCTATCATCATCACTGTTCTGGGGCCTCTCCCTTATACATCTGACAAAGCTGTCCCGTGGCACTATGGGGAAGATGTTTATGTGCTCGGAGTAAAACAAGAGTTTGATACCAGTACCGGCGTCACCAATATCACTGGACCTGCTAAAGTCACTCGCAGTGGCAGGCTCTTTTCACCAGATATTGCACCTCCAGCTATTCAGAGACCTCTTGTCATCACACCTACAAGTGTGCCTGCTTCCCTGCCTGACTAAGTTCCTATTTCTACCCCTGCTGTCGAGTCATCTGACGCTCGGGGAAAAGGGATTGCTACTGATGTGCTTGCCCGGACGGAGGCATCGAAGACCGTCAATGTTGAAGCTTCCAAGCAAGAGATGGAAGAGATTCTTAAAATTATCAAGAAGAGTGATTTCAATGTGGTTGAGCAGCTGGGGCACACCCCATCGAAAATTTATATGCTATCATTGTTGTTGTGTTCAGAGGCCCATGCCAAGGCCCTGATTTCCTTCCTGAAGACGGCCCATGTGCCACAAGAAACGTCTGCTGATCAATTTACCGATTGTGTGGCCAACTTGACTGCCGATAATGGGTTGGGCTTCTCTGACGCCGATCTGACTGCCAAAGGAACCATAACGACGCCCTGCATGTCTCCATTGAATGCAGGGGCACTACTCTTGCCCATGTGTTGGTAGACACCGGTTCTTCATTGAACGTATTACCCAAGAAGGCCCTAGACAGGTTGGATTGTGAGGGTTTGGAGCTCAAGCCTAGTAACATTGTTGTTCGGGCCTTTGACGGTTTGAAAAGGACGGTACATGGGGAAGTTGACATTCCAATCAGGGTTGGTTCTCAAGTTTTTGATTCTACTTTCTATGTGATGGACATCCGACCATCCTATTCTTGTTTGCTGGGTCGTCCATGGATCCACAAGGCTGGAGCTGTGACCTCCACACTACATCAGAAGCTTAAGTACCCGGTCAGAGGGAAGATTGTTACAGTTCAGGGGGAGGAAGAGTACATGGTCAGCCACCTCAACTCGTTCCGGTATGTAGAGATGGATGGGGAGTTCATTGAAACCCCCTTTCAACACTTTGAAGAGGTGCCTCAGACACTGGCGTCAGCGGAGACTGTGACTGTAGAAGATTCTCCGTTGAAGATGGCCTCCCTAAAGGATGCCCGGGCTGTTATTGAGAAGGAAGCTCAGAGGGCTGTTCGTAAGGCAAGGATTGGAAGACCTCCTGTGTTTATCACCAACCCGGGAATAAATGCTATTGAAGACGACGTGGAGGAATCTGAATTCGACAGCTGGATCTACCCAACGACCAACGGTGGACCAAGCAACTGGACTGCGAAAGACTTCGTACCTATTACTTTTGTCACTCAGTAATGAACTCCTTTGTTTTGAATTTGTAAACAGACATTAATTTTGAAACTTTATGGCCCGGTGTCTTACCCAGGGCACCGTGGTTTCATTTATGAGGGCTTTTGTGTGTCACTCTCATATATCATTAATAAAAGCATTGGACGTTTTTACATTTCAAATCTTGCGCTCTTTGTTTTTTTTTAATTATATATTGCGAAACAGCTATATTTACACACACTCACTTATACAGGTTCCAATCCACTATGGATCCCACTGGTAACGACTCTGCTACTGCCATTTATGACTTCGAAAATTCGATCAACTTAGCCGAAGACGAAGGTGAAGATGATTGTGAAGTGCCTGTTGAGCTTGCAAGACTGCTACTCCAGGAAGAGAGGGCCATTCAGCCACATGAAGAGCCAGTGGAAATGGTAAATCTGGGTACTGAGACAGACAGAAAGGAAGTCAAGATTGGTGCCAATCTAGAGCTCAGTGTGAAACAACGGTTGATTCAGATGCTGCATGACAATGTGGAGATCTTTGCCTGGTCTTACGAAGACATGCCTGGGTTAGATACCGACATTGTGGTTCATCACCTGCCTACCAAGGAAGAATGCCCTCCGGTAAAACAGGAGGTCCGCCGTATGCGTCCAGAAATGTCCGAGAAAATCAAAGCTGAGGTTATGAAACAATTTGATGTCGGGTTTCTAGCAGTGACTTCTTACCCTCAATGGGTTGCCAACGTGGTTCCAGTGCCGAAGAAGGATGGTAAGGTCCGAATGTGTGTTGATTACAGGGATTTGAACAGGGCGAGCCCTAAAGATGATTTCCCTCTGCCTCATATTGATATTCTGGTTGACAACATTGCTCAGCATAAAGTTTTCTCCTTCATGGAAGGCTTCTCCGGTTATAATCAGATCAAGATGGCTCCTGAAGACATGGAGAATACCACTTTTGTTACTCAGTGGGGAACCTTTTGCTACAAGGTCATGCCTTTTGGGTTGAAAAATGTTGGGGCAACCTACCAACGTGCCATGGTTTCTTTGTTTCACGACATGATCCATCACGAGATAAAAGTATATGTCGACGATATGATTGCAAGGTCCCAAACTGAGGAGGAACACCTTGACCATCTACAGAAGCTATTTGACCGTCTGAAGTTGTACAAGCTGAGGTTGAACCCAAACAAGTGCACCTTTGGGGTGAGATCTGGAAAATTGCTAGGCTTCGTCGTAAGCGACAAAGGCATTCAAGTGGACCCTGCCAAAGTGAAAGCCATACAAGAGATGCCAACTCCCAAGACAGAGAAAGAAGTCAGAGGCTTTCTAGGATGGTTGAACTACATTGCCCGATTCATCTCACATCTAACTGCTACCTGTGAACCAATCTTCAAGCTGCTGAAGAAAGATCAAGTAGTACGTTGGAACGATGAATGTCAGGCCGCTTTCAAAAGAATCAAAGAGTATCTCCAAGAACCACCCATTCTTATGCCGCCGGTTGAAGGGAGACCTCTAATCTTATACTTGACAGTACTGGACAACTCAATGGGGTGTGTGTTGGGGCAGCATGACGAGTCTGGCCGAAAAGAACACGCCATTTATTACCTTAGTAAAAAGTTTACCGACTGTGAGACCCGATACTCACTGCTCGAGAAAACTTTCTGCGCTTTGGTATGGGCTACTCGCCGGCTGAGACAATATATGTTGACTCACACTACTCTGTTGATTTCAAAAATGGATCCAATCAAGTACATCTTCGAAAAGCCCGCCTTGTCCGAAAGAATAGCAAGATGGCAGATGATCTTGACGGAATATAACATCCAGTACACGACTCAAAAAGCAATCAAGGGAAGTGTATTGGCAGACCATTTGGCACACCAGGCAATGGACGATTACCAGTCAATGAACTTTGAATTTCCAGACGAGGATATCATGGTAGTGACTGATTGTGAAGTACCTGGACCGGATGAAGGACCTGAGGAAGGATCCCGATGGTCTATGCACTTTGACGGAGCCTCGAACGCTTTGGGTAATGGTATCGGCGCTGTGATCATATCCCCTAAAGGCACTCATACTCCACTCACCGCCCGGCTATGTTTCAACTGCACCAACAACATGGCAGAGTATAAGGCATGTATCATGGGTCTTCAAGCTACAATTGACCCAAGGATCAAGTTTCTAAGTGTCTTCGGAGATTCCGCTCTCGTGATCAATCAGATCAAAGGCGAGTGGGATACGAAACACCCAAATCTTATTCCTTACAAGGAGTATGTGCTGACGTTGATTCCCCATTTCGAAGAGATAACCTTTGAACACTTCCCAAGAGAGGAGAATCAGTTAGAGGACGCGTTGGCTACGATGTCTTCTATGTTCAAAGTCAAATGGGACAACGAGGCGCCCCAGATCATTATTTGGAAGTTGGATGAACCTGCACATTGCTGCGATCTCGAGACCGAAGAGGTAACAGAAAAACCCTGATATCATGAAGTGAAGAGGTACCTTGAAGCTCAAGAATACCCCGAAGGCGCATCTGTTAATGACAAGAAGTTCCTGAGAAGGTTTGCGGCAAAGTTCTTCCTCAGCAATGGCATTCTCTACAAGCAAAACCATGATTCAACCTTACTACGTTGTGTGGATAAGATTGAAGCAGAAAGGATCATGGCAGAGCTACATGAAGGTACCTTCGGAACACATTCCAATGGACATACCATGGAAAAGAAAATCCTTCGGGCAGGATATTTCTGGTCCACAATGGAAGCCGACTGTTATCAGCATTCTCGAACTTGTCATAAATGCCAGATCTATGCTGATAAGGTGCACATTCCTCCGGTTCCTCTGAACGTCTTGACAGCACCTTGGCCTTTTGCAATGTGGGGCATTGATATGATCAGCGAAATCAGACCTACGACATCCAACGGGCATTGCTTCATCTTGGTAGAGATTGATTACTTCACAAAGTGGGTGGAAGCAGCTTCCTTCGCTACCGTAACCAAGAACGTTGTGGCACGGTTCATTCGGCACAACCTGATCTGTCGATACGGTGTACCTGAGAGGATCATTACGGATAATGGTACCAATCTTAACAACAAGATGATCACTGAGCTCTGCGAGCAATTCAAGATACAGCACCACAACTCTTCTCCCTATCGACCGAAGATGAATGGGGCTATAGAAGCAGCGAATAAGAACATCAAGAAGATTGTGCAGAAGATGACAGTAACCTACAAAGATTGGCACAAAATGTTACTGTTTGCTCTTCATGGGTACCGTACCTCAGCACGGACGTCAACAGGGGCAACTCCCTTTTCCTTGGTCTATGGCATGGAGGCAGTCTTGCCTATTGAAGTCCAGATACCCTCTCTCCGGATAATGAAGGATGCAGGTTTGAGCGAAGATGACTGGATCTAGACTTGGCTTGATCAATTAAACCTAATTGACGAAAAGAGACTCACTGCTATTTGTCATGGTCAGACGTACCAAAAACGGATGATCAGGGCATTTAACAAGAAGGTCAGACGACAAGAGTATCAAGTCGGAGACCTGGTAATCAAGCGCATCATTCTTCCTCAAAGTGATCCCAGGGGAAAATGGACCCCTACGTACGAAGGGCCATTTATGGTTAAACATATCTTCTCAGGAGGAGCTATGATTCTAACCACCATGGATGGTGACGACCTTCTTCACCCCGCCAATGCAGACATAGTAAAAAGATACTATGCATGAATTAAAGACCCGCTAGGTTGACACACCTAGGCAAAAATAAGGGCTTCCCGACGAACCAAAAGGGTTCGGGCAAAAACAAGGGATGAAATGAAAAAAATATGTACACCCGGCAAGTCGAAAACCTGAAAAGGCGGCTTGGGCAAAAATGGGTACCCCAGTGGACTGAAAACCCGAAAGGGCGGTCCAGGCAAAAGTTAGGGATTAAAGCGTAATACTATGTCTCATTGGATCACGTTGCATCCAAAATTCGGCATCAACTATCGGGCTCAGACGACACTAATCAATCAGCTTCATCTTCAACTAAGCAGCAAAGTGATGAGACGCTTGAAGACATAAAGGCGATACCAGAGTTGGAACCCAGTGGGATTATTTTTCACATAGCTGTTTTGTTTCCTTTTCACAAAATTGTATAAACTCTATTTTGCTCGGCAGCGTTCTCTTACTAGGACGTCAGCCTCCTGTACATAAAACACTTATTTACAGGCAAATTTCAAAATCAATACAAGTTCAATTTTTCAGACAAATTACCCATCGTTTTTCCTTTTTCTATTTTGTTTTGCAAAGAATGTCCAATGTTCATTTTTGATATATGCATTTGACATTAATTGCTAATCATGAATATTTGCATGCGAAACAAAGGACTAATTACAGATGACATCAGAAACAGGGGCAATAAAGAATTGTCTAAGCGATCTAGTTGCTCTGTCCACCAAGGTACCAAGGTAGGTTCGGCTTAAGAACGTAACCAGGATACCTTCACTCCCCGTTGAGTAAGACAAGATTCAGCAATACTCTCCCTAGGCAGAGTTGGTCTCCCATCAGCCTTAAAAAGGCACAGTATCTCCAGCAAGTCAACGATACTCTCCCCAAGCAGAGTTAGTCTACTGTCGGCCTTAAGGAAGTTGGGTATCCCCGGAAGATCTCAACATTCCCCAGCGGAGTATAGACATTCCTCAGCAAGCATCCCCGGCAGTCTTAATATAAGATTGTTCCCCGGCGAAATACCAGACACCCCAGTGGAACCCCTTCCCCAGTGCAGTCTGAAAAGTTTCCCCAGGAAAGTTGAATCATCCTCCCCAGTAGATTTTGAAGCTTATCCCCAGTAGATTCTGGAAGCTTATCCCCTGCAGAGTACGAACGCATCTCCCCGGCTTCATTCAAAGGTTATTTCCCACCAGAGCTTATAACTGGGTTATCCTCAGCTAATTACCACGGAAAGATCATCCTCGGCGAAGTTCTTCCTATCCCCAAAGGAGTTCATCAAATTCCCCAACATAACTTATCAGTGGAATCCCCAGCGGAGCTCTCATCAAAACCTCAACGACGTATCTCTTCCCACAGAGTAATTCCCCGTAGAGTAATCTCTCCAACAAGTTTATCCCCCGACGGAGTCATCTTCTCCTACCGGTTTATTCTTGCAACCATCATCCCCAGCGGAAGCGAAGAACTCTACTCTTCAACATTAGCCCAGGATTTGATTTCCCGACCTTCATCAAGGATTTATTTTCCTAGTCGAGAACACATTCATAGACATTTCACATTTTATACATCTTGATACATACATATACGCATCATATCACACAATCTCATTTATTTTTTAGAACATCATGACATCATGCATCTCATACATCATGACATTGCATACAACTAATGTTTTGCCTTTTCAGGAAAAGGTCAATCCAAAGATGATTACTATCAACTATCGTAGTTCCAGATTCGATACCTGTATCTAGCCAGGGCATATCTGTGAGTGATTGATTGTAGATTCGATACCTGTATCCAGCCAGGGCATATCTGCATGAAGAGTTTAGAGATTCGATACCTGTATCCAGCCAGGGCATATCTATAGACGACAAATTCCAGATTCGATACCTGTATCCAGCCAGGGCATATCTATAGACGACAAATTCCAAATTCGATACCTGTATCCAGCCAGGGCATATCTGTAGACGACTAATTCCAGATTCGATACCTGTATCTAGCCAGGGCATATCTATGAGTATTTGATTGTAGATTCGATACCTGTATCCAGCCAGGGCATATCTGCATGAAGAGTTTAGAGATTCGATACTTGTATCCAGCCAGGGCATATCTGTAGACGACTAATTCCAGATTCGATACCTGTATCTAGCCAGAGCATATCTGTGAGTGATTGATTGTAGATTTGATACCTGTATCCATCCAGGGCATATCTGCATGAAGAGTTTAGAGATTCGATACCTGTATCCAGCCAGGGCATATCTGTAGATGACTTATTCCAGATTCGATACCTGTATCTAGCCAGGGCATATCTGTAGATGACTAATTCCATATTCGATACCTGTATCCAGCCAGGGCATATCTGTAGACGACTAATTCTAGATTCGATACCTGTATCTAGCCAGGGCATATCTGTGAGTGATTGATTGTAGATTCGATACCTGTATCCAGCCAGGGCATATATGCATGAAGAGTTTAGAGATTCGATACCTGTATCCAGCCAGGGCATATCTGTAGACGACTAATTCCATATTCGATACCTGTATCTAGCCAGGGCATATCTACATGAAGAGTTTGAAGATCAACCCCTGTAACAGGCCAGGAAATTATCTTTCTTTCTCAGGTACGCAAGTTCTCGCTAAGGAATCTCTTACGCGATCGACACCCCGGATGGCATCTTTAAGCCCATCTCCACAAATATCCATTACACTTCCAAATGGCATCTATAAGCCCATTCCCGACATCACATTGTTGATACTCCACTATGCGAGTGCAAATTTCTGGGCACTCTAGTGTTCAATCATCTTCCACCTTCGGATCACGAAAGGCACACAAGCCAATCTACATCCTCAGGTCTAAGAAGATTGAACAGGGGCAACTGTTGTACCCCAAAATTTGCCCTCTCCTTTCCTCAACATTTCCTCATCACTAGACCCTTGGAGTTCAAGAACAAGTTAGGATTTGCTCTGCTCAAAACTCTTCCTTGCACTGTTGACCTAAATTAGGGTTTGAGTTTGCACAAAGATGTTTTGACCTAAAATGCCCAAAATTACTTTCATGCTTCATGTTGGACTCACAAGTTTATCCATACCAAGTTTCAAGCCTTGATTCCAATCTTTGCCCAGTCAATTGGACAGTTGACCCAAAAATCAGCTGTATTGGGGAAAAAGTCAATTGTGGTCAATTGACAGTCAAACCTCATGATGTTTGACCCACATCAACATTATGAACTCATATGGACCATTTGATCAAGTTTGGATCACAATTCCACAAGAAATTTGATCAGATCACCAAAAGGGCAAAATGGTCATTTTTAGGGTTTTGAATGCACAAAGGCAATTTTTTACTGTTTGACCTGGCCAATGGCAAACCAAGCTCACATATGGACTCAAGGATTCAATGGCACGGTCTTGACATATTCAACAAGTTCAAAAGATCCCAAATGCACAAGATTGACAGATGAATTTTCTAGTCAACTGATCAAAATTTGACTGTATACTGAAAAGTCAAACTTTGACTTTTTGGTCAAAATCAAGTGACAAGATTCATTTTTCATCAAGACATGTCAAATTATGAAACTTGTTCACCAAGAAACCAAAAATTACAAATTAGGGTTTAAAATGAAGAAATTTCATAACTTAGAATTTTTCTAAGTTATGAAATTCCCTTATTTTTTCCTAACTTTGTCCCATCTTTTCATCAAGATATATTTGGATTCAAACAAAACTCAAAACATGAAAGTTGTATTCCATTGCAAAATCTACAACTTTGATTCATAAAGTTTCCTCAAAAGAAGCTTGTAGCTCAAGTTATGATTTTTGGAATAAGGGTGCAAAACATTCTTAACTTAGAATTTTTTGGACCTATTTTAGGCAGGATTTTTGCCCAACTTCATGGCCACTTTTCACATGCTTCCACTTGGAATTTCAACTTGCATTACAAAGATGGATTGTAGTACACATTCCAAGCTTTCCAAATTGTCCAAGAACTCATCAAACACCCTTGTGGTTAGGGAGATTCGAATTTGTCAAGATGGGCAAAAGTCATTTTGTTTATGGCCAAATTCATGTACATAACATTGGCATTTTGAACTCAGCATGATCCAAGCTAGATTACAGGCCTTTAATCTCATTCACACTTAATAATTTAATGCAAAACCTTTGTGTCCTAGCATTATCTTGTTCATTAAGTCATTACACAAAGGATTAGTCTTAAAATGGAAAAAGCATTTTAGCCATTCTTGTAAAGAAGCACTTTATGTCAAAAAGCAAATCAAAGAGGTACAGGCCAGATCTTTTAGGCACAAGTTCATGAACAAATTCCACTGATCAAGAGTGATTTGTGCAGCATAGATTAAGGGTAGTACAGGCCTGCATTGACAATACACACTTCCTTACTTATCTTTGAAGTAACTTTGCAAAACTGGTACCACATTCACTTCCTGCAAGCAAGAGCCTAAACAAACTTTGTCCACACATTGCATACTCCCTAACCAACCTAGAACACGAGCCCTTAACCCTCAATACCTCCTCATCCATCTAAGCACATTTTTTCTGCAAAACAGAGTCCCTGTTGCAGATTGACTTGGCCAGCATCATTCCCTCGCGCGTTTTTGTCCAAACCACTTCAAACACATTCTACATCATCCATATAAACTATCCCAAGCCCTAGCTACAGAATGTAACACCCCTAACCAAGTTTTCCATTTTCATTTTTTCAGTTGTGCAGGTTGAGTTACATAGCTCGATTCAGTTAGTTTCAAAGCAAGCTAGAGGTTGGAAGAGCATCCTTGGACCTCAAGCAAGCTGTACAAGTCCTCAAGCTTCATTGAAAGTACCTCCATTGTTGTGCACGACTCAAGCTGAACAGGTAAAAGTTTGAACTTCTATCTCTCAATCCAGGCATATCTAGGCTTAGGTTTGTGAAGAAATTATGTCCTACTCATGGCCCTTAAGCTACCCATATCATTACTTTTCATTTATGATGTGTGTACTGAGAGAATTTTGAACCTGAACATTAAAAAAAAGCTAGGTCAGGAATTGGGGGAGAAGAAATTCTCTCTCATTTCTGAGAGTTAGATCAAGTTCTTTATATGTATGAATTCGTGGTTTGATGCTCTACGTTTTTGATGTTATAAGTTTTTGTTAAAAGTCAAAGGATCAAGAGATAGCAGGGATGGAAGAAAACGCGCGTTTTTGTGTTTGAAACTGGCTGGAGGTTGAAGACAAGCCTCCTTGGGCTGGGCCTGAGTTTGTTTTTCTGTTTGCACCTTCATTTTTCACTTACACCCCCTTGGCCCATTATGTGTTATTTTTATCATTTTTGACTTTTAAATTTTTCCTCTGACTTATTGTTTTTTGTCAAAATATAAAAAAGATTAAAAACATTTTTCCACCCATTTTTGCATTTTATTTGGATTTTATTTACTTTATTTAAACTTGTATATATAAATAAACATAATACCTTTTATTTAAAATACTAAAAAATAATACAAAATATATTTATTTTCAGTTATTATTTTATTTTATCCTTTGAAAACATTTTCTTAAAATATACTTTTTTTTGATAAATAATAAATATTTTATTTTTTGTATATATTTAATATATTTAATACATAATGTAAATACTTATATATTTATTAGAATATTTAGGATAAAAATACAAAAATAATACATTTTCCATTTTTATTAATATTTGACCTCAAAAATTACTTTTTACAATATACTTCTCTTTTATTTATTTTTTGTATATAATTAATAAATATTGTATATAAATAATAAATACTATTTACAAAATTAGGGTTTTGCCCTAAAACATGAAAATATCCAAAAATTAACCTTTTTTTTTATATGTCACATGAAAAATACTTTTACATACATATAAAACCATTTTTGTGCATTTTTCATATTTATTGTATTTATTTAATTATTGTACAATTAAATAACTTGTATATTCAATTTGGATTGTAATAGTTTAGATTTAAATTTCTTGCTAAATATCCCCATTTGAACATTTGTACCCCCATCCCCATGATTATTTTGTAATAATTTAGGACTTTAAATTCCGCATTTTAAAGCTTTCTAAATATGCCATGATAGACTTAGGGTTTGTATGCAAAAATCAAATAACAAATAGCTTGACCTAATTCAAAGACAACAAAGCATGAAAATGGACAACACCAATCACACTTGTACCCCTAGGGTTACTCCACTTGTTGCCTTCAATAATGGGACATGTTGCATGTTGGGTGTCTTTGGCAAAACAAAATGATTCAAAAGATCATAGTCCCTCGATGACGCTTTTGAAAGTTGCCTAAAAATGATCAAGTCCCTTAAAGGAAATTGCCACAGACACTTGGCACTATTGCATTCATGGTCTAAACGATGACCCGTACCCGTCCCGTTAAACATCCTAACACAAGATTGTCCACCAAATGCAATGGTGGAACAATACTGTTAAAAGGGTTAAAACATAGGAAAGATCTTTGAGAAATTTAGGGTAGATAGCTCTTGGTTACTTGACCAACCTTGCAAAATAATCCTTGCCATTTTTCAAAACACACATCACAACACACTTTCAAAACAACTTTCAAAAACATTGAAAACTTTTTAAAAGACAAATACACATTTGTATACATTCAAACATGGATCATTATAAAGGTTGCCACAACAATGGCCTCTTTTCAAAAAAATTTCAAACCCACACACAAAGCACCATTTCAAACAATTGAAAATTCAACGCAAGTGATCTAAGCAAGTAACTAAGAGCCCATGGATAACCATGGATAGAAAGGGTGCTAATACCTTCCCTTTCTATGATCTACCCCCCGAACCCAAGAAAACATCTCAAAAGTTTTTGCTGTGCTTTTTAACCTTTCCTTAGGATAAAATAAAAAGTCGATGGCGACTCTTGCTAAACCGAAACATTTGTGAAAACAAACACAAAACCCAAGTCAGTTCTCCCACCGTATCACACTACTACATTTACTGCTTGACAGCGTTCAGGTATGTTTTGATTCCTCGAGCCGTAGACCGCACTAGCTTCTTTCTTACCGGTGAAAGGCTTCTTTTCTGCACTTGATGAAGTACCTTTCCGTATCTTACCACTTCCGATACCAGCTTCTACTCTCTCCCCAGTCAAAATCAATTCAGTAAACCCAGATGACGAACTACCGATCAGATGATTGAAAAATGGACCAGACAACGTCCCTAGAAACATGTCAACCAACTCCCTGTCAGATAGAGGGGGTTGGAATCTTCCATCCAGATATCTCCACTTCTGAGCATAGTCCTTAAAACCTTAACTTGCACCCATAGACATACCCTAAAGCTGAGTGCGAGTGGGAGCAAGGTTGGCGTTATACTGATACTGCTTGTAAAAAGCAGCAACAAGGTCCTCCCAGTTTCAGACATTAGCTCATTCCAATTGATAAAACCATTCAAGTTGTGTCCCTGACAGACTGTCTTGAAAGAAATGTACCCACAAATTTCTATCAGCAGTGTAAGGTTGGATTTTTATGACGTACGAGAGGAGATGGAGTTTTGGATAGGATACTCCATCGTACTTAGCAAAAACTGGAGCTTTAAACTTATGAGGGATCACCACCCTAGATGCCAGTCCCAAATCTTTGAAATCCAAATCAGGGATCTTCTGAATCTCCATAGCACTCAGACGGTCTTCAAGTTTCTTGTACCTATCCTCAGCAGGAGGATACTGTTCTTCATCATAATCTGTATCATTATCAGAAACTGCAGGACTGGGGCCCTTTTCTTCTTCTTGGTCCTCCCCTCCCTTGGATGAAAAGGACAGATCAACTTGTTGTTTCAACCTATCTCCAATCCTTTTTCCCATACTAAAGAGAACAACCTTCTTCTTCTTCTTCTCTTTCTCTTTCTCTTTCAGGATGAGAGCTTTCAAATCCTCTTGCCCTTTAGCCAAGCTTAAGAATGTCTCTTGGAATTGGGCATTTTGTGTCTGAAGATCTTTGATAGCTTAATCAGAAGACATGATTGCTGAAATAAACAGCGAAGAAGATGAGAAACCTGTAATGGTACCTGTAATGATGTGCATGATAATGGGATGCGTATGTAATGATTTCAAAGACTTTGGGAGATTTAAATTTGTAAAACAAAAATTAAACACACTTTATTAGATTAAGTTGTAAAAATGTTTAACAATGCCTTTGAGGCATCACAAAAGAGATAAATGGAAAACAAATCTAAACTAAAGAAAGAAAAATCAGAAATCCCATGGACGCTTCCCCTTCGTGCTGACGTAGTCATTGATCGTCTTTTCATTCTCAAGTTGCCTCGTGAGCTTCAAGATCTTCCTCTCTTGCTCATGGTACTTCTCCCGGTAGGTATCCCTTTCCTCCTTCAGCTGAATCCAGGATCTCTTTAATGCTCCAAGATCAGTGGGCATGTAAGGATAAAGGAATGTATAAGGAACGCCCTCTTCATTCGTAGGCTCCACAATCACTGACAACACAGCTTCATAAGGCATCCCAAGCTTCTGGGCTCGAGCTCGGACCTACTGGAGATAAGGCTGCATAGGGAGAGAAGTCTTTGGTCCTAGCTCTTGAGGGTCAGACCTGTTCACCATGCCCCAGGCTCGTATAAACCTTCGGCGATGCTCGTCAACGTCTTCCTTGTAGTCAAATGCAATATATGTAAGAAGTAGCTCATGAGGATCGTCTCTCTGAGCGCGACCAAACCGTCGCAAAGCTAAACAAGGACTGTAGGTTATTCCCCCTCTGATTCCAAGCAATGGGACATTTGGGTATCCCCCACAACGATCAATGATAGCAGTGCTTTCCATAGCCTTAGAACTCCAAAGAATGTATGTATGGGCAAGGGACATTATCCTGTAAGACCATCCTAAACCTTCCTCATTCTTCAACACGGACTTGGGGAGGTGCGAAATAAACCACCTCGCCAGCAAAGGCATGCAACACATGAGGGTCCCTCTTCTGCGCACAGTAAGAGTGTAGAGGGAATGCAATATATCACCCAGAAGAGTAGGTACAAGATTGAGAGACAGGAAGATCTTAACCGCATTCACATCTATGAAGGAATCTGGATTCGGGAAAAGAACCAAACCGTAGATAAGGAGAGCCAAGATGTCTTCAAAAGCCTGAAAATCCAGGTTATCCCAGAATAGTTGAGCTTGATCCATCAGAAACTTGGCTAAGAAACCTTCAACCCCGCTTCGTGTTTCCCAATTAGATACTACATCAGCCCGTTTCAAATGTAGAGCTGAAGCAATGTCTTCTGGTCTAGGAGTCTCTTCCAAACCTGTGAAGGGCATCTGCTCGAGGATGGATATGCCCAATAAGTGAGAAAACTCTTCCATAGTAGGAACTAGCTGATAATCCGGGAAAGTGAAGCAATGATGCACCGGATCGAAGAACTGGAAAAGCACACTCATCATCTACTCATCAAACTTTGAGGTAACCAAGCTAAGAAGTTGACCATGTCTCCTAATGAATGAAGAAGTATCAGAAACTCTCGAGGCTAAGTCTCTGAGTTGAGCAGGTATTTGCACAAAGTTAACTCGAATGGTGTTTCTGCGCACGGAAGCCATAATCTGCAAAACAGAACAAAGATAAATCCCCCCGGTCTTTGAAATGGTTAGTATAATGAAGTATGCGTGCTATGTTATGATGCATGATGTCATGATAAAACACACAACAGGTATAACAGATAACAGACATGGTAAAGGCAAACAAGTCACACAAGAGCCCTTAAGTTTCAGGCTTGCATGGGGTCTAGGTATTACCCTCTTGAAGTTCAGTTGGTTCAACCTGTCCTAATAATAGTAATCGGGTTCTAGAGGTTCTCAATATCACTGACCATCCTCCATCGGTCATGGTTTCAGCTCACACAATCTTTTCTTGCGGCCGGAACTATCTCGAGAGTATGGTCTTAATGAGTGTAGTATCGAGTATCAACCAGTTCTCAACTTTACACCGAGGCCGGCTATCTCACTACTTCCTATGGTCAGGTTGGTCAATTATAGGTTCTAAGGTCAGTTGATGCTTAACGATACACAAAACAGACTCGTATTCTCCTCGTTTCTCCACAAGGGATACTGGTACCAACTAATGTGCCACATCAGCGTAGCTACTGCTTCAACCGTATCGGTCTACGCTGTACAGTTCCCTCACAGTTTATTGCTACTTACCTAAAAGGTGTCCCCCAGATCCGGGTTAGGATCTATAGTAACTCCCAATACAAAACCCTCGAAAGTAAAGCAATCAAATCAAACAAGAGAAGCAATTATAATGAACTAGATCCTAAGGTATACCCCACTTATTTTTTCCCCAGCAGAGTCGCCAGTTCTGTGATACGGTGGCAGAACCAGACTGTTTTAGGAAAATGCTGGTTTGCGTTTTGCATTTGTATTCACAAAATGTCGCGGTAAGCAAGAGTCGCCATCGACTTTTATTTTATCAAACAAGGAAAGGAAAAAGCACAGAAAAATTCCTTTTTTGAGATTTTGAGTACGGGGGGTAGATTATAGAAAGGGAAGGTATTAGCACCCTTTCTATCAGTAGTTTTCTACGGGCTCTTAGGTACTTGCTCGTCATTTTAGAATTGCTTCTGTGTTTACGTGTTTTGTAAAGTTTTTGTTTTACTTCGATTTAACCCTTGCTTCTATCTTCAAGAGTGTTACGAAGTTGTTTTGAAAAGTTTGTTGGAAAAAGAGTGTAAGTGTGGAAAAGTTTTATTTTTGAGCAAGCACCTACTAGCATCTACCCACTCGAAAAAAGAATATTTCTGCTCTTGTTTCCTTTAGACAGTGCTATCCCACTATTAGTGAGTAGGTAGCACCGTCGTTGGAGTTGTAAGGGTCAATTCGAAAGGGACGTACGATCACTAAAGCAATGTGAGGACGTCTTAGTAATAACCCTAATGTCTGAAGATCATATTCGAGGCAACATTTTCGAGGCAACATTTCCGAGGCAACCTTTCCGAATGGGACATTTGATCTTTGTTTAGACAAAAGGGAAACCACTAAGATACCCTATACTTAATGATCATTTACCGAAGGCAACCGAAGTGAGAGTATACCCTAGGAGTGCGCATGTGCGAGTGATTTGATTTCAAATTATTATCTTTGCACATTTAGGGTTTGCTAACCATTTTAAAATTAACATACATTCTTATCATGCAATCCTATTATCATACATCTAACAGTTAATATTTGCGAGAATTAAAATGCGAGAATTAAAATGCGAGAAATAAAACTACGCTATTACAAGGCTTCAGGGAGGGGGATTAATTACATAGCCAAAAACCCGTAAAAACGATAAAAGGAAAGTCCTAATTAAACTATTACATCCCATGAGCAGTTACATCAATATCGTAAAAATAAATAAACGTGCGATGAATCGAGAACGAGAGAAAATTAGGGTTTTGACCCCGTCTAAACCTAATTGGAAGAAAAATAATTTTTTGTTGTTTTTTTGATTATTTTGAGAAAAATAAGGTTTTAAGTAAATAAGTACAAACCTAATTACTAATTAATTTAAATTAAGAAAAATAATTAATTAGACCTATTTTTATATTTTGGTTATTTTAAGAAAGGAAAATAAAAATTAAATCAACCATACCCTAATTTTCTAATTTATTTTACATTATTTACAAAAGGTCAGAATTGCCCTAGAATTAAATTAAACTAATTAAATTAATTTTGACAAAATATATAAAAAACCTAAATTTGATGAAATTGATTTTTATGGGTTTATGTAAAAAAGAATTAATTTGTGATTTAGAAAATAATTTAAACAAAAATAAATAAATAAAAGAAAATATAAAAGAAAAGAGAGAAATGGGCCTGGTATCAAAGTAAATGGGGGTGTCAATAAGCCCAATATGCCTTGGTCCACGTTGACCTTTCATGATCATGTGCATTGCTTGACTAGGGTGCATTGTAGACCTTCAGAGGATGGCTCTTGGAGCCAGCTTGTTGGAGATCTGGTTGTTGAATATTGAGGGCGTATGGTGGATATCCTGGAAGCTTGCACACCTAATCATGTAAAATAAAATTGCATTGAACAAATATGGGGAACCTGGGGATCGAACCCAGGCCCCTTGGCTTTTCCACATACCTCCTGACCAACTGAGCCAGCGCATTTATTTGTGTATGGAATAATATTCAAATATTATATTGGAAAAAAGGCCAAATAATATATTAAAGCGCACAAAGTTTGAATGGGCCAGTCAGGCCACGCCACGCCATCATCTTCTCCAGCATCTGTCGTCTTAGGTAAAACGACTTTTACCTACAGACATTCTTTGTAGGTACAACCCCTGCATATTTCCAGAATCTCATATAAGCATGATAAATGAAAACTAATGCTACAGGCTAGTTCGTCTTGACCTTGTGAACACCATGGTACCCCTCTTTTGGGCCAATTTTACCTGCATGAGAAAACCCTAAAACGAGCAAGGAAAACCTAGCAATGGTGGATCTCAGTATGGTTAGCAAAAATGCAATTAATTATTATCATTAGCTTGCAAATGTTTCAAGGATTCATAATATATAAACCAATCATGCTAACAATGCCAAATTCATGAGATTCAATTTCAAAAAAGTAGGGATGTCGTGAGGTACTTACAGTGCGGTTTTGGGCACGAAAACACTTGCTAATGATTGGGATAGACTCCTTGAATGTCTAGCAAGCGAATGAGAAAACTGGGAAGGCTTGAGATAGCCTGGAACTATGAAATCAGATTGCCACTTTTTCTTGATTTTTTGCAAGTTGTCCTTCTCTTTTCACGCCTCTAACCCTTGTGCTTTTGGTCTGGATTTGTTCTATATGTACCCTTGAGTGAATTAGGTTTACAAGTTTGCATCAAATCTTCTCCAATAATGATCATTGATCATGATTTGATTCTCATGTAAATCTTTACAAATCAAGCCAAAATCCAATATTTTTGTGTACAAACAAGCCTTGCACGATTTGATCTCATTTCCATCTATTCATGGACCTGAAATATGCACAAAATCTCAAGGTTTAAATGATTTTTGATATTTTCATGATTTATTATTGATTTTATTTGATTTAAATGAAATAAAAATCAAAATAAATGACAAAAATAAAATAAAAGCAAATGGGAAGGATCATGGGTCGTGGACCATGTTACAAACTCAATACAAGCACAAAACGTTGGGCCCATTTGATAAAAATTGCAATTTTGGCCACTTTTGACTTTTGGCAATTTTGCAAAAAAGGTCAACTTTGCTAATGCATAACTTCCTTAATTTTGACGCTAGAGATATGTTCTTGGACTTTTTAGAAATCTTAATATATCCTCTAAGCAAAACTTTTGGTCTCATATCAATTGAGTCTTCCATGTTCATGTGTGAAGCTTTGACAAAAAAGATGTTTTTGTTGACTTTTCAAAATGACCTATAATGTCCAAATTCATAACTTCTTGTGAGTACATATTTTGAACTTGGGAGCTGAAGATGAATTTCAGGGAATTGCATCCTATTCACAATAAGCTTTGGATGGGTCATTATTGATAAAGTATGAGAAAGATATGCTTGGTCAAAGTTGAGTTGACTTTTCCTACAAAACCCTAATTTAGCAACTTTTGGGTTTTGATGAATTGTGAGCAATCCTTGAGGAATCATGATCAAACCTTTATCAAATGATGAATAATAATTCAAAATGAGGATGTTGACCAAAAATCTTGAAGTTTGACTGCATGTGGGCCACAGTTGACTTTTGCCCTAGCATAGTCGATTTTCAGGCCTTTGAGCCATTGACTGAGCAAACTTCCCCTGCAAGGCTTGAAACTTGACATGGATGATCTTGAGAACATATTAGGACAATAGTGAGCATTTGAGACCCTTTTTATTCAAACATCTTGATGCAAACTGAAACCCTAATTTGAGGTAGACTGTCTTAGGAGAGAGTTTGTCTGGTGAACCCTTGGACTTCCTTGAGCAATTTGAGGACCTCACTTGAAATGCATTGAGAAATATGAGAGGGAAAATTTTGGGGTACAACACTAGGGATGGTATATTCTTAGTTTCCTCTTCTTACAATGTTCAGTTGGACTTCAATAACTATTTTTTGTCCTCTCATTTGGTCAAGCACTCGACCCTTCCCCTAATTTGGATTAGTTGGGATATTTTTAAAGTAATGGTCTTTTCTTAGAAGCTCTTACAAGATAGATTCCCTTTAGATCGAACCTGAAGTTCTTTGTGAATTAGTCCTTTGAATTGGCTGCATTATGCTAAACAACAACATGGAGAAGTGTTTAAAGTGTTCAAGTTTGCTTAAGCTGTATGGAACTGCATAAAAGACATATGCTGAACATGATGTCTCAGCGAGTGGAAGAGCATTTGGGCCTTGCTCAACAAGTGTCAGATTAATGTGTTTTGAAGTATGATTTGTAGAATATTTATGAAAGATTTTATTGTTATTAATTTAATAATATGATAATATGATTTTTTGGACAACTGTGAAGATTAAATCATATTTAAAGAGGTTTAAATTTAAATTTGTAACAAATTGAATCATATCTTTTTGTTGGAGATATTCAAGGAACAAATAAAATATCCAACAAAATCTACCTTATTTCTGGACGAAATCAAATCTCAAATCCATGAAGAAAAGCCCAGAAGAATTATGCTATATAAGGAGGTCACAACCTGCTTTGGAAATCAAGCATTGAACCATTCACATTGAAAATCTTAGAGTGTTAGGTTTGTGTCTTGTATTCCACGCTAATGTCCTAATATGATTAGTGTTGAATCTATACGTACACCTTTATGTTTTAGTAACTTGGCATAGAAGATTTGTGTAGTTGGGTTGTAAAATTCAACATCATTCATCTTATGGATTGAATTTGGTCGCCAGGGTTTAATGTTTGTAATCTCCTATCACAGATTGTGTTATAGAGAAAGAAAGTGAGTATGTTCTCAGATTTAGAGAGAGCCTGTAATACCCTAATTTTATTAAATTATTTTATTTTGATTATTTATGATTTGCTTGTGATTTTTAGTACTTTATTTAATTTTTTAGTAGTATTAATCAAATGAGTAAGAGTATGAAGAGTGTGTGTCTTTGAGGTGGGAGTTTCGAGAGAGAGTTAGAGGTTGATAAAAGTAATTTAGAATTACTTTGATGATAAAAAATTGTAATTATTTTATTTATTTAATTAAATGAGGAAATAGTGAAATTGGGTCAAAAGTGAAAAATAAGAGAAATAGAATGGAACAAGGAGTAAAAGAGGAATAGATGTGAGGAGGAAATATATAAATATTGAGAGTGGATTAATTAGGTTAAAATATGTTTAGAGAGCCCTAATTCTAATCAGTACGTAGAAACTTTGAAAAAGAGAGAAAAAGGCTATAGATAAGAGGGAGGCTAAAAGTTGAAGGAGGAACACATTCAAACCAAATCAGATTTAAATTTCGTGCTAGGAATTAAGGTAAGGGGAGAGATTTCTTCTTTAATGGATGGTTAAGCATGAGGGATAGAATGAGATGTCCTTAAGCTCTGATAGAATTGTTTGTGTTGTATATGAAATATGTATAATTGTGTTGTATTGATATTATATGATGATTTTGATGATCAAATTCGTGAACCAATATATGCTAAATATTATGTTATGAGTGTTTTCATATTTATGCAATTGCTGATGTTTTTGAAGGTTTTAGAGATGTTGCAAAATTATGTAAATAAGGGATTAAAGGTGTTAATTTGATGTGACCATATGATACTCATGTGTGTATGTGATGTATGAAATGTTTTGGGTCGATTTTGAGTGCATGAAATAAAGATTTAGAGTTCTAAATTAAACTCCACGCAGAAAATGTAAATATGCATTATGTAGGTCGATGGAGGGTGCCATCTTCATGGCGACCATGTCTCCACGGGTTTTTAGTTGATGGCGAGCGTCATCACCATGACGGGTAAAATCGTCATGCACCCAGAATGAGCGTAATAAGCTCTGGTGCATGGAATTGAATTTCAATTCCACTTTTTGTTGTTGTATGGTGATTTGAGGTATTGTTGGATACTATTTGAGGCCTTCTGTGAATTATTAGTAGTGCTTAATTAATTTTAACATGATTTAAATGACGAATGATGTTGTGTACTGCAAAGGATGAATGTTATGATGATATTTGTTGTGTTCAAATATTTTTGTATGTTGATATGTCTACCTATAATGATTTTGTTGTTGGTATTATTGGTGTTGTGCAAAGTCATAAGACGAGCTATATCTGCATATGTTTGTTTGTATGTCAATGTTGGAAGTTATGCATCAAGGTGTTTGAACTTCAGTTCTTTTTTATGAGCTCAAATCCTATGGTGGGAATCTGACACGGGTAGCTAATTCCAGTGTGGGGTTAGTGAAGTTTTGCTATATGGTGATTAGTGACGATTTTTGGTGTGCTCTAGTTCCAAGAGAGAATCAGATCCTATGGTAGAGATCAAGGAGCGAGATGGATATGTTTTTTCCATAAATGGTACCATGTGCATGTTGAGTTAGTTGTTGATTGCATTTGTATTGATGTTGCATTAGTGAATGACTATTTGATAGTATGTTGTTTGGATGAGAATACTTGATCATGTGTTAATGTTGTTATGATTAGCGTATGTGATTGTTGTTGTGTGATATTCTACCTTTTCTTGTTTACATTGTTAAATTATGGATGTGTATTCTCACTCCATTTACTTTAATCTTGTCCACCACGGGCATCTTGCAGATAACCAGGATTATAAGTTGTTGTTGTAAGTGGGAGATAACTCTCAGAGTTATTTTCATTAGTTATCGCATTTTAGTGGTTTAATGCTCTAATTCTATAACACTGAGTGAGTGAATGATTTTACTCTATTGTTATGTTTTGTAATCGAGAATTGAATGTTATACTCTTGACGTTTGAGTTTATGTTGATTGTGGAGACTTTTGCTATATTTGTTTTGATTCAAATAAAGTATTTTTATGAGACTTAATAATTGTGAAGCATGCTTATTTGATGAACTTATTTGTGATGATACCCTAAGTGAAGACGAGCTTGCTATATAAGGAGGTCACAACCTGCTTTGGACAAATTCAAATCTCAAATCCATGAAGAAAAACCTAGAAGAATTATTCTATATAAGGAGGTCACAACCTGCTTTAGAAATCAAGCATTGTAGCATTCTCATTGAAAATCTTAGAGTGCTAGGTTTGTGTCTTGTATACCATACTAATGCTCTAATAGGAGTAGTGTTAAATCTATATGTACACCTCTATATTTCTGTAACTTGACATAGAAGGTTTGACTAGTAGAGTTGTAAAATTCAACATCATTCATCTTGTTGATTGAAATAGATCACTGGGATTTAATGGTTGTAATCACCTATCACAGGTTGTGTGATAGAGAAAGAAAGTGATTAGGTTCTCACATTTAGAGGGAGGCTCTAAATAGAAAGTCACTGGATAGTATTAGGAAGAGGCATTGGACAACATGGTCTTATTTTTGCTTGTAAATCTAAATGTACTAAGGTACTAATATTGAATTTCCTTTCTTGGGTTGTGGAGTCAACCCTCTAGACGTAGGTGTGGTTTCACCGAACTAGGTTACCAGTTCTCTGTGTAATGTATCATTTTTAGCTCCATCAACTTACACAACTCATAATGTTATATTTGTGTTGGTTCTGGTATAACTTGTTGAACATGTTGTCAGAGCATCATGTTAAACATCTATCCCTTGAGAAATAAAATTTAAATTGCTATTAGAGTTTGGTTTCCTAGCCTTTTGGGTGAGCTCTAGGGAAGAAAACTTCTACTCAAATGGAGACAATTAAAAATGGAAGATTATTCAAAAAACTACCTGTGTTGGATAGAACCAATTATGATTATTGGAAGTCAGTGATGATTGTATTTCTAAAATCCATGGGCAACAAAGCATGGAAATTTGTTTTGAAAGGATGGAAACATCCAGTGGTTACCTCTGAAGATGATACAATTAGGTTGAAACTAGAAGTTGATTGAACTGATGTTGAAGATGATGAAGCTCTTAGAAATTCCAAGGCTTTGAATGTTATCTTCAATGGTGTGGACAAGACATATGCATGTTGATAAACACATGTTTAGAAGCTAAAGAAGCATGGGATATTCTCATGAATGCACATGAAGACACATCTAGAGTTCGTATGTCAGGGCTGCAGCTACTTACTACCAATTTTAAGAATATGAGGATGAATGAAGATGAGTCTATTAGTGAATTCCACACCAGATTGCATGATATTGCCAACACTTCCTTTTCCTTAGGAGAAAAGATGTCTGGAAAAAAAAGTTTGCTAGAAAAATTCTTATATAATTACCTAAGATATTTGATATGAAAGTGACTACTATTGAGGAAGCTCAAGACTTGATCAACATCAATGTTGATGAACTCATTGATTCCTTACAAACGTTTGAGATATTCATTAATGACATAGTTGAAAAGAAGAACAAATGTATAACCTTTGTGTCCAACACTCAGGGTGAGGAAAGTCATGATGATAAAGAGGAGAGTATGTAAGATATTATTAATCTTATTAGTAAAAGTTCAACAATTCCTTGTGTTGTACCGCAAAATTTTCCCTCTCATATTTCTCAATACATTTCAAGTGAGATCCTCAAGGAAGTCCAAGAGTTGACCAGACAAACTCTCTCCTAAGGCAGTCTACCTCAAATTAGGGTTTCATGTTGCATCAAGATACTTGATTCCAAAGGGTCTCAAATGCTCACCATTGTCATAAAATATTCTCAAGATCATCCATGTCAAGTTTCAAGCCTTGCAGAGGAAGTTTGCTCAGTCAATTGCTCAAAGGCCTGAAAATCGACTGTGCTAGGGCAAAAGTCAACTGTGGCCCACATATAGTCAAACTTCAATATTTTCGGTCAAAATACTTATTTTGAAGTATTATTCATCATTTGATCAAGGGTTGATCATGATTCCTCAAGGATTTCTCACAATTCATCAAAACCCAAAAGTTGCTAAATTAGGGTTTTGTAGGAAAAGTCAACTCAACTTTGACCAAGCATAACTTTCTCATACTTTATCATAAATGACCCATCCAAAGCTCATTTGAATAGTATGTAATTCCCTACAATTCATCTTCAGCTCCCAAGTTCAAAATATGCACTCACAAGAAGATATAAATTTGGACATTATAGGTCATTTTTAAAAGTCAACAAAAACACATTTTGGGTCAAAGATTTTTACATGACCATGGAAGATCCAATTGAGATGAAACCAAATAAGTTGCTTAGGGTACATCCTAAGCTTTCTAAAAAGTCCAAGAACACCCTCATAAGGTTAAAATTGAGAGAGATATGTATTGTCAAAGTTGGACAATTTTTGAAAAAAATGCATGAAGCAAATATTGACCAAACTTGGATTTTTTCCAAATGGGCCTATATTTTGCTGTTTGAAACTCATTCCTAACATGGTCCACGACCTCTAAGCCCACCCATACATTTTTCTACTATTTATGCTATTTATTTTGATATTTTATTCATTAAAATTCATAATTAAATAAATAAATAATAGAAATAATGTAAATTTTGATGTGAATCCATTTTGGGCAAGTTTTATGCTGGTTTATGTCAATTGATTTCGTGCAATAACTCTTCAAATATGTCCAGGTTCATCCACATGTGAAAATGGCATAAAATCATCAAATATGGCATTTTTTCAAATCTTGATCATGGTCTTAAAACACAACATTATGAGGGAGATTATTTCTATGATTTCTTGTCTCCTCATTCTCCTCTATAAATATAGAGCCATACAAGCTTGAAAGACACGAAATTCCTCTCTAAAAAGCTCTCAAAAAGCTCTTCAAAAAGCTCTCCAAAAGCTCTTCAAAAAGCTCTCCAGAAATCAAAGAATTGGTGCAAGTCATATCTCGAGGTTCCGGTATCTCTCAATTGACATCAAGCCTCAAACCATCCTCTTGAAGTCCTCAGGAGTCATACAAGGCCCAAGAGCAATCCATCACACGCCTAGCACGCCCCCATTTGACAATACCGGTTTGGTAAAATTTTAAACTTCGAATATCTAATTTTAATCACATTTTATGGTATGCTAACGTTTGTTTGAGTTTATATAGAACAGTTATGGATGGTTGAATCATAGGTTCCACGCAAGAATAAAAAAACACCATAGTTAGAGCATGAAGCTTTCTAAGATTCGGGCCTAGAGATTTCTGATGATTGCACCCCCTGTTTACTTTTGCTACTAGGCCCATCTTTATTTTCTTGTTTTATTCATTTCATTTATTTCTTTTAATCCCTTTTTTTATTTTTATCAATAAACAAATATAAAAATCACATAAAAATAGATATAGGATTTTTTCTTAATTAAATTTTAATTTTGGTAAATTAATTAACTAAACACTTTAACTTTTTTTAAAAAAATTAAAATTAATAGAACTTAGGTTTAATTTCATTTTAATTTCTTTTTCCTTTTCGTAACAAAAATACCAAAAAACATAGAATTAATTTCTTTTATTTAAATTTCATGTTTCTTTAATAATTGTCCTTTTTAAATATAGATCTAGATCAATTATTTTTTAACTTAAACCATTTTTATAAATTAAAACAAAAAACAACAAAAAGATTTTTTTATATCTTAGGATTTTTAGACGTCTTTTCAAATTTGCACGTTATTATTCTTTCGCACTTCATTTTATTATTGTAACTGTATATTGGGATGTAATAGATGATTAGTAGGACCTTTACCGCTTTTATTTATTTATTTCCCCAGTTTTGGATATGTACATAATCCCCCTCCCCGAAGCCTTGTAATAGCTAGGTTTTATATTTCTGCAGTTTTAAATTATTGCAATTATTAACTGCTAGATGTATGACTAATAGGATTGTATGGTAAGAATAATCAAACATTAGCAAACTTAACACAAGACTAAAATAACTGAACATAACACACCTTGCACATATGCACCCTTAGGGTATACCTCACTTGGTTGCCTCGGAAAATAATGGTCATGTACCTCGAATGTAGGGATACCCTTAGCAAAGGCCCTCGGTTAAAATCATCATAAAGATCATGGTCCCTCGATGTCCCTCGAAGTTGCCTACGGTATATGATCTTGTCCCTCAATGTTGCCTACGAATATATGATGACAGTCCCTTCGAAATGCTAAGGTATCCCTACATGTTGCCTTCAATGACCATTACGTCCCTTTAGAATTGACCCTTACAAATTCCAACGACGGTGCTACCTATTTCTCAATAGTAGGACAGCGCTGTCAAAAGGAAACAAGAATAGAAACAATCTTTTTTTCGAGTAGGTAGATGCTAGTAGGTACTTGCTCAAATCAAACTTTTTCACACCAAACACTTTTCAAACAAAGTTTTCAAAAACAACTTCGTAACACTCTTGAGGACAGAAACAAGGGTTAAAACGAAGTAAAACAAAACTTTTCAAAACAAGCATACACAAGCAATTTCAAAATGAGCAAGTACCTAAGAGCCCATGGAAAACCATGGATAGAAAGGGTGCTAACACCTTCCCTTTCTATAATCTACCCCCCGTACTCAGAAACATCTCAAAAAAGGTTTTTTCTGTTCTTTTTCCTTTTCCTTGTTGGATAAAATAAAAGTCGGTGGCGACTCTTGCTTACCGCGACATTTTGCGAACAAAAAATGCAAAACGCAAACCAGTATTAAATAGTCAGTTATGCCACCGTATTCCAGAACTGGCGACTCAGCTGGGGAGAAATAAGTGGGGTATACCTTAGGATCTAGTTTATCATAAATTGCTTCTCTTGTTTGTTTTGGTTGCTTTACTTTTAAGGGTTTTGTTTGGGAGTTACTATAGATCTTAACCCAGATCTGGGGACACCTTTTAGGTAAGTAGCAATAAACTGTGAGGGAATTGTACGGAGTAGACCGAAACGGTTGAAGCAGTAGCTACGTTGATGTGGCACATTGGTTGGTACCGGTATCCCTTGTGGAGAAACGAGGAGAATACGGGGTCGCTACGTGTGTCGTTAAGCATCAATTGACCTTAGAACCCTTAATTGATCAACTTGGCCATTAGAAAGTAGTGAGATAACCGGCCTCGATGTAAAGCTGAGAACTGGTTGATACTCGATGCTAAACTCATTGAGACCATACTCTCGAGATAGTTCCGGCTGCAAGAAAAGATTGCGTGAGCTGAAACCATGACCGGTGGAGGATGGTTAGTGATATTGAGAACCTCTAGAACCCGGTTACTTTTCTAGGACAGGTTGAACCAACTAAACTTCAAGAGGATACTACCTTAAAACCCATGCAAGCCTAAACCTAAGGTTGTTTGTGTGACTTGTGTGCTTTCAACTTGAACTACTTGCACATTTTTATTATCTGACAACATGAGTTCCTTGCAGGTTTTGTTTACAATCCTTATCCAATAACTTGGATTTCTTTCCGAGTTTACTTGCTTACATCACCTCGCACTTTTGCTTAAACGCATAACATACACATCATAACATCATACCATAGCATTTCCTTAGCCATTTCAAGGATCTCAAGGTCCTGTGGTGCAGGTTATGATGAACCAAACGTCTAGCAAGGGGCAAGGGGATTTATTTTCCTCTAGCTAATGTCGTCTAGAGATCAAAACATGATAACTTGAGTCAGTGGCTATGACCCACTCGATATGGTGAGCCTGACTCTTGAAGAAGGACTCTCAACGACATGAAGTTTCTTCAATCAAGCTGCAATCAAATTCTAACAGTTTCTTGTTTACCCCGCGAGATCCTTGAAAACCTTGCATACATATCATACATATCATTGCATAAGAAGTTTTCAAAGCAGGTATCTCATGTTCTCGCTGTTTATTTCAGCAATGGCTCTCCAACAAGACAACAGAGATCTCCAAGCTCAAGATGCCCAATTCAAGGAATTTCTCCTGAATCTATCCAAGGGGCAAGAAGACCTGAAAACACTCTTCGCTAGGAATCTGACCAAGGAACGTCCTGACAACAACAAGGATGAACAATTGGAACAACTGCAAGCTGAGGTAGAAGCAATGAGAATCCAGATGCTGGGGCAAATGGCTCTTATCCAGAACTTAGCTCGAGGACAAGAAGGTCTAAGAGCCTTTCTTAACAAGCTTCACCAAGATGGATGCAGATCCATGAAACAAACAGTTAAAATTGTGGATAAAGGCATTAATCAGCCCCCAGTGAGAGAAGAGGTTGGGAACAGACCTTTCCAGATTACTACTACATCACAAGCCCAACCACAACCTCTCCAACGACAACGGGGAAATCGGCATAAGAAGAATACATCTGAAAGACGCTTCACCGAAATCAACAAGTCATTGGCTCAAGCATTGCAACGTATGTTGAAGGCCAAGTTGGTTATGTTAAGGGACCCTCCTCATAATCCCAACATAGCCTCCCCAAGGTACAATCCAAATGCAAGATGTGTGTACCACTCCAACAGTCTTGGACATGACACCAACAGTTGTTGGGCATTGAGAAATAAAATTCAAGACCTAATTGATGAAGGAGCGCTAGAATTTGCATAAGACGGTCAGGCTGAGTTCTTCTGCCATCCCTCCAAAGCATACCATTTGAAGTGACAAGTTCTAACAAGAGGGCTTTTCGTTCATTAGAATTTTCAATTTGTAATTTTCTTTTGATTGTTTGAACATTTATTCATATCAAACCTCGTTATTTCATCAATGCATTGCACATGTTTGTCTTGAATCAACTCATTCGTATTCACTATTTTAAAAATGTGTTCTTATTTCCTTTTGTGATATTCAACTCTCGATTAAAAACTCTAAGCCTTAGAGGGAGGATGACGAAAATGATACCACAATCTCTACAGTATGCTTTTGAACAGACCCCGCTGACGATGTACAAGCGTTGTTTCAAATCCTAAACAGTGGAGTTATAAGGAAGATAATCCCTAGTCAACCCCTTTGAGCCAAAGAAGTAAGAGTTTTCTTTTCACATAAATTAAAACCCTTAATCATAACCTGGGGCAGGGTAGTTTCTCAGTTAATTCAGATGCGCGTTCAGTCGCAATATTCTACTTCATACATAATGAATGGCATCAAAGACATACTTCCGAAACAAAAGACGGTGATGGTTCCCTATAATCATTAAGGCAGGCAGTCATTATCTCTCGAAATAAAAGCCCATTAAGTCAAAACCTATGAAGGAGACTTAAGAAAAAAACTGGGGCATCCCGCTGACTGTAATCACAAAAAGAAACAATTCAGGCAAAAGACAGGGATAATAAAACCAAAAAAAGAGGTTACTACAAATCCTCGGCAAAAAAAAAAGATTACAAAATGACTGCCTTTTTCAAGTAAACTTTCAGTATCTGAACCATCACCGGAACATCAAGGGCAATATTCCAAGACTCAAACAGGATCTAAATGCACAATTAACTGAGTATAGGATCGAAGAACATCACGAAGAACGGGTGGGTACAAATAAATTTTGAGCCTTTATCCTTTGTTTCTTGAACCGTGAACCAGACCCCGTTATAACCCTTAAAAGTCCTAGTTGAAGCATGGGTTAGTTTGAAAGCATATTGTTACAAAAGGTATCCTGACTCCTATAAGGTTTGCTATAAATCCTGAGTTGACATCACACTTTTACAAAAAAAAAACTTGTTTTACTAAAAAATGAATTTTCAAACTTCAAGACAGACATAAGCTTTGCATTCTTAAAATAACATTGTTTGCATATGACTATTTGTTCAACAGCAGAGAAATTCGCATGACGAATATCTAGTGAACAAAAACCTTCTCAATAAAAAGGATCACCTCAAGTGGAAAAAACACTTCCAACCAAGGGGCACGGCATGATCATTGTCTTTCATCTGGGGCAGTCAAGTCAAGATTCAAAGAATCTCTCAAAGATGCCAAATAGCCAGGGGGAAGATCTCCATCTGAATCACTTGGGGCATTGGACATGAATTCCAGCAACGAATCTTATATGATCAAACGAACATCTTCTGGTAGTGTGGCAACACAACACTACCGACAGTGACAACTCCCTACACCCTGAGAGTGTGGACATAGTCAGAAAATACTGCACATGAACAAAGATCCGCTAGGTTGACTGGCCTAGGCAAAAATAAGGGCATCCCGGCGAACTAAAAGGGTTCAGGCAAAAATTAGGGATAAAAACAAAAAAGATATGTACACCCGGCAAGCCAAAAACCTGAAAAGGCAGCTTGGGCAAAAAAGGGTATCCCGGTGGACTGAAAATCTGAAAAGACAGTCCAGGCAAAAGTTAAGGATTAAAGCGTACGACTATATCCCATCTTATGTCTATCAGTGGAAGACTTATACCTTGATCAGCACTCAACAAGAGCACCAGAATCGATACAGTTAAGATACGCTCCATATACGGATTCCATTCTAATACTCATTCAGATTCAGCTTTCAGATACAGTTCAGATACGCTCCATATATGGATGCCATTCTGATACTCATTCAGATTCAGCTTTCAGATACAGTTCAGATACGCTCCAGATACGAATTCCATTCTGATACTCATTCAGATTCAGCTTTCAGATACAATTCAGATACGCTCCAGATATGGATGCCATTCTGATACTCATTCAGATTCAGCTTTCAGATACACTCCAGATACGGATGCCATTCTGATACTCATTCAGATTCGGCTTTCAGATACAGTTCAGATACGCTCCAGATACGGATGCCATTCTGATACTCATTCAGATTCAGCTTTCAGATACAGTTCAGATACGCTCCAGATACGGATGCCATTCTGATACTCATTCAGACACAACTTTCAGATACAGTTCAGATACACTCTAGATATGGATGCCATTCTGATACTCATTCAGAATCAGCTTTCAGATACAGTTCAGATATGCTCCAGATACGGATGTCATTCTAATACTCATTCAGACTCAGCTTTCAGATACAGTTCAGATACGCTCTAGATACGGATGCCATTCTAATACTCATCCAGATTCAGCTTTCAGATACAGTTCAGATACGCTCCAGATACGGATGCCATTCTGATACTTATTCAGACTCAGCTTTCAGATACAGTTCAGATATGCTTCAGATACGGATGTCATTCTGATACTCATTCAGATTCAGCTTTCAGATATAGTTTAGATACGCTTCAGATACGGATGCCATTCTGATACTCATTCAGATTCAACTTTCAGATACAATTCATATACGCTCCAGATACAGATGCCATTCTGATACGCATTCGGACTCAGCTTTCAGATACAGTTCAGATACGCTCCAGATACGGATGCCATTCTGATACTCATTCAAATTCAGCTTTCAGATACAGTTCAGATACGCTCCAGATACGGATTCCATTCTGATACTCATTCAGATTCAACTTTCCGATACAGTTTAGATACGCTCCAGATAAGGATTCCATTCTGATACTCATTCAGACTCAGCTTTTAGATGCAGTTCAGATATAGTTCAGATACGCTCCAGAGACGGATGTCATTCTGACACTCATTCAACACATGTTTCAAGTACAGTTCATATATGACCCAGAGACGGATGTCATACTGACACTTATTAAATACATGTTCAAGTACAATCATGACATAGATCCACCCACAAAATCTCCGCATGTACTTTTTCTAACATGGTACAAGGGGCAGAGACAGTTGGAAGCAAAGTCACTATCACATACAAGCCAGTGAAACCCATACTCCCCACAGAGCCGAGACAACTAAGATCCGACCTCCGTATCCCCAAGCAGGAATTCCTATCCCAGCAGGTTCCTTCAGAAAGCTGATATCTGCATTCCCCAGCCGAGTTTTATAACCATGAGCAGTTTATAAAGCCATATCCCGAGCAGAGTTTATTTCTATGACAATGGAAGCTCAATCTCCAACAGAGCTCTTCTCTCCAGCAATGAAAGTTTATCCCCACCTGAGTTTATTTCTCCAAATCAACAGATCTTCCAATAGAGCGTCCCTCTTCCCCATAGAGTCAGTCTCCCACAAGGTTATTCTCAAACAGAGTCTCTCCCGGAGGATTGTTCTCAAGCAGAACGGATGCAAGTCTCCAGCTAATCATCTTTGGTCATTATCCCCAACAAGAACGAAGAACTCAACTCTTTGTACTCTCCAACAACAGTCCAGGATTTATTCTCCCTAGCTAGAGAACATCACAAGAGCATTGCATATCCATACATCATGGCATACGCATATGCATCATACAACACAATCTCATTTATTTTGAGAACATCATTACTCAATACATTTCATACATCATGACATTACATACGACTAACTCTTTACCTTTCAGGGAAAGATACAATCAAATTCTCACAAGTTTTCTCTCGTTCAGTCAAATCAATTCTAAGATTTCTGTTCTAGTTCAAGTTATGAAGCCCAGATTCGACCGGATAATATCTTGATTTCTCCAAATACTACGAAGCCTAGAATCGACCAGATAGTGGTATATCTCAAGTCCAAGCTATGAAGCCCGGAAATCGACAGGAAAATAGTTGAATCCCCAGCAAGTTAATGTGAAGCCTGGAAATCGACCAGATAGCAGTACAAGACACCATGAAGCCTGGAATCGACTAGATAGTGGTGTATCATAAATACAAGCTGTAAAGCCCGGAAATCAACCGGAAAATAGTTTAACCACTCAACAAGGTATGGTGAAGCCTAGAAATTGACCAGATAGTAATACAAGATACCATGAAGCCTGGACTCGACCAGATAATGGTATAAGACACCGTGAAGCCTGGATTACAACCAGATAGCGACAAAGGATACTGAAGCCTGGGACACGACCAGATAATAGTATAAGACACTGCGAAGCTTGGATTTCGACCAAATAGCAGTTTACCTGGCCAATTACTAAGAAGCCCGGAATCGACCGAATATTAGTATTGCCTTAAATTCAAGTGGAAGCCCAGATGCGACCGAATAACCACTTAATTTATTCTGAAACCTGAATCACGACCAGATAAGAAGTGAGAAATTGTGAAGCCTGGAAAACGACCAGATAGCAAGTTTAATCTCATCCCCCCAGTAAGTCGCTGTGAAGCCTGGAGCACGACCAGATAACAGTCGATCTTATTTTCCTCAGCAAATTATTGTAAATCCTAGAGCACGACCAGATAGCAGTTCATTTTTCACTTCCTCGACTAAGAGATGATTCCCCTGTAGAGTAACGGACAACTAAAGTTTCTAAAACTCTATTTTTCTCAAGACAGAGACCAGCATCCCCAGCGAAGTCCTCCTTAAAAACAGGTATACGGGCTCTCGTAAAGGAATCTCTTATGCGATCGACACTTCTTCGGATGACATCTTTAAGCCCATCTTCCGACATCGACCTCCAAATGGCATCTATAAGCCCATTCTTGATATCGCAAGGCCAGTACCACTTCATGCGAGTGCAAATTTCTGGGCACTCTAGTGTTCAATCATCTTCAACCTTCGGATCACGAAAGGCAGACAAGCCAATCTACATCCTCAGGTTTAAAAAGATTGAATAGGGGCAGCTTTTGTACCCCAAAATTTGCCCTCCCATATTTCCCAATACATTTCAAGTGAGATCCTCAAATTGCTCAAGGAAGTCCAAGAGTTGACCAGACAAACTCTCTTCTAAGGCAGTCTACCTCAAATTAGGGTTTCATGTTGCATCAAGATACTTGAGTCCAAAGGGTCTCAAATTATCACTATTGTCCTAAAATGTTCTCAAGATCATCCATGTCAAGTTTCAAGCCTTGCAGAGGAAGTTTACTCAGTCAATTGCTCAAAGGCCTGAAAATTGACTGTGCTAGGGCAAAAGTCAACTGTGGCCCACATACAGTCAAACATCAAGATTTTTGGTCAACATCATCATTTTGAAGTATTATTAATCATTTGATCAAGGTTTGATCATGATTCCTCAAGGATTGCTCACAATTCATCAAAACTCAAAAGTTGCTAAATTAGGGTTTTATAGGAAAAGTCAACTCAACTTTGACCAAGCATAACTTTCTCATACTTTATCAGAAATGACCCATCCAAATCTCATTTTGAAGAGGATGCAATTCTCTACAATTCATCTTCATCTCCCAAGTTCAAAATATGCACTCACAAGAAGATATAAATCTGGACATTATAGGTCATTTTGAAAAGTCAACAAAAACACCTTTTGGGTCAAAGCTTCTTACATGAACATGGAATATCCAATTTAGATGAAACAAAATAGGTTGCTTATGGGGCATCCTAAGTTTTCTAAAAAGTCAAAGAACACCCTCATAAGGTTAAAATTGAGAGATATATGTATTGTCAAAATTGGACAATTTTTGAAAAAAATGCATGAAGCAAATATTGACCAAACTTGGATTTTTTCCAAATGGGCCTATCTTTTCAAGTTTGAAACTCATTCCTAACATGGTACACAACCTCTAAGCCCACCCATACCTTTTTCTACTATTTATGCTATTTATTTTGATATTTTATTCATTAAAATTCAGAATTAAATAAATAAATAATAGAAATAATGTAAATTTTGATGTGAATCCCTTTTGGGCAAGTTTTATGTTGGTTTATGTCAATTGATTTCGTGCAATAACCCTTCAAATATGTCCAGGTTCATCCACATGTGGAAATGGCATAAAATCATCAAATATGGCATTTTTTTTCAAATCTTGACCATGGTCTTAAAACACAATATCATGAGGGAGATCCTTTCCATGCTTTCTTGTCTCCTTATTCTCCTATATAAATATAGAGCCATACAAGCTTTAAAGACACGAAATTCCTCTCTAAAAAGCTCTCAAAAAGCTCTTCAAAAAGCTCTCCGAAAGCTCTTCAAAAAGCTCTCCAGAAATCAAAGAATTGGTGCAAGTCATATCTCGAGGTTTCGGTCTCTCTCAATTGACATCAAGCCTCAAACCATCCTCTTGAAGTCCTCAAGAGTCTTACAAGGCCCAAGAGCAATCCATCACACGCCTAGCACGCCCCCATTTGATAATACCGGTTTGGTAAAAATTTTAACTTCGAATCTCTAATTTTAATCACATTTTATGGTATGCTAACGTTTGTTTGAGTTTATATAGAACAGTTATGGATAGTTGAATCATAAGTTCCACGCAAGAATAAAAAAAACACCATAGTTAGAGCATGAAGCTTTCGAAGATTCGGGCCTAGGGATTTCTGATTATTGCACCCCCTGTTTACTTTTGCTACTAGGCCCATCTTTATTTTCTTGTTTTATTCATTTCATTTATTTCTTTTAATCCCTTTTTTAATTTTTATCAATAAACAAATATAAAAATCACATAAAAATAGATTTAGGATTTTTTCTTAATTAAATTTTAATTTTGGTAAATTAATTAACTAAACACTTTAACTTTTTTTAAAAAAATTAAAATTAATATAACTTAGGTTTAATTTCATTTTCCTTTTCGTAACAAAAATACCAAAAAACATAGAATTAATTTCTTTTATTTAAATTTCATTTTTCTTTAATAATTGTTGTACCCCAAAATTTTCCCTCCCATATTCCTCAAGACTTGTCAAGTAGAAGCTTCAAGTTGCTTAAGTTGGCTCAAGGTTTGGACAGTCAAATCACCTCCTAAGGCAGTCAAGTCAAAATTAGGGTTTTGTGTTGCATCAAGGTCCTCACATCCAGATGGCCTCAAGTGCTTCCCAATGTCTTAATATGTTCTTAAGTTCATCCATGTCAAATTTCAAGCCTTGCAGAGAAAGTTTGGTCAGTCAATTGCTCAAGAAGCCCAAAAATCGATTGTGCTAGGGCAAAAGTCAATTGTGTCCCAAATAACAGTCAAACCTCAATATTTTTTGTCAACATTCTCATTTTGAAGTTTAATTTATCATTTTATCAAGGGTTGATCAAGATTCATCAAGGATTGCTCAAGATTCATCAAGATTCAAAAGTTGCTAAATTAGGGTTTTGCAGAAAAAGTCAACTCAACTTTGACCAACCATAACTTTCTCATACTTTATGAGAAATGACACATCCAAAGCTCATTTTTAATATGATGCAATTTCCTACAATCCATCTTCACACCCCAAGATCAAGAAATGCACTCACAAAAAGTTACAAATTTGGACATTATAAGTCATTTTTGAAAGTCAACAAAAACACTTTTTTTCCAAAGCTTATAAATTAAGCATGGAACATCAAAATTAGATGCGACCAAAAGGGTTGATTATAGGACATCTCAAGGTTTCTAAAAAGTCCAAGAACACCTCCAAAAGTTCAAAATTGAAGAAGTTATGCACTGTTAAATTTGGGAATTTTTCCAAAATTGCCAAAAGTCAACCATCCTCAAAACTCCAATTTTTGACAAAAGGGCCCACTTTTTTCACTTGATATGGTCTTGTCATGCCACACACGTATCCCATACTTGATTTCATGGCCATTCATTTATTTTTCTATTTTATTTAATTTTTATTGATTTAATTCATTTTTAATCAATATTAAATCAAATAAAATCTAAAAATTGATGAAATCATATCTTTGAGATTGGTACAACTTTCAATTATCATCATGAATCAAATCCAACTCGTATCATGGCTTTTCATGCATAAAAAATCAGATTTGGCCTATATTTAGAAACTTGATAATGGTGATCATATCAAATCTCAAAACCTTGAATGTACTTCGATTATGGCCCATGTTTTGACCTAAATTCATTCTATTATATGCACACAAGAGAGCCAGACTAGGAGGACGCACAAGGAACTGTTGAAACGGCCAGAACAAGTTTGGAAAAAACCTTTAAAAAGTGGGGATCGAATTCTGGTTTAGAGACATTTACAAAGCAAAAGCTAGACATAGCTCCCTTGCCTGATATCCCATAAAGCTGTAGCAATCAAAACCAGCCCTTGAGACCATCTGAAACTCACTGAAAGTCATCACGAACCAACCTCTGAACATGGATTCCAAATCTCCAATTCTTGCATCTTTTCTTTAAAATCTTGGCATATTTGTGTTTGTTGTGTGATTTGGAACATTTTGGCATCATTCAATTTTATTTTTAGGACCTGTATCATGATGCACGAACCTAGGGTTCTTGCTTTTGTATTTTAGGCGTTTTTTATGCAGGATAAATTGAGGCTAATGATGGGTATAGGAATGATCATGGGAGAGAGACGAATGCAATGATGATTTCCATAAGCATTTATATGGCATGTAGCTCCTGATAGGATGATGCCATGGATTTAGTTGCGGACTAAAATCCGCAGGTAAACGAACCAGTCTTCGTTGAAGAAGACGAAGACGTGGCTTAGCGTGATTGGTCCATTCAAACAAATTGCGCGTTTTTTTATTTTGCCAGGCATAATTAATTGTTTATCATATAATATTTGTTTTCCATTCCACTAAAAACTAAGCAGCGTGGATGAGTTGGCCAAGGGAGCGTGTCAATGAGCATTGGGACCTGGGTTCGAATCCCAGGTCCCCCAAAACTTTGTTATAATTTTTCTTCAGGTACTCATGTGGAGCGCCCAAAGCGTGGACCACCATATTTCTCATCCCATCAAATGCCAAGTGGCTTCAGGCCAAGATCCAAAGGCCAGAGTTGCAGATCCACCATATTCTAAAGTCAACCAGCGCATATTGGAATGGAAAAGTCAAAGTAGGCTGATTGAATTTGGGCCTGGATATTGCTGACTCCACCATCAAATTAAGCCCACACCCCCCATTTTGGTTTATATCTTTTTCTCTCTATATTTATTTTATTTAATTATTATTATTATTAAAAATTAACAAATTAACATTTTTTATATAAAATCAGAAAACCCTAAAAAAATAATATTTTTATTAATTTCACTATTTTATTATTTTTGTAAATAAATTTTAGTCAATTAATTTAGTTTTTTTTAATTAGGTACAATTTTAATATCTTTTGCATTAAATTAAAATTAATTTAGAATTAGGTTTTTAATATTTTTAACCATTCTTATTTTATTTCCTTAATTAAAATAAAAACCCAAAAATATTTTCATTTAATTAATTAATTCAATTATTAATTTAGATTAATTTTTAATTCAAAAAAATAACAAAATATGCTTTCTTTAATAAAAAGGGTCAAAACCCTAAGACACTCCGATTTAATTTTCTCGCGCGCGAATTATTTTTGATCCATATTTCAATATTGTAACTGCTTCGGGAATGTAATAGTTTTTTAATTAGGATTTTATTTATCGCTTTTATTTACTTTTCGCAATTTAATTTTAAAGGGTTTGTTTTTGGCGATGTAAATACCCGACGCCTTGTAATAGCTTAGATTTATTTTCCGCAATTTAATTCCCGCACAATATTAACTGTTAGATGTTTGAATACTAGGCAATGCATGACAAGATTAAACTTTAACCTAAAATCAACAATAGCTCACCATTGACATGCACAGATAAGAATTAACCGAATTGACACACTTGCACATGCCACTCTTAGGGTACACCTCACTTGGTTGCCTCGAACGTGGTCATTGAGTATAGGAAGTTTTAGAGGTCGCCCTCTTGTCCAAAGATCATAAGTTGCCTCGAAACGGTTGCCTCGGATAAAATGATCTAAGACATTAGGGTTACCGCTAAGGCGTCCTAACATTGCTTTAGTGACCACACGTCCCTTAATCAAATTGACCCTTAAACTCCAACGACAGTGCTACCTACTCATCAATAGTGGGATAGCATTGTCTAGAGGACATTTGCACAGTCTAATTCCTTTTTGAGTAGGTAGATGGTTCTTTAGTACTTGCTCCTTTTAAACAAAACAAAACTTTTCGCACTTACACCCCTTTCAAAACAAAAACTCTTTTCAAACCCACAAACACAAAGAAAAGCAAACTTTTGAAAACACAATGAGCAATTACCTAAGAGCCCGTGGATAACCACGGATAGAAAGGGTGCTAACACCTTCCCTTTCTATAATCTACCTCCCGAACCCGAGAAATATCTCAAAAAGGAATTTTTCTGTGCTTTCGTCCTTTCCTTGTTGGATAAAATAAAAGACAGTGGCGACTCTTGCTTACCGCGATATTTTGCAAAAACAAACGCAAAACGCGAACCAGCATTCCAAAACAGTCAGTTTTATTCCCACCGATCACAGAACTGGCGACTCTGCTGGGGAACATTCTATAAGTGAGGTGTACCTTAGGAATAGATCACTTGTGTTTTCAATTGTATGCTTTGTATGCTTTAATTTTGTAGGCTTGTATCGGAGTTCTATAGATCCTAACCCGGATCTGGGGATACCCTTTAGGTAAGTAGCAATAAACTGTGAGGGATCTGTCCGGCGTAGACCGACACAGATGAAGCAGTAGCTACATTGGTGTGGCACCTTGGTCTATACCGATATCCCTTGTGTTGGAACGAGGAGAATATGGGTCTTCTACGGAGTCATTAAGCACCAACTGGCCTTAGAACCTTTAAATTGACCAACTTGGCCATAGAACAATAGCAGTATGCTACACTCATTGGGACTAAACTCTCGCGATGATTCTGGCCGCAAGAAAAGGTTGCTAAAATGGAATTATGACCGATTGAGGGTAGTCAGTGATATTGAGATCCTCTAGAACCCGGTTACTATTTTTAGGACAGGTTTAAACCAACTGAACTGAAAGAGGGTAGTACCTAAGCTCCATGCCAGCCTGAAATCTAAGGGATCTTTTGTGTGACCTGTGTGCCTTTACCATGTTTGCCTTTTGTGGATACTTGTGGTGTGCCTTTACCATGACATCATGACATCATAACATTGCATACATTTTGCATAAGGACTAACCTATTTCAAGGACAAGAGGGTTTCATCGTTGCTCTGTTTTGTAGGTCATCATGATGCCCATGCGTAGGAATACTATTCGGATCAACTTTGTCCAAGTCCCTACCTTGCTTAAAGAGTTGGTTGTCAGGATTCCAGACACTACTTCCTTCATCAGAAGGCATGGCTCTCTGCTCAGTTTGGTCACCTCAAAATTGGACGAACAAATGATGAGTGTTCTGGTCCAATTCTATGATCCGTTGTACCATTGTTTTACTTTCCAGGACTTCCAGCTGGTTCCTACTCTAGAAGAGTTCTCTGAGCTACTCGGTATCTCCGTCTTGGAACAGACCTCGTTTACTGGATGGGAGAAGACTCTTAAGCTCGAAGAAATTGCTGCAGCCCTCCACTTGACCAAGGAGGAGGTAGTGGCTAACTGGGAGACTAGAAGTGGAGCTAAGGGTTTTCTGGCTAAGTTTTTGGTTGACAAAGATAATTACTTCTGGGACAGCTTAGACTTCAAGGCGTACGAGGACATTCTGGCTCTCTTGATTTATGGTCTGGTATTGGTTCCGAATCCTGACATTTTTGTTGATATTAATGCCATCAAGATCTTCATCTCTCAGAATCCGGTACCCACTCTCTTGGGTGATATCCTTCATCAGCTCTATGCTCATACTGCCCGAAAGCGGGGAACTTTGATGTGTTATGCTCCTTTATTGTCGAGGTGGTTTATTTTGCACCTCCCTAAGTCCGTACTAAAGAACAAAGAAGGAATGGGCTAGGCTTATTGGGTGATGTCTCTTTCTAATAATGACATTATCTGGACTCTCAAAGATATGGATGAGGTGACTGTCATTGATCGCTATGGAGAGTATCCTAATGTTCCATTTATCGGAACCCATGGAGGGATTTCTTACAACCCGTGCCTAGCTCTCCGCCAGTTTGGAAGAGCCAGAAGAGAAGGGACTCATGAGATGTTGATGCCTCATATCATCTTTGATTTTCAGGGAGATAGCAACGAGCTGCATCGTAGATTCATAAGGGCTTGGGACAAAGTTCACCAATCTGATCCACATGAGTTGGGCCCAAAGACTTCTCTGCAAATGGAGCCATATCTCAGATGGGTCTGCATCCGCGCCCAGAAGCTAGGTATGCCATATGAAGTTGTCAGGCCTGTTACTCTTGAAGTTGCTAATGAAGAGGGGGTTCTTCCAACTATTCTCCACCCTTATATGCCCACTGATATTGGGGCACTGAAGAGGTCTTGGATGCAATTGAGGAATGAACGGGATTCTTATCGGGAGAGGTTCAATGAACAAGAGCAAAAGATCTAGAAGTTGACTAGGCAACTGGAGAATGAGCGGATTCTGAATGATTATGTCTGCACTGAGAAGAAGAGACCATGGGAGCATTGATGGACCTTTGTTGATTTCTTTTACAGTTTTTATTTACTTTTTAGTATTTCCATTCTTGTAACGCCTAAGGGCAATTTGTTGAACAATTTAAATTTCGAAATTTAAATCTAATAAAGTGTGTTTCCTTTCTTGTTTACAAATTTGAATCCCGATTGTCTTTGAAATCATAAGTCATGCGCATTTCATCCCATGCACTTCATAAACAGGTACCCTTTACAGGTCTCTTATCTTCTTCGCTGTTTATTTCAGCAATCATCATGTCTACTGAACCTTCAAATGAGCAAGCTATCAAGTCCCTCCAGACCCATAATGCCCAATTCCAAGAGTTGTTCATGAATCTAGCCAAGGGTCAGCAGTACTTGAAGACCTTGATTTTGAAGGAGAAAAAGAAGAAGAAGAAGAGGACCATCCTGTTCAACACTGGACGCAGGTTTGGAAACGGGCTGCAGAATGAAGTTGATCTGACCACCTCATCTGGAGGGAAAGATAGTCCACAAGAAAGGAGGGCTCCTAGCCCTATGGTCTCCGACAACGAGACAGACTATGATGAAGAACAGTATCCTCATGCTGAGGATGAGTACAAACAGCTGGAAGACCGTTTGAGTGCTATGGAAATTCAGAAGGTGCCCGGTCTGGACTTCAGAGATCTAGGTCTATCATCTAGGGTGGTGATTCCCCATAAGTTCAAGGCACATGCCTTTGCCAAGTATGACAGAGTTTCCTGTCCGAAGCTGCACCTCCGGTCATATGTGAGGAAGATCCAGCCTTACACTACTGATAAGAACTTATGGATCCATTTCTTTCAAGACAGTCTCTCAGGGACTCAGCTTGAGTGGTTCTATCAGTTGGATGGAGCCAGTATCCGCAGCTGGGAAGATTTGGCTACTTCATTCTACAGGCAGTATCAGTACAACTCCGACCTTGCTCCTACGCGTACCCAACTCCAGGGTATGTCAATAGGAACGGGTGAAGGATTCAAAGAGTATGCTCAGAAATGGAGAGACCTTGTCGGAAGGGTGCAACCACCTTTGGCTGATCGTGAGCTTGTTGACATGTTTTTGGGGACCCTGTCTGGTCCATTCTTTAACCATCTAATTGGAAGCTCTTCAGCTGGGTTTACAGATCTTATTTTGACTGGTGAGAGGATTGAAGCTGGCATTAAGGTTGGGAAGATACAGAAGGGTGCCTCTTCGAGCACCAAGAAGAAACTGTTTAAGAAAGAGTCCAGTGCTGTCTACAGTTCGAGAAGACATAATAGAACTGAACACCACCAAGTTGTCAATGCAGTTGTTATTTCAAAAACCTGCTGGTGCTCCTCAGCATCACAATCAACAAAAGGACGAGAGACCTCGAAGGAAATTCACTCGTCTCAGCATGACTTTGTCTCAGATTCTGCCACAGTTGCTGAAGACCAATCTGGTGACTCTAAAAGAAGCTCTGAAGAATCCAAGTACCACATCACCAAAGTACAACCCTAATACCCGCTGCGCTTTTCACTCTGATAGCCCGGGGCATAATACAGATGATTGTTGGGTTTTGAGGAACAGGATGCAAGACCTAATTGATGCGAAGGAGATTGAGTTTGAGGCGCCCGAGAGGTCTAATGTTGTGACTGCTCCCATGCCCAAACATGGAGTAAATGTTGTAGAGGAAGACTTGTTTGTAGTTTCCGTGGATGATATTGTTACCCCTCTGATGACTGTCAAGAAGAACCTGTTGCTAGCCGGTTTATTTCCGGGTTGTGGCGAAGGTTGCCATATGTGTTCTGTTTTACCTACTGATTGCCCATTTCTGAAGTCAGGTATCCAAAACCTGATAGATAATAAGGAGATCCTGTTTGAGAAGATTATTGTTCCTTCCATTCCTACTGAAGAAGTTGCCATCATTACCATTTTCGACAATTCTTCCAAGGCTCCCTCGAGGAAGCCTGTTAGAATTACATCTGTTCCGAAGATCGCACCTGTAATCTTCATTGTTCCGGGGCCCATCCCCTACACCTCTGACAAAGCTATCCCTTGGCACTATGGGGAAGATGTTTATGTTCTTGGAGTTAAGCAAGAGTTGGATGCTGATACCGGCGTCAGCAACATTACTGGGCCTGCTAAAGTCACCTGCAGCGGTAGACTTTTCTCACCTAATATTGCTCCACCAACTGTCCGAAGACCTGTTGTCATTACACCTGCAAGTGTGCCTAATGCCATTCCTGATCAAGTTCTTAGTCCTACCCCTGTCGCCGAGTCATCTAACGCTCGGGGCAAAGGGATCGCCACTGATGTGCCTGCCCAGACGGAGGCACCGAAGACCATTATTGTTGAAGCTTCCAAACAGGAGATGGAAGAGATTTTGAAGATTATTAAGAAGAGCGATTATAATGTAGTTGAGCAGCTGGGGCAAACCCCATCCAAGATTTCTATGTTGTCACTGCTGTTGTGTTCAGAGGCCCGCGCCAAGGCTCTGATTACCTTCCTGAAAACTGCCCACGTGCCACAAGAGACATCGGTTGATCAGTTTACCAATTGTGTGGCCAATTTAACTGTTGATAATGGTTTGGGTTTCTCCGACGCTGATTTGACTGCTAAAGGGAAGAACCATAATGATGCCCTGCATATCTCCATTGAATGCAGGGGCACTACTCTTGCACACATATTGGTTGACACTAGTTCCTCGTTGAACGTCTTGCCCAAGAAAGCTCTAGACCGGTTGGATTGCGAAGGGTTGGAGCTAAGGCCAATTAACATCATTGTCAGGGCCTTCGACGGGTCTAAGAGGATGGTGCATGGTGAAGTTGATATTCCAATTAAAATTGGTTCTCTGGTCTTCAATTCTACATTCTACGTGATGGACATTCGGCCATCCTATTCTTGTTTGTTGCGTCGTCCATGGATCCACAAAGCTGGAGCTGTAACCTCAACACTCCATCAGAAGCTGAAGTACCCGGTCAGAGGGAAGATTGTGACAGTTCAAGGGGAGGAGGAGTACATGGTCAGCCACCTCAACTCATTCAGATACGTAGAGATGGAGGGGGAATTCATTGAGACCCCATTTCAGCACTTTGAAGAGGTTCCTCAGACATTGGCATCAACTGAGACTGTGGTTGAAGATCCTCCTATGAAGATGGCTTCCTTAAAGGATGCCCGGGCTGTTATTGAGAAGGGTGGGTGTGCAAATTGGGGCCGACTTCCTGATTTTACACAGAAGACTAACAATTTTGGTTTGGGTTTCACTACAGAAGCTCAAAGGGTTGTTCGAAGTGCAAGGATTGGAATACCTCCTGTGTTCATCAGCAACTCGGGAGTAAATGCCATTGAAGATGATGTGGAAGAATCTGAATTCGACAGCTGGATCTATCCTACGACCAACGGTGGACCAAACAACTGGACAGCAAAGGACTTCATCCTTATTACTTTTGTTAACCAGTAATGAGCTCTTTGTTTTGAATTTGTAACAGACAATGCTGTGAAACTTTATGGCCCGGTGTCTTACCCGGGGCACCGTGGCTTCATTTGTGAGGGCTTTTGTGTGCCATTTTCATATATCATTAATAAAAGCATTGGAAGTTTCTTGCATTTCAAATTTTGCGCTCTTTGTTTTTCTTTATTATATATTGCAAAACAGCTATTTTACACACACTCACGTATACAGGTCTGCATCCACTCTGGATCTCACTGGTAACGATCCTGCTACTGCTAGTTATAACTTTGAAAATATGATCAACTTAGCCGAAGACGAAGTTGAAGATGATTGCGAGGTGCCGGGCGAACTTGAAAGACTGCTACTCCAGGAAGAGAGGTCCATTCAGCCACATGAAGAGCCGGTGGAAACGGTGAATATGGGTACTGAAACAGACAAGAAAGAAGTCAAGATCGGTGCAAACTTGGAGCCTAGTGTGAAACAACGGTTGATTCAGATGCTGCGTGACTACATGAAGATCTTTGCTTGGTCTTACGAATATATGCCTGGGTTGGATACTGACATTGTGGTTCATCGCCTGCCTACCAAGGAAGATTGTCCTCCGGTAAAACAGAAGGTTCGCCGTATGCGCCCAGAGATGTCTGAGAAAATCAAAGCCGAAGTTATGAAATAGTTTGACGCCGGTTTCCTAGCAGTGACTTCTTACCCTCAGTGGGTGGCCAATATGGTTCCAGTACTAAAGAAGGATGGTAAGGTCCGAATATGTGTTGACTACAGGGATTTGAACAGGGAAAGCCCTAAGGATGACTTCCCTCTACCTCACATTGACGTTCTGGTTGATAATACTGCTCAGCACATGGTATTCTCCTTTATGGATGGGTTCTCCGGCTATAATCAGATCAAAATTGCTCCCGAGGATATGGAGAAGACCACCTTTGTTACTCAGTGGGGTACATTTGCTACAAGGTCATGCCTTTTGGACTGAAGAATGCTGGGGCAACATATCAGCGTGCCATGGTTGCTTTGTTTCATGATATGATCCATCATGAGATTGAAGTATACGTCGATGATATGATTGCGAGGTCCCAGACTGAGGAGGAGCACCTTGACCATCTACAGAAGCTGTTTGACAGGTTGAGGTTGTACAAGCTGAGATTGAACCCGAACAAGTGCACCTTCGGGGTGAGGTCTGGTAAACTACTGGGTTTCGTCGTAAGCGACAAAGGTATTCAAGTGGACCCTACCAAAGTGAAAGCCATACAAGAGATGCCAGCTCCCAAGACAGAAAAGGAGGTCAGAGGCTTTCTAGGACTACTGAACTACATTGCCCGATTCATCTCGCACCTAACTACTACTTGTGAACCAATCTTCAAGCTACTGAAGAAAGATCAAGTGGTACGTTGGAATGATGAATGTCAGGCCGCTTTCGAAAGAATCAAAGAGTATCTCCAAGAGCCACCCATCCTAATGCCACCAGTTGAACGGAGACCTCTGATCCTATACTTGACAGTACTTGACAACTCAATGGGGTGTGTGCTGGGGCAGCATGACGAGTCTGGCCGAAAAGAGCATGCTATTTATTACCTTAGCAAAAAGTTTACCGACTGTGAGACCCGATACTCACTGCTTGAGAAAACTTGCTGCGCTTTGGCATGGGCTGCTCGCCGGCTGAGACAGTATATGCTGACTCACACTACTCTATTGATATCAAAAATGGATCCAATCAAGTATATCTTCGAAAAGCCTGCCTTGTCCGGAAGAATAGCAAGATGGCAGATGATCTTGACTGAGTATGACATCCAATACACGACTCAAAAGGCAATCAAGGGAAGTGTATTGGCAGACCATTTGGCACATCAGGCGGTAGATGATTACCAGTCTATGAACTTTGAATTTCCGAACGAGAATATCATGGTAGTAACTGATTGTGAGATACCTGGACCGGATGAAGGACCTGAGGAAGGATCCTGATGGTCTATGTACTTCAATGGAGCTTCAAACGCTTTGGGTAACGGCATTGGCGCTGTGATCATATCTCCTAAAGGCTCTCATACTCCATTTACCGCCCGACTATGTTTCAACTGCACCAACAACATGGCAGAGTATGAAGCATGCATCATGGGTCTTCGAGCTGCAATTGACCTAAGGGTTAAGTTTCTAAGTGTCTTCGGAGATTCCGCTCTCGTGATCAGTCAGATCAAAGGCGAGTGGGATATGAAACACCCTAATCTTATTCCTTACAAGGAGTATGTATTGACGTTGCTTCCCCATTTCGAGGAGATAACCTTTGAACACTTCCCAAGAGAGGAGAATCAGTTGGTGGACGCGCTAGCTACGATGTCTTCTATGTTCAAAGTCAATTGGGACAACGAGGCTCCCCGAATCATTATTGAAAGATTGGATGAACCTGCACATGGCTGTGATCTTGAGACTGAAGAAGTAACAGAAAAGCCCTGGTATCATGAGGTGAAGAGGTATCTTGAAGCTCGGGAGTATCCCGAGGGTGCATCTGTTAATGATAAGAAGTTTCTGAGGAGGTTCGCGGCGAAATTCTTCATCAGCAATGGAATTATGTACAAGCGTAACCATGATCCTACCTTACTGCGTTGTGTGGATAAGATTGAAGCAGAAAGAATCATGGCAGAGCTGCATGAAGGTACTTTCGGGACTCATTCCAGTGGAAATACCATGGCAAAGAAAATCCTTCGGGCAGGGTATTACTGGTCCACAATGGAAGCTGACTGTTATCAGCATTCTCGGACATGTCACAAGTGTCAGGTCTATACTGATAAGGTGCACATTCCTCCAGTTCCTTTGAATGTTCTGACAGCACCTTGGCCTTTTGCAATGTGGGGCATTGATATGATCGGCGAAATCATACCTACGACATCCAACGGGCATCGTTTCATCCTGGTAGCGATTGATTACTTTACGAAGTGGGTTGAAGTAGCTTCCTTTGCTACGGTAACCAAGAACGTCGTGGCGCGGTTCATTCGGCACAACCTAATCTGTCGATACGGTGTACTAGAGAGGATCATTACGGACAATGGTACCAATCTTAATAACAAGATGATCACTGAGCTCTGCGAGCAATTTAAGATACAACATCACAACTCTTCTCCCTACCGGCCGAAGATGAATGGGGTTGTTGAAGCGGCTAATAAGAACATTAAGAAGATTGTGCAGAAGATGACAGTGACATACAAAGACTGGCACGAGATGTTACCGTTTGCTCTTCACGGGTATCGTACCTCAGCACAGACGTCAATGGGGGAAACACCCTATTCCTTGGTTTATGGCATGGAAGCAGTCTTTCCCATCGAAGTTTACATACCCTCTCTCCGGATCATGAAGGATGCAGATTTGGGCGAAGATGACTGGATTCAGACCCGACTTAATCAATTGAATCTAATTGACGAAAAGAGACTTACTGCTGTTTGTCATGGCCAGACGTACCAAAAACGAATGATCAAGGCATTTAACAAGAAAGTTAGACGACAAGAGTATCAAGTTGGGGACCTGGTAATCAAGCGCATTATCTTACCTCAAGGTGATCCCAGGGGCAAATGGACCCCTACTTATAAAGGTCCATTTTTGGTTAAGAACATCTTCTCAGGAGGAGCGATGATTCTAACCACCATGGATGGTGACGACCTTCCTCACCCCTTCAATGCAGACATAGTAAAAAGATACTACGCATAATCAAAGACCCGCTAGGTTGACTGGCCTAGGCAAAAAGAAGGGCTTCCCGGTGAACCAAAAGGGTTCGGGCAAAAATAAAGGATGAAAATAAAAAATATGTACACCCGGCAAGTCGAAAACCTGAAAAGGCGGCTTGGGCAAAAATGGGTATCCCGGTGGACTGAAAACCCGAAAAGGCGGTCCAGGCAAAAGTTAGGGATTAAAGCGTAACACTATGTTTCATTGGACCACCTTGCATCCAGACTTCGGTATCGACTATCAGGCTCGGACGGCACCAATCAATCAGATTCATCTTCAACTAAGCAGCAAAGTGATGAGATGCTTGAAGATATAAAGGCAATAGCAGAGTTGGAACCCAGTGGGATTATTCACATAGCTGTTTTGTTTTCTTTTCACAAACTGTATAAATTCTATTTGTTCGGCGGCGTTCTCTTACTAGGACATCAGCCTCTTGTACAAAAACGCCTATTTTCAAGCCAAACTTCAAAATCAATACAAATTCATTTTCAGACAAATTTCAAATTGTTTTTCCTTTATATGTTTTGCTTTGTAAAGAACGTCCAATGTTCATTTTTGATATATGCATTTGACATTAATTGCTGCTCATAAATATTTACATGCGAAACAAAGGACGAATTATTGGTAATATCAGAAACAGGGGCAATAAGAATTGTCCGAGAAGTGTAGTTACTATGTCCACCAAGGTACCAAGGAAGTTTCAGCTGAAGAATATGACCAAGATACCGTCACTCCCCGCAGAGTAAAACAGTAAGGATAGATTTCCCAGCCGAGACTTGCAGCTATGTACAAATCAGTAATACTCTCCCCAAGAAGAGTTAATCTACCATCAGCCCCAAAAAGGCTGGGTATCCCCAGAAGGTCTTAATATTCCCCAGCGGAGTATAAAGATATTCCCCAGCAAGTATAAGAACATCCCCGGCAGTCTTAACATTCCTCAATGAAGTATAAGAATGTTCCCCGGCGGAATACAAGATACCCCTAGTGGAGCCATTTCCCCAGCGCAGTCTAAAAAAGCTTCCTCGCCAGAGTTGAATCATCTTACCCAGTAGATTATGGAAGCTTATCCCCTGCAGAGTACAAAATAAATCTCCCCAGCCAAATTCAGAGGAGTATCCCCACAAGAGTCTAACAGGATTATCCCTAGCAAGTTGCAACTGAAAGATCATCCCCAGCGAAGTTCTTTCTATCCCCAGCGGAGTTCATCATTAAAATCCCCAATAGAGCTTATCAACAGAATCCCCAGCGGGGTTATCGTTAAAATCTTCAGCAGAACGTCTCTTCCCCACAGAGTAATTCCCCTCGGAGTAATCTCTTCATTCCCCCAACGGAGTTCTTCTCTCCTACAGGTTTATCATCTTCATTCATCATCCCTAGCGGAAACGAAGAACTCAACTCTATTCTCCAGCAGCTCCGAGATTTATTTTCCCCAGCTAAAACATTATATCCCCATACATCATGATACATGCATATACGCATCATACCATACAATCTCATTTATGTTGAGAACATCATTGCTGGATCCATCTCATGAATTGCATATGACTGACCTTTTACCTTTCAAGAAGGATACAGTTAAGTTCTCAGCTTAGTCAAAGACCTGACCAGTTCTTAAATCTCAATTGAATTATCTTCGGTTGAATTCCAGATAAGGTTCTCAATCTCGATAGTTTCCCTACGTCATAGTGTGGATGGGTACTATAACCTCAACGGTATACTCCATTGAGCACGAGTCAGTTCCTAGATCTTGATGTTTTCCTCCGTCATAGTGTGGACAAGTTCTATAACCTCAACGGTATACTCCATTGAGCACGAGACAGTTCCTAGATCTTGATGAAGATGTTTCCTCTGTCATAGTGTGGACAAGTTCTATAACCTCAACGGTATACTCCATTGAGCACGAGACAGTTCCTAGATCTTGATGAAGATGTTTCCTCTGTCATAATGTGGACAAGTTCTATAACCTCAACGGTATACTCCATTGAGCACGAGATAGTTCCTAGATCTTGATGAAGATGTTTCCCTACGTCATAGTGTGGACGAGTACTATAACCTTAACGGTATACTCCGTTGAGCACGAGTCAGTTCCTAGATCTTGATGTTTTCCTCCGTCATAGTGTGGACAAGTTCTATAACCTCAGCGGTATACTATGTTGAGCACGAGACATTTCCTAGATCTTGATGAAGATGTTTCCCCCCAGTTGAATTATGGACAGGTTCTTAAGACTCAGCTGAGGCATTCTCTCAGTTGAAGTACAAGTAAGTTCCTAAATCTCAACAAAGGTTAGACTTCCCCAGCGGAATCTTTCACAACAACAGGTATGCAAGTTCTCGCTAAGAAATCTCTTATGCGATTGACACTCCTGTAGATGGAATCTGTAAGCCCATCCTCCTACAAACAATCTCCAAATGGCATCTATAAGCCCATTCCCGACATCACAATGTTGATGCTATACCATGCGAGTGCAAATTTTTGGGCACTCTAGTGTTCAATTATCTTCCACCTTCGGATCACGAAAGGCTCGAAAGCTAATCTATATCCTCAGGTTTAAGAAAATTGAACAGGGGCAACTGTTGTACCCCAAAATTTGCCCTCCCATATTCCTCAAGACTTGTCAAGTAGAAGCTTCAAGTTGCTCAAGTTGGCTCAAGGTTTGGACAGTCAAATCACCTCTTAAGGCAGTCAAGTCAAAATTAGGGTTTTGTGTTGCATCAAGGTCCTCACATCCATATGGCCTCAAGTGCTTCCCAATGTCTTAATATGTTCTTAAGTTCATCCATGTCAAATTTCAAGCCTTGCGGAGAAAGTTTGGTCAGTCAATTGCTCAAGAAGCCCAAAAATCGACTGTGTTTGGGCAAAAGTTTACTGTGTCCCAAATAACAGTCAAACCTCAATATTTTTTGTCAACATTCTCAATTTGAAGGTTAATTCATCATTTGATCAAGGGTTGATCATGATTCATCAAGGATTGCTCAAGATTCATCAAGATTCAAAAGTTGCTAAATTAGGGTTTTGTAGGAAAAGTCAACTTAACTTTTACCAAGCATAACTTTCTCATACTTTATGAGAAATGACCCATCCAAAGCTCATTTTGAATATGATGAAATTTCCTACAATCCATCTTCACACCCCAAGATCAATAAATGCACTCACAAAGAGTTACAAATTTGGACATTATAGGTCATTTTTGAAAGACAACAAAAACACCTTTTTTGCCAAAGCTTATAACTTGAGCATGGAACATCAAAATTAGATTAGACCAAAAGGGTTGATTAGAGGACATCTCAAGGTTTCTAAAAAGTCCAATAACACCTCCAAATGTTCAAAATTGAAGAAGTTATGCATTGTTGAAGTTGGGAATATTTCCAAAATTGCCAAAAGTCAGCCATCCTCAAAACTCCAGTTTTTGACAAAAGGGCCCACTTTTTTCACTTGATATGGTCTTGTCATGCCACACACGTATCCCATACTTGATTTCATGGCCATTCATTTATTTTTCTATTTTATTTAATTTTTATTGATTTAATTCATTTTTAATCAATATTAAATCAAATAAAATCTAAAAATTGATGAAATCATATCTTTGTGATTGGTTCAACTTTCAATTATCATCATGAATCAAATCCAACTCGTATCATGGCTTTTCATGCATAAAAAAATCAGATTTGGCCTATATTTGGGAACTTGATAATGGTGATCATATCAAATCTCAAAACCTTGAATGCACTTAGATTATGGCCCATGTTTTGACCTAAATTCATTCTATTATATGCACACAAGAGAGCCAGACCAGGAGGACGCACAAGGAACTGTTGAAACGGCCAGAACAAGTTTGGAAAAAACCTTGAAAAAGTGGAGATCGAATTCTGGTTTAGAGACATTTACAAAGCAAAAGCTGGACATAGCTCCCTTTCCTGATATTCTGTGAAGCTGTAGCAATCAAAACCAGCCCTTGAGACCATCTGAAACTCACTGTAAGTCATCACGAACCAACCTCTGAACATGGATTCCAAATCTCCAATTCTTGCATCTTTTCTTTAAAATCTTGGCATATTTGTGTTTGTTGTGTGATTTGGAACGTTTTGGCATCATTCAATTTTATTTTTAGGACCTGTATCATGATGCCCGAACCTAGGTTTCTTGCTTTTGTGTTTTAGGCATATTTTATGCAGGATAAATTGAGGCTAATGATGGGTATATGAATGATCAGGGGAGAGAGACGAATGCAATGATGGTTTCCATAAGCATTTATATGGCCTGTAGCTCCTGATAGGATGATGCCATGGATTTAGTTGCAGACTAAAATCCGCAGGTAAACGAACCAGTCTTCGTTGAAGAAGACAAAGACGTGGCTTAGCGTGATTGGTCCATTCAAACAAATTGCGCATTTTTTTTATTTTTCCAGGCATAATTAATTGTTTATCATATAATATTTGTTTTCCATTCCACTAACAACTAAGCAGCGTGGATGAGTTGGCCAAGGGAGCGTGTCAATGAGCATTGGGACCTGGGTTCGAATCCCAGGTCCCCCAAAACTTTGTTATAATTTTTCTTCAGGTACTCATGTGCAGCGCCCAAAGCGTGGACCACCATATTTCTCATCCCATCAAATGCCAAGTGGCTTCAGGCCAAGATCCAAAGGCCAGAGTTGCAGATCCACCATATTCTAAAGTCAACCAGCGCATATTGGAATGGAAAAGTCAAAGCAGGCTGATTGAATTTGGGCCTGGATATTACTGACTCCACCATCAAATTAAGACCACACCCCCCATTTTGGTTTATTTCTTTTTCTCTCTATATTTATTTTATTTAATTATTATTATTATTAAAAATTAACAAATTAACATTTTTTATATAAAATCAGAAAACCCTAAAAAAATAATATTTTTATTAATTTCACTATTTTATTATTTTTGTAAATAAATTTTAGTCAATTAATTTAGTTTTTTTTTAATTAGGTACAATTTTAATATCTTTTGCATTAAATTAAAATTAATTTAGAATTAGGTTTTTAATATTTTTAACCATTCTTATTTTATATCCTTAATTAAAATAAAAACCCAAAAATATTTTCATTTAATTAATTAATTCAATTATTAATTTAGATTAATTTTTAATTCAAAAAAATAACAAAATATGCTTTCTTTAATAAAAAGGGTCAAAACCCTAAGACACTCTGATTTAATTTTCTCTCGTGCGAATTGTTTTTGATCCATATTTCAATATTGTAACTGCTTCGGGAATGTAATATTTTTTTAATTAGGATTTTATTTATCGCTTTTATTTACTTTTCGCAATTTAATTTTAAAGGGTTTGTTTTTGGCGATGTAAATACCCGACGCCTTGTAATAGCTTAGATTTATTTTCCGCAATTTAATCCCGCACAATATTAACTGTTAGATGTTTGAATACTAGGCAATGCATGACAAGATTAAAATTTAACCTAAAATCAACAATAGCTCACCATTGACATGCACAGATAAGAATTAACCGAATTGACACACTTGCACATGCCACTCTTAGGGTACACCTCACTTGGTTGCCTCGAACGTGGTCATTGAGTATAGGAAGTTTTAGAGGTCGCCCTCTTGTCCAAAGATCATAAGTTGCCTCGAAACGGTTGCCTCGGATAAAATGATCTAAGACATTAGGGTTACCGCTAAGGCGTCCTAACATTGCTTTAGTGACCACACGTCCCTTAATCAAATTGACCCTTAAACTCCAAAAACGGTGCTACCTACTCATCAATAGTGGGATAGCATTGTCTAGAGGACATTTGCACAGTCTAATTCCTTTTTGAGTAGGTAGATGGTTCTTTAGTACTTGCTCCTTTTAAACAAAACAAAACTTTTCGCACTTACACCCCTTTCAAAAAAAAAACTCTTTTCAAACCCACAAACACAAAGAAAAGCAAACTTTTGAAAACACAATGAGCAAGTACCTAAGAGCCCGTGGATAACCACGGATAGAAAGGGTGCTAACACCTTCCCTTTCTATAATCTACCTCCCGAACCCAAGAAATATCTCAAAAAGGAATTTTTATGTGCTTTCGTCCTTTCCTTGTTGGATAAAATAAAAGACAGTGGCGACTCTTGCTTACCGCGACATTTTACGAAAACAAACGCAAAACGCGAACCAGCATTCCAAAACAGTCAGTTCTATTCCCACCGATCACAATACTTATCTTTTTTAAATATAGATCTAGATCAATTATTTTTTAACTTAAACCATTTTTATAAATTAAAACAAAAAACAACAAAAAGATTTTTTTATATCTTAGGATTTTTAGACGTCTTTTCAAATTTGCGCGTTATTATTCTTTCGCACTTCATTTTATTATTGTAACTGTATATTGGGATGTAATAGATGATTAGTAGGACCTTTACTGCTTTTATTTATTTTTCCCCCAGTTTTAGATATGTACATAATCCCCCTCCCCGAAGCCTTGTAATAGCTAGGTTTTATATTTCTGTGGTTTTAAATTATTGCAATTATTAACTGCTAGATGTATGACTAATAGGATTGTATGGTAAGAATAATCAAACATTAGCAAACTTAACACAAGACTAAAATAACTGAACATAACACACCTTGCACATATGCACCCTTAGGGTATACCTCACTTGGTTGCCTCGGAAAATAATGGTCATGTCCCTTGAATGTAGGGATACCCTTAGCAAAGGCCCTCGGTTAAAATCATCATAAAGATCATGGTCCCTCGATGTCCCTCGAAGTTGCCTACGGTATATGATCTTGTCCCTCGATGTTGCCTACGAATATATGATGACAGTCCCTTCGAAATTCTAAGGTATCCCTACATGTTACCTTCAATGACCATTACGTCCCTTTCGAATTGACCCTTACAAATTCCAACGACGGTGCTACCTATTTCTCAATAGTAGGATAGCGCTGTCTAAAGGAAACAAGAATAGAAACGATCTTTTTTTCGAGTAGGTAGATGCTAGTAGGTACTTGCTCAAATCAAACTTTTTCACACCAAACACTTTTCAAACAAAGTTTTCAAAAACACTTCGTAACACTCTTGAGGACAGAAACAAGGGTTAAAACGAAGTAAAACAAAACTTTTCAAAACAAGCACACACAAGCAATTCCAAAATGAGCAAGTACCTAAGAGCCCATGGAAAACCATGGATAGAAAGGGTGTTAACACCTTCCCTTTCTATAATCTACCCCCCGTACTCAGAAACATCTCGAAAAAGGTTTTTCTGTTCTTTTTCCTTTTCCTTGTTGGATATAATAAAAGTCGGTGGCTACTCTTGCTTACCGCGACATTTTGCAAACAAAAAACGCAAAATGCAAACCAACAGTTTTCAAAACAGTCTGGTTCTGCCACCGTATCACACCTTGAAGTACCAAGATAGAATGTTGATGACAAATGTCCAAGACAAGAAGTCCAACATCAGTCCCCGGAACAAAGGCAATGGTTGTAACACCTCGAATTTTGTTGAGTTTATTTTTAATAAATTAGTTATGTGATGTTGTATGCTTGTATGCGTTGGTGATGTTTTGCGGTATTGAGATGCCTTCATGAGGAGTTTTCACCTAATAAATATAGAAAATGAGGTATTTATGGTGTATGACCAAAAATGTAGACTCATAGGGTGGAAGGGGATTATTATTCAAATATTATTATTTTAATTGAAATATTATAATAATATTATGATGATAATTATTAAATAATTATTTTTGTGAAGGGGGGCATAAGTGGAATATGATATTAAGGGTCTAGAGGATAAATTAGTAAAATAAGAGAAAAGAGAAGTTTTGTGCAATCGTAGAAATGAAAAATATAACGAAAGAGGAGAAAAGTGCACCAATAGGGCTAGGGCAAGGGAGAATCCATTGTAGAAGCTTGGTAACCATCAATATAAGGTAAGGATGGAGTTCCAACTTTTTAAGGGATGATATAATGATGGGTATGTGGGGATTTTGATTGCCATGGTTGTTGTGTATTTTTGTTCATGAAATTATTATTTATGTGATTGAATCCATATGATAAAATGTTGATATTTATGGTTGAATTGATGTAATAGATGTCATAGAATAAGTATAAATGTTTTGTAGTATATGTGTATGAGTTATGAAATTGAAAGACACAATGTTGATTGTAAATGTGAGGTTTTGGGGTTGAAATGACTGGTTTTCATACTTAAAACAACAGAAAAACTGATTCTGGGTAGTGGAAATCAATAAAACCATTTTGGGAAATCAATTTCCAATTCAAAAATTGATAAAATTGGCCTCTGGAATGCAGGAAATCGATTTCCTAAAAAGGGGTAATCGATTTCCGTCAGTTCTGGTAGCATTTTTTTTGTAAAACATCAAAAATTCATAACTTAAGCTTCGGGTGTCCATTTGACGCACCATTTGAACCTGTGGAAATCTAATACAGTGTATTTTATTGTAAAAATGGTTTAATATTCTGGAAATAAATTTAATTGGTGTGTAATGAGGTTTTGTGGTGTCGGTGTAACATGTCGGTGTTTGCAGTAGGTGATTTAATTACTACTATGTGATGTGATGACATGCTTTGTGAATTGTAATACCAGGATATTATGCTGTTGTAATGTTATAATTAAGTGTGACAATGCTTTATGAAGTTATATGAATTATGTATAATATGTTGCATGTGTGATGATGATGATGATGATGATGATGATGATGGCCTGTATTGGTGTGTTACATTGATAGGTAGGAATATAAGTGCATAGTGTATTATTGTATGTTGGTGTTACATGCATTCATGGTGAGAGCTTATGCTCTGTTAATGGTGTAGGTAGAGAAAAACACTAGAGAGGGGGGTTTGAATTGGATTTTAAAAACTTTTCCCCTTTTGAAAACAATTTTATAAAACTGTGAAGAAATATATAATTCTAAAAATGTAAAGAGACACGTTCAGTTTATCCAAGTCCGCCTCTAACTAGGCTACATCTTGTCCACCCTCCTCATATGATTTTGCCTTCAACCAGTACTTAATCCACTATAACCAAATTTGATTAAAATTCACAACAATAAGTTTGATCAACCTTGTTGACAACCCCAACAAGTTCAGTTGATCCTTATTGTCAATTCTGCAAAGACCACAACCTATGCCTTCTTGAGAATCCTGACTCAACTGAGACTCTCAAGGAACAATACAATGATACTTCAGTGATCTCCACGAGATATAACGATCATTAATCCCTTAAGAAATCTGACCAACCTGGTGTTTCTTAACAGGATTTCATCCACGATGACCGCAACCAAAGTTTATCCAAGTATCAGATCTTCACTAGATCACTTAAGGCAACACTGATTCCGAACATAATAGCTTTTCTGGAGATTACATGAGTGCTTATTATCAAGAAGATTACTCCTGATTTAAGTACATATTATTTAACACAATTATGAGAAATAATTTTTGTGTTAAAACAATTTACATGAAGAACTTAAGCTATAACACAATATGAGTAACAACTCTTGTGTTTACATTATTCCTCAAAGATGAATATAATCTATGTTTGAGTGCAACGTCTTGTAGTCTTCTTGTCTTCATCTTCTTTGTTAAGCAAGTTATGAGCAATAACTCCTTGCTTATTCATATTTCTACCAAGATGTATTTGATGAGAATTAATGTAGCACCTTGTAGAACTCTTATTTTTTTATCCTCTTTCTTTTTGGTTAGCTTAAGCATGTTCAACGTAACAGCTCCAACAACATCTGCATCCATGGATTTTCAGCAATTTTACATCATTTCATTGATCTCCTTTTATAGCCTTCAAAAAGAGACGTTGTAAGTATAGAAAAGTATTTTCTCCTTCCAACGGTTGATTCTCAACTGATAGATTCAAGAGAGGTTTGGAACAGTACGAAACGTCACTTTCCTTATCTTGCTGCTTGCAGTTGTTAGCATAAAATATGGGAAACAACTTCTTTAAATAGTACAACCAATATCATGATAGTGAAATTTATGGTTTACTGTTTGTACTGTATTCTTCTTGACTAATTTCTTGATCTTTATCTTCTAATGGTGTACTTCTGATTCTGAAGTATTAAGCTTGGAAGAGATCAATCACTTCGTCTTTGTTCTTCTGATGAATGACTGATGAGTAGTTCAGAAACTACTTTGTTGTTGTAGAATATGAACATCAAGTTATTAGAACCTTGAATTGTCTTTAGAAATAATAGCAACAACCATTCTGAAACACGACGCTTGACTTCTGATCTTAGAACTAGTCTTGAAGGTGTAGTCCTAATCTGATCTGAGAGATGAAGATTAAGTGAGAAGGTGTTTCATTTCAGAATCTTTCAATAGTGGATTCTTGTCTTCAGATATTTAAGCAATGACTTATCTGAGAAAGAAGTCTTTTCGTTATAGGCAAAAGCTTTTTTGATGGTGATATCAAAATCTTTTCTGATGTTTAGATCTAGAAATCAGATATTGTGGCAACAACCTTTCTGATTCTCAAGTCTTTTAGTTCTTGAGCTTTTATTCTTTTCTTGCTGGATTGATTTTTGATTGAAGAATTATAATGATCCTGAAGATTCTTATTTTTTGTAGAGTCAGAGTCTTTCAGATATCTGAACATTTTCTTCAGATATACAAGCAACAATTTATCTGAGGAACAACTTCTTTGAGTGAAAGCTTTACTGACCCACTTCGTATTGCTCTTGTCTTGATATTTAATAATCAGCTTTTCTGAGCTACATATGTGATGTCTGATTTTTGTAGTAGAAGCTTATATTAGTACATCTGATTTTGACGTCAAATTCCTTCTTTCAGATCTCTTGAATTTCTATCTTTGGATTGAACGGAAAGCATTAGCTTATGTTAGCTACATCTAGAATTCTTTTCTCTGGATATCTGATATCTTCGTTCTTGAGAGTTGCGCTTTCCTGAGGACGTCCTTGATTCCCTTTTTTATGAACAACATTCCTTAGAACTATTAATGTTTCTTTAGAAATGATCACAATAGTTATTCTGATTAGTGGATTGACTTGTGAAAATATCATTCTTTAATATTGTCTTCCAATGAACTATATGGTGTTGTTTTGAAATGAGTCCACAAGATCTTTCTTTCTTTGATCCTTTCTTCTGATGGAATAATTCTGATGTTGAATAGAAGTGTGTATTCCATGAACTATCCGAGTCTTCAGAATCTTGACTTTGTCTTCAGAGATATGAGCAACAACTCTTCTGATGAACAAATCTTGACTTATGAGCTTTGCGTTGGAAGCTTGAGTTCTTCTTAGAAACTCATCGAGATTCTTTTCTTGTCGAACATTCAGCATTCAACAAAACTACTGATGACTCATTAGAAACGAACTCAATGGTTTTTCTTTTGAGTGATTAAGTGATCTGATGATATCTTGATTAAGACTATCCTGAATTCTAATATATGCACACTCAATGAAACCATTATAACTAAAATTGTTCTTCTTAAAATATATGCATTGTTATCATCAAAATACAGATCCAAATCTTGTTCTAACAATCTCCCATTTTTTGATGATGACAAAACCATGTATTTTGGTGGAACAATTTTACAAGGTTAAATCATAAACAAAGTAATATAAGAGTTTAGAAAACTCCCCCTAAGTTGGAAACTCCCCCTGGGATAAACAATCTCCCCCTGAATGATAAACTTATGATCTTTCAGAGCTTAAGAGCATTGTTATCCTTTTTGAATCTGATCAATCATAAATGATTAACCTTTAAGCTTATCATATTATCCATGTTTTCTCAGAACATTAGAAATAATGGTCGTTCTTTATCAGATCTTGATTTATCTGAGTGAATGCAATGATTCGTTCGAAATTTTCTTATAACAAACATGTACATTCTAAGTACTTTGGTAATTTATATCATGTTAGAATGTCATGTAAATCATGGGTTTTAGAGAGTGGATATATATCAAAATAATTACTCTTTCTCCCTCTTTTGTCATAATAAAAAAGATATAAGAAATGCTTAATTAAATTTTTGAAATGTTTTAAGCACATCTGAATAAATTTGAAAGACAAATAAAAAGACTTGAATTCACAAACTTACGAAGTACATATGATTAACAACATAACAAACAAGAAGACAACAAATAATAATCAAAAGACGACATTAAAAGGACACAACAAGAGAATTTATTTCCTTATGTAATGCAATCAAACTCGAAGGACATAAATAGTAATTAAATACGAGAAGAGAAAGGAAACAAATGTAATTTCCAAGATAATGTAATCTAGAGGGCATAAAAAATATGAAAATGAATAGATTTTACTAATTAACTTTTCTTATCAGCAAAAAAAGATTTCAATATTTTCTTGATTGAGAAAACAAACAGTAACATGCATGAAGTAGAAAAAAATAGCTAAGTTAGGCAGAAAAATATTCAAACATAACTTAATGATAATAAAGTGCCTAAGGTAGAGAACTGTTTTGGTTGTTTTGTTCAAACTGTCTAATAAAATCCTTAATGAAGTTGTTGAATTTCGCTTGTTTGGCAAACATATCTCTAATAGTGACTTGTTCCTTCTGCATTTACTCCATTGTATTTAGAAGCCTCGAAAATAAGCTAGAACTCTTTCTGGAAAGTTCTTCAATCTCAGCTTGTTCCTTTCTGGCAGCTTCTCTTTTTACGGCCTCTTTCTCAGCTTCTTTTTTCTCAGTTGCTCTATGAGCTTCCAAATCTAGGGCTCTTTCTTTTTCTTCAATAACATACTTATCTTTGGAATGATCAGAAATATTTTGGATTCTAAGAAATTTAACATTTATCCATCTGCTAAACTTGTCCCAGGTGTTTCCTAGATAAGAGGAATTCGTACTTGAGCCAGATAAGTTACAGAGTTTTTCAATTTTTTTCAAAGCATTTTCTTTGAAAAGTGAGGTGATATCTTCAAGACACCGAGTTGATGTATCAGAACTCTGATGGTCAAAAGTAATTCCTTTAGTGGGTCTTTCTTCTGGTTCTGTTGAGTTGATTGATGAATTTTGATTACCGACAAGATTTAGTGAGGGAGGATTAGAAGCTTCTAATATGGTTATTGAAATTTGTAGGGTTGGAGTGATGGTAGAAGAGGAGATGTTTATAGTGAAATGAGGAAAAATTTCAGAGGGACTGGTTGAGAAAGTGATTAGTGCAATAAAGGTGGTTAGAAAAGCAGTTTCTGAAAGAATTGTTTGAGAATTAATTGGTGTAAATGAAACTGTAGATTTTGGAAGAGGTGAGGTGGTAACAATTGTGGAGTATATTGGAGTGGATGAAGGGATAGTTTAAACAAAATTTCTTAGATCATAACTTGAAGAAATGGGAGAAGAGAGATAATCAGAAGGCTTGTAATCATATGGGGAATGTACAGTTGTAATTATTGTGGTTGTGTTTTCAGTTGAAGTTCCTCTTTTCTTTTGTTTATTTTTCTGTGAAGACTCATAATCTTGAAAAATGGCTCCAATCATCAATCCTTTCTTACTAGATAGATTCACATCTAGCGGAAAGGTATGTGGATTCTTGCCCTTCCAATTTCTTACTTCAGCATGGTTTGCTTCTATGCTAGATTTCATGAAGAGAATCATTACCTCCAGACTAACATTTTGATTCTGGGTTAGAACTGTGGATATTTACTTGAAATGTCAGCATTCATAGTCTTTTCTTCCAGTGGTTTAGATACTTTTTCCAGAATCTCCATTTCTACCAGATTTGCGGTATTGAAGGATTCTCCAAAATTCTTCTCAAGGTCTTTTTCATCCAAATCTTTCAGTTCAATACTCTTATTTATGATACAAGAGATGAATCTTCCTTAAGGAATGTAATTCTTCTTCCCATCACTTTCGTCTCTTGTCTTTCTCACATTGTCTCTCAATTGGTAAAACAGAAGAGAGAGCGATAAGATTTATACGAAAACCTGAGGAGATGAAATACAACAGATATAGAAGATCTCTAGGTATGCAGGCTTCATATTTCCTTAGATATTCTTGAAAAATCATTGACACAAGGATTTTGGCCCAAATCCTTAGATTATCATGAAGACCATATGTCTTTGAAGCCTTTTGTCTTTTAAAGATAACTTGATAAATTTGTACCACATCCGACCATCTATTATTTGCTTCATAGCATTTTATTCATTTCCCATCATGATCAAGAGCTCTTGCGATGATTTGTTCATTGATGATGACTTTTTTCCCTTTGACAAACGAAACTATTTGGTAGGTGTCTGATTTTCCATGTGTGATACGGTGGGAGAACTGACTTGAGGTTTTGCGTTTTTTGTTCGCAAATGTTTCGGTTTAGCAAGAGTCGCCACCGACTTTTTATTTTATCCTAAGGAAAGGTTAAAAAGCACAGGAAAAACCTTTGAGATGTTTTCGTGGGTTCGGGGAGTAGATTATAGAAAGGGAAGGTATTATCACCCTTTCTATCCATGGTTATCCATGGGCTCTTAGTTACTTGCTTAGATCACTTGCCTTTGCTTTTTCAATTGTTTGAAATGGTGCTTTGTGTGTGTGGTTTTGAAAATGTTTTGAAAAAGATGCCTTGTCTAGGCAACCTTTGTAACAATTCGTATTTGAATATTTTACAAAGGTGTTTGTCTTTTTTAAAAGATAATTCAATGTTTTTGAAAGTTGTTTTGAAGTTGTGTTGTGGAGTGTGTTTGAAAAATGGCAAGGATGTTTTGCAAGAGTTTTGATCAAGTAACTAAGAGTTGTCTACCCTATTTTACTCAAAGATCTTTCTTATGTTTTTAACCCTTTTAACAGTGTTGTTTCACCATTGTATTTAGTGAACAACCTTGTGTTAGGATGTTAACGGGACGGGCGCAGGTCATTGTTTAGACCATGAAAGCAATAGTGTCAAGTGTCTTTGAAAATTTTCTTAAGGGACTTGATCATTTTTGTTTAGGCAACTTGATAGCGTCATCGAGGGACTATGATCATTTGATTTGTTTTTGTTTTTCCAAAGACACTTAACATGCAAACATGGCCCATTTTTGAAGGCAACAAGTGGATGAAACCCTAGGGGTGCAAGTGTGCATTGTTTGTTTTTCATGCATTTGTCTTGTATTAGATTATCTAGCGGTTGATTTTGAATCTTCACATACAAACCCTAATTACTATACAGTATATAGAAAGCGATAAATTGCGGGAATTTAAAGTCTAAGCTATTACAAATAAGTATCCGGGGATGGGGGTACAAATGTTTACAAATGGGGATGAGTCTCATCAGAATAGTAGTGTCCAAATATTATTTACAACCAAATCGAATCGTCACATTCTCAATGTAAAATATAGCAAGGTATAAGAATCAAAGATAAACAAAATTATTGTGCCATTGTGATACGGTGGGAGAACTGACTTGGGATTTGCGTTTGTTTTCGCAAATGTTTCGGTTGAGCAAGAGTCGCCACCGACTTTTTATTTTATCCTAAGGAAAGGTTAAAAAGCACAGCAAAAACCTTTGAGATATTTTCTTGGGTTCGGGGAGTAGATTATAGAAAGGGAAGGTATTAGCACCTTTTCTATCCATGGTTATCCATGGGCTCTTAGTTACTTGCTTAGATCACTCGCCTTGTATTTTCAATTGTTTGAAATGGTGCTCTGTGTGTGATTTTGAAAGATGTTTTGAAAAGAGGCCATCGTTGTGGCAACCCTTGTAATGATTCTTGTTTGAATGTATACAAAGGTGTTTGTCTTTTTGAAAGGTTTTCAATATTTTGAAAGTTGTTTTGAAATTGTGTTGTGGAGTGTGTTTTGAAAATAGGCAAGTGTGTTTTGCAAGTTGATCAAGTAACTAAGAGTTTTCTACCCCTAAATTTACTCAAAGATTTTTCTCATGTTTTAAACCCTTTAACGGTATTGTTCCACCATTGTATTTGGTGGACAATCTTGTGTTAGGATGTTAACGGGACGGGCGCGGGTCATCGTATGGACCATGATAGCAATTTTGCAAAGTATCTTAGCATTTCTTTTGAGGGACTAAGATCATTTTTGTAAGGCAACTTTGGATAGCGTCATCGAGGGGCTATGATCTTTTGATTTTGTTTGTTTTACCAAGATACTTTGCATGCGTAACATGACCCATTTTTGAAGGCAACAAGTGGATGTAACCCTAGGGATGTTTGTGTGCAAGTGTGCTTTATTGCATACAAGAGTTTATCTTTGAATTAGGATTTTCTATTTCATTGATTTTATCTTGCCATACACACCCTAATTACTAGCATTTATTTGAAAGCAATAAAAAGCAGAAATATAAAATCCTATGCTATTACAACAATTAGGGGGGTGGGGATACATATTTGTACATGGGGTGGTTCAACGAGAAAAGTAGACAAGAAAAGAAAATAACAAAACAAGATAAAGAGAAAGAGAGAGGGAGCCAGCGCGCTGCTGAGAGGTCATCAGAAGTTCTGACTCAGGCCCGCTGCTAGATGATCAACCTTTTGGTTAAACTGTATGAGTCAGAACTTCTGACTCTGGCACCTGCAAAACAGAAACCTGTTAGTGGGAAGATCAGAAGTTCTGACCCCCCTGTGCTGCAAGACAAAAGTTTGTTAGTGGGGAAATTAGAAGTTCTGATCCTGCTGGAAATACAATAATTCTCAGAAGTTCTGATATTATTGACAGCAAAACAGGCTTCAGATGTGCTAACGTCTAAGTCAGCACTTGGCTTCTCCCTGTGCTAATCAGAACATCTGCAAATTTGTTATTTTTCCATAAAACAGAAAACATGTTTGGAACAGCTTCAGCAAATGTCAGAGTGGTTTAGGAGACAGAACCAACAAGGTCACAGGCAGGTTCTATGCTGGCTCACTTCATATCTAAACGTTCTGAGGTATGAAAATCCTCAGAACACAAACAACAGCAACTTGATATTTACATTATGTTTATTTGAGCATGCAAAGCCGATGATGCTTAGCAGCGTGATGAAGGTCAGCAGGTGCTTACCTGGCTGTTGGAAAAGTTTGTGGATGAGAGCTAGCTTTTGGCTCTGATGGTGTTCTGGACAGGTTCATTTTGAAAGGGGTAGATGAAGGTGTATGTGTATGTATGGTCAGAGGTTGAAAGGGTGTTCTTTAGTCACAAAGAAAACTGGGTATTGATGAAGTTTGAAGGTAAGAAATTCAAAGTTATGAAACGCTGGAGATTTTGGCAGAGTTTCACAGCACTTTCTTGCTAAAAATTTCTGTTTCTCTTCTAGCAATTTTTTCTGGTTTTTTGGACGCCCTTTTTCAGTGGACAATGGTTCTCTATTTATAGGCAAAGCTCTTGTGGATTTCTTGAACATTAAAGGCGCCAACAGAGGTTGAATTGTTCTTTGAAAGAAATTCCTCGGAAGTTGTGATAATAGATAGCCTTTCAGCCTAGGCTGGAACAGCAGGCATGGATTGGGGAGAAGTGACCTCTTAGGTGGACGGTGGCGCGTAGACCCATGCTTGAACCTGCATAAAGGCGTTTACCAAGCCACACGTGAAGGGACTACTTGGATGAATGTTTAGGAGTGGTTGGGAGCATTAATGAGCATTAAATAGTGATGAGACTTATCAACACCAATATTCTGGTAATAGAAACAAAACTTTGAACCAGCAGTTCTGTTTTACCAAAAACAACGTAAACCATGCTCTGGTCTTGGCCCCCTGTTGTCTTAGCAAATTCTGGGGATTCTCCTGACCTTCTGACACGTTCCTTGGATTTGCTTCTGGAAATCCTGGACTTAGAGATTCTGTATCAGTGTAACACCCACTCTTCTGACCTTTTCATCTTCTGATTTCAGCATGTTCTAAAGGAGCCTTCAGACTTCCTTGCCTCCTTTGCATTCCTTTAGCAAATTCTGGCTGAACTTGCGTAATTACTGAAAGAGCTATGTTCTGTTTGAGGCTTACGTGTTGAACCATGTTTGTAACTTCTGACTGAGTTGACGTAGCTGCTGAAGAGCCAACTTCTGATTGCGTTGAGCCAAGCTAGCAACTTATGACCGTTTCTATCTGGAGTTTGGTCCAGAAGTTCTGAAGCGCTATTTTCTTCTTAAACACCCATTTTTAGAGAAAAATTCCAAATGTTTAGAATTTAATTTTTTTCTCAAGATAAAAGCGTTGCCTTTGGAGCTTGTGTGATCATTTTGTTCTTGTAAATGGTTTGCTTGGGAAGAAATGATAATTCAGGATTTGGATTTGTTTCAGAGAGACTCTGAGATTCCAAGATGATTTCCTGAAGAAAGAGAGGGCAAATTTTGGGGTACAACAGTTGCCCCTGTTCAATCTTCTTGCGCCTGAAGAGTTAGATTGGCAGATTCGCCTTTCGTGGCTCGAAGGTAAAAGGAGATTGGACACTAGAGTGCCCTTAAATTTGCACTCGTCAAGACGTGGATGCGGGAATGGGCTTAGAGATGCCATTTGGAGATGGGCTTAAAGATGCCATCTAGAGGGGTGACAAAATTTTGTCGGGGATGGGCTTAAAGATGCCATATGAAATGTTTGTTGAACTGTAATGTGATAGATCAGAAAAATGAGGGTCAAAATGGTATCCGCACCTGGAGTGCATTTGAACTATATCTGGAGACTGAGATTGTACGAGCAAAAGAATGGCCTCCGTGTCTGGGGCGTATCTGAGCTGGAACTGGGTTTAAAGGTAGAATGAATATCAGAATGACTGCCGTGTCTGGAGTGTATCTGTATTGTATCTGGGTAACAGAGAAATATCTATATGGAGCAACTGCGTGCTGGGGACAAATTCTGAATGAGTGACAGAATGGCAACCGTGTTTGGAGCGTATCTGGACTGTATCTGAAGTTGAAAGTTGTATGAGTAGCAGAATGACTTCCGTGTCTGGAGTGTATCTGAAACTGTATCTGAAGTTGAAAGTTGTATGAGTAGCAGAATGACTTCCGTGTCTGGAGTGTATCTGAAACTGTATCTGAAGTTGAAAGTTGTATGAGTAGCAGAATGACTTCCGTGTCTGGAGTGTATCTGAAACTGTAACTGGGATTGAGATCCGTATGAGTAATAGAATGACTTCCGTGTTTGAAGTGTATCTGAAACTGTAACTGGATCTAAATAAATGACAGAATGACTTCCGTGGAGAACGCACTGGGGAGAATCAAACTGTTGTGGTAAGGTTCAGAATGGTATCCGTGCTTGGAATGCATTAAACCTCGAGGTGGATAAGTGAATCTGAATGAGAGATAGAATGGCTGCCGTGCCTGGAGCGTATCTAGTCTGTATCTGATCGCTGTAGTCTGAATGAGTAGTAGAATGACCGCCGTGTCTGGGGTGTATCTGTACTATATCTGACTTGAGATTCTAAATGAGTGATAGAATGACCGCCGTGTTTGGGGTGTATCCATACTGTATCTGAATAATTGTTAATGATAGCCTTTTAATCTTATCCTGAAAAGGATGAAATGTTAGCTAAAACACAAAGTTATGTTGCATGATATGTATGATGCAATATATATGTTATACCAATGTTTATGATATATGAATGTAATGAATGCGCATGTAAGCTGAAGAGCTGTCTTGCTGAGGATAGATGAATCCTGGATGGCTAGAGATAAAAGAATCTTGACTGCTGCCAGGGAAAGTGAATCCTTGACTGCTGCGGGGATTGCAAGAATTTTGATCGTTGAGGATGAGACATCCTTGTTGACTACTGCTGGAGAATCAGGAGCTTGGGTTGTATGCCAATCTACTGGGGATTCCTGTCCTGAGGAGATCTTCACTAGGGAACATCTGAGTATCCTGTGAGGAACTGAGAATGAGAGTCTTCATTCTGCTTGGGGAATGCAAGATCTTCAATTGTTGAGGGATCTTAGGACCACTGCGGGAAATTGGAATTCCTTGGTGACTTGTAGGAAATGAGAATTTTTGATGGTCTCTACTGGGGAGTTCAGAACCTGATAGACTCATGCTGTAGAGGTATGACTGAGAATCTTCAGTTTGGTGGGAAGTATCTCTGTGGGGAGAAGGTTCACTAGTTTGGTTCTGCTGGGGATTGATAGTTGGAATGTTTAGCTCCACTGGGGATTGGATTTTCAGATTTTTGAGGCTCCACTGGGGATACTGAAACTCTGAGGGGAATTGAGTTTTGGAAGGCCCTCTGGCTGGGGAAATCAGTTTTGAGAAAGCTCCTGTTCTGCTGAGGACCTTAAAGTTTAACTCTGTTTGGGGAATTAAGTTCTGGATTGAGGAATTTGGAGTTTAAATCTGCCGGGGATTCCTTCCGAGAGGGCATCAAGATGCCAATCTGTACTTTCAACCTATCAGTAATCATCTTTTCCTGATTTGTAAGAAAATGATTATGTTCAAATGCATATGCCTATTTAACAAAACATTGGACGTTTCTCAAATAAAACATAAGTGCAAAAGAGAAAAAGGAAGTCAAAACAAATTTCTGTATTTGGAAAAGTATTTATATTAACTTTCTATGAGTATCTTTGTACAAAGGAGACAGGCATCCTAGTAAGAGGACGTCGTCGTAAAAATTGAAAAATTTATACAAAAGAAAGATGGCTATGTGAAACAATTCTATGGGATCCCCATTCTGCTCTAGCCTTCACAACTCTGAATATCTGTCCATTCAATGCTTCATCCGCCGATGACTGGATTGATCAGAAACTTGGAGCTGGTTGATGAAGAGATTATTCTTAAAGTGATCCGACGAGACACAGTCATACGCTTTAATTCCCTAACTTTTGCCTGGATTGCCCTTTCGGGTTTTCAATCCACCGGGAAACCCCTTTTTGCCCAAGCCGCCCTTTCGGGTTTTCGACTTGCCGGGTGTACAGATTTTTTTGTTTTATCCCTAATTTTTGCCTAAACCTCCCTTTCGGGTTTTCGGTTCACCGGGATGCCCATTTTTGCCCAAGTTGCCCTTTCGGGTTTTCGACTTGTCAGGTTATTTTATGCGTAGTATCTTTTGACTATGTCTGCGTTCGCAGGGTGTGGCAAATCGTCGCCGTCCATGGTGGTCAGAATCATCGCACCACCAGAAAATATGCTCTTGATCACAAATGGCCCTTCGTAAGTAGGAGTCCATTTGCCCCTGGGATCACTTTGCGTCAAGATAATCCGCTTGATTACGAGATCTCCGACTTGGTATACTTGACGTATGACTTTCTTGTTGAAAGCCTTGATCATCCGTTTTTGATACGTCTGACCATGGCAAACAGCAGCGAGTCGCTTCTCGTCGATCAAATTGAGTTGATCAAGTCGGATCTGAATCCAATTGTCTTCATTTAAACCCGCGTCCTTCATAATCCTTAAGGAAGGGATTTAAACTTCCATGGGTAGGACAGCTTCCATGACATATACCAAAGAAAATGGGGTTGCCCCGGTTGAAGTACGTGCTGTGGTACGGTATCCGTGCAGAGTAAACGGTAACATCTCATGCCAGTCTTTGTAGGTGACTGTCATTTTCTGAATGATCTTCTTAATGTTTTTGTTTGCAGCTTCAACAGCACCGTTCATCTTCGGCCGATAGGGAGATAAATTGTGATGATAAATCTTGAACTGTTCGCATAGAGCGGTGATCATAGTATTATTCAGATTTGTACCGTTGTCTGTGATGATCCTGTTGGGGACACCATACCGGCATATGAGGTTCTGCTTGATGAAGCGGGCAACCACATTTTTAGTAACAGAGGCGAAGGAAGCTGCTTCGACCCATTTGGTGAAATAGTCAATAGCAACCAAGATGAAGCGATGTCCATTGGATGCCGTGGGCTTGATCTCTTCAATCATGTCAATACCCCACATTGCAAATGGCCAAGGAGCTGTCAGCACATTGAGAGGAACAGGAGGAATATGAATCTTGTCAGCGTAGACTTGACACTTGTGGCAAGTACGGGAATGTTGATGGCAGTCAGCTTCCATGGTAGACCAGTAATAGCCTGCCCTTAGAATCTTTTTAGCCATAGTATGTCCGCTCAAGTGGGTGCCAAATGTACCGCTGTGTATCTCAGTCATGATCAACTCTGCTTCATCTTTGTCTACACATCAGAGTAAAACACAATCATGGCTTCGTTTATAGAGGATGTCGTTGCTTAGGAAGAACTTGGCAGCAAATTTCCTTAAGAACTTCTTGTCATTGACGGAAGCTCCTTAGGGGTATTCTCTAGTCTGGAGATACCTTTTGATTTCATGGAACCAGGGTTGTTCCACTACTTCTTCGGTATTAATATCATGACAATGCGCAGGTTCATCCATTCGCTCGATGGTGATTTAGGGAGCCTCGTTATCCCAGATGAGTTTAAACATGGAAGACATCATGGCCAGAGCATCTGCTAGCTGATTCTCTTCTCGCGGGAAGTGCTCGAAGGTGATTTGCTCGAAATGAGGCAACAATGTCAGGACATGTTCTTTGTATGGGATAAGATTAGGATGTTTGGTATCCCACTCTCCTTTGATTTGAATGATAACCAAAGCCGAGTCCCCAAATACGATCAAGGATTTGATCCCCAAGTCTATAGCAGCCTTGAGACCAAAGATGCAAGCTTCATATTCAGCCATGTTGTTGGTACAGCTGAAGCAAAGTCGGGCCGTGAAAGGCGTGTGACAACCTTCCGGAGAAATGAGTACCGCACCGATACCGTTTCCAAGTGCATTTGAAGCACCATCAAAGTACAGGGTCCATCGGGATCCTTTTTCAGGTCCGTCATACGGTCTGTTACCTTCAATGTTGTCCAATTTCATGATGTCCTCGTCTGGGAAGTCGAATCTCATGGATTGATAATCTTTGATAGCTTGATGAGCTAGATGGTCAGCTAGTACACTCCCCTTTATAGCTTTTTGGGTAGTGTACTGGATGTCATACTCAGTCAGGATCATTTGCCATCTAGCTATTCTTCCAGATAAAGCAGGCTTCTCGAAGATATACTTGATAGGATCCATTTTGGAAATCAACATAGTAGTATGAGTCAACATATACTGTCTTAGTCGGCGAGCAGCCCATACCAAAGCGCAACAAGTTTTCTCGAGCAGTGAGTAGCGAGTCTCACAGTCGGTAAACTTTTTGCTAAGGTAATAAATAGCATGCTCTTTTCGACCAGACTCGTCATGCTGGCCCAAAACACACCCAATCGAGTTGTCCAAAATAGTCAGATACATGATTAGTGGCCTTCCTTCGACGGGTGGTATCAAAATAGGAGTCTCTAGCAAATACTCCTTGATCTTATCAAAAGCAGCTTGGCAATCGTCGTTCCATTCGACTACCTGATCCTTCTTTAATAGTTTGAAAATTGGCTCACAGGTTGAAGTCAGATGAGAGATGAATCTGGCAATATAGTTCAGGCGCCCCAAGAACCCTCTAACTTCCTTTTCAGTAATGGGAGCAGGCATTTCTTGTATTGCTTTCACTTTTTCTGGATCGACCTCAATGCCCTTGTTGCTGACAATAAATCCTAGAAGTTTACCAGACCTCACTCCAAAAGTACACTTACTTGGATTCATCCTGAGTTTGTATTCTTTCAACCTGGAAAACAGCTTCTGCAAATGCTCAAGGTGTTCCTCCTTTGTTTGTGATCGAGCTATCATATCGTCTACGTAAACTTCGATCTCATGATGTATCATATCATGAAATAAAGCTACCATGGCGCGTTGATAAGTTGCCCCCGCGTTCTTCAGTCCGAACGACATCACCTTGTAGCAGAAGGTACCCCATTGTGTAACAAAGGTTGTTTTCTCCATGTCCTCGGGGGCCATTTTGATCTGGTTGTAGCCCGAGAATCCATCCATGAAGGAAAACACCTTGTGCTGAGCTGTGTTGTCAATCAAAATGTCGATGTGCGGTAGCGGAAAATCATCTTTGGGGCTGGCCCTATTCAAATCCCGGTAGTCTACACACATTCTAACCTTGCCGTCTTTTTTAGGTACTGGCACAATGTTAGCAACCCATTGTGGATAGGATGTAACATCCAGAAAGCCAGTGTTGAATTGCTTCATTACTTCTGCTTTAATCTTCTCAGACATGTCAGGCCTCATTCGGCGGACTCTTTGCTTGATCGGTGGACAATTCTCTCTTGTAGGGAGACGGTGAACCACGATATCTGTGTCTAAACCCGGCATGTCTTCATAAGACCAGGCGAATATTTCGATGTATTCATTTAACAGCTGTATCAAACGCTCCTTGACACTTGGTTCCAGATTGGCACCCACTTGTATTTCCTTCTGGTCTTCCTCTGTTCCTAAGTCGACAGTTTCCAACAACTCTTCGTGAGGCAAGATGACCCTCTCTTCTTGTTGTAGAAGTCTGGCTAGCTCTCCCAGCACTTCACAATCTTTGTCATCTTCATACTCAGCCTGATTGACCAGATCTTCAGAGTTATTGAAGGACATAGCAGAATAGTCACCCATGGAATCCATAGTGGATGGGTACCTGCATTTGTGAGTGTGGGTGTGTGTAAGGGATAGCCATCCTTAAACGAACAAAAATGCAAAAGGAAAGAAAATGAACACAGCAGTTTATCAATGAAAAACGTCCAATGAATCATTAAACATGGCATATGAATATGAAGATAATCAAAACCCTTACAAATGGACCTACATGCCTCGGGCAAGGCATGAGGCGAAAAAGTAGCGTGCAGATTGTTCAAAAGTAATTATTACAAACCAACAGGAAATGTTTGACAGATAATTATTGATTAATAAAAGTAATGGGGACGAGGTCCTTCGCCTCCCAGTTGCGTAGTCCCCCTTCGATGGTTGGGAAGATCCAATCTTCAATGTTGGCCTCTTCGTCTTCACCTTCCAAAGCATTGATTCCATGAGGAGAAATCTTGAAGGGTGCTCGTTCAACTTTTGAGCGGCGCATAGCTTTTTGCCCCGCAGTAGTGAATCCTAAACCAAACTTGTCTGTTTTGTGAGGAATATCAGGCAACTGCCCCCATGTTGAGCTCTTCCCTTCCTTCATTGCAGCCTTCGCGTCTTTTAGAGATGCCATCCTGGCCACCTGCTTTGGTACCTCAGCTACCGTTTTTGCTACTGCCACCTCAGGAGAGACTTCCTCAAAGTGCTGGAATGGCGTTTCAATGAATTCGCCCTCTACCTCCACATACCGAAAGGAGTTCAGGTGGCTGATCATATATTCTTCTTCGTCGTGTACAGTTATGATTTTCCCTTTGACAGGGTATTTCAGCATTTGATGTAAGGAGGAGGTGACTACGCCAGCATTATGTATCCATGGCCTTCCTAGCAATCAGGAGTATGTTGGACGGATATCCATCACATAGAAAGTTGAGGGGAACACTTCAGTGCCTACCTTAATGGGAATGTCGACCTCCCCATGTACCATTCTTTTTGACCCGTCAAATGCCCTTACAATGATATTACTTGGCCTTAGCTCCAAGCCTTCACAATCCAATCGGTCGAGAGCCTTCTTGGGAAGCACGTTCAGAGAAGAACCAGTGTCGACCAAAACATGGGCCAGAGTAGTTCCTTGGCATTCTACTTACACATGTAATGCGTCATTGTGCTTTCTTCCTTTTGGGGTCAGGTCAGCATCAGAAAAACCTAGGCCGTTGTCCGCGGTAAGGCTGGCCACGCAATCTTGGAATTGGTCGGCAGAGGTTTCCTGGGGTACATGGGCTGTCTTCAGAAATTTTATCAATGCTTTGGCGTGCGCCTCTGAACAAAGCAGTAATGCTAACATGGAGATCTTCGAGGGGGTTTTACCCAGTTGCTCTACCACGTCATAATCACTCTTTTTAATTATTTTCAGAATCTCCTCCATCTCTTTCTTAGAGGTTTCGGGGATAACCAAAGGTTGAGCCCTCATCCTGACGAGCTCACATTGAATCCCTTTCCCCTTATCAGCAGAAGTAGGAGGGGCAACAACAGGAATAACAGTTTCTTCAATCAACGGAGTTTTTGCGGAAAGTTTTATCGGTGCAGGAGTAGCTTTGGCAGCAACTGAGGGTCCAAAGATTGCCTTTGGGGGGGCAATCTTTGGATAAAATATTCTCCCACTTCTGGTGATCTTGCTTGTACCGGCAATGTTTCCAATACCGGCATCTTCTTCATCAGAGCTTTCCTCTGTTATCTCAACTTGTTTAACACCATGGTAGTAGATTTCTCCACCGTAATTCCATGGTATTGACTTGTCAGAACTGTAGGGGACAGGCCCAGGCATAGTTATTTTCAAGGGAACAATCTTTGTAGAGGATGTAATCTTAACAGGCTTTTTGACGGCCTTGGAAAGATTGGTAGAAATGGTGATTATTGAAACATCCTCAGTAGGGGTTGGAATAGCAGGAATCTTTTCAAACAGAATTTGTTGACTGTCCATCAGGCCTTGGATGCCTTCCTTCAGCAATGGACAGTTGATTGGTAGAGAGGAACAACAGTAGCAGTCTTCTTTGCATCCTGGGAAAATCCCAGCTTTCAACAGATTTAACTTGATTGTTAACAGCGGAGTCATCAGGTCATCAACATCAGAAACATACAGATCTTCTTCGATAGCATGGACATTTCGACCATGCTTCGGCATCAGAGCGGATATTACGTTTGGCTTCTCTGGAGCATCGAACTCAACCTCTTTTGCATCTATCAAGTCTTGAATTTTATTCTTTAGCGCCCAAAAATTGTTGGTGTCATGTCCGGCGCTATCAGAATGGTAGGCACATTTAGCATTGGCATGATAGTATGGAGATGTGGTGTTAGGGTTTTTCGGTGCCTCCTTTAAACCAGTCAGATTCAACTTCAACAAATGTGGAAGAACTTGCGCAGGTGTCATATTGATGCGGGTGAACTGTCGTTGTGGCCGCTCTACCCGTTGCTGATTTGGTCTGGACTGATTGCCACGAGGCTGATCATTTGATGAATTTTGGATCATCACGGCCCCCACAGTCGGTCGGCGCTCAGTTCTTCCCACTCCTCTCTGAGAGTACACAACAGCCGTTTCCTTCTTTGTCGGAAATGATTTCTTGACAGTTGTAGACGCAGAGGCATCCTTTTGAATCTTCCCATTCTTTATACCGGCTTCCACCCGTTCGCCAGTCAGAATTAACTCAGTAAACCCTGCGGAAGAGCTCCCAATCAAATGGTTGAAGAACGGGCCAGATAGTGTCCCCAGGAACATATCAACTAGTTCTCTATCAGAAAGAGGCGGCTGCACTCTTCCGGCCAAATCGCGCCATTTCTGGGCGTATTCCTTGAATCCTTCATTTGAGGCCATTCCCATACTCTGTAGCTGAGTACGGGTTGGCGCCAAATCAGAGTTATATTGATACTGGCGATAAAAGGCAGCTGCCAAGTCTTCCCAACTATGTATCTCTGATCTCTCAAGCTTGTAAAACCAGTCTAGCTGTGTACCAGACAGGCTATCCTGAAAGAAGTGTACCCAAAGATTTCTATCGGATGTGTGAGGTTGAATTCTTCGGACGTACGACCTTAGGTGCATCTTCGGGCAAGACAGCCCATCATACTTTGCAAAGATTGGCACCTTAAACTTCAGAGGGATCACAATTCCAGCTATTAATCCCAAATCTTCGAAATCTAATCCGGGGACCCTTTGCAGCTCCATAGCTGCCAGCCTATCCTCCAAGTTTTTATACTTGTCATCCGCGGGCGGGTATTGTTGCTCTGAGTAGTCTTCATCTTCTTCAGCCTCTTCTTCTTCAACTTCGGATTCAGAAGGTACCACAGCCCCTTTTCCCTTACTGGTTTCCTCTTCAGATGCGGAGGGAAATTCAAGAACTCTTCTGGCTTCATTCTCAAACCTTCTTCCCAGGGTAGCCACCCCAACTCTTTTCTTCTTCTTTTTCACTTGCTCCCTGTTCCCAAGCAGTGCTTTTAGATCCTCCTGACCCTTTGCCAAGGTCATTAGGAGATGTTGAAACTGTGAGTTTGGTGACTGCAGATCTTTGACCGTCTGCTCGAGATCCATCTGGATGAAATAAACAGCAGAAAGATAAGGAAACCTGGTGTGGAGACCTGCTAATGCACATGATGAATGATATGTTTATTTATGCAATGCATTCAAGGATTTAGAAATTCAAAATTGTTGCAAACAAAAAGAACACACGTCATATTAATAAGAAGAAATTTTGTCAGTACATAAATGCCCCATGGGCCAAATATTACAAAAATTTCTCAAGGTAAAAAGACGTTGCGCATCCTCTTTGGTGCGATGTAAGTGTTAAGGGTCTCTTCCTCATGGAGTCGGCGGGTAAGCTCCAAAACCTTCTTCTCACTGGCGTAGAAGTTGGCTTCAAAAGTATCTCGCTCTTCCTTGAGTTGGATCCAACTCTTCTGCATCTCCTCCCATGATGTTGGCATGTCAGGATATAGGATGGTGTAAGGAACCTCTCCTTCCTTAACGGGCTCTTTAATCAAAGGGAGAATATGAGGGTAAGGCATCATGAGACTCTGGGCTCGGGTTCGTACCCACTTGAGATAAGGCTCAAGAGGGATGGAGTTCTTGTGCCCCAGTGTCTTGCTATCTACCTTGTTAGGCATCCTCCAAGCTCTGATGAATCTTTGGCGAAGTCCTTGCGCATCGTTGTCGAAGTCAAAAACTAGGTCAGGAATCAACATGTCATGAGGGCCATCCCTCCGTGCATATCCAAATTGTCTCAAAGCTAGACAAGGGTTGTAGGTAATGCCTCCCCTAATGCCAAGTAATGGAACATTAGGAAACTCTCCACAACGATCGACGATGATGACATTTTCTCTGGACCAAGAACACCAATGTACATTAGAGTGTGTAAGGGTCATCAACCGTTGTGACCACCTTAACCTTAAGCCTTGGTCATTCTTCAAAACAGATTGTGGAAGGTGCGAAATAAACCACCTTGCGAGGAGAGGAGTACAGCACATGCGAACACCTCTCTTTCTCATTGTTCGTGTGTAAAACGAGTGGAGAATGTCCCCAAGCAATGTAGGTATGGGATTCTTGGATAAGAAGATCTTGACGGTGTTAACATCTATAAGCTGGTCAGGATTTGGGAACAAGACCAACCCATAAATGAGGAGTGCCACAATTTCTTCAAAGGCTTGTAGATCCAATGAATTCCAACACTCTTGTGCCTTCTCAAACAAGAATTTTGCCAAGAAGCCTTTGACGCCACTTCTAGTTTCCCAATGCCCCTTGATGTCAGATGGTTGCAAGTGTAGTGTTTGAGCAACATCTTCAGGCTTTGGTTCTTTTTCCGTACCGTTGTAGGGTAGTTGATTAAGAATAGGAATTCTCAAGAGTTGAGAAAATTCCTCCAAAGTGGGCACCAATTGGTAGTCGGGGAATGTGAAACAGTGGTGAAGGGGTCAAAGAACTGGAACAACACTTTCACCATGTCTTCTTCAATGTTGGTGTTGACTAGGCTGAGCAGTCTGCCATGTCTTTCACTGAAGGGAGAGCTTTCTGGGATTCTGGATGTGAGCTCCTTGAGTTGAGGAGGGATTCTCACAAGGTTGACTTGGATAGTTTTCCTGCGAAGAATTTCCATGACCTACAAAACAAGAACAAAGATGAAGATCTAAACCCTTGAAATGGTTAGTGGATGCATATGATGCTTTATGATGTTCATGATGTATGCACAAACATATGTACAAGCAAGTCACATAAAACCCTAGTTTCAGGCTTGCATGAGGTTTCATAGGTAAGTACCCTCTTGAGTCTAGTTGGCTCAAAAACCTGTCCTATAAATAGTAATCGGGTTCTAAGGAGCTCAATATCATTGAATTGTTTTCCATGTTCATTGTTTTGGTTTAGCCACTTAACTAGCGACCAAAATATTCCAAGAAAACAACCCTCAACGAGTGTAGTATCGAGTATCTACCAACTTCGGACTGCACCAAAGTCGGTCATCTCACTACCCCTAATAAAAGGCCAAGATGGTCAAGTAAGGTTCTAGGTCATTAGTGCTTAGTGACATCACTCAGCGGCCCCATACTCTCCTTGATTGAACTCAAGGGTTACCGGTACTCACAAATATGTCGCACTAATATAGCTATTGCTTCAACCGTGTCGGTATACCCCGCACAGTTTCCATAACGTATTGCTATCAATGGATGTTTCCCAAATCCGGGTGTAGGATTTCAAGCCCAAACAAGAGAACCAAGATGTAAAGCAATCAAAGCAAACAATTAGTCATGCAAAAGGGTGATCTAAGCCTTAAGGTTACTCCACTTTTAAAGAATCACCAGCAGAGTCGCCAGTTCTGTGATACGGTGGGAGAACTGACTTGGGATTTACGTTTGTTTTCGCAAATGTTTCGGTTGAGCAAGAGTCGTCACCGACTTTTTATTTTATCCTAAGGAAAGGTTAAAAAGCACAGCAAAAACCTTTGAGATATTTTCTTGGGTTCGGGGAGTAGATTATAGAAAGGGAAGGTATTAGCACCCTTTCTATCCATGGTTATCCATGGGCTCTTAGTTACTTGCTTAGATCACTCGCCTTGTATTTTCAATTATTTGAAATGGTGCTTTGTGTGTGATTTTGAAAGATGTTTTGAAAAGAGGCCATCGTTGTGGCAACCCTTGTAATGATTCTTGTTTGAATGTATACAAAGGTGTTTGTCTTTTTGAAAGGTTTTCAATATTTTGAAAGTTGTTTTGAAATTGTGTTGTGGAGTCTGTTTTGAAAATAGGCAAGTGTGTTTTGCAAGTTGATCAAGTAACTAAGAGTTGTCTACCCCTAAATTTACTCAAAGATTTTTCTCATGTTTTAACCCTTTTAACAGTATTGTTCCACCATTGTATTTGGTGGACAATCTTGTGTTAGGATGTTAACGGGACGGGCGCGGGTCATCGTATGGACCATGATAGCAATTTTGCAAAGTATCTTAGCATTTCTTTTGAGGGACTAAGATCATTTTTGTAAGGCAACTTTGGATAGCGTCATCGAGGGGCTATGATCTTTTGATTTTGTTTGTTTCACCAAGATACTTTGCATGCGTAACATGGCCCATTTTTGAAGGCAACAAGTGGATGTAACCCTAGGGATGTTTGTGTGCAAGTGTGCTTTATTGCATACAAGAGTTTATCTTTGAATTAGGATTTTCTATTTCATTGATTTTATCTTGCCATACACACCCTAATTACTAGCATTTATTTGAAAGCAATAAAAAGCAGAAATATAAAATCCTACGCTATTACAACAATTAGGGGGTGGGGATACATATTTGTACATGGAGTGGTTCAACGAGAAAAGTAGACAAGAAAAGAAAATAACAAAACAAGATAGAGAGAAAGAGAGAGGGAGCCAGCGCGCTGCTGAGAGGTCATCAAAAGTTATGACTCAGGCCCGCTGCTAGATGATCAACCTTTTGGTTAAACTGTATGAGTCAGAACTTCTGACTCTGGCACCTGCAAAACAGAAACCTGTTAGTGGGAAGATCAGAAGTTCTGACCCCCCCTGCGCTGTAAGACAAAAGTTTGTTAGTGGGGAAATCAGAAGTTCTGATCCTGCTGGAAATATAATAATTCTCAGAAGTTCTGATCCTGCTGGAAATATAATAATTCTCAGAAGTTCTGATATTATTGACAGCAAAATAGGCTTCAGATGTGCTAACGTCAAAGTCAGCACTTGGCTTCTCCCTGTGCTAATCAGAACATCTGCAAATTTGTTATTTTTCCACAAAACAGAAAACATGTTTGGAACAGCTTCAGCAAATGTCAGAGTGTTTTAGGAGACAGAACCAACAAGGTCACAGGCAGGTTCTATGCTGGCTCACTTCCTATCTAAACGTTCTGAGGTATGAAAATCCTCAGAACACAAACAGCAGCAACTTGATATTTAAATTATGTTTATTTGAGCATGCAAAGCTGATGATGCTTAGCAGCGTGATGAAGGTCAGCAGGTGCTTACCTGGCTGTTGGAAAAGTTTGTGGATGAGAGCTAGCTTTTGGCTCTGATGGTGTTCTGGACAGGTTCTTTTTGAAAGGGGTAGATGAAGGTGTGTGTGTATGTATGGTCAGAGGTTGAAAGGGTGTTCTTTAGTCACAAAGAAAACTGGTTATTGATGAAGTTTGAAGGTAAGAAATTCAAAGTTATGAAACGCTGGAGATTTTGGCAGAGTTTCACAACACTTTCTTGCTAAAAATTTCTGTTTCTCTTCTAGCAATTTTTCTGGTTTTTTGGACGCCCTTTTTCAGTGGACAATGGTTCTCTATTTATAGGCAAAGCTCTTATGGATTTCTTGAACATTAAAGGCGCCAACAGAGGTTGAATTGTTCTTTGAAAGAAATTCCTGGGAAGTTGTGATAACATATAGCCTTTCAGCCTAGGCTGGAACAGCAGGCATGGATTGGGGAGAAGTGACCTCTTAGGTGGACGGTGGCACGTAGACCCATGCCTGAACCTGCATAAATGTGTTTACCAAGCCACACATGAAGGTACTACTTGGATGAATGTTCAGGAGTGGTTGGGAGCATTAATGATCATTAAATAGTGATGAGACTTATCAACACCAATATTCTGGTAATAGAAACAAAACTTTGAACCAGCAGTTCTGTTTTACCAAAAACAACGTAAACCATGCTCTGGTCTTGGCCCCCTGCTGTCTTAGCAAATTCTGGGGATTCTCCTGACCTTCTGACACGTTCCTTGGATTTGCTTCTGGAAATCCTGGACTTAGAGATTCTGTATCAGTGTAACACCCACTCAGTTGACCTTTTCATCTTCTGATTTCAGCATGTTCTGAAGGAGCCTTCATACTTCCTTTCCTCCTTTGCATTCCTTTAGCAAATTATGGCTGAACTTGCGTAATTGCTGAAAGAGCTATGTTCTGTTTGAGGCTTGCGTGTTGAACCACGTTTGCAACTTTTGACTGAGTTGACGTAGCTGCTGAAGAGCCAACTTCTGATTGCGTTGAGCCAAGCTAGCAACCTCTGACCGTTTCTATCTGGAGTTTGGTCCAGAAGTTCTGAAGTGCTATTTTCTTCTTAAACACCCATTTTTAGAGAAAAATTCCAAATGTTTAGAATTTAATTTTTTCTCAAGATAAAAGCGTTGCCTTTGGAGCTTGTGTGATCATTTTGTTCTTGTAAATGGTTTGCTTGGGAAGAAATGATAATTCAGGATTTGGATTTGTTTCAGAGGGACTCTGAGATTCCAAGATGATTTCCTGAAGAAAGAGAGGGCAAATTTTGGGGTACAACAGCCATGCATATGATTATTTACAAATGATTAAAATGAAAATTAAGTAATGCCATTATTTTTTGTGTTTTTTTGTTAATGTTATAGAAACTTGTATAAGATTAATTAAACAAAAGTTTTAAAATTAATTAACTTAATAAAATCTAATATTTACATATTTTAAGTGCAATAATAAAAAAAGGTATTGTTAATAAAACTTAATGTGAAAAAAAAATTAATATATTATTTTTATTTACCAAAAGGAGTTAGGTTATATTAAAAAGAAAATAAGATGATGGTAATAAAAAAAAGTGTTGATTTATATAAAAAAATTGTTAAGAAAATTAAATGGGTTTAGGGGTATGTTCTTGGCCCAAGTGAAAAACAAACAAGGTTATAGAAAGAAAGGGGGTGTATGCGCCAGTTCCAATTGGGCTTGGTGTTTTGTGCGTGGGGCAGGCCCAAACGGGTTCACAGAATTTTATTAGGGTTTCATTGTTTTGTTCAGAATAGCGTTTGCTCATGAACGGCGCCGCTCCCTTTCTTCTTCATCGTCCTCTTCGTCCTCTCTCAATCAAGGTTTCTGATGCCTTCCACTCGCCTCAGCTGCCGGACGCCACCTTCACTCTCCTCTCTCCACAGTTGTACCAGGAGGTGATAAAAGGTAACGACTTTCTTCTTCATGTTTTAGGGTTTTAAAATTCGTGCATGTTATATTCTGATCTTCTATGTTATTTATGTTTGTGTGAGGTGTAGAAAAAAAAGGGAAGAGGAATTTATACCTTGGTTCTGCTTTTTTTGGAAAGGAGAAGGAGAGTTTGGACAGGAGGCGTCTTAGGCGGTCGGGCGAGGGAGCGAGACGCTGAGGAAAGCTTTGTTCTGGTACTTATATCTTTGCTTTGTTTTATGATGAATGTTATGCTTCTGAAAACCCTAGGGCATCTTCTTTTCTTCTTCTGATTGCTTGCCTTGTTGTCGTTCTGATTAGGCTATGTTGATGAACTTTAAATCTCTCTTTGGCTTGATTTGTTTTCAATGATGAGTATTTCTGAGATGTTCTTGCTTCTGACTTTTTGAATATTGGCTTTGTTGGCTTTTTCTAAGATGAAACTTTGATTCTGAGATGCTTTAGATATGTGTTTGGCTCTGTGATGAACATGGTTCTGAGAGTATTTTTGATGTGTTTCTGACTCTCTTTCTCTCTTGAACTTGGTTGGTATCGTTTGGCTATTTTGGCCCTGTGATGAACATGGTTCTGAGAGTATTTGGATTTGCTTTGAGTTTAGTTACTTGATCTTGAAGGCAGGTTGAATGTTTGTATGGTTTTTGACAGGCTTGAGGCAGGTTTGTATGGTACAGTTGGGTTTATTGAAATTTATGCAGGTTATGTTTATGCAGGCTTCAGGGCTTGTGCTTTGTGCAGGCTTGAGGCAGGCTTCAGAGTTTGCAATTTACTGAGCTTGTTAGTTTGTTGTGTAGGCTTTCTTGTATGCAGGCTGGAGGTTTTTATGCAGGCTTGCTTCGGTTTCCAGTTTTGTTTGGATATTTTATGAAGGTGGGAGCTTATGCAGGCTGGTTTAGAAACAGGCAAGCTGCAAGGCTTGTATTTGCTTCAAGGCTTGTGTTTACAGTTTTTGTGATATCTTGTGTTCTCTCCCCCTGTGTTCTGAACTGAACTCTTTGTTATATATTTCTATATTCTAAGCCTGCCAAACTGTAAGAGCCCTACTTCTCTCTCTTTCTCTCTCTCCAGAAAGCATATCTTTGCTTAGAATATCTTTCTTTTCTAAAAAGGTTTTGGCCTGGAAAATGATGAATAAAAATGCTTGCTTGTAACTTTAGCTTTCCTCTGCATTCTGTACTTTCTTCCTTTCTTTAATGACAATTTGAAAGCTTTTGATATCTTTTGATATCTTTTGGTATCTTCTTTGATAGCTTTTGACAGTTTTGAACTCTTCTTGACAGTTTTTGACAGCTTAGTTTGGTTGACAGTTTTGTTGACAGCTTGGTTTGCCTTAGTTTACCCAGTTTTGAATTTGTAACTTAGCTTGGCATTTCAGTTTGGTTTGCCTTTTTGACAATTTGAATTTATGCAGCTTTGTGCATTTTGTTTAATATGCTGCCTTGTATTTAATTAATTCATATGCTTGCAAACAATTTTTCTTTCCTCTTTGTGAACCAAGAAGAGAGTCTTCTTGTGATTTGCAAAGAGGATGAGAAAAATATGATGAAAATCAAAACAATCTGATTCCGGCCAACAACCTTTAATGATGAACTTTTAATTATCTGTCTGAGAATGTCTTTTTAATCCATACTGTATTGACTTCTTTCTTCTCTTTTTGCAGGTAAATATCAATTGGGGCAAGGGAAGCAGCGGTAGAAGATGAAGACTTCAAGAAACTTAGGATGATTGTTTTATTTTATTTTTAATCATTTTAATTTATTGTAAATACTATAAATAAATTTACTATATCAAATAAACATTTGTAACAACAATTAAAAATGAATAAAAAATCTTTTGTCAGACAATTCTTGATTTCTTCTGCAATTGCTTATTTAATTATTTAAATTTCTTGAATTATAATAATTGGAAATTATCCCAATAATTGTAACTAAGATAACATAAATAATCAACAAACATCACAGTCTCACTGCTTTGCATTAACCAACAATACTTCCGGCATTCCAAATAACCAAAAGCATTGCACAAATAAACAAACAAACGTCCATACGCCTTTCACTTCACTGATTAAACCAACACTTCAAACTCTCAATTCAAATGCCTTAGCTTTTATCCCAGATGTTTAGGTTTTGAGAAACAAACAGGAATCTTGAACAAGCGTCAAAACCAAGTGACAGTCAAATGAAATGTTGTGGATTCAATTCCTTCTGAGAATGCGTGTGCAAACCCTAATGTTGGATTTACTGTCAAAGAAACGTCCGCCTGATCAAACCCTGAGCCAAACTCCACCAAATCACTAAAAACCCTAATAATCTGCTTGGACGGATTCAAAAGTTAATGGAAACCCTAATTTTGTTTGACTGATAAGAAAAGTCTGTTTGACCGATTCTTGAGCCAATCTGAAAAATCAGGAAAAGCCCGAAGCTGTGATTTCTTTGTGAAAAAGGGAGGGCAAATTTTGGGGTACAACAGTTGCCTCTGTTCAATCTTCTTGAACCTGAAGAGTTAGATTGGCAAGTTTACCGTTCGCGACTCGAAGGTAAAAGGAGATTGGACACTAGAGTGCCTGTAAATTTGCACTCGTCAAAGCGTAGTTTGAGGGAATGGGCTTAAAGATGCCATTTGGAGATGGGCTTAAAGATGCCATCTGGATATGTGACAGGATCTTGTCGGGGGATGGGCTTAGAGATGCCATCTGGAATGTATGTTGTAGGTGAAAGAAATGAATATCAGAAAGGTGTCCGTGTTTTGGAACATCTCTGAGCTGGGGGTCTGAATAAGCAATAGATTGACATCCGTATCTGGAAGCATCCGTAAACTGTTTTCAAAAGTTGAATCCAAAAAAGTGATAGATTAACATCCGTATCTGGAGAATCCGTGAACTGTTTTCAGAAGTCTTGAAGTTGAATAAGCAATAGATTAGCATCCATGTTGGGAAGCTTCCGTAAACTGTTTTCAAAAGTTGAGTCTGAACAAGCGATAGATTAACATCCGTGTTTGGAGAATCCGTAAACTGTTTTCAAAAGTTGAATCTGAATAAGCGATAGATTAACATCCGTGTTTGGAGAGTCCGTAAACTGTTTTCAGAAGTTGAATCTGAACAAGCGATAGATTAACATCCGTGTTTGGAAAATCCGTAAACTGTTTTCAGAAGTTTGGAATCTGAACAAGCGATAGATTAACATCCATGTCTGGAGAACCCGTAAACTGTTTTTAGAAGTCTTGAGTTGAATGAGCAATAGATAAGCTTCCATGTTGGGAAGCATCCGTAAACTGTTTTCAGAGGTTGTTAATCTTATCCTGAAAAGGGTAAAATATTAGCTGAAACACAAAGTTATGTTGCATGAAATGTATGATGCAATATGTTATATCAATGTTTATGATATATGAATGTAGTGAATGCGCATGTAAGCTGATGAGTTGTCTTGCTGAGGATAGATGAATCCTGGATAGTTGGAGGTAATAGAATCTTGACTGCTGTCGGGGAAAGTGAATCTTTGACTGCTGTAGGGGATTGCAAGAATCTTTTGATTGCTGCAGGTATTGATCTGGAACTTGAAAAGGTTGGTCGGTGAGATACTTGTCCTGGCTGGTTTCAGGTATTAATCTCTGACCTGAGAAAGAAAGATAGTTTTCCTGGCTTGTTACAGGTGTTAATCTTCAATCTCTTCACGTAGATAGTTTTCCTGGCTTGCTACAGGTATTGTGATGTCGGGAATGGGCTTACAGATGCCATTTGGAGATATGATGGATAGTTGACGGAGATGGGCTTAAAGATGCCATCCAGAAATGATTGTTGAATTGTTTGAGCTGGTTGAGTAGATAGTTGTCTTGGATGGTTTCAGGTGTTAATCTCTGACCTGAGAAAGAAAGATAGTTTTCCTGGCTTGCTACAGGTATTAATCTTCAATCTCTTCATGTAGATACTTTTCCTGGCTGGTTTCAGGTATTAATCTACAATCAGTCGTCCACAGATAATTTTCCTGGCTTGCTACAGGTATTAATCTGGAACTTGAAAAGGTTGGTCGAGGAGATAGTTGTCCTGGCTGGTTTCAGGTATTAATCTCTGACCTGAGAAAGAAAGATAGTTTTCCTGGCTTGCTACAGGTATTAATCTTCAATCTCTTCATGTAGATAATTTTCCTGGCTAGTTTCAGGTATTAATCTACAATCAGTCATCCACAGATAGTTTTCCTGGTTTCCTACAGGTATTAATCTGGAACTTGAAAAGGTTGGTCAATGAGATAGTTGTCCTGGCTGGTTTCAGGTATTAATCTCTGACCTGAGAAAGAAAGATAGTTTTCCTGGCTTGCTACAGGTATTAATCTACAATCTCTTCATGTAGATAGTTTTCCTGGCTGGTTTCAGGTATTAATCTACAATCAGTCGTCCACAGATAGTTTTCCTGGCTTGCTACAGGTATTAATCTGGAACTTGAAAAGGTTGGTCGATGAGATAGTTGTCCTGGCTAGTTTCAGGTATTAATCTCTGACTTGAGAAAGAAAGATAGTTTTCCTGGCTTGCTACAGGTATTAATCTTCAATCTCTTCATGTAGATAGTTTTCCTGGCTGGTTTCAGGTATTAATCTACAATCAATCGTCCACAGATAGTTTTCCTGGCTTGCTACAGGTATTAATCTGGAACTTGAAAAGGTTGGTCGATGAGATAGTTGTCCTGGCTGGTTTCAGGTATTAATCTCTGACCTGAGAAAGAAAGATAGTTTTCCTGGCTTGCTACAGGTATTAATCTTCAATCTCTTCATGTAGATAGTTTTCCTGGCTGGTTTCAGGTATTAATCTACAATCAGTCGTCCACAGATAGTTTTCCTGGCTTGCTACAGGTATTAATCTGGAACTTGAAAAGGTTGGTCGAGGAGATAGTTTTCCTGGCTGGTTTCAGGTATTAATCTCTGACCTGAGAAAGAAAGATAGTTTTCCTGGCTTGCTACAGGTATTAATCTTCAATCTCTTCATGTAGATACTTTTCCTGGCTGGTTTCAGGTATTAATCTACAATCAGTCGTCCACAGATAGTTTTCTTGGCTTGCTACAGGTATTAATCTGGAACTTGAAAAGGTTGGTCAAGGAGATACTGTCCTGGCTGGTTTCAGGTATTGATCTCTGACCTAAGAAAGAAAGGTCTTCCTGGCTTGTTACAGGTATTAATCTTTAATCTCTTCATGTAGATACTTTTCCTGGCTGGTTTCAGGTATTAATCTACAATCAGTCGTCCACAGATAGTTTTCCTGGCTTGCTACGGGTATTAATCTGGAACTTGAAAAGGTTGGTCAAGGAGATACTATTCTGGCTGGTTTCAGGTATTGATCTCTGACCTGAGAAAGAAAGGTCTTCCTGGCTTGTTACAAGTATTAATCTTCAATCTCTTCATGTAGATACTTTTCCTGGCTGGTTTCAGGTATTAATCTACAATCGGTCGTCCCCAGATAGTTTTCCTGGCTTGCTGTAGGTATTAATCTGGAACTTGAAAAGGTTGGTCAAGGAGAAACTGTCCTGGCTGGTTTCAGGTATTGATCTCTGACCTGAGAAAGAAAGATAGTTTTCCTGGCTTGCTGCAGGTATTAATCTTCAATCTCTTCATGTAGATACTTTTCCTGGCTTGTTTCAGGTATCAGTCTACAATCAGTCGTCCACAGATATTTTCCTGGCTTGCTACAGGTATTGATCTGGAACTTGAAAAGGTTACAAAATGGCAACCGTGTCTGGAGCATATTTGGACCATATCTTCCAACAGGCGATGAAGGAATTTTTTATGATGACCGCAACTTCCAGCAGGTGATGAAGGAAATTTTTGAACGCTCTTGAAACTTGAAATGTAATTTGTTTTGGAAAATAAATCCTTGACAAATGTTGGGGAAATAAACCCATGACTGCTGGTCTGCTAGAGAGGTGATGAACTCCTCGAGGACGCTTGAATTTCTTTTCAGAAATATTTCGGAGAGGTTTCATCACTGCCCCTAGCACCGGATGCTTGTGATATTTCCAGGTCACTTGGACTGCACGTAACCCTTTGATGAGATTGACGTTTAAATGCCCCAAGTGATGGTGACAGAGACTTGCCCCAGGTTAATCTGTAATTGAGAGATTTGTTGAAATCTTGACTAGACTGCCCCAGGTTCACTGAACTTTGAAAGATCTGTTGAAATCTTGACTGGACTTCCCCAGGTTAATTGAACTTTGAAAGATTTGTTGAAATCTTGACTGGACTGCCCTAGGTTAACTGGATAGTGACATGTCATGCCCCCTTGTTGATAGGAGATTTGTCAATGGAAGTGTCATCCTTTTTGAAGTGATTTTGCTCACTGAGAGAGCTTTCGTTCATCGGATATTCATTGTGTGAATTTCTCCGCTGTCAAACAAATAGCCAAATGCAAACAGTGATATTCAAGTAATGCAAAGTTTATGTCTGTCTCGAAGTTTTAAAAAAATGCATTTTTAGCAAGTAAACTTTTTATAAGACAAATTCAACACAAGATTTAGGGCAAAGCCTTACAGGAGTCAGGATACCTTTTGTAACAGTATGCTTTCGAACTAACCCATGCTTCAATTAGGACTTTTGAAGGGTTGTAACGTGGCTTGGTTCACGGTTTAAGAAACAAAGGATAAAGGCTCAAAGCATATTTGTACTCACCCGCTCTTCGTAATGTCCTTCAGTCCTAAACTCAGTTAATTGTACGTCGAACTCTATTCGAGTTTGGAACGACTTTTTTGTGATGGTTCACACAAGTTGGATTTTGGAAGGCAGTCATTTTTTCCTTTTCTTTTGCAACATTTTTCATGTTGTTGAGGATTTGTACTAACCTCGTTCTTTTGATTTGTTATCCCTAACTTTTGCCTGACTGTTCCTGTTTTTGAGATTACAGTCAGCGGGATGCCGCAACTTTCTTAAGCCTCCTTTATAGGTTTTGGCTCAGTGGGATTTTCTTTTTTGAGAGATTGACTGCCTATGTGATAGGGAACCACCATTGTCTTTTGGTTCCAAAGGAATGTTTTTGATGTCATTCGTTGTATTACGAACTGAGAGTTTGCGACTTCAATGCGCATCTTTTTTTTGAATTAACTGAGAGACTACCCTGCCCCAGGTTTAAATCAAAGGTTTCAATTTGTTTAGAACAAAAAACTCCTACTTCTTTGGCTCGAAGGGGTTGACTAGGGATTATCTTCCTTATAACTTCAGTGTTTAGGATTTGAAAGAATGCTTGTACATCGTCAGCAAGGTATGTTCAAAAGCATACTGTATGAGATTACGGTATTGTTTCGTCATCCTCCCTCTAAAGGCTTGTAGCTTTTTATCAAGAGTTGAACATCATAAAGAAAACACAAGAATAGTGAAAACGAGTAGATGAATTCAAGACAAACATATGCAATGCATTAATGAAACAAAGTTTTACATTAAAAGATAATTGTTTGAATAACAAAGAAATTACAACTTGAAAATTCAAATGAAACAAAGATGCTCTCAATGATTCGTCAAAGGAGCCGTGATTATGCTAGAGTCTCCGGAGGGTCGAACTCGATCTCTTTGGCATCAATCATGTCTTAGACCTTGTTCTTCAAAGCCCAACAGTCGTTTGTGTCATGCCCTGGGCTACCACAGTGATAAGCACATCTTGCATCCGGGTTGTAGTTTGGAGAAGAAGTCTTAGGGTTCGGATGAGGAGCCTTTAATGTAATCAGCTCTTTCTTCAACATGTGTTGTAGTGCTTGAGCTAGTGACATGTTGATCCTAGTATATTGTCTTTTAGGCACGACCTCCCTACGCTGATGCCCCTGCCTTTCTTGAGCAGGCGCAGGATTAGAGATCAAGGTTGCTCCTACGTGTTGGTCATGACGGCTCTTTTGACCATACACAGCATTGGACTCTTTCTTCCCATTGTAGGGATTTTTCTGAGCATCAGAAGGTGTAGCTTCTTGAATCTTCCCACTTTTGATGCCAGCTTCGACCCTTTCGCCGATCATTATTAGCTCGGTGAACCCCGACTGAGGAGATTCCAATTAAGTGATTAAAGAGAGGCCCTGTCAAAGTTCCCATGAAGATGTCAATCAGCTCCCTGTCAGTTAAAGGAGGTTGCACCCTGTTGTACCCCAAAATTTGCCCTCCCATATTCTTCAAGAAATTGCCAAGTCAAGCCTCAAAATCTCCCTAAGGGTTGCACAGTCAAGGGTCTCCTAAACAGTCAAAATTAGGGTTTGTGTTCTGGTCAAGAAAATGAAGTTTCCAAAGGTCCAATCAAGTCTCACATGCCTACAAATATGGTCAAGCATCCTCATATCAAGTTTCAAGACTTTCAGCACAAAATTGCACAGTCAAAACCCTAAATTGCACTACAGTCAACTGTAGGGGCAAAATGGTCATTTGACAGTCAAAAGTTCAAATTTTTGGTCAACATATCATTTTGAAGCCTCAAACATCATTTGATCAATGCTTGATCATGATTCTCAAAGTTTGGCTCAAAAATCATCAAGATGCAAAAGTTTCCTTATTTGGACAGTTGAAAAAGTCAACTGTAAATTGACCAGGGCATAACTTTCACATGGATTATCAGAAAAATTCCATCCAAAGCTCATTTTGAAGAGAAAGACATTTCCTACAACTCATCTTCATACTTCAAGTCCAAGAAATGCTCTCACAAAAAGTTATCAATTTCAACATTATAGGTCATTTTCAAAAGTCAACAAAAAGGGACTTTAAGTCAAAGGCCATAACTTGAGATTGGTAAATCAAAATGACATGGGACCAAAGGCATTGGTTAGAGGACTCAAAGACCTTTCCAAAATGTCCAAGAACATGAGAAAAGCTTAAATATTGAGCAAGTTATGCCTTGTGGAAGTTGGGAAATTTTGGGTATTTTGAAAAGTCAACATTGATTCAAATGACTCAAAATTGCTAATGGGCCCATTTTTCTTCCACAATTCATCATCCCAAGAATGCACACGACCACTTGGCCCAAAGGGAAGTTTTTATTCATTTTTTATTTATTTATTTGGATTTTTATTAATAATAATTCATTTAAATTAAAATAAATATATGAAAAATGCTTAACCTAAGTTTTCCAATCTTTTTGTACATGTTTTATTCTCAAGATCTCGTGCATGTACCAATATGGAAAGATTTGGATTGATTGGTGTGATTGAGAACAAAAAAACACATGAAAAAAGATTTGATTTTCATGGTGAAGAAATCAAATATTGAAACCTTTAATTCATGGATCTTTGGACAATTTCTTTGACCTAATCTATTCTATACATAAGCCTGAACGAAAACCTAATCATCCTAACCATTGAAGCTGCGCAGAAATCCATTATCAAACTTGAAATTTTGTCTAAAAAACTCAATACTGAAAACCCTTTTGCAGGTTGATTCAAGGCTTAATAGTTGTTCAAACACCTTCCTGGAGGTCCACTGAACGTTTTCCAATCACAAACATCCATCAAAACTCAAAGAATCGTTGTACAGAAACTGACTTTTCTTGCTTTTTTTTTTACAATCGTGCATCTTCATTCATGCACTTTTAATAAGTTTTAATATGTGATTCATACTCCTCATGCAATTCCAAAGCTAACCCAATGATTCAATTGTATTTTTATGCTGTGTACACGATTATGCCATGATTGTATTTTAGGGTTTGCAGGACCTCAAATTGGGGGTTTCTAATTAAAGAAAAATTGGCCTTCAAGAGTACCATGGTTGTAATCAGCATGTCTGGACGAAGCAGAATCCATACTCGCGCTCAATTTATGAGCACCTAATAGCTAATCGCTATTTTTCCAAAGCGTGCCTAAGGGAACAATTGGAAAACCGTGGCTTAATGTGTTTGTATTTCAGAAAAATAAAAAACCACGCGAGGAAGACGATAACGTGTGAGGCGTGGATTGGTCAGTTTAAAATTCGCGCGCAGACCCACTAACCTTTTGTTTTCTTTTTATAATATTTGTTAGTTGCTTATTAATCAAACGCGTGAGTTGGCTCCACTGGCAAGGCATAAGACTGGTAATGTTAATGACCTGGGTTCGATCCCAGGTCTTCACCCTTTCCATTTGTTATTTTTCAACTAACGTTCACATGTAGCGCTTGTGCTGGAGACCACCATGCACCTTCCAGATCCAATGTCCACGCGTCCAGCTTCATCAGATCAAAGGCCATGGATTGAAGTATACGATAAGTCCCAGTCAATGCATCACATGCTAATGCCAAAGTCAAACGGACCAATGTCTTAATGGGCCTGAATTTCTAAAGAATCACCTCCTATTTGGGGTCTGAACCCCCTAGGTTTGCTATCTTTTTTTTATTTATTTATTAATTCTATTTTTCTTTTAACTATTATTTGTTTAGTTAATTAATTATTTTCACAAAATATAAAATATCATAAAAAATCAGAAAAGGTAAAAAAAACAATAAATAATTTTCATTTTAGTATTTTCTTAAATAAATTTGCATGTAATTGAATTTAGTTTTAAATTAGGTTTGCAATTTTAATTCTTTTAATAAAAAAATCTAAAAAATGTAAAAATAGGGTAATTAATAATTTTTCATCCTCTTTATTTTTCTTTCAAATATTTAATATTATTTATTTTATTTATTTTATAATTAAATTTGCATATAAAAATTAGAGTTAATTTTAGGTTAACAACTTCAATATTTCTTAATAAATTAAAAATAATTAGGATTAGGGTTTGCATCTTATTTTAATTTTAATTAATTCTTTTTCTTTAAAATCTAAAAAAAACAAAAACAATTTCCTTTCTTTTTTTTAATTAATTAATTCCATGTAACTTAATTTTGCAAAAGGGTCCAACGCCCTCGTTCTTAATTTCTTATCAATTCGCATATTTATTTCATTTTCGCTTAAATATTCCTGTATCTCTCCCAAAGCCGTGTAATAATTTGCTCGCACTTTTAATTCTTTAAATTCTTTTACTTTATTTATTTTCTGTCAAATCGGGTTCGAGAAACTTTTGGCGATGTGGACCCGCGCCTTTTGTAATAGCTTAGATTTTTTACTTTCCCGCAAATATTTTAACTGCTAAATCAAAAGCATGAAAGAATGTATGGACAAAATAAAAACAAGCGTAGAACACCCATAACTGACAAGATAAATGCAAATGAAAACGACACACAATTCGCACACACCACCCCTAGGGTACGCCTCACTGTTGCCTTGCCTCGAAAGGTGATCGTCGAGTAGAGGATGTCTTAGTAAGTCCTCATGATCCGGGAACCTGGCATGAGGGTAGCTTCTAAGGTGTCTTCCCATTGCTCTGGTGATCACCATGTCCCGAACCCCGAATTGACCCGAACACCTCCAACGGTGGTGCTACCTACCTCTCAATGGTGGGATGGCACTGCTTTAAAGGACATTTACACAGACAAATTCCTTAGGGTAGGTAGACGACTCTAGATACTTGCTCTAATTTCAAAAAAAAATCAAAAATACTTTTCACACCGACACCTTTTCAAAAAGCTTTCGAAAGCAACTTTTCAAACACTCTTGAGGACCGATACAAGAGTCGAACTGGAATTTTCAAAGAAACTTTTTAAAACCCACAGTTGAAAAGCAAACAAACCATTTTTGAAAACACAATGAGCAAGTATCTAAGAGCCCATGGATAACCATGGATAGAAAGGGTGCTAACACCTTCCCTTTCTATAACCTACCTCCCGAACCGAGAGCAATCTCTTTAAGGAATTTTTCTGTGCTTTTGTCCTTTCCATTTGGAGAAAATAAAAGACGGTGGCGACTCTTGCTTCCGCGACATTTCGCGAACCAGCGTTAAACAGTCAGTTCCAGATCCACCGATCACAGAACTGGCGACTCTGCTGGGGACACTTATAAAGTGAGGTGTACCTTAGGGTAGTTCATAACTGTGTTTTCAATTGTATTGACTTGCTTGCTTTATTATTGTGGGACTGTCTCGGGAGTTCTATAGATCCTAACCCGGATCTGGGGGATACCTTCTTAGAAAGTAGCAACAAGGCTGTGAGGGAACTGTGTGGGGTATACCGACATGGTTGAAACAGTCTGCTACGTTGATGTGGCACTTTGGTGTGTACCGGTAACCCTTGAGTTCAGTCAAGGAGAGTACGGGGCCTCCACGTGGTGTCGTGAAGCATCAACAGACCTTAGGAACCTTAATTGAACTATCTTGGCCTCTTTAGGGTAGTGAGATAACTGACTTTGGTGCAGTCCGAGGTTGGTTGATACTCGATACTACACTCAATTGAGGGTTGCTTTCCTGGAATATTTCGGTCGCCAGTTCAGTGGCTAAATCGAAACGATGAACAATGAAAGCAATCCAATGATATTGGGACCCTTAGAACCCGGTTACTTTGATAGGACAGGTTTAAGCCCACCAACTTCAAGAGGGTAATACCCAGACCCCATGCTGGCCTGAACTCTAAGGGTTTCTCTTGTGTGACTTGTGTGCCTTCGTACTTGACTACTTGCATGCATGTTATCTGACACTTAAGCTATTTGCAGGTCTTGTTTATAGTCCTTAATTGGGACTCATAACATGGTTTACTAAGTTCCTTACAGGTTTTGGTTTGCAGTCCTTAATAGGGACTCATAACAGAGTATACTAAGTTTTTTACAGGTTTTGTTTATATTCCTTAATTAGGACTCATAACAGGGTTTACTGAGTTTGCTTGCAGGTTTTGTTTATAGTCCTTAATAAGGGCTCATAACAGGGTTTATCCATATTACCCCATGCATCATGACATCATACCATTGCATACATCCTAATCCATTTCAAGGATCTCAAGGGGCTTGTGATGCAGATCATGGTGAATCAACTACCCCAGCAAGGGGCAAAGAGGATTTATTTTCCTCTAGCCAAAGTTGTCAGGGGCTATGACCCACTGGATATGGTGAGCCTTTGACCCTTGGAGAAGGATTTTCTACTACAGGAAGTTTCTTCAATCAAGTTACCAGTTTTCAGCTCTAACAAGTTTCTCTGTTTATCCCACGAAGTCCTTGAAATCATTGCATGCATATCATACATATCATTGCATAACAGGTACCCATTCTCTGCAGGTTACTTACCTTCTTCGCTGTTTATTTCAGCAGTCTCGTCATGAATCCCGAATCTTCAACCGAGCACACTATCAAGGCCCTCCAGGCTCAGAACGCCCAGTTCCAAGGGCTGATCATGAATTTGACCCAGGGGCAACAAGATCTGAAGGCTCTGCTCTTGAAGAAGGAAAAGAAGAAGAAGAGGACTGTTTTGTTCAGCCCTAGACGCAGATCTGGGAACACCTTGCAGGATCAAGCTGAGAGGACAACTCCATCTGTGGGGAAAGGCAGTCATCAAGAGGAAAGGGTTCCCAGTCCGGTGGTCTCCGACGATGAGACAGATTTCAACGACGAGCAGTACCCTCCGGCTGAGGATAAGTACAAACAGTTGGAAGACCGGTTAAGTGCTATGGAGATACAAAAGGTGCCTGGCCTGGACTTCGAGGATCTAGGTCTGTCTTCTGGGGTAGTGATCCCGCGCAAATTCAAGGTACCTGCCTTTGCAAAGTACGATGGAGCATCCTGTCCAAAGCTGCATCTCAGGTCTTACATGAGGAGGATCCAGCCCTACACGGCCGACAGGAACTTATGGATCCACTTTTTCCAAGAGAGTCTTTCAAGGACTCAGCTTGACTGGTTTTATCAACTGAATGGAGCCAACATCCGTACCTGGGAGGACTTAGCCACTGCATTTTACAAGCAATACCAGTATAATGCCGACCTTGCTCCTACACGTATCCAACTCCAGGGTATGTCGCTGGGGTCAAGTGAAGGTTTCAAGGAATACGCGCAGAGATGGAGAGACCTTGCTGGAAGGGTGCAGCCTCCATTAACTGACCGGGAACTCGTTGATATGTTCTTGGGGACCCTATCCGGGCCATTCTTCAATCACCTCATTGGTAATTCATCTGCTGGATTTACCGACCTCATCCTGACTGGCGAAAGAATTGAAGCTGGCATCAAGAGTGGGAAAATTCAAGAGGCCACACCTTCTGATACTCACAAAAATCCTTACACGGGAAAGAAAGAATCTAATGCTACATACAGCCAAAAGAGTCGTCGTGACCAACATGCTGGGGCAGTCATGATCTCTGGTTCTGCACCACGCCGCCAACCACAAAAGGGAAACCAGCGAAGGCCGGATGAACCTAAAAGACAATTCACCAACATTAACATGCCATGGTCACAAGCATTGCAGCACATGTTGAAGATGAACCTGATTGCGGTGATTAATCCTCCTGCAAATCCTAAGACTTCCTTTCCAAGCTACAATCCAGAAGCCAGATGTGCTTATCATTTCGATAGCCCGGGTCACGATACCGAGGATTGTTGGGCGCTGAAATACAAAATCCAGAATATGATCGATGCTAAAGAGATTGAATTCGAGCCGGCCGAGACTCCCAACGTGATCACTGCTCCCTTGCCAAAACATGGCTAGGATTGAGAGATTTATGTTCATTTGAATTCAAGTTGTATCTTTCCTTTCTTATTCGAACAAACAATTATTATGTTAAACTCTTTTATTTCATGAATGCATTACACATGTCTGTCCTGAATTAATTATGTTTACTGTACTTAAAACTGCTTTCATATTTTTGTGATGATCAACTCTTGGCTGAAAATTCTAAACCTCTTGAGGGAGGATGACGAAAACGATACCGCGATCATTACAATATGCTTTTGAACAGACCCCGCTGATGAGGTACAGGCATTGTTTCAATCCCTAAACACTGGAGTCATAAGGAAGATAATCCCTCGTCAACCCCTCTGAGCCAAAGAAGTAGGAGTTTTTCTTTTCGAAATGCAAAACCCTTCATCATAACCTGGGGTAGGGTAGTTCTCTCAGTTGATCCAAGTGCATAACGAATGGCACCAAAGAAGTCCTTACAAAACAAAAGACAGTGATGGTTCAGAACAATCATAAAGACAGGCAGTCGTTATCAAAATCATAAATGAAAAGCCCGAAAAGTCAAAACCAATGAAGGAGACTTACAAAACTGGGGCATCCCGCTGACTGTAATCACAAAAGAAACAGTAAAGGCAAAAAATAGGGATAATCAAATGAAAAAGAAAGAGGTCTTACGAACCCTCGACAAAAAAGGAATGACTGCCTATTCAAAATAAGTTATCAACATCCGAATCATCACCGGAAAGTCAGAGCAAAGACTCAAACAAGGTCTAACGTATGATCAACTGAGTTTAGGTTTGGAGAACATCACGAAGAGCGGGTGGGTACAAATAATTTGAGCCTTTATCCTTTGTTTCTTGAACCGTGAACCAGGCCACGTTATAACCCTCAAAAGTCCTAGCTGAAGCATGGGTTAGTTCGAAAGCATACTGTTATGAAGGTATCCTGACTCCTGAAGGTTTGCTGTAAAATCTCGAGATGACACCGCACTGTATTACAAAAAAAATACATTTTCAAAATTCAAAGACAGACATAGGCTTTTGCATTCTTAAAATAACCTTGTTTACATATAACTATTTGTTTGAACAGCAGGGAAATTCGCACGATGAACACCTTGTGAACAGAAGTACCTCCAATCAAGGGGCACAGTAGGAGCATTGTCCAGTATCTGGGGCATGACAAAATACTTCCAACAGGAGCAACTCCTTACATTCCGAAAGCGTGGACATAGTCGAAAAAATGCTACGCACAATCAAAGACCCGCTAGGTTGACACACCTAGGCAAAAATAAGGGTTTCCCGGCGAACCAAAAGGGTTCGGGCAAAAATAAGGGATGAAAATGGAAAAATATGTGCACCCGGCAAGTCGAAAACCTGAAAAGGCGGCTTGGGCAAAAATGGGTATCCCGGTGGACTGAAAACCCGAAAGGGCGGTCCAGGCAAAAGATAGGGATCAAAGCGTACGACTATGTTCCGGTATCTCGTCACTTGTCTACCCGAAGATTTGTCAATCCCCCACACAGGTATCCTCTTCCCTCACCTCCGAAACAGGGGCAATAATGAGTTATCCAGGCGATCCAATTGCTCTGTCAACCAAAGTACAAAGGAAAGATCAACATAAGGATGATTACCATCTACCTTTACAAATTCCAGATCGGGGGTTAACATCTGAAACCAAACAGGACAATCATCCACTTAATCAAAATCATGCAACCCTACACCGGTTCCTTCTCAAATTGCAGACAAAGTCTTACACAGACTCACCCTCCACAAGCAACCTTACCCCGGTTCCTCCTAGAAATCTTACATGGATTTATCACAAGCAACCTTACCCCGGTTCCTCCTAGAAATCTTACATGGATTTATCACAAGTAACCTTACCCCGGTTCATCAAGAAGTTTTACACGAACTTATCCCGTAGTAACCTAACCCCGGTTCCTCCAGAAATCTTACATGGATTTATCCCAAGTAACCTAACCCCGGTTCCTCCAGAAGTCTTACATGGACCTATCTCAAGATGACCTTACCTCGGCTCGTCAAGTAGTTTTTACACTAACTTATCCTGTAGTAACCTAACCCCGGTTCCTCCAGAAATCTTACATGGATTTATCCCAAGTAACCTAACCCCGGTTCCTCCAGAAGTCTTACATGGACCTATCTCAAGATGACCTTACCTCGGTTCATCAAAAAAAAGTTTTTACACGAACTTATCCTGCGGCAACCTAACCCCGGTTCCCCCAGAAGTCTTACATGGATTTAGCTCAAGATAACCTCACCCCGGTTCATCAAGAAGTTTTACACGAACTTACCTCACCAGGCAACCCTACACAGGTTCTCCTTCTCCGGACGTAGTTTTACACGAACTCGATATCAAGCAACCATACACCGGTTCCCTCTCTTCAAGATGCAGTTTTACATGGACTCGTCACCCAGAAACCCTACACAGGTTCTCCCTTTCCAAAAACGAAGTTTTACACGAACTCATCAAAGTAATCCTACACAGATTCCTTCTCCATTTCAGATGCGGTTTTACACGAGCTCATCAGCAGGCAACCTTACATATGTTCCCTCTTTCGACTTACAAAATTACAGTTCAAAATCTCCCCAAGAGAGTCCAATCTAGTCCCCCAGGAAAGTTGGAATCCACATATCCCCAAGCAGTAAGCTTATCCCCAGTAGATTCTGGAAGCTTACCCCACGCAAGAGTACGAACGCGTCGTCCAGCTTTATTTAAAGAGTTATGTCCTTAACAGGATATAACTGGGTTATCCTCAGCCAAAAGCCACGGAAAGATCGTCGTCGACAGAATCTTCTTACCCCCAGCGAAGTCTATCAACACTTCCAACAGCAAGTGTATCCCCAGCAAATTATTATCAACACTCAGCAAAGCATCTCTCCCCCCACAGAGTATTGCTTCCCAGCATGGTCGCTAGAGTATCTTTCTCCCCGCAGAATCTTCCATTTGCCAAGTTTATTCCTCAACAGAGTCATCTTCTCCTACCGGTATTCTTGCAGTTATCATCCCCAGCGGAAGCGAAAGCTTATTCTTCAATATCAGCCTAGGATATGACTTCCCGACACCCGTCAAGGATTTACTTTCCTAGACAAAAAACACATTCATAAAACATCGCATACATCATTATAGCATGCATATACGCATCATATCATACAAATCTCATTTATGTTGAGAACATCATTGCATGGTCCATATTATGCATTGCATATGACTGACCTTTACCTTTCAGGAAAGATGCAGTTAAATTCTCAATCATATTTCAAGACCTAGACCGGTTCAGTTAATCGACTCCAAAGATTTCTTATCCAGTCAAAGGCCTTCTCTAGTCCAGCTAAATCGACTCCCAACAGATTTTTCTGATGAAGACTCAGTAGAAGTTATCAGGTTATGATTTCCTGTGGTCCTCTCCCCGACGGTGCGTGAGATGTAATTCCATTTTAGGTTATATTTCCTTTAGTCCTCTCCCCGACGGTGCGTGAGATGTAATTCCCTTTTTAGGTTACAATTCCCTTTGGTCCTCTCCCCGACGGTGCGTGAGATGTAATTCCTTTCAGGTTATAATTCCCTTTGGTCCTCTCCCCGATGGTGCGTGAGATGTAATTCCTTTCAGGTTATGATTTCCTATGGTCCTCTCCCCGACGGTGCATGAGATGTAATTCCCTTTTAGGTTATGATTTCATGTGGTCCTCTCCCCGATGGTGCGTGAGATGTAATTCCTTTCAGGTTATAATTCCCTTTGGTCCTCTCCCCGATGGTGCGTGAGATGTAATTCCTTTCAGGTTATGATTTCCTATGGTCCTCTCCCCGACGGTGCGTGAGATGTAATTCCCTTTTAGGTTATGATTTCCTGTGGTCCTCTCCCTGACGGTGCGTGAGATGTAATTCCCTTTTAGGTTATGATTTCATGTGGTCCTCTCCCCGATGGTGCGTGAGATGTAATTCCCTTTCAGGTTATGATTTCCTGTGGTCCTCTCCTCGACGGTGCGTGAGATGTAATTCCCTTTTAGGTTATGATTTCCTTTGGTCCTCTCCCCGACGGTGCGTGAGATGTAATTCCCTTTCAGGTTATAATTTCCTTTGGTCCTCTCCCCGATGGTGCGTGAGATGTAATTCCTTTTAAGATTATAACTGCCTATTGGTTCTCTTCCCGATCCTGCGAAGATGGCAATTCCTACCAAGATTTTCTCAACGAGCGTTGTTGAAGTTAAAGTCACCCAAGGTTCTCTTACCGTTCATGCTAAGGTAGTAACCATCCCTGGTTCATTCATCATCTTGTGAAGATCCAGATCCAGCTCCTGTAACCAGTCAGGACATATCTATACCAAGCATCTGAAAACCAGCTCCTGCAACGTGTCAGGTACTCATTTTCCTTTTGCAGGTATGCAGGTTCTCGCTAAGGAATCTCTTACGCGATCAACATCCAGATGGCATCTGTAAGCCCACCATCCTATTTCATCAACCTCCAAATGGCATCTATAAGCCCATTCCCGTCATCACACTACTACTATGTGAGCGCAAATTTCTGGGCACTCTAGTGTTCAATCACCTTCCACCCTCGGATTACGAAAGGCACGTCAGCCAATCTGCATCCTCAGGTCTAAGAAGATTGAACAGGGGCAACTGTTGTACCCCAAAATTTGCCCTCCCATATTCTTCAAGAAATTGCCAAGTCAAGCCTCAAAATCTCCCTAAGGGTTGCACAGTCAAGGGTCTCCTAAACAGTCAAAATTAGGGTTTGTGTTCTGGTCAAGAAAATGAAGTTTCCAAAGGTCCAATCAAGTCTCACATGCCTACAAATATGGTCAAGCATCCTCATATCAAGTTTCAAGACTTTCAGCACAAAATTGCACAGTCAAAACCCTAAATTGCACTACAGTCAACTGTAGGGGCAAAATGGTCATTTGACAGTCAAAAGTTCAAATTTTTGGTCAACATATCATTTTGAAGCCTCAAACATCATTTGATCAATGCTTGATCATGATTCTCAAAGTTTGGCTCAAAAATCATCAAGATGCAAAAGTTTCCTTATTTGGACAGTTGAAAAAGTCAACTGTAAATTGACCAGGGCATAACTTTCACATGGATTATCATAAAAATTCCATCCAAAGCTCATTTTGAAGAGAAAGACATTTCCTACAACTCATCTTCATACTTCAAGTCCAAGAAATGCTCTCACAAAAAGTTATCAATTTCAACATTATAGGTCATTTTCAAAAGTCAACAAAAAGGGACTTTAAGTCAAAGGCCATAACTTGAGATTGGTAAATCAAAATGACATGGGACCAAAGGCATTGGTTAGAGGACTCAAAGACCTTTCCAAAATGTCCAAGAACATGAGAAAAGCTTAAAAATTGAGCAAGTTATGCCTTGTGGAAGTTGGGAAATATTTGGGTATTTTGAAAAGTCAACATTGATTCAAATGACTCAAAATTGCTAATGGGCCCATTTTTCTTCCACAATTCATCATCCCAAGCATGTACACGACCACTTGGCCCAAAGGGAAGTTTTTATTCATTTTTTATTTATTTATTTGGATTTTTATTAATAATAATTCATTTAAATTAAAATAAATATATGAAAAATGCTTAACCTAAGTTTTCCAATCTTTTTGTACATGTTTTATTCTCAAGATCTCGTGCATGTACCAATATGGAAAGATTTGGATTGATTGGTGTGATTGAGAACAAAAAAACACATGAAAAAAGATTTGATTTTCATGGTGAAGAAATCAAATATTGAAACCTTTAATTCATGGATCTTTGGACAATTTCTTTAACCTAATCTATTCTATACATAAGCCTGAACGAAAACCTAATCATCCTAACCATTGAAGCTGCGCAGAAATCCATTATCAAACTTGAAATTTTGTCTAAAAAACTCAATACTGAAAACCCTTTTGCAGGTTGATTCAAGGCTTAATAGTTGTTCAAACACCTTCCTGGAGGTCCACTGAACGTTTTCCAATCACAAACATCCATCAAAACTCAAAGAATCGTTGTACAGAAACTGACTTTTCTTGCTTTTTTTTTTTACAATCGTGCATCTTCATTCATGCACTTTTAATAAGTTTTAATATGTGATTCATACTCCTCATGCAATTCCAAAGCTAACCCAATGATTCAATTGTATTTTTATGCTGTGTACGCGATTATGCCATGATTGTATTTTAGGGTTTGCAGGACCTCAAATTGGGGGTTTCTAATTAAAGAAAAATTGGCCTTCAAGAGTACCATGGTTGTAATCAGCATGTCTGGACGAAGCAGAATCCATACTCGCGCTCAATTTATGAGCACCTAATAGCTAATCGCTATTTTTCCAAAGCGTGCCTAAGGGAACAATTGGAAAACCGTGGCTTAATGTGTTTGTATTTCAGAAAAATAAAAAACCACGCGAGGAAGACGATAACGTGTGAGGCGTGGATTGGTCAGTTTAAAATTCGCGCGCAGACCCACTAACCTTTTGTTTTCTTTTTATAATATTTGTTAGTTGCTTATTAATCAAACGCGTGAGTTGGCTCCACTGGCAAGGCATAAGACTGGTAATGTTAATGACCTGGGTTCGATCCCAGGTCTTCACCCTTTCCATTTGTTATTTTTCAACTAACGTTCACATGTAGCGCTTGTGCTGGAGACCACCATGCACCTTCCAGATCCAATGTCCACGCGTCCAGCTTCATCAGATCAAAGGCCATGGATTGAAGTATACGATAAGTCCCAGTCAATGCATCACATGCTAATGCCAAAGTCAAACGGACCAATGTCTTAATGGGCCTGAATTTCTAAAGAATCACCTCCTATTTGGGGTCTGAACCCCCTAGGTTTGCTATCTTTTTTTTATTTATTTATTAATTCTATTTTTCTTTTAACTATTATTTGTTTAGTTAATTAATTATTTTCACAAAATATAAAATATCATAAAAAATCAGAAAAGGTAAAAAAAACAATAAATAATTTTCATTTTAGTATTTTCTTAAATAAATTTGCATGTAATTGAATTTAGTTTTAAATTAGGTTTGCAATTTTAATTCTTTTAATAAAAAAATCTAAAAAATGTAAAAATAGGGTAATTAATAATTTTTCATCCTCTTTATTTTTCTTTCAAATATTTAATATTATTTATTTTATTTATTTTATAATTAAATTTGCATATAAAAATTAGAGTTAATTTTAGGTTAACAACTTCAATATTTCTTAATAAATTAAAAATAATTAGGATTAGGGTTTGCATCTTATTTTAATTTTAATTAATTCTTTTTCTTTAAAATCTAAAAAAAACAAAAACAATTTCCTTTCTTTTTTTTAATTAATTAATTCCATGTAACTTAATTTTGCAAAAGGGTCCAACGCCCTCGTTCTTAATTTCTTATCAATTCGCATATTTATTTCTTTTTCGCTTAAATATTCCTGTATCTCTCCCAAAGCCGTGTAATAATTTGCTCGCACTTTTAATTCTTTAAATTCTTTTACTTTATTTATTTTCTGTCAAATCGGGTTCGAGAAACTTTTGGCGATGTGGACCCGCGCCTTTTGTAATAGCTTAGATTTTTTACTTTCCCGCAAATATTTTAACTGCTAAATCAAAAGCATGAAAGAATGTATGGACAAAATAAAAACAAGCGTAGAACACCCATAACTGACAAGATAAATGCAAATGAAAACGACACACAATTCGCACACACCACCCCTAGGGTACGCCTCACTGTTGCCTTGCCTCGAAAGGTGATCGTCGAGTAGAGAATGTCTTAGTAAGTCCTCATGATCCGGGAACCTGGCATGAGGGTAGCTTCTAAGGTGTCTTCCCATTGCTCTGGTGATCACCATGTCCCGAACCCCGAATTGACCCGAACACCTCCAACGGTGGTGCTACCTACCTCTCAATGGTGGGATGGCACTGCTTTAAAGGACATTTACACAGACGAATTCCTTAGGGTAGGTAGACGACTCTAGATACTTGCTCTAATTTCAAAACAAATTCAAAAATACTTTTCACACCGACACCTTTTCAAAAAGCTTTCGAAAGCAACTTTTCAAACACTCTTGAGGACCGATACAAGAGTCGAACTGGAATTTTCAAAGAAACTTTTTAAAACCCACAGTTGAAAAGCAAACAAACCATTTTTGAAAACACAATGAGCAAGTATCTAAGAGCCCATGGATAACCATGGATAGAAAGGGTGCTAACACCTTCCCTTTCTATAACCTACCTCCCGAACCGAGAGCAATCTCTTTAAGGAATTTTTCTGTGCTTTTGTCCTTTCCATTTGGAGAAAATAAAAGACGGTGGCGACTCTTGCTTCCGCGACATTTCGCGAACTAGCGTTAAGCAGTCAGTTCCAGATCCACCGATCACACACCCTACCAGCCAGATCTCTCCACTTTTGGGCGTATCCTTTGAAGCTCTCGTTGGAACCCATGGTCATGTTCTGCAATTGCACACGAGTTGGTGCAAGATCAACATTGTACTGATACTGCTTATAAAAAGTAATAGCTAAATCCTCACAGGTGTGGATGTGAGAACTCTCTAATTGATAGAACCACTCGAGTTGAGCCCCTACCAGGCTTTCTTGGAAGAAATGGATCCAAAGCTTTGGATCAGTTGTGTATGGTTGAATCTTGCGGGCATAAGATTTTAAGTGCATCTTAGGGCAAGAGACTCCATCGTACATGGCAAAGGTAGGGACCTTGAACTTTGGCGGGATGACCAATCCAGAAACTAAACCCATGTCTCCTAAATCCAAGCCAGGTATTTGTTGAATCTCCATAGCATTGAGGCGATCCTCCAACTGTTTGTACTTGTCATTAGCGGGAGGATATTATTCCTCGGAGTAGTCAGCTTCAACTTCATCAATCTCTAAATTATGGTCTTCTTCCAGACTATCCCCTATGTTGGATGGAGTTGAAAGGTCTAGGGTTTTAGGTCTTCTTCTCAAGTTCAGGATGCTTGCTGCCTTCTTGGACTTCTTCTTCTTGTCTTTGAGAAAGAGAGATTTCAGATCCTCTTTCCCTTTACCCATAGCCAGAAACATTTGTTGGAATTGAGCGTTTTGAGCTTGGAGATCTTTCACTGTTTGTTCCATATCCATCTTACTGAAATAAACAGTAGGAAGATAAGGAGACCTGTATGGGAGAAACCTGTTATGCAATGATATGTATGATATATGTATGCAATGTTTTCAAGGATCTCTCGGGGTAAACACGAAATGTTAGAGGTTGAACTTTGGTCAACATCTTTAATTGGAGAACTCTGTATCAGTGGATGTCTTTCCACGAGAATCAAGCTCACCATGTCAAGTGGGTCATAGCCCCTGATTCAAGTTGTTGCACTCGATCTTTGATGGCATTTGTTTAGAGGAGAAAACCTATTGCCCTTTGGTAGACGTCTGGTTCAATGTGACCCTGCATCAACAGACCCTCGAGATCCTTGAAATGGTTATTGAAAATGATATGGTATGATGTCATGATGTTATGTACATGTATGCGAAAGTAGGCAAGTATATATATGCGAAATGGCAAGGATGTTTTGCAAGAGTTTTGATCAAGTAACTAAGAGTTGTCTACCCTATTTTACTCAAAGATCTTTCTTATGTTTTTAACCCTTTTAACAGTGTTGTTTCACCATTGTATTTGGTGAACAACCTTGTGTTAGGATGTTAACGGGACGGGCACGGGTCATCGTTTAGACCATGAAAGCAATAGTGTCAAGTGTATTTGGAAATTTTCTTAAGGGACTTGATCATTTTTGTTTAGGCAACTTGATAGCGTCATCGAGGGACTATGATCATTTGATTTGTTTTTGTTTTGCCAAAGACACTTAACATGCAAACATGGCCCATTTTTGAAGGCAACAAGTGGATGAAACCCTAGGGGTGCAAGTGTGCAATGTTTGTTTTTCATGCATTTGTCTTGTATTAGGTTATCTAGCGGTTGATTTTGAATCTTCGCATACAAACCCTAATTACTATACAGTATATAGAAAGCGATAAATTGCGGGAATTTAAAGTCTAAGCTATTACAAATAAGTATCCGGGGATGGGGGTACAAATGTTTATAAATGGGGATGAGTCTCATCAGAATAGTAGTGTCCAAATATTATTTACAACCAAATCGAATCGTCACATTCTCAATGTAAAATATAGCAAGGTATAAGAATCAAAGATAAACAAAAGTATTGTGCCAGGCATATGATTATTTACAAATGATTAAAATGAAAATTAAGTAATGTCATTATTTTTTGTGTTTTTTTGTTAATGTTATAGAAACTTGTATAAGATTAATTAAACAAAATTTTTAAAATTAATTAACTTAATAAAATCTAGTATTTACATATTTTAAGTGCAATAATAAAAAAAGGTATTGTTAATAAAACTTAATGTGAAAAAAAATTAATATATTATTTTTATTTACCAAAAGGAGTTAGGTTATATAAAAAAGAAAATAAGATGATGGTAATAAAAAAAAGTGTTGATTTATATAAAAAAAGTGTTAAGAAAATTAAATGGGCTTAGGGGTATGTTCTTGGCACAAGTGAAAAACAAACAAGGTTATAGAAAGAAAGGGGGTGTATGCGCCAGTTCCAATTGGGCTTGGTGTTTTGTGCGTGGGGCAGGCCCAAACGGGTTCACAGAATTTTATTAGGGTTTCATTGTTTTGTTCAGAATAGGGTTTGCTCATGAACGGCGCCGCTCCCTTTCTTCTTCATCGTCCTCTTCGTCCTCTCTCAATCAAGGTTTATGATGCCTTTCACTCGCCTCATCCGCCGGACGCCACCTTCACTCTCCTCTCTCCATAGTTGTACCAGGCGGTGATAAAAGGTAACGACTTTCTTCTTCATGTTTTAGGGTTTCAAAATTCGTGCATGTTATCATATTCTGATCTTCTATGTTATTTATGTTTGTGTGAGGTGTAGAAAAAAAAGGGAAGAGGAATTTATACCTTGGTTCTGCTTTTTTTGGAAAGGAGAAGGAGAGTTTGGACAGGAGGCGTCTTAGGCGGCCGGGCGAGGGAGCGAGACGCTGAGGAAAGCTTTGTTCTGGTACTTGTATCATTGCTTTGTTTTATGATGAATGTTATGCTTCTGAAAACCCTAGGGCATCTTCTTTTCTTCTTCTTCTGATTGCTTTCCTTGTTGTCGTTCTGATTAGGCTATGTTGATGAACTTTAAATCTCTCTTTGGCTTGATTTGTTTTCAATGATGAGTATTTCTGAGATGTTCTTGCTTCTGACTTTTTGAATATTGGCTTTGTTGGCTTTTTCTAAGATGAAACTTTGATTCTGAGATGCTTTAGATATGTGTTTGGCTATGTGATGAACATGGTTCTGAGAGTATTTTTGATGTGTTTCTGACTCTCTTCCTCTCTTGAACTTGGTTGGTATCGTTTGGCTATTTTGGCCCTGTGATGAACATGGTTCTGAGAGTATTTGGATTTGCTTTGAGTTTAGTTACTTGATCTTGAAGGCAGGTTGAATGTTTGTATGGTTTTTGACAAGCTTGAGGCAGGTTTGTATGGTACAGTTGGGTTTATTGAAATTTATGCAGGTTATGTTTATGCAGGCTTCAGGGCTTGTGCTTTGTGCAGGCTTGAGGCAGGCTTCAGAGTTTGCAATTTATTGAGCTTGTTAGTTTGTTGTGTAGGCTTTCTTGTATGCAGGCTGGAGGTTTTTATGCAGGCTTGCTTCGGTTTCCAGTTTTGTTTGGATATTTTATGAAGGTGGGAGCTTATGCAGGCTGGTTTAGAAATAGGCAAGCTGCAAGGCTTGTATTTGCTTCAAGGCTTGTGTTTACAGTTTTTGTGATATCTTGTATTCTCTCCCCCTGTGTTCTGAACTGGACTCTTTGTTATATATTTCTATATTCTAAGCCTGCCAAACTGTAAGAGCCCTACTTCTCTCTCTTTCTCTCTCTCCAGAAAGCATATCTTTGCTTGGAATATCTTTCTTTTCTGAAAAGGTTTTGGCCTGGAAAATGATGAATAAAAATGCTTGCTTGCAACTTTAGCTTTCCTCTGGATTCTGTACTTTCTTCCTTTCTTTAATGACAGTTTGATAGCTTTTGATATCTTTTGGTATCTTCTTTGACAGCTTTTGACAGTTTTGAACTCTTCTTGACAGTTTTTGACAGCTTAGTTTGGTTGACAGTTTTGTTGACAGCTTGGTTTGCCTTAGTTTGCCCAGTTTTGAATTTGTAACTTAGCTTGGCATTTCAGTTTGGTTTGCCTTTTTGACGATTTGAATTTATGCAGCTTTGTGCATTTTGTTTAATATGATGCCTTGTATTTAATTAATTCATATGCTTGCAAACAATTTTTCTTTCCTCTTTGTGAACCAAGAAGAGAGTCTTCTTGTGATTTTCAAAGAGGATGAGAAAAATATGATGAAAATCAAAACAATATGATTCCGGCCAACAACCTTTAATGATGAACTTTTAATTATCTGTCTGAGAATGTATTTTTAATCCATACTGTATTGACTTCTTTCTTCTCTTTTTGCAGGTAAATATCAATTGGGGCAAGGGAAGCAACAGTAGAAGATGAAGACTTCAAGAAACTTAGGATGATTGTTTTATTTTATTTTTAATCATTGTAATTTATTGTAAATACTGTAAATAAATTTACTGTATCAAATAAACATTTGTAACAACAATTAAAAATGAATAAAAAATCTTTTGTCAGACAATTCTTGATTTCTTCTGCAATTGCTTATTTAATTATTTAAATTTCTTGAATTATAATAATTAGAAATTATCCCAATAATTGTAACTAAGATAACATAAATAATCAACAAACATCGCAGTCTCACTGCTTTGCATTAACCAACAATACTTCCTGCATTCCAAATAACCAAAAGCATTGCACAAATAAACAAACAAACGTCCATACGCCTTTCACTTCACTGATTAAACCAACACTTCAAACTCTCAATTCAAATGCCTCAGCTTTTATCCCAGATGTTTAGGTTTTGAGAAACAAACAGGAATCTTGAACAAGCGTCAAAACCAAGTGACAGTCAAATGAAATGTTGTGGATTCAATTCCTTCTGAGAATGCGTGTGCAAACCCTAATGTTGGATTTACTGTCAAAGAAACGTCCGCCTGATCAAACCCTGAGCCAAACTCCACCAAATCACTAAAAACCCTAATAATCTGCTTGGACGGATTCAAAAGTTAATGGAAACCCTAATTTTGTTTGACTGATAAGAAAAGTCTGTTTGACCGATTCTTGAGCCAATCTGAAAAATCAGGAAAAGCCCGAAGCTGTGATTTCTTTGTGAAAAAGGGAGGGCAAATTTTGGGGTACAACACCATCAATCCAAAAATATCTCACAAGATGAGGGAGAACGGGTCCATTTAGAAGATTGAAGTTGTTTTTACATCCTTGCTTCATTACATCAACTAAAAGATCAAAATCTTTATCCTTGATATTTTGAAAATCCACAAGAGAAGAACATTTAAAGAATCCAAATATGTGGACAAGGTAACTTCAAGAGCATCATAAGGTTGTTCTTCTATACTATCTTGACCGTGCCCATGTGATGTTAATAAAAGATGAGGAAAAGGTTTGGCGTGAGAAAGAAGAGGCTTTCCATGGACGATTTTGTTCTGAGAACTCGTAACTTCTTTAGGAAGTTTTTAGGGTTTGAAAAAGGAATGGTGAGGGAAGTGAAGTGATAAATTTGTGTGAGAGTGTAATGAGTGATTATTTATAAACATATTTTAAAAGATTACTAATAAAAAGGAAGCGTACGCACAAGTAAAATAATAACGACCTAGAACTAGTTTCAAGAAAACGTTTCAAAGCACACTGTGACACTTTACGGCATAATGATGAATAGGCGCAGACAAATGTCTTATCGAATCAGTCATTCAATTAAATCATAAAATATAAAAAGAGAGTTTAGATAACACATATTGTCGCTTTATGGGTCTGTTTCTAATAACTTCTCAAGTGATTCTTGGAGGTAAAGGAATTGTATCCCATTCATGCTTCTGAGAGCTTGCATCTTCTCTTTCTAGAGTTGATCTGTCTAGAGTTCTGTCCATGCAATATCTTTATTTCTTTTTTAGTCCTTTGATGATTTCTTCTCATGATTTGTTCAGCAGTCTATTGAGAGAATATCTTCTGATGTATCCTTTTCTTGATATTTCTGAATTACTTTTAAAACCAAGATGCCTTTTCTGATAAAATTGAATGTTTGAAATTGATCCCTATTTCTTTCATTTCACTCTATAGCATTCATAGTTTTTATCTTTTTGGATCTCTCTACACAGTTAAGTGTTTGATTCAAAAATCAATAACAAAGTTGGGATCAGATACCAATTGAAGGTAGAGAAAAACACAAGAAATAAGGGGTTTAAATTGGGATTTAATAACTTTTCCCCTTTTGAAAAATATTTGATAAAACTATGAAGGAATATAGAATGATAGAAATATAAAGAGACACGTTCAGCTTATCCATGTTCACCTCTAACTAGGTTATATCTTGTCCATCCTCCTCAGGTGATTTTGCCTTCAACGAGGACTTAATCCACTATAACCAAATATGATTACAATTTACACCAATAAGTCCGATCAACCTTACTGACAACCCCATAAGTTCAGCTAATCCTTATTGTCAATTTTGCAAATACCGCAACCTATACCTTCTTGAGAACCCTGACTCAACCGAGTCACTCAAGTAACAATACAATGATACATTCGATGATCTAAACGAGGTATAACGATCATTGACCCCTTAAGAAATCTAACCAACCTGGTCTTTCTTACCAAGATTTTATACATGATGACCGTAACCAAAGTCTTCCCAAGTATCAGATCTTTACTAAATCACTTGAGGCAACACCAATTCTGAACATAATTATTTTTCTAGATATTACATGAGTGCTTCTTATCAAGCATAATACTCCTAATTTAAGTACATATTGTTTAACATAATTTTTAGCAACAATTATTCTGTTAAAACAATTTACATGAAGAACTTAAGATATAACACAATGTTGTACCTCAAAATTTTCCCTCCCATTTTACTCAATACATGTTCATTAAGGTCTTCAATTGCTCAAGGTTGACCAAAAATTGATCAGTAAAATTCTCCTCCTAAGCAATGGCCTTTCAACTAGGGTTTGACTTTTCAATAATATGTTTGAGCTCCAAAGGTTTCAAATGTTTTCCATGGTCCTAATATGTATTCAAGATTATCCATGCCAAATTTCATGCCTTACACTACAAATTTGCTCAATCAATTGCTCAAATGTTTGAAAGCCAACTATACTAGGTCAAAAGTCAAATGTGGTCAATATACAGTCGAACTTCAATATTTTTGGTCAGCAACAATATTTTGAAGTGATGTCCATCATTTGATCAAGGTTTGATCATGATTCCTCAAGGAATTATCTTAATTTATCAAAAGTCAAGAATTGCTAAATTAGGGTTTCTATAGGAGAAGTCAATTGAACTTTAACCGGGAATAACTTTCACATACTTCATCCATTTGTCCCTAAACAAATCTTATTTTTAAGATAATCCAATTCCCTATAACTTCTCTTTTATCCTCAAGTTCAAGAAATGCACCATTTGAAAGATACAAGCTCATACATTACAGGTCATTTTCAGAAACTCAACAAAAGACACTTTTTACCAAGACCTTTTACATCAAGATAAAATCTTCAAATGTAAAACTCACCAAAAGAGGGATTGAAGTAGACATCTTAGGCTTTCCAAAAAGTACAATATCACCATCATTAGATAAAAATTGAGAAAGTTATGGTTTGCCCAAGTAGGGAAAATTTGGGAAATTCCAAGAATTGTGCATTGAGCAAACTTGAACTTTTAGGTCAATGGCCTAACTTCTTGGACTTCAAACATCTTCCTAACCTTATATTGGACCTCTAATCTCATTTTTACATTTCCTTACAAATTTTATATTTTTTTTCATATTTATTTTGATTTATTTCAAATAAATATAAAATAAATTGTACAAAATATTTAGAGATGGGCCTTGGCCTTTGTGCTAGTGTTTTGATCTGACTTAAGGCCCATAATTCGTGCAAAGAATGTCCAGGTACATCCGAGACCCAATATTGCATGTTTATACACATTTTTGGCAAAATTTCAAAAGGGAATCATGTTTTAAAAGCAATGGTTATGGCATGATTTCCTTCTATAATATCATCCTATCTCCATCTTCTATAAATACACAACATTTCTGCAAGCATTGGACGGATAGATAACCTGAGAAGAATTCTACAAAGTTTTGCAAAAAAATCCAAAATTGTCAAAAGTGGCATTTGCGTTTCCAGCCATCATCTGTCCAAACTAAGGGCATAAACCATTTCCCAAGAGTCCCATGAGCTTACCATGACCCTCCTTGAAGCCCAACACATGCAGGAACCATCACCTTCAGTCATCACCGTTTTGGTAAAATCCCAAAATCAAATCTTAATTTTTATAAGTTGTTGAATGTTTTGATATGTGTGTACAAGTTTCTGGGCATCATTAGAACAGGTTAAACATTACATGGAGTGCATGACGTCAAGATTGTGAGATGACATTTCAAACTGTGTTAGGGTTTTTAGTTTGTAACTTAAGATACATGGTTTTTCTGGCCAATCTAAGGTCAGATTCGTGACCGGGGCGTGATTTTAAGTGGGATAGGGTCTTTACTTTGTCTTAAACCTAATGATTTTGCAGATTCCATATTTTGGTGGATCGGAGAAGACAACAGGAGTTTGACTTCGGTGTCTCTCCGGTTGTTTGACTCAGGCGAGGGCTGGCGTGGCAAGGCAGCGCGTCTTGATTGGTCCATTCAAATTTAGGGGGCCCATCAGCGTGCATTATTTTTTTAATATATTTCTGATTAATTTTTCAAATATAATATTATTGTTGTGTTGTAATAAACGAATGAACAACCCGCTCAGATGGTAAAGGGGAACGCGTGCAATGGAAAGGACCTGGGTTCGATACCCAGGTCTTGCATTTTCATTTTTTCTAACGTAATATTTGCAGATCTAGTGTACTATACCCCATGCGCCTACCATGTGTCTTCAAGCTTCAGCCAGTAGATTATAGGGAGATCAGATCCAACGCCCCTAGAGTGCCTCTTCATGATGGACCCTCAAAGGCCAGTAGCCTAGGATCCAATGAGACTTGGGCTCATTGACCTGAGCCTGTACCATTCAAACTTGCACCCCCCTGTTTACTAATCAGCACCAGTCCCATTACTTGTTTTATTAGTTTATTAATTTTAAAAAAAAATCATTTCTATTTAAATATAAAATCAGATAAATCATTAAAAATTAGGTTAGTTTTTTTTTTAATTAAATTATTTTGAAAATTAATTAATTAATTATTTTAACTTTTTTTTAATTTAAAATTAAATAGATTTAGGTTAATTCACTTTCTTTTCATAATAAAAATCCCAAAAAAATAGTAGGTTAGTTTAGATATTAATTTAATTAATAATTTTATTTTCTTTCTTATTTTGATTAATTAAGACTTAACTTAATTTATTATTTTCCAAATAAATAAAAACAAAAAAGGAGTCTTCTTTTAACTTAGAAATATTTTAGGGTTTAGACGTCCTTTCTGATTCGAGCACGATTTTATTTTAGCATTATCATTTTCATATTATTGTACCTGCTTCCTGGTTTGTAATAGTTTAATTTAGGGCTTTACTTTACTGCTTTATTCCCCCAAGTTTTGGACGTGAAATTATCCCCTCCCCGAAGCATTGTAATATCTAGGATTTACAATTCTCGCACTTTTAATTTCTGCAAATTATTAACTGTTTAGATGCATGCTAACTAGGACTGTATGGCAAGAATAAAACAAAACGCTAGCAAACCTAACATAAGATAAAAATAACTGAATATGGCACACTCTCACATATACACCTCTAGGGTATCCCACTTTGGTTTCCTTCGAAAAACAGTCACATCTCTTGAAACGTGAGAGATTTTTGTGGCTACCCTCCGGTTTAAAGATTATAAGTCCCTCGATGACCCTCTCGATGTTTCCTCCGTATGATCTTAAAACCCTATGGTAGTTACTAAAGTTTCTTGCCTAGTTGTCTTTGTGACTGTATAAATGTCCCTTCGAATGTCCCTCAAACATCCGACGACTAGGGTTACCTGTAGCAGTAGAAATGTTTAAGATTAAGCCATTGGACTGACTTGACTTGTACATATCAAGATAAAAATTGCCACTGCGCTTTATTGTTTCCAAAGGAATGGGAAAAGAGTGAATAACCCAAAAAGAAGGGGAAAGGTTCAAGGTAAGGGGGTTGGTTATGCAAAGGGGAGGTATTAGCACCCTAAACATCTACGGTACTCCGCACGAACCTCTTTGTAAAATCTGTATATTTTGCCTATAAAATGTTGTATAAAAAAAGATGGTGGAGGTGAGAAAAGAAATATTTTTATGATTTTTGCACCCTCTGCGGTTGCGAACCTTTATTGCCTATGTACCACCTTTCATGCAATAAGGGATCAGGGTACACGTAGTTCCTCTTTAAAAAATTTAAAACGCAAGTGTGTTGGTTAGTTTTATGAGATAAGATATCATCGTCATTGTCCGTGTGGAAAACATACTTACTACCCACAATCATGAGAAAGGAGAATTTGCATCATATCAAAGTGGAGGATATGGCTTAGATTTTAAAATCAACAAAACCTCACTCAACACCCAAGTGGAAAATATCTCTCTTCACTACATATCGTAGAAGTATATTTGTTTACATCACTATAAGGATTAACAAGAGTTTAATCTTTCGAGAAAATTTTAAAGATAAGATCCAAAATGGCAAAATGGTTTGAATGAGATTGATTGACTTTTAGTCTTCTCACAAAAATGTCAAGGTATTATTAAGTTGTTTAAAATTTATTTATGAAAATGTTTTGAAAATGCATGGACCTAAGTCCAAGTTTATTATGAAAGTGGTTCAAGTTTAGAAACAAGAAGAGTTTTCAAAAGGAGGGAGAAGATTTTTGAAATTAAAGAAGATGGGAGGAGATTAAGGGACTATCCTAAAGCATAAGATAAAAGCTAGGAAAGAGAACCATCTAACCAACAATAAGCCAACACTTGACATTATGATCAAAATATTAATTAAGGTCACAAGGTCTCCAATATAGGTCAAGATCTCTAATCCTAAGTCCATGAAGTCCAATACTCCATAATGCCAAGGATAGTAACCAAGTAGTCCAAGTATCATTAATGTTTTTTATGGTTCATGTTGATTATTAAGTGTCTTCAAAAGGAAAATAAAAACTCAAGTGAGCAAAATAAAAATGGCATAAAAGTAAATGCTCATGTGAGCAAAGATGTAAATAGCGTGAAATGTAAATGCTAAAGTAAATGGTACATAAAGTAAAAGCATAAAAATAAAAGCATAAAATAAAGTCAATTGTTAGAAGTTAATGGTTAGTTGGATGACCATCTTGAAACTTGCATTTGGAACTCATTAGAGGATTGGTATAACCAAAGCCTCTCAACAACAAGTTGCATTTGCTTTTTGTCAAGTATATCATCCATTTAAGAATCCTCAAGGCAACACTTAATGATCAATGATGTTTAAGTGATCCGCGTTGACCAAAATTGATGAAGATCCATTGGAGGATTGGTAGAACCAAAGCCTCCTAATAATGAATCTCAAGGTTATTGGATCAAAGGGTTCAAATTAACATACTTGGGCTTGCAAACATAAGTTTGGGCCACAAATGATCATTTTCTCAAATCGGGACAAAATTTAGCACTATGCTAAGCAATCGTAAGTGGACTTATGTAGAAGTCACACCTATTTTGAGTCCGGTCAATAGAAATCTATGTACTTCATGTTTGGATAAATGATATAGAGACCATTATCCCTTAACATGTAGCACAAATGAAAAAGAAAGGGATAAGATGAACAGGGAGGGGAATGATAAGCTAATTTGGATCACTACCTCAAATTTCTTTCATATTTAAATTCAATCACACATCTAGATGGATTAAAGTACTAAACATATCATTAATCCAAAGCACCAAAAATGAATTAAATAATTCACTCTTAGGTAATTTGAATTAATGAACATTTATCCAACTTCATCTACACCCAAAGTCCATTGAATTTAAAGAGAAATTGGATATTTAAAATTGCAATCCAAATCAACAATCAAAAGGAGTGAGTAGAAAAAGAGAGATGGATCAAAACAACCCCAAAACAAGGCAGAAAAACATTTTGTCACTGTTACAATCGATTGCACTCTGGCAACAATCAATTGCATCAGTGCTTTTTTTCAAAAAAAATGTAAAATTCTTCTGTGACAATTGATTGCGTTGTGAGTGCAATCGATTGCACCCTGTGAAAAACAGAAAATCAACATTTTAAAAGGCCAAATTCTTGTTCAAACTTTCCATCAAACACCTTATGATCATGGATTTAATTGAGCACGAAAATTCCATCAAATTATGAGAAAATAGCACCAATGGAATCACAAAACAATGCTCAATGAATCAAACATAAAGATCAACAAGAGATCACATTGTGAAAGATGAAAAATCCAACTTACCAAAGGTAGATCTAGAGAATTATCAAAACAACTTCAAGAATTTGTTTTAATTCAGCCCCAAGAATCAATTTCCCAAGCTTGGATGTAGAGAATTGATAGAGAAAAAGTGTTTGGATGATGCTTTAGCTCAAAGATTAGTAAGCTTCAATGCAAAGCTTACTAACTTTTTTTTGAAAATGGAGCTTTGAGTGAATTTGGTAGATGGGGGGAATTGAGAGATTTTTTAGCAAAGTGAATTTGGCTATTAAAAGCTTGAGATTTTGAATAAAACGGGGGCTCTATTTATAGAGTTTAGGCTTGGGATTAGTGGTGGTTTGGAGTTTGGTTTGGGAAATGAAATTAGGCTTGGTAATTAATTATTGGAGCCAAATTTTGGATTAATGATATATCTTTCAAAAATGAAGAAAAATTGGAGCCAAAATTTGAATTAATGATATATCTTTCAAAAATGAAGAAAAATTGGAGCCAAAATTTGAATTAATGATATATCTTTCAAAAATAAAGAAAAATTGGAGCCAAAATTTGAATTAATGATATATCTTTCAAAAATGAAGAAAAATTGGAACCAAAAGAATTACAAGCTTGAAATTGCTGATTTTTTTTCAAAATTTCACTATGTGCAATCAATTGCACTCTGGGAGCAATCGATTGCACCCTGTTCTTTTTTTCAAAAATTGCGCAAAATGCACTTGTGCAGTCGATTGCACTCTAAGAGCAATCGATTGTACAGTGAAAAAATGAAAAAATTTAAATTATTTTTCTTTGCAAATAGAGATTTTAGGAAAATAATACCGAAAAACCCTACTTGTCAGATGCTTTGACTCGGTACCTACAAAACACAAATATACAAAGACAAAGACAAATACTTTTGTATTTTGATTAGAAGTTAGTCAACAATACATATACAAAATATACCACTAAGGTGCTTGGAGATTACTTAAGAGCGAACTTAAAGATAGGAGATAGAAAAAAAAGAGGAAGAACCAACCCTAATGTGATCTTGTTGCATTGTGATGGTATGAAATGATAGAGGAATCTTAGGGGGGGAAATTATGGTACAATAGCTGTCCTTATTTAAGTGTCTTCTATTCGGAGATACGAAGATTAAAATCTTCATGTCAACGTAATTGAAGATACTTAAATATAAAACAAGCCATATTTTTGGCTCTAAGATACCATGCAATGTTTATGATTATACATGCAAATGAACAAATTCAAAAGGACGCAAGACACCACTGGGGAAGTAGCAGAGGAAACAAGAATCAAAAGGAGAAACCCAACCCGAAAAATAAATCACTGGTGAACAAAAGACTTGACTCTATTGAGGTAAAGCCCAAAGAGGAGATAAGGCATCAACTCAGCCAATGAGGAAAGACAATAAAGGATAAAAGTGATCGACCGATAATTGTGAACTACCAACTCAATAGTCGAAGGTAGAAGATAAAAAAGATATCGACTCACAGATGATGGTAAACTACCAACTCAAATAATTGAAGGTAGAAGATAAAAAAAGATACCGACTTACAAATGACGGTAAAAGATTAAAGGATACACCAACTTTCACTGAAGGTGAGAAGAAAAGAATAACACCAATATTCACAGGTGAAACTACCGATGTTCATTGAAGGTAGAGAGAAAAGAATAACACCAACGTTCACTGAAGGTGAACTACCAATGTTCACTGAAGGTAGAGAGAAAAGATGACACCAACGTTCGCTGAAGGTGAACTACCAACATTCACGGAAGGTAGAAAGAAAAGAATAACACCAACGTTCACTGAAGGTGAACTACCAAAGTTCACCGAAGGTAGAAAAAAGATGTATTGGCAATAACAAGTTTCCCAAAATCATGGCATTTCACCTAGAACGAGTCTTAACTTCTTCTTTAACCAAGGCATTCCGCCTGGAAAGGGTAATATATAAGTTGTCTCAAATAAAGAGACTACCACTTATAAAGATTTTTCAATGAACTATCTCTGTCATATTGAAAAGACTTCCCATCCATTGGTGTAATTTGACAATAAACTGCAAACCATCCACTCATAGGGAAGATAGCAAAAAAAAGTAACGACGACTTTTACGGGGAAGTACAAGTTGTTCAAATAAAGAGACCTGCTACTTGCTGTTATGGGAAGGATTGTAAAAATGACTTCCTGGGGAAAGAAATATGGCTTCTTGGGGAAATACCAACATACTCCTGTTGAGGAGATAAAGTCTTCTCGTGCCAAAATAAATGCACATTCTCAAACCAGGGCTCGAAGCCTGCAGAAATCCAAAGTAATAATATTATTGGGGATCACAGGTTCAAACTAGAAATAAACTGGAATGAAACAGGCAACCAAAATAACATCTCATGAGAAATAAACTCAAAAGGGAATCACATTCTATACAGACAAAGAGCTGTACAGGAAGGCTAAAGCAAAAATCTTCCATGAGGAATAACTCAGTGGGGAAATTGAAAGAATATACACTTTCTGCTTACGATTGGCACTCTATTGGAGAGAGAACAACACAACTCTTCAAAACAGGGTAATATGTCAACAAAATATTAATGAATGTGAATGAGCAATGATTTTCTAAATTCAACTATGCATGATATATGTATGAATGTATGAGTGTTATTATGTATATACTGACAAAACAGACATATAACACTGGGGGTAACCAGACAAAACCAACTCGGGTACAGTCAATACTCGGATAAATCATATCCAAGATGAAAAATTCCACAAAAAAAGCACCAACTAAGGAACAGATTCCTACTTCGCGGCTTAACTTCACTGGGAAGGAACATAATCCAGAAATAATCAAATCATAACAACAAATCAGTACACATACAGGGATATAACATCCTCCTCCAGGCTTCACCGAGGAAGATCACACAGACTTCAATGGGGAAAACAAATGTTTCACGGTTCGTACTTCTACTGGGGATTGCAATACAGATCTCAATAAGGCAGATGAAAACCATATCGTCAAAACATCAACTGAGGATCTCGTGCTGACTTCATTGGAGAAATATCATACATACTTCACTAGGGGAGATAGTGCCTGATCATCGAGATATCAACTGGAGACCTCGTGCTGACTTTATTAGGGAGGACAACACCACATCGTCGAGGGTAAACCAAAATGCATTCTTCAATATTGAGAGTGAGTATTGCACCAACTTCTATGGGAAGAAAGTATGAAACCTCATGGGGATAACAACTTGGAGGGTTAAGAAGTCAAACATTACAGCAAGAAATCAAACTTATGGGGATTTTAAATCAAACCCAACACTTGGTGGGTGAAAACCCAAAAATTTGACAACTGTCTTAACACTTCTTAGAAAAGCTACTGCCATGGCCTAGTTTCCTAGGAAATGAATACCAACAATAATGCCAACACTGCCAAAAAGAGCGACATTTTGCAAATAGTTCCATCTCAACATGAAAGGGGAGAAGGAACTTTCGTCATATGAGTGAAGACCTCACCCGGGAATCTGGGATAGAGGCTTCAGACCATGCAAACCCAAAATCAAAAATGCACCAAGACTTGACTGGGGACAATGGGATTACAAACCCGATACCGCACCTTACACCAATTGGTATCATCTCTAACTATCTGAGAAACACAAGAAGATCATACATATACCAGCAAAAATGACCTGGGAGAACCTTCCTGGGGAAAATAAAACTTCCCAAAATTACTAGAGTTCGTCCATTCCTGGGATCACCACTTTTGTTTTCCTCTTGAGTCATAAAATCTAAAGTAAAAGTAATTTGTAAATTCTTTTCAAAAAACAACTTTGTTATTTAATCTTTTCACTTTGAAAATTACTATCAATAATAAATGAAGTCTTTGTAAGCAGAATAAAATAAGAATTACAAATAATTGGATAAAAGCTCAAACTTTATTAATAGAATGGTAGTCTACGAATGGCGAGACTCCACGGATGATTACAAAGTTCGGAAAATGGTAATATATAATGGAAAAGATACATTGAAATACAATGGCAACTATTCTCTCTAACAACTTTGAAATCCTGAGCAGAAGCTTCTGTTGAAGTATGGTGAGAGTCCAAGAAGATTGTTGCTTCAATGATCAAGTCTTGTCCAATGTAGTTAGTTGCCAAGAAAGTCCCTAACTTTTGCCTAAGTTGCCCTTGCGGGTTTTCAACTTAGCGGGAAAATTTATTCTGTTTATGTATCTAATTTTTGCCTAGACTGCCCTTTCGGGTTTTCGGCCTACCGAGATGCTCCTTTTTACCTAAGCTGCCTTTTTAGATTTTCAACTTAGCGAGTTGTTCTTTTATTTCTTTAGGCAAAGTATTTCTTGACTGCATCGGCATTCATGGGACGTGGGAACTCCTCGCCATCCATAGTTTCAAGAATTAATGCACCTCCAGAGAAGGATTTCTTGACAACATATGGGCCTTCAAAATTGGGAGTCCACTTGGCCCTAGAATCAGTGTTAAAATACATGATCTTCCTGAGCACGAGGTTACCTTCTCTAAATTCACGAGGTTTGACCTTCTTATCAAATGCTTTCTTCATTCTCTTCTGATATAACTGCCCATGACACAAAGCCGTCATTCTCTTCTCTTCAATCAAATTCAATTGGTCAAACCTGCTCTGGACCCATTCAGCCTCTAACAACTTGGTGTCCATTATCACACGTAAAGAGGGAATCTCAACCTCGATCGGGAGCACCGCTTCCATACCATACACAAGGGAGAGCGGGGTTGCTCCTGTTGAAGTACGGACAAATGCCTGATATCCATGTAAAGCAAAAGGGAGCATTTCGTGCCAATCTTTATAAGTAATAACCATCTTCTGGATGATCTTCTTGATATTCTTATTGGCAGCTTCAACAGTCCCATTCATCTTCGGCCTATACGAAGATGAATTGTGATGGACGATCTTGAATTCTTCATAAAGTTCGGTCATCATCTTGTTATTCAGTTTCGATCCATTATCGGTGATAACTCTGCTTGGCACACCATACCAACATAGGAGATTATTCTTAATGAAGCGCACTACCACCTGCTTGGTAACATTAGCATATGAAGCAGCTTCCACCATTTGGTGAAGTAAACAATTACTACCAAGATAAAAACGATGTCCATTCGAATCTTTGGGTTCAATCATTCCAATCATGTCAATACCCCACATAGAGAAAGGCCACGGGGAAGAAATAACATTGAGAAGTGTCGGAGGCACATGAATTTTGTCCACATAAATCTGACATTTATGGCACTTCTTTGCAAATTTGTAACAATCAGATTCCATTGTCAGCCAATAGTAACCTGCCCTTAGCATCTATTTAGCCATCGAATGTCCATTGGCATGAGTACCAAAGGAACCTTCATGAATCTCATGGATCAACATGTTTGTTTTGTGTCTATCCACGCATTTGAGCAAGACCATGTCATAATTTCTCTTGTACAACACATTTTCACGGAGGAAGAAACTGCCAGCCATTCTTCTCAATGTCTTTCTATCTTTATTCGATGCACCAATCAGATATTCCTGTGTCTGGAGAAAATGCTTGATATCATAATACCAAGGTTTCTCATATGTTATTTCCTCTGTTTTAAACACATGAGCATGCCTATCCAGTCGCCGAACTATAATTCGAGGTATATCATTCCAAGTATTCACTTGATACATAGAAGCCAGAGTTTCCAAAGCATCCGCCATTTGATTTTCATCTCTGAGGATGTGATGGAATTCAACCTTATTAAAGAAGGGTATTAATCTTCTAGCATAAGCTTTGTAAGGGATCAAGCCGAGGTGACGAGTATCCCATTCTCCTTTAATATGATTTACTACCAAAGCTGAATCGCCATACATATTTAGAATTTTAATTCTGAGATCAATAGCTTCCTCGAGACCCATGATGCAAGCCTCATACTCGGCCATATTATTGGTGCAATCGAATGTCAACCTTGCAGTAAAAGGTATATGTGATCCATAAGGAGTGACAATCACAACACCAATTCCTTTACCATAAGCATTCACAGCTCCATCAAATGTCATGCTCCAACGAGACTCAGGATCAGGACCTTCCTCAGGCAGTGGTTCACCATAATCTTTTACTTTCAGAAACATCACATCCTCATTGGGGAAATCATACTTCACAGACTGATAATCATCAACTGGCTGGTGAGCAAGATAATCTACCAACACGATGCTTTTAATAACTTTTTGAGTGCGGTATTCAATGTCATATTCAGATAACAGCATCTGCCAACGGGCAATTCTCCCAATAAGAGCAGGCTTTTTCAAAAATGTACTTGATTAGATCCATTTTGGAGATCAACCAAGTGGTTTGATTTGACATATATTGCCGCAAACGTTTTGCGGCCCAGGCCAGAGCATAACATGTCTTTTCCAACATAGAATACTGTGACTCACAGTCAGTAAACTTTTTACTGAGATAATAAATCGCATACTCTTTCTTCCCTGTTTTATCTTGTTGTCTCAGAATGCAGCCCATGGAATTATCTAACACTGTCAGATACATAATCAATGGTGTTCCTTCAACAGGAGGGACCAAGATAGGAGGTTCCAGTAGATATTCTTTAATACTTTCAAATGCCCTTTGGCAGTCATCTGTCCACACACAACCTTGATCTTTCTTTAACAACTTAAAGATCGGTTCACACGTTGCAGTCATGTAGGAAATGAATCTGGAGATGTAATTCAAACGCCCGAGGAAACCTCTGACTTGCTTTTCAATTCTCAGTGTTGGCATTTCTTGAAAGATTTGACTTTATCAAGGTCAACTTTGATCCCTCTTTGGCTGACAATGAAACCCAATAACTTTCTTGATCAAACACTGAAGGTACATTTATTTGGATTCAAGCAGAGACGATACTTCCTCAAACGCTGAAACAACATAAACAAATCTTCTACATGGCCTTCTTCAGTCTAGGATTTAGAAATCATATCATCAACATATACCTCAATTTCCTTGTGCATCAGATCATGGAATAGGGTTTTCATAGCCCTCTGGTTCGTTGCACCAGTGTTCTTTAACCTGAAGGGCATCACTCTATAACAGAATGTTCCCCAGGGTGTGATAAACGTTTTTTCCATGTCCTCAGGAGCCATCCTTATTTGATTATATCTAGAAAATCCATTCATGAACGAGAAAACTTTGAATTTTGCTGTGCTATCCACTAACATATCAATGTGCGGTAATAGAAAATCATCTTTTGGACTAGCTTTATTTATATCTTTGTAATTTACGCACATGTGAACTTTTCTGTCTTTCTTCGATACTGGGACAATATTAGCAATCCACTGAGGATACACTAATGTCACAAGAAAACTGGCATTAATCTGCTTTAGGACTTCTTCCTTGATTTTTACTGCCATATCTGGGTGAGTTCTTTGCAACTTCTGTTTGATTGGCGGGCACTCTGGCTTCAACGGCAAATGGTGCTCTACAATATTTATATCCAAACCAGGCATATCTTGCTAAGACCAAGCAAAGATATCCACATACTCTTTCAACATCTCAATTAACCTGCTCTTCACATCGGGATGCAACAATGCTCCAATCTTGACTTCCTTTGGATCTTCTTCTGAACCCAAATTGATTACTTCCAATGGCTCTTTATATGGCTAAATGGAACTCTCCTCACGCTCAAGCAACCGTGAGACCTATTCTGGAATCTCATCATAGCCTTCTTCTTCGGCCCCATACATAGGACATTCAAAATTGGGAGAGGGTGCAGGGTCATTGTATTCAACGGGTTTTTTAATTAATCTGCACATATGATTTATGATTGCTTTTAGAAACTGATATATATAACAAGTGATTATGCAGATTCAATTTCAGTTATTATTTATTTTGAAAGGTTTTTTTTCTGATTAACATTTTCCAAGAAAAAGCAGAAAATAAAAAACACAATTTGGGAAACAAAGACAACTTTTATTATTGATTTTAAATATCAAAGAAAACAGATAAGCCCATACAATATCAATACTTTCACCTTGGGTAGAGTGAAAGCTTTTCGAAAAGATTAACAAAAACAAAATACTTTGAGACATGCATGCAAGAGGGAACATCAATGGTGATCCAGTTCTGAACCCCTAACTCTGTGCGTCACATAATTTGGCATTTCTGGCTCTGCTTCATCTTCCACAATGGCATTAATCCCAGGAACAATTGGATGAAGATAACCCCCACTATGAAAGATATCCTGATACTTGCCTGCAGCAGACTTCAGCCTCATGTTCTTACCTTTATCATTCTTCACAAAGAATCCCAAGCCAGCTTTATTCTTGTTTACAGGTGGATCGACAATTTTTCCCCATACTTCACTATGTCCATTACGCACAACCTGCTGAGCATCCTTAAACGAAGCTATAGAATTCTCATTTCCTCTTATATTATCAATGGATAAAGCTTGGAACTGGGTTCCAATAGCAGCTTCATCCGCTTCCACAATACTGCAAGAAGACAAATGAGATATCAATAATTTGTGTTCTCCATTTATGATGACCACTTTTCTTTCATGCACAAACTTCAATTTCTGGTGTAAAGTCGAAGTGACAGCCCCTGCCTCATGTATCCACGGCCATCCCAACAAACAGCTATAAGAGGGTATAATATCCATGACCTGGAAATTAATCTGAAACAAATGAGGGCCTATATGAATAGGCAAGTCCACTTCACCAATAACAGATTTCCTTGATCCATCAAACACTTTCACAATAATGCCACTCGGGCGCATGGGTGTTCCTTGATATTTCAACTTCATAAGTGTGATCCTCGGTATGACGTTCAATGCGGATCTATTATCAATCAGTACATTGGATAATGAATCATTCTTGCAGCTCATAGGGATGTGGAGGGCTAGATTGTGATTCCTTCCTTCATCGGGCAGTTCATCATCGCAGAAACTCAGGTTATTACATGATGTAATATTCCCTACCACACTGCTGAAATGGTCTACTGGAATATCACTTTCCACAAAAGCTTGGTCCAATACCCTCACCAAAGATTCTCTGTGAGCAGAGGAGCTCATAAGCAAAGCCAGAATAGATATTTTTGATGGAGTCTGCAATAACTGATCTACGATCCTGTAGTCACTCATCTTTATAATTTTCAATATATCATCCACATCTTTTTCTAGCATAGCTCCACTAGATTCCCCTACTGCCTTCTTGGGTGCAACATCTTCAACAATTTTCTTATCAGCATCAACACTTATTCTAATGACAGGCACGAACACACGACCACTGTGGGTCACTCGGCTGACCTCAGCAATATTTCTAACATTAGACATAGGATGGATGGGAACTTCCACACCATCCTCTAAAATTGTAGCATTATACTTGTAGGGTACAACCTTGTCTGACTTGTAAGGAACGGGACCCGGCAGGCTAATCACCAATGGAGCAATAGCTGGCTTGCCATGATATTCAACTTCAAAAGGGGTGGGTGTACCAAAACAAGGCATAATAACATTTACTCCCTCTTCAACATATTCAGTCATTAAAGAGTCAACTCTATAAAACATATCTTCATCTGAGGAGAAGTACTCATCTGCAGATTCATACTAATTGTTGTACCCCAAAATTTGCCCTCTCATTTTATCAAGATTTTTCCCACAAGACTTCTTTGACTCAAGACAAGATTAGGGTTTGCTCAGCTCAAGACATCTCATCTTGCACTGATAACCCAAAATTAGGGTTTGAGTTTGCACAAGGATTTTTGGACCACCAATGCTTCTTGTGAATTTCATACATCATGTTGGATCCCTAAGATTGCTCATGTTAAGTTTCAAGCCTTGAACCACATTTTTGATCAAGTCAATTAGACAGTTGACCTAAAAATCAACTGTATTGGGGGAAAAGTCAACCATGGCCAATTTATAGTCAAACTTCATAATTTTTATCCACAACAACATTTTAGACTCATATGTACCATTTGATCAAGTTCGGATCACAACTCCTCAAGAAATTTGATCAAATCATCAAATGGGCAAAATGGTCAAAATTAGGGTTTTGACTGAGAAAGGGCAATTTCTGATTTTTAACCTAGCCAATGACTAATTGAGTTCAAACATGATTTCAAGGGTTCAATGGCATCATCTTGACCTAATTGCATGGTTCAAAAGATCTCAAGTTCATTGGATTGACAGATGAATTTTGCAATCAACTGATCAAACATCAATTGTATACTGAAAAGTCAAAACTTTGACTTTTTGGTCAAAATCAAGTGCCAAGGGTCATAATTCATCAAGATATGTCAAAATGTGAAACTTTTTGACCAAGAAAACCAATTTTGAAAGTTAGGGTTTTGAATTTGAAAATTTTCATAACTTAGAATTTTTCTAAGTATGGAAATTTTCTTATTTTTTCCCAACTTTCCACCACTTTTTCACCATGATGCAATTTGATTCAAAGAAAACTTCCAACTTGAAAGTTGTAGTCCTCCATGAAATATACAACTTTGCTTGACAAACTTTTCCCAAAAGATTCTTGGATCTCAATTTATGAATTTGTGAATATAGGTCCATGAACTTCTTAACTTAGTGAAATTTTGCCCTAATTTAGCAGGTTTTTGACCCAACTTCATGGACATTTTTCACCTAGTTCCAAGAGGTATATCAAAATGAATTTCAAAGATGGATTATAGAGCATATTGAAATCTTTCCAAAATTTCCAAGAACTCTCCAAGATCATTTTTGGTTAGGGAGAATCGAAGAAGAGAAGTTGGCATTTTATCACTTTTGTTCAAGCCATTTTTACATGAGATCAAGTTGCAAATCCAATCCATGCTGGTTGTACCTTGCTTTACAGGTCCTAAACTCACTTGGCACTCCATAATTAAATTCTAACTTAGAAGATAAAGGCTTTATCTTGGCTTTTGGAACATTGTACAAGAGATAATTCCATTTTAGGCATAAAGGTTACAATGCCATTTTCATAAAGGTGAGCTTTTGCAATTTTGTCAACCTTGAGCCTTGGACCTGTCCCTTTGATGCAAACAATGTCCACATGTCTCAAGCAATGTATAACAACTCTTATCAGCCCTTGAGGTAGCCAGTACAAGCATGTTGCATTTGTCATTTCACTTTACTTAAAATACAAGAAAAGTTGCAAAAGGTGCTAGAACTTGTACAGCTAGTAAGGATTGACCTTGGTGTCATTTCTATACAAATATACCAAGTCATTACAATGCTGAACACGCTGGCTTGACATCCAAAACACTCCAAAACTGAAAAACTCAAAAATTCTGCCAAACATACAGATTTCTACAAAACCATAGCAAATTCATTTTTTGCTCGTGCGTTTTATGGCTTGACACTTGAAACACCTCATACACATCCTACCAAAGTTATCCAAGCCCTTACCCTGCATCTGTAAGCCCTGTTTCAACCATTGCCATTTTCAAACTTGGAGCTTGCAGCTTGACTTGTGCAGAGAGTTCTGGCCATCCACAAAGCAAACTAGGCATTGGAATAGTTTGAAGGAAGTTCAAGGAAGCTCACACGATCCTCAGGCCTCCCTCAAAGTCCCCACATTGTCATATCCAAATCCAGTTGAAGGAGGTATTTTTCTCAAACTCTATCTATGTATTTAGGCATCCTCAAGCCATGATTTATGAAGAAAAAATGTAGTCCATAACATGGTGAAGCTGTACATATGCATACTTTTCATTTATATTAACTGAGCTAAGAGAATTTGAAGCTTGAAGTTGCTGAAATTTTTAAGTCACGAATTAGGGCCATTAAAATTCTCCCTAATCTTTGAGAGTTAGGTCACAAAATTGATATGGTTGGAATCGTGAGTTCAAATGCCACAAGTTTCATGTTATAAGTTTTTGTTTTTGTGCAAGCATTTGAAAGTTACAGGTTTGAACATAATACGCGCGCAGAAGAGAAGCTGGAGGACAGGGAAGATGGTTCTGGGCCTTTGGCGCCTTGGGCCTGTTGTTTCTGATTTTCACACCCCCTGGATTACTTTTGCACCTCCGTGACTATTTTCTTATATTTTTGCATTTTCTTGCATATTTTTATATTTATTACTTGCATTTATTTTTTCTAATGATAAAAAATACCCAAAAATAATTTATTTATTTCCACACTTTTATTTTATTTTTTTTATTTTTTTCTCACATAAAAATAGTTTATTTTGACAGATAGTTTTTATTTTCTTAAATAACTTGTAAATATATTTAAAAATACTTAATATTTTTATTATATTATTTATACTCATAAAACACTTATTTTCTATACATATTTAATTTTTAATATTTGCACATAATATTATTTATTATTTTCTTGTACAAAAATGGACAAAATATTAATATGGAACATATATTTTCTTTAATAAAAAATTAGGGTTTCCCCCTTTCAAAAATAATAACATTATTTTTCCTTTTTTTCTAGGGTTAGTTAATTTATTTTCTCATACAAAAATTAAATACAAAACATTTTACATAAATACATTTGCATTGCATTTTAATATTTGTATACTTATTTAATGCGCACAATATTCGATTGGGTTGTAATAGTATTTTTAGGTTTATATTTGTGCAATATCCCCATTCAAAAACTTGTATCCCCCCTCCCATAATAATTGTTGTAATAGCTTAGTTTATTTTACGCAATTTATTGCTTTCCTATACCATGTTTAGTAAACTAGGGTTTGCATGACAAGAACAAAAACCAAACAAATAGAAAATACCTAATCCAAGACAAATCAAATGCATGAAAAATGACACACATTGCACACAAGCACCCTTAGGGTTTCTCCCACTTGGTTGCCTAAATAAAAATGGCCATGTTACGCATGCGAAGTATCTTGGCAAAACAAAACAAAATAAGATCATAGTCCATCGATGACGCTATACAAAGGTTGCCTAAAACAAAATGATCTTGGTCCCTCAAAAACATGCTAAGATACTTGGCAACATTGCTATCATGGTTATACGATGACCCACGCCCGTCCCGTTTACATCCAAAGATAGGGTTGCTTACCAAATCAATGGTAAGTCAACAATGTCAAAGGAATAAAAATGTACAAGAAAGACATTTGAGTAGGTAGATAGCTTCTAGTTACTTGTCCCATTTCAAAACAATCCTTGCTATTTTCAAAAACAAACACACACATTTCAAAACAAATTTCAAAACATTGGAACATTTTTCAAAAGACAAACATCTTTGTATACATTCTTACGAACGAGAATCATTACAAAGATTGCCTAAACAAAGGCCTCTTTTAAAAATACTTTCAAAACCACACCAAGCACCATTTCAAACAAAACAAAGCAAAGCAAGTGATCTAAACAAGTAACTAAGAGCCCATGGAAAACCATGGATGAAAAGGGTGATAGCACCTTCCCTTTTCATAATCTACCCCCCGAACTCAAGAAAACATCTCAAAGGTCTTTCCTGTGCTTTTTTACCTTTCCTTTTGGATAAAATAAAAGTCGGTGGCGACTCTTGCTAACCGCAACATTTGCGAACACAAACGCAAAACCTCACGTCAGTTCTCCCACCGCATCACAGAACTGGCGACTCTGCTGGGGAATATTCTAAAAGTGGGGTTACCTTAGGGTTTAGATCACCTTTATTTGCTTACAATTGTTTGACTTGTTTTCTTTATAATTATGTTTCTTTTTTTGGGTTTGAATCCTCTACCCGTATTTGGGAAACATTATAGGTAAATAGCAATACGTTGTGGAAACTGTACGGGGTATACCGACATGGTCTAAGCAATAGCTATATTAGTGTGACATATTTGTGGGTACCGGTAGCCTTTGAGTCAATCAAAGAGAATACGGGGCCGCTGAGTGATGTCATGAAGCACTAATGAACTTCTAGAACCTTTACTTGACCAACTTGGCCTTTTAGGATATAGTGAGATGACCGGCTTTGGTGCAGTCCGAAGTTGGTAGATACTCGATACTACACTCATTGAGGGTTGGTTTCTTGGAATATTCCGGTCGCCAGTGAAGAGGCTCGAACTGAAACAATGAACAAGGAAACAATCCAGTGATATTGAGCTCTTTAGAACTCGGTTACTTTTACTAGGACAGGTTGAGCCAACTAAACTTCAAGAGGGTACTTAGCTATGAAACCCCATGCAAGCCTAAACTAGGAACTTGTGTGATTTTCTTGTACATATATACTTGTGCATAACATCATGGACATCATGAACATCATATGCATTCACTAACCATTTCAAGGATTTTGGAGATTCATCTTTGTTCTTGTTTTGTAGGTTTAGGATTCACTTTGCATGAAAACTATCCAAATCAACCTTATAAGAATTCCTCCACAACTCAAGGAGCTAGCTTCAAGGATCCCTGAGAATTCTCCATTCACCGAGAGAAATGGTCGTCTACTCAACTTGGTCACTTCCAACACAGAGGAGGATATGATGAAGGTTCTCTTCCAATTCTTTGACCCTTTGCATCATTGCTTCACATTTCCTGACTATCAACTTGTGCCCACTTTGGAGGAATTCTCTCAACTTCTGAGGATTCCTATTCTCAATCAACTACCCTTCAACGGTACGGAAAGAGATCCAAATCCAGAAGAGATTGCTCAAGCCCTGCACTTTCACTCATCTGATGTCACAACTCATTGGGAAACTAGAAGTGGTGTCAAAGGCTTCTTGGCAAAGTTTTTGTTTGAGAAAGCCCAAAGTTGTTGGAATTCCCTATACTTGCAATCTTTTGAGGAGATTGTAGCTCTTCTCATCTATGGGATGGTCTTGTTCCCTAATCCTGACCAACTCATAGATGTGAGCGCTGTAAAAATCTTCATGTCTCGTAACCCGGTGCCTACATTGCTTGGGGATATCCTCCACTCTTTTCACACTCGTACAATGAGGAAAAGAGGTGTTCTCATGTGTTGTACTACTCTCCTGGCAAGATGGTTTATTTCTCATCTTCCCCAATCAGTCTTGAAGAATGAGCAAGGTTTGAGGTGGTCACAAAGGTTAATGACACTTACACATTCAGATATTCATTGGTGTTCTCGATCTAAAGAGAATGTTATCATTGTTGACCATTATGGGGAATTCTCTAATGTCCCTCTACTTGGAATTAGGGGAGGCATCACCTACAACCCGTGCTTATCTCTATGACAGTTTGGTTATGCCCGAAGGGATGGCCCACATGATATACTGATTCAAGGATTGGTTTTCGACTACGACAACGACGACCAAGGACTCTGTTAGAGATTCATTCGAGCTTGGAGGATGCCCAACAAGGTAGATAGCAAGACTTTGGGACACAAGAATTCCATCCCTCTTGAGACTTACCTCAAGTGGGTACGAACCCGCGCCCAAAGTCTTATGATGCCTTATCCCTCCATTCTCCCAGTGATTATAGAGCCTGTTAAGGAAGGAGAGGTTCCATACACCATCCTACATCCTGACATGCCAACATCACTCGAAGATCTACGAAGGAGTTGGATACAGCTCAAGGGAGAGCGCGATACTTTCGAAGCCCAATTCTACGCAAGCGAGAAGAAGGTTTTGGAACTCACTCGGCTACTTCATGAAGAGCAGACTCTCAACACCTACATTGCACCAAAGAGGATGTGCAACGTCTTTTTACCTTAGAGTTTTGTATTATTTTGCCCAAGGGGCATTGATGTACTCACAATTTTATCTTATTAATATGACGTGTGTTTCTTTTTTGTTTAAAACAAATTTGAATTTCTGAATCCTTGAAAGCATTGCATGAATACATATCATTCATCATAAGCATAAATAGTTCTTCACACCAAGTTTCCTCATCTCTCTATTGTTTATTTCAGTAAGATGGATATCGAACAAACGGTCAAAGATCTGCAAGCTCAGAATTCGCAATTTCAATAGTTACTCATGACCTTAGCCAAGGGGCAGGAGGAGCTGAAGACTCTGCTAGAGAAAGAGAAATAGAAAAAGAAGAAGAAGCCAGCTGGTGTGGTTATCATGGGCAGAAGGTTTCAGGGACAAGCCAGAAGGACCTTAGAATTTCCAACAACATCTGAAGAGGGGGAGAGAAAAGGAAAAGGAACGGCAGTACCATCAGATTCTGAAGAAGAAGAAGAAGAATAAGAAGAGGAAGAATAGGACTACTCTGAACAACAATACCCTCCAGCTGATGACAAGTACAAACACCTTGAAGAGCGACTAAGCGCTATGGAAATCTAAAGAGTACCAGGGCTAGATTTTGAAGAATTAGGGCTGGTATCAGGAATTGTAATCCCTCCAAAGTTTAAAGTTCCACTGTTTGCCAAGTATGATGGGGTGTCTTGCCCTAAAATGCACCTCAGATCATATGTCAGGAAGATTCAACCACACTCTGCCTACAAAGACCTATGGGTCCACTTTTTCCAAGACAGTTTATCAGGAACACAACTTGATTGGTTCTACCAGTTGGAGAGGGATGATGTCCATAATTAGGAAGACCTAGAAGCAGCTTTCTATAAATAGTATCAATACAACGCCGACTTGGCGCCAACCCGTACTCAGCTACAAAGTATGGTTATGGCTTCAGTTGTACCCCAAAATTTGCCCTCGCATTTTTCCACAAGAAATCACAGCTTCAGACGTTTCCTGATTTTTCAAACTGGCTCAAGAATCGGTCAAACAGACTTTTCTTGTCAGTCAGGACACAATTAGGGTTTTATTGATTTTCAGGGCTCTGGAATGTTTCACACAGTTGGCTTAGGGTTTTGGTTGACTTTGGCTCAACTTTGATCAGGCGAACGCTCTTTGGAATTTAATCAGGAATTAGGGTTTTTGTGGGCACGTTCTCAAGAAGGATTTAAATTCTACGATGCTTTGCAAGTTATTCCGAGATTTGGTTTGAACTCGCATTGTTTGAATTAATCAGTAAAAGAATGCATTTGGATTGAATTCACATTTGTTTGTTTGAACCAGTCAAAGGATACATTCAGTTTGGATTTGCAGTGTTGGGTAAAAATCAGTGAAAAGGGAATGCGCCTGATCAGTTGTTTTGATTAACTGTTGCTTTGCTTTGGAAGTTGGAAATGCCAGGTTTAACTGATCAAATTGCTAAAGCATTGTTTATTTAAATTATTTATTATTCTAAGATTAAATGATTGGAATTTATTTTCAATTATTTTAATTAAAGAATTGTAAATAATAAATAAACAATAGGAGGAAAAAGAATTAATTGGATAATAAAACTTTTATTTATTTTTAAATTATTCGTACAATTATTGTTTACAATTTATTTACAACAATGATTTTACAAGTAATTTAAACCTAAATAAAACTATCCTAAACATTTTTTCTAATCTTCATTTCTTCATCTGCTATCCCTTGCTCCAGTGCTCCATTTTAATTATTCATCTGCAAAAGAAAAAAAAGGAAAGTCAATAGCAGATAAATAAAAGAGACAGATATAAAATTCATCATTAAGGGCCACTGATTGGGATCAGTTAACCCTCTCTGCAAATCACGGGATTTCTCCCGGTTCACAAAGAGGGACGAATATTTATTTGCTAAAAATGAATGCACAAAAGTCAAAATTGCACAATTCAAAAATTGCCAAAATGCATAGTTCAAATCTCAAACAGCACTGCACAAGTTCAAACCAAACTAAAAGTTCAAACTACAAAGTCCAAATTCAAACTTTCTGTCAAAAGTCCTAAACTATCCAAAAGGCTACCCAAGCTGCCAAAAAGAAGATATCAAAGATACAAAAAGTACAGGAAGCTGTCAAAAGAAGATTTCAAAAGATACAAAGTACAAGAAGCTGTCAAAAGAAAAGATAAAATATGCAGAGAAAGCAAGATATGCAAGCAACATACTCATTTTTTATCATTTCCCAAGTGGCCCTTTCAGAAAGTACAGAGCATAAACATATTTAAAATATATTGACTGTACTGAAGAGAGGAATAAGAGGAAAAGAAGTGTAGGTTTTACAGGTTTTTAGGCTTGAGAGATAGAGAAAAGATATAAAGCAAAACTGAACACAGTATAGTAGAAGGAAGCAAATCCAAGAAAGCCTTAAACCACTGTCAAAGCCTTAAACCACTGTCAAAGAACCAAAACCAGAAGAAGCATAAGCCTTACCAACAAGCATGAAACCTGTACCATCCTAATAAAACCTCTGTCAAGTATCAAAACCTGCACAGTCCAAACTAAAACAACCAAAGCATAAACAAGCTAAAGCCTGTCTAGGACCAAACCTGCTAAACCTCAAGGCTAAAGCCTTCAAGCACACAAACATAACTAACATATGCCCAAGACCTGCAATCAAACAAAGATAACACACAATCCTGAAAACCTGTGAAACTTCACAAACAAATAACCTGTGAAACCTCATAAACCTGAGCCTGTCAAGTGCAAACCTGCAAAAAGCCATTAACCTACTGAAGCATTGAACCTGTAATACCAGCCTGTGCCTACCATTCAAGAAAAACATCAAACCGACCAACCTAAACGATAAACCAGTAAAAAAGGGCCTTACCATTCAACATAACCTTCCAACATCATCCCAGCATCATCAACACTAAAAAGATCCAACATCACAAGCCTCAGAGAAACCCTCATCATAGGCAAATAAACCAAGCATTATCAAACATATTCAGATTGCCCACTCATAGACGAGATAAAAAAGCATTTCAACAGGCAACTCAGTGGCAAACCCAGGCCCTCAGAAGGGTCATCACAGGGCAATCAAAAGGCAAGCATACAGAGGTATCGAGGCAGTAAAGGAGAAGAAGAAAGAAGTGAACATCAAAAATTAGGTTTTCAGTTCATCATTAAACCCAATAAACAGACGAAATATACAAAGGTACCAGGAAGCAAGATTCATTCACGTTCCCTTCACCGTCGAGCCTCAACGCCTCCAAAATCCCTCCTCCTCCATCTCCAAAAGGTAGTGCCCTTATACCTCCTTACATGCATGTCAAAATAACGAAAGAAAACATAAGTCAAAGCCCAATTGAAAATTAAAAAAAAAATCAAAAGAGGAATGAAACCCTAATGCGTTTGAGATCGAAATCATACTTTGCAACTTGATTTGGGTGGTCTACGGAGGGTGAAAGAGGGATGATGGCGTCTGTTTGGCCCTGCATGAAGGAGTTGTGTTCAGAAATCCATGGCGAAAAGATGAAGACGAAGAGGATAGAAGACGAACGCCGCCGCTGCTCACAAACCCTAAAGCGTTATCCAAATGAAACGAATATTAGAAACCCTAAAACCTCTGTCTCACCCGTCTGGGCCTTGTCCCACTCCCAAAACGCCTAAAGCCCATTCAAACCCTTTCATTTAGTTTTTAAAACATATTATTTTGATTAATAAATTAACAAAACATAACATTTTTTACACTAACAATATTTTTATATATAGCATAATTAAGTTTATATAGAAACTTATAAAAATAATATTTTTTCTCTATAATTAAACTTACATTTTCTTTTATTTTTTATACATAGAATATAATTTTTCTTAAGATTAATACTTAATTTGTACATTAATACTTTAACACTTTTAAAATATATTTTTCAATATACATAAACTTTAAAATATTTAATTAAAATACTTTTTGTACATAATAAATAAAAATACATTTTTTACATAATTTAAATTCTTAACATTTAATGAGAATATTCTTTTGTATATACAAAATATAAAGATACACTTTTATATCAAAAATATAAAATGACAATTTTCAAACTTAGAATATTTTCTTTTCTTAAAACATTCTTTTTGTACATATTAACAATATACAAGACTACAAAAGATTAATTAAATAAACATCTAATTCTTTTCTTTAAGTTAAAAAAATACTTAATACACATTTAAATTCACATCTTCCTAACCTGTAAATAATTACATATACAAATATACATACACGTATATATATACACTTACACAATATACTTATATTTGATACATTATACGTTTGCTTATTTTTGTATATTCGTTACATTTACATTTGATCGATTCGATTTGGTTGTAATCTATTGGACACTACATTCCTAAGTCTCATCCCCATTCGTGAATTTGTACCCCCACTCCCGGATACTTATTTTGTAATAGCGTAGACTTTACATTTCCGCAATTTACCGTTTTCAATTATACCATGGTTAGACCTAGGGTTTGCATGTACATAAAACCAAACGCTAGATAACCTAATACAAGATAAATACATGAAATCAATACACAATCACACTTGCACCCCCTAGGGTAATCCCACATGTTGCCTTCCAAAATGGGCCATGCTTGCACGTCGAGTATCTTTGGCAAAACAAATTCAAATGATCATAAGTCCCTCGATGACGCTTTCGAAAGTTGCCTAAATGGAATGATCATAGTCCCTTCAAAGAAAATTGCCAAAGACACTTGGCATCATTGCATTCATGGTCCATACGATGACCCGCGCCCGTCCCGAACAAACGTCCTAAACGCAAGATTGTCCACCAAATTCAATGGTGGAACAAAATTGTTAAAAAGGTTGAAAACATAGAGAAAACCTTTGAGTACAATAGGATAGACAAAACTCTTAGTTACTTGAGATCAACTTGCAAAAACACTTGCCTTCTTTTCAAAAAAACCACATTCCACAAACACTTTCAAAACAAACTCTCAAAACATTTTGAAACATCTTTTCGAAAAGATACACACCTTTGTAAAACATTCGAGTAAAGAATTATTACAAGGGTAGCCTAAGACAAGGCATCTTCTTCCAAAACATTTTCAAACACACACACACACACACCATTTTCAAAGCAATCGAAAATCAAGGCAAGTGATTTAAAAACCAAGTAACTAAGAGCCCATGGATAACCATGGATGAAAAGGGTGCTAATACCTTCCCTTTTCATAATCTACCCCCCGGACCCATGAAATATCTCAAAAGGTTTTTGCTGTGCTTTTTTAACCTTTCCTTTATGATAAAATAAAAAGTCGGTGGCGACTCTTGCTCAACCGAACAAGTGCGAATACAAACGTAAAACTCATAGTCAGTTCTCCCACCGTATCACAGAACTGGCGACTCTGCTGGGGATTGATTTAAAAGTGGGGTTACCTTAGGGTTTAGATCACCTTTACTTTCTTGCTTTGATTGACTTGATTGCTTTATCTTTTGGGTTCTTGTTTGGGTTTGTTGTAAATCATCCACCCGGATTTGGGGCACCTTCTTAGGTAAATAGCAAAAAAACTGTGAGGGAACTGTGCGGGGTATACCGACACGGTTGAAGCAGTAAGCTATGTTAGTGTGACATATTTGTGAGTACCAGTAACCCTTGAGTTCAATCAAGGAGAGTACGGGGCCGCTGAGTGATGTCGTGAAGCACTAACGAACTCTTAGAACCTTAATTGACCATATTAGCCTTTTTAGGGGTAGTGAGATGACCGACTTTGGTGCAGTCCGAAGTTGGTAGATACTCGATACTACACTCATTTGAGGGTTGTTTTCTTGGAATATTTTGGTCGCCAGTTAAGTGGCTAAACCGAAACAATGAACACAGAAAACAATCCAATGATATTGAGCTCCTTAGAACCCGGTTTCTATTTTAGGACAGGATGAGCCAACTAACTTCAAGAGGGTACTTACCTAAACCTCATGCAAGCCTAAACCTAAGGACTTGTTTGCTTTGTGTGAATATGTTTGTCTGTATATACACTCACTTACTTTTTTGCATACATGTACATAACATCATAACATCATACCATAGAATTTTCAATAACCATTTCAAGGATCTCGAGGGTTCATTTGATGCAGGGTTACGTTGAACCAGACGTCTACCAAGGGGCAAGGGGCAAGAGGTTTTTCCTCTAACCAATGCCAATCAAAGTTCAAATGCAACAACTTGAATCCGTGGCTATGACCCACTCGACATGGTGAGCTCGATTCTCGTGGAAAGCATTCCACCGATACAAAGTTCTCCAAACAAAGATCAAGTACAACAACTTGAATCAGTGGCTATGACCCACTAGACATGGTGAGCTTGATTCTAGTGGAAGGACATCCACCGGTGAAAAGTTCTCTAATCCAAGAGCAAAGTTCAACCTCTAACATCTTCTTGTGTTTACCCCAAGAGATCCTTGAAAACATTGCATATATATCACACATATCATTGCATAACAGGTTTCTCCCATGCAGGTTTTCTTATCTTCTTACTGTTTATTTCAGTAAGATGGATATGGAACAAACGGTGAAAGATCTCCAAGCTCAAAATGCTCAATTCCAACAAATGATGCTGGCTATGGGTAAAGGGCAAGAGGATCTGACAGCTCTTCTTCTCAAAGACAAGAAGAAATCCAAGAAGGCAGCCCGCATCCTGAACTTGAGGAGAAGGCCTAAGACCCAAGACCTTGCAACTCCATCCAACACAGTAGTTAGTCTTGAAGAAGACAACAATGAGGAGATTGTTGAAGAGGAAGCTGATTACTCCGAAGAACAATATCCTCTTACTGATGACAAGTACAAAGAGTTGGAGGATCGCCTCAATGCTATGGAGATCCAACAAATACCTGGCTTGGATTTAGGAGACATGGGTTTGGTTCCTGGATTGGTCATCCCTCCAAAGTTCAAAGTCCCTACCTTTGCTTTGTACGATGGTGTCTCTTGCCCTAAGATGCATCTGAAGTCTTATGCCCGCAAGATTCAACCATACACAGCCGATAAGAGACTCTGGATCCATTTCTTCCAAGAAATTTTGGTAGAGGCTCAACTCGAGTGGTTCTATCAATTGGAGAGTTCTCGCATCCACACCTGGGAAGATCTAGCCAGGGATTTTTACGAACAGTATCAGTACAATGATGATCTTGCACCAACTCGTGTGCAGTTGCAGAACATGACCATGGGTTCCGACGAGAATTTCAAGGGATATGCCCAAAAGTGGAGAGATTTGGCTGGTAGGGTGCAACCTCCTTTAACTGACAGAGAGCTGATTGACATCTTCATGGGAACTTTGACGGGGCCTTTCTTCAAGCACTTAATTGGAAGCTCCTCAGTTGGGTTCACCGAGCTAATACTGACCGGCGAAAGGGTCGAAGCGGGCATCAAAAGTGGAAAGATCCAAGGAGCTGCATCCTCGGATACTCAGATAATTCCCTACAACGGAAAGAAGGAGTCCAATGCTGCGAACAGTCAAAAGGGTCGTCATGACCAACATGTAGGGGCAATCTTGATCCCTAATCCTATACCTGCTCAACAGAGACAGGGGCATCAGCATAAGGAGGTCGCACCTAAGAGGCAGTTCACCAAGATCAACATGTCACTGTCTCAGGCACTGCAACACTTGTTGAAGAGGGATATGATTACTTTGAGGGCTCCTCTCCGGAACCCAAACACGTCTGCTCCTACTTATCACCCCAATGAAAGATGTGGATACCACTCTGATAGCCCGGGGCATGATACCAACAACTGTTGGCCTCTGAAGAACAAGATCCAAGACATGATCGATGCCAAGGAGATTGAGTTTGGTCCCCCAGAGACCCCAGCATGATCACTCCTCCTATGCCAAATCATTGAGATTGTGTTTATTTCATTCTGAATTTTCAAAGTTGTAATTTCTTTTGTTGTCAAACAATTATCTTTTAATGTTAAACTCTGTTTCATTAATGCATTGCATATGTTTGTCTTGAATTCATCCATGCGTTTCATTACTCTTATGCTTTTCTTTATGATATTTGACTCTTGATAAAAAGCTGCAAGCCTTTAGAGGGAGGATGACGAAACAATACCATGATCTTATACAGTATGCTTTTGAACAGACCGTGTTGATGATGTACAGGCATTTCTTTCAATTCCCAAACACTGGAGTTATAAGGAAGATAATCCCTAGTCAACCCCTTCGAGCCAAAGAAGTAGGAGTTTTCTGTTCTAAACAATCAAAACCTTTGATATAAACCCGGGGCAGGGTAGTATCTCAGTTAATTCAAGAGAAACGCGCATTGAAGTCGCAAACTCTCAGTTTGTAATACAACGAACGACGTCAAAAAAGAAAGCATTCCTTTGGAATCAAAAGACAAGGGTGGTTCCCTATCACATAGACAGTCAATCTCTCAAAAAAAAAAGTCCACTGAGCCAAAACCTGTAAAGGAAGCTCGAGAAAGCTGGGGCATCCCGCTGACTGTAATCTCGAAAATGGGAACAGTCAGGTAAAAGTTAGGGATAACAAATCAAAATCAAAATAGTGAGGTCATTACAAAATCCTCAACAACATGAAAAAAATGTTGAAAAAGAAAAAGGAGATGATGATTGTCTCCCCAAATTCAACTGGTGAACCATCGCCCGAAAGTTGTTCCAGACTCAAAACAGAGTACGACGCACAATTAACTGAGCTTAGGTTGGAGAACATCACGAAGAGTGGGTGGGTACAAATATACTTTGAGCCTTTATCCTTTTGTTCTTAAACCGTGAACCAGGCCACGTTACAACCCTTTAAAAGTCCTAATTGAAGCATGGGTTAGTTCGAAAGCATACTGTTACAAAAGGTATCCTGACTCCTGTAAGGCTTTGCTCTAAATCTTGTGTTGATCTGTCTTATAAAAAGTTTTCTGCTAAAAAACGCATTTTGCAAAACTTCGAGACAAACATAAACTTTGCATTGCTTGAATATCACTGTCTACATTTGGCTTTTGTTTGACAGCAAAGAAATTCATACAGCGAATGTTCGGAGGAACGAAAACTCTCTCAGTGATTTAAAATCACTTCAAAAGGATGACACTTCCATGGCAAATCCCCTATCAACAAGGGGCATGACATGTCACCATCCTATTAACCTGGGGCAGTCCAGTCAAGGTTCCAACAAGGTCTTTCGAAGTTCAGTTAACCTGGGGCAGTCCGGTCAAGATTTCAATAAATCTCTCAATCCGCAGAGTAATCTGATTCAAGACTCCTTCATCACCACTTGGGGCATTCGAATGTAAAAAGTGTTCAACAATTTCCTTATCACCTCAAAAGACAAGATATAGTTCAAGATGTGACCCAGAGATGGCGACATTCTATAACTCATTCAGACTTTCAAGATATAGTTCAAGATGTGACCCAGAGATGGCGACATTCTATAACTCATTCAGACTTTCAAGATATAGTTCAAGATGTGACCCAGAGATGGCGACATTCTATAACTCATTCAGACTTTCAAGATATAGTTCAAGATGTGACCCAGAGATGGCGACATTCTATAACTCATTCAGACTTTCAAGATATAGTTCAAGATGTGACCCAGAGATGGCGACATTCTATAACTCATTCAGACTTTCAAGATATAGTTCAAGATGTGACCCAGAGATGGCGACATTCTATAACTCATTCAGACTTTCAAGATATAGTTCAAGATGTGACCCAGAGATGGCGACATTCTATAACTCATTCAGACTTTCAAGATATAGTTCAAGATGTGACCCAGAGATGGCGACATTCTATAACTCATTCAGACTTTCAAGATATAGTTCAAGATGTGACCCAGAGATGGCGACATTCTATAACTCATTCAGACTTTCAAGATATAGTTCAAGATGTGACCCAGAGATGGAGACATTCTATAACTCATTCAGACTTTCAAGATATAGTTCAAGATGTGACCCAGAGATAGCGACATTCTATAACTCATTCAGACTTTCAAGATATAGTTCAAGATGTGACCCAGAGATGGCGACATTCTATAACTCATTCAGACTTTCAAGATATAGTTCAAGATGTGACCCAGAGATGGCGACATTCTATAACTCATTCAGACTTTCAAGATATAGTTCAAGATGTGACCCAGAGATGGCGACATTCTATAACTCATTCAGACTTTCAAGATATAGTTCAAGATGTGACCCAGAGATGGCGACATTCTATAACTCATTCAGACTTTCAAGATATAGTTCAAGATGTGACCCAGAGATGGCGACATTCTATAACTCATTCAGACTTTCAAGATATAGTTCAAGATGTGACCCAGAGATGGCGACATTATGTAACTCATTCAGAGATTCCTTCCAGAAATAGTTCAGATGTGACCCTGATTCGGCGACATTCCGCAACTTATTCAGATTTTCATTCATGAAATAGTTCAGATGTGACCCAAGATTTGGCGACATTCTATAACTTATCCAAGCCTGCTTCCAGAAATAGTTCAAATGTGACCCAAGATTTGGCGACATTCTTTAACTTATTCAGATTTGTTTCTAGAGATAGACTCATATGTACCATTTGATCAAGTTCGGATCACAACTCCTCAAGAAATTTGATCAAATCATCAAATGGGCAAAATGGTCAAAATTAGGGTTTGGACTGAGAAAGGGCAATTTCTGATTTTTAACCTAGCCAATGACCAATTGATTTCAAACATGATTTCAAGGGTTCAATGGAATCATCTTGACCTAATTGCATGGTTCAAAAGATCTCAAGTTCATTGGATTGACAGATGAATTTTGCAATCAACTGATCAAACATCAATTGTATACTGAAAAGTCAAAACTTTGACTTTTTGGTCAAAATCAAGTGCCAAGGGTCATAATTCATCAAGATATGTCAAAATGTGAAACTTTTTGACCAAGAAAACCAATTTTGAAAGTTAGGGTTTTGAATTTGAAAATTTTCATAACTTAGAATTTTTCTAAGTATGGAAATTTTCTTATTTTTTCCCAACTTTCCACCACTTTTTCACCATGATGCAATTTGATTCAAAGAAAACTTCCAACTTGAAAGTTGTAGTCCTCCATGAAATATACAACTTTGCTTCACAAACTTTTCCCAAAAGATTCTTGGATCTCAATTTATGAATTTGTGAATATAGGTCCATGAACTTCTTAACTTAGTGAAATTTTGCCCTAATTTAGCAGGTTTTTGACCCAACTTCATGGACATTTTTCACCTAGTTCCAAGAGGTATATCAAAATGAATTTCAAAGATGGATTATAGAGCACATTGAAATCTTTCCAAAATTTCCAAGAACTCTCCAAGATCATTTTTTGTTAGGGAGAATCGAAGAAGAGAAGTTGGCATTTTATCACTTTTGTTCAAGCCATTTTTACATGAGATCAAGTTGCAAATCCAATCCATGCTGGTTGTACCTTGCTTTACAGGTCCTAAACTCACTTGGCACTCCATAATTAAATTCTAACTTAGAAGATAAAGGCTTTATCTTGGCTTTTGGAACATTGTACAAGAGATAATTCCATTTTAGGCATAAAGGTTACAATGCCATTTTCATAAAGGTGAGCTTTTGCAATTTTGTCAACCTTGAGCCTTGGACCTGTCCCTTTGATGCAAACAATGTCCACATGTCTCAAGCAATGTATAACAACTCTTATCAGCCCTTGAGGTAGCCAGTACAAGCATGTTGCATTTGTCATTTCACTTTACTTAAAATACAAGAAAAGTTGCAAAAGGTGCTAGAACTTGTACAGCTAGTAAGGATTGACCTTGGTGTCATTTCTATACAAATATACCAAGTCATTACAATGCTGAACACGCTGGCTTGACATCCAAAACACTCCAAAACTGAAAAACTCAAAAATTCTGCCAAACATACAGATTTCTATAAAACCATAGCAAATTCATTTTTTGCTCGTGCGTTTTGTGGCTTGACACTTGAAACACCTCATACACATCCTACCAAAGCTATCCAAGCCCTTACCCTGCATCTGTAAGCCCTGTTTCAACCATTTCCATTTTCAAACTTGGAGCTTGCAGCTTGACTTGTGCAGAGAGTTATGGCCATCCACAAAGCAAACTAGGCATTGGAATAGTTTGAAGGAAGTTCAAGGAAGCTCACACGATCCTCAGGCCTCCCTCAAAGTCCCCACATTGTCATATCCAAATCCAGTTGAAGGAGGTATTTTTCTCAAACTCTATCTATGTATTTAGGCATCCTCAAGCCATAATTTATGAAGAAAAAATGTAGTCCATAACATGGTGAAGCTGTACATATGCATACTTTTCATTTATATTAACTGAGCTAAGAGAATTTGAAGCTTGAAGTTGCTGAAATTTTTAAGTCACGAATTAGGGCCATTAAAATTCTCCCTAATCTTTGAGAGTTAGGTCACAAAATTGATATGGTTGGAATCGTGAGTTCAAATGCCATAAGTTTCATGTTATAAGTTTTTGTTTTTGTGCAAGCATTTGAAAGTTACAGGTTTGAACATAATACGCGCGCAGAAGAGAAGCTGGAGGACAGGGAAGATGGTTCTGGGCCTTTGGCGCCTTGGGCCTGTTGTTTCTGATTTTCACACCGCCTGGATTACTTTTGCACCTCCGTGACTATTTTTATATATTTTTGCATTTTCTTGCATATTTTTATATTTATTACTTGCATTTATTTTTTCTAATGATAAAACTACCCAAAAATAATTTATTTATTTCCACACTTTTATTTTATTTTATTTATTTTTTTCTCACATAAAAATAGTTTATTTTGACAAATAGTTTTTATTTTCTTAAATAACTTGTAAATATATTTAAAAATACTTAATATTTTTATTATATTATTTATACTCATAAAACACTTATTTTCTATACATATTTAATTTTTAATATTTGCACATAATATTATTTATTATTTTCTTGTACAAAAATGGACAAAATATTAATATAGAACATATATTTTCTTTAATAAAAAATTAGGGTTTCCCCCTTTCAAAAATAATAACATTATTTTTCCTTTTTTTCTAGGGTTAGTTAATTTATTTTCTCATACAAAAATTAAATACAAAACATTTTACATAAATACATTTGTATTGCATTTTAATATTTGTATACTTATTTAATGCGCACAATATTCGATTGGGTTGTAATAGTATTTTTAGGTTTATATTTGTGCAATATCCTCATTCAAAAACTTGTATCCCCCCTCCCATAATAATTGTTGTAATAGCTTAGTTTATTTTACGCAATTTATTACTTTCCTATACCATGTTTAGTAAACTAGGGTTTGCATGACAAGAACAAAAACCAAACAAATAGAAAAGACCTAATCCAAGACAAATCAAATGCATGAAAAATGACACACATTGCACACAAGCACCCTTAGGGTTTCTCCCACTTGGTTGCCTAAATAAAAATGGCCATGTTACGCATGCGAAGTATCTTGGAAAAACAAAACAAAATAAGATCATAGTCCATCGATGACGCTATACAAAGGTTGCCTAAAACAAAATGATCTTGGTCCCTCAAAAACATGCTAAGATACTTGGCAACATTGCTATCATGGTTATACGATGACCCACGCCCGTCCCGTTTACATCCAAAGATAGGGTTGCTTACCAAATCAATGGTAAGTCAACAATGTCAAAGGAATAAAAATGTACAAGAAAGACATTTGAGTAGGTAGATAGCTTCTAGTTACTTGTCCCATTTCAAAACAATCCTTGCTATTTTCAAAAACAAACACACACATTTCAAAACAACTTTCAAAACATTGGAACATTTTTCAAAAGACAAACATCTTTGTATACATTCTTACGAACGAGAATCATTACAAAGATTGCCTAAACAAAGGCCTCTTTTAAAAATACTTTCAAAACCACACCAAGCACCATTTCAAACAAAACAAAGCAAAGCAAGTGATCTAAACAAGTAACTAAGAGCCCATGGAAAACCATGGATGAAAAGGGTGATAGCACCTTCCCTTTTCATAATCTACCCCCCGAACTCAAGAAAACATCTCAAAGGTCTTTCCTGTGCTTTTTTACCTTTCCTTTTGGATAAAATAAAAGTCGGTGGCGACTCTTGCTAACCGCAACATTTGCGAACACAAACGCAAAACCTCAAGTCAGTTCTCCCACTGCATCACAGAACTGGCGACTCTGCTGGGGAATATTCTAAAAGTGGGGTTACCTTAGGGTTTAGATCACCTTTATTTGCTTACAATTGTTTGACTTGTTTGCTTTATAATTATGTTTCTTTTTTTGGGTTTGAATCCTCTACCCGGATTTGGGAAACATTATAGGTAAATAGCAATACGTTGTGGAAACTGTACGGGGTATACCGACATGGTCTAAGCAATAGCTATATTAGTGTGACATATTTGTGGGTACCGGTAGCCTTTGAGTCAATCAAAGAGAATACGGGGCCGCTGAGTGATGTCATGAAGCACTAATGAACTTCTAGAACCTTTACTTGACCAACTTGGCCTTTTAGGATATAGTGAGATGACCGGCTTTGGTGCAGTCCGAAGTTGGTAGATACTCGATACTACACTCATTGAGGGTTGGTTTCTTGGAATATTTCGGTCGCCAGTGAAGAGGCTCGAACTGAAACAATGAACAAGGAAACAATCCAGTGATATTGAGCTCTTTAGAACTCGGTTACTTTTACTAGGACAGGTTGAGCCAACTAAACTTCAAGAGGGTACTTAGCTATGAAACCCCATGCAAGCCTAAACTAGGAACTTGTGTGATTTTCTTGTACATATATACTTGTGCATAACATCATGGACATCATGAACATCATATGCATTCACTAACCATTTCAAGGATTTTGGAGATTCATCTTTGTTCTTGTTTTGTAGGTTTAGGATTCACTTTGCATGAAAACTATCCAAATCAACCTTATAAGAATTCCTCCACAACTCAAGGAGCTAGCTTCAAGGATCCCTGAGAATTCTCCATTCACCGAGAGAAATGGTCGTCTACTCAACTTGGTCACTTCCAACACAGAGGAGGATATGATGAAGGTTCTCTTCCAATTCTTTGACCCTTTGCATCATTGCTTCACATTTCCTGACTATCAACTTGTGCCCACTTTGGAGGAATTCTCTCAACTTCTGAGGATTCCTATTCTCAATCAACTACCCTTCAACGGTACGGAAAGAGATCCAAATCCAGAAGAGATTGCTCAAGCCCTGCACTTTCACTCATCTGATGTCACAACTCATTGGGAAACTAGAAGTGGTGTCAAAGGCTTCTTGGCAAAGTTTTTGTTTGAGAAAGCCCAAAGTTGTTGGAATTCCCTATACTTGCAATCTTTTGAGGAGATTGTAGCTCTTCTCATCTATGGGATGGTCTTGTTCCCTAATCCTGACCAACTCATAGATGTGAGCGCTGTAAAAATCTTCATGTCTCATAACCCGGTGCCTACATTGCTTGGGGATATCCTCCACTCTTTTCACACTCGTACAATGAGGAAAAGAGGTGTTCTCATGTGTTGTACTACTCTCCTGGCAAGATGGTTTATTTCTCATCTTCCCCAATCAGTCTTGAAGAATGAGCAAGGTTTGAGGTGGTCACAAAGGTTAATGACACTTACACATTCAGATATTCATTGGTGTTCTCGATCCAAAGAGAATGTTATCATTGTTGACCATTATGGGGAATTCTCTAATGTCCCTCTACTTGGAATTAGGGGAGGCATCACCTACAACCCGTGCTTATCTCTATGACAGTTTGGTTATGCCCGAAGGGATGGCCCACGTGATATACTGATTCAAGGATTGGTTTTTGACTACGACAACGACGACCAGGGACTCTGTTAGAGAATCATCCGAGCTTGGAGGATGCCCAACAAGGTAGATAGCAAGACTTTAGGACACAAGAATTCCATCCCTCTTGAGACTTACCTCAAGTGGGTACGAACCCGCGCCCAAAGTCTTATGATGCCTTATCCCTCCATTCTCCCAGTGATTATAGAGCCTGTTAAGGAAGGAGAGGTTCCATACACCATCCTACATCCTGACATGCCAACATCACTCGAAGATCTACGAAGGAGTTGGATACAGCTCAAGGGAGAGCGCGATACTTTCGAAGCCCAATTCTACGCAAGCGAGAAGAAGGTTTTGGAACTCACTCGGCTACTTCATGAAGAGCAGACTCTCAACACCTACATTGCACCAAAGAGGATGTGCAACGTCTTTATACCTTAGAGTTTTGTATTATTTTGCCCAAGGGGCATTGATGTACTCACAATTTTATCTTATTAATATGACGTGTGTTTCTTTTTTGTTTAAAACAAATTTGAATTTCTGAATCCTTGAAAGCATTGCATGAATACATATCATTCATCATAAGCATAAATAGTTCTTCACACCAAGTTTCCTCATCTCTCTATTGTTTATTTCAGTAAGATGGATATCGAACAAACGGTCAAAGATCTGCAAGCTCAGAATTCGCAATTTCAACAGTTACTCATGACCTTAGCCAAGGGGCAGGAGGAGCTGAAGACTCTGCTAGAGAAAGAGAAATAGAAAAAGAAGAAGAAGCCAGCTGGTGTGGTTATCATGGGCAGAAGGTTTCAGGGACAAGCCAGAAGGACCTTAGAATTTCCAACAACATCTGAAGAGGGGGAGAGAAAAGGAAAAGGAACGGCAGTACCATCAGATTCTGAAGAAGAAGAAGAAGAATAAGAAGAGGAAGAATAGGACTACTCTGAACAACAATACCCTCCAGCTGATGACAAGTACAAACACCTTGAAGAGCGACTAAGCGCTATGGAAATCCAAAGAGTACCAGGGCTAGATTTTGAAGAATTAGGGCTGGTATCAGGAATTGTAATCCCTCCAAAGTTTAAAGTTCCACTGTTTGCCAAGTATGATGGGGTGTCTTTCCCTAAAATGCACCTCAGATCATATGTCAGGAAGATTCAACCACACTCTGCCTACAAAGACCTATGGGTCCACTTTTTCCAAGACAGTTTATCAGGAACACAACTTGATTGGTTCTACCAGTTGGAGAGGGATGATGTCCATAATTGGGAAGACCTAGAAGCAGCTTTCTATAAACAGTATCAATACAACGCCGACTTGGCGCCAACCCATACTCAGCTACAAAGTATGGTTATGGCTTCAGTTGTACCCCAAAATTTGCCCTCGCATTTTTCCACAAGAAATCACAGCTTCAGACGTTTCCTGATTTTTCAAACTGGCTCAAGAATCGGTCAAACAGACTTTTCTCGTCAGTCAGGACACAATTAGGGTTTTATTGATTTTCAGGGCTCTGGAATGTTTCACACAGTTGGCTTAGGGTTTTGGTTGACTTTGGCTCAACTTTGATCAGGCGAACGCTCTTTGGAATTTAATCAGGAATTAGGGTTTTTGTGGGCACGTTCTCAAGAAGGATTTAAATTCTACGATGCTTTGCAAGTTATTCCGAGATTTGGTTTGAATTCGCATTGTTTGACTTAATCAGTAAAAGAATGCATTTGGATTGAATTCACATTTGTTTGTTTGAACCAGTCAAAGGATACATTCAGTTTGGATTTGCAGTGTTGGGTAAAAATCAGTGAAAAGGGAATGCGCCTGATCAGTTGTTTTGATTAACTGTTGCTTTGCTTTGGATGTTGGAAATGCCAGGTTTAACTGATCAAATTGCTAAAGCATTGTTTATTTAAATTATTTATTATTCTAAGATTAAATGATTGGAATTTATTTTCAATTATTTTAATTAAATAATTGTAAATAATAAATAAACAATAGGAGGAAAAAGAATTAATTGGATAATAAAACTTTTATTTATTTTTAAATTATTCGTACAATTATTGTTTACAATTTATTTACAACAATGATTTTACAAGTAATTTAAACCGAAATAAAACTATCCTAAACATTTTTTCTAATCTTCATTTCTTCATCTGCTATCCCTTGCTCCAGTGCTCCATTTTAATTATTCATCTGCAAAAGAAAAAAAGGAAAGTCAATAGCAGATAAATAAAAGAGACAGATATAAAATTCATCATTAAGGGCCACTGATTGGGATCAGTTAACCCTCTCTGCAAATCACGGGATTTCTCCCGGTTCACAAAGAGGGACGAATATTTATTTGCTAAAAATGAATGCACAAAAGTCAAAATTGCACAATTCAAAAATTGCCAAAATGCATAGTTCAAATCTCAAACAGCACTACACAAGTTCAAACCAAACTAAAAGTTCAAACTACAAAGTCCAAATTCAAACTTTCTGTCAAAAGTCCCAAACTATCCAAAAGGCTACCCAAGCTGCCAAAAAGAAGATATCAAAGATACAAAAAGTACAGGAAGCTGTCAAAAGAAGATTTCAAAAGATACAAAGTACAAGAAGCTGTCAAAAGAAAAGATAAAATATGCAGAGAAAGCAAGATATGCAAGCAACATACTCATTTTTTCATCATTTCCAAAGTGGCCCTTTCAGAAAGTACAGAGCATAAACATATTTAAAATATATTGACTGTACTGAAGAGAGGAATAAGAGGAAAAGAAGTGTAGGTTTTACAGGTTTTTAGGCTTGAGAGATAGAGAAAAGATATAAAGCAAAACTGAACACAATACAGTAGAAGGAAGCAAATCCAAGAAAGCCTTAAACCACTGTCAAAGCCTTAAACCACTGTCAAAGAACCAAAACCAGAAGAAGCATAAGCCTTACCAACAAGCATGAAACTTGTACCATCCTAATAAAACCTCTGGCAAGTATCAAAACCTACACAGTCCAAACTAAAACAACCAAAGCATAAATAAGCTAAAGCCTGTCTAGGACCCAACCTGCTAAACCTCAAGCCTAAAGCCTTCAAGCACACAAACATAACTAACATATGCCCAAGACCTGCAATCAAACAAAGATAACACACAAGCCTGAAAACCTGTGAAACTTCACAAACAAATAACCTGTGAAACCTCATAAACCTGAGCCTGTCAAGTGCAAACCTGCAAAAAGCCATTAACCTACTGAAGCATTGAACCTGTAATACCAGCCTGTGCCTACCATTCAAGAAAAACATCAAACCGACCAACCCAAACGATAAACCAGTAAAAAAGGGCCTTACCATTCAACATAACCTTCCAACATCATCCCAGCATCATCAACACTAAAAAGATCCAACATCACAAGCCTCAGAGAAACCCTCATCATAGGAAAATAAACCAAGCATTATCAAACATATTCAGATTGCCCACTCATAGACGAGATAAAAAAGAATTTCAACAGGCAACTCAGTGGCAAACCCAGGCCCTCAGAAGGGTCATCACAGGGCAATCAAAAGGCAAGCATACAGAGGTATCGAGACAGTAAAAGAGAAGAAGAAAGAAGTGATCATCAAAAATTAGGTTTTCAGTTCATCATTAAACCCAATAAACAGACGAAATATACAAAGGTACCAGGAAGCAAGATTCATTCACGTTCCCTTCACCGTCGAGCCTCAACGCCTCCAAAATCCCTCCTCCTCCATCTCCGAAAGGTAGTTCCCTTATACCTCCTTACATGCATGTCAAAATAACGAAAGAAAACATAAGTCAAAGCCCAATTGAAAATTAAAAAAAAATCAAAAGAGGAATGAAACCCTAATGCGTTTGAGATCGAAATCATACTTTGCAACTTGATCTGGGTGGTCTACGGAGGGTGAAAGAGGGATGATGGCATCTGTTTGGCCCTGCATGAAGGAGTTGCGTTCAGAAATCCATGGCGAAAAGATGAAGACGAAGAGGATAGAAGATGAACGCCGTCGCTGCTCACAAACCCTAAAGCGTTATCCAAATGAAATGAATATTAGAAACCCTAAAACCTCTGTCTCACCCGTCTGGGCCTTGTCCCACTCCCAAAACGCCTAAAGCCCATTCAAACCCTTTCATTTAGTTTTTAAAACATATTATTTTGATTAATAAATTAACAAAACATAACATTTTTTACACTAACAATATTTTTATATATAGCATAATTAAGTTTATATAGAAACTTATAAAAATAATATTTTTTCTCTATAATTAAACTTACATTTTCTTTTATTTTTTATACATAGAATATAATTTTTCTTAAGATTAATACTTAATTTGTACATTAATACTTTAACACTTTTAAAATATATTTTTCAATATACATAAACTTTAAAACATTTAATTAAAATACTTTTTGTACATAATAAATAAAAATACATTTTTTACATAATTTAAATTCTTAACATTTAATGAGAATATTCTTTTGTATATACAAAATATAAAGATACACTTTTATATCAAAAATGTAAAATGACAATTTTCAAACTTAGAATATTTTCTTTTCTTAAAACATTCTTTTTGTACATATTAACAATATACAAGACTACAAAAGATTAATTAAATAAACATCTAATTCTTTTCTTTAAGTTAAAACAATACTTAATACACATTTAAATTCACATCTTCCTAACCTGTAAATAATTACATATACAAATATACATACACGTATACATGTACACTTACACAATATACTTATATTTGATACATTATACGTTTGCTTATTTTTGTATATTCGTTACATTTACATTTGATCGATTCGATTTGGTTGTAATATATTGGATACTACATTCCTAAGTCTCATCCCCATTCGTGAATTTGTACCCCCACTCCCGGATACTTATTTTGTAATAGCGTAGACTTTACATTTACGCAATTTACCATTTTCAATTATACCATGGTTAGACCTAGGGTTTGCATGTACATAAAACCAAACGCTAGATAACCTAATACAAGATAAATACATGAAATCAATACACAATCACACTTGCACCCCCTAGGGTAATCCCACATGTTGCCTTCCAAAATGGGCCATGCTTGCACGTCGAGTATCTTTGGCAAAACAAATTCAAATGATCATAAGTCCCTCGATGACGCTTTCGAAAGTTGCCTAAATGGAATGATCATAGTCCCTTCAAAGCAAATTGCCAAAGACACTTGGCATCATTGCATTCATGGTCCATACGATGACCCGCGCCCGTCCCGAACAATCGTCCTAAACGCAAGATTGTCCACCAAATTCAATGGTGGAACAAAATTGTTAAAAAGGGTTGAAAACATAGAGAAAACCTTTGAGTACAATAGGATAGACAAAACTCTTAGTTACTTGAGATCAACTTGCAAAAACACTTGCCTTCTTTTCAAAAAAACCACATTCCACAAACACTTTCAAAACAAACTCTCAAAACATTTTGAAACATCTTTTCGAAAAGATACACACCTTTGTAAAACATTCGAGTAAAGAATTATTACAAGGGTAGCCTAAGACAAGGCATCTTATTCCAAAACATTTTCAAACACACACACACACACCATTTTCAAAGCAATCGAAAATCAAGGCAAGTGATCTAAAAACCAAGTAACTAAGAGCCCATGGATAACCATGGATGAAAAGGGTGCTAATACCTTCCCTTTTCATAATCTACCCCCCGGACCCACGAAATATCTCAAAAGGTTTTTGCTGTGCTTTTTTAACCTTTCCTTTAGGATAAAATAAAAAGTCGGTGGCGATTCTTGCTCAACCGAACAAGTGCGAATACAAACGCAAAACTCATAGTCAGTTCTCCCACCGTATCACAGCTTCCAATGAGGGCTTTAAAGATTACGCACAAAAGTGGAGAGACCTAGCCGGAAGGGTGAAACCCCCTCTATCTGAGAGGGAGTTGGTAGAAATGTTCTTGGGAACTCTATCAAGTCCTTTATTCAATCATCTGATTGGGAGTTCCTCTGCAGAGTTTACTGAATTGATTCTAACTGGCGAAAGAGTGGAGGCTGGTATAAGAAATGGGAAGATTCAGAAGAACGCGTCTGCCTCAGCTGCTGTAAAAAAACCTTTCACTAGAAGAAAGGAAGTATCTGCTATGTATTCTTAGAGGAACCAGGAAAGAACCGAGCGCCGACCAACGGTGGGGGCAGTTATGATTCCGAAGCCTGCATCAGACCAGCCAAGAACTAATCAGCAAAGAGTAGAAAGGCCAGTTCGGCAATTTACCAAGATTAACATGACTCCAACCCAAGTTCTACCATATCTCTTGAAGTTGAATCTGGACACTCTAAAAGAGGCCCCCAAAAATCCTAATACTACTTCTCCACATTACCATCCCAACGCCAGATGCGCATACCATTCTGAAAGTCCAGGGCACGACACCAACAACTGTTGGGCTCTGAAGAATAAAATCCAGGACCTGATAGATGCAAAGGAAGTTGAGTTTGAAGCGCCTGAGAAACCAAATGTTATTTCCGCCCTAATGCTGAGGCATGGTTACAATGCCAACGCTATTGAAGAAGATCTGTTTGTTGCTACCGTGGATGAACTGTTAACTCTGCTCCCGATTATTAAGTTGAATTTGTTGAAAGCTGGTATTTTCCCAGGTTGTGAAAAAGACTGCCATGTTTTCCTGTCCTCGTCATGTGACTGCCCTCTGTTAAAGAAAGGTATCCAACGACTGATGGATAACCAAGAAATTTTGTTTGAGAATGCTCTTGTTTCACCCGTTCCAGTGAAATAAGTTTCAATAATAACCATCTACGCCAATCCTTCCAGGGCCTCTAAAAGACCCGTTAGGATTACACCCGCTCCAAAGACTGCTCCGCTTAAGATTACAATGCCCAGGCCCGCCCCATACAAATCAGATAAATCAGTACCATGGAATTATGGTGGAGAAATCTACTACCACGGTATTAAACAAGATGAACTAACTTCCGAAGAAGAAAGCTCCGAAGAGGACAATTCTGACATTAGCAATATTGTTAGAACTAGCAAGATCACCCGCAGTGGTAGGATCTTCTCTCCAGAGATTGCTCCTCCAACAGTAATCTTTAGACTTGTGGCCGTCCCGAAGATTACCTATGTACCAGTGATTGTGCCTGTAAGCGTACCTACCGACAAAGACAATACATTTCATATCCCTACGAATGTTGTCACTGCTGAGAATAAAGGAAAGAATGTTCAAGAGGAGCCTGTCCAGACGAAGGCTCAATCACTAGCTATTCCTGAAACATCCAAGAAGGAGATGGAAGAAATCCTGAGGATAATTAAGAAGAGTGATTATGATGTGGTTGAACAATTGGGGCAGACCCCTTCCAAGATCTCTATGCTAGCCTTGTTGCTGTTCTCTGAAGCACATGCCAAAGCTCTGGTCAAATTTCTAAGACTGTGTGGCCAATTTGACAGTTGATAATGGCCTGGGCTTCTCCAATGCTGACTTGACACCCAGAGGGAGAAAACACAACGACGCATTACATGTCTCAGTGGAGTGCATAGGAACAACCCTAGCTCACTTCTTGGTTGATATTGGATCGTCTTTAAACGTCTTGCCGAAGAAAGCCCCTGATAGGTTGGATTGTGAGGGGATGACTTTAAAACCCAGCAATATAGTGGTGAGAGCTTTTGATGGATCTAAGAGGATGGTCCACGGGGAGGTGAACATCCCAATCAAGGTGGGAACTCAGGTCTTCAACTCAACCTTCTATGTGATGGGCATCCGTCCTTCTTATTCCTGCCTGTTGGGACGTCCTTGGATCCATAATGCCGGTGTTGTCACCTCCACTTTGCATCAGATGCTGAAATACCCGGTCCAAGGGAAGATCATAATTGTCCATGGGGAGGAGGAGTATATGATTAGTCATCTGAATTCCTTCCGTTATGTGGAGTTAGATGGCGAGTTCATAGAGACCCCTTTCCAACATTTTGAAGAAGTCTCTCCAGAAATAGCGGCGACCAAGGCAGTATCTTCGATTCCTAAGATCACAAGACCTCCACCTCGGATGTCATCTTTAAAGGATGCAAAGGCAGTAGTGAAAGAAGGGGGATGCACAATTTGGGGTCAGATTCCATACATTCCTTACAAATCAGACAAGTTTGGCTTGGGGTTTACTTCGACTGGTCAGAAGGCTGTGCGTCGTGCCTATGCTGGGGGGCCACCGATAAAGATTAGCAACCAAAGCATCAATGCGGTAGAAGACAATGAAGAGGATGGCAGCTTGGAAGATTGGATATTTCCTACTGTCAGTGGAGGACTACGCAACTGGGAAGCCAGAGACTTCGTTCCGATAACTTTCATATCTCAGTACTTTATCTTTTACATTTCTGTTGGACTGTAATAACTCACAAACAATTCGTACTTTAAAAACCTTGTGTCTTAACCGAGGCACAATGGTCCATTTGTAAGGGTTTTTATTTCATCTACATATGTCATTCAATGAATCATGGACGCTTTTTCACATATAAACCTTTTATGCTCATTGTCTTTCTTTTACATTTTATTGTTTTAAGATGGATATACCCTTACACACTCCCACACTCACAAATGCATGTACCCTTCCATTCCGGATCCCATGGGTAATGATACTGCTATAGCCTTCAGTGACTCTGAAGATCTGATCTACCAAGCTGAATACGAAGGTGAGGAAGATTGTGAGGTGCCAGGGGAATTGGCCAGACTACTACAGCAATAGGAAAGAGCGATTCAGTCTCATGAGGAGTTATTGGATACAATCAACTTGGGAACCGAGGAAGATAAAAAAGAAATCAAAGTGGGTGCCAATCTAGAGCCGAGTGTCAAGGAGCGCCTAATTCAGCTATTGCATGATTATGTTGAGATCTTTGCTTGGTCAAATGAAGATATGTCGGGACTCGATACAGACATTATCATACACCGTCTACCCACAAGAGAAGACTGTCCACCAGTGAAACAAAAAGTCTTCCGCATGAGACCTGACATGTCAGAGAAGATCAAAGCAGAAGTTATGAAGCAGTTCAATGTTGGATTTCTGGCTGTAACTTCCTATCCTCAATGGGTGGCCAACATTGTTCCCGTGCCTAAAAAGGACGGCAAAGTGAGAATGTGCGTGGATTATAGATATTTAAACAGGGCCAGCCCTAAAGATGATTTTCCACTTCCGCACATCGACATCCTGGTTGACAATACGGCTCAACACAAAGTATTTTCTTTCATGGACGGATTCTCAGGCTATAACCAGATCAAAATGGCACCTGAGGATATGGAGAAAACTACATTCGTCACACGGTGGGGTACGTTCTGCCACAAAGTGATGCCATTCGGACTGAAGAATGTCGGGGCAACCTATCAACGCGCCATGGTAGCTTTGTTTCATGATATGATACATCATGAGATAGAGGTCTACGTAGATGACATGATAGCCCGATCACAAACTGAAGAAGAACACCTTGATCACTTGCAAAAGTTGTTTGTCAGGTTGAAGGAGTACAAACTAAGATTGAACCCAAACAAGTGCACATTCGGAGTCCGGTCCAGTAAACTCTTAGGGTTCATTGTCAACAACAAAGGCATCGAGGTTGATCCTGCCAAAGTCAAAGCGATACAAGAAATGCCTGCTCCTCGCACTGAGAAGGAAGTCAAAGGTTTTTTGGGACGCCGAAACTATATTGCCAGATTCATTTCTCACCTAACGTCTACTTGTGAACCAATCTTGAACCTGTTGAAGAAAGATCAAGTAGTCAGATGGAACGATGAATGTCAGATTGCTTTCGATAAAATCAAGGAGTATTTGCTAGAGCCTCCTGTCTTGATGCCACCCGTCGAGGGAAGACCTTTAATCATGTATCTGACCGTCTTAGAGAATTCAATGGGGTGCGTACTGAGGCAGCATGACGAGCCTGGCCGAAAAGAGCATGCCATTTATTACCTAAGCAAAAAGTTTACCGACTGTGAAACCAGATATTCACTGCTCGAGAAAACTTGATGCGCTTTGGTATGGGCTGCTCGCCGGCTAAGGCAGTATATGTTGACTCATACCACTTTGCTGATATCTAAGATGGATCCGATAAAGTACATCTTTGAGAAGTCTGCTTTGTTCGGGAGGATAGCTAGATGGCAGATGATCCTAACAGAATACGACATACAGTACACTACCCAAAAAGCTATAAAGGGCAGTGTGCTAGTTGATCATCTTGCTCATCAAGTTGTAGAAGATTATCAATCCATGAAGTTCGACTTCCCTGACGAAGACATCATGACATTGGACAAATGCGAAGAGATCAGACCATATGACGGACCTGGACAAGGATCCTGATGGACCCTGTACTTTGATGGGGCATCCAATGCACTTGGTAACGGTATCGGCGTTGTGCTCATATCTCCGGAAGGATGCCATACTCCTTTCACTGCCAGACTTTGCTTTAATTGTACGAACAACATGGCAGAATATGAAGCATGCATCTTTGGACTCAAGGCTGCCATAGACTTGGGAATCAAATCCTTAGATGTGTTTGGGGACTCAGCTTTGGTCATCAGTCAGATCAAAGGAGAGTGGGACACTAAGCATCCAAACCTCATCCCTTACAAAGAACATGTTTTGACATTGTTACCACATTTCGAGCAGATTACCTTCGAGCATTTCCCGCGAGAAGAAAATCAGCTAGCAGATGCTCTAGCTACAATGTCATCTATGTTTAAACTTAATTGGGATAACGAGGCTCCCCAAATCACCATTGACCGGATGGACGAACCAGCACACTGTCACGAGATTAATACCGAAGAAGTAGTGGACCAGCCGTGGTTTCATGAAGCCAAAAGGTATCTCGAGGCTCAAGAATATCCATAAGGAGATTCAATCAATGAAAAAAAGTTCTTAAGGAGATTCTCAGCTAAGTTCTTCCTAAGTAATGGCATCCTGTACAAGCGTAATCATGATTCTATTCTGCTCCATTGTATGGACAAGATTTTAAGCTGAAAAGATCATGGCTGAATTGCATGAGGGTACCTTTGGCACTCACTCTAGTGGGCATACGATGGCAAAGAAAATTCTACGGGCAGGCTATTACTAGTCTACCATGGAAGCTGACTGCTATCAACACTCCCGGACTTGTTACAAGTGTCAAATCTATGCAGACAAGGTGCACGTGCCTCCGGTTCCCCTAAATGTCCTAACAGCTCCTTGGACCTTCGCTATGTGGGGAATCGACATGATTGGGGATATCAAACCTACAGCCTCCAATGGACACCGCTTCATTCTAGTGGCCATTGACTATTTCACCAAGTGGGTCGAAGCAGCTTCCTTCGCATCCGTTACTAAGAATGTTATTGCCCGCTTCATCAAGCAGAATCTCATTTGCCGGTACAGTATCCCCGAAAGGATCATCACTGATAACGGTACAAACCTTAATAATACTATGATCACCGCCTTGTGCAAACAGTTCAAAATTCAACATCACAATTCATCCCCCTATCAGCCAAAGATGAATGGTGTTGTTGAAGCTGCTAACAAAAATATTAAGAAGATCATACAGAAGATGACAGTCGCCTACAAAGACTGGCATGAAATGTTATCATTTGCTCTTCACGGGTACCATACCACGGCTCGCACATCAACTGGGGAAACACCTTATTCTTTGGTTTATGGCATGGAGGCTGTTTTACCTATTGAGGTTCAAATTCCCTCTATGAGAATCATGAAAGATGCAGGTTTGAGTGAAGACGATTGGATTCAGACCCGACTTGATCAACTGAACTTAATTGACGAAAAGAGGCTTACTATTGTTTTCCATGGTCAGACGTATCAAAAACGGATGATCAAGGCTTTCAACAAGAAAGTCAAACGCCAAGTATATCAAGTTGGAGATCTGGTGATCAAGCGCATCATTTTGCCACAAAGTGATCCCAGGGGAAAATGGACTCCTACCTATGAAGGACCATTTGTAATCAAGAACATCTTTTCTGGTGGGGCAATGATCTTGACCACCATGGATGGCGAATATTTTCCGCACCCTGCGAACACAAACATAGTCAAAAGATACTACGTATAAGAGACCCGCTAGGTTGACACACCTAGGAAAGACAAGGGCATCCCGACGAACCAAAAAGGTTCGGGCAAAAATTAGGGATAAAATAAAAAAATCTGTACACCCGGCAAGTTGAAAACCCGAAAGGGCGACTTGGGCAAAAAAGGGTTTCCCGGTGGACTGAAAACCCGAAAGGGCGGTCCAGGCAAAAGTTAGGGAATTAAAGCGTATGACTATGTCTCATCGGATCACTTTAAGGACAATCTCTTCACTGACAAACTCTGAGCTTCTGATCAATTTAATCATCTTCGGACGAAGCAACGGATGGACAAGATATTCAGAGATACGAAGGCTATAGCGGAATGGGAACCCCATGGGATTATCACATATATCTATCTTTTCTTTGTATAAATTTTTCTTACTTTTATGACACCATCCTCTTACTAGGATGTCTGTCTCCTTTGTACAAAACACTTATTCAAAGTAAATACAAAGATATCTCTTTCAAAGTACAGAAAACTATTTGCCTTTTTCTTTACACTTGTGTTTTTATTTGCAAAAATGTCCAATGATTCGTTGATAAACATATGCATTTGAACATAATTACTATTTACAAATAAACAGAATGGAAAAGAACAATTACTGACAGGTTGAAAGGATAGGAAAACGTCTTTAGGCTATTCCAAGAGTAATTCCTACAGTACATCATCTAGATCCCTGGCGGAGTTAAAACTTCATCATCTAGATCCCCAGCGGAGCTAAAACTTCAAGATCCCCAGCAGAGCCAAAACTTCTAACTATCAATCCCCAGCGGAAACCACCCAGTTTCTCTAAATTCCCCAACAAGTCATCTTGAAGCCTAAAAACCAGACAACAACTTCTGATAACTCCCCAGTAGAATGGCAGATAACCCAAACTTCTGAACCTACTCCCCAGCAGGAAGCCTTCTTCCCCACAGAGTTTTTATTGCTCCCTAACAGAATGAAGATTCTCATTCTTAATTCCCAGCAGAAGTCATCAAAGTTCTCTGGATTCCCCAAGCAGATTACTCAGGCAGTATATGGCATTGCTCACAACAGAATTTTTGTCAATACTCCAACTTCAAGATATGAAGGATCCCTTTATCCCTAGAGAAGTCACCAAGGATTTCTTATCCTCAGCAGTCAAGGATTTATTTTCCCCGGTAACAGTCAAGGATTTATTTTCCTCAGCAATACAGCAAATCAGCTTACATGCGCATACATTACATCCATATATCATAAATATTGATAAAACACATATATTGCATCATACATTTCATGCAACATAACTTTGTGTTTCCGCTAACATTTTACCCTTTTCAGGATAAGATTAACAGCTACCGTTTAACAATATGCAATCATGACACAATACAGATACACTCCAGATACAGAAGTCATTCTGTTACTCATTCAGATTCAGCTTTCATGATACAGTTTAGATACACTCCAGACACGGAAGTTATTCTGTTACCCATTTAGATTCAGCTTTCAAGATACAGTACGGATACACTCCAGACACCTAAGTCATTCTGTTACTCATATAGATTCTTTCAGATACAGTTCAGATACGCTTCAGACATGGAAGCCATTATGATTCTAGTTCAGATACATTTCAGATACGCTCCAGATACGGAAGCCATTCTGATACTCATTTAGGTCTCACACTCTTGATACAGTACAGATACGCTCCAGACACGGATGTTATTCTATTTCTCATTCAGATTTCAAGTCTCCAGATACAGCTCAGATATGTTCCAGACGCGGACACCATTCTGATACTTATTGTTCTGACCTACAATTTACAATTCAGCAAACATTCTTGGATGGCATCTACAGCCCATCTCCAACAAGATTCTATCACCTCTCCAAATGTCATCTTTAAGCCCATTTCCTCAACTACACTTCGTCGAGTGCAAATTTAATGGGCACTCTAGTGTCCAATCATCTTTTACCTTCGAGTCACGAACGACAAAACTCGCCAATTTAACTCTTCAGGTTCAAGAAGATTGAACAGGGGCAGCTGTTGTACCCCAAAATTTTCCCTCTCATTTTATCAAGATTTTTCCCACAAGACTTCTTTGACTCAAGACAAGATTAGGGTTTGCTCAGCTCAAGACATCTCATCTTGCACTGATAACCCAAAATTAGGGTTTGAGTTTCCACAAGGATTTTTGGACCACCAATGCTTAATTTGACTTTCATACATCATGTTGGATCCCTAAGATTGCTCATGTTAAGTTTCAAGCCTTGAACCACATTTTTGATCAAGTCAATTGGACAGTTGACCTAAAAATCAACTGTATTGGGGAAAAAGTCAACCATGGCCAATTTACAGTAAAACATCATAATTTTTTATCCACAACAACATGTTAGACTCATATGTACCACTTGATCAAGTTTGGATCACAACTCCTCAAGAAATTTGATCAAATCATCAAAAGGGCTAAATGGTAAAAATTAGGGTTTTGACTGAGAAAGGGAAATTTCTGATTTTTAACCTAGCCAATGACCAATTGAGTTCAAACATGATTTCAAGGGTTCAATGGCATCATCTTGACCTAATTACATGGTTCAAAAGATCTCAAGTTCATTAGATTGACAGATGAATTTTGCAGTCAACTGTACACTGAAAAGTCAAAACTTTGACTTTTTGGTCAAAATCAAGTGACAAGGGTAACAATTCATCAAGATATATCAAAATGTGAAACTTGTTGACCAAGAAAACCAATTTTGAAAATTAGGGTTTCGAATTTGAAAATTTTCATAACTTAGAATTTTTCTAAGTATGGAAATTTTCTTATTTTTTCCCAACTTTCCACCACTTTTTCACCATGATGAAATTTGATTCAAAGAAAACTTCCAACATGAAATTTGTAGTCCTCCATGAAATCTACAACTTTTCTTCACAAACTTTTCCCAAAATATGCTTGGATCTCAAGTTATGAATTTGTGAATATAGGTCCATGAACTTCTTAACTTAGTGAAATTTTGCCCTAATTTAGGCAGGTTTTTGACCCAACTTCATGGACATTTTTCACCTAGTTCCAAGAGTTATCTAAAAATGAATTTCAAAGATGTATTATAGATCACATTGCAAGCTTTCAAAAATGTCCAAGAACTCTCCAAGATCATTTTCGGTTAGGGAGAATCGAAGAAGAGAAGTTGGCATTTTATCACTTTTATTCAAGCCATTTTTACATGAGATCAAGTTGCAAATCCAATCCATGCTGGTTGTACCTTGCTTTACAGGTCCTAAACTCACTTGGCACTCCATAATTAAATGCTAACTCAGAAGATAAAGGCTTTATCTTGGCTTTTGGAACATTGTACAAGAGATAATTCCATTTTAGGCATGAAGGTTACAATGCCATTTTCATAAAGGTGAGCTTTTGCAATTTTGTCAACCTTGAGCCTTGGACATGTCCCTTTGATGAAAACAATTTCCACAGGTCTCAAGCAATGTATAACAACTCTTATCAGCCCTTGAGGTAGCCAGTACAAGCATGTTGCATTTGTCATTTCACTTTACTTAAAATACAAGAAAAGTTGCAAAAGGTGCTAGAACTTGTACAGCTAGTAAGGATTGACCTTGGTGTCATTTCTATACAAATATACCAAGTCATTACAATGTTGAACACGCTGACTTGACATCCAAAACACTCCAAAACTGAAAAACTCAAAAATTTTGCCAAACATACAGATTTCTGCAAAACCATAGCAAATTCATTTTTTGCTCGTGCGTTTTGTGGCTTGACACTTGAAACACCTCATACACATCCTACCAAAGCTATCCAAGCCCTTACCCTGCATCTGTAAGCCTTGTTTCAGCCATTGCCATTTTCAAACTTGGAGCTTGCAGCTTGACTTGTACAGAGAGTTCTGGCCATCCACAAAGCAAACTAGGCATTGGAATAGTTTGAAGGAAGTTCAAGGAAGCTCACACGATCCTCAGGCCTCCCTCAAAGTCCCCACATTGTCATATCCAAATCCAGTCTAAGGAGGTATTTTTCTCAAACTCTATCTCTGTATTTAGGCATCCTCAAGCCACGATTTGTGAAGAAAAAATGTAGTCCATAACATGGTGAAGCTGTACATATGCATACTTTTCATTTATATTAACTGAGCTAAGAGAATTTGAAGCTTGAAGTTGCTGAAATTCTTAGGTCACGAATTAGGGCCATTAAAAATCTCCCTGATCTTTGAGAGTTAGGTCATAAAATATATATGGTTGGAATCGTGAGTTCAAATGCCACAAGTTTCATGTTATAAGTTTTTGTTCTTGTGCAAGCATTTGAAAGTTACAGGTTTGAACATAATACGCGCGCAGAAGAGAAGCTGGAGGACAGGGACGATGGTTCTGGGCCTTTGGCGCCTTGGGCCTGTTGTTTCTGATTTTCACAACCCCTGGATTACTTTTGCACCCCCTGACTATTTTCTTATATTTTTGCATTTTCTTGCATATTTTTATATTTATTACTTGCATTTATTTTTTCTAATGATAAAAAATACCCAAAAATAATTTATTTATTTCCACACTTTTATTTTATTTTTTTTATTTTTTTTCTCACATAAAAATAGTTTATTTTGACAAATAGTTTTTATTTTCTTAAATAACTTGTAAATATATTTAAAAATACTTAATATTTTTATTATATTATTTATACTCATAAAACACTTATTTTCTATACATATTTAATTTTTAATATTTGCACATAATATTATTTATTATTTTCTTGTACAAAAATGGACAAAATATTAATATAGAACTTTTTTTTTAATCAAAAAATTAGGGTTTCCCCCTTTCAAAAACAATAATATTATTTTTCCTTATTTTCTAGGGTTGGTTAATTTATTTTCTCATACAAAAATTAAATACAAAACATTTTACATAAATACATTTGCATTGCATTTTAATATTTGTATATTTATTTAATGCGCACAATATTCGATTGGGTTGTAATAGTATTTTTAGGTTTATATTTGTGCAATATACCCATTCAAAAACTTGTATCCCCCCTCCCATAATAATTATTGTAATAGCTTAGTTTATTTTACGCAAGTTATTGCTTTCCTATACCATGTTTAGTAAACTAGGGTTTGCATGACAAGAACAAAAACCAAACAAATAGAAAAGACCTAATCCAAGACAAATCAAATGCATGAAAAATGACACACATTGCACACAAGCACCCTTAGGGTTTCTCCCACTTGGTTGCCTAAATAAAAATGGCCATGTTATGCATGCAAAGTATCTTGGCAAAACAAAACAAAATAAGATCATAGTCCCTCGATGACGCTATACAAAGGTTGCCTATAAAAAATGATCTTGGTCCCTCAAAAACATGCTAAGATACTTGGAAACATTGCTATCATGGTTATACGATGACCCACGCCCGTCCTATTTACATCTAAAGATAGGGTTGCTTACCAAATCAATGGTAAGTCAACAATGTCAAAGGAATAAAAATGTACAATAAAGACATTTGAGTAGGTAGATAGCTTCTAGTTACTTGTCCCATTTCAAAACAATCCTTGCTATTTTCAAAAACAAACACACACACATTTCAAAACAACTTTCAAAATATTGGAACATTTTTCAAAAGACAAACATCTTTGTATACATTCTTACGAACGAGAATCATTACAAAGATTGCCTAAACAAAGGCCTCTTTTCAAAATACTTTCAAAACCACACCAAGCACCATTTCAAACAAAACAAAGCAAAGCAAGTGATCTAAACAAGTAACTAAGAGCCCATGGAAAACCATGGATGAAAAGGGTGATAGCACTTTCCCTTTTCATAATCTACCCCCCGAACTCAAGAAAACATCTCAAAGGTATTTCCTGTGCTTTTTTACCTTTCCTTTTGGATAAAAGAAAAGTCGGTGGCGACTCTTGCTAACCGCAACATTTGCAAACACAAACGCAAAACCTCAAGTCAGTTCTCGCACCGCATCACACTCATCATCTGACGCAGTCCCATCTAAACAATCTTCAATCATATTAACATAATCATCTCTACTTCCTGAAACCTTGATGGTACCATTGTCCAACAATAACTGAATACCCTTTCTCACAATAGAATAACCACGTGAATCTCTGCAACAGATCCGACAAGATCCATAATGGTGCCTTTCTTGACCTTCCATATGGCATAAGGTGGCATGCAACTGCACCAAATCATCGTTCATATGATCTACATCAAAGATCCGAAATTCTCTTGGACATTCAAAGACCACGTTCACATCTTCCTCGTACTCTGCCCTAGGCCTGATTATATGAATGAGACCTCCGTCCATCATTTCCTGAAGATCTGCCTTTATCTTGTCACAACCCTATATATCTATGCTGCAAATACCACATCCAGCATGGTCATGCGTATAGTATCTAAACTTGAAGAGGTCAACATGCATTTTTACCAAATCTCCTTTAACCAATTTAATATCGAAAATCCGGAAGTCGCATGGACAACCAGTAACCATGTTCACAACATTTTTCCTCCATGCTTTGGCAGAGGATTATCTTTCACGTTTGGGCCAACATCTTTAAAGGATAAGATACCGGACCTCACCAATTTTTGTACTTCGGTTTTTAAAGGATAGCAGTTCTCAACGTTGTGCCCTGGTGCTCCCTGATGAAAAGCACATGTTTGGTCTGCCTTATAATACCAAGGCAACGGTGATGGTATAGCAGGAGGTGGCCTGGTCTGGACCAACTTCTTTTGAATTAACGTCGGGAGTAATTTTGCATAGCTCATAGGGATAGAGTCATAATTCTCTCTCCTCTGATTATACCCTTGATTTCCCTGATGGGATGGTCTCTGATATGCAACTGTGGTTGGAGCCACACTAATAACTGGAGTTACTGAGGTGACATATTGATGACGCTGATAATTTCTTCTAGGAGGGTTAACCCTTCTCTCTTGAATAGCATCATTGGTATCTCCTTCCTTCTTCTTGGCAAACCCATATGTTGGCTTATTCGCACCTCCAGAACTTTCACTTTTTATTAGACGACCCTCTCTTACAGCCTCTTCCAAACGGATACCCATGCCTACCATTTCAGTAAAGTCACTTGGCGCACTCGCTACCATCCTCTAATAGTAGAAAGCACCCAGATTCTTCAAGAAAATCTTAGTCGTCTCCTTTTCTTCCATTGGAGGAATCACTTAGGCAGCTACCTCACGCCATCTCTGTGCATATTCTTTGAATGATTCCCTGTCCTTCTGGACCATGGCCCTGAGTTAATCACGGTTAGGCGCCATGTCCACATTGTATTTTTATTGTCTGATAAATGCTTCTCCCGAGTCGTTGAAAGTGTGAATATTGGCACTGTCCAAACTCATGTACAACTTCAATGCAACACCAGTCAAACTATCTTTAAAAAGTGAATCAGCAGACGCTGATCATCAGTGTGGGTAGACATTCTTCTTACATAAATCACAATATGAGCACGAGGACAAGTATTGCCCTTGTACTTCTCGAATTTCGGAACTTTAAACTTTGAAGGTATCTTGACATTAGGGACCAAGCACAAATCATTCACATTCTTCCCAAACAATTCCTTTCCTCTGAGGGCCTTCATCTCTCTCTGCATCTTGTCAAACTGATTCTGAAAATCATCCATTTGATCATAGAGACCCAAGCCTTCACTTAGTGGAGGAAAAAATGACGATATGCTTCGCCATTAGCAAACGACACAATATTCATCGAAGGAGGTGCAGTAGGAGTAACATGCACCACAGGAGGTGCAGGAGTAACAATAGTCTGAACAAATGGAGTAACTTGAGGACCATGATTAAAACCTTCAGGCATAAAGTTCTCTGGCATTCCCCATGGATGACCTTGAGGCATGCGATTCTGAATAATAGTTGGAGTAGCAGACACAGGAACAATCAGAGCTTCAGTAGTAACTATTATCTGTTGAAGCTGAGCAATCAGTGGCTAATTCTGAGCAGCCACCAAAGATTCCATCAGAGCAGTGAGATTGGCCATACCGGCCTTCAGAGCAGAAACTTCCTCGCACAGGTCGTGATTCTCTTGTTCTAAATTGTCCATCTTCCTTCTGAAATTAGCTCGGGTATTATACTGGTGAGACAACTTACTGAACGAATTAAAGAAGCTCAGTAAGACACCTGGATATGCATAGTAAATGCAAGAAGTGTGTACAATATGATGCATGATGTGCAATGCACATGATTTATTTTATTATTATTATTTCAAGGGACTTAAATATTTATATACAACATTGCAGATATCAAGGTAATAACACATTTGAAATACTGAATTTTTTTTATTATAGTCTTTAAAATATATTACAAGTTTCAATAATCCCAAGTACAAGATGAAAGTAAAGTATAAAAACCCTAAGAAGCAAATATGATGGAGATCACTCTATACACTGACGCTTCCCAGTAAGTCTGGCAATCTGAGCCTTCAACCTCTGGTTTTCTTCCGCATATCTGGTGACAACCTCCTTCCAATCACCTGAATCAGGAAGTGAGCAACTAGCATCTGACTGAGGCTTAGGGGAAAATAAATCCCCTTGCTTCTCCATCGTCTCTACAGCCCGACTCTCAAGAATCTCAATCAAGTCGTCTTTCTCCTTCAAGTATGCTCTGTAGGAAATATCTAAAGTTTGGCACTTATTCTTCTAAGCTTCCTTTTCCTGCTGCATCCTGACTAAAGCAAGTTGTAGCTCTTCCACATCATCCAATAAGGGAGGAGTGGTCTTCCCAAACAAATCAGGCATAGGTGTTTCCATAGAATACATCATCTTCAACTGAATAGCTCTCGCTTGGACCCACTAAAGATAAGGCTCCAAAGAAACATCCCCTCTAGGTCCTAAGTCTTTCATACTCTTCCTGTGAATGTGACGTTAGGCCTTCGCAATCTGCTCTCTAGCTTCCCTATGGTCTTCTCTCTCTTTCAGAAGAAACTACTCAAATGAATACTATTTGGCTTATCCCTCATCGTATATCCGAGTTGTCGTCATGTGTCATACTCCAATTTTTGACCTAAGATCCCATTTTTATTGTTTGCATTTTTATACAAAAGTCAAGGTCACGAAGTACGGTCTATTTTAGCTTCTCACCTTCGAGCATTGACTATGCAGAAATTGTCAAGTATTTTGAAAATTCTTAGCCTATATATCATTAACTTCTAATCAAGCACGAAGTGTGTGTTTTTTGTTTCTTTGACTTCATTTGCAGGAAACAGATCTGAATCAAGAGCATTAGGCGTCACGCCTCGATTAGGGTTCAGAATCTCTCAAGCCAGAAGTACAGTTGATTGTTGATTCTTGAAGACTGATTCATCAGGGGAATCGTGTGTTTATTTCCACGCCTTATTCGACAAGTGGTCTCAAGCTTCTCCACAACTTTCTCAGAGCAAAAACAAGATTTCATCATCACGGTTTCACATGTGCATCAAGATGCTTTGGAATGCGAAGAAGGATCAAGTTTGCTTCCATCCAATTCCAAGCCTTGAACTGCAATTTTTCAAGAAAGTCATCCGTAAGGGCAAAATGGTCAAAAGCACACTGAAAAATCAAACTTTGACTTTCAGATCAAATCAAGTTTCAACAATTTTATTTCATCAAGACATGAGATTGGTTCATCAAAAAATCAGGAGTCAGAAGTTACTTTGGAAAAATCAAATTTTCTAAACATTTAGAAAATTTTCTAAGTGTTAAGAGTATGTGATACTTCAGAACATGGCTCTTCAGCCTCCATGCAAGTGCAGTCAGAAGTTACAAATTTGGTTCAGAATATAGCCTTCAATCAGAACATGGCTCTTCAGCCTCCATGCAAGTGCAGTCAGAAGTTGCAAATTTGGTTCAGAACATAGGCTTCAATCAGAATATGGCTCTTCAGCCTCCATGCAAGTGCAGTCAGAAGTTGCAAATGTGGTTCAGAACACAATCTTCCATCAGAACGTGACTCTTCAGCACATAGAGGTTACGCTTCTGATCTTCTGTGATCAGAACATCACCAAATCCCAAAACCTCGTTTAAGTAACCTGTTGCTCTGCTACATTACAGTGTCGCAGTCAGCTGCTGACCCAGTCCACGCCTGCACTTTCTCAAACCCCATATTTGCATCAAATTAGCATACGAAAACTGTGATTAAAAAAGCAATGGAACAGTATACCAAAAAAGTTTAAATCCCATTTGTTTTCCCCCCAAAACCACGGCAAATTCACCTATAAATACTTTACTCCATCACACGTTCAAGGGGCTGGCTGGCTGGCTTTTGGAAGAGAGATTGGTAAAAAAAAGGGAGAGAAAAGGAAGTTGAAACCTTCATAAAAAATCCAGAAATCCCAAACAGAAAACCAAACCTTTGTTCTTCCTTTTGAATCAAAGAGCTTGGCACTTCCTCTTCTGTTACTCTTGCTGATTCCAGAACTTCCAAAGGTAGCAGCTCAAAGTTCTAAGCCCATGTTCCAGGTTCAAGGTAAGTCTTTCTGACTCTGCATCTTTTCATTCAGAACGTCATTAAACATGTAAATATCATAGTATTGATGTTGTCTATATCATTTCATGAATAGAAAAACTATGGATCAGAACTTCTTTATTAGGGCTAGACTCAGATTTAGGATTAGAACTTCTATAAACTGTTGTGCTATTATCCTTCTGATTTGCTATTTATTAAGAATTGAATAAATTGTTGATGTGCTGATTAAGAGTTGAAATATAGAACTTCTGATGTTCACTCACAGCTTTAAGCACAACACAGAAATTCTGAGTTCTCCTCACTGTTTAAACACACTGAACTTCTGATATTCACTCACTGCTAATGCACACTGAACCTCTGATGTTCACTCAATGTTTTAACACTTAGAACTTTTGATTTTCATACGCTGTTAACACACACAGAACTTCTATTATTCACTCACTTTTCTAACACAACACATAACTTCTGAGTTCTCCTTACATGTCAAATACACTAAACTTTTGATGTTTCCATTCTCTGTTTTCAAACACTTAGAGTTTCCTATTTTTACATACTGATAACACACTGAAAGATGGTTAGTGATATTGATGTTGCTGAGGTATATGAAAAAGCTATTGAAACTAGTTATAGTGTGTATTTATATGTTGAGAATAAGGTAGTTGTAGCTGAAAATGTTGTCAATGATGCCGATAATGTTAATGTTAATGCTGATAATGGTATTGTTAATAATGTTGATGATATTTAAGCTGGTAATGATATTGAAGCTGATAATGTTGATGAATCTGCAAATGTTGATGAATCTGCTAAGGCTGGTGAAAACCTTGATGGTGTTGAAGGATATGGTAGTGATGATAATGATGATAGTGAAGATAATGATTACAATGGGTTATCATTTAAGGACAATTAGGATGAAAGGGCCCTTAGCATGGATGATGGATTTGATGTTGTAGAGAAACCACCTAAAAGGGTTAAGCAGATAGCAAGGAAACACATGACTACTCCAACAAAACTAAGAAATGTCACTGGAGGTTCATTAAGTGGGGTTAGTGTTGGTAATGAAGGTCTTGAAACTAATTATTTAAGTGATGATATTGGGAGTAGTTATCCAGATGCATCAGATTAAGAGAAAGGACCAAAATATCCTAGGTTCAAGATGGAGGTGTTACACAAGGACTACAAGTTCAAAGTTGGTTTAGAGTTTGTACCACTGCATGAATTTAAGGGGGCTATAACTCTATGGTCAGTGTTAAATGGGAGAGAGATAAAGTTTGTGAAAAATGTAAAGGTTAGAGTGAGAGTGGTTTGCAAGGGAAATTGTGGGATTTTGGCTCTTGTTAGTAAACTGGGGAATAAGCACACATATAAAATGAAGAAATGATAAGGCCCTCACACGTGTGGTATGGTTTTGAATAACACCACTGCTAGGCCCAATAAATTAAGAAGGAGGGAACCTAATGATGAACCTAACAAGGGAAGGACACAAACATCATATTTGATCGTACCTGATCAGAAGGGATTGTCAAGGCCCACGAGCTTTGAGTCGAGCAGTGGTTGAATGTGAAGTTGGGGGGATACCTACAAGACACTCTGATGCCAAAGTAAGGTTTAGAGCAAGTGCAAGTACAAGGTGAGAGTATAAGTGAATGAATGATACCTGACCCTCTCAAGTGAGAGGGTATTTATATCCCCCAACGTTGGGCCAAGGTCTCCATATTGGGCTAACAGGGCAGGCCCAAAATGGAGATTGATAGGTCCTACATGTGTAGTGGAGGCCAGTATATGGTCTCTAACTTAAATGGACCCCTCTGAATCATCAGGAGGATGTAAACATGGTCTCCTCGGGGTTAAGGGGACTCCATGATGTTTAGAGGCGTTATAAGTTTGCCCTACAAGAAGGGTGCTCGTGAGGATCTCTTGAGCATTGTTGGCCCTCCTCGCTAGTTATGCGATGAGGTTGTCCCTGGGAAGAGTTTATTGGTCGATGAGAGGAGTGGGTTACTTCTCGACATGGTCAAGGGTAAAGTCTCTCCTGTTGGTCTTCTTCTGCAGCATAGTTGGATTAGGCCTTGTATGATGTTTGGGTCAAATGCGGGCCCAGTCCAGAACAGGATCCCCCCAAGTCGTTACTCCTGAGGTAAGGTGTTATGACTTAAGACGAACTTCCCCATATGGTGGGCATAGTTTCGTCGGGGTCCGTTATCACGTCAAGGAACAGGGTCATTTCTATACGCGACCATTCGAGTGGAGATCAAAATATGTTCGCGGAGGAAATTTATTTATACCTCGACTCGCAGGGAGACGAAAGGTCATAGGACGTTCACTTTGTAAGCCACATGGTGTGGATTTTGGAATAGAATGACGGCCTAGGGAGTAGGGGTCATTATGACCCTCAACATGTGGGTGACGGTGAGACAAGGGCGACGGTGAAACAAGGGCGGCGGTGAGACAAATAACTGTCACGCATTCTCGACGTGACGCTTCGTCTTCCGCACAAGCATTATAAATAATGCCTCAAGGGATTATTTGTAATGTTTACAAACTCTTGTTCTCACCTTTCTCCCTATTGTCCTCAGTTTTCTATCGCCCTTAGCTTTCTTTTCCCCTCGTGAATGTCGTTGCAGCTTCCACCGTAAAACCTCTACCAACCTTGATCAAGTAAGTGTTTTTTTTTTGCGATTATTCTTGTTTATAACACGGGTTTTGCATTTTATGGAAGTTTCTGGGGAGGCTTCCCCATAAACTTCATGGATTTCTTGACGAATTTCACCATTTGTGGGGGTTTTCCTCGAGACACTTATGCGTCTCTTCGTGATACTTATGAATTAGCCCGTGAAACTCATCCGCTTCTCGTGGAACCCATGAAATTTCTCGAAAAACTCATCCTTTCCTTGTGATGTTCTTGGGATTGCTCGGGAGATGTATTTCATCCTCGTCGTCTTCATGAGGTTTCCTGAGAGATTCATATTATCCTTGTGGCATTCACGAGTTTGTTTGTTTTTACTGAATGAGGGTTCATCGGCCTGGTTTGGTCGTAGCAACTCCCTTTCACTTGTATTGTAGTGGAAGGGTGGATTTGATTTAGCTTTCAAATTCACTAGTTTCCTCTGCTTTACAGGTGAGATGGTTGAACCAGTCCAAACACCTGAGCAGATCGAGATAGAAGAAATGAGTGGAGCCGACGAGAGTATCCATTTGGTCAACACCATCACTGATTTGTCATTATCTTGGGTCGGGCCAGAGCCTCGAGGAATAACCTCGGTCTTTAGCAACACAAGGATGGAGGCGTACACCGTTGTCGAATATGGCGGCGACCATGAGGGTTTCAAGCAAAATTTCATGATCTTTCGCCCAACACCTACGTCCAGGATATGCTCGACTTTCTAGGAAGATCACTTCCCTATGTACGAAATTGTCTTCAGGGATCTGGGGCTTCATCTTCCTTTTAGTGACTTTCAAATGGGGATCTTTAATCATTTGTCCTTGGTTCCCTCTCAACTTCATCCTAACGCAGCCGCTTTCATACGAGATTCCGAGATTACCTGTCGATACTTGAGGATTGGGGCGATGATTCCCTTGTTCTTCAGGGTTTTCCACCTTCAACGACAGTCTCGAAGAGGAAAATATAGTTGGGTTTCTTTCAAACAATCCAAGAGGCTATTTCGGATGTACATGGACTCTGTCTGTGACTTTAAAGACAAGTGGTATATCGTGCAACCCTCATCGCAAGCGGTAGTGGATGTGGTGTTCGACCCTGTTTCCATTGTCGATGATGAGGGGGAAGTTTGTTATGATGAAGATGGTAATGAAGAGACCGGGAGGCTCTATAAGTTCCATATCCATTGGTGTCGGGCTCACTATGACCATGCTCCTGGCCACTATCATACTTCCGCTGGCACCATGGGTGTCGAGGATGAGGGGGACTTCAGCGTTCTCAACAAATTTGTTGATGGTTTCTTCCCTTCTAAGTGGGTGACGAAGAAGGGTACAACATTCTTAATGAAGACGGCGAACCTACATTTGAGGCCTGCCCGATCAACACCATAGCACTCGTCGAATGTCACACATACGGGGACTTAGTGGCTCTTCTAGGTCTCTGCCTGTGTGACTCTATTGTATTCTATTTTTAACTTATTTCGGGTATGTCCCCCTCAGTGGTTCTAACTCGAGCATGTTGTTTTTGTTTTTGGAGGTAATATGGCCAAGTGTCGTAAACGTTTGCTGAAGTTGACCCAGGACAAGAAGGGACGCAAGAGGGTGGTAAAGCCTAACCAGTTGCATGGCTTGGCCCTATTCATGAGCAGGTTAAGGATGGGTCCAGTGGTTTTTCAGGGCCTCACGATCTTGCTCAGCATGCATTCGTGTTGAGAAATAAGTGGGGTTACCCTGAAAGCGAGCCTGTGGATTTGACAGACGATGGGTCATCTGCTCGGGCCTTTATCTTTCCTTCTTGCTTTGTCGAGAAGGACTTGTTCAAAGGTTTTCTCTTGACTGTTTTCGATAATGAATCCGCCATCATCATGCAGCTTGATGAAGAAGGTCGGAGAAACACCTGGCCTCGGGCATGGTTGGTTTAATGAAGGTCGCAGAGATGGTCGTAGTCCTCACGGGTGAGGGTGCTAGTTCCTCCGCTACGGTAATCAAGCTAGAGTCAGAGAAAGTGGCTCTCCAGGAAAAAGTGCAGAAGCTGAAGGTTTCTCTCGAGCGAGGCAAGGAGAAGTTCCAGGCACAGGCTGATGAGCTGGCGAAAGAAAAAAAGAAGGTGGCCAAAGCCTCTGAGGAGCGGGACTCGCTGCTGCTCGAGAAGACAAATCTGGAGAAGGAGGTCGCTAATTTGAAAGCAGCCATGTTACCCGCAGAAGTCGAGCCCAAGGGGATAGCAAGTTTGAAGACTCGCGCAGAAGTGGCTGCTCGTATCCAAGTCCTGGAGTCGGATTGCACTGACGCATTATCCAACGGTTTTGAGACTGTGATGGTTCAGCTGGCTTTGCTGAATCTGGGGCTCAATACTGAAGGCACTGGATTTTTGTCCCAGTGATCGGCGGTAAAGTAGTTCCCCCTCCCGATTCTTCCAATCCAGAGATTGAAGAGGGCACTCCGAGGAGCGATTTTGATATTTTCATGATGACTTGGTCGTTTTTGTTTGGGCATGCATGCTCGTAAATTTGTAATCATTTGGATTAGGGGCCTGCATGCCCATATTTTTGTAATATTCAAACAAGGGCTTCATAGAGTTATCATTTGTTCGGGTATGCGTTCCCTGTGTTTTTAATATTTGGACAACACCGGCCTTTGTGGCCAGCTCCCGTAAATATCTTTATATCGCTCTTCTATAGTATGCTAGATATTTACTTGTTGTTGTGTTTGATTTATGTCTTTCGTAAAATGTGGAATTCCGTTAAGTGTTGTTAAGTGGAGGTTTGTGCTCGACCTTAGTTGTGGTCGACACATGTTAGGATGTCCGAGGGGGCAGAGTAGGATTTCGTATGGACAAGGTCAAGATCATGGTCGGGGTCTTGACTTCGTGGCATGAACTGCCCATTGCGAGTTGGGTGTTCTGCCATTTGGGTATATCTACGGCTCTTAGGTACTTGCTCATCATTTTCAAAATTGTTTTCTTTGTGTTTGTGGGCTTTGAAAAGTTTTTGTTTTGACTTCGATTTAACTCTTGCTTATCTTCAAGAGTGTAATGAAGTGTTTTTGAAAACTTGTTTGTAAAAGAGTGTAAGTGTGGAAAAAAAAAGCTTTGTTTTGGATGAGCAAGTATATAAGAACTAATATACCTAATCGAAAAAAAGAATTGTTCTATGTTGTTTCCTTTAGACAATGCTATCCTACTATTAGTGAGTAGGTAGCACCGTCGTTGGAGTTTGAGGGTCAATTCGAAAGAGGGACATACGGTCACTAAAGCAACGTTAGGACATCTTAGTGGTAACCCTAATGTCTCCTTCCTCTCTCCGTGGCTAAAAGCTTAAAGACCTATACCCACGGACAATGTTCGTCACTGTAACCATGCCAATCTCCAAAATCACGTACAGGTAATATGAATGAACACCAAGGCCATGGTTAGAACCGTCTCCTTCTTCTGAACACAACTGTACCCATTACAAAGGCCAATTGTCCCTGAAATAAAAAGCCCTAAAACCAAGCTCGAAAACCTAACAATGGTGATTAACACTACAGGCCATATAAATGAAATTGAATAATGCCAAAAGTTTGCAAATGTTATGTTGATCAAGAATGTACAATTATTTCAACCTAACAATGCATAAATCGTGAGTTTCGGATTCAAGAATAGGGGTGTAATGTGAATGACTTACAGTGCAATTAGGGACCGGAACGGGCTTGTTCTTGATAGCTTTAGGTTACTGAGAGTGCCAGGAAGCGATTGGAATAGGTCACGAGCCTTGAGAATGCCTCTAAGTTTGATTTCGATCTCACACTTTTTCCTTGTTATTCCAGATTTTGTTCTTGCTCTCACGCTTGCTTCTAACCCATTTCTAGGTCTGCCTCGCCTCCTTATGTATCAAACAATGCATTAGGGTTGATCATTGTGTCCAAATCTTCCTTCTTTAATGCTTTTGATATTTGATTTGATTCCCTTTAAAAACCTTCCAAATTTGGCTTTTTTTCAATCTTTTTGTCCACTCTATGCATTTGCATGAATTTGAATGCTTGCAATTTGTAATTTAAGACCTGAAATCATCACAAAATCCTTGGTTTCAATGTTTTTGGATTTTATTTGATTTATTTTGATTTAAATTGAATTAATTCAAATAAAAACCAAAATAAACAATAAAAATAAAATATGGACAAGTGGCCAAGCTTAGATCACGTGGGCTATAATGCCAACTCAAAACAAGTGAAAACAATTGGGCCCATTTAGCAAAATTTGAAGTTTTGGGCATAGTTGACTTTTGGCAATTTTGCAAAAAAGGTCAACTTCACCAATGCATAAATTCCTCAATTTTGACTCTTTGGAGGTGTTCTTGGACTTTTTAGAAAGCTTAAGATTTCCTCTAATAAACCCTTTCAGTCTCATATCAATTTGATATTCCATGCTCAAGTATGAAGCTTTGACAAAAAGGTGTTTTGTTGACTTTTCAAAATGACCTATAATGTCCAAATTCATAACTTCTTGTGAGTGCATATTTTGAAATTGGGAGATGAATATGGATTGTAGGTAATTGAATCCTCTTAAAAATGAGATTTGGATGGGTCATTTCTCATAAAGTATGAGAAAGTTATGCTTGGTCAAATTTGGGTTGACTTTTCCTGTAAAGCCCTAATTTAGCAACTTTTGAGTCTTGATGAATTATGAGCAATCCTTGATGAATTATGATAAACCCTTGATCAAATGATGAAATAAATTTCAAAATGAGGATGTTGACCAAAAATCTTGAAGTTTGACTGTATGTGGGTCACAGTTGACTTTTGACCTAGCATAGTCGATTTTTAGGTCTTTTGAGCAATTGACTGAGCAAACTTCCTCTGTAAGGCTTGAAACTTGACATGGATGGTCTTGAGAACATATTAGGACATTGGTGAGAACTTGGGATCACTTGGACTCAAGTATCTTGATGCAACATGAAACCCTAATTTGGGGTAGACTGCCTTAGGAGAGAGCTTGTCTGGCCAACCCTTGGACTTCTTTGAGCAACTTGAGGATCTTTCTTGCAATGTGTTGAGAAATATGGGAGGTCAAATTTTGGGGTACAACACTCGAGAAAGCCTGTTAGGATTACATATGTTCCGAGAGTTGCTCCATTGATCATTAGTATTCCTGGTCCTATCCCGTACACTTCAGATAAGGCTGTCCCGTGGCACTATGGGGCCGACGTGTATTATCATGGGATCAAACAAGACTTGAAGGTTGAAGAGGTTGATATTGATGTCAGCAATATTGTCGGGTCTATCAAGGTCACCTGAAGCGGAAGACTCTTCTCTCCCGAGATTTCCCCACCGACTGTTCGAAAGCCTGTTGCTATTCCACCTGCCAGCATATCTGCTACTGTCCCAGTTCATATTCCAATTATCACCCCTGTCGCCGAGTCATCTGACACTCGGGGCAAAGAGATCACAGGTGAACCTGCCTGGACGGAGGTGCCTAAGAAGATTGTTGTAGAAACCTCTAGACAAGAGATAGAGGAAATTCTGAAGATTATCAAGAAAAGCGACTACAACATAGTCGAACAGCTGGGGAAAACCCCCTCGAATATCTCCATGCTATCTTTATTGTTGTGCTCAGAAGCCCATGCAAAGGCTTTAATTGCTTTCCTTAAAATTGCGCATGTGCCGCAGGAAACATATGCTGATCAATTCAAAGACTGTATGGCTAGTTTGACCGCTGACAACGGGTTGGGTTTCTCTGACGCAGATCTGACTGCCAAAGGAAGGAATCACAATGACGCTCTGCGTGTTTCGATCGAGTGTAGGGGCACTACTCTGGCCCACGTGCTGGTGGATACTGGGTCCTCATTAAATGTTTTACCCAAAAAAGCGTTAGACCGGTTGGACTGTGAAAGGTTGGTTCTGAAGCCGAGTAATATTGTGGTTAGGGCCTTTGACAGGTCCAAAAGGATGGTGCACGGGGAGGTGGATATCCCTGTTAAAGTTGGCTCTCAGACTTTTGCATCTACGTTCTATGTGATGGACATTTGACCGTCTTATTCTTGCTTGTTAGGTCACCCGTTGATTCATAAAGTTGGGGCAGTGACTTCCGCGCTCCATCAGATGTTAAAATATCTAGTAAAGGGGAAGATTGTTACAGTACGAGGAGAAGAGGAGTACATGGTGAGCCACCTTAACTCTTTTCGGTATATGGAGATGGATGGGGAGTTCATCGAAACCCCGTGTCAGAACTTTAAAGAAGTCCCCCAAACTCTAGCGTCGACTGAAGTTGCTGTTGAAGAACCTTCAATGAAGATGGCTTTCCTCAAGGATGCTCGGGCTGTAATAGAAAAAGGTGGGTGTGCAAATTGGGGTCAACTCCCTGACTTCGCACACAAAATTGACAAGTTTGGTTTGGGTTTTACTGCAGAAGCTCAAAGGGTTGTTCGGCATGCGCGGGTTGGAAGACATCCCTTGCGTATCAGTAATCCGGGAGTGAATGCAATTGAAGATGATGAAGAAGGGTCAGAATTTGACAGTTAGATTTACCCAACTACCGACGGTGGATTGGACAATTGGATGGAAAAGGACTCCGTGCCTGTTTCTTTTATTACACAGTAATAGACTTTTGTTTTTGAGATTTGTAACAGACAGTTTAAAACTTTACGGCCCGGTGCCTTGTCCGAGACACCGTGGCTTTGTTTGTGAGGGCTTATTATGTGTCATTTCCATATATCATCAATAAAGCATTGGACGTTTTCTTGCATTACAAATTTTGCGCTCTTTGTTTTTCTTTTCTATCTTGCACTTTATTAAAACAACTATTGTCTTACACACACTCACATATCATAATGCAGATCCATATCCACTATGGATCCCACTGATAACGACTTTGCTACTGCCAATTATGACTTCAAAATTTCGATCAACCAAGCCGAGGACGAAGGTGAGGATGATTGTGAAGTGCCTGGGGAACTTGCTAGACTGTTACTACAGGAAGAGAGGGCCATACAACCCCATGAATAGCCAGTGGAATCAGTGAATTTGGGTACAGAGGAAGACAGGAAAGAGGTCAAGATCGGTGCAAATCTGGAGTCCAGTATCAAATACCGCGAAGCCTGGATTCGACCAGATAGTGGTTTATCTCTAAGCTATGAAGCCTGGATTTGACCGGATAATAGTTTAATCCCCAGCAAGCCGTGAAGCCCGGATTACGACCGGATAGTATCTTGATTTCCTCCGAACACCATGAAGCATGGATTCGACCAGATAATGGTATGAGACATCGTGAAGCCTGGATTACGACCAGATAGCGGTAAAAAGCACTGAAGCCTGGATTACGACCAGATAACAGTGAGGGACACTATGAAGCTTGGATTACGACCAAATAGCAGTTCACCCGGCCCATTACTATGAAGCCCGGATTCGACCAGATATTAGTAGGCCCAAAAATCAAAGGGAAGCCCGGATCACGACCGGATAACCATTTGGTCCCTTCTGAAGCCTGGATTACGACCAGATAAGAAGTAAGGTATTGTGAAGCCTGGATTACGACCGGATAGCAGTACTAAACACCATGAAGCCTAGATTCGACCAGATAATGGTATAAAACATCGTGAAATCTGGATTACGACCAGATAACGATAAAAGGGACTGAAGCCTGGATTACGACCAGATAACAGTACAAGACACTGTGAAGCTTGGATTTCGACCAAATAGAAATTTACCTGGACAGTTACTAAGAAGCCAGGAGTCGACCAGATAATAGTGTTCCCTAAATTCAAGTTGAAGCCCGGATGCGACCGGATAACAACTTAATTCCTTCTGAAGCCTGGATTACGACCAGATAAGAATCGAGAAATTGCAAAGCCTGGATCACGACCAGATAGAAAGTTTAATCTCATCTCCCCAATAAGTCACTATGAAGCCTGGATCACGACCAGATAGTAGTTCTTTTTTAACTCTTTGACCAAGAGACGATTTCCCAGTAGAATAACGGACGACCGAAACTCCTAAAATTCTATTTCTCTCAAGACAGAGATCAACATTCCCCAGCGCAGTCTTCCTCAACAACAGTTATACAGACTCTCGCTAAGAAATCTCTTAGGTGATCGACACTTCTTCAAATGGAATCTATAAGCCCATTCCCGATATCACAAGACAAATACCACTTCATGCGAGTGCAAATTTCTGGGCACTCTAGTGTTCAATCATCTTCCACCTTCGGATCACGAAAGGCACGCAAGCCAATCTACATCCTCAGGTTTAAGAAGATTGAACAGGGGCAGCTGTTGTACCCCAAAATTTTCCCTCCCATATTTCTCAAAACATTTCAAGAAAAGATCCTCAAGTTGCTCAAGGAAGTCCAAGGGTTGACCAGACAAGCTCTCTCCTAAGGCAGTCTACCTCAAATTAGGGTTTCATGTTGCATCAAGACACTTGAGTCCAAGGGATCCAAAATTCTCACCATTGTACTAATATGTTCTCAAGATCATCCATGTCAAGTTTTAAGCCTTGCAGAGGAAGTTTGCTCAGTCAATTGCTCAAAGGCCTGAAAATCGATTGTGCTAGGGCAAAAGTCAATTGTGGCCCACATACAGTCAAACTTTAAGATTTTTGGTCAACATCCTCATTTTGAAGTATATTTCATCATTTTATCAAGGGTTGATCATGATTCATCAAGGATTGCTCATAATTCATCAAGAACCAAAAGTTGCTAAATTAGGGTTTTGTAGGAAAAGTCAACTCAACTTTGACCAAGCATAACTTTCTCATACTTTATGAGAAATGACCCATCAAAATCTCATTTTGAATAGGATGCAATTCTCTACAATCCATCTTCATATCCCAAGTTCAAATTATGCACACACAAGAAGTTATGAATTTGGACATTATAGGTCATTTTGAAAAGTCAACAAAAACACCTTTTTTGTCAAAACTTCATACATGAACATGGAATACCAAATTGAGATGAGACCAAAAGGGTTGCTTATAGGACATCTCAAGCTTTCTAAAAAGTCCAAGAACACCTTCAAAGAGTCAAAATTGAGGAAGTTATGCATTGGTTAACTTTACCCTTTTTGCAAAATTGCCAAAAGTCAACTATGCCTCGAATTGCAATTTTTGCTAAATGGGCCTAACTTTTTGCACTTGTTTTGAGTTGGTAGCATGGTCCACGAGCCCTAGCTATTTCCACTTGTCATTATCTTATTTTTATTATTTATTTTTATTTTTATTTGAATTAAATCAATTTAAATCAAAACAAATCATGAAAAAATCCAAAACATTGAAATCTCAAGATATTGTGCATGTTTCAAGTTCTATATCCAGCTAGCAAAAGATTGAATTCGTGCAAAGCCTTGGTGTGCACAAAAAGATTGAGTTTGGCCTATTTTTGGAAGTATCTTCAAGTGAATCAAATCCAAATCAAAAGCTATAATGGAGGAATATTGAGATCATGTTTGCAACCCTAATTTAATCATTGATATATATTGAACAATTACAGACTTAAAAGAGAGGCTTTGGAGGCGTGAGAAGGCAGGAACAAACTTGAAAAAAACAAAGAAAAGTGGTAATTCGTTTTGCTATTTCCATACATTTTCAAGACCCTCTAGCCATATAATTCGCTTCCTGGGATCACAAGCAAGCCATACCAATCAAGAACAAGCACTTCCAGGCGCTAAAACCCACTGTAAGTCAGCCACGACTTTGGTTTACTTTTGAAATCGAATTGTATGATCCTGACACTTATAGCATGAAATAATCATATATTCTTGTTCCTTGAAGCATTTGCAAACTATCCATAACATTTAATTGCATTTTCATGGACTGTATTAGAATTTGCCATTGTTAGGGTTTTTTGCTTCAATTTGGGATCTTTGTGTACAGGTGAAATTGGGCCATAAAAGGGGCACCATCATGCTCAGAAGGTCCAGACGAGTTGATTCATGGCCTTAAATGTTATTTATCTCGCTTGTGTTTGATTTTGAGAATGACAGGGTTTGTAGCTATGGACATATGTTCGTAGGTAAAAGTCTGTGACTTTTACCAACGGAGCAAGGAGGAAGATGACTAGCGTGGCAGTCCATGATTGCTCTGTTCAAAATTTCGCGTGCAAGACTTAACAAAGTTGTTTTTTTATAATATTTGTTTTTTCTCTTATGTACAAAGCGCGCACGTAGCTCAGCTGGCATTGATGCTATTGGAGAAGGCTTCAGGACCTGGGTTCGAATCCCAGGCCCCCCCAATTATTTCACATTCTTTTTTTTTCAGTGATCAGACGCGTGCACAGGTGGGATGACCACCATGGTCCATCATTATCCAGCCAGCCAAGTGTCCAAATGGCCAGATCTAAAGGCCATCAGATGAAGGAGCACCAAAGGCCTTAGTCAATGCAACGCATGGGATCCAGCAAGTCAACGTGGATCAATTATTTCTTGGGCCAGATTTGCTATCAACACCCCCAAAATCACTTTTTCAGGCCCAATCTCTCTTTTACTTTTCTTTTATATTTTCTTTATTTATTCATTTAATTTATTTTTACTAACATAAAAAATAATTCTTTTTATCAAAAAAATCACAAAAAATAATTTTCATCCAATTAGATTTAGGTTTTTTTTTATCAATTAAATTAATTAATTTAATTAGGATATTTAATTTTAGGTAACTTAAATTATTTTGTAAACAAATTAAAAACAATTAGAAAATTAGGGTTTTAGTTTAACTTAATTCTATTTTCTTTTTCTTAAAATAACCAAAAATATAAAAATAGGTCATGTAAATTATTTTCTTTAATTAATTTAATTACTAATTAATTTTGCATTTAATTAAAAACCTTATTCTTTTTCTCAATAATTAAAAGCAACAATAATTGTTTCTTTCGATTAGGTTAGACGGGGTTAAAACCCTAGTTCTCTCCCGTTCTCGATTCATCGCGCTTTATCTTATTTTTCCATAATAATGTAATTGCTCACAAGTTATAATAGATTAATTAGGACTTTTACTTTCATTTATCGTTTTTTTGACGGGTTTGTTTTTGTCTATGTAAATACCCGAAGCCTTGTAATAGCGTAGCTTACTTTCCTCACTTTAAATTCCGCAAAATATTAACTGTTAGACGTATGAATAATAGGGATGCATGACAAGAATGTATGATTAACTTTAAAACGGATAGATAACCCTAAATGTGCAAAGATAATAAACTTGAAATTGAATCACTCGCACATGCGCACTCCTAGGGTACACTCCCACTTCGGTTGCCTTCGGTAAACGGTCATTAAGTATAGGACATTTTAGTGGTCGCTCTCTTGTCTAAACAAAGATCAAAGTCCCATTCGGAAAAGTTGCCTCGGAATGATTGCCTCGGATAGTGTTGCCTCGAATAATTGATCTAAGACATTAGGGTTATTACTAAGACGTCCTAGCATTGCTTTGGTGATCGTACGTCCCTTTCGAATTGACCCTCAAAACTCCAACGATGGTGCTACCTACTCACTAATAGTGGGATAGCACTGTCTAAGGGAAATAAACATAGAGCAATTCTTTTTTCGAGTAGGTAGATTAGTTCTTAAGTACTTGCTCAAAATAAATAAACTTTTCCACACTTACACTCTTTTCAAACAAAGCTTTCAAAAACACTTCGTAACACCCTTGAAGACAGAAGCAAGGGTTAAATCGAAGTCAAAAACTTTTTCAAATCAAACACACATAAACAATTTTGAAAATGATGAGCAAGTACCTAAGAGCCCGTAGAAAACTACGGATAGAAAGGGTGCTAATACCTTCCCTTTCTATAATCTACCCCCCGTACTCAAAATCTCGAAAAAGGGAATTTTTCTGTGCTTTTTTCCTTTCCAGTTGGATAAAATAAAAGTTGGTGGCGACTCTTGCTTACCGCGACATTTTGCAAACACAAACACAAAACGCAAACCAACATTCCTAAAACAGTCCCGGTTCTGGCCACCGTATCACAGATAGAAAGGGTGCTAACACCTTCCCTTTCTATAATCTACCCCTCGTACTCAGAATATCTTGAAAAAGGATTTTTCTGTACTTTTTTCCTTTCCGATTGGATGAAATAAAAGTCGGTGACGACTCTTGTTCACCGCGAAATTTTGCGAACAAAAAACGCAAAATGCAAACTAGTATTAAACTGTCGGTTCTGCCACCGTATCACATACTCTCTGAGGGTCTCGTCACTTCTCTGGATGATTGCCTCGAGGGCGGCTTCAGTCTTCGGATGTCGACGAGATATAGTGAAGCTGATGATAAATTGGTTTTTCAGGCTCCTCCGTGAGTTGATCAACCCCGGGGAGAGGTTCTTGTACCAATTGATGGTTGTTTTCCTCAACTTCGTGGGGAACAACTTGCATTTAATCAGACCTCCAGCGTTGTGGTAGTGGAGTATCACTTTGAACCCGTCGATGTGGTCGACCGGATCAACAATGTCATCGTACTCCTTCAGTAGATGGGGCTTCTCGATACCTTTAGGAATGGGGGCCTCCATGATTGCCTGGGATAGTGGACTGCATAGGTCGTCTTCGTCGCTCCTTTAAGGGGAACGAGAGGAGGACCAGTTGCAGCGGTGGTCTTTGTGTCAGCCTTGGCCTCGGGCAGGGTCCCTTGGTCGAGACCTATTTTCTTCATTTCCCCTATTTCTCTTTCATTCAGGGGAGCACCTCTACTTGCGCGGGGGTGTGCTCGCGTTTCTTAACAGCTTCGAGCCGATTCCTCTCTAATGCAGGATCTCGCCCAATTCGGCGGGGAGAAGGGCTTTGAGAGTTATCCCGTATGTGTCTTCGCGGGGGAGATCGGGAGCGGTTCTCGTTCTGAGGAGGAGGAGTTTGAGAATCAGGTCTTATGTGCCTTCTGGGAGCTTGGTGAGTCTTCTTCAGCATCATCAATTGCTCACCCTGTGAGAAGATCATATAGTTTGTCTGGTTGATCGTCACGAACAGGGCTCTGGTCGTGGCGTCAGCACCTTCAGAAACAGGGATCTCTTGATATGCGTTAAGCTTGTAATTTTATGGAGGATGGTGGTTGTCGTTGCATGGTTGCGAGCGGGTGGATGAAGAGGTGGTATGTCCGTCCCTGTGGTCTTGCTCGGGGGCGGCTACGCCGTCATTGTTGTTTGTGTTGTTGTGCCCAACATTGACGAAGTGGACATCCTGGTTATCATTGAAAGCTTGGTCGGCCATGATAATCAGAAGATTGGTAAAGATTTACTTTGGTCAGAGTGAAAGACGGAGAAGCTGGATTCTCGCAGATGGCTCCACTGATCATACCTAATCATAAGGGATTATCAAGGCCCACGAGCTTTGAGTCGAGCAACAGTTGAATGTGAAGTGGGGGGTACCTGTAAGATACTTTGATGCCAAATTAAGGTACACAATAAGTGCAAGTAAAAGGTGAGAGTACAGGTGAATAAATGAATATATGACTCTTTCAAGTGAGAGGATATTTATATCTCCTAACACTGGGCCAAGGTCCCCATATTGGGCTAACAGGGTATACCCAAAATGGAGATTGTCAAGTCCTACGTGTGTAGTAGAGGCCAGCACGTGGTCTCCAACCTGAATGGACCCCTCTGAATCATCAATAGAACATGGACGTGGTCTCTTTGGGGTCAAGGGGACTCCGATATGTTCGGAGGTGTTGGAAGTTTGCCCTACGAGAAGGGTGCTTGCGAAGACCTCATGAGTGTTGTTAGCCCTTCTTGCCAGTCATGCGGTGAGGTTGTCCCTGGAGAGAGTTTCCTGGTTGACGAGAGGAGTGGGTTACTGCCGGACACGGTCAAGGGTAGAGTCTCTCCTGCCAGTCTTCTCCTGCAGCATAGTTGGATTGAGCCTTGTGTGATTTTTGGGCAAAATGCGGGCCCAATCCAGAATAATATTGTTGTACCAACTGTGGTGTACATGGACATAATGCAAAGAGTTTTTCAGTATTGGTTCCTAACCCTGAAGCTCGGAAAAGAAAGCCAAATTCTTAGCTCAATAATGTATTTTTACTATCTGTTAGCAAGTGATATTGATTGCATCACTCTGTATGGAGAAAAAACCAAAGAAAAATGATACACAAACAACATAACCTGTACCAACTGTAGCAGAACAAACAAATCATGTTGAAGGTGAAGCTTATACTGAACAATAACAACAACCTAAAGATGATCCTCCGCCTGAACAATAGCCAAAAACATAATGTCATATAGACCAAGAGTTTAAAATGCTTGCAGCAGATCTTTGTACAGCTTTTGAAACAACACAACCTCAACCCAATGTGAATGATCTCACTTCCCAAGTTCCACCTCAAGTTTCTAGTGACCATGTTCCAATTGTTGAGGTTGCATCTATAATGGCTTCATAAGGAGTTGGTGACTCACAACCAAACTACATTTTGTCTGCACCTATTCAAGAGGTTGAGGATACACCTAATGAACCTATTTTTATGCCTCCTAAACCAGTTGAGTCTGTTACTTACTAATTCAGTTAAGGTGTATTCTCAGCTTTATTGATATTTGCATAACTGTATATATGTTAATTGTGTCTTTGTAGGCAAAACAACCCAAACAAAAGGTGGCAAGAAAGTTGAAGTTGAGGAGGAGTGATAGAACAAGAGTACTCAAATGCAAAAAGCTCAAGGGAGAAGGAAGCAATCAGGCACAACCATGGAAGTTGTAAACATTGAAACTGATTTGACTTATGTTTTTTTGCCCAACATTACTGTAATCGTGTGCTTCAGCTTAAGAGTTATTTTCTATTATGTATTTTGTATTATGCCTTTAGCCTTGGAGATTAAACCTTTATGTTTTGGATACAACCATGTGTATTTTGGCTTTAGCCTTGGAGATTGAGCCTTTATGTTTTATGATACAATGTGTATTTTGGATACATTATCAAGTTTGTTTTATTCACAATTGAAGCGGCCTTTTACCAATTTGGCTTTTATGCACATTATCAAATTTGGTCTATGCACGATTCAAAATATGATGAGCAATATAATTTCATACATATATTGTCCAAATTCAAAACATTTTTTTCATTCATCATATGGTACCATTTCCAAAATTCATTAATGTTATAAGGACTTAAATTAAAAAACAACAAACAAACACAAACAAATGGATTTCACCACCATTTGTGATAAGCAAAGAAGAACCCTCATGACCCAACCAACAAAAGCTTCAATAGAGTCACATTTCTCTTCTCCTTCTCCAACTTAATCTTCACCTTTGCCTTTTTTCCAATCTAAATCTCCTTAACAATGGATCCTAAATCCTTCAACATATCCGAGCAGCTGCACCCACTTGAACTTCTAACATCACTAGCTGGATTTCGTTCAAGCTCATCGTCCCAAAAGAATAACTTGCAACCAGACATTAACCCCGAATTTTGACACTTCTAAAATCTCCTTTTAGGGTTTTCAGCAAAGTTTGACATAAATATTTTCATGTTTCTATTGCAACCATAAACCGGTGCTTGAACGCGATGAGAGTTGACAAACAAAGAAGAAGCCATGGATGAATGGGAGAAGAGGGTGCAACGAAGAAGAACAACATGATGAGAGTGAAGGAGAAGAACAGTAAAATTTAATTTTTTTTTATTTAGTCCCTATTTAATAAATTGTAAAGAGTACAATTTCACATGTGTTAATGAAAAGAAAATAAAAAATGATACAACGTTATTCAAGTCATCACCGTCTGCCAACTCACATTTTTTTAACGTTTCATTGACAACAGGGACTGTATCCAAGAAAAATTAGACATATGGAGACTTTGACCAAAAAAAGATTCAGGGACTAAAACAAAAAACATGCTAACTTATCGGGACACAATTACTATTTAAACCAATTAATTATTATAGTAGTAGTCAAAAAAATTCTTTTCCAAGTCATAAACAACTTTGAAAAACCAAAATAAAATTGAACTTATTAATGTTTTTAAATGTATCTCATAAAATTAAATGATAGTTTATAATATATTGAATAAATGATATATTTTAAGATTTAACAATAAATATTTCCCTATTTTGACCCTAAGTGGATTTGATGAATATGTGACATGGTGCTTACGTAACATCCTGAACATTCTCAATCAAAGACTTAATATAATAACTCAAACCACATTAAAAACAATTTAAATTATTACTCAACAAAACAACTTTCATCATTTTATCAACATACAAATACTTCAACTGTTCCCTACATCATTGACTCTTCAAGTTCAATTTCAATAATATTTCAATTTCAATAGTTTTATCAAGTGAACCATTGTTGAAAACATATCAATATGCTTGTATTATTCAAAATCCTGACACTGCAAAACATCTGGTACCACAAATAAATTGATATAACCAATCAGCACAGACAAACATTTTTTTAAAAACTTATAGTAGTTAGAAGGTTTAATAGTAGAAACTAACTTTTTGATTTCTTCAACACCAATATAAGTTATAGAAATTTGAGACTTTATTTCAAAATACAAATGTAATACTCATGGATGCACACTAAAATATTATATATATTGTTAATAAGGTTTAGAAAACTAAATGGAGATTTGTTAGTACAAAATTTAAGAATTAGAGTTGCAGAAAACAAAGCAAAAATTCACTTGTTCAAAACTTGAACAAAATATAGAATTGCAGAAAACAAAACTTAACAATTAGAGTTAAGTTGTTGCATATGGAAAATAGAGATTTGCAAGTATAAAAATCAAAGCAACCCTGATTTAGAAAGTTACATAAAGGAAACAATTGATTTGCAAATCGATTCAAAATATTCACAGTAACATAAAACAATAAACTTACCTATTTATTTATAAATTGAAACTGCAAACATAGCAACACAAATTCAGAAAGTTACATAAACGAAACTCATATTAACAAAAATCACATTAACGAAATCATATTAACGAAATTGAAAACATAAATCAAAACTTAGATAATGAAATATGCAAAAATCGAAAAAATCAACAAATCAAAAAAATCAACAACAAATTTGAATACTGATATGTTGAGTTAGAAAGGTTTCTGAGACAAAATTGAAATCATAGATATGAAAAAGAGTAACATATGAAGTAATGGAGAAATTGTAAGGAATTGTAAATGGTATGGTAAGAGAAAGATAAAGAAAAACTATTAAAGGAATGTATATATTGTACCTTTGATTAGGTAACACGATTTACCTTTTTTAGAGCAACTAAAGGATGACACATTAGTTAACGAGGAGAAAGGAATGCAAAGGATGACACATTAATCAACTTCGTCACGTTATGGAGTATCATTCCTTACTCGTGGAAATCAATAATAACATCTCAATAATGATAACAAAATCATTACAACATCAACTTAACTTTATAACTCAACAATTATACACACAACTCACCATCAATAACCAACCACATTAATATCCTTATAAAATCCGCAAATATTTACTAGCAATAATAGTGCCCTGGCACAACATCTCTATATCAACAATCCACCAAATCAAGCATGTAGATTAAGACACACCATTCCCATAGGCTTTTGATGTTTTAATCCTTCACTTCTAACAAGTCGTACACGTATAGCGATTGCGCCACATCACGCTTCAGCTGTGCAACTCTGATAATCCACAATAAGTCACCGTCCTTGTTAAAATTTATGTCAACTATCTAGCTCGCAAGTTTCAATCTAGTTTCAAACTTTCCTCAATACCCACCATAAAACCATTGTTCACTTGATATTCTCAATCTTTCACTTTGTGACATTAATTCGCATATAACTCGCTACTCTGACTTGTTCCATACATCACAACTCTTTCCTAGCCACTCCTCTATTAATTCACACAAACTTGTGAGCGACTATCCTTACGATATAACATCAATCACTTCACACACCATTAAGACAGTACGACTAATCTATGTCACCCAACACGATCTCATCTACTATCAACAAGAGATTAAGGGTGATCAGTTCCTCAATTTGTCAATAGATAGTCGACAATCATAATGGAGTATAAACCATCATTATTGAACTATAATAATGTTCCTTTAGAACTTGTACTCAAGTCACCTAACCCACCATAATCCAATAATTTCCAATGAGGTTTACAAATACTTCCATAATTTCCCTCTCATTCGATTTTATCGATGAGACACCAACGCTCAACATATTACACGATCCATTTTACACTCATCTAGTCTGACCCTAAGGTTAAGCATTCTCTAACTCAAGAATTACTTTCCTCGTCTCTACATTATCGGGAATACAAATTCGATTACGGAATTTCAACACACCTTACACATCTAACTTCTGAGCTTCTTTGATACTGTCCAGAAAATCATTGTTAATCTTCAACATCCCCAACATAACACTCTTCGGTGTCACTTCGCAAACTAAGCTCATATCTCTGAACTGTTTAATTAATTCCAATTCTTTAACCATCATTGTCGACATATGTGAAGTCTTCCGACTTAAAGCTCATCCACGACATTAGCTTTACCTAGATGATAATTCAAACCGAAAACATAATCTTTCAACAACTCCAACCATCTTTGTTGTCTCATAATCAATTGAAATCTTAGCAACTCCGTCCTACACTGTTTTGGGGATAGAACCTCTCCAATTCTTCTTTTACACATGCCACTACGTTGGCATCATAAACACGACTCTAATTCCTCTTAAAAACATCTTCCTATAAAGGACATCTTCTCTTCATAAGTTGCATCTCTATGCGCTCCTCCAACACTTTCACATCCTTTTTAATGCCGGACATCTAATTTCTCAACTTATTCGCCAACAACATATTATGCTTGACCTCGTCTCGAACAATTGAGATACTAATCATTTATGTCCAAAAAAGCCTCTAGTTCCGTACCCGAATTCTGAGTCCCTCCATATAGGAATGCATCTTTCGTATTCGAAAACATTTTCATAAGATATAATATATTTCTATCTCCTCATAGGTTCCAACAGAATGCCAATCCGATACTCGGAACACAAGATATGAATTTCCAACGTTATCCAAAAATACGAACACTGACGTCATGTAGCGAAATACTATCACACACCTTACAATAACATCAAAATAAAATTTCTTTGTACCAGTACCAACATTTACCATTCTTGAAATCATACTCATCTCTTGCATTTCCAACTCCAACTCGCGATTCAAAATATTCCAACAACTTCAACAACTTTTACAATCACTCACAAGGATCCCACGGTAGGGTCTACAGCAATTTGTCACTCTACCACCGTTTAAACGTCGACATCTTATGCAAGGGCTACTCAAACCAACAACTTCACAATCCACCAGCAGCGTTGAAACATCACAACTTTCTAAATTCCATCTTCTAAAAGTATCCTTGTTACTTAACAATCACCTTCAGAAACATCAGGGATTTACACTTTACTCGTATATGAACAACCGTTACATTTCTCCTCATCCTTCAATAAGTATACATCAACCTTTTCTGATCACCCTCCCTCAAGACGCTCCAAATCAATTAACAAACAAAATCTTTAATCCATGTCACCTTCGGATTCGGGAACCAATAAAACTTCAACAATACTTGAAATGTCGCCATCAGCAGCATACTGAGCTAACATCTTACAACGGAAACATATCCGAGAAGCAAAGCTTCTCCCCCCACTTATCTTCAAACCAACTCCTGCATACAAGTGTTTAGGAAAGAAAGCAAGCACCGACAATATTTCACACACTTGTCGCGTACTAAGGAACAAACAACATTAGACAACTTGGTCAGACGGACCGACCTGCTCTGATACCACTAATGTAACACCCCATTTCTACCCGGAGGATAATAAAAAAATCAGAGTTCAACACAAATAGGATGCTACATTTATAACTTAAAATCAAACTTCATTTAATCGCATATAAAATAGATACATAACACTTAATTCGGATGAACTGATAATAACCTAATTTATTCTTGAAAATCAAACAACTTTTATTGATAAGTAGTGAAATATACATACTCAACTTCAATTCACTTAATGTCTCTTGTTAGACTAGAAGAACTTCAAGTCAACAATTATTTCATGTAATCAACCTAAAAATTCAGCAACTGAAATAATAATCAACAACTAAACATCAAGTGTTCATCCCCCCGAGTGCTACGTATCAGAGCGACGACACCGACTCGAATTAACGAAGGTAACAACTATCCTTCTTGATTACCTGCATGTTACCAACAGAGGGCAACATTCAAACGGAATGGGTGAGATATCAAACAATATAATCAGATGTATGATAAATAATACATTAGAATCAGTTCATATTATTAGAACAAGATTGGTTCTGATCATATCTCAGAGTTTTGATGATAATAATAAAATATATTTTATATAATTGATACTCTGATGAGCATATTTATTTGTTTAAGATAATGTTTTGACTGAAGTATTTTCCTAGATGAAAATCATTTTGACGTGCTGAGCTGAAAATAAATGAAGAAGTTCTTTAATGAAAGAACTATTTGTTTTAGCGCAAGTTCTGATGCTGACTCTGATAAGAAACTATTTTATGCATCTTCTAAAGCTTAGCAAGTTTCCATGTAAACCATGCTCAGAAGTTTTCTACAAAGCAAGCGCTGATAAGAAGATTTAAAAGCAAGCACTGATAAGAAGATTTACAAGCATACTCTGAAGCAAGTTGTGAAGCTAGTTCTGATAGAATAAAGAAGCTAACAAGTCTTGTCAAGTTTCAGGAAACATGCTCTGACAAGTGTCATTTGTTCATTAAATGCAAAGACGGCTACATGCACTCAAGTATCTACGCTAGCTCATTGGAAAATGCAATACTACAAGAAAACACGCAAACATTAATTGCTCTCCACTTTTGAAGGCAGCAACAATCATTTTCTTCATGCTATAAATAGAAGATCATTTATTGCAAGCCAACGAACCTAATGACGTGAAAATATTCTGCTTATCACAAATAATTTTACAAACACTTTGTGCAAAACTAATCTTAGTGAAAAATCACAGTTTGTGATATAGCTTTTTTAGAAGCAATTTGTTTCACTATCTGTAAAGATTTAATTCTTGTAATTGTTCCTTGAGAGACCAAGTTTGGTTAGATTTCTCAAGAAGGCTAGGACTAGTTTGAGTCTTAGTGGTGTTAGTCACTTGTAAGTTTACTTGTGCTTTGAATTGTTAGTCACAACAGTTTGGTTGTGTGTTTGTAATCAGTTTAATTATAGTAAATTAAGTCCTTGTTGAGAAAGGCGAAATCACCTTGGCGGGTGGACTGGAGTAGTTTGAGTTCAAACGAACCAGGATAAAAATAACTGTGTCTTTCCATTATTGTTGAGCATTTAAGAAAAGAAAAAGAGAAACTTATCCAACCCCCCCCCCCCCCCCCCCCCCCTTCTAAGTGTTTTCTCACCTTCAATTGGTATCAGAGCTTGACTCTGAGTGCAACACTTAACCGTGTCAGGAAAAGATCCAGAAAGAAAACACAATGGCAACTGAACAAAACAACAATAGCTACAACAAACCTCCTATATTTGATGGAGAAGATTTTGAATATTGGAAAGATAGACTAGAAAGTTTCTTTATAGGTCATGATAGTGATTTATGGGATATAGTCTTGGATGGTTACACACATCCTACAGACTCAGAAGGAAACAAAATTGATAGAGAAAAATATGGATAGACAACAAAAAGCTGATTTCAAAAATCACCACAGAGCTAGAAATATTTTTCTAAATGCTATCTCTAAAATGGAATATGAGAAGATCACAAATAGAGATACAACACATGATATGTTTGAGTCTCTCAAAATGACTCATGAAGGAAACACTCAAGTGAAGGAGTCTAAAGCTATGGCTCTCATCCAGAAGTATGAAGCCTTCAAAGTAGAAGAAAATGAATCTATAGAAGCTATGTTCTCAAGGTTCCAAACTCTGATTGCTGGCATGAGAGTTCTGAACAAGGGATACACTAAGGTAGACCACGTTAAGAAGATCATCAGAAGTTTACCCAGAAGATGGGCACCTATGGTCACTGCTTTCAAATTATCAAAAGATCTGAACAACGTGTCTCTTGAAGAACTCATCAGCGCTTTAAGAAGTCATGAGATAGAACTTGATGAGCACGAGCCTCAGAAGAAAGGTAAGTCTGTTACCCTTAAATCAATTTAAAAATATGAAACTAACGCTTTTCAGGCTGAAGAAGGAAACTCTGAAGAATCGGCGTTAGAAGAAGATGAACTATCCTTGCTCTCCAGAAGGATTAATCAGATGTGGAAGCACAAACAGAAGAAGTTCAGGAACTTCAAGAAGTCAGAAGATAAACCACAATCTTCTGGACATAAAAAGTTAAACAGAAGAGATATAATTTGTTATGAATGTAAAGAACTAGGACACTACAAGAGTGATTGTCCAAAACTTCAAAGAGAAAAACCAAAGAAAAAGTTTGGTAGAAAGAAAGGTATGATGGCAACCTGGGATGATTCAGAATCCTCTGAAGATGAATCTGATTCTGAAGATGAGAACGCCAACCTAGCTCTGATGGCTACTACAACATATGACTCAGACTGTGAGTCAGAACAAAAAGAGGTATTCTCTGAATTTACTAGAGTTGAACTTGTTGAAAGTTTATCAGAACTTCTGGAAAACTATAGTCAACTCAAAATCAAATACAAGAAAATCAAAAAGAGTCTTGCATCTGATCTTGAGAAACATGAAACAGAAAAATCTGAACTCAAAGAAAATAATTTTAAATTTAAAGAGGAAATTCAAAAAGTTCAAAAAATTCTAATTCAGATTTTGTGTCAAGTTCAAAAGATATTCTTAAAGAATATGACTGTAGCTTTCAAACTTTTCTTGCTAAAAGCATAGATAGAAGAAAAATGGCTTCAATGATCTATGGAGTTAGTGGGAACAACATAAGAGGAATTGGATATGAAACTCCCAAAGGGAAGGAGACATGTATACCAAAACCTGTTGCTAAGATGACTTTCACATATAAACCTCTGAACAAACAATTCAAATTTGGACACACACATGATATTAAATATACATCACATTCTGGAAACTCTTATGCTAATCCAAAGTTCAAATAGAACTTTAAATACTCTAACCCCAGAGGACCCAAAAAGATATGGGTACCTAAGGATAAAATAATATTTGTTGCAGATGTCCTTAACAGCTCAATTGAGACACCAGTCATGGTACCTGGACTCTGGGTGCTCACGACACATGACGGGAAGAAAGTCTATGTTCCAAAACCTGGAATTTAAAGCTGGAGGAGACGTCAAGTTTTACAGTTTTACTATACCGCCCGTCCTATTCCTAAGTGTAACTTAGTCCGGGTATAGGACTTGTTCTTTATAAATATTATTAACACCCAAATAATAATAATATATACATATAATCAAACAATCAAATAATGATAAAACAGATAAAACAAATTAGGCGTAACCCACTTAGGGATGGACCAGCAAGAGGTCAATCTTTCCCCAACAGAGTCGCCAATTCTGTAGCGGTGAAAATCGGAGATCGAGCTATTAATTAACTTGACTCACAAAAGCAAGAGTCACCACCGCGCTTTATTATTTCCAAGGGAAAAGGGAAAAGAGCGAAATAAAACCCTAAAATATGCAATGTAAAGTAATATTTAGAAGTAATGAAAATACAATGCGTTTTTTAAAAGAGATCGAGAGTTCGGGAGTTGGTTATACAATGGGAAGGTATTAGCACCCAATGCATCTGCGGTACTCCGCAAGAACCTTTTGAAATATCTGTTTTTTGGTTAAAATTGTTTGTTTGATTAAAAATAAATTGTTTTGGCCAAAAAGGGGTACGGACGGTTTTTTGAAGATACGACGACCTAATGTCGAAGTTTTGACTTAAAAGGTATGAGTTTTGAAAAAATTGAATATTTGGGAAAATTATCTTAAGTTTTCAATGAAATGAAGGTATTCGCGCGATTGGATTTGAGGACATGAAGTCAACAAATTAAATCATTTTTTTCTCTTGGATTAATCTTAATATTATTATTATTATTATTAAATTACTAATTAATAAAACAAAAGAGAAAAAAAATAACATCAAATAATCAGAACGGTTGCGTTTTGTTTGTTTAGGGTTAATAGAAGTAAGTGATGTATATCAGCTCTCAAACGTGAAACGCAAAACTCTTCTTCACCACTCCAACGGCCGTGGTTCTCTCCCGTCAACTTCCACAGCGGCGCCGTAAGCCTAACTCGTCGTCTCTGCTGTTGATGCTTTGTCGCCTCTTGTCGTTGCTCATCATCATCTCCGTTCGCGATTCGCCTCTCTGATTTCCTCCTTCGGTCGCAATTTCGTTCTTCTTCATCAGCTTCGGCCGTGCAAAGCTTCGCCACAGCCTCTTCTCCGATATCGCTTCATCTCTGTTCAACTTCTAATCAGCGCTCAAACTTTGTTCAGTTATGTCTCGGTTCCCCTCGTCACTTTCGTCTTCTCAATCGCGGTTCCGATCTCGTTACTGATTCACAGCTTCCGCTTTCGTGCGATTTCGAGGTTTGAAGAAGACAACAAGGAACACACGCAGAAAATGTGAGAAGAAAGGATTTGAAGCTTACCTTTCGGAATTCGTCCGACGCGTCTTCTACGGTGATGCCACCCACAGAAGTCTAGAGGTATGCTTCAGTTTTCGCACTTTCCTTTTTCGAGTTTGAAACTTCTTCTATTTTCTTCTGCGTTTCTGAATCGCTGTTGTTGTTACAAGGCTATTGTTGGAACATTGATGTTGTTGTTGTTTACATTTTGCGATGAAATGTGATTTGCAGTGTTGATGAAGATGATGAAGATTTTGGTGAAAGGTTAGAGAGATGAGTTGGGTAGACAGTAGTTAGGTTGTAAGTTGAAGGGTGTGAGATTATGTAAGGTTGAGTGTTACACGGTTAGGTTGGTAAGGTTGACTGTGGATTGTAGAGGTCTGATACAGTTTAAAGAGATGATGAAGATTTCTGGTTTATGATGGGGTATGGAGTGTTTGGAGTGAAGGTTAGTTGAGTATGTAATGGAGATGATGGCTGGTTTGTGGAGAACTTCGTGGAAGATGAACATAACAGAGGGAGATGGGAGGAAGGTGGAATCGTGTTTGTTCTGTTTTGAAGGGGAAAAAATGAATGAGATGAGGGATTATGCTGTGCGTTGAAATAGAAGGGTTGAAATTGTTTTTGTTCACTTCTTCTTGCTTTCTTGATGCAGGTTGGTGGTTTTCTATTCTTGTGCAAAATTGGGACAGCATAGCAGAACTAGTTTGACTGCTGCAACATAGGTTGATTTTGGACAGAACTTATACAGTTTTGGGACTGTACGGCAGAGTTTGTAGCAGTGATTCTGGACAGCAGACAAAAGACAGTTTTGGGGCATTATTATGCAGTTTTTTTTGCAGCACTGCAGCATGGATGATTTTGGGCATATTGCAGTAGCAGAATTTGGAGTGTAGTATCATTGGAAAGGTCCCTTTCTATTTTGTATTTTTATGATTTTACCATATAACAATACATGTATCTTCCCTCTCTTTTTCTTTTGAAATTGGACTGATTTTGTTTTCATATATTTTGTTGTTTTGGTGGACAGATTTGGATGAAAATTGAAGCAAGGTTTGGATGAGTTTTGGGAGCTTGATGTCATTTATAAATAGGACTTGGTAGTTTTGAATTGATGTATTTGATCATTTGATAATTGAATTTGTAACTTTTATTATGACATTGAGTGTTTGAGTGAAATGACAACTTTTGGTGAAACATGGTTTAGACTTTGTAACTTGTTATATTTGAATTCAAAATTTCCATAATTCCAAATTGTAAGCATTATAAATTGGATGGAACTTTTGTCCCTTGTATTCGAACCTCTCTTGAAAAACCTTTGCAACTTTGAATGGCATTTGAACTTGACATTTGAATTTTGAACATTGTCTTGAAAGTTGAATGGTTTGAATAAAGGATGATGAATAGTTAGATCTTGAGACTTTGTATTTTAGGCACTTGAAACCTACACTTTGAAGAGTAGTGAATGATATTGTAATGGAATTACTTTGTAATTTTCTTTCTATATTTTTGACAAAAACAAACAAATAATAACATAATAGTAACAATAATATAAAAGAAAAAAAACGTATTAGTAACAATAAATAAAATAAGAATAATAAAATGCAACAATGATAATAACAATAATGAGAACAAAATAAAAATAATTAGTAACAATAAAAGATGAAATAATAAAATGCAATAAAGATACTAATAATAATAACAATAATGAGAAAAAGAGAAAATAGTTAGTAATATCTAAAAGAAATAGAAATAGATTAAAATAAGAAAAAAATAATAATAAGACAAATTTTTGAACTAAAACAAATTCATTGGAAATATGATAGAAAATGCAAATGATAAACTATTTTAATTCTTTTTTCTTTAAATAGAAATTAGAATGATGAATAAAAACAAGAAAGTATGCGAAATGATCGATTTTTCAAATTAACGACAAAATATGCACCAGTCGAAAAAAGTGAAGGGGCGAAAAATGGGGTGCGACAGTTGTGCCTTGATGAATCAGTCTTCAAGAATCCATAGTCAATCGTACTTTTGGCTTGGGAGACTCAAAACCTTAATTGAGGCGCGACACCTGATGCTCAGACCTGTCTCTGCACATGACACAAAAGAAAACATGAACATACACCTTTGTATGCGATTAGAAATTAGTGATACATATGCTAAAAATGTTCAAAACACTTGACAATCTTCGCATAGTCAAAGCTCGAAGGTGAGACGTTAAAACCGACCGTATTTCGTGACCTTGACTTATGCAAAAATAAAAATGGGATCTTAGGTCAAAAATTGGGGTACAACGGCTGCCCCTATTTAAGTTTCTTCTATCTGGAGATATGAAGATTGGGATCTTCATTTTGACGAGATTGAAGGGACTTAAATATAGAATACCCAATTTTTGGCTTTAAGATACCGCGATTATGTTCATGATATGATATGAATGTAATGCTCTGAATTTTATGGGGAATGACGTCATATGAGACTGACTATGCTGGAGAAACCAAGCACATTATACAGTAATCCCACAGAGGAAGGGGTTGTAACTCCACCGGGGAAACAAAGTCATAGACTTCAAATGAGAGACTCTTGAATGATTTACATCAGTGTTGAGACTGGGAAAGAAATGATTTACACCAGTACGAAGACTGGAAAAGAAATGATTTTCATCAGCACTGTGGCTGGAAAACAAAATGATTGACATCGGCACTGTGGCTGGAGATAAACATCTTTGATTTCTGAATTTTACCAAGAACGGTAACACATTTCTTCTTTAACCAAGATATCGCTTGAAAAGGATAAAATAAAAACTTCCCCACGGGACTTTTCCGAAGGGGTGCCATTTGCTGAGTAGACATTATTGTTGGGGATACACAAGCTACTCAAATAAAGAGACCGCCACTTGCTTCTTTTCAAAGGTGTCAATAACATACAAGCTGCTCATGAAGAGACCGCCACTTGCTGTCTTCAAAGAATATTAAAGCACACAAGCTGCTCATGAAGAGTCCGCCACTTGCTTCCTTTCAAAGGTGTCAATAACATACAAGTTGCTCATGAAGAGACCGCCACTTACTGTCTTCAAAGAATATTAAAACACACAAGCTGCTCATGAAGAGTCCGCCACTTGTTGCCAAAACCCACAAGCTGCTCATAAAGAAGCTGCCACTTGCTGTCTTCAAAGAATATCAAAGCATACAGGCTGCTCATGAAGAAGCTGTCACTTGTTTCCAAAAACCCACAAGCTGCTCATAAAGAAGCTGCCACTTGCTGTCTTCCAAAAATACTAACGTACAAGCTGCTCATGAAGAAGCTGCCACTTGCCATTTTCGTACAAGCTGCTCATGAAGAGACTGCCACTTGCCGTTTTCAAAAAGTGTTGATAACATACAAGTTGTCCATGAAGAGACTGCCGCTTGCTGTTTTTCAAAAGAACAATAACACACAAGTTGCTCATGAAGAGACCACCGCTTGTTGTTTTTCAAAGGTATCAATAACACACAAGTTGCTCATGAAGAGACCGCCGCTTGTTGTTTTTCAAAGGTATCGATAACACACAAGTTGCTCATAAAGAAACCGCCGCTTGTTGTCTTCAAAGAATATTAAAGCACACAAGCTGCTCGTGAAGAGTCCGCCACTTGTTGCTTTCAAAGATATAAATAACACATCATGAAGATATTGCTGGAGGTGAGAATCAATAATTTCATCGAGGATGGACAAACTGCTCATGAAGAGACCGCCATTTGTCGTAGAGAAATCAGAAATAATCAAACTGCTCAAATAAAGAGTCAGTCGCTTGTTATCATGTCGATATTCCAGAAGAAGGTTGTGATAACACTGCTGGGGGATAAAGTTCATCTTCAATGGGGAACCATGAATACACCCTTCTTGAGGAGACCAAGTATTTACGTTGCAAAATAAATGCACGCTCCATCTAGGTTTCACAACCTAGAGAGATCCACAGGGTATCGTTCACAAGAGACAAAGCTCAATCCAGGAATAAACTGGAGAGAAAATAGTCAAACAAGACTCCACCCAATGAGGAAACAACTCAGATGGGGATTTATCCTATCCAGAGATGGAAAAGGAAAGCTAAATCAAGATTCTTCCACGAGAGTTAACTCAGTGGGGAATTAGAAAGGAGGCGCACTTTCTGCTTAAGTTGACACTCTATTTGGAAAGATCAAATACACTATTTGAATAGACATAACCGAGGTATACAAACTCAATGACATCAACAAATACAAATGTGCGTGCATGATGCAAGTGTGAATGAATAAATGAATGTCATGTATATGCTGACAAAACAGGCAGGGGAGATAGACAGAAAATGATAAGACATCACAGTACAACTCGACACTCGGCTAATCTCAACAGGATGGTAACATTACTGGAGATAGAAAACAAAATCCACCATTGGAGCGGGGTCCTTTTACAAGGCTCAAATATCTCTGGAGAGGAAGATATTTTCAGGTAGAAAACCCAAAGTCTAGTCTTCTATTGCAAACAATCCATTGAAAGGATAACAACACAAACAAAGTTTCAGCTGGAAAGAAGTCTTGCTTAGTTGGAGATACTGGGAACACCACCCTCTGATAATGTATGAAAAACATATCTTGACAAATCTGGATTACCCCTGGGATTAATTTTTGATGCCCCAAGTTTACTGCTGATAAGCTGCGTGATGCACGACGATTCTTGCGAATAACTTTACCTCTAAAATGCCCCGAGCTATATGGTTGATGAGGAGAAATCATCTCAAGAGGATTTTACAAAAGACATGGCATTCACCATGCTCTAGTGTCTTCAAACTCTTAGAGAGATTCATCAAATCTTTACGTGATTGCCCCGGATTGACTGTAGTCGGCACAACAAAGTCTTCGAATTTTTGCCCCAAACGAGCAAACAAGTTGGGAAAAGCATTAACTGGGAGAAGCAACATGTTCGTGCTTAAGGTTTTCAGCTGACATGTCCCTGCATATGATTTTTCTTGAAATGATCTGCCAATTACTCAACAGAGCTTCAGGCCTTAAGAATAGACTCATCACTGGTGCTTATATGTGAGTTTCCTTGATATCAAACAAATGTTTTGCAGTTAGAAAATTTTATTATGAGAATGAAAATTCTAATGCAACAGTTATGTAAGTCTTGAAGATTTTGAAAAGATATCGCACAAATTTTGCGAGTTAGAGCACCAATTATTTTTGTATAGGAAAAACATATGATACCAACATAACTATTTAGAACATTCATGGGAGTCAGGAACACTATCTCATTGAAGTATGCTTTCAAAATAACCTTGCTTCAATTAGGACTTTTGAAGGTTGAATCGTGGTCTGGTTCATGGATTTTAGAAAAAAGATTTTAAGGCTCAAAATATTTGGTGCCCACCCATTCTTCATGATGTTCTCCAACCCTATGTTCAGTTAATTCAACATGAGTGTTCATCTCTCAAAAGGATTTTGTGACGGTCAAGGAAACGGCGAGGCTTTCGGAGTAGAAACCACCCTCATGTCTTCGTGTTTGTAGTCACCAATTTGTTCTTTGCTGAGGACTTTTCTTTGTAGTCCTTTTCTTTGCAATTTTATTTTCCCTAATTTTTGCCAGAACTAATTTTTTTGAATTGATAGTCCAGCGGGATGCCTTAATTTTGCCTAAGTCACACGTTTTCATGTTTTTTTTTTGACTTAGCAGGCTTTTCTTTTTCTTGATTTTTTGACTTTTTGAACAAAATGTGTGACATTAGCTTGTCTTTGCTTGTTGAGAGGATTGTGATTGCCTCGTTTCTTGATGAATGAGGGATAACATTGTGGTTCCACATCCTCTAGATTCATTATACATGAAGGATAGCCCTCGTAGTTTCTCTTCAAAAAACATCTTCCTTATGAATTTTGAACACTCAGTCAGATTAACTAAAAACTACCCTGCCCCAGGTTAAAATTCAAGGTTTTTTCGTATAGAAAAGAAACTCCTACTTCAAGGCTCAAAGGGGTTATCAAGGGATTATCTTCCTTATATATCCGGTGTTTATGGATTTGAAACAATGCCTGTACATCATCAGCAAGATTTTATCCAAAAGCATGCAACCAGAGATTTCGTGTTCTTTAGATCATCATCCTCCCTTCAATCTCTGCCTAGGCAAGAGAATGAGCAACAAGTTGGTGTCATAATGCAAAAGCAATTTAAAATTTTAAAACAAATATGAGTGAAACGAATGAATTTCTTCAAGACAAACATGCTCATTATATTAAGATAATCATTTAGATGCAAACAAGTTCTTACATGCAAACAATGTTTTGATAAACAAGAAAAATTACAAAAAGTAGAAATAAGTTAATAATCTGGGAAGGTTTTCCATCTGGACTTGAATTACCGAAAACATCCTTCAAAGATCAAAGTCACCATCAATCGTGTTTACTCTTCGGCGCATGCTTGATTTGAACTTCAAAACCAACGTCCTTGAATGACAAGATACCACTTCTGACCAACTTCTGAACCTCAATCTTCAAAGCAAAGCAACCCTCCAGGTCATGCCCAGGAACACCTTGATGAAAGGTACAAGTCAAATCAGCTTTGTAGTACCAATGTATCTTCTCAGGAACCTTCGATGGAGGTCGGGTCTGAACCAAATTCCTCTGCATCAGGATAGGGAACAACTCTGTATAGGTAATTGGAATTGGATCCAATTGAGTTTTCCTCTAATTAGGAACTTGCTGATTGAAACATGATGATTCTAATGATGATTATTTCTTCCTCTGGTTTTCTTCTTGGAAAAGTCATTATCAAACTTCTTCACACCATTAGCTGAGCTACCATCTTCATATAAACATCCCTTTCAGACATCTTCTTCTAGACGCACTCCCACATTCACCTTGTCAGGAAAGTCACTAGGCGCATTAATTATCATCTTCTCATGATTTCAGAGTTTCAGTGCAGACTTTTATCATCGCTTCGTCCCTCCTAGAAGGATTGACTTGGGCAGCAGCCAGAATTTCAACCAAAACAGTTGAGTGATCCATACCAGCTTTCAAATTAGTCACCTCTCTGCGGAGTTCGGAAATCTCTTGCTTGATATTCTCCATTGTTCTCTTAGCGTCAGTGTTGTACTAGTGAGACCAAAGGAAAAATAAGACTCGAAAAAAGACCTTTGAAAGTGAAACAAAAAATGTAGAATGATGGATGATATACAAAAGAGAGTTCTTATTTGATTTTTAAGGAACTCAAGATATTAAGTTGTAAACATCAAAGTATGAAGATAGAAGATGAATTTTAAATTGGCTCCAAACATTGATCAAGTTATCATCAAGATCAATCATCCATTTTGGTGGATTAGGGTTTTCGCCCTATCAACACCCAAGATCCATTGAGCTTGACGAAACTTGTGATGTTGACAAAGAAAGACCTCCAAATTCCTTCAAAGTCAAGTGAAAAGGGTTTTATGGATGCATGAATGCATGGCTATGCAACAACCACAAGCAAGGTCACAAATAAAGTCGAAAGGTTCAACGTCACGAGCATGGAGTCAGGGTAAGGAACACCCCCAAGGTATGTACTAACGGTTTAATCACACCTGTAGAACAAGGTTCTAAGAGTTCCCGGAGTCTACATTCCTCCTTCGGATATTACCAACGTCTTGATTACTCAATAATCAGCAATATTCTCAAGAGAAACTCATCCGAGCGTAGCATCGCGTAACAATTACTTCTGGATTACTCCGTTATAATCTCCGCGCTACACCTAAAAGGCCAAGATGGGTTAGGGTTCTACGGTTCCCAGTTTCTCTGGCTCCCAGGTCGAAAATAATAATGTCTTCCCGATTACTCGGTAAACAAATATTACGTTCAAAAGGGCCTTCCACTGAGTGGGGGATCTCATGCCTCCTTCTTCGGGATTACTCCCTCAAAGTTAACATGACTATATCACTCGTCCTACTCCTAAGTGTAACTTAGTCCGGGTATAGGACTTGTCCTTTATAAATATTATTAACACCCAAATAATCATAATATATACATATAATCAAACAATCAAATAATGATAAAACAGATAAAACAAATTAGGCTTAACCCACTTAGGGATGGACCAGCAAGAGGTCAATCTTTCCCCAGCAGAGTCGCCAATTCTGTAGCGGTGAAAATCGGAGATCGAGCTATTAATTAACTCGACTCGCAAAAGCAAGAGTCGCCACCGCGCTTTATTATTTCCAAGGGAAAAGGGAAAAGAGCGAAATAAAACCCTAAAATATGCAATGTAAAGTAATATTTAGAAGTAATGAAAATACAATGCGTTTCTTAAAAGAGATCGAGAGTTCGGGGGTTGGTTATACAATGGGAAGGTATTAGCACCCAATGCATCTGCGGTACTCCGCAGGAACCTTTTGAAATATCTGTTTTTTGGTTAAAATTGTTTGTTTGATTAAAAATAAATTGTTTTGGCCAAAAAGGGGTACAGACGGTTTTTTGAAGATACGACGACCTAATGTCGAAGTTTTGACTTAAAAGGTATGAGTTTTGAAAAAACTGAATATTTGGGAAAATTATCTTAAGTTTTCAATGAAATGAAGGTATTCGCGCGATTGGATTTGAGGACATGAAGTCAACAAATTAAATCATTTTTTTCTCTTGGATTAATCTTAATATTATTATTATTATTATTAAATTACTAATTAATAAAACAAAAGAGAAAAAAAATAACATCAAATAATCAGAACGGTTGCGTTTTGTTTGTTTAGGGTTAATAGAAGTAAGTGATGTATATCAGCTCTCAAACGTGAAACGCAAAACTCTTCTTCACCACTCCAACGGCCGTGGTTCTCTCCCGTCAACTTCCACAGAGGCGCCGTAAGCCTAACTCGTCGTCTCTGCTGTTGATGCTTTGTCGCCTCTTGTCGTTGCTCATCATCATCTCTGTTCACGATTCGCCTCTCTGATTTCCTCCTTCGGTCGCAATTTCGTTCTTCTTCATCAGCTTCGGCCGTGCAAAGCTTCGCCTCAGCCTCTTCTCTGATATCGCTTCATCTCTGTTCAACTTCTAATCAGCGCTCAAACTTTGTTCAGTTATGTCTCGGTTCCCCTCGTCACTTTCGTCTTCTCAATCGCGGTTCCGATCTCGTTACCGATTCACAGCTTCCGCTTTCATGCGATTTCGAGGTTTGAAGAAGACAACAAGGAACACACGCAGAAAATGTGAGAAGAAAGGATTTGAAGCTTACCTTTCGGAATTCGTCCGACGCGTCTTCTACGGTGATGCCACCCACAGAAGTCTAGAGGTATGCTTCAGTTTTCGCACTTTCCTTTTTCGAGTCTGAAACTTCTTCTATTTTCTTCTGCGTTTCTGAATCGCTGTTGTTGTTACGAGGCTATTGTTGGAACATTGATGTTGCTGTTGTTTACATTTTGCGATGAAATGTGATTTGCAGTGTTGATGAAGATGATGAAGATTTTGGTGAAAGGTTAGAGAGATGAGTTGGGTAAACAGTAGTTAGGTTGTAAGTTGAAGGGTGTGAGATTATGTAAGGTTGAGTGTTACACGGTTAGGTTGGTAAGGTTGACTGTGGATTGTAGAGGTCTGATACAGTTTAAAGAGATGATGAAGATTTCTGGTTTATGATGGGGTATGGAGTGTTTGGAGTGAAGGTTAGTTGAGTATGTAATGGAGATGATGGCTGGTTTGTGGAGAACTTCGTGGAAGATGAACATAACAGAGGGAGATGGGAGGAAGGCGGAATCGTGTTTGTTCTGTTTTGAAGGGGAAAAAATGAATGAGATGAGGGATTATGCTGTGCGTTGAAATAGAAGGGTTGAAATTGTTTTTGTTCACTTCTTCTTGCTTTCTTGATGCAGGTTGGTGGTTTTCTATTCTTGTGCAAAATTGGGACAGCATAGCAGAACTAGTTTGACTGCTGCAACATAGGTTGATTTTGGACAGAACTTATACAGTTTTGGGACTGTACGGCAGAGTTTGTAGCAGTGATTCTGGACAGCAGACAAAAGACAGTTTTGGGGCATTATTATGCAGTTTTTTTTGCAGCGCTGCAGCATGGATGATTTTGGGCATATTGCAGTAGCAGAATTTGGAGTGTAGTATCATTGGAAAGGTCCCTTTCTATTTTGTATTTTTATGATTTTACCATGTAACAATACATGTATCTTCCCTCTCTTTTTCTTTTGAAATTGGACTGATTTTGTTTTCATATATTTTATTGTTTTGGTGGACAGATTTGGATGAAAATTGAAGCAAGGTTTGGATGAGTTCTGGGAGCTTGATGTCATTTATAAATAGGACTTGGTAGTTTTGAATTGATGTATTTGATCATTTGATGATTGAATTTGTAACTTTTATTATGACATTGAGTGTTTGAGTGAAATGACAACTTTTGGTGAAACATGGTTTAGACTTTGTAACTTGTTATATTTGAATTCAAAATTTCCATAATTCCAAATTGTAAGCATTATAAATTGGATGGAACTTTTGTCCCTTGTATTCGAACCTCTCTTGAAAAACATTCGCAACTTTGAATGGCATTTGAACTTGACATTTGAATTTTGAACATTGTCTTGAAAGTTGAATGGTTTGAATAAAGGATGATGAATAGTTAGATCTTGAGACTTTGTATTTTAGGCACTTGAAACCTACACTTTGAAGAGTAGTGAATGATATTGTAATGGAATTACTTTGTAATTTTCTTTCTCTATTTTTAACAAAAACAAACAAATAATAACATAATAGTAACAATAATATAAAAGAAAAAAAAACGTATTAGTAACAATAAATAAAATAAGAATAATAAAATGCAACAATGATAATAACAATAATGAGAACAAAATAAAAATAATTAGTAACAATAAAAGATGAAATAATAAAATGCAATAAAGATACTAATAATAATAACAATAATGAGAAAAAGAGAAAATAGTTAGTAATATCTAAAAGAAATAGAAATAGATTAAAATAAGAAAAAAATAATAATAAGACAGATTTTTGAACTAAAACAAATTCATTGGAAATATGATAGAAAATGCAAATGATAAACTATTTTAATTCTTTTTTCTTTAAATAGAAATTAGAATGATGAATAAAAATAAGAAAGTATGCGAAATGATCGATTTTTCAAATTAACGACAAAATATGCACCAGTCGAAAAAAGTGAAGGGGCGAAAAATGGGGTGCGACAGTTGTGCCTTGATGAATCAGTCTTCGAGAATCCATAGTCAATCGTACTTTTGGCTTGGGAGACTCAAAACCTTAATTGAGGCGCGACACCTGATGCTCAGACCTGTCTCTGCACATGACACAAAAGAAAACATGAACATACACCTTTGTATGCGATTAGAAATTAGTGATACATATGCTAAAAATGTTCAAAACACTTGACAATCTTCGCATAGTCAAAGCTCGAAGGTGAGACGTTAAAACTGACCGTATTTCGTGACCTTGACTTATGCAAAAATAAAAATGGGATCTTAGGTCAAAAATTGGGGTACAACAGTAACCTTCCTTCTATCTCTAATGTTTTAATAGTTGAAGGATTAGCGCATAACCTGTTGTCCATAAGTCAATTAAGTGACAACGGTTATGACATTATCTTTAATCAAAATTCCTATAGAGCTGTTAGTCAAAAAGATGGAACAGTCCTCTTTTCTGGCAAGAGAAAGAACAACATATACAAAATTGATTTGTCAGATCTTAAAACTCAGAATGTTAAATGCCTTTTGTCTGTTAGCGGTGAGCAATGGGTATGGCACAGAAGATTGAGACATGTCATCTTAAGAAAAATCTCTCAACTAAATAAACTAAATTTAGTCAGAGGACTTCCCAATCTGAAGTACACATCAGAAGCTCTGTACGAAGCATGTCAAAAAGGAAAATTTTCAAAACCTTCTTTTAAATCCAAAAATGTTGTTTCTTCCTCTAGGCCATTAGAACTACTTCATATTAATCTATTTGGGCCAGTTAAAACTGCATCCATCAGAGGCAAGAAGTATGGATTGGTCATTGTTAATGACTACATTAGGTGGACATGGGTTACGTTTTTAAAACACAAAGATGAGTCACATTTTGTGTTTGTTGACTTCTGTAACCAAGTGCAAAATGAAAAAGATTTTAGAATTATAAAAGTCAGAAGTGATCATGGAGGAGAATTTGAAAATCATTATTTTGAAAAATATTTTAAAGAAAATGGTATTGTTCATAATTTCTCTTGTCCTAGAACTCCCCAACAAAATGGAGTTGTAGAACAAAAGAATAGAACGTTACAAGAAATGGCCAGAACCATGATCAATGAAACAAATATGGCTAAGCACTTTTGGGAAAAAGCTGTGAACACAACATGTTACATTCAGAATAGAATCTCTATAAGACATATTCTTGAAAAGACTCCCTATGAATTATGGAAAAACAGAAAACCCAACATTTCATGTTTCCATCCTTTTGGATGTACTTGTTTTATTCTGAACACTAAAGACAATCTGAAAAAGTTTGATTCTAAAGCACAAAAGTGTTTTCTGCTTGGATATTCTGAATGCTCAAAAGGCTATATAGTATACAACACAGAAACTCTGATTGTTGAATAATCAATCAAAGTCAGGTTTCATGACAAGCTTGGCCAGCAATAGCCAAAGCAAATTGATATTTCTGTAGGTACAGAAGATCATCTCTCAAACTCTAAAAAGTCAGAAGCAAAGGAAGACTCAGAAGCAAAGGAAGATTCAGAAGATCCTCCTCTTGATAATGCTCTGGATAATCTCAGAATCTCTGAACAACCCACTTAGAAAAGGTTTCCCAGAATCGCTTCAGCTCATAAAGAAGACATGATTATTGGAAGAAAAGAAGATCCCATCAGAATAAGATCCTCTCTCAGAATCAATGAAGAATCATTGTTTGGATTGGTATCTCTAATTGGGCCAACCTCTATTGATGAAGCTATGGTAGACAATGATTGGATCCTAGCAATGCAAGATAAACTCAATCAATTTTCCAGAAATGATGTATGGGATCTAGTTCCAAGACCCATAGGATTCAACATTATAGGAACTAAATGGGTTTTCAGAAACAAACTAAATGAGCAAGGAGAGGTGGTCAGAAACAAAGCACGACTGATTGCACATGGTTATAGTCAACAAGAAGGAATTGATTATAATGAAACCTTTTCCCCAATCTCCAGGTTAGAATCTATTAAATTATTAATTTCTTTTTTTGTTCAAAATAACATTTCATTATATCAAATGGATGTTAAAAGTGCATTTTTAAATGGCTATATAGAAGAAGAAGTTTATGTCCATCAACCTCCTGGCTTTAATGACTCAAAGTATCCAGAACATGTTTTTAAATTAAAAAAGTCTTTATATGGTTTACAACAAGCTCCCAGAACTTGGTATGAATGTTTGAGTAATTTTCTTTTAGAAAAAGATTTTACCAGAGGGAAAGTGGACACAACTTTATTCAGAAAGACATTTAAAAATGACATTTTAATTTGTTAAATTTATGTTGATGATATTATTTTTGGAACCTCTAATATCTCTCTTGGAAAAGAATTTCCTGAGACCATGCAGACAGAATTTGAGATGAGCATGATGGGAGAATTGAAGTTCTTTCTGGGAATACAAATTAACCAGACTCCAGAAGATACTTACATATATCAGACGAAGTATGTTAAAGAACTTCTGAAGAAATTTCAAATGTCAGAAAGAAAAGATGCTGAGACATCAATGCATCCAACATGCATTATGGGAAAAGATGAGTGTTGTACCCCAAAATTTGCCCTCCCATATTCTCCAAGAAATTGCCAAGCCAAGTCATAAAACTCCCCAAGGGTTGCACAGTGCAAAGGTCTCCTATACAGTCAAAACTAGGGTTTGTGTTCTGATCAAGAAAAGGAAGTTTTCAAAGGCCCAATCAAGTCTCACATGCCTACAAATATGGTCAAGCATCCTCATATCAAGTTTCAAGGCATTCAGCTCAAAATTGCACAGTCAAAACCCTAATTGCACTACAGTCAACTGTAGGGGCAAAATGGTCATTTGGCAGTCAAAAGTTCAAATTTTTGATCAACATATCATTTTGAAGCCACAAACATCATTTGATCAATGCTTGATCATGATTCTCAAAATTTGGCTCAGAAAATCATCAAGATGCAAAAGTTTCCTTATTTGGACAGCTGAAAAAGTCAACTGAAATTGACCAGGGCATAACTTTCACATGGATTATCAGAAAAATTCCATCCAAAGCTCATTTTGAATAGAAAGACATTTCCTACAACTCATCTTCATACTTCAAGTCCAAGAAATGCTCTCACAAAAAGTTATCAATTTCAACATTATAGGTCATTTTCAAAAGTCAACAAAAAGGGACTTTAAGTCAAAGGCCATAACTTGAGATTGGTAAATCAAAATGACATGGGACCAAAGGCATTGGTTAGAGGACTCAAATACCTTTCCAAAATGTCCAAGAACATGAGAAAAGCTTAAAAATTGAGCAAGTTATGCCTTGTGGAAGTTGGGAAATTTTTGGATATTTTGAAAAGTCAACTTTGATCCAAATGACCTAAAATTGCTAATGGGCCCATTTTTCTTCCATGATTCATCATTCTAAGCATGTGCACGACCACTTGGCCCAAAGGGAAGTATTTTCTCATTTTTTATTTATTTATTTGAATTTTTATTCATATTAATTCATTTAAATCATTTTAATATATGGAAAATATTTAATTCACCCTAACCAATCTTTTTGTACACATTTCAGCCTTAATATTTCGTGCACATCCCAACATGGAAAGATTTGGTTTGATTTGAGCATAATTGACACAAAATACACATGAAAAAAGATATGGAAAATCTTAAGAAATCAAATTTTCAAAAACCATTAATTCATTGGATTTGTTCTACTTTTGTTAACCTAATAGCCTCACTACATATGCTTGATCATAGACCTAATGCCCATAGACAGAAAGCTGCGCAAGAGACACATTTGCAAACTTGGAATTTTCTCTAAAAAAGCTCAAAACTGAAAAGCAGGTTCTAGGTCGATTCAAAGCACAAGACTTGTTTCATTGGCATCCTCAAGTCTCACTGAACGATTCTCAATCATTAACGTCCATCAAGACTCAAGAAATTGGTAATATGAGTGCAGACTGTATCAAATAAAATTCATGATCGTGCATACCAATTCATGCGTTTTTTACAAGTTTTAATATGTGTTTTGCATTCCTCATGATGTTCTGAAGCTAACCCACGCATTTGATTAGATTATTATGCGTTATAGGCAATTTCGCCATTGTTAAATTTTAGGGTTTGCAGAGCTCCCAATTGGGGATTTTGAAACCAAGTAAAATTGGAGGACGAGTCCAACACCATTGAACTTGACGCATCTGGACGAACAGGAAACACACATCGCGCTCAATTTATGAGTGCCTAAAACCTATTCGCTATTTTTTCAAAACGTCCCTAAAACAACGCTAAAAAAACCGTGGCTTAATGTTTGTGTTTCAGGGAAAACGAAGAAGAAGACCTCGTGGCCAGTAACCATTGGTCCTTTTTAAATTTCGCGCGCTTTGGTCCATTAACACGTTGCTTTCTTTTATATGATTTATTTGTTATTAACATACCAAACGCGTTGTAGTGGCTCAGCTGGCAAAATGCAATGTTGTTAACCCCCATGACCTGGGTTCGAGTCCCAGGTCTATACAATTTCCCATATTATTTTGTTATATATGTTCACATGCAGGTTTAATACTGAAGCGTACCATGCACCCACCGAATCCAACGTCCACGTGCCTAAGAGAATTAATCAGAGAGTCATGATCAGAGGTGTACCATAAGCCCTGGTCAAAAGCGCCACATAATGCCTGGAGAAGTCAACGAATTTGAAGCTTATTGGGCCCAGAATTCTTAGGCCATACCTCCTAATTTGGGACTGAACCCCCCCTGGTTTGCCTTCTCTATATTTTTTTTATTTTATTTTCAATCATGATTTTATTTTCTTTATTTGTTTAAGCTAATTAATTATTTTTTTTTACAAAATACAAAAACCTCATAAAAACCAGAAAAGATAAAAATATAATAAATAATTTTTATTTCTAATATTTTCATAAATAAATGCATGTAAATAAATTTAGTTTAATTAGGTTGCAATTTTAATTCTTTTCATAACAAAAATCCAAAAAAAGTAGAATTAGGTTGAATTAATGTTTTTTCATTCCTTTTTAATTTTCCTTTCTTATAATAATATTTATTTATTTGTTTATTTCTCTAATTAAATTTGCATGAAAATAGCTTAGGTCTAATTAGGTTAAAATTCAACATTTTTCTTAATGACTTAAAAATAATTAGAATTAGGTTTAGTATTTTGTTTTAATTAATTTTTTCTACTAAATCTTAAAAAACACAAAAATACCAAAAAACATTCTCTTTTAATTTTTAATTTTAATTCCTTATTAACTTTAATTTTTTGCAAAAGGGTCCAACGCCCTCGTTTCGATTTAATTTCGCACATTTACTTTATTTCGCTTAAATAATTATGTATCTCTCCCGAAGCTTTGTAACATCCACTTCTCGCACTTTTCAATTTCATTATTTACTTTGCTTTATTTATTTTTCTGTCAAATCGGGTCCGGTTTAATTTTGGCGATGTGGACCCGCGCCATTTGTAATAGCTTTAGATTTACTTTTTCTCGCAACTTTTAACTGTTAAATAAGCATGCAAGAATGAATGGCCATAATAAAATCAAGCGTAGATCACTTTAACATGACAAGACAAATACAAATGAAAACGATACACGAATCGCACACACCACCCCTAGGGTACGCCTCACTGTTGCCTTGCCTCGAAAGGTGATCGTCAAGTAGAGGATGTCTTAGTAAGTCCTCATGATCCGGGAACCTGGCATGAGGGTAGCTTCTAAGGTGTCTTCCCATTGCTCTGGTGATCACCGTGTCTCTACAAACTCGAATTGACCCGAACACCTCCAACGGTGGTGCTACCTACCTCTCAATGGTGGGATGGCACTACTTTAAAGGACATTTACACAGACGAATTCCTTAGGGTAGGTAGGTTCTCGTAGATACTTGCTCTAAATTCAAAACAAATTCAAAAAATACTTTTCACACCGACACCTTTTCAAAAAGCTTTCGAAAGCAATTTTTCAAACACTCTTGAGGACCGATACAAGAGTCGAACTGGAATTTTCAAAGAAACTTTTTAAAACCCACAGTTGAAAAGCAAACAAACCATTTTTGAAAACACAAGTGAGCAAGTATCTAAGAGCCCATGGATAGAAAGGGTGCTAACACCTTCCCTTTCTATAATCTACCTCCCGAACCGAGAGCAATCTCTATAAGGAATTTTTCTGTGCTTTTGTCCTTTCCATTTGGAGAAAATAAAAGACGGTGGCGACTCTTGCTTCCGCGACATTTCGCGAACCAGCGCTAAACAGTCAGTTCCAGATCCACCGATCACAGAACTGGCGACTCTGCTGGGGACTTAAACTTAAAGTGAGGTGTACCTTAGGGCTAGGTCATAACTGTGTTTTCACTTGTATTAATTTGCTTGCTTTACTATTGTGGGTTGCATCGGAGATACATAGATCCTAACCCGGATCTGGGGATACCCTGTTTAGGTAGCATAAGCTGTGAGGGACCTGTCCGGCGTAGACCGACACAGGTGAAGCAGTGGCTACGTTGGTGTGGCACCTTAGTCTGTACCGATATCCCTTGTGTCGCAACGAGGAGAATATGGGTCTTCTAAGGAGTCATTAAGCACCAACAACCTTAGAACCTTAATTGACACAACTTGGCCGTTAGAATTGTAGCAATATGCTACGTCCATTGAGGCTAAACTCTCGTGATGGTTCTGGCCGCAAGAAAAGATTGCGATGCTGGAGTTATGACCGATTGAGGGTAGTCAATGATATTGGGATCCTCTAAGAACCCGGTTACTTTTGATTAGGACAGGTGTGAACCAACAAACTGAAAGAGGGTAGTACCAAGACCTCATGCTGGCCTAAACTTTAGGGGCTTGCCTTGTGTGACTTGTGTGCCTTACCATGTTTGCCTTTGTATCCGTATGTGGTGTGCTTTATCATAACATCATAGCATCATGAGCATTGCATGCATCCTGCATAAGGACTGACCATTTCAAAGACAAGAGGGTTTCATCTTTGCTCTGTTTTGTAGGACATTATGATGCCTGTGCGAAGGAATACTGTCCGGTTCAACTTTGTTCGTTCACCTGAGTTACTTGATGAGTTGGTTAGCAGAATTCCAAATACTACTTCCTTCATTCAGAGGCATGGCTCCCTTCTCAGTTTAGTCACTGCAAAGCGGGATCAACAGTTGATGAGTGTTCTAACCCAGTTCTATGACCCTCTGTACCAGTGCTTCACCTTTCAAGACTTCCAGCTGGTCCCTACCCTGGAAGAGTTCTCTGATTTACTTGGTATCCCTATCTTGGATCAGACTCCCTTTACTGGTTGGGAAAAGACCCTCAGGCTTGAGGACATTGCTGCAGCTCTTCCTTTGACCCATCAAGAGGTAACAGACAACTGGGTGACTAGAAGCGGAGTTAAGGGTTTCTTGGCTAAGTTTCTAATTGGTAAAGCTAACAATTTCTGGAATGACCTGGACTTTAGGGCATATGAAGACATCTTGGCTCTCCTAATCTATGGGTTAGTCCTGTTTCCTAATCCTGACAACTTCATCAATGTCACTGCCATAAGGATCTTTATGTCTCAGAATCCTGTGCTCACTCTCTTGGGTGACATCTTGCAACAACTTCATGCCCGTACTACCCGAAGACGAGGAACCCTATGGTGTTGTATCCCTTTGTTGGTGAGGTGGTTTATTTCGCACCTCCCTAAGTTCATACTAAAGAACCAAGAAGGAAGAGGTTGGGCTCGTAGGTTAATGTCTCTCACCGATAAAGACATCATTTGGACTTGCAGAGGTTTGGATGAGATAGCCATTATTGATCGATGCGGGGAATACCCTAATGTTCCCCTAATTGGTACCCAAGGAGGGATCTCTTACAATCCATGTCTAGCACTCCGTCAGTTTGGAAGAGCAAGAAGAGCAGGTCCCCATGAGATGTTGGTGCCTCACATCAGTTTCGAGTTTCAGGTGGATAGTGACGAGCTACGTCGTAGGTTCATCAAGGCTTGGGACAAAGTTCATAAAGCTGACCCACAAGAGTTAGGGCCAAAGACTTCTTTACCTATGGAAGCCTACTACAAATGGGTTCGCATCCGTGCTCAGAAGTTAGGTATGCCGTATGAAGCTGTCAGACCCGTCATTCTTGAGTGTCCTGATAAAGATGGTGTTCCTCCAACTGTCCTTCCTCCTCAGATACCTACTGATTATGAGACATTGAAGAGATCTTGGTCGCAACTGCGAGAAGAACGGGATTCTTACCGGGAAAAGTTCAACGAGCAGGAATCAAAGATCCAGAAGCTGACCAAGCAGTTGGAGAATGAGAGAGCTCTGAATGCCTACATCCATACTGAGAAGAGGAGACCATGGGATCAATAAGGAACTCTGAATGTGCCTTTACAGTTTTATTTCCTTTCCAGTATTTCCTTTCATGTAACGCCTAAGGGCAACTTGTTGAATAATTTCAGTGGCAAAGTTGAATCTAATGAAGTGTGTCCTTTTTTGTTTACAAAGTTGATTCCCGATTGTCTTTGAAAACATAATTCATACGCATTTCATACATCATGTGCATAGCAGGTTTTTCCCCTTTTCAGGTTGCTTACAGTTCTTCGCTGTTTATTTCAGCATCATGAATAGTGACTCTGCATCAACTGAGACATCAATCAAGGCTCTTCAGGCGCAGAATGCGCAGTTTCAAGAATTAATCAAGGGTCTGGCTAAAGGCCAAGAAGAACTGAAGGCTATGCTCCTGAAGAAGGAGAAGAAGAAGAAGAGAAGAACTGTTCTGTTCAACTCGGGCTGAAGGTTTAACAATACTCTGCAACAGGAAGAGGCTGGTTCTTCTGTTGACAAGAATTCTCCTCAGGCAGAAGCAAGGGTTCCTAGTCCGGTAGTCTCCGACAACGAGACAGATTTTGATGAAGAGCAGTACCCTCCTGCAGAAGACAGATACAAGCAACTGGAGGATAGGTTGAAGGCTATGGAGGTTCAACAGGTACCGGGGCTGGATTTCGGAGATCTGGGTTTGTCAACTGGTGTGATCATCCCCCGCAAGTTCAAAGCACCATCCTTCTCTAAGTATGACGGGGCGTCTTGTCCCAAGCTGCATCTAAGGTCCTATGTTCGGAAAATTCAGCCGTACTCTGCGGATAAGAATTTGTGGATCCACTTCTTCCAGGAGAGTCTTTCAGGGACTCATCTCGAATGGTTCTATCAGCTGGATGGGACCAAGGTTCGTAACTGGGAGGAGTTGGCTACTGCTTTCTATAAGCAGTATCAATATAATGCCGACCTTGCCCCCACACGTACCCAACTTCAGGGTATGTCGTTAGGTGCAAGCGAAGGTTTTAAGGAGTACGCTCAGAAGTGGAGAGACCTGGCTGGCAGGGTGCAGCCACCGTTGACTGATCGGGAGTTAGTAGACATGTTCTTGGGGACCCTATCTGGGCCATTTTTCAACCATCTCATTGGAAATTCTTCTGCCGGGTTCACTGATTTGATTCTGACTGGAGAGAGAATTGAAGCTGGGCTGAAGTCTGGGAAGATTGCAAAGGGTGCATCATCTAGTTCGGAAAAGAAACCATTCAAGAAGGAGTCTAGTGCCGTGTATGGTTCTAGGAAATCAGAGAGACCTGAGCACCGCCAATCTGTCAGTGCGGTGATGATTGCTAAGCCTGCTGCCGCTCCTCGGCCAAATAATCCTCAAAGGGCTGAAAGACCCCGGCGAGAGTTTACCCAGTTAAGCATGACCCTATCACAGATCCTGCCACAGTTGCTATCCACCAACTTAGTGACTGTCAGAGAGGCCCCGAAGTTCCCCAATACTACATCTCCCAAGTACAATCCGAATGCTCGTTGTGCTTACCATTCAGATAGCCCGGGGCACTCTACTGATGACTGTTGGGCGTTAAAAAACAAGCTGCAGGACCTTATTGACGCCAAGGAGGTACAATTTGAGGCATCTGACAAGCCTAATGTGGTGACAGCTCCCCTGCCTGCTCATGGAGTAAATGCTATTGGGGACGAAGACGAAGTGGACGATGCTGAGTTTGATAGCTGGATCTACCCAGCAACCGACAGTGGACTCAACAATTGGAGTGCAAAGGACAACTTATCTGTTTCTCTTGTTACTAAGTAATGAATTCCTGTGTTTTTGGTATTTTGTAATAAACAATGATAAACTCTATGGCCCGGTGTCTTACCCGAGGCACCGTGGTTCTATTTGTGAGGGCATACAAACTGTCATTTCATATATCATGAATGAAAATATTGGACGTATTTTCGCATTACAAATATTGTGCTCCTTTTCTGTCTTTCATTTCCTTTACATAATTTTTAAAACAACTGTATTTACACACACACACTCACTCATACAGGTTTCAATCCACTCTGGATCTCACTGATAACAACTCTGCTACTGCCAATTATGACTTCGAAAATCCGATCAACTTAGCCGAAGACGAAGGTGAAGATGATTGCGAAGTGCCTGGCGAGCTTGCAAGACTGTTGCTTCAGGAAGAGCGGGCAATTCAACCCCATGAAGAGCCAGTGGAAACAATAAACTTGGGTACTGAGACAGACAGGAAAGAGGTAAAGATTGGTGCCAACCTAGAGCTCAGCGTGAAGCAACGGTTAACCAAGATGTTACACGATTACATGGAGATCTTTGCCTGGTCCTACGAAGACATGCCCGGGTTAGATACCGATATTGTGGTCCATCACTTGCCAACTAAGGAAGACTGCCCTCCAGTTAAACAAAAGGTCCGTCGGATGCGTCCAGAGATGTCCGAGAAGATTAAGGCCGAGGTTATGAAGCAGTTTGATGCTGGGTTCCTTGCAGTAACTTCTTACCCTCAGTGGGTTGCTAATGTGGTGCCGGTACCTAAGAAGGACGGTAAGGTCAGAATGTGTGTTGACTATAGGGATCTGAATAGGGCCAGCCCCAAGGATGACTTCCCCTTACCTCACATTGATGTCCTTGTTGATAATACAGCTCAGCACAAGGTGTTCTCTTTCATGGATGGCTTTTCAGGTTACAATCAGATTAAGATGGCACCTGAAGACATGGAAAAGACTACATTTGTTACTCAATGGGGTACCTTCTGTTACAAGGTCATGCCATTTGGATTAAAGAACGCTGGGGCAACCTACCAACGTGTCATGGTTGCCTTATTTCATGATATGATCCATCATGAGATAGAAGTATATGTGGACGACATGATCGCAAGGTCCCAGACTGAGGAAGAGCACCTAGATCATCTGCAGAAGTTGTTTGACCGGTTGAAACTGTACAAGCTGAGATTGAACCCGAACAAGTGCACCTTCGGGGTAAGATCTGGGAAGTTGCTGGGCTTCGTGGTCAGTGACAAGGGAATTCAAGTGGACCCTGCTAAGGTCAAAGCTATTCAAGAGATGCCAGTTCCTAAGACAGAGAAGGAAGTCAGAGGCTTTTTAGGACGCCTGAATTACATTGCTCGATTCATCTCACATCTGACTGCTACCTGTGAGCCAATCTTCAAGCTGCTGAAGAAAGATCAGGTAGTACGTTGGAACGATGAATGTCAGGCTGCTTTTGACAAAATCAAAGAGTATCTCCAAGAACCACCTATCCTTATGCCACCGGTTGAAGGGAGACCTCTGATACTATACCTGACAGTACTCGACAATTCAATGGGGTGTGTGCTGGGGCAGCATGACGAGTCTGGCCGAAAAGAGCATGCCATTTATTACCTTAGCAAAAAGTTTACCGACTGTGAGACCCGATACTCACTGCTTGAGAAAACTTGTTGCGCTTTGGTATGGGCTGCTCGCCGGCTGAGACAGTATATGCTGACTCACACTACCTTGTTAATCTCAAAGATGGATCCTATAAAGTACATATTCGAAAAGCCTGCTCTGTCTGGGAGAATTGCAAGATGGCAAATGATCTTGACGGAATACGACATTCAGTACACAACCCAGAAAGCCATCAAGGGGAGTGTATTGGCAGACCACCTGGCACATCAAGCTGTAGATGACTACCAGTCCATGAACTTCGAGTTTCCGGATGAAAACATCATGATAGTGACTGATTGTGAAGTACCTGGACCGGATGAAGGACCTGAACCAGGATCCCGATGGTCTATGCACTTTGACGGAGCCTCCAATGCTTTGGGAAATGGTATCGGCGCCATCATCATATCCCCTCAAGGTACTCATACTCCACTCACCGCCCGGCTATGTTTCAACTGTACCAACAACATGGCGGAGTATGAGGCGTGCATCATGGGTCTTCAAGCTGCGATCGACCTAAGGATCAAATTTCTAAGTGTTTTCGGAGATTCCGCTCTTGTGATCAATCAGATCAAGGGAGAGTGGGATACGAAACATCCAAACCTGATTCCTTACAGAGAATGTGTGTTGACCCTGATCCCCCACTTCATAGAGATAACCTTTGAGCACTTTCCAAGAGAAGAGAATCAGCTAGCGGACGCGTTAGCTACAATGTCTTCAATGTTCAAGGTCAAATGGGATAATGAGGCTCCCCGGATCATCATCTGGAAACTGGACGAACCGGCATACTGCTGTGATCTCGAAACTGAATCGGTAACTGAGAAGCCTTGGTACCACGAAGTGAAGAGATATCTGGAAGCTCAGGAATACCCTGAAGGTGCATCTGTCAATGATAAGAAGTTCCTGAGAAGGTTTGCAGCCAAGTTCTTCTTAAGCAACGGCATATTATACAAGCGAAACCATGATTCGACCTTACTGCGTTGTGTGGATAAGACTGAAGCAGGAAGGATCATGGAAGAGCTACATGAAGGGACCTTTAGTACGCATTCCAGTGGGCACACTATGGCTAAGAAAATCCTACGGGCAAGATATTATTGGTCCACAATGGAAGCTGACTGCTACCAACACTCCAGGACATGCCACAAGTGCCAGATTTATGCAGATAAGGTGCATGTTCCTCCGGTACCCCTGAACGTTCTGACTGCGCCTTGGCCGTTTGCAATGTGGGGCATAGATATGATCGGCGAGATTAAACCTACGGCATCCAATGGACATCGCTTCATCCTAGTGGCGATTGATTATTTTACGAAGTGGGTTGAGGCAGCATCCTATGCTACGGTAACCAAGACTGTCGTGGCACGGTTCATTCGGCATAATCTGATCTGTCGGTACGGCGTCCCTGAGCGGATTATTACAGACAACGGTACCAATCTGAACAACAAGATGATCGCTGAGCTCTGCGAACAGTTCAAGATACAGCACCACAATTCTTCTCCTTACAGACCGAAGATGAATGGGGCTGTAGAAGCAGCAAACAAGAACATCAAGAAAATCGTGCAGAAGATGACAGTGACCTATAAAGACTGGTACGAGATGTTACCGTTCGCTCTACATGGATACCGTACCTCAGCCAGGACGTCAACCGGGGCAACTCCTTTCTCTCTGGTTTATGGCATGGAGGCAGTCTTGCCGATTGAAGTGCAAATTCCTTCTCTCCGGATAATGAAGGATGCAAATCTGAACGAAGATGATTGGATCCAGACACGACTTGATCAACTCAACCTCATTGATGAAAAGAGACTTGCTGCTATCTGTCATGGTCAGACGTATCAGAAACGGATGATCAGGGCATTTAACAAAAAGGTCAGACCACAGGAATATCAAGTTGGGGATCTGGTAATCAAGAGAATCATCCTTCCTCAGAGTGATCCAAGGGGCAAATGGACCCCTACGTACGAAGGGCCATTTGTGGTTAAACATGTGTTCTCAGGAGGAGCCATGATATTGACCAATATGGATGGTGACGACCTTCCTCACCCCGCCAATGCAGACATAGTAAAAAGATACTACGCATGAAAAAAGGACCCGCTAGGCTGACAAGCCTAGGCAAAAATTAGGGCTTCCCGTCGAACCAAAAGGGTTCGGGCAAAATGAAGGGATGAAAATAAAAAAATCTGTACACCCGGCAAGTCGAAAACCTGAAAAGGCGGCTTGGGCAAAAATGGGTATCCCGGTGGACTGAAAACCCGAAAGGGCGGTCCAGGCAAAAATTAGGGATAAAGCGTAAATACTATGTCTCATTGGATCACTTTGCATCCAGAATCCGGTATCTACATCAAGTTCAGACAGCATCGATCAGTCAGCTTCACCTTCAACCAAGGTCATCAAGTGATGAGATGCTCGGAGTTATAAAGGCAATAGCAGAATTGAAACCCAGTGGATCATTCATTTCACACAGCTGTTTTATTTTCTTTTGTACAAAATTTGTATAAACTCTCTTGTTCGGCGACATTCCTCTTACTAGGACGTCAGCCTCTTGTACACAAAACGCCTATTTTCAGGCCATTCAAAAATCAATACAAATATATTTTCAGTTAAACGTGCCAAGTGTTTTTCTTTTTCTGTTTTGTTTTGCGAAGAACGTCCAAGGTTCAATTTGTGATATATGCATTGACAATAATTTGCTAACTCATAAATATTTGCATACGAAACAAAGGAATTAATTGCAGGTGACACTAGAAATAGGGGCAATAAAGAGTTGTCTGAGCAGTCTAATTGTTCTATCCTCCAAGGTACCAAGGTAGGTTCAGCTAAAGAACATGACCAGTATACCTGAATTCCCCAGAGAGTGAGCCAACAATACATTCTTCTCCAAGCAGAGTTATCAAATCTTAAGGAAATTGAGTGTCCTCCCGTAAGATCTCAATACTTCCCCAGCAGCATATATTCTTAACAAGCATCCCCGGCAGTCTTGCTCTAAGGATTGTTCCCCGGCGGCATATCGACATTCAAAGGAATCACTTCCCCAGTTCAAAACCTCCCCAGGAGAGTCCAATCCAGTTTCCCCAGGAAAGATGGAATCCATATCCCCAAGCACTAAGCTTATCCCCAGTAGATTCTGGAAGCTTATCCCCTCGCCAAACACGAACGCGTCGTCCGGCTGGATTTAAAGAGTTATTTCCTTAACAGGATATAACTGGGTTATCCTCAGCCAAAAGCCACGGAAAGAGTGTCCTCGACGAAGTCTTCTTATCCCCAGCGAAGTCTATCAACACTTCCAATACAGCAAAATATCCCCAGCAAGTAACTATCAACACTCAGCAAGGCATCCCTTCTCCCACAGAGTATTGCTTCCCAGCATGGTCGTTAGGGTATCTTTTCTCCCCGCAGAATCCTCCATTTGCCAAGTTTATTCCTCAACGGAGTCATCTTCTCCTACCGGTATTCTTGCAACTATCATCCCCAGCGGAAGTAAAAGCTTATTCTCCAACATCAGCCCAGGATATGACTTCCCGGCACCCGTCAAGGATTTACTTTCCTAGACGAAAACATTCATAAAACACCACATACATCATTATAGCATGCATAACGCATCATATCATACAAATCTCATTTATGTTGAGAACATCATTGCTTGATCCATATCATGCATTGCATATGACTGACCTTTACCTTTCAGGAAAGACGCAGTTGAAATTCTCAAACATATTTCAAGCCTTCTCTAGTCCAGCTAAATCGACTCCCAACAGATCTTTCTGATAAAGACTCAGCAGAAGTTATGGTCCCCTCTCCAACGGTGAGTGAGGTGGTAATTCCTTCTTCAGATGTTTCCCTCTCCGACGGTGAGTGTGAGGTGATAGTCTCTTATGGTCCCCTCTCCAACGGTGAGTGAGGTGGTAATTCCTTCTTCAGATGTTTCCCTCTCCGACGGTGAGTGTGAGGTGATAGTCTCTTATGGTCCCCTCTCCAACGGTGAGTGAGGTGGTAATTCCTTCTTCAGATGTTTCCCTCTCCGACGGTGAGTGTGAGGTTATAGTCTCTTATGGTTCCCTCTCCAACGGTGAGTGAGGTGGTAATTCCTTTTTCAGATGTTTCCCTCTCCGACGGTGAGTGTGAGGTGATAGTCTCCTATGGTCCCCTCTCCAACGGTGAGTGAGGTGGTAATTCCTTTTTCAGATGTTTCCCTCTCCGACGATGAGTGTGAGGTGATAGTCTCCTATGGTTCCCTCTCCGACGGCGAGTGAGGTGGTAATTCCTTTTTCAGATGTTTCCCTCTCCGACGGTGAGTGTGAGGTGATAGTCTCTTATGGTCCCCTCTCCGACAGTGAGTGAGGTGGTAATTCCTTCTTCAGATGTTTCCCTCTCCGACGGTGAGTGTGAGGTGATAGTCTCCTATGGTTCCCTCTCCGACGGTGAGTGAGGTGACAATTCCTTTTCCTATGATTCCCTCTCCGGCGGCGAGTGAGGTGATTCCCTTTCAGATTATAATGGCCTATGGTTCTCGTTCCGATCCTGCGAAGATGGTATTTCCCACCAAGGTTTTCTCAACGAGCGTTGTTGAAGTTAAAATCACCCAAGGTTCTCTTACCATTCATGCTAAGGCAGTAACCATACCTGGTTCATTCATCATCTTTTGAAGCTCCAGATCCAGCTCCTGTAACCAGTCAGGACACATCTATACCAAGCATCTGAAAACCAGCTCCTGCAACGTGTCAGGTACTCATTTGTTCTTTTGCAGGTATGCAGGTTCTCGCTAAGGAATCTCCTACGCAATCAACATCCAGATGGCATCTATAAGCCCATCATCCTATCCAGCAATCTCTAAATGGCATCTATAAGCCCATTCCATCATCACTGCTACTATGTGAACGCAAATTTCTGGGCACTCTAGTGTCCAATCATCTTCTACCCTCGGATTACGAAAGGCACATCAGCCAATCTGCATCCTCAGGTCTAAGAAGATTGAACAGGGGCAACTGTTGTACCCCAAAATTTGCCCTCCCATATTCTCCAAGAAATTGCCAAGCCAAGTCATAAAACTCCCTAAGGGTTGCACAGTGCAAAGGTCTCCTATACAGTCAAAACTAGGGTTTGTGTTCTGATCAAGAAAAGGAAGTTTTCAAAGGCCCAATCAAGTCTCACATGCCTACAAATATGGTCAAGCATCCTCATATCAAGTTTCAAGGCATTCAGCTCAAAATTGCACAGTCAAAACCCTAATTGCACTACAGTCAACTGTAGGGGCAAAATGGTCATTTGGCAGTCAAAAGTTCAAATTTTTGATCAACATATCATTTTGAAGCCACAAACATCATTTGATCAATGCTTGATCATGATTCTCAAAATTTGGCTCAGAAAATCATCAAGATGCAAAAGTTTCCTTATTTGGACAGCTGAAAAAGTCAACTGAAATTGACCAGGGCATAACTTTCACATGGATTATCAGAAAAATTACATCCAAAGCTCATTTTGAAGAGAAAGACATTTCCTACAACTCATCTTCATACTTCAAGTCCAAGAAATGCTCTCACAAAAAGTTATCAATTTTAACATTATAGGTCATTTTCAAAAGTCAACAAAAAGGGACTTTAAGTAAAAGGCCATAACTTGAGATTGGTAAATCAAAATGACATGGGACCAAAGGCATTGGTTAGAGGACTCAAAGACCTTTCCAAAATGTCCAAGAACATGAGAAAAGCTTAAAAATTGAGCAAGTTATGCCTTGTGGAAGTTGGGAAATTTTTGGATATTTTGAAAAGTCAACTTTGATCCAAATGACCTAAAATTGCTAATGGGCCCATTTTTCTTCCATGATTCATCATTCTAAGCATGTGCACGACCACTTGGCCCAAAGGGAAGTATTTTCTCATTTTTTATTTATTTATTTGAATTTTTATTCATATTAATTCATTTAAATCATTTTAATATATGGAAAATATTTAATTCACCCTAACCAATCTTTTTGTACACATTTCAGCCTTAATATTTCGTGCACATCCCAACATGGAAAGATTTGGTTTGATTTGAGCATAATTGACACAAAATACACATGAAAAAAGATATGGAAAATCTTAAGAAATCAAATTTTCAAAAACCATTAATTCATTGGATTTGTTCTACTTTTGTTAACCTAATAGCCTCACTACATATGCTTGATCATAGACCTAATGCCCATAGACAGAAAGCTGCGCAAGAGACACATTTGCAAACTTGGAATTTTCTCTAAAAAAGCTCAAAACTGAAAAGCAGGTTCTAGGTCGATTCAAAGCACAAGACTTGTTTCATTGGCATCCTCAAGTCTCACTGAACGATTCTCAATCATTAACGTCCATCAAGACTCAAGAAATTGGTAATATGAGTGCAGACTGTATCAAATAAAATTCATGATCGTGCATACCAATTCATGCGTTTTTTACAAGTTTTAATATGTGTTTTGCATTCCTCATGATGTTCTGAAGCTAACCCACGCATTTGATTAGATTATTATGCGTTATAGGCAATTTCGCCATTGTTAAATTTTAGGGTTTGCAGAGCTCCCAATTGGGGATTTTGAAACCAAGTAAAATTGGAGGACGAGTCCAACACCATTGAACTTGACGCATCTGGACGAACAGGAAACACACATCGCGCTCAATTTATGAGTGCCTAAAACCTATTCGCTATTTTTTCAAAACGTCCCTAAAACAACGCTAAAAAAACCGTGGCTTAATGTTTGTGTTTCAGGGAAAACGAAGAAGAAGACCTCGTGGCCAGTAACCATTGGTCCTTTTTAAATTTCACGCGCTTTGGTCCATTAACACGTTGCTTTCTTTTATATGATTTATTTGTTATTAACATACCAAACGCGTTGTAGTGGCTCAGCTGGCAAAATGCAATGTTGTTAACCCCCATGACCTGGGTTCGAGTCCCAGGTCTATACAATTTCCCATATTATTTTGTTATATATGTTCACATGCAGGTTTAATACTGAAGCGTACCATGCACCCACCGAATCCAACGTCCACGTGCCTAAGAGAATTAATCAGAGAGTCATGATCAGAGGTGTACCATAAGCCCTGGTCAAAAGCGCCACATAATGCCTGGAGAAGTCAACGAATTTGAAGCTTATTGGGCCCTGAATTCTTAGGCCATACCTCCTAATTTGGGACTGAACCCCCCCTGGTTTGCCTTCTCTATATTTTTTTATTTTATTTTCAATCATGATTTTATTTTCTTTATTTGTTTAAGCTAATTAATTATTTTTTTTACAAAATACAAAAACCTCATAAAAACCAGAAAAGATAAAAATATAATAAATAATTTTTATTTCTAATATTTTCATAAATAAATGCATGTAAATAAATTTAGTTTAATTAGGTTGCAATTTTAATTCTTTTCATAACAAAAATCCAAAAAAAGTAGAATTAGGTTGAATTAATGTTTTTTCATTCCTTTTTAATTTTCCTTTCTTATAATAATATTTATTTATTTGTTTATTTCTCTAATTAAATTTGCATGAAAATAGCTTAGGTCTAATTAGGTTAAAATTCAACATTTTTCTTAATGACTTAAAAATAATTAGAATTAGGTTTAGTATTTTGTTTTAATTAATTTTTTCTACTAAATCTTAAAAAACACAAAAATACCAAAAAACATTCTCTTTTAATTTTTAATTTTAATTCCTTATTAACTTTAATTTTTTGCAAAAGGGTCCAACGCCCTCGTTTCGATTTAATTTCGCACATTTACTTTATTTCACTTAAATAATTATGTATCTCTCCCGAAGCTTTGTAACATCCACTTCTCGCACTTTTCAATTTCATTATTTACTTTGCTTTATTTATTTTTCTGTCAAATCGGGTCCGGTTTAATTTTGGCGATGTGGACCCGCGCCATTTGTAATAGCTTTAGATTTACTTTTTCTCGCAACTTTTAACTGTTAAATAAGCATGCAAGAATGAATGGCCATAATAAAATCAAGCGTAGATCACTTTAACATGACAAGACAAATACAAATGAAAACGATACACGAATCGCACACACCACCCCTAGGGTACGCCTCACTGTTGCCTTGCCTCGAAAGGTGATCGTCGAGTAGAGGATGTCTTAGTAAGTCCTCATGATCCGGGAACCTGGCATGAGGGTAGCTTCTAAGGTGTCTTCCCATTGCTCTGGTGATCATCGTGTCTCTACAAACTCGAATTGACCCGAACACCTCCAACGGTGGTGCTACCTACCTCTCAATGGTGGGATGACACTACTTTAAAGGACATTTACACAGACGAATTCCTTAGGGTAGGTAGGTTCTCGTAGATACTTGCTCTAAATTCAAAACAAATTCAAAAAATACTTTTCACACCGACACCTTTTCAAAAAGCTTTCGAAAGCAATTTTTCAAACACTCTTGAGGACCGATACAAGAGTCGAACTGGAATTTTCAAAGAAACTTTTTAAAACCCACAGTTGAAAAGCAAACAAACCATTTTTGAAAACACAAGTGAGCAAGTATCTAAGAGCCCATGGATAACCATGGATAGAAAGGGTGCTAACACCTTCCCTTTCTATAGTCTACCTCCCGAACCGAGAGCAATCTCTATAAGGAATTTTTCTGTGCTTTTGTCCTTTCCATTTGGAGAAAATAAAAGACGGTGGCGACTCTTGCTTCCGCGACATTTCGCGAACCAGCGCTAAACAGTCAGTTCCAGATCCACCGATCACAATGAGGTAAGTATGAAGGTAGATCAGAAGCTCTACAGAGGTATGATTGGATCCCTTCTCCATCTAACTGCATCTAGACCTGATATATTATATAGCGTATGTTTATGTGCTAGATTCCAATCATATCCTAGAGAACCTCACTTAACTGTTGTTAAGAGAATTTTGAGGTATCTGAAAGGTACTACTAATCTGGGTCTGTTACAGAAGATCAAAAGATTTCAGACTAGTAGGTTATTGTGATGCTGACTTTGCTGGAGATAGAATTGAAAGAAAGATCACCTCTGGAAGCTGCCAGTTTCTGGGTGACAATCTTATCTCGTGGTACAACAAAAAGCAAGCAACAATTACACTTTCAACAACAGAAGCTGAGTATATATCTACTGGTGGATGTAATTCTCAAATGATCTAGATGAAAAGTCAGCTAGAAGATTTTAATCTTTATGAAAGTAAGATTCCTATCTTCTGTGACAATACTTCTGCAATTTGTCTTTCTAAAAATCCCATTTTACATTCTAAAGCTAAACACATAGAAATTAAATATCATTTTATAAGGGACTACATTCAGAAAGGAATTTTAAATTTAAACTTTGTAAAAATAAACCATCAATGGGCTGATATTTTTACCAAACCCCTTTCAGAAGATATATTTAAATTCATTTTGAGAAATATTTGTATGGAATTATGTCCTAAATAAAATTGTATTTATCTTCTGCGTTTGACTTCAGAATGTTCTGAAATGAATGTTCTGATTAACAACTCTTTAGAAGTTAGAAGAGAAGTTACATCAGAAGCTATATATAAAGTTCTGAAATGCTCTAACGTTTCATTACAAGTATAGTTCAGCAGTTCATTATATCAAACAGTTGTCCCATGCAACCTTTAGGAGATGAACATGTGGTGTGTTTCTGAAAGGTCACGCGTGCTAAGCTATTGACGCCGTTCCTAGGTAACTGTTATGATTTGCTCAAATCTCACGCTTTCCCCTCAATTTTCAATATCATTAAATGCTAGTAATGATTAGATTCTCTTTGTTGTACCCCAAAATTTTCCCTCTCATTTTATCAAGATTTCCCCTCACAAGACTCCTTGAACTTCAGACAAGATTAGGTTTTTTTTTTGCTCTGCTCAAGACATCTCCTTGCACTGATGACCCAAATTAGGGTTTGGGTTTGCACAAGGATTTTTGGACTTCCAATGCTCAAAGTGACTTTCATACTTCATGTTGGACTTATAAGGTTTCCTCTACCAAGTTTCAAGTTTTGAATCAAATGTTTGCTCAATCAATTGGACAATTGACCTAAAAAACAGATGTATTGGGGAAAAAGTCAACTATGGCCAATATATAGTCAAACCTCATAGATTTTGATCCATATCAACATTCTAGGCTCCTATGAACCATTTGATCAAGTTTGGACCACAACTCCTCAAGAAATTTGATCAGATCATCAAAAGGGCAAAATGGCCATTTTTAGGGTTTTGACTGCACAAGGGCAATTTCTGATTTTTCACCTAGCCAATGGAAAATTGGGTTCAAGCATGGACTCAAGGACTCAATGGAATCATCTTGACCTATTCACAAGGTTCAAAAAATCTCAATTGCATTGGATTGACAGATGAATTTTTCAGTCAACTGATCAAAATTTGACTGTACATTGAAAAGTCAAACTTTGACTTTTGGTCAAAATCAAGTGCCAAGGATCATTTTTCATCAAGATGTGTCAAAACATGAAACTTGTTCATCAAGAAACCCAATTTTGCAAATTAGGGTTTAAGTTTGAAAATTTTCATAACTTAGAATTTTTCTAAGTTATGAAATTTTCTTAATTTTTCCCAACTTTGCCCAACATTTTCACCATGATGCAATTGGATTCAAACAAAACATCCAACATGAAAGTTGTATTCCTACACAAAGTATACAACTTTGATTCATAAATTTTTCTCAAAAGAATCTTGGATTTCAAGTTATGATTTTTGGAACAAGGGTCCATGAAACTTTTAACTTAGTGAAAATTTGCCCTAGTTTAGGCAGGATTTTGACCCATCTTCATGACCATTTTTCACATAGTTCCTCTTGGAATCTCAATTTGCATATCAAAGATATATTTTGTAGCATTTTGCAAGATTTATAAAAAGTCCAAGAACTCTCCAAAATCATTTGTGGTTAGGGAGAATCGAAGGCTTGAAGTTGGCAAAAACTCACTTTTCATCCATGGCATGTTCATAGTGATACAAGTTGCAAACTCTAATCAGCTTGCTTTGTACTTGATTACAGGTCTCAAAACCATTCCATAATCAATAATTAAATGCAAATACTTTGGTCTAAGGCTTTGTTTTGGTCATTAGAGCATTGCACACAAGATTAATCCATAAATGGTAAAAGGTACATTACCATTTTTGTCATAACCTTGCTTTATGTCAAACCACATCCCTTGAGCATTGAACCATATCTTGTGCAGAAAATCAAATCCACAAACTTGAGGGGCCATGGGCATAGTGTGCAAGCTGATAGATAACCTGTACAGGCCTGCTTTACATCACTTGTCCACTTTTACTTCATATACAAGAAATTGGTAAAAACACAACATAACTTGAACATCTGTGAAAACCAACTTGGGCAAGCATTTGAAACAAGTTTCTCACATCCCTTTGAGCCAGAAACACGAGCCTTTGAGCCCTAAAATCTTTCATAGCACAAAATCATCTTCCATTGGCAAAACAGGGCACTCCCTGCAGTTTGATTTCCATAGCACAAATCCCTCGTGGGTTTTGCCTCAAGCTGGTTCAAACACCATCTATATAACCTATCCAAGCTATCCCAACCCTTAAACACTGACTGTAACTCCCTTTACAAGGTTTGCCATTTTTGATTTCAGCTTGTGCAGGTTTAGTTATGTAGGTTTGTTCAAGTACATTCAAGGCAAGCTAGGCATTAGGGAAGGTCAGAGGAAGTTCAAGCAAGCTCCCAAACACCTCAGGCCTCATTGAAAAGCTCTACATTGTCAGACACGATCTCAACTGAAACAGGTTTTTATCAACTTCCTATCTCTTTATTTAGGAATCATTAGGCTTAGGTTTGTGAATAAAAAATGTAGTATTCATAGCCATGAAGCTGTACATATGCTCAGTTTCCATTTAAATGAAGTGTGTTAAGAGAATTTAATCCATGAACTTCCTGAAAAAATTAGGTTAGGATTTAGGGCCAGAGAAATTCTCTCTGGTCTTTGAGAGTTAGAACAAGTTCTTTATATGGTTGGATTCGTCTTGAAAAATGCTACAACTTTGATGTTTTGAGTTTTTGCATTAGAGCACGTATGCAGGATCTGGCATTTGGTACAGGACGCGCGCATTTTTGTACCAAGGTTGAAGATGAAGTCTGGCTTTGGGTTGGGCTTTGGCTTTTTGTTTTTGACACCCCCCTTTTACTGATTGCACCCCCTGCCCCATTTCTTCATACTTTTGTATTTTTTCATTTTATTTTCATTTCTGATTTTATTTTCTTATTTTTCAAATATAAAAAATATCAAAAATTATTTTTATAAATTTTCACATTTATTTTGTATTTTATTTTTATTTTTTCTAAAAATAATTTAATTAGTATATACTTTTATTTATTGAAAACTTGAAAATAATATATAATAATATTATATCTTTATTTTTATTCTTTATTTTATTTACACTCAAAAAATATTGTTCTAAATACATTTTGTCTTGTATATATTTATTTTTATTTTTATTGTACATAACTAATATAATTAATATATATACATACTTTTATTTTATTTAATAAATACTCGAGAATAAAAACATAAAAAATATTATACTTTTATTTTTTATTATTATTTATACTTAAATAATACTTTTTCTAAATATATTTTATTTTTTCTATATATATTATTTTATTTTATTGTATATAAATAGTATATTTAATATATTTACATTCTTAAAATAAAATTAGGGTTTTACCCTTAATAAAAAAATCTTTTTTTATTTCTTTCTTTTTGCATTGAATATTTTTTACATACATAAAAAATAAACATAAACATTTTTGCATATTCATAATATTTTGTATATTTATTTAATTTGTTTATTTAAATATTATTCATTTATTATTTATGCCATTGATTCAATTTGGATGTAATAGTAAAATTAGAGTTTTAATTTCTTTCCAAATAATCCCCATTCAAAAATTGTATCTCCCTCCCCATAATCATGTTGTAATAGTGGTAGATTTACTTTTTACGCATTTATGCTTCCAATTATGCCAGGATTAGAGATTAGGGTTTGTATGCAAAAATCCAAAATCAAACAAATAGCTTGACTAATACAAAGACAAAATGCATGAAAATGATGACACAATGCACACTTACACCCCTAGGGTTTCATCCACTTGTTGCCTTAAAAATGGGTCATGTTATGCATGTTGAGTATTTTGGCAAAACAAAAAATAAAATAAAAGATCATAGTCCCTCGATGACGCTATCTTGGTTGCCTACACAAAATGATCTAGCCCCTTGGAAAATTTTCTAAAAATACTTAACACAATTGCTATCATGGTCTATACGATGACCCGCGCCTGTCCCGTTTAACATTCTAATACAAGGTTGTTTACCAAATGCCATGGTAAAAAAACACTGTCAAAAGGGTTAAAAATATGTAGGAAAGATCTTTGAGTAAAATAGGGTAGACAACTCTTAGTTACTTGATCAAAACTTGCAAAAACATCCTTGCTATTTTCAAACACACCTCACAACATAATTTCAAAACATTTCCTAAAACAAACTTTCAAACATTGAAAACTTTTCCAAAGACAAACACCTTTGTATACATTCAAACAAGAATCATTACAAAGGTTGCCACAATGATGGCCTCTTTTCAAAACATTTTCAAAATCACACACAAAGCACCATTTCAAACAATTGAAAAGCAAAAGCAAGTGATCTAAACAAGTAACTAAGAGCCCATGGATAACCATGGATGAAAAGGGTGCTTGCACCTTCCCTTTTCATAATCTACCCCACGAACCCAAGAAAACATCTCAAAGGTCTTTCCTGTGCTTTTTGACCTTTCCTTAGGATAAAATAAAAAGTCGGTGGCGACTCTTGCTAAACCGAAACATTTGCAAACATAAACGTGAAACCTCAAGTCAGTTCTCCCACCGTATCACAGAACTGGCGACTCTGCTGGGGAAAATTCCAAAAGCGGGGTTACCTTAGGGTTTTAGATCACCTTTACATGCTTATCTTGCTTGATTTATATGCTTTACTTATTTGGTTCCTTGCTTGGGTTTGTTTTAAATCCTACACCCGGTTTTGGAGGCACTTTTTAGGTAAGTAGCAATAAACTGCGAGGGAAATGTGCGGGGTATACCGACATGGTTAAAGTAGTGGCTACGTTAGTGCGACATATTTGTGGGTACCGGTAGCCTTTAAGTCAATCAAAGAGAATACGGGGCCGCTGAGTGATGTCATGAAGCACTAATGAACTCTTAGAACCTTTACTTGACCATCTTGGCCTTCTTAGGGGTAGTGAGATGACCGGCTTTGGTGCAGTCCGAAGTTGGTAGATACTCGATACTACACTCATTGAGGGTTATTTTCTTGGAATATTTCGGTTGCCAGTTAAGTGGCTAAACTGAAATAATGAACATAGAAAATAATCCAGTGATATTGAGCTCCTTAGAACCTGATTACTATTTATAGGACAGGTTGAGCCAACTAACTTCAAGAGGGTACTTACCTATGAAACCCCATGCAAGCCTGAAACTAGGATCTTGTGTGATTTGCTTGTACATATACTTGTGCATACATCATGAACATCATGAAGCATCATATGCATCCACTAACCATTTCAAGGGTTTTGATCTTCATCTTTGTTCTTGTTTTGTAGGTTATGGAATCACTCCGCAGAAAAACAATTCAGGTCAACCTTGTGAGAATCCCTCCTCAACTCAAGGAGATTGCTTCCAAGATTCCAGAGAATTCTCTCTTCAGTGAGAGACATGGTAGACTTATCAACTTGTTCAACTCCAACATTGAAGAAGACATGGTGGAAGTCCTCTTCCAGTTATTTGACCCCCTACACCATTGCTTTACATTTCCTGATTACCAACTAGTACCTACTTTGGAGGAATTTTCTCAACTCCTGAGGATTCCTATTCTCCATCAACTACCCTACAACGGTACGGAAAGAGAACCAAAGCCTGAAGATGTTGCTCAAGCCTTACACTTGCAACCATCTGATATCAAAGGTCATTGGGAAAACAGAAGTGGTGTCAAGGGTTTCTTGGCAAAGTTTATATTTGAGAAGGCACAAGACTGCTGGAATTCTCTAGATCTGCAATCTTTTGAAGAGATTGTAGCACTCCTCATCTATGGGTTGGTCTTGTTCCCAAACCCTGATCAACTTATAGATGTGAATGCTGTCAAGATTTTCATATCTCGGAATCCTGTGCCTACATTGCTTGGGGACATCTTACACTCATTTCACACACAAACAATGAGGAAAAGAGGTGTTCTCATGTGTTGTACTCCTCTTCTAGCAAGGTGGTTTATTTCTCACCTTCCCCAATCAGTCTTGAAGAATGAACAAGGCTTGAGGTGGTCGCAACGATTGATGACTCTTACACATTCTGATGTTCATTGGTGTTCTTGGTCCAGAGAAAATGTCACCATCATTAATCGTTGTGGGGAATTCCATAATGTCCCACTACTTGGCATTAGGGGAGGCATTACCTACAACCCCTGTTTAGCTCTGATACAATTTGGGTACGCCCGAAGGGATGGCCCTCATGACATGCTGATTCCAGACTTGGTTTTTGACTTCGACAACGACAACGATGCTCAAGGACTTCAATAAAGGTTTATCCGAGCTTGGAGGATGCCCAACAAAGTGGACAGTAAGACACTGGGACACAAGAATTCCACCCCCCTTGAGCCTTACCTCAAGTGGGTACGAACCCGCGCCCAGAGTCTTATGATGCCTTACCCCCACATTCTGCCTATGATCAAAGAGCCTATTATGGAAGAAGAGGTTCCATACACCCTCCTACATCCTGACATGCCAACATCATTGGAAGATTTTCAAAAGAGTTGGATACAGCTCAAGGAAGAACGAAATACTTTTGAAGCCAGTTTCTACGCCAGTGAGAAGAAGGTTTTGGAACTTACCTGTCAACTCTACGAAGAGCAGAATCTCAACACTTACATCGCATCAAAGAGGATGCGCAACGTCTTTTTACATTAAGAATTTTGTAATATTTTGCCCATGGGGCATTTATGTACTAACAAATTTCTTCTTATTAATATGACGTGTGTTCTTTTTGTTTGCAACAACTTTGAATTTTTGAATCCTTTAATGCATTACATGAATACATATCATTCATCATATGCATAAAAAGGTCTTCACACTAGGTTTCCTTATCTTTCTGCTGTTTATTTCAGCAAGATGGATATAGAGCAGACGGTCAAAGATATGCAAGCACAGAACTCGCAGTTCCAACAACTCCTCTTGACTTTGGCAAAGGGTCAAGAGGATCTTAAAGCACTGTTAGAGAAAGAGAAGGAAAAATAAAAGAAGAAAAAGAAAAGAGCGGGAGTAGCTACTTTGGGGAGAAGGTTTGAGAGCCAAGCTAGAAGGGTCCTCGATTTCCCCTCGACGTCTGACGAAAGGGTTGGTAAGGGAAAGGGAGTTGCAATGCCCTCCGAGTCTGAAGCTGAAGAGGAAGAAGAAGAAGAGGAGAAGGATTACTCTGAGCAGCAGTATCCTCCTGCAGACGATAAGTATAAAAATCTGGAAGACTGGCTGGCAACCATGGAGGTACAAAGAGTACCCGAGTTTGATTTCAAAGAACTAGGGTTGGTTGCTGGGATCGTCATTCCCCCCAAGTTCAAAGTGCCTACATTTGCTAAATACGACGGTTTGTCCTGTCCGAAGATGCATCTGCGGTCCTACGTCAAAAAGATCCAACCTCACTCTTTTGATAAAGATCTGTGGGTCCACTTTTTTCAAGATAGTTTATCGGGTACGCAATTGGACTGGTTCTATCAACTTGAGAGATTTGATGTACATAACTGGGAGGATTTGGCTGCTGCTTTCTACCGACAATATCAATATAACGCAGATTTAGCACCTACTCATACTCAACTACAGAGTATGGGTATGGTCTCTAATGAAGGCTTTAAGGAGTATGCCCAGAAGTGGCGGGATTTGGCTGGAAGGGTGCAGCCACCATTGTCGGATAGAGAGCTGGTTGATATGTTTTTGGGGACCCTGTCAGGTCCATTCTTCAATCACTTGATCGGGAGCTCATCTGCAGGGTTCACCGAATTAATTCTGACAGGTGAAAGGGTCGAATCTGGCATTAAGAGCGGTAAAATTCAGAAGGATGCATCTGCTTCCACTGCTGTCAAGAAGACCTTCCCAACCAAGAAAGAAACTTTTGCTGTTTACACCCAGAGAAATCAAGGAAGAATGGAGCGCCGACCAGCGGTGGGGGCTGTGATGATCCAGAACTCTTCAGCCGATCAACCTCGAAGAAATCAACCCAGAGCTAACCAAAATAGGGTGGAATGGCCACAACGGCAATTCACTCGGATCAATATGACACATGCTCAGGTTCTCCCTCATCTGTTAAAGTTAAACCTTACAAACTTGAAAGAAGCGCCAAAGAACCCAAATACCTCTTCTCCCTATTATCATTCAAATGCAAAATGTGCATATCATTCGAACAGTGTGGGGCACGACACCAACAACTGTTGGGCCCTTAAAAACAAGATCCAAGATTTAATAGATGCCAAGGAGGTGGAGTTTGATGCCCCTGAAAAACCTAATGTGATATCCGCTCCTATGCCAAAACATGGTCATAATGTCCATGCTATTGTAGAATATCTTCATGTTACTGTTGTTGATGACTTAATGACTCCGTTGGCAATGATCAAGATGAATCTGTTGAAAGCCGGGATTTTCCTGGGCTGTGAAAAATATTGTTACTTTTGTTCAACCTTGCAATCCGACTGTCCGCTGTTGAAGTCAGGCATCCAACGCCTGATGGATACTCAAGAAATCCTCTTCAAGAAAACTCTTGTTACTCATGTTACTCCCGTTGCTCTAATCAACGATGTTGCCATAATCACCATTTCCGACAATCTTTCCAAGACCTGCAAAAGGTCTGTTAAGATTACACCCGATCCAAAGTTTGTGCCGCTGAAGATTACCATGCCGGGGCATATCCCATATAAGTCTAACAAGACGATACCGTGGAATTATAGAGGAGATATCTTCTATCACGGTGTGAAATAGATCGAATCAGTGGAAGAGAATTCCGATGAAGAAACTCATGACATAGGAAATATTGCAGGGACAAGTAAGATCACTCGTAACAGAAGAATCTTCTCTCCGAAGATTGCTCTTCCATGGGCAGTCTTCAGACCCTCGAGTGCTCTTGTGCCTGTCAAGATATCTGTACGAAGTCCAGTTATTGAAGAAATTGATACTCCCGAAGCTATACCCTCTGCTGTTGTTGCTGATAAAGGTAAGGGGATCTAAGAAGCGCCCGTCAGGACGAGGGCTCAGACTTTGGTTATCCCCGAGACCACCCAAAAGGAAATGGAGGAGATTTTAAAGATAATTAAGAAAAGCGACTACGATGTCGTAGAACAGTTGGGGCAAACCCCTTCAAAAATCTCCATGCTGGCCCTATTACTCTGCTCAGAGGCTCATGCCAAAGCCTTGATCAAATTCCTGAAGACGGCGCACGTGCCTCAAGAAACTTCTGCGGATCAGTTTCAAGAGTGTGTAGCCATCCTTACAGCCAACAATGGTCTTGGCTTCTCTGATGCTGATCTGACGTCTAAGGGAAGAAAGCATAATGATGCGCTGCATGTCTCGGTAGAGTGTAGAGGAGCTACACTTGCTCACGTTCTGGTTGATACTGGTTCATCTTTAAATGTCCTACCAAAGAAAGCATTGGACAGATTGGACTGTGAAGGTTTGACCTTAAAGCCCAGTAATATCATTGTTAGAGCCTTCGACGGTTCTAAGCGGATGGTTCACGGAGAGGTGGACATCCCAATTAAGGTGGGAACAGAAATTTTCAACTCTACATATTATGTGATGGACATCCGTCCTTCATATTCATGCTTGTTGGGAAGGCCATGGATCCACAACGCTGGGGCAGTCACTTCTTCTCTACACCAGATGCTCAAGTACCCATTCCAGGGTAAAATCATAACAGTTCATGGTAAGGAGGAGTATATGATAAGCCACCTTAACTCTTTCCGCTACATGGAGTTAGATGGTGAATTCATAGAAACACCTTTCCAACACTTTGAAGAGGTTTCTTCTGAAGTTGCGGTAGCCAAGACAATGACTTTTGTGCCTGCAGTTACCAAGCATGTGTCCCAGATGTCATCCCTTAAAGATGCGGAGGCTGTGATCAAGGAAGGAGGAAGCACAGTATGGGGTCAACTGCCAGATTTTCCTTACAAGACAGATAAGTTCGGTTTGGGTTTCACTGCTGCTAGTTAGAAAGTTGTGCGTCACTCCTGGGCTGGAGGACCGCCACTTAAAATCACTCATCATAGAGTTCATGCTTTAGAGGACGATGAAGAAGGAAGCAATTTTGAAGACTAGATCTTTCCAACCATTGAAGGAGGACTGAACAACTGGGAGGCGAAAGACTTCGTTCCCATTACTTTCATCAATCAACAATTTATCTTTTGAACATTTCCTATTTGGTCTGTAATAATTATTAAACAATTCGTACACTCTTTTTGCCTTATGCCTTACCCGGGACATATAGGTCCATTTGTAAGGGTTTTGATTCTTCATTTTCATATGCCATTTTTAATGAATCATGGACGTTTTCATGTATAAACTTTTGTGTTCATTTTCTTTCTTTTTATATTTAATTTTGTTTAAAGGTGGCTATCCCTTACACACACCCACACTCACAAAATGCAGGTACCCATCCACTATGGATTCCATGGGTAACAATTCTGCTATGGCCTTCAGTGACTCTGAAGATATGGTCAATCATGCCGAATACGAAGGTGATGAAGACTGTGAAGTGCCTGGAGAGTTGGCTAGACTTTTGCAACAAGAAGAAAGGGTTATTCTGCCCCATGAAGAGTTGTTAGAGACTATCAATTTGGGAACATGGGAAGACAGAAAAGAGGTTAAAGTGGGTGCCAACCTGGAGCCAAGTCTCAAAGAGTGCTTAGTTCAGTTGTTGCATGAATATGTTGAGATCTTCGCCTGATCCTATGAAGATATGTCGGGACTGGATACAGATATTGTGGTTCATCGTCTCCCTACAAGAGAATACTGTCCACCAATCAAACAGAAAGTCTTCCGAATGAGACCCGACATGTCCGAAAAGATCAAAGCTGAAGTGATGAAGCAGTTCAATGTTGGCTTTCTTGTTGTTACTTCCTATCCATAATGGGTTGCTAACATTGTGCCCGTGCCTAAGAAGGACGGCAAAGTCAGAATGTATGTGGATTACAGAGACCTGAACAGGGCTAGCCCTAAAGATGACTTTCCACTACCACACATTGACATCCTGGTCGACAACACAGCTCATCACAAGGTATTCTCTTTCATGGATGGATTTTAGGGTACAACCAGATCAAAATGGCCCCCGAAGACATGGAAAAGACTACTTTTGTCACGCAGTGGGGTACCTTCTGCTATAAAGTGATGCCATTCAGACTGAAGAATGCCAGGGCAACCTATCAGCGAGCCATGGTAGCTTTGTTTCATGACATGATACATCATGAGATCGAAGTCTACGTAGACGACATGATAGCCCGTTCACAAACAAAAGAAGAGCACCTCGACCATCTGCAAAAGCTGTTTGTTAGGTTAAAGGAATACAAGCTCAGACTGAACCCTAGCAAGTGCACTTTCGGAGTCAGGTCCGGTAAACTTTTGGGATTCATCGTCAGTAACAAAGGCATCGAGGTTGATCATGCCAAAGTCAAAGCTATACAAGAAATGCCCGCCCCTCGCACTGAGAAGGAGGTCAGAGGTTTCTTGGGACGCCTAAACTACATTGCAAGGTTCATCTCTCACCTAACATCTACCTGTGAACCAATCTTCAAGCTGTTGAAGAAAGATCAGGTGGTTGAATGGAATGATGACTGTCAAGCTTCTTTCGATAAGATCAAGGAGTATTTGCTGGAACCTTCTATCTTGATGCCATCCGTCGAAGGAAGACCTTTAATCATGTATCTGACTGTTTTGGATAGTTCAATGGGGTGCGTATTGGGCCAACATGACGAGTCTGGCCGAAAAGAGCATGCCATTTATTACCTTAGCAAAAAGTTTACCAACTGTGAGACTCGCTACTCACTGCTCGAGAAAACTTGTTGCGCTTTGGTATTGGCTGCTCGCCGGCTAAGGCAGTATATGTTGACACATACCACTTTACTGATTTCTAAAATGGATTCGATCAAGTACATCTTCGAGAAGCCTGCTCTATCCGGAAGAATCGCTAGATGGCATATGATCCTCACCGAATATGATATACAATACACAACCCAAAAAGCTATAAATGGGAGTGTGCTATCCGATCATCTGGCTCATCAAGCTGTCGAAGATTACCAATCCATGAGGTTCGACTTTCCCGACGAGGATATCATGACTTTGGGCAACATTGAAGAAAAAAAACCGTATGACGGACCTGAAAAAGGATCCCGATGGACTCTGTACTTTGATGGCGCCTCCAACGCACTTGGGAACAGTATCGGCGCGGTACTTATCTCTCTGGAAGGTTGCCATACACCTTTCACTGCTAGAACCTGCTTCAGTTTCACAACCAACATGGCCGAGTATGAAGCTTGTATCTTTGGTCTCAAGGCTGCTATTGACTTGGGAATCAAATCTCTGATTGTATTTGGGGACTCAACTTTGGTTATCAGTCAAATCAAAGGAGAGTGGGATACTAAACACCCTAACCTCATCCCTTACAAAGAGCATGTCTTGACATTGTTACCACATTTTGAGCAGATTACCTTCGAGCACTTCCCGCGAGAAGAGAATCAGCTAGCAGATGCGCTAGCTACAATGTCATCCATGTTTAAACTTAACTGGGAAAATGAGGCACCTCAAATCACCATTGAACGAATGGACAAACTTGCACATTGTCACGGGATTAATATCGAAGAAGTGGTGGACCGACCTTGGTTTCATGACGTCAAAAGGTATCTCGAAGCACGAGAATACCCTAAAGAAGCTTCAGTCAACGACAAAAAGTTTTTAAGGAGGTTTGCGGCCAAGTTATTTCTGAGTAATGGTATCCTATACAAGCGCAATCTTGATTGTGTCCTACTCCGATGTGTGGACAAGGTTGAAGCTGAGCAGATTATGGCTGAACTGCACAATGGCACCTTTGGCACCCACTCAAGCGGTCATACGATGGCTAAGAAGATTCTAAGGGCAGGCTATTATTGGTCTACCATGGAAACTGATTGTCATCAACATTCTCGTACTTGTCACAAATGCAAAGTCTACGCTGATAAGGTACATATTCCTACAGTTCCTCTCAATGTCCTAACAGCTCCTTGGCCATTCGCGATGTGGGGTATCAACATGATTGGAGAAATTAAGCCTACAACATCCAATGGACATCGCTTCATCCTGGTGGCTATTGATTACTTTACCAAGTGGGTCGAAGCAACTTCTTTCGCCTCCGTTACAAAGAATGTGGTTGCCCGCTTCATCAAGCAGAACCTCATATACCGGTATGGTATCCCCGACAGGATCATCATTGACAACGGTACAAATTTGAACAACACTATGATCACCGCTCTGTGCGAGCAGTTCAAGATTCAACATCACAATTAATCTCCCTATCGGCCCAAGATGAATGGTGTTGTCGAAGCCACGAACAAAAATATCAAGAAGATTATTCAAAAGATGACAGTCACCTACAAGGACTGGCATGAGATGTTACCGTTTGCTTTGCACGGGTACCGTACCACGACACACACTTCAACTGGGGCAACACCCTTTTCTTTGGTATACGACATGGAGGTTGTTTTACCTATCGAGGTTCAGATTCCCTCCTTGAGAATCATGAAGGATGTTGGTTTGAATGAAGACGATTGGATTCAGACCTGGCTTGATCAACTTAACTTGATTGACGAGAAGCGACTTACTGCTGTTTGCCATGGTCAGGCGTATCAAAAACGTATGATCAAAGCCTTCAACAAGAAAGTCAAGAAACAAGTATATCAAGTCGGGGACCTTGTAATCAAGCGAATCATCTTGCCGCAAAGTGATCCCAGGGGCAAATGGACTCCTACTTACGAAGGACCATTTGTGATCAAAAACATCTTTTCTGGTGGGGCAATGATCTTAACCACCATGGACGGCGATGACCTGCCGCACCCTGCGAACGCAGACATAGTCAAAAGATACTACGCATAAACGACCCGACAAGTTGAAAACCCGAAAGGGCGACTTGGGCCAAAATGGGCATCCCGATGAATCAAAAACCCGAAAGGGCGGTTCAGGCAAAAATTAGGGATAAATAAAAAAATTTGTACACCCAGGAAGTTGAAAACCCGAAAGGGCGACTTGGGCAAAAAAGGGTTTCCCGGTGGATCGAAAACCCGAAAGGGCGGTCCAGGAAAAAGTTAGGGAATTAAAGCGTATGACTATGTCTCGTCGGATCACTTTAAGGACAATCTCTTCACAGACAAGCTCTGGGCTTATGATCAACCTAATCATCGTCGAACAAGGCAACGAATGGACAAGATACTCAGAGTTACGAAGGTTATAGCATAATGGGAACCCCATGGAATTGTTACACATAGCCATCTTTCTTTGTATAAATGTTTTCTCATTTTTACGACAATATTCTCTTACTAGGATGTCTGTCTCCTTTGTACAAAATACTTACACAAAGTTAATATAAAGATACTTCAAAGTACATAAATTTGTTTGCCTTTTCTTTATTTTTACACTTGTATTTTATTTGAAAACGTCCAATGATTTATTAAATAAGCATATGCATTTGAATATAATCACTACTTATAAATAAAACGAAATGAGAAAGAATAATTACTGATAGGTTGAAAGTGTAGGAGACTGTCTTTAGGTTATTCTAGAAGAAATCCCCTGCAGTACATCATCCAGATCCTCAACAGAGTTGATGTTTTAAAACACATATCCCCAGCGGAGTTAAGTTTAAAAATCCCCATCAAAACTAAGTTTTCAAACTCCCAACCCCCAGCAGAGCTAGAAAACTTTGAACTGCAAACCCTCAGCAAAGATAAAACTTTCTTCCCCAACGGAGTCCAAAACTTCAAACCTTAAACCCTGGTGGAGTACCATCCAATTTCCTCCATAAATCCCCAGTAGATTGGCATACAACCCAAGCCTTTGAGAACTCTTCAACGGAATAAACGTTCTTCCCACAGAGTTATTTCCCAGCAGAACGAAGATTCTTGTTCTCATTTCTCCAGTTGAAGCCTCTCAGGTTTTAATTCCCCAGTAGAGATCGTCAGAGTTTTCCTTATTTCCCAGGAAAGTCATGAAGGATTCTCACATCCCCACAAGTCACCAAGGATTTATTTTCCCCGGCAGCAGTCAAAATTTCATTATCTCCAGCCATCAAGGATATATTTTCCTCAGCAAGACAACTAATTAGCTTACATGCGCATCTATTACATCCATAAATCATAAACATTGATAGAACACATTTTTATTGCATCATACATGTCATGCAACATAACTTTGTGTTTTAGCTAACATTTTACCCTTTTAGGGTAAGATTAAAAGCTACCTTTAACAAATGTTCAAAGATTTCAGATACAGTACAGATACACCCGAGACGCGGCGGTCATTCTACTACTCATTCAGACTTCAGCAATCAAATACATACTAGATACACTCAAGACACGGAAGCCATTCTATTTCTCATTCAGATTCAACTATCAACTTCAGGTTCATATGCACTCCAGACGCGGAAGTCATTCTGTCACCTGTCCGGATCCCAATTACAGTACGGATACATTCCAGACACGGAAGTCATTCTGCTACTCATACAGATCTCAACTTCAGATACAGTCCAGATACGCTCCAGACACAGTTGCCATTCTGTCACTCATTCAAACCTATTCCCCAGCCCAGAGATACTCTAGACACAGATGTCTTTCTGTCGCTTATCCAGATTTCAGATTTCAGATATAATATAGATACACTCCAGACACGGCAGTCATTCTGATATTCATTCAAGAATCAAATACAGTTACAACTCGGATACGCTCCATACATGGACGCCATTCCTTTGCTCATACAAATCCAATCTCCAGATACAACTCAGATATGTTCCAGATACGGATACCATTCTGATATCCATTTTCTTGATTCTCAACAAACAAATCTTTGATGGCATCTTTAAGCCCATTTCCATCAAGATTCTACCATCTCTAAATGGCATCTTTAAGACCATTCCTCCAGCTACATTTTGACGAGTGCAAATTTACGGGCGCTCTAGTGTCCAATCATCTTTTACCTTCGAGTCACGAAAGGCAAACTCGCTAATCTAACTCTTCAGGTTCAAGAAGATTGAACAGGGGCAGCTGTTGTACCCTAAAATTTTCCCTCTCATTTTATCAAGATTTCCCCTCACAAGACTCCTTGAACTTCAGACAGGATTAGGTTTTTTTTTTGCTCTGCTCAAGACATCTCCTTGCACTGATGACCCAAATTAGGGTTTGGGTTTGCACAAGGATTTTTGGACTTCTAATGCTCAAAGTGACTTTCATACTTCATGTTGTACTTATAAGATTGCCTCTACCAAGTTTCAAGTTTTGAATCAAATTTTTGCCCAGTCAATTGGACAATTGACCTAGAAATCAGTTGTATTGGGGAAAAAGTCAATTATGGCCAATATACAGTCAAACCTCATAGATTTTGATCCACATCAACATTCTAGGCTCCTATGAACCATTTGATCAAGTTTGGACCACGACTCCTCAAGAAATTTGATCAGATCATCAAAAGGGCAAAATGGTCATTTTTAGGGTTTTGACTACACAAGGGCAATTTCTGATTTTTCACCTAGCCAATGGAAAATTGGGTTCAAGCATGGACTCAAGGACTCAATGGCATAATATTGACCTATTCACAAGGTTCAAAAAATCTCAATTGCATTGGATTAACAGATGAATTTTTCAGTCAACTGATCAAAATTTGAGTGTACACTAAAAAGTCAAACTTTGACTTTTGGTCAAAATCAAGTGCCAAGGGTCATTTTTCATCAAGATGTGTCAAAACATGAAACTTGTTCATCAAGAAACCCAATTTTGCAAATTAGGGTTTAAGTTTGAAAATTTTCATAACTTAGAATTTTTCTAAGTTATAAAATTTTCTTAATTTTTCCCAACTTTGCCCAACATTTTCACCATGATGAAATTTGATTCAAATAAAACTTCCAACATGAAAGTTGTAGTCCTCCACAAAGTCTACAACTTTTATTCACAATTTTTTCTCAAAAGAAGCTTGGATTTCAAGTTATGATTTTTGGAACAAGGGTCCATGAAACTTTTAACTTAGTGAAAATTTGCCCTAGTTTAGGCAGGATTTTGACCCATCTTCATGACCATTTTTCACATAGTTCCTATTGGAATCTCAAGTTTCATTTCAAAGATGGATTATAGAGCATGTTGCAAGCTTTATAAAAAGTCAAAGAACTCTCCAAAATCATTTGTGGTTAGGGAGAATCGAAGGCTTGAAGTTGGCAAAAACTCACTTTTCATCCATGGCATGTTCATAGTGATACAAGTTGCAAACTCTAATCAGCTTGCTTTATACTTGATTACAGGTCTCAAAACCATTCCATAATCAATAATTAAATGCAAATCCTTTGGTCTAAGGCTTTGTTTTGGTCATTAGAGCATTGCACACAAGATTAATCCATAAATGGTAAAAGGTACATTACCATTTTTGTCATAACCTTGCTTTATGTCAAACCACATCCCTTGAGCATTGAACCATATCTTGTGCAGCAAATCAAATCCACAAACTTGAGGGGCCATGGGCATAGTGTGCAAGCTGATAGATAACCTGTACAGGCCTGCTTTGCATCACTTGTCCACTTTTGCTTCATATACAAGAAATTGGTAAAAACACAACATAACTTGAACATCTTTGAAAACCAACTTGGGCAAGCATTTGAAACAAGTTTCTCACATCCCTTTGAGCCAGAAACACGAGCCTTTGAGTCCTAAAATCTTCCATAGCACAAAATCATCTTCCATTGGCAAAACAGGGCACTCCCTGCAGTTTGATTTCCATATCACAAATCCCTCGTGCATTTTGCCTCAAGCTGGTTCAAACACCTTCCATATAACCTATCCAAGCTATCCCAACCCTTAAACACTGACTGTAACTCCCTTTACAAGGTTTTCCATTTTTGATTTCAGCTTGTGCAGGTTGAGTTCTGTAGGTTTGTTCAAGTACATTCAAGGCAAGCTAGGCATTAGGAAAGGTCAGAGGAAGTTCAAGCAAGCTCCCAAACACCTCAGGCCTCATTGAAAAGCTCTACATTGTCAGACACAATCTCAACTGAAACAGGTTTTTATTAACTTCCTATATCTTTATTTAGGAATCATTAGGCTTAGGTTTGTGAATAAAAAATATAGTATTCATAGCCATGAAGCTGTACATATGCTCAGTTTCCATTTAAATGAAGTGTGTTAAGAGAATTTGATCCATGAACTTCTTGAAAAATTTAGGTTAAGATTTAGGGCCAGAGAAATTCTCTCTGGTCTTTGAGAGTTAGAATGAGTTCTTTATATGGTTGGATTCGTCTTGAAAAATGCTACAACTTTGATGTTTTGAGTTTTTGCATTAGAGCACGTATGCAGGATCTGGCATTTGGTACAGGGCGCGCGCGTTTTTGAACCAAGGTTGAAGATGAAGTCTGGCTTTGGGCTGGGCTTTGGCTTTTTGTTTTTGACACCCCCCTTTTACTGATTGCCCATTTCTTCATACTTTTGTATTTTTTCATTTTATTTTCATTTCTAATTTTATTTGCTTATTTTTCAAACATAAAAAATATCAAAAAATATTTTTATAAATTTTCACATTTATTTTGTATTTTATTTTTTCTAATAATAATTTAATTAGTATATACTTTTATTTATTGAAAACTTGAAAATAATATATAATAACATTATACCTTTATTTTTATTCTTTATTTTATTTACACTCAAAAAATATTGTTCTAAATATATTTTTGTCTTGTATATATTTTATTTTATTTTTATTGTACATAACTAATATAATTAATATATATATACATACTTTTATTTTATTTAATAAATACTCGAGAATAAAAACATAAAAAATATTATACTTTTATTTTTTATTATTATTTATACTTAAATAATACTTTTTTAAAATATATTTTATTTTTTGTGTATACATTATTTTATTTTATTGTATATAAATAGTATATTTAATATATTTACATTCTTAAAAGAAAATTAGGGTTTTACCCTTAATAAAAAAATAATCTTTTTTTATTTCTTTCTTTTTGCATTAAATATTTTTTACATACATAAAAAATAAACATAAACATTTTTGCATATTCATAATATTTTGTATATTTATTTAATTTGTTTATTTAAATATTATTCATTTATTATTTATGCCATTGATTCAATTTGGATATAATAGTAAAATTAGGGTTTTAATTTCTTGCCAAATAATCTCCATTCAAAAATTGTATCCCCCTCTCCATAATCATGTTGTAATAGTGGTAGATTTACTTTTTACGCATTTATGCTTCCAATTATGCCATGATTAGAGATTAGAGTTTGTATGCAAAAATCCAAAATCAAACAAATAGCTTGACTAATACAAAGACAAAATGCATGAAAATGATGACACAATGCACACTTACACCTCTAGGGTTTCATCCACTTGTTGCCTTAAAAATGGGCCATGTTATGCATGTTGAGTATTTTGTCAAAACAAAAAACAAAACAAAAGATCATAGTCCCTCGATGACGCTATCTTGGTTGCCTACACAAAATGATCTAGCCCCTTGGAAAATTTGCTAAAAATACTTAACACAATTGCTATCATGGTCTATACGATGACCCGCACCTGTCCCGTTTAACATCCTAATACAAGGTTGTTTACCAAATGCAATGGTAAAACAACACTGTCAAAAAGGTTTAAAATGTGTAGGAAAGATCTTTGAGTAAAATAGGGTAGACAACTCTTAGTTACTTGATCAAAACTTGCAAAAACATCCTTGCTATTTTCAAACACACCTCACAACATAATTTCAAAACATTTCCTAAAACAAACTTTTAAACATTGAAAACTTTTCCAAAGATAAACACCTTTGTATACATTCAAACAAGAATCATTACAAAGGTTACCACAACGATGGCCCTTTTTCAAAACATTTTCAAAATCAGACACAAAGCACCATTTCAAACAATTGAAAAGCAAAAGCAAGTGATCTAAACAAGTAACTAAGAGCCCATGGATAACCATGGATGAAAAGGGTGCTTGCACCTTCCCTTTTCATAATCTACCCCCCGAACCCAAGAAAACATCTCAAAGGTCTTTCCTGTGCTTTTTGACCTTTCCTTAGGATAAAATAAAAAGTCGGTGGCGACTCTTGCTAAACCGAAACATTTACGAACACAAATGTGAAACCTCAAGTCAGTTCTCCCACCGTATCACACTCTTCAATTAATTTTTTCTTAAACTCTTTTTACAGTTTCATTTTTTAAACTTTTTTTCTCTCTCAAGTTTTCATATAAATACCTTTGTAAAAAACCCTTTCTCACATTTTACCTTCTCTTTCATATAAATATCTTATTGTCATTCTGATTCTTGTTTTTGTTTTGTTTTGTACCTCTGAATCTTTTTTATTAAATTTTTTTTACGCTCCTTAATTTTATATACTTTTTGAGTATGACAAAAAGGAGGAGAAAATGAGTATTTTGATCTAATCTCTGATTAATAGTTATGGGACTAAGTCTCAGACATTACTAACAAAATACAAAGATTTCTTTCTTTGTTTAAAGATTTTTGCAGGTATCACTAAACTCTGGAAGTTTAATCAACTAAACATTATCTTCAAAAGACTTGCTGAAGAAATCCTAAAAGAAAAATCTCAAAGTTCTGATGAAAATTCTCAGAAAGTTTTTCTTATAGAAATATTTATTTCAGGGGGAGATTCTTATCTCTTGTTCAATTTTATTTCTAAATCTGAATATTTTTGTCATCATCAAAAAGGAGGAGACTGTTAAAACAAGATTGGTTCTGATCATATCTCAGAGTTTTGATGATAAAAATAAAATATATTTTATATAATTGATACTCTGATGAGCATATTTATTTATTTCAGATAATGTTCTGACTGAAGTATTTTCCTAGATGAAAATCATTTTGACGTGCTGAGCTGAAAATGAATGAAGAAGTTCTTTAATGAAAGAACAATTTGTTTTAGCGCAAGTTCTAATGTTGACTCTGATAAGAAACTATTTTATGCATCTTCTAAAGCTTAGCAAGTTTCCATGTAAACCATGTTCAGAAGTTTTCTACAAAGCAAGCGCTGATAAGAAGATTTGAAAGCAAGCGCTGATAAGAAGATTTGAAAGCAAGCGCTGATAAGAAGATTTGCAAGCATACTCTGAAGCAAGTTGTGAAGCTAGTTCTGATAGAATAAGAAGCTAACAAGTCTTGTAAAGTTTCAAGAAACATGCTCTGACAAGTTTCGTTTGTTTCATTAAATGCAAAGACGGCTACATGCACTCAAGTATCTACGCTAGCTCATTAGAAAATGCAATACTACAAGCAAATACGCAAACATTAATTGCTCTCCACTTTTGAAGGCATCAACAGTCGTTTTCTTCATGCTATAAATAGAAGATTATTTATTGCAAGCCAACGAACCTAATGACGTGAAAATATTCTGCTGATCACAAATCATTTTACAAACACTTTGTGCAAAACTAATCTTAGTGAAAAATCACAGTTTGTGATATAACTTTCTTAGAAGCAATTTGTTTCACTATCTGTAAAGATTTTATTCTTGTAATTGTTCCTTGAGAGACCAAGTTTGGTCAGATTTCTCAAGAAGGCTATGACTAGTTTGAGTCTTAGTGGTGTTAGTCACTTGTAAGTTTACTTGTGCTTTGAATTGTTAGTCACAACAGTTTGGTTGTGTATTTGTAATCGGTTTGATTATAGTGAATTAAGTCATTGTTGAGAAAGGCGAAATCACCTTGGCGGGTGGACTGAAGTAGTTTGAGTTCAAACGAATCAGGATAAAAATAACTGTGTCTTTCCATTATAGTTGAGCATTTAAGAAAAAGAAAAAGAGAAACTTATTCAACCCCCCCTCTAAGTGTTTTCTCACCTTCACATATAACAATCACCACTTCACAATTTTCAAACAACTTTAATCTCAACAAAACATCAACACGACATAACAACTAATTCACAACATTTAGATGATACCTGTCACAATAAGTCAACAACATAAAGCAACAAAAATTTATCTTTACCATAACTAAATATGCAACATCAAATGCGACTCAATTATAATGCACATGCATGTGGTACCATTGAAGCATAACTCCCAACTTAAAAACGGAGCAAAACTCCCATCTTAAAAACGGAGCAGAACTCCCATCTTAAAAATGGAGCATAACTCCCATTTTAAAAATTTCCAATTAATAGAGGCATCAATAAGGCATAAGCCTTCTTCGCAGTTTTCCAATCCAGGCCATCACAGAGTATGCAAATGTATGTGACTCAATGAATGCACCATCACATACTCAAGACAATCATCATTCATCGCAAGACATAAGCATATATCACCATTATTATCAGTAAATAGAGGTAATTCATCATCATTAAAATTCCCTACAACTTCGCATTATCAACAAGAATTCCCAGCGACAATCACAACAACACAACAACTCAACATAAATCAACATTGGCCATAAGCCTGCAAATGAATATTAATTCAACACTGGCCATAGGCCTACAACTTGATATTTCAACAACAATAATAGTAATCCGACAACAACATCAATAAGAAAACAACATTAACTATAAGCCTAACAATTTAATACCACCTGTAATTCATATTTTTCAGCAAAGTATTCCACACACTGTATCAACTAAAATATACAACAATTGTTCTGTATAGTTATTCGAGCAAATCAACTAAATCCTGCTAATTAATTACCGGCAAAACGTCTCATTATTTCTACTTTAGATTAATATTCCTTATTAGTTTTCTGACAACTTAATACTACACTGCTATCCAATTATGCTATATACATATACCAACTCCATTAAATTAACTCTCGTATAATTAATTTACTGATATTCTTCTGCTAACTTGTCTTCTTCTAATATCTACTTATTGTTACTGTTACTAAAGTATGTAATTAATTGGTTTTTCCTCAATCTACATGTACTTCCATTATAATCATTCTACATAATTATTATTTTTGGTTGAAACATACTAAAATTTCATGGATCAGGAACCAACATAAGCAGTATCCAAGGCATGGTGCCACTCGACACACATGCTTGTCCCCCCGACATAAAAATCACTCACAACATGCCAATCAACATGCTTGTGTGCCCCTCGGCACATCAATCAATTTTATGCCGTCTGGCACAACCTTTGTGCCCCTCGGAACAGACTGTTTTCCACGTCGTCTCTTCACAGACTTTATTCTGATACTGATAGCAACCCAAAATTTTCCCAAATTTTCCTTCGATTAACAATATTTTCACAACAACATGATACGTCAGTAACATAGCGACTTAATAACAACTACATCGATAGATAAATTCCAACACAGACAATTAATATAAACAATTATGCAGACGAATTCAACATCATTCAGGAGCACATAAACAATAATTACATGTACAACAATTACACCAACCCAATTCCTACACACTATTCATCATAATTCCCATTATAGAGTCAGAACCCCACCCTTACCTTGGATTGAAGACCGCTCTATAATTCTTCTATCGAGCCTAGCCTTGCCAAAGTTTCCAACCTCTGTCTATTCTCTGTAACTTTGCAACTTCCATGTTCCGACAAAATACTCCAAGACTTGTTCAATTAACCTAATTTCTTATAATTAACTCAACCTTATAATTATTACTATTCTTATTGGGTCTAACTTTCACACTCCACCTATTACTCCATACAATCAAATAATGAGCCCAACTAATAAACCTTATTTTATTATAATATCTATATTAATATTATTGCTAATATTAATCAACCAATCAATTAAATATCAATCAAATAACAACTTAGCAACTTAAATCAACATATCTCAACATTCAACAACTTCAATAATTTCAACAACATTTTCAACCATTAATCTATAATTAATTTAATTAAATAATTAATTAAATTAACGATTGTTACATTAGTCACTAAGACACTACATCTTTATTGTTTAATGTTACAAACTATATATATATATATATATATATATATATATATATATATATATATATATATATATATATATATATATATATATATATATATATATATATATATATATATATATATATATATATATATATATATATATATATATATATATATATATATATATATATATATTAATTAGTATCAAAATTAAATCTATTTATCTTTATTGGTTGATGTTTAATTACTACAGTTAATTATTATGATTATAAATTGAAATTAATAATAAATTTATTCTAACAAATAAACTGAAACTATATATAAATATTTAAATATTATTAAATATATTTAATATGGAATTTCACTTATTTTATAAACTTATATTATAGATTCTAAAATTAATTTATTATTTAATATATTTATTAATTTATTATTTAATATTTTTTAAATTTTTTATTATTTAATACGTTTCTAATAAATTAATTTTAATTCCAATTAATTTTAGTTCACGTAATATATTTGAATTCCAATTTATTTTAGATAAATTAATTTTAATATTTTATTAAAAATAATTATTTGATATACTAAAGTTTAATATTATTAATCAAAAGTTATATATGACAAACAAGTTTAAACTATTAATAATTATAAAATAGTTTAAACAAAAAATATGACAGATAATTAAATAATGATATTAACCTTTTAAATTATTATTAATTATGAAATAGTTTAAAGAAATTTTTTTTAACAATTAAGTAATATATACATTTAAATAGAAAAATAATATAAAGAAAAAATGACAAATGGAGTGTGTCATTTTTCTCCAAATCTCTAAACAAACAGAATCTTAAAATACTAAATGTGCTTTTCCAAAAATTATTTTTACAAAAAGCAAAATAAAAAATCACTTATATAACAAAAGATAAAATGGTAACAAACAAAAGTCACTTATATAACAAACGATAAAATGATAACTTATTTTTTTTTATAATCTCAGCCGCGAAGAAACAAAGTGTTGAAGTGTATAGTTGGTAAGTTTCAATAAATTGGTAGTAGAAATTAATTTTCTACGGTAGAAACTAGAAGCGGTGATATCTAATTGGACGGTTACCAAACGCACACCCAAAAAACAGGTGAGATTATCAAACCCCGGACTCCAAATCAAATTTGATAACATTTTGTAAGAGAGAGAAAAAACTAAACCATATCCTAATTTGTAGCTAGCGACACGGTACATTAAGCACTGTTTTCACTTTCTATTTCCTCAGAAAAAAGCGTCGCTGCCGTGGTTGTTCAACTTCAACAACAACAAATGGAGAACGAAGCCAAAGATCAAGTCTCGTCGGTTCGGCTTTCAGCTCCTCCTTCTTGGAAGAAACTGGTCCCTCTTTCTCTCTCTCTCTCTCTCTCTCTCGTGATCTTTTGTATTTTATTTTTTATTTAAGATTTTTATCAAGTTCATGTTTGTTACTGTGGTTTGATTTCTCACTTTAATTGTCTGGGATTCTGTTATTGTTACTAGATTCGGTTAATATCGCGAGGATTTAGTTGTAGATTTTGTTTCTAGGGTTTTCTTAAAAGGGTTTAATTTGTATGATTTGGGGCTAGGGTTTGATTTTAGGGTTTCGTGAAAGCGGTTACTTGTGCAATTTGGGGCTAGGGTTTGTTTTTAGGTTTTCGTGAAAGGGGTTACTTTGCATGATTTGGTGCTAGGGTTTGAGTTTACGGTTTCGTGTGAGGATTTATGTATAGATCCTTGTTTCTGATGTTGAAAAAAATTGAATTTGTGGGCCAATGCTAATACAACTTAGCAGCTAAGTTTGTTAGCTTAAGTTTGTAATTTGTATTAGTTTTCTGTTGGGGATCTAAGTACCGAGGATTGCTCGTCAGTGTTGGGTGTTTGTGTGGGGATTTCATTGGTACTAACTGTAAGAAGTTTCTATTTGTGATCTGATGCTACTAGGTCTTTTTTTGGGTTTTTTGATGTTGGTTTTTGTGTACAGTGTCTTAGGTTTTAATAGCAAGTGTTTTGACTTCTTTATTCTGTGTCCTGTATGGTTCAGAAACTTTTGATTCATGATTCTGTTCTGTTTCTGCATCTTTTAATATTATGTTTATTATGTAAGTAAAAGTTGCTAAAAAGTTAATGTGTTTGGTTCAAGTTTTTATTTTTACTGCCCTGCACTTTGATGTTGTCTTTTGTGGACAGTATTTTTGGTTTTAATAGCAAGTGTTTTCACTTACACTTTTTTCTGTGCCGTGTGGTTGGGAAGATTTTGGTTCATGATTCTGTTCTATTTATGCATCTTTCCATATTGTGCTTATTATGTAAGTAAATGTTGGTAAAAAAGTTTATGCATATGGTTCAAGTTTTGGAAACTTTTGCTTACATTTTGTCGACTTTTCCTGCACTGCACTTTGATTTTTATCCCTAATGGATTCTGATTTTTGTTACTAGGTCTTTTTTGGAGTTTTTGGTATTGTCTTTTTTGGATTTTTGCTACTTAGGTTTTAATAGCAAGTGTTTTTGCTTAACCTTTTTCTGTGCCCTGTGGTTGAGAATATTTTGGTTCAAGATTCTGTTCCAGTGACGCATCTTTCCATATTATGCTTATTATGTAACTAAAAGTTGGTAAAAAAGTTTTTGTATTTGGTTGATATTTTGGAAACTTTTTCTTATATTTTGTCGATCTTTCCTTCTATGGATTTTGATGATTTTGATTTTATCCCTACTGGATTCTGATTTGTAACTTTCATAGCTAATGAAACTGACATGAAGTATACTATAGATCAATTTGGTTTATTGTAAGGTCAATTTGTGAATAGGGCTTCATAAAGTCATGATTTTTGGTGTGGGCAGGTTACATTGTCTGAATTATTCTAAGCTAGAGGGTTTTGTGATCTATAGTGCTTACAACTTGGTGCTTTACTGATGATAAGTTCCTCATAGTTTCGTTTTACACTGATGTAATGTAAATATGTAGCACCGTCACTTCATAGTTCACACTGAAGCGTGTCCGGTTTCCGACACTGCACTGTCACACGTGGTATCAACATGTCAGTGCCAGTGTCAGTTAGTGCCAGTGTCATGTTAGGTGTTCGTGTCTATGTTAGTGTGACTATTGCCAACAAGTTTTACTTGAATCTTTTTATTTGTGTGCTGTCTGGAAATCGTCTTATAACACATTTTTTGCTTTACTCTGCAGTACTTCCCTAAGAAAGCAGGAACACCAAGAAAAGGCGAGATTGTGTTTGTTGCTCCAACTGGAGAAGAGATAACCTCCAAAAGACAATTGGAGCGGTACCTAAAATCACATCCTGAGAATCCTAACATATCAGAGTTTGATTGGGGAACCAGTGACACACCAAGGCGATCATCAAGGATTAGTGAGAAGGTCCAAACAACTCCAGAAGCACAGCCTCCGAAACGCGGTCGAAAATCAATTGGTTCAAAGGATGACAAGGTAACTGAAACTGAAGCTCATTCCAAGGAAGCCGAGCCTCCGAAGAAACGCGGTCGGAAATCAATTGGTTCAAAGAAGGATGATAAGGTAACTGAAACTGAAGCTGATTCAGAGGAAGCCGAGCCTCCGAAGAAACGCGGTCGAAAACCATCTGCTTCAAAGAAGGATGATAAGGTAACCGAAACTGAAGCTCATTCAGAGGAAGCCGAGCCTCTGAAGAAACGCGGTAAAAAACCATCTGCTTCAAAGAAGGATGATAAGGTAACCGAAACTGAAGCTCATTCAGAGGAAGCCGAGCCTCTGAAGAAACGCGGTAAAAAACCTTATGCTTCAAAGAAACATGGCAAGGAGACCAAAACTGAATCTCCTTCAGAGGAAGCCAAGGAAAAGGAGGAGTCTTCTGCGGAAGAACCGAAAGGCGATCCAGTTGATGCTGATAACATCATCGATGATAAAATAAAGAGTGATGATGCAGAGGTAATTAAGCAAAGTAATGCAGGTGAACTTTTTCAAGAAGCTTTGAATGCTGTGGTCGAGGAGACAGTTGAATCGACAAAGGAAAAGTCTTCTGTGGAAGAAGTGAAAGCTGATCCAATGGATACTGATGACAATGTCAATGATAAAACAAGGAGTGATGATGTGGATGGAATTAAGCAAAGTAACACAGAAGGTGAGCTTGTTCAAGAAGCTTCAGATGCTGTGGTTGAGGAGGCAATAGTAGAATCGGAAAAGGAAAAGTCTTCTGCAGAAGAACTGAATGCCGATCCAATGGATGCTGATAGCAATATCGATGATAAAACAAAGAGTAATGATGCAGAGGAAATTAAGCAAAGTAATACAGAAGGTGAACTTGTTCAAGAAGCTGTGGTTGAGGAGGCAATAGTAGAATCGGAAAAGGAAAAGTCTTCTGCAGAAGAACTGAATGCCGATCCAATGGATGCTGATAGCAATATCGATGATAAAACAAAGAGTAATGATGCAGAGGAAATTAAGCAAAGTAATACAGAAGGTGAACTTGTTCAAGAAGCTTCAAATGCTGTGGTTGAGGAGGCAATAGTTGAATCGGAAAAGGAAAAGTCTTATGCAGAAGAACTGAATGCCGATCCAATGGATGCTGATAGCAATATCGAAGATAAAACAAAGAGTAATGATGCAGAGGAAATTAAGCAAAGTAATACAGAAGGTGAACTTGTTCAAGAAGCTTCAAATGCTGTGGTTGAGGAGGCAATAGTTGAATCGGGCAAGGAAAATCCTTCTGTGGAAGAACCGAATGCCGATCCAATCGATACAGATAGCAACGTTGATGATAAAACAAAGAGTAATGATGCAGAGGTAATTAAGCAAAGTAACACAGAAGGTGAACTTGTTCCAGAAGCTTCAAATGCTGTGGTCGAAGAAGCAATAGTTGAATCAGAAAAGGAAAATCCTTCTGCAGAAAAACTGAATGCAGATCCAATGGATGCAGATAACAACTTCGATGATAAAACAAAGAGTAGTGATGCAGAGGAAATTAAGCAAAGTAATACAGTAGGTGAACTTGTTCAAGAAGCTACGAATGCTGTGATCGAGGAGGCAATAGTTGAATCGGAAAAGGAAGTGTCTTCTGCAGAAGAACCAAAAGTCGTCGGTTCAGTTGATGCTGATAACATAATCATTGATAACTTAAAGAGTGATAATGCAGAGGAAATTAAGCAAAGTAATGTGGAAGTGGAAGCTGAAAATTTGGCTGTTGAGAACCCTCAAGCGGAAGAAACACCAATGGCAGAACCAGAGGAACAACTTGTTGAAGAAGCTTCAGAGGCCATGGTGGTTACTGAAGAACCTCAAGAGGAGGCCCCAGTTGAATTGGAAAATGAAAACGGTTCAATTGACAGTAGTAAGCAGGAAAAATTAGGTGCTGAGGAAACCGAAGGAGCTGAGAATGCGAGTCTCAACGTTGAAGAAATTAATGACACGGATGAAATTCCAGCAAGTGATGAGAAACAAACAATTCAAGACGAGGAAACATTAGGTGCTGAGGAAACCGAAGGAGCTGAGGAAGTGAGTTTCAACTTTGAAGAAATCAATGGCAAGAATGAAATTCCAGCAAGTGATGAGAAACAAACAATTCAAGGTGAGGAAAAATTAGGTGCTGAGGAAACCGAAGGAGCTGAGAAAGTGAGTCTCAATGTTGAAGAAACTAATGGCAAGAATGAAATTCCAGCGGCAAGTGGTGAGAAACAAACAATTCAAGGTGAGGAGCAAGTGAAGATGGTTGGCAATGAAAGTGTTATTTGGAGCAGTGCTCAATGAAAGTATATTATTACCATTACTATCACTTAGTGTAAGCTACTGATATGCACTTTATTAATACCTAGTATCCTTAATTTTTTGTAATGCTATTTAAGATGTTTAGCACTGACATTTTAGATTGAAACACATTGACACAACACCGACTCATGTATCACAGTAGTGTCTGGTGTATGTGTCCGTGTGGTTTAAACAGCTTTAAAGGTTTATTTATTTTGTTACCTTATGGATGACTGGATGACTGTAATCTTGCATTCTGTTTCAACATTTTGTTAAATTAGGAGATTAAACTTGTATGCCTCTTTAAGATTTGATCTTTTGGTTTTCCATAGTTCATATTGAAAACTAGATTGTAGACTTTTGTCACATTTTTATGTGAACAAAATTCGGAATTGATTTAATTTCGCATGAATTTAATGACCCATCTTTGAATTTGAATTCTCATATTAAGATACTCATTGTTGGATTGCAGATAATGTGATTTTTTTACAAAATCCATGTACTTGGATATTTTACTGTCTATTCCACAATAAACGAAAACATCATAAAAACAGCAACATTTTTATGATTTCAAATGATAAGGGAACTGATTCTCATTTAATTTATTTTCTATTGTTTCTTACATTTTGTAGTTGTCCCAAACCAAACATTCAATTGTTCGGCATGTCATGTTATATAAGGTAAAAAAACAACCTTAATCCATGATGCTACGGAAGGTATTGATGACCCTTGTACATATCCTTCATGTGTTAGCTTGATGAAAAGGTTAAATTTCAACAAGAGTGAAAAGTATAAAAAGGTATACTTTAAGAATGAGTTAAAGGTCTATGAAAGGAAGAATCTGTTCTCACCTGATGAAAACATCCTTTTGTAACATTTCAACCATCTTTAGTTTAAGGCTAAGAATCATATTCAAATCATGTTATAACAATCTATCATATTTTGAAGAAAAGTTAAGAATCTTTAGTTAGATTATGACAAGAGAAAAAGTTTTCTTACGTTTTCTTGACCTTTATTGAATTACATAATACAAAGGAGCACCCTCATACTTTCTATCAAGTGGAATATCTTTTTTCATGCTTAATATGCCTAGAGTTCAACAACAAATGGTTTTCTCTTCCTCATTTTCATTCTTTCTTTGGCTTCTCATTTTATCATCAACATTTTCTCTAGGTGAGTATTTGATTTATCTTCATAAAAATTACCTTTGATGTTTCATAGTACAAGGTTAATTATTTTCAATTAATGAAACATTTCTAGTAATAATAATACTATCGGAAATATGGAAATATGAGATTTAGACGATATCCAGTTACAATTTCATGCATTCACACAATTAGTATGTTAGTGACCATTATTCATACAAATTGTATGTCAACAACTGTTGGATCGAGATCAGACACTATGTATCATGTATTCACATAATTAGTATGTCATTGACCGTTAGATTGAGATTAAACAATAATATATATTACGTATTCATTCAATTAGTATTTCACAATATATAATTATGTATTCATACAATTATGGTCTGTTTAGTTTATTAATGCATTGTTTTGCATGTAATGAAAATTATATCCTAACTTAACTTACAAAATATTATGTGATGCAGTTTTAGGGAACAAAGCATTTATAGGAACATATGGAGTAAATTATGGAAGAGTAGCGGATAATTTACCTCCCCCTGAAAGTGTGGTTACACTTCTCAAAGCAGCAAAAATAAGAAACGTAAGAGTCTATGATGTTAATCCTCAAGTCCTAAGTGCTTTCAAAGGATCTGGGATATGTCTAAGTGTTTGTCTTCCTAACGAACTCTTAACCGACATCGGTGTCGGCGAAGACCGCGCCATGAATTGGATCAAAGACAATGTCCAACCCTATCTTCCAGGCACAAAAATCTGTGGCATTGCCATAGGAAATGAAATTCTAGGAGGAGGAAGTGTTGAGCTTTGGGAAGCTTTACTTCCAGCAGCAAAAAACATTTATAGTGCACTTGATAGACTTGGTTTAGCACATCAAATCGAAGTTTCGAGTCCGCATTCAGAAGCTGTATTTGCAAATTCATATCCTCCATCTTCATGCACATTTAGGGATGATATAATACCTTACATGAAGCCACTTTTACAATTTTTTTCACAAATTGGAACACCTTTTTATATAAATGCGTACCCTTTTTTGGCATATAAAAATGACCCTTCACATATTGATATAAACTATGCTTTGATGAAGAAGAATCATGGAATTTATGATGCTAAGAGTAAACTACATTATGATAACATGCTTGATGCACAAATTGATGCTTCTTATTTTGCATTGGAGAAATTTGGGTTTGATAAAATGGAAGTTATTGTTAGTGAAACTGGTTGGGCTTCAAAGGGTGATGATAATGAAGCTGGAGCAAATGTGAAAAATGCAAGGACTTATAATAAGAATTTGAGAAAGAAGTTATTGAAGAGAAAAGGAACACCTCATAGGCCTAAAATGTTGGTTAGAGCTTATATATTTGCTCTGTTTAATGAGAATTTGAAACCTGGGCCAACATCAGAAAGAAATTTTGGATTGTTTAAACATGATGGAAGTATTGCTTATGATATTGGATTTACTGGGCTTGTTCCTTCCTCAGCAACATCATCTTTCCTATCCTTCAAGGTATGTAATCCCCAACGTTTTTTTTTATCGGTCGATTTTAGGGGTGGCAAAACAAACACGACTCGATGGATGTGTCTATTATGCCCGTACTTTTTTACGGGACATAATAAGGATTTAGGCCTACATCCTATTCTATGTTTGTTCTATTGCATTCGGTTTTGTTTTGCAGATTTTTGTAGACGTGTGTATATTACCATGAATTTTGCGAATTTTGCAATTTTAAGGTTTTGGGGAGCAGGGTTTGTCGGATCCGCCCCGTCCCGTTCTCATTTTTTTGAGATAGACAAATGTTTTAGATCTGAGTAGGGTTGGAAATGAGTCGAGTCGAGTCGAACTCATCTCAGCTCAGTTCAACTCGTTAAGAATTAATCAAGTTCGAGTTCATTTAAAATTTTTTTCAGCTGAAATTCGATTCGTTAAGAATTATCCGAGTTTGAGTTCGATCACAAACTTTTTTTATAGGTCAAACTCGACTTGTTAGAACAATCTTATCTAAAACAATCTTATTTATCTTTATTGTATTCGCAAGAATTATAAATAATATTTCTAGCTTTCATATAATATAAGTTTCATCTCAAAATAATATTTGTAATTCAAGATATTGTCATTAAAAATAGGTAATATGAGCGAATAATGAAATGTTATAACTTAAGTTTGTAACATATATTTTACTATGTTAAATTTAGATTTTTTTTAATCAATGGAATTGTAAATTATTTTATCATCTTTCAAATGATATAAATAAATATGAAAATTAAGTATGGATATCTTTGTGAAATTTATATATCGAGTCAATTAATGAACCAAATGAATTGAATTATACATAGCTCAAGTTCAACTTATTTATTTTACGAACTTAATTTTGAGCTCAAGTTCAACTCATTTGATTCATGAACAAAATCCAATAAATTAATTAGCGAATCGAATCTCGAATTATTTTCGAGTTAGTTCGGTTCATTGTCAGCTCTAGATCTGAGCCATCTATTATAATCGCCCCCCGTCTTGTTTTTTATAGATTTTTAAAGATCGACCTTAAACAAGACAGACATCCAGATACAAACGAGATAGACATGCCCGTTTCCCTAATCAGTTTTAGTCTTAGTCTCTTGTAAAATTGATTTATATTCGATTGATTTTTAATAATTATAAATTGCAGGATATTGGGTCTTCATATGTGATGGTTTCTTCAAGTTGTATGGCAATTCTTCTTCTTTTAGCATTGTAATAAGTCAAAAGATTAAAGACACAAGAGAAGTGAATTAGTGATTCTTTGAACCATGTAACAATTTTTTAAACAGTTTGAATTGAATGTATGGAAATTCCAAAGCGAATTGTTAGACATTTCATTGTATAGCTATTGTATAATTGTATATTTTTATTTATTACTCTATTGGTTTTAAAATCTATATCAGTTTTATACATTATAATGAGAAATAGAAAATTATGATTTACATTATAATTTTTTTATTCAATAACAAGAGTTGAAAATTAAAATTAATAAATAGTTCAGATATAATAGAAAATTAAAGAAAACTGCACTTTTTTTTATCCAACGAAAAATGCTTTTTTTTTAAATGTATCTTTTTAAAATTATAATAAATAATAGCTCCACATGATTTTTTAACTGTATTCTCAAAATTAGAAAATTTAAAATAAATGTTCTGTTTATTGTAAGAACATTGAATCTAAGATCACAAGTTCAAATATGTGACATTCTACTTGTTTATGTTTAAAAGATGAATTTCAATCACTAAATTACATAATAAAAAAAAAGAAATTCTAAAGTAAATTAAAAAGACAAGAATTATCTTTTAAAAATGTTGGTTTTAGCTTTATTTAAATTTTTTTATAGTGTTATTTAAATTTATTTAATGAACTTTATTTTTTTAATAAAAACTTTAAATGAAAAATTGGCTTAAATAATTATTCATAAAATATTAATTTAGGTATTTTATTATAATTTTTTTTTTATATTAAAATTTGAAATTCTACTCTTTTAAGGGATAAATGTTGGACTCGGTATTTAGAACAACTTATCCAACTTGTTAAACTATGTTATATACAATATGACGACAACACATAATTAAAAAGAAAGTAATAAAGAACACAACAGAATTGGTAACACAATACGGTGCAAAATCACACTTACTATAAGGTATCCATATCCAAGAAAGAAAATCCATTATTCTATAAAATTAGTACAATGTGTCTTAGATGAGTAAGTAAGTCCTTTGTTCAATGCCCCTCTTTTTAATTTTATCCCAGTGTCTTTTTATTTAGGACTCCCCTTAAATATGAGAGCCCCTCTCACTTTCTTTCAATCACTAATCCCAAGTGATTAACTTTAAAAAACAAGATGAATGTGAATGTGAGGAAAATACACAAGAAGGGGAGGGAGGGGGGGGGGGGGGGGGGGGGGTGAATTGTGTATGAGAAATTCCTTTTTACTTCTTGAAATTAACTTAAGAGACTGAACAAGTTCAGAGTCTAAGATAAGAGTAGTTAGCAGCGAAAATAGATAAATAACAGAAGTAAGAAGTAACAACACACACATACGTTATCTTGGTTCCTCTACAAATGAGAGTAGTCCAATCTCCTTGTCCCATAAGAAATTTTCACTATAATCAAAATCTGATTATAAATTGCTCAAACAAACCAATTTGAGACTTTCTTTACTCAATCAACCTAGATAGAGACTTCTGCTCAAGCAACCTAGCAAGAGACTCCCACTAAATTTCTCAATAAACAATTTAGATGAATAAACAACAAGATACACTTCGATATACAATTAGAGGTGCACAAAGCATACAACACAATCAAAGACTTTATCATTTGATATTTCTAAGATATACAAAGATAAGAAATCTTAAGTCTATGTGATATACTACAAAAAATATATATGAGAGCTTAATGTTCTTTTCAGTTCTTGTTGTCCGTGTTATTAAATCTTGTTATCTTCCTTAAAAAATCCAGCTCCTTAAATAGAGGCCACAAAAGAGTCGTTGGAAGATGACTTGCATAAGTGTCTTTGCTAATAAATAGTTTTCAAGAGAGAGACGTTGGAAGTTAGTACTGTGAAGATCTTTATCTTTTGAGTAAAAGCTTTACCCACAACGTCTTTCTCAAACATGGCGACCACAAGGATGTTGGCGCAAACTAAGAGGCCGTCTCAAAATACCTTGAGCCTTGCACTAGGAAACTCTAGTTGACTTTCTCCATAATATTCTTTTGGTAAGATATGACTGCTTTGCACACAGAGTACATACCAGAGGCGCAATACTTTGTTTCCCAGGTCATCAAAATCTGATCTGTCATCAGAAGTTGAGATTCCAAGTGCCGAGACATCAGATTATGATCCTTTAGAATCTGAGTCATTTTCTTCTCTTTATAAGTTATTTAACAGGGTCTGAACCAAGTTAAATTTGAGCTTATGATCCTGCACGCTTAAAAAAAATATCAGTATACCCAATTGTTCTTTAAGTACTTTGTTATCATCAAAATTCAAGGAGTATGAACAAATTTTATTCTAACAATCTCCCCCTTTTTGATGATGACAAACAAATATATTTAAGAATAATGGTTGGTTTGTTTAACTAACTTGTCAACATTAGAGTCCGAGTTTTGTAAGCTTCCCTTGAATCTAGCCCAAAGATTGAGTTTTGTAAGCTCCCCTAAGCCCTATCCAAGTTATTTAAACTTATATTGATAAATAAAATAATTAATCAATAGATTAAAGCACAAGAAAATATATTTTACTTTTCATGGGCTCAGGTGCTTATAAAAACATTCAAGAATTTTTTTATCCTCTTTAAATACTCCAATTTCTCCCGTTTTTGTTATCAACAAAAAATAAAAATAATCAAAAAGAGAGAGAAAAAGATACTGAGAGAAAATAGATAATTAAAGAGTAAAACAAGTTAAGAGTAAAAAACAACATGTTCAAGAACAATAAAAGGCCCAAGAAACCTGATGATGGTCAAGAAAGCAAACCACAAATTCCAAGATGGTCAAAGTGAGATTCTCACAACATAACATAGGTAACAAGACCCAAGAAACATAGTCTTTGATGCAAATTGATCTTTTCCCAAAAACTCCTTTATAAAAGTAGATGTCGAAGCACCTAACCAAATCACATTTTTCACTCAGGTTTTTACTTTTCATCAAGATGGGCAAGCGAAGACCGTTCGTGGCTGAGACGGGAAACTTCAAGAAAGAGATAAGCTAACTGATGAAGAAACATGCCAGGAAGGAAAAATAGAAAGTTGGGGAAGCTGGTGAAGAATGGAAAAACACAAGAAAGAAGGGTTTGAATTGGTTTTTTAAAAAATAAAGCAATAGACACGTTGGTTATCTTGGTTTGTTTGAACTCAAACTACTTCAGTCCACCCGCCAAGGTGATTTTTCCTCTCTCAAATGAGGTCTTAATCCACTAACCAAACTTGATTACACAGACACAATGACAATTGTCAAAGTCTTCTTGAGATTAAAACACAACTCAGCTTTCTCAAGGTATTACACAATAATATAATTGAAAGTGTATGCAAAGATGTTTTCTAGATAAAAAATATCACTATAGTGATGCATTACACAATTGAAAAGCACAAGATAAAAAGGTAATGAGATTTCTCTTTTTCAGTGCGCAGTAATGTTGTGTCCGATTTCTCCTTCACGTCTTCTTTATATAGGCGATGTATGAGAGACATGAGAAGATGCTTTTGGAAGGTTGATAAATAGTAGTTAATGTTCTTTCCAAACATAGAGATTCTTGTCTTGATTCAGCCGTTACTTTTGATTTGCAATGAATAAAATGTAATGCTTCAGAATATTCCTTCTTTGAATTATATCAGCAGATGGAGTTACCGTTGAGACTTCTTTAGTTCTTTCCAGAACTTTACTTTATCAGAATATTAGAGTTTGTTTAATTGTTGGCAGCGTTAGTGCATTCAGAAGTTGTAACATTATAACTTTTTTCATTTAAGCGTGTCATATGAATTTGCTTCTAAGTGCTGAACCAGAGCTTCATAAATGTAACTCTCTCATCTTCTATGCTTCTTTCATCAGAGTTTCCCTGCATATTAAAATACTTTATTAGAGAGCATATTTGTTCTTTATAAATAACATGTGTTTGTTATCATCAAAACTCTTATAAGAATGTAGAACCAAACTATATTCTAACAATCTCCCCCGTTTTTGATGATGAAAAAAACTTGTATATTTTGATGAAATACTTAAGAGCATAAAGAATTAAAGTCTCCCCCTGAGTTGGATACTCAGATAAAGAAAAAAATACTTTCCTGAAGATGTTCTAATCAGAGCTTTGAATGAGGTTTTTGATGTGTCCACAACATAAGTTACTTTCAATAGATTTTTCATGTTCGCTTTCAGAGGATAAAAAAATAGAAGTTATGATATTCAAAATGTTTGAGACCGAGTCTCGATACTGTTATATTCAAAATGTCTTACGTTCTCCCCCTTTTTTGTCAAGAATAAAAAAGCAATAAAAACACGTAAATAGTAAAGTGCATTTTGTATTCAAAAGAGGATTAAGATAAATAGAAGGAGGTGGATAACCAGAAGATTGAAATAAGAAACAAAAATAGGAACAATTTTTCAGAACTAAGGTTGAGGAGGTGGAAGTCGTGTGAACAAGACTTCCAATAAACTCTTGATCTGACTGTTCGATTCCTCTTGTTTCCTAAGCATCCTCTTAATTTCCTTGCTAGTTTCATACTGTTTGTCCAACCTTTCCTTAAACACAACACTTTCTTTCTTCAAATCCTCCAGTGTCTTTAACATAAGAAAAAATGATGTTGTTTCAGCAGAAGAGACCATATTCTCAAAACTTACTGCAACTGATTCTTACTCGGGAGTTTCTGAAGGTGGAGAAGAAACTTAGAAGGGGGGGGGGGGTTGAATAAGTGACTCTTTTTCTTTTCAAAACAAATCTCAACAATAAAGGAAAGACAAGGTTATTTTTATCCTGGTTCGTTTGAACTCAAACTACTCCAGTCCACCCGCCAAGGTGATTTCGCCTTTATCAACAAGGACTTAATCCATTATAATCAACTGATTACAATCACACAACAATTGTTGTGACTAAAAATTCACAAGTAACCTTACAAGTGACTAACACCACTAAGACTTAACTAGTCCTAGTCTACTTGAGAATTCTGACCAACCTTGGTCTCTCAAGGAACAATTACAAGACACAAATCTTTACGGATAGTGAAACAAAGTTTGCTTCTAATCAAGCTATATCACAACTGTGATTTTTTACTAAGAATATTATAGCACAAAGTATGAATAATGTTTGTGAGCCCAAAATGTTTTGTGTTGCTTTTGCTTCTTTTGAATTTGTTCAGTTCTATTCAGAACTTCAGGTGTTCAAACTTTCAGCGTTTCAGCAATTGTACGTTTGTGCATTGGAACCGTAGTGGGCTTGTAATAAATGTCCTTCTATATATAGTAAGAACAAAATGACTGTTGATGCCTTTAAAAAGTGGAGAGCATTAAATGCTTGCGTGTTTCTTTGCACTATTCCATTTTCCAAGAAACTAGCTTAGACACTTGAGTGCTTGTAGCCGTCTTTGCATTAATGAGAAAATGACACTTGTAAGAACATGTTTCCTGAAGCTTGACAAGACAATTTGGCTTTAACGTTCTTTCAGAACTTGCTTCAACGTATTGAATTCAGAACATGCTTTACTCATCTTCTAAGCAGTGCTTTGCTTGCTAAGAACTTTATCAGCGCTTGCTTTCAAATAACTTATGAACAACACTTGCTTTCAAGTAATCTTCTGAACAAGGAATCCTGCTAAGTCTTAGAAGATGCATTTAAAAATAATTGTCTTACCAGAGTCAGCAACAGCAGTTGCACTTAAAGCAAATAGTTCTTTCATCAAAGAACTTCATTAATTTTTAGCTCAGCACATCAAAATGCTTCTGTCAGAACATTATCTGAAACATTTAAATACGTTCATCAGAGTATAAATTATCTAAAATATAATTTATTGTTATCATCAAAACTCTGAGATAGATCAAAACTAATCTTGTTCTAACAGTTTCTTCGACTGCCTTGCATTTATCTTGAAACATGACCAGAGGAAGAGGTTCAGGAGACGGTTCATTAAACTCTGATGTATGAGGGGCTTCCCAAGGGGTGTTATCTAGAAGAAGTAGGGGTTTCTTTTCCCAGTGTCTCAGAACTTGATCCTTGAAAATATTCAAGCGATCGCAGAAGTTCAGTTGAGCTATTTCATAGCTAATCTCCTTTAACTTCAGAGATTTAGAGTTAAACCATTTTCTGAACTGATTCCAATGAGAATCAGAAGCAGCTGGATTGAGATTCTCCATGCAAGCTAGCTTTAGAGAGTTAAACCATTCATGTATTTCTATTTCAAAAATCAACAAAGATTTTCCAACATCTGCTTTGGAGATTTTTGGTTTTGATTTTGGAACAACAATTTTCTGAGAGCTTGTGACGAGATTGTCCCAAGCTTCTAAATTAATGATTGTTCTAAGGCGATCTCCTGGGCAGTTATTTGGAGTGGGAGAGTCAAGAAGGATTATAGGTGAATTTGGTGGTGTTAAAAGATAAGGAGATAGAATATCTAGGATGGAGAAGGTTTGTGAAGTTTAAGGGATTGTTGGTGGTTGAGAAACCATGAGAGGGAAAGTGATGCCAGGGATGGATGTTGTGGTATCATAATCAAAATTTGGATTTTTTGGTTTGGAGAGCTTCAAACAATGGATCAAATTGATCAATATCAGAGAGAACTTGTGCAAGTTCTGGCTGAGGCTGATCAAAAAGGGTAGAAGATGGATTGTTCAGAGGATTATTTAGAGGTATTGAAGTGTCAATGTCTAGGTCAAAATCATCAAAGGTTTGAGGAGATAGATCTTCTGTAGGCTTTGGATATGAGGGGTTTTCAGATGTTGATAAAAATACCGATTCAATGACAGAAACAAAAGACGAATTACCTTTCTTTTTGGAAGCTTTAGGGGTCTTCTGAGAAGTTCCTTCTCCAACTGATTTCCTTTTTCTTGATTTTTTGGGAGCAACTTATAGAGGTTGTTGCCTTAGATCAAGAATGTTCACATCTGGAATCATACTGTCACTCTTGCAGGCTTCCAGATACTTGAGAATAATTTCTAGAGAAGAATCTGCTTGAGTGAAGAGAGGAAAATCCTTTAGAGGCACTCTTCGGATGGCGATAACTTCCTTGGTGGTGATTGTTGGATCCTTATTAATAGTTTCAATAATCTTTATCTTCTTCAGATTCTTGGCGTTGAGAGGTTTACCAACACAAGCTTCCATATCACTAGCTTGTTGAGTCTCAGTCAGATGTTCTATCAGTCTGTTTTCTATTAGAATATCTAAAATGAGTCTTCCCAGAGGGATCCAATCTCTCTTTGTTCTTTCTTCTTCTCTTGTTTCTTTTACACTAGTCTTCAGATGGTTGAACAAAATATGTGGAAGATAACTTTTGCTTTGGTGGTGATGAAGTACAGAAGGTACTGCTGATCAATGTTGATGTAGTATGGAGAACTGATAGGCTTCTTGTGGTTGGTGCATCCCAAAATTATTTTGGACCAAATTCTGAGGTAATCCTTCAGATCTTTGATTTTGTTGGATGGTTGGCCAGAAGTAAATATTTCCTTTGAGACCTTGGTTAAGTTAGAAATTTCGTATGGCATGTCACTGTATCGAATACCATTGTTGTCATGACCTATGAGTTTCCCAATGAGATCTTCAATGATGATGATTTTCTTTCCCATAATGTAGGATGTTACCTGATGGTTTGAAGTTGTGGCATGAATCCATAATTCTTTCACAAGTTTTTGAAACAATGGACCTATGAGGCGATCAAAATACTTCGTCTAACCTTGGAACTCAACATCAGGGATTAAATCATACCCATTTTCCTTCATGCTTACGAAATCAATAATAAGCTCACAATGAACTTCCATAGAATCAATGAGTGTGAGGAGAGTTCTTGAAGGTTCGATGTACTTTTCTTCATTTGAGGAAGAAGAACCAAGAATAGTTTGAGAAACTTGAGGAATTTGATGAGATGAAGCCATTTGTTCACACAGACTCTTTTAGGGTTTTTGAAAGATGAATAATTTGAAGAGAGAAAAGTGAGTGAGATTGGAAGTGTTATAGTGTTTGTGAAAAGAGTTAAGTATATATAGGCAACAGAAAAAATAGCAGTTTTAATTAAAAATAAAAGGAATTAAAAGGAAATGATTATGAGCATTTAATTATTCTTGAAAAGAGGGATATCTTGAAGATATGGAACAATTACCGATTTGACTCGAGTCTCAATGCATCAACTCAACCGTTTCACTCCCTTCAGAATCTGAACACGTGTTCAACCTTAGAAGGCGACCTTGTGTTTATAGTTGATAGATGTTGGTGTTGTGAACTGCTTGCTTCTATCTTAGAAATTATCCGTTTTTGGAGAATGTTCAGATCTTTTAGATATATTCTGATACAACTTTCCTTCTTACTTCTGAAGAACTATTGATCAGATGTTCATACAGAGAAAATTAAAGCATAAAGTTATGAGAGTTTAAATATACAGAAACAATATTATCATTCTGGGCATAATTTCATACTGAGATGATTCAGAATGAAATTAAATCTATCTTCAGAAAGAGGTTTAGTGAAGACATCAGCCTATTGATGGTCTGTGTCTATAAATTTTAAAGAGAGAATTCCTTTATGAATATAGTCCCTAATAAAATGATGTTTAATTTCCATATGTTTATCCATAGAATGTAAAATAGGATTTTTTGAAAGACAAATAGAAGAAGTGTTATCACAGAGGATATGAATGTTACTCTCATATATGTTAAAGTCTTCAAGCTGACTCTTCATTTAGAGCATCTATGTGCTGCATGCAGCAGCTGCTATATATTCATCTTCAGCAGTTGACAGTGCAATGGTGGATTGTCTTTTGTTAGACCACGAGATTAGATTGTCTCCCAGAAATTGGCAGCTTCCAGAAGTACCTTTTCTTTCTATTTTGTCTCTGGAAAATTCAGCATCACAGTACCCTACTCATTTACATTCTCTTGATTTTCTATAACAAAGACCAAGATTAGTAGTACCTTTCAGATACTTAAAAATTCACTTAACTGCTGTTAAGTGAGATTTTCTAGGATCTGATTGAAATTTAGCACAGAGACACACACTATACAGAATATCAGGTCTTAAAGCTGTTAAATATAAGAGAGAACCAATCATAGCTCTGTAGAGCTTCTGTTATACTTTATTACTTAACTGTTCCCTTCCATAATACATGTGGGATGTGTTGTACCCCAAAATTTTCCCTCTCTTTTTTCAAGACATTTTCTCACAAGGATTTTCAAAAGTTCAAGTTTGCACAAGTATAATTGGATTTTTGATGCCCCATATAGTTTCCATGGATCATATTGGGTCTTCAAGCATCAAATCGAAAAAGAGCAAGCTTACTTCGATTTCCCAAGCTTCGATTGGACTTTGGCCTCCTTCAAGCTTGCTTCGATTTCCCAAGCTTCGACTGGACTTTGACCTTCTTCAAGCTTACTTCGATTTCCCAAGCTTCGACTGGACTCTGGCCTCCTTCAAGCTTGCTTTAATTTCCCAAGCTTCAACTGGACTTTGGCCTCCTTCAAGCTTGCTTCGATCTCCCAAGCTTTGACTGGACTTTATCCTCCTTCAAGCTTGCTTCAATTTCACAAAGCTTCGACTGGGCATTGGCTATCTTCATGCTTGCTTCGATTCACAAGGCAAGGGATTCCCTCATGCTAGAAGCCACAAGGCAATGGCTTCCCTCATGCTAGAATCCACAAGGCAATGTCTTCCTTCCTGCTAGCATCCATAAGGCAAGGGCTTCCCTCATGCTAGCATCTAAAGGACTTTGGCTTCCTTCATGCTTGCTTCGATTCCACCTTTAAACCCTTCAACACAAATAGTTTCTACACTATGACACATAACTGGTGGATTCGAAGAACATACAAAAGGCCTATTCAAAGAACATGAATTTGGTGGATTCGAAGAACACATATTTGGTGGCCAATTCGAAGAACGTGAATTTGGTGGATTAGAAGAACCTACATTTGGTGGTCCATTCGAAGGACATACCATTGGTCTATTCGAAGGACATACAATGGGTCCATTCGAAGAACATACAATTGGTGTTTTGTCTTTTGATGAGTCTGGTCAAAGGCTGCTGAACAAAGTCCTATATGATGCCAAGCCTAAGTCTGCTGTACTACTATGAAACAATCCTGCACCAAGCTACCACAACACTCCAAAACTGCTGCAAAGCAGTCACGCTATGCTGCTCCTAATTTGCACCAAACTAGTATATGAGAGCTGCACCTCAAAAGCTATGGAAATAACCTACCCAAATTGTTCAAATTCCATTTGTTCCCCCCCCCCCCCCCAAATCTCAGCCAAACTCTTCTATAAATAAGATGTTTCACAACACATCTAAGGGGTGGCTTTTGAGTGGCTGGAGAGAGATTTGTTGGCAAGGAAAAGATATGAGAGAAAATTCAAAACACTTCTAAACCCAGAACCAAAAAACCCACACCTTTGTTTCTTTTCATTCAAACCCATAATCAACATAAACAACATCTCTTTTCTTTTCTTTCAAACCCAAGAGTATTCGAAGGAAGCAACTCAAGTCCAAAAAACACCAACTCTAGATTCAAGGTAAGTCTTTCTGATTTTAAACCTTTCGTTTCAAGCATGTAAATAACCTTTTATTTATTTTTCGTTTCTAACCTTTCGTTTGTTTTCTTTTCTTGTCCAAATATATGTTAAAGACTAACCTGTACAGACCATGAAACAATATTAGCATGGCTTCGACCCATACTGCTATCCAGTCCCAAACGAAAGAAAACAGAAAAAGGTGTGTGAATCGAAGGGTGTATGCTTCAATACACACTGATTTGCCGGCCCAAACGAAAGGAAAGGGTGTGTGAATCGAAGGATGTATGCTTCGATACACACTGACTTACAATCCCAAACGAAAGAAGAAAAAAAGGGTGTGAATCGAAGGACACATGCTTTGATCCAAGATTTCTTTTCTTTCTCTCTTTTGCATTATTTTGGTTTTTATATTTTTCTATATATTTTCTTTCGTTGCTATTCAATATGGTTTTAATAATTATGACTTTTATTACTTTCCAAACCCCATTTCTAAATGTATATACCCCATCCCCAAAATATGTAATAGCGTAGGACATTTATTTTTCCACAATTTACCGCTTTTATATGAAATGCTAGTAATTAGGTTGTGTATGGTAAGATAAAATCAACCCTTAGAAAACCCTAATTTCAAAGATAAAAATGCATGCAATCAAACACACTATTCACACATGTGCACCTCTAGGGTAATCTCGCTTGTTGCCTCAGAAAATAGTCATGTCCCTCGAACATGGGTGTTTTAGCAAAGACCCTCAATAAAAAAGATCGTAGTCCCTCGATGTCCCTCGATGTTGCCTTCGGTAAAAGATATAGTCCCTTACTAAAATTGCTAAAACGTCTCATAAATTGCCTTCTATGACTATACGATGACCCATACCCATCCCTTCACATCCAACGATGGGGCTTCTTACCAATCAATGGTAAGGTAGCAACATCTAAAGAAGGAGGAAAAGAACATAGACCTTTTGAGTAGGTAGGACGCTCGTAGTTGCTTTCTCACTAAAACAAAAAAAACCATTTCCACACTTACACTTTCAAAAAACATCTTCAAAAAATAAACATCTCTTTCAACTATTTTCAAAACCAACACTTTGTATGCATTATTATAGAGACGGGAATCATTATAAAGTTTTCTGCAACAAAGGCGTTTTCAAAATATTTTCAAAATTACACCCATCACAAAACACATTTCAAACAAAGCATTTTTCAAGTGATCTAGCAAGCAACTAAGAGCCCGTAGATAACTATGGATGAAAAGGGTGCTAACACCTTCCCTTTTCATAACCTACCCCCGAACTCAAGAAAAAATCTCAAAGGTATTTCCTATTCTTTTCACCCTTTCCTTTATTGGATAAAAGAAAAGTTGGCGGCGACTCTTTCTATCTGCAAAAATTGCAATCAAACGGAAAACACCCAAGTCAGTTCTCCCATCGTATTACAGAACTGGAGACTCTTCTGGAGAATAGAAAACTTAAAAGTGGTGTTATCTTAGGGCTAGATCACCTTTAAATTGATTTCTTTGTTTAACTTGATTGCTTTACATTATGGGTCCTTGTTTGGGTTTTGTTTTGATCCTACACCCGGATCCGGGGCCCCTTTTAGGTAAGTAGCAATAGATCGTGGGGACTGTATGGGGTATACCGACATGGTTGAAGCGATAGCTACGTTAGTGTGACACATTTGTTGGTACCGGTAGCCCTTGAGTAGTCAAGGAGAATACGAAGCTGCTGTGTGTTGTCATGAAGCACTAACCGACCTTAGAACCTTTAATTGAACAACTTGTCCATTAGGAAGTAGTGAGATAGTCGGCTTTGGTGCAGTCCGAAGTTGGTTGATACTCGATGCTACACTCATTGAGATCTGACTTTTGGGATATTTTGGTCGCCAATAAAGAGGCTTGTGCTGAAACAATGCCCAATGAAGAAAGATCAATGATATTGAGATCCCCTAGAACCCGATTACTTTCTAGGACAAGTTAAGCCAACTAAACTTCAAGAGGATACTTACCTATGAACCCCATGCAAGCCTAAACCTAAGGAATTGTGTGCTTCGTTTGTATATGATTATTTTTACATAAAGACTTGTTTGCTTTGTTCACCTGTACATAACATCATAACATCATAACATCATACCATATCATTTCCACTGACCATTTCAAGGATCTCAAGGGCCTGTGATGCAGGGACATGATGAACCAGACATCCATCAAGGGGCAAGAGGATTTATTTTCCTCTAACCAAACACCTTCAAAGACCAAAACATGATAACTTGAGTCAAGGGATATGACCCACTTGACATGGTGAGCTTGATTCTCGTGGAAGGACATTCAACGATACGAAGTTCTCCAATTAAATCTGTGATCAAAGTTCAACTTTTAACATCTTCTTGTGTTTACCCCGCGAGATCTTTGAAAATATTGCATCCACATACCATGCATCATATCATGACAGGTTTTCCCCACACGGGTTTCTCATCTACTTACTGTTTATTTTAGTAGAGATGGCTCTAGAGCAAACAATGAAGGATATTCAAGGACAAAATGCTCAATTCCAACAGATGTTCCTGGCTTTGGCTAAAGGACAAGAGGACCTGAAGACTCTCATTCTCAAAGACAAGAAGGAAAAGACAAAGAAACCAGTGGGTGTCCTGAACATGGGAAGGAGACTCAGAGGACTAGCAAAGCGATCTCTAGAATTCGAAACTCCGTCAACTGAGGGGGAAAATCAGACAAAAGAAGGGGACCACAGTATGGGATCTAACAAAGAAGAGGCTGACTATGCTGAAGAATAATATCCTCCTGCTGATGACAAATGGAGGATCGTCTCAATGCCATGGAAATTCAGAGAGTACCTGGTCTGGATTTTGAAGAATTAGGGTTGGTTTCTAGAGTGGCCATTCCACCAAAGTTCAAGATTCTCGCATTTGCTAAATATGACGGGGTCTCTTGTCCTAAGATGCATCTGAGATCTTATGTCCGCAAGATTCAACCACACACCACTGATCAGAAGTTGTGGGTTCACTATTTCTAAGAGAGCCTATCTGGGACGTAGTTGGAGTGGTTTTACCAATTGGAAGGGACCAATATCCACACCTGGGAGGATCTGGCTGCTCCTTTCTACAAGAAGTACCAATACAACACTGATCTTGTACCAACTCGTGTGCAGTTGAAGAATATGACCACGGGTTCCAACGAGGGCTTCAAAGAATACGCCCAAAAATGGAGAGACCGGGAAGGCAGGGTGCAGCCACCCCTAACTGACAGGGAGCTGATTAATATCTTTATGGGTACTTTGTCAAGCCCATTTTCAACCATCTGATCGGAAGCTCTTCAGCTAGGTTCACCGAGCTAATACTGATAGGCGAAAGAGTAGAAGCTGGCATCAAGAGAGGTAAAATACAAAGGGGTGCATCTTAAAATGTAGGGAAGTAACCTTTCAATGGGAAGAAAGAGTCTAATACTGTGTACAACCAGAAGGGTCATAACAAGAGTAACCACAACCAATGTGTGGGGGCAGTCCTGATCTCTAATCCTACGACTGTGCAATAATGTCAATAGGGGAATCAGCAAAGGCAAGACGAGCCCAAGAGACAGTTTACCAAAAACAACATGCCATTGTCTCAAGCATTGTAACACATGTTGGGGATCAATCTGATTATGTTGATAGGACCTCATCCAAACCCCAAAACTTCTTCTCCTAAATACATTCCTGATGTAAGATGTGCCTATCACTCCAGCAGTCCTGGGCATGATACTAACGATTGTTGGGTGCTGAAATACAAGATTTAAAATATGATTGACGCCAAGGAGATTGAGTTCGGTCCTCCTGAGACTCCTAATATGATCACTGCACCCATGCCAAATCATTGAGAGTGTCCAAGTTCATTTTTAATTTTGAATTGTAATTTCTTTTGTTTGTTCAAACGCTTATCTGTTATGTAAAAATTTGTTTTCATTAATGCATTTCATATGTTTGTGTTGAATTAATCTATTCGTTTTCATTATATTCAAACTGTGCTTCTTGTGATATTCAACTCTCGTTAAAAGTTACAAGCTTTTAGAGGGAGGATGACGAAAACAATACCATGATTTCATACAGTATGCTTTTGAATAGACTTTGCTGACAATGTACAAACGTTCTTTCAATTCCTAAACACTGGAGTTATAAGGAGGATAATCACTAGTCAACCCCTTTGAGCCAAAGAAGTAAGAGTTTTCTTTTTCACATAAATTGAAACCTTTAATAAAAACCTGGGGCAATGTTAGTATCTCAATTAATTCAAATGCGCGTTAGGCGTAAGCTTTCACTTCGTACATAATGAATGACATAAAAAACCTCCTTCTGAATCAAAAGACGGAAATGGTTCCCCATAAGATAGGTAGTCATTGTCTCTCAAGAGAAAAGCCCACTAGGTCAAAACCTATGAAGGAGACTTAAGGAAAACTGGGGCACCCCGCTGGCTGTAATCTCAAAACAAGAACAGTCAGGAAAAAATTAGGAGAGGGCGTTACAAATCCTCAACAACAGAAAAATGTTGCAAAAATGACTCCCTTCATGAACAAACTTAACTTGTCTGAATCATCACAAAAACGTCATTACAGACTCAATTGGAATTCAAAATGCACAATTAACTAAGTATAAGGCTGGAGAACATCATGAAGAACGGGAGGATACAAATAAACTTTGAGCCTTATCCTTTGTTTCTTAAAACCATGAATCAGGCCACGTTACAACCCCTTAAAAGTTCTAATTAAAGCATGGGTTAGTTCGAAAGCATACTGTCACAAAAGGTATCCTGACTCCTGTAAGGCTTATTGTAAATCCTGAGTTGAAATCATATTCTTACAAAACTCTTTTATTTGTAAAAACTACATTTTCAAAACTTCAAGACAAACATAAACTTTGCATTGTTTGAATACCACTGTTTGCATAGAGTTATTTGTTTGACAATAAAAAAATTCACACGATGAATATTCAATGAACGAAACTCTCAATAAACAGATTCACTTCAAATGGAAAAACACTTCCAATGACAAACTCTCCCTAACCAAGGGGGCATGACATGTTATTGTCCAACTCATCAGTGGCAGTCAAGTCAAGATTCCAAGAAATATCTCATAGCCAGGGGCAGGTCTGCGTCTGAATCATTGGGGGCATTGAACATGACTTTCATCAAAGGGGCACGTACAGTCAAGCAAAATTTTTCTGGAAGTAACTATAACACTTACTACTATGGACAATGACAAATCCCCACAAAGTCTCTTTCATAAGGTGATCCCCGTTGAAGTCGCCAGAGCCACCTCTATAAGGTTATCCTCACAGAATAATCTTCATGGATAAGGGTACAAATCCTATAAGGCCAAATTCATGGATATACCCATAAAGATTAGATCCATGCAATTACCAGTCAGAGTTTCAACCTCCGGAAAACCTCTCCCCAGCTGAATTAGTCTTAAGAGGAAGCCTTAAGGAGTTCTGCCAGAAGAAAACACTTCCCCAGCAGATTGACTATGAATCGTCCAGACCAATACAAATCAACAGACAAAACCCTTTAATCCTGGTAGAGTCATTGATATCCCCAAAGTTACTAAAACATGGACCCGACCAGATATTTGTTTAACTTCTTTAAATCACTGACAAAACTCCTCTTCCCAAGTAAAGTTTTGCCACTATCCCCAGTGAGTTGCTGCAAAGCCTAAAATCCGATCAGATAACAGTTAACTTCTTTATTCCCAACAAGTTGTTAACTTCCATTCTCTCCAATCAAGGGTATAACTCCTCAGTAGAGTAACTGACAACTAAAACTCCTGAACTCTTTTCCCCAAGCAAAAATCAACACTCTACACAAAGATTTCTCAAGCCAAAGCCAATCTTCCCCAACATATTTTTCCTCAAACAACAAAACAGGAATCCCCAGTGGAAACGTTCTAAGCAAGGTTTGAAGATGTGCATACTCTTCATCCCCAACAACAGTCCGGGATTTAACTTCCCAAAGCTCCCCAAAATTTGTCAAGTATTTATTTTCCGAAGCAAAGATACATTTCAATAAATATTTCATTCATACATCATATTACATACATGATAAATGTATACAACATAATCTCATTTATTTTGAGAACATCATCAAGCCATACATACATCTTCATGCAACTAACCCTCTTCATTGCAATAAAAGTTAATCAACAAAAGTCCTATTTTGGAAAATATCACAACCATTTCTCAAAAGGTCAGAGATTAATTCTTGAAACAAGCCAGGGCAACTATCTCTACAACCAACAAAAAGTGGATTCCAGATTAATACCTGAAATAAGACAAGACAACTATTTATGAACAACCGATTGTAGATTAATACATGAAACAAGACAAGACAACTATCTACATGAGCAGATTGAAGATTAACTCCCGAAACAAGCCGAGGAAATTATCTTTCTTTCTCAAATAGGTCAGAGATTAATTCCTGAAACAAGCAAGGGCAACTATCTACACGACCAGCTGAAGCAGCCCTATCCATGCTCCTTCTCTCATAATTTCCAGATGCAGTTTCACACAGACTCATCCTGAAGCAACCCTACCCAGGTTCCTTCTTATAATTTCCAGATGCAGTTTCACACTGACTCATCCTGAAGCAACCTTACCCAGGTTCCTTCATAATTTCCAAATGCATTTTCACACGAACTCATCCCGAAGCATCCCTACACAGGTTCCTTCTCATGAATTTTCAGATATAGTCCCACACGGATTCATCCTGAAGCATTCTTACACGGATTCCTTCTAATACATTTTCAAACACGGCTTAACGCGGGTCCATTCCAACATGTCATTCAGAATTAAATCAACCAAAGATTTATTCTGATACTTCTCCCAGTCACCGTCAAGCTTATACTTAGTCTTTATTCCTATCAACAATCACCTTTGGATGACATCTATAAGCCCATCTCCGACAACTCTCCATCATCTCTCCAAATGGCATCTTTAAGCCCATTCCCTATACAATCAACTTACACAGGGTCGAGTGCAAATTTCTGGGCACTCTAGTGTTCAATTATCTTCTACCTTCAAGCTACAAATGATGATTTGCCATCCTCGCTTTCCAGGTTTAAGAAGATTGAACAGGGGCAGCTGTTGTACCCCAAAATTTTCCCTCTCTCTTTTCAAGACATTTTCTCACAAGGATTTTCAAAAGTTTAACTTTGCACAAGTACAATTGGATTTTTGATGCCCCATATAGGTTCCATGGATCATATTGGGCCTTCAAGCATCAAATCAAAGAAGAGCAAGCTTGCTTTAATTTCCCAAGCTTCGACTGGACTTTGGCCTCCTTCAAGCTTGCTTCAATTTCCCAAGCTTCGACTGGACTTTGGCGTCCTTCAAGCTTACCTCGATTTCCCAAGCTTCGACTGAACTTTGGCCTCCTTCAAGCTTGCTTAGATTTCCCAAGCTTTGACTGGACTTTTTCCTCCTTCAAGCTTGCTTAAATTTCCCAAGCTTCGACTGGACTTTAGCCTCCTTCAAGCTTGCTTCAATTTCACAAAGCTTCGACTGGGAATTGGCTATCTTCATGCTTGCTTTGATTCACAAGGCAAGGGCTTACCTCATGCTAGCAGCCACAAGGAAATGGATTACCTCATGCTAGCATCCACAAGGAAATGGTTTCTGTGATACGGTGGCAAAACTGACTGTTATACTGGTTTTGCATTTGTTTTCGCAAATGTTATGGTAAGAAAGAGTCACCACCAACCTTTTTTTAATCCAAATTAAGGAAATGGTGAAAAGAACAGAAAAAGACGTTTTCAAGAATTTTATGAGTAATGGAGGTAGATTATGGAAAGGGAAGGTGTTAGCACCCTTTCCACCTGTAGTTTTCTATGGGTTCTTAGATGCTTAGCTCATTTTGTAAATACCTTGTGCTTTGTGTTTTTGAAAAATGGTTTGAAAATGCCTTAGTACGGCGATTTTCTCTATGATAACTCTTGTATCAGTCCTCAAGAGTGTTGATAAAACAAATGTTTTTGAAAGTTGTTTTTTTAAAACGTGTATGTGGAAAAATGGTTTAGTTTTGAGAAAGCATCTATGAACTATCTACTTTACTCGAAAGGTCGTTCTTTTCCTCTTTTCCTTTAGACACTTCTATCCTACTATTAGTGAGTAGGTAGCCCTAGTCGTTGAATGTTTGAGGGATAGGCGTAGGGTCGTTGTTATGGTCATTGAAGGCAACATGTAGGGATACCTTTAGGAATTTGAAGGGACGTCATCATATATTCGTAGGCAACATCGAATGACAAGATCATATACTGTAGGCAACTTCGAGGGACATCGAGGGACTTGATATTTTATGATGATTTATACCGAGGGTCTTTTCTAATGGTATCCCTACGTTTGAGGGACATGACCATTGTTTTCCGAGGCAACGAGAGAGGTTACCCTAGAGGTGCAAGTGTGAGAAGTGTGTTCAATTCAGTTATATTTATCTTGAAATTAGGGTTTTCTACTGTTTCTTTTTAGATCTTGCCATACATACCTAATTACTAGCAGTTAAATATATACAAGTTTACAAGAAATATAAAGGCGAGAAATAAAGTTCCTACGCTATTACAGGGCTTTGGTGTAGTTACATAAATAATGAAACTGCGAGAATTTAAACTATGACTATTACAATTATTACGCGACCTATACAATTTGTCTAATAAATATAAATATCAAATGAATAGAAATAAAAATAAGAAAAATGTTAAGAAAATAATTAAAACCTAAGATTTTAAGTGTTAGAAAATATATATTTTTGGTATTTTTGGTTTGGAAAATATAAAAGTGTGAATTAATAATTAAAAACCTAACTCTGATTAATTTACAAGTTAATTATGAAATAAAATCAATATTGATTAAATCAAAACAACTTTTATGTCAAAAATTATTTTAATTAATTAAAATCCTAAAACTAATATTTAATGATTTTTTTGTGATTTTATATGTTAATTAAATTAATGATAGAAAACAAATTAAGTGAAAAATAAATAAATGAAAAGGGTTAGAAAAGAAAATAGTCAAAAAAGTGAAAAATGCATGAGGTGGGTGTAAAACCCATTCCCCTTGGGTCATAGTCAGGCGCCTCATCCACCAAGCCAAGCTATTGTTTGTGATTCAAACCTGTTCTACGTAACAACATGAACTCATTTGGGCAGTTAATAAACATTAGCAATGCATGAAATTAATTATATGAATGTTTGAAAGAAAAGCAAATCGGAGAAGATAAGTATGCTTTTGTCAAACATCAATGGCCATGACTTTCAACCTATTCTTACCCTTAGATACCTCAGGAATGATTTTTAATTGATGGCTTGGACTGAAAGTGGATGGATCTTTGGTTTTGACTTTGCCCTAATTTTGATAAAATTTGAGGTTTTTAGAGAGTATTCTTGGGCAGCCAATTTTGTGATCAGTGTATGAGGGTGTTGTGTTTATATAGAGGAGGAATTTAAGTAAAAAATAATGGAAGAAATCTCATGGCATCAATTGCATGATTTGTTTCCAAAATTCATTTGAAAAACTTTCCAAACTTGTGAAAATCTTGTCTTAATGATATTTGCTTAGTTGTCACGATTTTGACAGCTTGCTATGAGCTATTTGGACCCCAAGAAATTCAAATCTTAAGCCTTACATGCCTTGTGCATTAATCTTGAATTTTATTTGATTTAATTTGAGTTTAAATGAACAAAATAAAAATAAATGAAATAAAAATTAAAATAATGTATGGATCGACTTATGGGTTCTTAATCATGTTGTAAACACGTTCAAACCTTAAAACCTAGGCCCATTAGTCCACAAGTTTAATATTTCTCAATTTTCACTTCATGCACTTTCTCAAAAATTGCCCAACTTGTGCAAGCCATAACTTGCTCAATTTTTAGAAATTTAAAGATGTCCCCTATAACCTATATGTTGACTATTTTTTCATTTGGAGAAATTATCTTGATGTAAATGGTCTTGGAAAAAAGTGTCTTTTGTTGACTTTTTGAAAGTGACCTGTAATGTATGAGCTTGTATCTTTCCAATGGTGCATTTATTGAACTTGAGGGATGCGGAGAAGTTATAGGGAATTGGATTCTCTTCAAAATGAGCCTTGGTGGAAAAATTTATGATAAGGTATGAGAAAGTTATGACTGGTCAAAGTTTAGTTGACTTTTCCTATAAAAACCCTAATTAACAATTTTTGACTTTTGATGAATTAGGAGTATTTATTGAGGAATCATGATAAACCATTGATCAAATAATGAATATCACTTAAAAATGTTGATGTTGACCAAAAATCTTGAAGTTTGACTGTATATAGGCCACAATTGACTTTTGACCTAGTATAGTTGATTTTCAGGCATTTGAGCAACTAACTGAGCAAACTTGTAGTGGAATGCATGAAATTTGTCATGGACAATCTTGAAGGCATATTAGAACCATGGAAAACATTTGTGACCTTTGGAGCTTACACATATTGATGAAAAGTGAAACCCTAATTAGAGGTTCATTGCTTAGGAGGAGAGTTTGTCTGATCAATTCTTGGTCAACCTTGAGCAATTGAGGACCTCTAGAAGCATGTCTTGAGTAAAAATGGGAGGGGAAATTTTGGGGTACAACAAATTCCTTCATGCTAGCATCCACAAGGCAAGGGTTTACCTCATGCTAGCATCCACAGAACTTTGGCTTCCTTCATGCTTGCTTCGATTCCACCTTTAAACCCTTCAACGCACATAGTTTCTACACTATGACACACAACTGGTGGATTCGAAGAACATACAAAAGGCCCATTCGAAGAACATGAATTTGGTGGATCTGAAGAACACATATTTGGTGGCCCATTCGAAGAACATGAATTTGTTGGATTCGAAGAACCTACATTTGGTGGTTCATTTGAAGGACATACCATTGGTCTATTCGAAGGACATACAATGGGTCCATTTAAAGAACATACAATTGGTGTTTTGTCTTTTGATGAGTCTGGTCGAAGGCTTCTGAACAAAGTCCTATATGCTGCCAAGCCCAAGTGTGTTGTACTGCTATGAGGCTTTTGAGTGGCTGGAGAGAGATTTGTTGGCAAGGCAAAGAGAGGAGAGAACATTCAAAACACTTCTAAACCCAGAACCAAACTAGATAACATCTCTTTTCTATTCTTTCGAACCCAAGAGTATTCGAAGGTAGCAACTCAAGTCCAAAAAACACCAACTCCAGATTCAAGGTAAGTCTTCTTGACTTTAAACCTTTCATTTCAAGCATGTAAATAACCTTTTGTTTATTTTTCATTTCTACCCTTTTGTTTGTTTTCTTTTCTTGTCCAAATATATGTTAAAGACTAACCTGTACAGACCATGAAATAATACTAGCATGGCTTCGACCCATACCGCTATCCAGTCCCAAACGAAAACAGAAAAAGGTGTGTGAATCAAAGGGTGTATGCTTCGATACACACTGATTTACAGGCCCAAACGAAAGGAAAGGGTGTGTGAATCGAAGGGTGTATGCTTTGATATACACTGACTTACAATCCCAAACAAAAGAAGGAAAAAAGGGTGTGAATCGAAGGACACATGCTTCGATCCAAGATTTCTTTTCTTTCTCTCTTTTGCACTATTTTGGTTTTTATATTTTTCTATATATTTTCTTTCGTTGCTATTCAATATGGTTGTAATAATTAGGATTTTTATTGCTTTCCAAACCCCAATTGTAAATGTATATACCCCATCCCCAAAATATATAATAACGTAGGAAATTTATTTTTCCGCCATTTACCGCTTTTATATACAATGCTAGTAATTAGGTTGTTTATGGTTAGATAAAATAAACCCTTAGAAAACCCTAATTTCAAAGACAAATATACATGCAATCAAACACACTGTTCACACACGTGCATCTCTAGGTTAATCTTGCTTGTTGCCTCAGAAAATAGTCATGTCCTTCGAATATGGGCGTTTTAGCAAAGACCCTCGATAAAAAAAGATCGTAGTCCCTCGATGTTGCCTTCGGTAAATGATCTAGTCTCTTACGAAAATTGCTAAAACGTCTCATAAGTGCCTTCTATGACTATACAGTGACCCACACCCGTCCCTTCACATCCAATGACGGGGCTTCTTACCAATCAATGGTAAGGTAGCAACATCTAAAGGAGGAGGAAAATAAAATAGACCTTTTGAGTAGGTAGGACACTCATAGTTGCTTGCTCACTAAAACAAAAAAAACCATTTTCACACTTACACTTTCAAAAAACAAACATCTCTTTGAACTATTTTCAAAACCAACCCTTTGTATGCATTCTTATAGAGACGAGAATCATTACAAAGTTTGCCAAAACAAAGGAGTTTTCAAAATATTTTCAAACTTACACCCATCACAAAACACAATTCAAACAAAGCATTTTACAAGTGATCTTGCAAGAAACTAAGATTCTCTAGATAACTACGAATGAAAAGGATGCTAACACCTTCCCTTTTGATAATCTACCCCCTGAACTCAAGAAAAAAAATCTCAAAGGTCTTTCCTGTTCTTTTCACCCTTTCCTTTGTTGGATAAAAGAAAATTCGGTGGCGACTCTTGCTATCCTCAACAATTGTGATCAAACACAAAACACCCAAGTCAGTTCTCCCACTGTATTACAAGATGCATAGGAGTTTTGGATGGCTTACATTCTGATAAGTCAAATTTCTTCAGAAGTTCTTTGACATACTTGTTTTGATGAATGTAGGTTCCTTCTAGAGTTTGGTTTATTTGGATACCCAGAAAGAACTTAAGTTCGCCCATCAAGCTCATTTCAAACTCTGCCTGCATAGACTTAACAAATTCTCTTCCCAAAGAGGTTTTATTAGATCCAAAAATTATATCGTCTACGTAAATTTGAAAAACCAAAATGTCATTTTTAAATAGTTTATAGAATAAGGTTCTGTCCACCTTCCCTCTGGTAAAATTATTTTCTAGCAGAAAATTACTCAGTCTTTCATACCAAGCTCTGGGAGCTTGTTTCAGACCATATAGTGATTTCTTAAGTTTATAAACATATTCTGGATGTTTTGTATTTTCAAAGCCAGGGGGTTGGTGCATATAAACTGTTAGAACATAGTTTGATTCTACAACCCTCGTAAGAGTTTTGATGATAACAAACACAAAGAAAAATTATGCACTCTAAAATTATATTCTATTTTCTAGAGTAGTTCTGATGGAATTAGATCAAAAGTTAAGCTACAAGGTTGTTCCTGCTGTGAACGTAGACTATTCTCAGAAATTTATGATGAATAAAGATCATAAGTTGCGCTAAGAGAAATATGTTTTAACTCTGATTACATAACTCTGAAAGTAAGTTTAATGCAACAAACAAGATCTTATGATTCTGACCTTCCAAAGTTCTGAAGCAAGAAGAAAATGGATACCTCAATGATCTGAAGCGTTACAATTCATCAAATCTATATCAAATGCAACGGCTACAAATAGACAAGGATTTTTTATTTGAAGAAAGCACGTTAACTATCATTTATCAAGTTTCCAAATACTCAACTATGCTGCGCCTATTTAAACAAGGGATGAGGATAAATCATTTACGATTTACACAACAATTTTACAACACACTTCAACACTGCTAGCCTTTTTACTCCTCATTCATACTATTCTTTCACCTGTGTAATACATCACAAGACTGTGATACTATTTTGTAAGAAAACATACTGTACACTAATTTATTCATATTTTATTTAATGAATTTCCTTGAGAAAAAGCGGGTTGTGGTTATACTCAAGAAGACTTTGGCAGTAGTCAAAGTAGATTTGTAATCAAGATTGATTAGTGAATTAAGACCTCATTGGAGAGAGGCGAAATCACCTTGGCGGGTGGACTGGAGTAGTTTGAGTTCAAACGAACCAGGATAAATATCATCGTGTTATTTCCATTGTTTTTTAAGATTCCAATTCAACCCCCTTGTGTTTTTACATTCTTCAATTAGAATCAGAGCGCCTGGTTCTGAGTTTAAGCACTTAACCGTGTCAGTAAAAGATCCAAGCTAAGAAAAACACTATGGTGGGACCAAGTCAGAACATCAGTAATGACTACCATGATGAGAAAGACATAATCATCGGCAAACCTCTAATCTTTGATGGAGAGAACTTTGATTACTGGAAAGACAAAATTGAAAGCTTCTTTCTGGCTCATGATGCTGATCTCTGGGATATGGTGATTGACGGGTACATGCACCCTGTTGATGAAAGTGGTCAGAAGATTGATAGAAAAATAATGTCTGATCATCAAAAGCGTGACTTTAGAAATCATCACAAGGCTAGAACTATTCTCTTGAGTGCCATCTCATATTCAGAGTATGAGAAGATCACAAACAAAGAGACAATAAAGAACATGTTTGATTATTTGAGAATGACGCATGAAGGCAACATGCAAGTAAAAGAAACCAAATCCCTTGCGCCCATTCAGAAGTATGAAGCCTTCAAGATGGAAGAAAGTGAAACCATTGAAGCAATGTTCTCAAGATTCCAAATTCTGGTTGCTGGGCTGAAAGTTCTGGACAAAGGGTATTCATCTGTTGATCATGTAAAGAAGATCATCAGAAGTTTACCAAAGAAATGGAGGCCCATGGTCACTGCTCTCAAACTGAAAAAAGATCTTAACAAGATATCTCTAGATGAACTTGTCAGCTCTCTCAGAAGTCATGAGATATAGTTAGAAGATGATGAGCCCCAGAAGCAAGGTAAGCCTTTAGCCCTTAAATCTAACAAAAATATGATTATAAAGTTTTGCAGGCAATGGAAGAAACCTCTGGTGGATCCTCATCAGAAGAAGATGAATTGTCTCTTCTCTCCAGAAGAGTCAATCAGCTGTGGAAGCAGAGGCAAAGGAAGTTCAGAAATTCCAGAAGAACAGGGAATCAAAATGAATCATCTTCTAGATACAGAAAGAATGAATCATCTTCTGGACACAGAAAGTCTGAATCATCTTCTGGGCACAGAAAGTCAAGCAACACAGACATTGTCTGCTACGAGTGCAATGAACAAGGGCACTACAAAAACGATTGTCCAAGGCTTCAGAAGGAGAAACCCCAAAAGAAGTTCTTTAAGGAGAAGAAGAAAAGTCTCATGGTAACATGGGATGACTCAGATACTTCTGAAGAAGACACATAATCAGAAGATGAAAGAGCCAACATTGATCTTATGGCCAACGTGTCAGAAGATACTAAATCATCTGGGTCATGATTAGAATCAGACACTGAAGAGGTATTTCATGACTTTACTGTAAATTTAACTAAAGATGAATTAGGAGAAAGTCCAAGTGAAATTCTTGAAAGATATCAGCAGCTTCGAGTCAAATTCAAGAACCTGAAAAGGGATCTAGTTTCTGACTCTGAAGACACTGAGAATCTGAGATTGGAAAATTCAGAGCTGAAAGAAAAAATTTCAAAACTTGAAAACGATTTACAAAACACTCAGAAGGAAACCATCTCAGAGGTTCCAAGTAACTCTGATAAGATCATAAAGGAATATGATCATAGCTTTCAGAAGTTCCTTGCTAAAAACATAGATAGAAGCAAGATGGCTTCAATGATCTATGGAGTTAGCAGAAATGGCAGAAAAGGTATAGGATACAAAGGTAAAGTATCCCAACCTAAGAAAGTAAAGGACTTAGTTATTAAACGCACTCCTTTGAAATCTCACTTTACCTATGGGCACACACATGACTTAAAATACACCAGTAATGATTTCTCTGCTAAACCAAAATTCAAACAGAATTTTGGTAACACTAACAAACAAGGACCCAAAAAGATATGGGTACCTAAGGATAAAATTGTATATGTAGCAGATATCTTTGACAACAAGACTAAAACACCAATCATGGTACTTGGACTCTGGATGCTCTCGAAACATGACGGGAAGAAAGCATATGTTCCAAAGCCTGGAACTTAAATCTGGAGGCTACATAGGTTTTGGAGGCAATCAGAAAGGGAAGATCATTGGCTCTGGAACTGTTGGTAACGGTAACCTACCTTCTATTAATAATGTTCTATTAGTAGATGGATTAATTCATAACTTGTTATCCATAAGTCAATTAAGTGATAACGGTTATGATATAATCTTTAATCAAAATTCCTGTAAAGCTGTTAGTCAGAAAGATGGATCTATCTTCTTTAATGGAAAGAGAAAGAACAACATTTACAAAATAAAACTTTATGAACTAAAAAGTCAGAACGTAAAATGCCTACTGTTTCTTAACAATGAACAATGGGTCTGGAACAGAAGATTGGGGCATGTTAGTATGAGAAGAATATCTCAGATTAACAAACTCAATCTGATCAGAGGACTTCCTAATCTGAAGTTCAGCTCAGATGCTCTGTGTGAAGCATGTCCGAAAGGCAAGTTTGCAAAACCCCATTTTAAAGCAAAAAAAATTGTTTCTACCTCTAGACCATTAGAACTTATGCACACAGATCTATTTGGACCAGTGAAAACTGCATCCATTAGTGGAGAGAAGTATGGGTTAGTGATCATATATGACTATAGCAGATGGACATGTGTAAAGTTCTTAAGACACAAGGACGACTCACACTCTATGTTTGTTGCTTTCTGTAACCAAGTCCAAAATGATAAAGATCTTAGAATTGTTAAAGTCATAAGTGATCATGGTGGAGAATTTGAAAACAAAAAATTTGAAATATTTTTTAATGAGAATGACATATCTCATGATTTCTCTTGTTCTAGAACTCCTCAACAAAATGGAGTTGTAGAATGAAAGAACAAAACTTTACAAGAATGGTCAGAACCATGATCAACGAGACTAACATTGCTAAGAACTTCTAGGCAGAAGCAATTAACACAACATGTTACATTCAAAATAAAATCTCCATAAGACATATTATGGATAAGACTCCATATGAACTGTGGAAGAACAAAAAACCCAACATTTCGTATTTCCATCCATTTGGATGTATTTGTTTTATGCTTAACACCAAAGAACATCTGAACAAGTTTTATACAACACAGAAACACAAATTGTAGAAGAGTCAATTAGTGTTAGATTTGATGACAAGCTTGACTCTCAAAAGTCAAAGCAAAATGAATCTCTTGCAGATATAGAAGTTCAATTCACAGGTACTGAAGGAGATACATCAAAAGTTCCCAACAAAGACTCACAAACAACATCAGAAGGAAATATCACAAACACTACAACAACATATAAAAAACCTCTCCAGAAAAGACTATCCAAAAGCAGCCTAGCTCATCCTGAAGACAAAATTCTGGGAAAGAAGGAAGATCCAATCAGAACAAGATCCACATTCAGAAATTCTGAAGAATATCTCATGGGATTAGTATATCTGATTGAGCCAACCTCCATTGATGAAGCTCTTCTGGACAATGATTGGATACTGGCTATGCAGGAGGAATTAAATCAATTCACCAGAAATTATGTATGAGATCTGGTTCCCAAACCAAAAGGGTTCAACGTCAATGGAGCGAAATGGGTATTCAGAAACAAGCTGAATGAACAAGGAGAAGTCATCAGAAACAAAGCACAACTAGTTACACAAGGTTATAGTCAGCAAGAGGGGATAGACTATACAAGAAACCTTTGCTCTAATCGCCAGGTTAGAATCTATCAGACTCTTAATTTCCTTCGCTGTAAATAATGGAATCACTCTCTATCAGATGGATGTCAAAAGTGAATTTTAAATGGATACATTAATGAAGAAGTTTATATGCACCAACCCCCTGGTTTTGAAAATTCCAAACATCCAGAATATGTTTTCAAACTAAAGAAATCACTATATGGTATGAAACAAGCTTCCAGAGCTTGGTATGAAAGACTAAGTAACTTTCTATTAGAAAAGGAATTCACCAGAGGGAAAGTGGACACAACCTTATTCTGCAAGTCATTTAAGAATGACATTTTAGTTTTCCAAATTTATGTAGATGATATTATTTTTGGATCTACTAAAGCCTCTATGGGAAGAGAATTTGCTAAGTCTATGCATGCAGAGTTTGAAATGAGCTTGATGGGAGAACTCAAATTATTTCTGGGCATTCAGATCAATCAAATTCCAGAAGGAACCTACATACACCAGAGCAAATACGTCAAAGAACTTCTGAAGAAATTTGACTTATCAGAGTGTAAGCCATCTAAGACTCCAATGCATCCTACATGCATTTTGGAAAAGGAAGAGGTAAGTAAAAAGGTAGAACAAAAGATCTACAGAGGTATGATTGGTTCTCTCTTATATCTTACAGCTTCAAGACCTGACATTCTATACAGTGTATGTTTATGTGCCAGATTCCAATCAGATCCTAGAGAATCTCACTTAACAGCTGTTAAGCGAATTTTCAAGTATCTGAAAGGTACTATTAATCTTGGTTTGTTTTATAGAAAAACCAGTGAATACAATTTAGTAGGGTACTGTGATGCTGACTTCGTTGGAGACAGAGTAGAAAGAAAAAGCACTTCTGGAAGCTGCCAGTTTCTGGGAGAAAATCTGATCTCATGGACCAGCAAGAGGCAATCCACAATTGCATTGTCAACAGCTGAAGCTGAATACATAACAACTGCTGGATGCAGCACACAGATGCTCTTGATGAAGAGTCGGCTTGAAGACTTCAATATATTTGAGAGTAACATTCCTATATTCTGTGATAACACTTCTGTAAAAATAAAATATAACTTTATTAGGGACTATATTAATAAAGGCATCCTTTCCTTAAAATTTATTGACACCGACCATCAATGGGTTGATGTCTTTACTAAACCACTTTCCGAAGATAGGTTTAATTTCATTCTGAAACATCTCAGCATGAAATTATGTCCAGAATAAGAGTTTTATTTATATATTCATTAACCCTCATAACTTTATGTTTTTTTTCATGAACATCTGATCAACAATTCTTTAGAAGTTAGAAGGACAGTTGCATCAGAATCTATCTAAGAAGATCTGAACGGTTCATTTCAAAGATAGAAGCGTGCAATTCACATTATCAACATATGTCATCCTCTCACAAGCGTCATTCTAAGGCTTAACATGCATTCAAATTCTTAAGGGTCTAAAGCTTTGATTGGGTGCATTGAGACGCATGTCATTGGAAACTGTTTCATATCTCCATGCCATCCCCTATTTTCAGGATTCATAAATGCTGTGTAATCATTAATATTTTTCTCTTTCTTGTTAATTAAGTTTTCAAATTGATTATAAATACACATCACTCTCACTCTCACTTCTTCTCGCTTCTATTTCCGCTCTAGTTTTCGTTTGCAAAAACCCTTTTTCAGAAATCTCAAACAGTCAGTGTGAACAATGGCATCATCTTCCAGCGCTAAAAATCTTCAATGTGCTCCTGGTTCATCTTCATCAACTGTAGGACAATACGAAGAACCATCAAGAACCTTACTTACTTCAATTGATTCTCTTGAGGTTCTCTGCAAGCTTATCATTGATTTTGAAAGCATGAAGGAGAATGGGTTTGATCTTACAACTGATGTAGCAATTCAAGGTTGGAACAAGTATTTTGATCGTCTTTTAGGTCCAACGTTCCCAATTTTGGTCAAGGAATTTTGGAGTCATGCAACCTATATAATCACCAAGTAACATCTTATGTAACAGGGAAGAAAGTTGCAATCACTGAAGATCTGATTGCAAAGCTGATTGGTTATAATGGCAGAGGAATCCGTTGCAACGACATGGCTGAGAAATGTTCTGACCTAACAGCCATCTCAAGAGTAATCTTCACTTCTGGGAAGCCATCCAACAAGATTAAAGATCTGAAGGACTACTTCAGAATCTGGGCAAAGATCATTCTGGGTTGTATCAACCACAGGAAGCCAACAAGCTCTCCTGACTACATAAATATTGACCAACAATTTCTGCTATACTTCATTGCGAGGAAGACGAAAATAAACCTTCCTCACTTGCTTTTCAATCATCTGAGAACAAGTGTGAAGGAAACAAGATAAGATGAAAGAACTAAGAGGTATTGGATACCTCTGGGCAGGCTAATTTCAGATATTCTGACTGAGAATAAATTAATAGAGCATCTGACTGAAGCTCAGCAGATAAGCACACTGGAGGCATGTGCTGGAAAACCTCTCAATGCCAAGAACCTGAAAAAGATGAAGATCATTGACAACATTAAGAAGGATCCAACCATTTTTACAAAAGAAGTTATCACATCAAGGAGAACCCATCTGAAAGATTTTCCTCTATTTTCTGAAATTGATGCTTCACAAGAAATAATTGTCAGATATTTAGAAGCATGCAAGAAGGATGGAACGACTCCAGAGTTAAACATTTGTGATCTGCATCAACAAGCTCAAGATGTTGTCATAAAGAAGTCCAGAAAAAGAAAAGCTGCAGGAGAAGGATCTTCTCAGAAGACACCAAAAGCTGCTAAGAAGAAAGGTAACTCTTCTTTTATTTCTATTGTAGAATCAATGGTTTTTCCAACATCTGAAACACACTCCTCCCCAAAACCAATAGAAGATCCCTCACCACAAGCATTTGAAGATTTTGATATAGAATTTGACCCCTCAGTAACTCTAGAAAACATACTAAACGAACCTCACTCTCCCAATCCACATCTTGAACAAAATCAGCCAGAACTTGCTAGAGTTCTTTCTAATATTGATCAATTTGATCCAGATTTTCAAGCTCCTCACATAGAAAATCCAAACTTCCAAACCACTCACCCAGAAAATCCAAACGCTACCCCTTCCCAACCAGAAAATCCATACACATACTCTGATACCACCACACTAATTTCTGGAATAACAGAACCTCTCATGGTTCGATAACCTCTCTCCATCCAAGATATTCCAGAAATTCCATCACCTTACCATTCCACTCCACCAAACACACCTCCATCACCAATCATCATTTCTGATTCTCCTACTTCCTCTCCTAATAATCCTCTAAAAGATCACCTTAGAATAATAATAGACTTAGAAGCGCTGGATCACCTTGCCTCAACCTCTCATAAAATTGCCATTCCCAAACCAAAACCAACTATCACCAAGGCAGATTTTGGTAGAAATTTACTAATTTTTGAAACAGAGATAATTGAATGGGTCAACTCTTTGAAGAAACCAAGCTTAGAAAATCCAAATCCTGCTGCTTCTGATTCTCTCTGGAACCGGTTCAGAAGATGGTTCAACATAGAATCCCAGAAACTGAAGGAATTAAGCTATGAAATGGCCCAACAAAACTTTTGTGATCAGCTGAAGGTTTTCAAGGATCAAGTTCTGAGTCCCTAGGAAAGGAAATCTATTCTTCAGCTGAACAATTCTCCCTGGAAAGAGCACTAACCTTCAGAAGTTGATGAACCATGCTCTGATAGTATTCCTCTGGCAGTTATTCAAGACAAAGGAAAATCAAATGAAGAAGCCACTGAATCAGAAAATGCTACAGAGCATTCTGAGAAACTTGCATCTTCTGTGGATACACCAGCTTCATCTTTGGTTATGAAAACTCTGGAAGAGTTAAAGAAAGAGAATGAAGTGATCAAAGAAAGATTGGACAAGCAAGAAGACACAAGCAAATAAATCAAGGAAATGCTAGGAAAACAAGAGGAATCGAGCACTCAAATTAAGAGCTTGCTGGAAGCGTTGTTCACACGACTTCCCCCTCCTCAATCTTAGTTTTTTAAAACTTGTTTTCTGCATTTATTTTTCTTGTTTTATTTGGCTCTGAAAGTGTTATTGCAATCAAATTTAATATAACTCACCTTTTTGACTCTGGGTATTAATGTTTATATTACTTTTTGATTCCTGACAAAAAGGGGGAGAACGTAAGATATTTCCAATAACAGTATATCGAGACAAAGTCTCAAACATTTTGAAACTTCTCGTTTTTTTTAAAGCAAAACAGGAACAAAACTATGATAAAGATAGAAGGAGATGCATCAAAGTTCTAATCAGAATGAACTTCAGGGAAGTAATTCATCTCCATCTGAGTACTCAACTCAGGGGGAGAATGTCTAATGCTTTATGTTCTGTCTATTTTAATTGAAATATCCTAGTTTTTGTAATCATAAAAAAGGGGGAGATTGTTAGAACATAGTTTGATTCTACAACCCTCGTAAGAGTTTTGATGATAACAAACATAAAGAACAATTATGCACTCTAAAATTATATTCTGTTTTGTAGAGAAGTTCTGATGGAAGTATATCAGAAGTTAAGCTACAAGGCTGTTCCTTCTGTGAACTTAGACTATTCCCAGAAAGTTCTGATGAATGAAGATCAGAAGTTGCACTAAGAGAAAGATGTTTTAACTCTAATTACATAACTCCGTGAAAGTAAGTTTAACGCAACAAACAAGATCTTATGATTCTGACCTTCCAAAGTTCTGAAGCAAGCAGCAAATGGATACCTCAATGATCTGAAGCGTTACAATTCATCAAAGCTATATCAAATGCAATGACTACAAACAGACAAGGATCTTTTATTTGAGGAAAACATATTAACTGTCATTTATCAAGTTTCCAAATACTCAACTATGCTGCGCCTATTTAAACAAGGGATGAGGATAAATCATTTACGATTTACACAACAATTTTACAACACACTTTAACACTGCTATCCTTTCTACTCCTCATTCATACTATTCTTTACCCTGTGTAATACATCACAAGACTGTGATACTGTTTTGTAAGAAAACATACTGTACACTGATTTATTCATATTTTATTTAGTGAATTTCCTTGAGAAAAACCGGGTTGTGGTTATACTCAAGAAGACTTTGGCAGTAGTCAAAGTAGATTTGTAATCAAGATTGATTAGTGAATTAAGACCTCGTTAGAGAGAGGCGAAATCACCTTGGCGGGTGGACTGGAGTAGTTTGAGTTCAAACGAACCAGGATAAAAATCATCATGTTATTTCCATTGTTTTTTAAGATTCCAATTCAACCCCCTTCTTGTGTTTTTCCATTCTTCATAAACTTCTTCATAAATGTAACCATTTAAAAAAAGCAATTTGACATCCATCTGATCAAGAGTGATGCCATTATTTATAACAAAAGAAATTAAAAGTCTGATAGATTTTAACATGGTGACTAGAGCAAAGGTTTCTGTATAGTCTATCCCTTATTGCTGACTATAACCTTGTGCCACCAGTCGTGCTTTATTTCTGACGACTTCTCCTTGTTCATTTAGTTTGTTCATTTAGATCCCACACATCGTTTCTGGTAAATTGATTTAGTTCTTCTTACATTGCAAGGATCCAGTCATTGTCTAGAAGAGCTTCGTCGATGGAAGTTGGTTCAATCAGAGACACTAATCCCATGAGTGATTCTTCATAATTTCTAAATGTGGATCTTGTTCTGATTGGGTTATCCTTCTTTCCCAAAATCGAGTTTTTCGGATGTGCTAAGCTGCTTCTGGATTGTCTTTTCTGGACGGGGGTCTTCAGACGTTGCTGTAATTTTTGAGACATCTTCTTTATTATTTTAATGTGATTCTTTTATTGTACCCTAATTCCCCCCCCCCTAAGATTCCTTCATCATACCATATTGTTTCAATCACAACAAGATCATATTAGGGTTTTTGATTCTTCTCCCTATTTTTAGCCTTGCTCTTTTGAGGAGTACCAAACACCTTGACTTGTTTTCTTTTGTGATCATGGGTATTTTGCTATGATTTTCTCTCTAATTAAAAAAAATGAAATATTTGTTTGTCTTACTTGTTAATAATGTAGGTAAAGGCAATGAGGTTGAGCAAGTTGCTTCATGGGTTCATGAGTTTATTTCCATGCCCTAGTCAATAGCTTGAGAAATTCAAACCTCACCATTGAATTTGTTTTGGAAGAATTGGTATGGAAGTGGTTTTGGTGGCCATGAGTCCTTATCATCATCCTCAACAATTTCTATTCATAAAGGAAGAATATTGGCACAAAAAGTTTGTTCAAACTTGGCAAATTTCTTCAAAGCATTCTCTTGATCTAGAGGCTAGGGTTTTGGACTTCAAAGGAGAATATCTTGCTCATCTTTTGGTATTTTTGAGTGATTCCAAAAACATCCTTCTCTTCAAAGAGTTACCAATAAATCACTTCAAAAGTTCCAAGTATTTTTCATGTGGAAGGAACTTGGTGAAGAAGAAAGATTACAAGTCATCCAGATGAATCCCCAATTTTCCATATGTGACTTCAAATAGTCATAACTTGGTCAATTTTTATCACCTTGAGCCCATTATTTTTTAATAATGATCTTAAGGATGTGTACTTTATGCCTTATTTTATGTGAAAAGTAATAAAATGGATGGAAGTTTCCTTAAGAATGCAAAAGCTTACAGGTCATTTCATGATTTTTGGCAAACTTCAACAAGTCATAACCTGCTCAATATTTGGAGATTTTGAGTGGTTCAAATTGCAAAATGTAATTCAAGAGATATACTTCATTCCGTCTTTTTTGGTCAAGAGCAAATTCTAAGTGGAAGGCCATGTTTGGATGCAAAGGATTATAGGTCATTTTTAAAGAAGAATTTGAAATATTTCTAAGTATGGAAAGTCAACTCTTTTTCTTCAACTTTGACTCCATGTAACTTTTAGCACAAGCATCCATTTGATTTCATTCTTTTTCCATTGCAAAGCTTGTAACCTCATATTTCGAAAGCATCAAGAATTATGCCCTAAGACCCCTTTAGGTGGAAATGATATGGATTTGAATTTGGTAGTTTGAAATTGAATTTTGCACAAAGTCAAAATTTTGAAATCTTTGTTTTGGCTTCTAATCACAAGATTTCCACGTGTTTTTGTTTCTAATCATGTTTAGCAACTTGCCAGAAGTGATTAGCATCATGAAATGCACGATTTGGCTGAGTTTTGATCAAGTTTGAGTCACACTTTCTTCATGATGCAAACCCACACGAATTTCCTCCAAAATGCATCATTTTCTATCCCTTTTGATCCCATTTGCTTCCCTATAAATAGAGGGTCATCCCCCATTCAATTTCCCAAGCTTAGATAGCCAGAATCACCCTGCCAAACTTGCTTCACAACCCATAATTCAGCAACTTCGAATTCTATTCTCAAGCCTTTTTCAATCCATTTTTCCCCTCAATTCACCTTCCTTGATCTTCCCTGAAGCTAACCATATAATTACATTCAAGAATCGTGTCCTATATTGCTCCATAAAAGTCCAGTTTCAGAGCTCTACAACTCAACTTCAATAGGTAGATTCCTTCATCAATTCTTCAAAACTTTGATATCACTGTGATGCTCTCATTGTCCTGGTTCTAGTCGCAACACTTACTTTCATCTGGAAACTCGTTTTGACCATGAATTTTCAAATCCCTTTTTAAAACTTTCTTTCCAAATTGCTTGAGCTACAGTTTATATAAATTTGGCGCGAGGGTGTGGTTGTCTTCGTCTTGAAGAGACGAAGCGAATGGCATAGGTCTGAGCTTCTGATTTTACAGTTTGAGAGACCTGCAATTCATGATGGCTGGAGGTTGAAGATGACCAACGTGTCATCTTCTAACCAATGAAGGCGTGCCATCTGTATTTTTCAAATTCTGATTTTATTATTGATTCTGTACATTATTCATTAAAGACCATGATATGCACAACGCGCCAGATCCCTTGGATTTGATTACTAACGTGTTTTTGACTCTCATCCAATGGTCCACATCGTTTACTTTTATTTTCTTTTTCTGATTTTTATATTTAATTGTTTTAAATTTCAAAAAATCATAGAAAATTCATTTTTAGTCCAAAAAATCTGAAAAAATTATGAGAAATATTTTTGATTATTCTCTTTCTTATTTTTATATTTTCAAAATTTAATTTTGTGTTTTGGTATTTTTTATGAATTTTACCCTTATTTGATTTGTTTAAAATGTTTAAAAATACTTTTATACATTTTTAAATTCTGAAAAAATTATGGAATGATCCAATGGTATTGTGACAAATATTGGTGACCTTATTTTATTTTTGTTTCTGACTTTACTATTTTTTACTATTTTTGTTTATTTTACCCATTTATTTTAATTTTTAAAAATAGTTTCTGACTTTTAAAAATTCCCAAATTTTTTTGTAAAATTACATGGCCTCTTTTTTGATTTTTTTATGGTCTTATTTTTCATTTCATGATTAATTTGAATATAATTGATATTTTCCTCATTATTTTCCATTTTTTAAAATTTTTTTTAAACCTTTTAATGTATATATTAATTATATTATTATTTTGTGATTATTTTCTGGTTGTCTTGTGTTGATTTTTTGATCATGGCTTTATTAACAACATTGGATCCATGGTGTTGAGTTTAACTCCACAAAAATGGATGAATGATTTTAATAATAATTTGATTAAATATTAATTCAAATGTGGTTTCTCTTTTTACCCTAATTCCTCTTCATCTCATCCCCTTCTCATTGCACTAAATGTTGTTGGAGCATGATCTCTATATCATGTCTCAAAACAAATGGTGCATAGATTGCTATTGACTGACCTCAAAATAGGTATGACTTCTATATAAGTACACTTACGATTGCTTAACATAGCGCTAAATTTTGTCCCGATTCGAATAAATGATCATTCGTGGCCCAAACTTATGATTGCAAGCCCAAGTATGTTAATTTGATCTCTTTGATCCAATAACCTTGAGATTCATTGTGTGGAGGCTTTGGTTCTACCAATCCTCTAATGGATCTACAACACTTTTGGTCAACGCGGATCACTTAAACATTGTTGATCATTAAATGGTACTTATGAGAATTCCAAATGGATGATATACTTGAAAAAAAGCAAATGCAACTTGTTGTGTGGAGGCTTTGGTTCTACCAATCCTCTAATGAGTTCAAAATGCAAGTTTCAAGATGGTCATCCAACTAACCACTAATTATTGACTTGTTTATTTTATGCCTTTATTCTTTTATGCTTTATGTACTATTTATCTTTTAGCATTTTTCATTTCATGCCATTTTCATGTTTGCTCATTTGAGCATTTATCTTCTTGACATTTTTTACTTTGCTCACTTGAGATTTTATTTTTCTTTTCCTAAGATACTTAATAATCAACTTAAACCCTAAAAAACTTTTAATGGTACTTGGACTATTTAGTTACTATCCTTGGCATTATGGAGTATGAGACTTTTTCTTGGACTTAGGATTAGAAACCTTGACCTATCTTGGAGACCTTGTGATCTTATCTGATTATTTTGTCTGGAGCTCTTGAGGTTTACCTCAAGACATTGGGTTGCTTGTTTGTTTTTGTGTGCAGGTTTTTGTGATTATATCCTTTGTTTTTAATCTGGAATTCACCCGTATACAACCGTTACTCTACCCAATTTTTGTGAAGACTTAATACACTTGAAGAGGTCTAGTATATTTGCTTGTTTGGTTCCAATCCAAAGAATGAGAATTCTATCTTGGCTCATAATATCAAGTTTTGGCTCCTTGTTGGTTAGATGGTTCTTATCTTTAGCTTTTACCTTATGCTTTAGGATAGTCTCTTATTCTCCTCCCACCTTCTTTAATTTCAAAAATCTTCTCCCTCCTTTTTAAACTCTTCTTGTTTTGAAACTTAAACCACTTTCATAATAAACTTGGACTTATGTCCATGCATTTTCAAAATCTTTTCATAAATAAACTCCAATCAATTTAATAATACCTTGACATTTTTTGTGAGAAGACTAAAAGTCAACCAATCTCATTTCAAACCATTTTTCCACTTTGGCTTTTATCTTTAAAACTTTTCTCAAAAGGTTAGACTCTTGTCAATTCTTGTAGTGATGCAAACAACTATACTTCTATAATATGTAGTGAAGTGAGATATTTTCCACTTGGGTGTTGAGTGAGGCATTGTTGATTTTAAAATCCAAGCCATTATCCTCCACTTTGAGATGATGCAAATTCTACTTTCTCATGATTGTGGGTAGTAAGTATGTTTTCCACACGGACAATGCCGATGATGTCTCATCTCTTAAAATCAACCAATACACTTGTGTTTCAAACTTTTAAAAGAGGAACTACAAGTACCCTGATCCCCTATTGCCCGAAAGGTGGTACGTAGGCACTAAAGGTTCGCAACCGCGGCAAGTACAAAAATCATAAAAAATATATTTCTTTTCTCACCTCCACCATCCATTTTATATACAACACATTTTATATAGCCAAAATATACAGATTTTACCATAGATGTTTAGGGTGATAATACCTTCCCTTTGCATAACCAACCCCCTTACCTTGAATCTTTCCCCCTTTTTTTGGGTTATTCGCTCTTTTCCCATTCCTTTGGAAACTATAAAGCGCGGTGGCGATTTTTATTTTGATTTGTATAAAGTCTAGTCAATCTAATTGCTTAGTCTTGAATATTTCTACCGCTACAGAAAAATGGCGACTTCACTGGGGAAAGATTGACCTCTTCCTGGTCCATCCCTAAGTGGGTTCAGCCTATCTTTGTTTATATCTGTATATGTGCTATTGTTGTTTATGTGTTATATTTTGTATACATGTTTGTCTGGATTTTCCTGGTTTTCAGGGTGTTTGGTCATTACTCATAAGTCCTATACCCGGACTTGGGCAAACTTTAAGATAGGACGGGTGGTATAGTCATGTTAACTTTGAGGGAGTAATCCCAAAAAAGGAGGCATGAGATCCCCCACTCAGTGGAGGCCCCTTTGACTGTAGTGTCGTTTACCGAGTAATCGGGAAGACATACTACTTTCGACCTGGGAGCCTGCTGAAACTGAGGACCGTAGAATACCAAACCCATCTTAGCCTTTTAGGTGTAGTGCAGAAGCTATGACAGAGTAATCTGGAAATAGTTGTCACGCGATACTACGCTCGGACGAGTCTTTCTTGAGAATATTACTAATTACCGAGTTAATCGAGAAGTTAGTAATATCCGAAGAAAGGATGTAGACTCTGGGAACCTCTAGGACCTTGTTCGGAAGGTGATAACTTTTTAGACCAACACCTTATGGGTAGTACCTTCGACCTCATGCTTGTGACGTTGAACCTATGAATCCTATATGTGTGATCTTGTGTGTGATTGTTGCATCATGCATCCATGCACTCATAAGCATCTTTTGAAGAAAACAATATTTCAAGGGATTTAAAGGTTGACTATTTGTGAATATCTCAGGTACTTTTAACCATGGATTCTGGAAAGAGAAAGACCGGGAAATACAGTTCAAGGATCCCAAGATAGATGAGTTGGTCAGTCTAATTCCGGAGATTGAGTGTCCTGCATACTTTTGGAAGAAGTATGGATCCATTATTCCTCTCATGAAGCTGAAGATAAAGGAGGGTATTCTCTCAACTTTGGTCCAGTTTTATGATCCGGTGTATCACTGCTTTACTTTTCCCGATTATCAGTTGATTCCTACACTGGAGGAGTATTCCTATCTATTGGATTTACTGGTTACCGATCGTGTTCCTTTTACTGGTTTGGAGGGTCAGCCAAAACCACATGAGATTGCTGCTTTGATTCATCTGGGGAAGTCTTAGGTGGAAGCCCATATGACTACCAAAGGATGGATTAGAGGATTACCAACTCAGTTCTTATTGAAGAAAGCTCGTTACTTTGCCAGGATGAAGAGTATGGTTGCTTTTGAGTCCATCTTTGCTTTACTCGCCTATGAATTATTCTTATTCCCTAATGTGGACAAGTTTGTCGACATTAACGCTATCAGGATTTTCATGATTGGAAACCCGGTTCCTACACTGTTGGGTGATGCTTATTACTTTGTTCATCTTCAGAGTTCCTATCATGGGGGAATGATTATCTGTTGCACGCCTTTGTTGTACCGGTGGTTCATCTCTCATATGCCTCAGTCTGATGCTTTTTGGGATGTCAAGAAGGAACCCCGTTGGGCTCCTAAGATCATGGCACTTACTCACTCAGATATTGATTGGTATCATCGAGCTTATCCGGATATATAGATTATTGACAGTTGTGGTAGTTTCCCCAATGTACCTCTTCTTGGTACAAAGGGAGGAATTAACTATAACCCTGTTCTTGCACGGTGACAGCTTGGTTATCCAATGAGGGATAAACCAAACAGTATTCATTTGAGTAGTTTCTTTCTGAAGGAAAGAGAAGACCACAGGGAAGCTAGGGAGAAGATTGTGAAGGCCTGGCGTCACATTCATGAGAAGAGTAGGAAGGATTTGGGACCTATAGGTGCTGTTTCTTTGGAGCCATATCTTCAGTGGGTCCGATCGAGAGCCATTCAGTTGAAGATGCCGTATACTCAGGAGACACCCATGCCTGACCTATTTGTGAAAACAACTCCTCCCTTATTAGATGATCTAGAGTAGCTGCAGCTTGCTTTGGTTAGGATGCAACAGAAAAGGGATGCTTGGAAGAACAAGTTCCAGACTTTAGAGAGTTCCTACAGAGTAGACCTGAAGGAGAAAGATGATTTGATCGAGATCCTTGAGAGTCGAGCGGTAGAGTCTATGGAGAGGCAAAGGGATTTATTTTCTCCTAAGCCTCAAACAGGTGATGATTACTCACTCCCTGCTTCAGATGATTGGAAGGAAGTTGCCATCAGGCATTTGGAAGAAAACCAGAGGTTAAGGGCTCAGATTGCCAGGCTCACAGGGAAGCGCCAGCGTACAGATTGATCTCTATCAGTTCTTTTTCTCAGGATTTTAGATTGGATTTTCATCTTGTACTTGGGATCATTGAAACTTGTAATCCATTTTGAAGTTATTATAATAAAAACTTTCAGTATTTCAAATGCGTTATTATTTTGATGTTTGCAATATGTCTATAAACGTTAAATCCCTTGAAATATTAAATGATCATATGCATTGCATATCATGCATCATATTTCACATATTTCTTGCATTTATTATGCATATCCAGGTGCCTTACCCAGCTTCTTTACTCTGTTCAGCAAGCTGACTCATCACTACAACACTCGGGCTAACTTCAAAAAGAAGATGGAAAACTTGGAACAGGAGAATCGCGAGCTGCGCGAAGAAGTTTCCGCTTTGAAGGTTGGCTTGGCCAACTTGACTACTCTAATGGAAGCTCTGGTGGTTTCTCTGAATCAGCCACTGAGTGTTCAACCTCAACCAACAAGGGCAAATACTGAAGTTCCAACTGCTCCTGTATCCGCTACTCCGGCTGTTGTTCAAAACTATACGCCTCAGGGTTATCCGTGGGGAATGCTAGAGAATTTTGCACCTGAAGGTTTCAATTTGGGCCCCCAAGATGCTCCATTGGTTCAAAATGTTGTTACTCCAGCACCTCCTATGGTGCATACTGTTCCTGCTGCACCTCCTTCGGTGAATTTGGTTCCGTTTGTTAATGAAGATATGTGTCATCCTTTCCCTCCTCCGAGTGAAGTCTTGGGTCTTTATGACATAATGGATGATTTCCAAGAGCAGTTTGATAGAATGCAAAGAGAGATGAAGGCTCTTAGGGGAAAAGAGTTATTTGGGCAGAATGTAAATGAGCTGTGTTTGGTCCCGAATGTTAAAGTGCCTGCTAAGTTCAAGGTCCCAGAGTTTGAGAAGTATAAGGGCAATACTTGCCCTCGTGCTCACTTGGTGATGTACGTGAGGAGAATGTCTACCCACACCGATGATCAGCGTCTGCTGATTCACTTTTTCTAGGATAGTCTGACCGGTGCAGCGTTGAAATGGTACATGAGTTTAGACAGCGCCAACATCCATACTTTTAATGATTTGGGAGAAGCATTCATTAAACAATACAAGTACAATGTGGACATGGCGCCCGACCGTGACCAGCTTAGGGCCATGGTTCAGAAAGACAGAGAACCATTCAAAGAGTATGCACAAAGATGGAGCGAAGTGGCTGCACAAGTGATTCCTCCCATGGAGGAGAAGGAAATGACTAAAATTTTTCTGAAGACGCTAGGCGCTTTCTACTACAAAAGAATGGTAGCAAGTGCCCCAAGTGATTTTACAGAGATGGTAGGAATGGGTGTCCGCCTAGAAAAGGCTGTAAGAGAAGGCCATTTGACAAAGGGTGAAGGATCCGGAGGTGTGAAAAATCCATCTTATGGGTTTACAAAGAAGAAAGAGGGGGATACAAATGCTGTCATACAAGAAAGGAGAGTGAACGCTCCTAGAAGGAATTATCAGCGTCACCGGCAAGTTGCTTCAGTTACTCCTGTTATGAATGCCGCTCCGACTACCGTTGCTTATCAAAGACAGTCCCAACAGGGGAACCAAGGGAATAATCAGAGAAGGGAGAACTATGACCATATTCCCATGAGCTATGCAGAGCTACTACCAACATTTATTCAGAATAAGTTGGTCCAGACCCGACCACCTCCAGCCGTACTGTGATACGGTGGCAGAACCGACTGTTTAATACTGGTTTGCATTTTGAATTTTTTGTTTGCAAAATGTCGCGGTAAGCAAGAGTCGCCATCGAATTTTGTTTCATCCAACCGGAAAGGAAAAAAGTACAGAAAAAAAAAATCCTTTTTTCGAGATATTCCGAGTACGGGGGGGGGGGGGGGGGGGGGTAGGTTATAGAAAGGGAAGGTGTTAGCACCCTTTCTATCCATGGTTTTCCATGGGCTCTTAGATACTTGCTCATCTTTTTAAATTTCTTGTGTGTGTGCTTTGTTTTGAAAAGTTTGTTTTACTTCATTTTAACCCTTGCTTCTGTCTTCAAGAGTGTTACGAAGTGTTTTTGAAAACTTTGTTTGAAAAGTGTTTGGTGTGAAAAAGTTTGATTTGAGCAAGTACCTACTAGCATCTACCTACTCGAAAAAAAGATCGTTTCTATTCTTGTTTCCTTTAGACAACGCTATCCTACTATTGAGAAATAGGTAGCACCGTCGTTGGAATTTGTAAGGGTCAATTTGAAAGGGACGTAATGGTCATTGAAGGCAACATGTAGGGATACCTTAGCATTTCGAAGGGACTGTCATCATATATTCATAGGCAACATCGAGGGACAAGATCATATACCGTAGGCAACTTCGAGGGACATCGAGGGACCATGATCTTTATGATGATTTTAACCGAGGGCCTTTGCTAAGGGTATCCCTATGTTCGAGGGACATGACCATTATTTTCCGAGGCAACCAAGTGAGGTATACCCTAAGGGTGCATATGTGCAAGGTGTGTTATGTTCAGTTATTTTAGTCTTGTGTTAAGTTTGCTAATGTTTGATTATTCTTGCCATACAATCCTATTAGTCATACATCTAGCAGTTAATAATTGCAGTAATTTAAAAGTGCAGAAATATAAAACCTAACTATTATAAGGCTTCGGGGAGGGGGATTATGTACATATCCAAAACTGGGGAAAAAAATAAATAAAAGCGGTAAAGATTCTACTAATCATCTATTACATCCCAATATATAGTTACAATAATAAAATGAAGTGCGAAAGAATAATAACGCGCAAATTTGAAAAGACGTCTAAAAATCCTAAGATATAAAAAAAATCTTTTTGTTGTTTTTTGTTTTAATTTATAAAAATGGTTTAAGTTAAAAAATAATTGATCTAAATCTATATTTAAAAAAGATAATTATTAAAGAAACATGAAATTTAAATAAAAGAAATTAATTCTATGTTTTTTTGGTATTTTTGTTACGAAAAGGAAAATGAATTAAAATGAAATTAAACCTAAATTCTATTAATTTAATTTAAAATAAAAGTTAAAGTGCTTAGTTAATTAATTTACCAAAATTAAAATTTAATTAAGAAAAAATCCTAAATCTATTTTTATATGATTTTTATATTTGTTTATTGATAAAAATAAAAAAAGGGATTAAAAAAAATAAATGAAATGAATAAAACAAGAAAATAAAGATGGGCCTAGTAGCAAAAGTAAACGGGGGATGCAATCATCAGAAATCCCTAGGCCCGAATCTTCAAAAGCTTCATGATCTAACTATGGTGTTTTTTGATTCTTGCGTGGAACCTATGATTCAACCATCCATAACTGTTCTATATAAACTCAAACAAACGTTAGCATACCATAAAATGTGATTAAAATTAGAGATTCAAAGTTTAAAATTTTACCAAACCGGTATTGTCAAATGGGGGTGTGCTAGGTGTGTGATGGATTCCTCTTGGGCCTTGTAAGACTCCTGAGGACTTCAAGAGGATGGTTTGAGGCTTGATGTCAATTAAGAGAGACCGGAACCTCGAGATATGACTTGCACAAATTCTTTGATTTCTGGAGAGCTTTTTGAAGAGCTTTTGAAGAGCTTTTTGAAGAGCTTTTTGAGAGGTTTTTAGAGAGGAATTTCGTCCCTTTCAAGCTTGTATGGCTCTATATTTATAGAGGAGAATGAGGAGATAAGAAAGCATGGAAAGAATCTCCCTCATAATATTGTGTTTTAAGACCATGATCAAGATTTGAAAAAAATGCTATATTTGATGATTTTATGCCATTTTCATATGTGGATGAACCTGGACATATTTGAAGGGTTATTGCACGAAATTAATTGACATAAACCAGCATAAAACTTGCCCAAAATGGATTCACATCAAAATTTACATTATTTTTATTATTTATTTATTTAATTCTGAATTTTAATGAATAAAATATCAAAATAAATAGCATAAATATTAGAAAAATGTATGGGTGGGCTTAAAGATCGTGGACCATGTTAGGAATGAGTTTCAAACTTGAAAAGATAGGCCCATTTGGAAAAAATCCATGTTTGGTCAATATTTGCTTCATGCATTTTTTCAAAAATTGTCAAACTTTGACAATGCATATCTCTCTCAATTTTAACCTTATGAGGGTGTTCTTGGACTTTTTAGAAAGCTTGGGATGTCCCCTAAGCAACCTATTTGGTTTCATCTCAATTGGATCTTCCATGTTCATGTAAGAAGCTTTGACCCAAAAGGTATTTTTGTTGACTTTTCAAAATGACCTATAATGTCCAAATTTATATATTCTTGTGAGTGCATATTTTGAACTTGGGAGATGAAGATGAATTGTACGGAATTACATCCTCTTCAAAATGAGATTTTGATGGGTCATTTCTGATAAAGTATGAGAAAGTTATGCTTGGTCAAAGTTGAGTTGGCTTTTCCTACAAAACCCTAATTTAGCAACTTTTGGATTTTGATGAATTGTGAGCAATCCTTGAGGAATAATGATCAACCCTTGATCAAATGATGAATAATACTTCAAAATGAGGATGTTGACCAATCTTGAAGTTTGACTATATGTGGGCCATAGTTGACTTTTGCCCTAGCACAGTCGACTTTCAGGCGTTTGAGCAATTGACTGAGCAAACTTCCTCTGCAAGGCTTGAAACTTGACATGGATGATCTTGAGAACATATTAGGATAATAGTGAGCATTTGGGACCCTTTGGACTCAAACATCTTGATGCAAAATGAAACCCTAATTTGAGGTAAACTGCCTTTAAGAGAGAGTTTGTTTGGTCAACTCTTGGACTTCCTTGGGCAATTTGAAGACCTTGCTTGAAATGTATTGAGAAATATGGGAGGGAAAATTTTGGGGTACAACACGTACCATCACCATTGCCTTGGTATTACAAAGCAGACCAGACGTGTGCCTTTCATCAAGGAGCACCAGGGCATAATGTTGAAAATTGATATCCTTTAAGGATTGAAGTGCAAAGGTTGGTGAAGTCTGGAAGTCTATCTTTCAAAGACATGAGACTTAATGTGAAAGACAATCCTCTACCCAAGCACGGTGGGGTGAATGCTATAAATATGGTGGCCAGTTGTCTAGGAAACTTCCAGATTTTTGGCATTAATCTGGTTAGAGGGGATTTGGTGAAGATGCACGCAGACCTCTGTAAATTCAGTTATTATACGCATGACCATGCCAGTTATGCTATTTGCAGTATAAACATACAGGGTTGCGAGAAGATAAAGGCTGATTTACAGGAGATGATAGATGAAGGTTTAATCCATATAATCAGGCCTAGGGCAGAATATGAAGAGGAAGTGAATATGGTTTCTGGATGTCCGGGTGAATTCGGAATTTTTGATGTGGATCATTTGAATGAGGATCTCGTGCAGTTACATGCTACCTTCTGCCGTACTGCTGGTCAGGTGGAACACTAATATGGATCTTGCATAGTTTGTTGTCGAGACCCCCGAAGATGTTCTCTTGTGAGAGAGGGCGTTCAATTGCTGTTAGAAAATGGAACTATCAAGATCACAGGTCAAAGAGATGATTATCACGAGATTGATATGGTTGAAGTTTGTTTGATGGAAGAAGAGTCATAGGAAGAGTATGCCTCCGCATATGAGTATTTCTCTTCAGACGGAGATTTGTTTGCCGGAAATGACCTTTTGATGGCTGATTGTGTTGAGGAAGGAGTAAATGTCATTGTACCTTGTTTTGGTGCACCCGCTCATCTTGAAGTGGAGTACCATAACAAACCAGCTGTTACCCCACTGGTCATTAGTCTGCCAGGTCCTATCCCCTACAAGACAGATAAGGCTGTGCCTTACAAATACAATGCTACAATCTTAGAGGATGGAGTGGAAATTCCCATCCAGCCAATGCCAGATGTTGGAAATATAGCTGATAATAGTAGGGTGAGCCGTAGCGGTCGTGTGTTTGTACCGATTATTCGAAGAGATGTTGTTGCTGGAAAGAAAATTGTTGAGAACTATGAGCCTAAGAAGGCTGCAGGAGAGACTAGTGGAGCTACCTTAGAGAATGAAGTGGATGATATCTTGAAGATAATTAAGATGAGCGACTACAAAATTGTAGATCAGCTATTGAAGACTCCTTCAAAGATATCCATCCTAGCTTTATTAATGAATTCCTCTGCTCATAGAGAATCACTGATGAGAGTACTAGACCAAGATTTTGTGGAGAATGACATGCCGTTAGATCAATTCAGCAGCGTAATTGGAAACATTACATCATGTAACAATTTGAGTTTCTGCGATGATGAGTTACCAGATGAAAGGAGGAATTACAACCTGGCCCTCCACATATCCATGAACTGCAAGAATGACTCGCTATCCAATGTGCTAATTGATAATGGATCCACGTTGAATGTTATACCGAGGAGTACTCTCATGAAGTTAAAGTATCAAGGAGCACCTATGCTCCCGAGTGGCATCATTGTGAAGGCTTTTGATGGATCGAGGAAATCTGTCATCGATGAAGTGGACTTGCCCATCCATATAGGACCACATTTGTTCCTGATAACCTTCCAAGTCATGGACATTATTCCCGCATATAACTGTTTGCTAGGACGGCCATGGATACACGAAGCAGGGGATGTCACTTCAACTCTACATCAAAAGCTAAAATTTGTGCGTGAAGGGAAGGTAGTGATCATAAGCTGTTCTTTTGCTTATTCAAAATTCCTTTCTAGATATGGTTCAGATGTGACCCAGGCATGGCGACGTTCTGATACTTATTCCAGATTTCTTCTCAGATATAACATAGAGATGCTCCGGGCACGGAGGCTGTTCTGTTGTTTATTCAGAGATCACCTTTCTAGATATGGTTCAGATGTGACCCAGGCATGGCGACGTTCTGATACTCATTCCAGATTTCCTTCAGAGATAGCTTAGAAATGCTCCAGATATGGATGTTGTTCTTTTGCTTATTCAAAACTCCTTCTAGATATAGTTCAGATGTGACCCAGGCATGGCGACGTTCTGATACTTATTCCAGATTTCCTCTCAGAGATAGCTTGGAAATGCTCCAGATATGGATGCTGTTCTTTTGCTTATTCAAGACTCCTTCTAGATATGGTTCAGATGTGACCCAGGCATGGCGACGTTCTGATACTCATTCCAGATTTCCTTTCAGAGATAGCTTGGAAATGCTCCAGATATGGATGCTGTTCTCTTGCTTATTCAAGACTCCTTCTAGATATAGTTGAGATGTGACCCAGGCATGGCGATGTTATGATACTTATTCCAGATTTCCTTTCAGAGATAGCTTGGAAATGCTCCAGATATGGATGCTGTTCTTTTGCTTATTCAAAACTCCTTCTAGATATAGTTCAGATGTGACCCAGGCATGGCGACGTTCTGATACTTATTCCAGATTTCCTCTCAGAGATAGCTTGAAAATGCTCCAGATATGGATGCTGTTCTTTTGCTTATTCAAGACTCCTTCTAGATATGGTTCAGATGTGACCCAGGCATGGCGACGTTCTGATACTCATTCCAGATTTCCTTTCAGAGATAGCTTGGAAATGCTCCAGATATGGATGTTGTTCTTTTGCTTATTCAAGACTCCTTCTAGATATGGTTCAGATGTGACCCAGGCATGGCAACGTTCTGATACTTATTCCAGATTTCTTCTCAGATATAACTTAGAGATGCTCCGGGCACGGAGGCTGTTCTGTTGTTTATTCAGAGATCACCTTTCTAGATATGGTTCAGATGTGACCCAGGCATGGCGACGTTCTGATACTCATTCCAGATTTCTTTCAGAGATAGCTTGGAAATGCTCCAGATATGGATGCTGTTCTTTTGCTTATTCAAAACTCCTTCTAGATATGGTTCAGATGTGACCCAGGCATGGCGACGTTCTGATACTCATTCCAGATTTCCTTTCAGAGATAGCTTGGAAATGCTCCAAATATGGATGTTGTTCTTTTGCTTATTCAAGACTCCTTCTAGATATAGTTCAGATGTAACCCAGGCATGGAGACGTTCTGATACTTATTCCAGATTTCCTCTCAGAGATAGCTTGGAAATGCTCCAGATATGGATGCTGTTCTTTTTCTTATTCAAGACTCCTTCTAGATATGGTTCAGATGTGACCCAGGCATGGCGACGTTCTGATACTCATTCCAGATTTCCTCTCAGAGATAGCTTGGAAATGCTCCAGATATGGATGTTGTTCTTTTTCTTATTCAAGACTCCTTCTAGATATGGTTCAGATGTGACCCAGGCATGGCGACGTTCTGATACTCATTCCAGATTTCCTTTCAGAGATAGCTTGGAAATGCTCCAGATATGGATGTTGTTCTTTTGCTTATTCAAGACTCCTTCTAGATATGGTTCAGATGTGACCCAGGCATGGCGACGTTCTGATACTCATTCCAGATTTTCTTTCAGATATAGCCTAGAGATGCTCCAGATCCGGACGCCATTCTATTGCTTATTCAGATTCAAACTTCTAAAAGACAACTTAGAGATGCTCTATCCTGGATGCTCTTCTATTGTTCAGTCCAGATACGATCCAGATTCGGATGACATTCTGTCGCTCATACAGATACAATATGGATATACCCCAGACACGGCGGTCATTCTACTGTTTATTCAGACATCAACAACTAGATATAGGCTAGATATGCTCCAGGCACGGAAGCTATTCTATTTCTTATTCAGATTCAGTTATCCAACAGTCTCCAAATGGCATCTATAAGCCCATTCCCGACAAGGTTCTGTCACACTTCCAGATGACATCTATAAGCCCATCCCCCTATCCGTCATCTCTCCAAATGGCATCTTTAAGCTCATTCCCGCTATCACACTGCTGACATGCTACTATGTGAGTGCAAATTTCTGGGCACTCTAGTGTTCAATCATCTTCCACCCTCGGATCACGAAAGGCACACAAGCCAATCTACATCCTCAGGTCTAAGAAGATTGAACAGGGGCAACTGTTGTACCCCAAAATTTGCCCTCCCATAATCTTCAAAGTTTTGACAAGCATCACCTCAAATGGTTCAAGGCTACTCCAAGGATTGCACAGTCAACCATCCTCCTAAGCCAGTCAAAATTAAGGTTTTGGTTCCTTCAAGGAAGTTTAGGTTTTCAATGGTCCAATCAAGTCCCACATGCCTATAAACATTGTCAAGCACCTACATGTCAAGTTTCAAGGCTCACAAGGTCAAGTTGCACAGTCAAAAACCCTAATTGCTTCACAATCAACTGCAGGGGCAAAATGGTCATTTGGCAGTCAAAAGTCAAAATTTTTGGTCAACATCTTATTTTGAAGCCACAATCATCATTTGGTCAAATCTTGATCATGATTCCTCAAGCATGGCTCAAAAATCATCAAGGTGTCAAAAGTTTCTATTTTTGGATAGTTGAAAAGTCAACTGTAACTTGACCAAGGCATAACTTTTTCATGGTTCATCAGAAAAATTCCATCCAATGCTCATCTTGAAGGGGAAGACATTTCCTACAATTCATCTTCACATTCCAAGTCCAAGAAATGCTCTCACAAAAAGTTATCAATTTCAACATTATAGGTCATTTTCAAAAGTCAACAAAAAGGCACTTTAAGTCAAAGACCATAACTTGATATTGGTAAATCAAAATGACATGGGACCAACGAAATTGGTTAGAGGACTTCAATACCTTTCTAAAATGTCCAAGAACATGATCAAAACTTAAAAATTGAGCAAGATATGCATTGGAGAAGTTGGGAAATTTTTGTGAAATGGCCAAAATCATTTATCCTTGAAATTTCATTTTTGACAAAAGGGGCCCACTTTTTCCATTTGAATCAGCTTGGACATGCTTCCCACGTGTCCCACATTTTATTTCAAATTTTAAAATTAATTTTTTCATTTTTATTTGATTTTATTGGATTTAATTCATTTTAAATCCTTTAAAATCAAATAAAAATCAAGAAGGTTAATTAAGGGGCATATTTGGTCTTGATTAGCTTTGAATCATCATTATACAACATCTCAAATTTGTTTCAAGGCCTAATCAAGCAAGAATTCAAAATTGGTACAAAGATGGAAAGTTTGTTAATGGAGGTTTATGGCAAAATCTTATGTATGAATGCAAGGCTTCAAGGCCCTTAATTCCAATTGAAATACATTACATAATGCATATGCAAGTGATAAAAAAAAAGGGAACACAACCTAGAGAACTCTCTAAAACGAAAAAACAAAAAATTCCACAAAAAAAAACCTCATATTCTCTTATACAAAATTCTGTACGGAGGCCACTCGATGAAAACCCCCACTCTTCTTCTTGTTGCACTGTAAATTCACTTTTCACGTGCAATTTCCCATGAACCAACTTTAACAAAAATCTCATCAACCAAAACAGAAACCTTACACAAGCTCATGTTCATACCGTTGACACAAGCTCAAAACTGATGCAACCATAAATCATCATCCTCTTGACAGCACCACAACAACATCATTGAGTCATGATAAAGCAACACAAAATTCTAACATTTTCAATTTCATTTATTCTATTTAATTTTCTTTTTGATTGTTTGAACTTTATCCATAAAATTCTTTGTGAAGATCAGGACTGGAATTTGGCTCTCTGAATCAGAAATAGAAGAACGAGAAGCGTCCAAATCGCAGTTCCGCCGCGCAACCGCGGACTCAACCGCCGCTTCCAGATCCGCTTCTGCCGCGACTTCGTGCTCCCTCCTAAATTGGGTCAACACCCCCATGGTTTGCATCACTTTTCATTTTTCCATTTTTCTTTTCTTCTTTTTATTTTAATTGTTTTTCTTTTGTTTTATTTAATTCACCAAAATTAATCTTAATAATAACACAAAACCAAAAAATCAGAAATCATTAAAAAATAAAAATATGTTTTATTTAATTTTTTTTAATTCTTTAAATAGTTTTTGTAAATAAATTCCAATAAAACAATTAGTTTAAATTTAGGTTTTTAACTTTAATGTCTTTTTCTAAAATAATTATAAAAAAACATAAAAATTAGGTTATTAGTATCTTTATTCTTTTCTCAATAAATAACTTTTTCTCCTTATTATTATTAATTAATTTTGTAAATAAATATGGCATTTAATTAATTGGGGTTAAATTAGGTTAAATTTAAACACTTTTCTTTAATAAATTAAAAACAATTTAGAACTAGGTTTTTTTATTTAATTTCAAATTCCAATTTTCTCATTAAATTTCATAAATAACTAAAAAAACATCAAAAATAAGTTCTTTTCTTTATTTAATTTAATTAAATTTAATAATTTCAATTCAATTCCTTAAAGGGTCCAACGCCCTCGCATTCTCGATTTTTATTTCTTTTCGCGCGTTTATTTTTATCTCCTTTTGTGAATATAATGTATTTGCCCCAAAGCCTTGTAATAGATAATTAGGACATTTACTTTCCGTATTTTTATTCAAATCGGGTCTTGGTTTAATTTGGCGATGTAGACCCGCGCCTTGTAATAGCGTAGGACCTTTATCTTTCCGCATTTTAATTTCCGCACCTTTTAACTGTTAATTATCACATGAAAGAATGCATGCCCAAATAAAATCAAAGCGTAGCTTACCTAATGCATGACAAGACAAATAATAACTGAAAATGACACACAATTCACACACCACTCCTAGGGTACGCCTCACTGTTGCCTTGCCCCTCGAAACGTGGTCGTCGAGTACAGGACGTCTTAGTAAGTCCTTATGTCCATGAACATGGCATAAGGGTAGCTTTTAAGGTGTCCTACTGTTGCTCTGGTGATCACACTGTTGCCTTGCCCCTCGAAACGTGGTCGTCGAGTATAGGATGTCTTAGTAAGTCCTTATGTTCCATTGATCTAGTTGCCTTGAATGGTTGCCTCGGAACAAGTTGCCTCGAAACAAGTTGCCTTGGAATAAAAAGATCAATGGCATAAGGGTAGCTTCTAAGGTATCTTACTATTACTCGGTGACTACACTGTCCCTACAAACGAATTGACCCGAACACCTCCAACGGTGGTGCTACCTACCTCTCAATGGTGGGATGGCACTACCTTAAGGACATTTACACAGACTAATTCCTTAGGGTAGGTAGATGACTCGTAGATACTTGCTCTAATTCAAAACAAAACAAAAACTTCTTTTCACACCGACACTTTGCAAAAAGCTTTCAAAAACAACTTTTCAAACACTCTTGAGGACTGATACAAGAGTCGAACTGAAATTTTAAACGGAACTTTTTTCAAACCCACTCACTTTGAAAAGCAAACAAACATTTTGAAAACACAATGAGCAAGTATCTAAGAGCCCATGGATAACCATGGATAGAAAGGGTGCTAACACCTTCCCTTTCTATAAATCTACCTCCCGAACCGAGAACCAATCTCAATAAGGAATTTTTCTGTGCTTTTGTCCTTTCCATATTGGAGAAAATAAAAGACGGTGGCGACTCTTGCTTCCGCGACATTTCGCGAACCAGCTTAAAAACAGTCAGTTCCAGATCCACCGATCACAGAACTGGCGACTCTGCTGGGGATTATACTTAAAGTGAGGTGTACCTTAGGATAGTTCATAACTGTGTTTTCAATTGCTTTGACTTGTTTGCTTTATTATTGTGGGACTGTCTTGGGAGCTCTATAGATCCTAACCCGGATATGGGGATACCTTCTTAGAAAGTAGCAACAAGGCTGTGAGGGAACTGTGCGGGGTATACCGACATGGTTGAAACAGTCTGCTACGTTGATGTGGCACTTTGGTGTGTACCGGTAACCCTTGAGTTCAGTCAAGGAGAGTACGGGGCCTCCATGTGGTGTCATGAAGCATCAACTGACCTTAGGAACCTTAATTGAACCATCTTGGCCTCTTTAGGGTAGTGAGATAACTGACTTTGGTGCAGTCCGAGGTTGGTTGATACTCGATACTACACTCAATTGAGGGTTGCTTTCCTGGAATATTTCGGTCGCCAGTTCAGTGGCTAAATCGAAACGATGAACAATGAAAGCAATCCAGTGATATTGGGACCCTTAAAACCCGGTTACTTCTGATAGGACAGGTTAAGCCCACCAACTTCAAGAGGGTAATACCCAGACCCCATGCAGGCCTAAACTCTAAGGGTTTTTCTTGTGTGACTTGTGTGCCTTCCAACTTGACTACTTGCATGCTTGTTATCTGACACTTGAGTTTCTTGCAGGTTTTGTTTATAGTCCTTAATTGGGACTCATAACAGGGTTTACTGAGTTTCTTGCAAGTTTTGTTTATAGTCCTTAATTGGGGCTCATAACAGGGTTTACTGAGTTTCTTGCAGGTTTTGTTTATAGTCCTTAATTGGGGGCTCATAACAAGGTTTACCTACGTTACCCCATGCATAGCATAACATCATATCATTGCATACATCCCGCATAAGGACTAATCTGTTTCAAGGATCTCAAGGGCTTGTGATGCAGGTCATGATGAATCAACTATCCCAGCAAAGGGAAAAGAGGATTTATTTTCCTCTAGACAAGGTTGTCAGGGGCTATGACCCACTTGATATGGTGAGCTTTGACACTTGAAGAAAATTCCCCGAGCCAAAGTTGTCAGGGGCTATGACCCACTCGATATGGTGAGCCTTGACTCTTGAAGAAGGACTCTCAACAACATGAAGTTCCTTCAATCAAGTTACCAGTTTCCAACTCTAACAATTTTCTTGTTTACCCCGCGAGATCCTTTAAAACATTGCATATATATACATACATATCATTGCATAACAGGTACCCTTTTGACATGTCACTTACCATCTCCGCTGTTTATTTCAGCAATGGCTTTCCAACAAGATAACCAGGATCTTCAGGTTCAAGAGATTCAGTTCAGAGAGATCTTCCTAAGCCTATCCAAGGGGCAGGAAGAGTTGAGGACACTCCTTATGGGGAATTTGGCCAAGCAAAGTTCCGAAGATGACAAGGATGAGCAGCTGAAACGTCTGCAAGCTGAGGTAGATACGATGAAAACCCAGATGCTGGGACAAAGGGCTCTCATCCAAGGTTTAGCTCGGGAGCAAGGAGAGCTGAGGGGCATGATCAGTCAGCTTCATCAAGACATGAAGCAACCAGCCCAAGTCAAGGACCAGGTCATTGAACAGCTTCCAAGAGGACAAAGGTCTGGTCCAATGAATAGACCTCTCCAAGCTGCTACCACTTCACAGGTCCAACAACGACCTCGCCAAGAACAACTGACTGATCAGAGCAAGCCAGACAAGCCTAAAAGGCAGTTCACCAAGCTCAATGTGTCACCGTCTCAAGCTTTACAACAATTGTTGAGGTTGAATCTGGTGACGTTAAGGGACCCTCCTAAGAATCTCAACACAGCCTCCCCAAAGTACAATCCTGAGGAAAGATGTGCATACCACTCTGACAGTCCAGGACATGACACCGACGACTGCTGGGCTCTGAAGAATAAGATCCAAGATCTGATTAATGAAAGAGTTGTGGATTGCACCCAGATGGGCTAGGCTGAATGCTCCTGCCATCCCTACAAGATGCATCAGTCGAAGTAACAAGTCCTGAGATTAGAAGACTTTTGTTCATTAGAATTTTTCAAGTTGTAATTTTCTTTTGTTCAAACATTTACTCATGTTAAACGTTGTTATTTCATTAATGCATCGCATATGTCTGTTTTGAAGCAATATATTCGTATTCACTATATGCAAATTATTTTCATATTTTTTTTCTGATGATCAATGCTTGGTTAATAATTCTAAGCCTCTTGAGGGAGGATGACGAAAACGATACCACAATCTTTACAGTATGCTTTTGAACAGACCCTGCTGATGAGGTACAGGCATTGTTTCAATCCCTAAACATCGGAGTTATAAGGAAGATAATCCCTCGTCAACCCCTCCGAGCCAAAGAAGTAGGAGTTTTTCTTTTCGAAAATTAAAACCCTTTATCATATCCTGGGGTAGGGTAGTTCTCTCAGTTGATCCAAGTGCATAACAAATGGCACCTAAGAGGTCCTTACAAAAAAAGAAGACAGTGATGGTTCCGAACAATCACACAGACAGGCAGTCATTACTTCTCAAAATAAAAACCCATTAAGTCAAAACCTATGAAGGAGACTTACAAAACTGGGGCATCCCGCTGACTGTAATCACAAAAGAAACAGTTCAGGCAAAAAAATAGGGATAACAAAATCAAAAAAAAAAAAAAGAAAGAGGTCCTACAAACCCTCAACCAAAAAAGAAAAGACTTCCCATTCAAAACAAAATATCAATATTTGAACCATCATTGGAACATCAGGACAAAAACTCAAACAAGGTCTAACGCACGATCAGCTGAGTTTAGGTTTGAAGAACATCACGAAGAACGGGTGGGTACAAATAGTTTGAGCCTTTATCCTTTGTTTCTTAAACCGTGAACCAGGCCACGTTATAACCCTCAAAAGTCCTAGCTGAAGCATGGGTTAGTTCGAAAGCATACTGTTACGAAAGGTATCCTGACTCCTTAAGGCCTACGGTAAATACGGAGTTGACATCATGTTTTACAGACATTCACTTGTTTTATGAAAAAGAATGCATTTTCAAAATCTTCAAGACAGACATAAACTTTGCATTTTTGATATAACATTGTTTGCATATAAATATTTGTTTGAACAACAGGAAAATTCGCACGATGAATACCTAGTGAACAAAAGCACTTCCAATCAAGGGGCAGACGTGATTACTGTCCATCATCTGGGGCAATTCAGTCAAGATTCAGAGAATCTCTCAAAATGCCAAGATAACCAGGGGCAAATATCCGCCTAAGTCACTTGGGGCATTGGACAGGAATTCCAGCAACAAATCTTGCACGATCAGACATCTTCTGGTAATATGGCTACACAATGCTACTGACAGGGGCACCTCCCTACATCCTAAGAGTGTGGACATAGTCGAAAAAATACTACGCAGGAATTAAAGACCCGCTAGGTTGACACACCTAGGCAAAAATAAGGGCTTCCCGGCGAACCAAAAGGGTTCGGGCAAAAATAAGGGATGAAAATAAAAATCTGTACACCCGGCAAGTCGAAAACTTGAAAAGGCGGCTTGGGCAAAAATGGGTATCCTAGTGGACTAAAAACCCGAAAGGGTGGTCCAGGCAAAAGTTAGGGATCAAAGCGTACGACTGTGTCCCGTCACCTCGTCACTCGCCTACCAGAAAAAGATTTGTCAATTGACAGTCATCAAGCACCTCCACAAGGTATCTTCTTTTCCCACATCACAAACAGGGGCAATAATGAGTTGTCCAAGCGGTCTAGTTGCTCTGTCAATCAAGGTACCAAGGTAGGTTCAGCTGAAGAACAACCAAGATGCCTTAATTCCCCAGAGAGTAAGCCAGCAAGTCAACATACTCTCCCCAAGCAGAATTAGCCTACTCAGTCAGCCTTATGGAAGTTGGATTCTCCCCAGCGGATCTCAACATTCCTCAGCAGAGTCTACAAACACCCTCAACAAGCATCCCCGGCAGTCTTGATTTAAGATTGTTCCTCGGCAGAATCTAGACATCCAGCGGAGCCCTTCCCAGTACAGTCTAAAGTCTCCCCAGGAGAGTTAAATCATCTCCCCAGTAGGAAGCTTATCCCCAGTAGATTCTGGAAGCTTATCCTTTGCAGAGCATATCTCTCCCCGTCTTTATTCAGAAGGTTATTCCTCGCCAGAGCTTATAATTGGGTTATACTCAGCTAATTGCCACGGAAAGATCGTCCTCGGCGAAGTATTCCTATCCCCAGCGGAATTCCTCAAACCTCCCAAACGTAACTCAACAATGGTATCCCCAGCGGAGTTCTCATACAACATCTCAGCGAAGTACCTCTCTTCCCACAGAGTATTTTCCCCAGCAAGATCGCTAGAGTAATTTTCCCCGCAGAGTAATCTATTCGCCAAGTTTATTCCCCAACGGAGTTATCTTCTCCTACCGGTATTCTTGCAACATCAGCCCAGGATAAGCTTCCGGCATTCGTCAAGGATTTATTTTCCTAGACAAAAATACATTCGCAAACATCACATCTTCATACATGATATAAACATCACATTCTACAATCCCATTGGTTATAAACGTCATGACACCGCGCATTCCATGCACCATGACATTGCATATAACTAATGTTTTGCCTTTTTTCAGGAAAGGTAAATACAAAGATGATTACTATCAACTATCGCAATCCCAAATTCGATTCTTGTATCTAGCCAGGGTATGTCTGTGAGCGATTGATTGTGGATTCGATACCTGCATCCGGCCAGGGCATGTCTACGTTAAAAAGATTAAAGAGATAGCTTGGAAATGCTCCAGATATGGATGCTGTTCTTTTGCTTATTCAAAATTCCTTTCTAGATATGGTTCAGATGTGACCCAGGCATGGCGACGTTCTGATACTTATTCCAGATTTCTTCTCAGATATAACTTAGAGATGCTCCGGGCACGGAGGCTGTTCTGTTGTTTATTCAGAGATCACCTTTCTAGATATGGTTCAGATGTGACCCAGGCATGGCGACGTTCTGATACTCATTCCAGATTTCCTTCAGAGATAGCTTAGAAATGCTCCAGATATGGATGTTGTTCTTTTGCTTATTCAAAACTCCTTCTAGATATAGTTCAGATGTGACCCAGGCATACGACGTTCTGATACTTATTCTAGATTTCCTCTCAGAGATAGCTTGGAAATGCTCCAGATATGGATGCTGTTCTTTTGCTTATTCAAGACTCCTTCTAGATATGGTTCAGATGTGACCCAGGCATGGCGACGTTCTGATACTCATTCCAGATTTCCTTTCAGAGATAGCTTGGAAATGCTCCAGATATGGATGCTGTTCTCTTGCTTATTCAAGACTCCTTCTAGATATAGTTCAGATGTGACCCAGGCATGGCGATGTTATGATACTTATTCCAGATTTCCTTTCAGAGATAGCTTGGAAATGCTCCAGATATGGATGCTGTTCTTTTGCTTATTCAAAACTCCTTCTAGATATAGTTCAGATGTGACCCAGGCATGGCGACGTTCTGATACTTATTCCAGATTTCCTCTCAGAGATAGCTTGGAAATGCTCCAGATATGGATGCTGTTCTTTTGCTTATTCAAGACTCCTTCTAGATATGGTTCAGATGTGACCCAGGCATGGCGACGTTCTGATACTCATTCCAGATTTCCTTTCAGAGATAGCTTGGAAATGCTCCAGATATGGATGTTGTTCTTTTGCTTATTCAAGACTCCTTCTAGATATGGTTCATATGTGACCCAGGCATGGCGACGTTCTGATACTTATTCCAGATTTCTTCTCAGATATAACTTAGAGATGCTCCGGGCACGGAGGCTGTTCTGTTGTTTATTCAGAGATCACCTTTCTAGATATGGTTCAGATGTGACCCAGGCATGGCGACGTTCTGATACTCATTCCAGATTTCTTTCAGAGATAGCTTGGAAATGCTCCAGATATGGATGCTGTTCTTTTGCTTATTCAAAACTCCTTCTAGATATGGTTCAGATGTGACCCAGACATGGCGACGTTCTGATACTCATTCCAGATTTCCTTTCAGAGATAGCTTGGAAATGCTCCAAATATGGATGTTGTTATTTTACTTATTCAAGACTCCTTCTAGATATAGTTCAGATGTGACCCAGGCATGGCGACATTCTGATACTTATTCCAGATTTCCTCTCAGAGATAGCTTGGAAATGCTCCAGATATGGATGCTGTTCTTTTTCTTATTCAAGACTCCTTCTAGATATGGTTCAGATGTGACCCAGGCATGGCGACGTTCTGATACTCATTCCAGATTTCCTCTCAGAGATAGCTTGGAAATGCTCCAGATATGGATGTTGTTCTTTTGCTTATTCAAGACTCCTTCTAGATATGGTTCAGATGTGACCCAGGCATGGCGACGTTCTGATACTCATTCCAGATTTCCTTTCAGAGATATCTTGGAAATGCTCCAGATATGGATGTTGTTCTTTTGCTTATTCAAGACTCCTTCTAGATATGGTTCAGATGTGACCCAGGCATGGCGACGTTCTGATACTCATTCCAGATTTTCTTTCAGATATAGCCTAGAGATGCTCTAGATCCGGACGCCGTTCTATTGCTTATTCAGATTCAAACTTCTAAAAGACAACTTAGAGATGCTCTATCCTGGATGCTCTTCTATTGTTCAGTCCAGATACGATCCAGATTCGGATGACATTCTGTCGCTCATACAGATACAATATGGATATACCCCAGACACGGCGGTCATTCTACTGTTTATTCAGACATCAACAACTAGATATAGGCTAGATATGCTCCAGGCACGGAAGCTATTCTATTTCTTATTCAGATTCAGTTATCCAACAGTCTCCAAATGGCATCTATAAGCCCATTCCCGACAAGGTTCTGTCACACTTCCAGATGGCATCTATAAGCCCATCCCCCTATCCGTCATCTCTCCAAATGGCATCTTTAAGCTCATTCCCGCTATCACACTGTTGACATGCTACTATGTGAGTGCAAATTTCTGGGCACTCTAGTGTTCAATCATCTTCCACCCTCGGATCACGAAAGGCACACAAGCCAATCTACATCCTCAGGTCTAAGAAGATTGAACAGGGGCAACTGTTGTACTCCAAAATTTTCCCTCCCATAATCTTCAAAGTTTTGACAAGCATCACCTCAAATGGTTCAAGGCTACTCCAAGGATTGCACAGTCAACCATCCTCCTAAGCCAGTCAAAATTAAGGTTTTGGTTCCTTCAAGGAAGTTGAGGTTTTCAATGGTCCAATCAAGTCCCACATTCCTATAAACATTGTCAAGCACCTACATGTCAAGTTTCAAGGCTCACAAGGTCAAGTTGCACAGTCAAAAACCCTAATTGCTTCACAATCAACTGCAGGGGCAAAATGGTCATTTGGCAGTCAAAAGTCAAAAATTTTGGTCAACATCTTATTTTGAAGCCACAATCATCATTTGGTCAAATCTTGATCATGATTCCTCAAGCATGGCTCAAAAATCATCAAGGTGTCAAAAGTTTCTATTTTTGGATAGCTGAAAAGTCAACTGTAACTTGACCAAGGCATAAATTTTTCATGGTTCATCAGAAAAATTCCATCCAATGCTCATCTTGAAGTGGAAGACATTTCCTACAATTCATCTTCACATTCCAAGTCCAAGAAATGCTCTCACAAAAAGTTATCAATTTCAACATTATAGGTCATTTTCAAAAGTCAACAAAAAGGCACTTTAAGTCAAAGACCATAACTTGAGATTGGTAAATCAAAATGACATGGGACCAACGAAATTGGTTAGAGGACTTCAAGACCTTTCTAAAATGTCCAAGAACATGATCAAAGCTTAAAAATTGAGCAAGATATGCATTGGAGAAGTTGAGAAATTTTTGTGAAATGGCCAAAATCATTTATCCTTGAAATTTCATTTTTGACAAAAGGGGCCCACTTTTTCCATTTGAATCAGCTTGGACATGCTTCCCACGTGTCCCACATTTTATTTCAAATTTTAAAATTAATTTTTTCATTTTTATTTGATTTTATTGGATTTAATTCATTTTAAATCTTTTAAAATCAAATAAAAATCAAGAAGGTTAATTAAGGGGCATATTTGGTCTTGATTAGCTTTGAATCATCATTATACAACATCTCAAATTTGTTTCAAGGCCTAATCAAGCAAGAATTCAAAATTGGTACAAAGATGGAAAGTTTGTTAATGGAGGTTTATGGCAAAATCTTATGTATGAATGCAAGGCTTCAAGGCCCTTAATTCCAATTGAAATACATTACATAATGCATATGCAAGTGATAAAAAAAAAGGGAACACAACCTAGAGAACTCTCTAAAACGAAAAAACAAAAAATTCCACAAAAAAAAACCTCATATTCTCTTATACAAAATTCTGTACGGAGGCCACTCGATGAAAACCCCCACTCTTCTTCTTGTTGCACTGTAAATTCACTTTTCACGTGCAATTTCCCATGAACCAACTTTAAAAAAAATCTCATCAACCAAAACAGAAACCTTACACAAGCTCATGTTCATACCGTTGACACAAGCTCAAAACTGATGCAACCACAAATCATCATCCTCTTGACAGCACCACAACAACATCATTGAGTCATGATAAAGCAACACAAAATTCTAACATTTTCAATTTCATTTATTCTATTTAATTTTCTTTTTGATTGTTTGAACTTTATCCATAAAATTCTTTGTGAAGATCAGGACTGGAATTTGGCTCTCTGAATCAGAAATAGAAGAACGAGAAGCGTCCAAATCGCAGTTCCGCCGCGCAACCGCGGACTCAACCGCCGCTTCCAGATCCGCTTCTGCCGCGACTTCGTGCTCCCTCCTAAATTGGGTCAACACCCCCATGGTTTGCATCACTTTTCATTTTTCCATTTTTCTTTTCTTCTTTTTATTTTAATTGTTTTTCTTTTGTTTTATTTAATTCACCAAAATTAATCTTAATAATAACACAAAACCAAAAAATCAGAAATCATTAAAAAATAAAAATATGTTTTATTTAATTTTTTTAAATTCTTTAAATAGTTTTTGTAAATAAATTCCAATAAAACAATTAGTTTAAATTTAGGTTTTTAACTTTAATGTCTTTTTCTAAAATAATTATAAAAAAACATAAAAATTAGGTTATTAGTATCTTTATTCTTTTCTCAATAAATAACTTTTTCTCCTTATTATTATTATTAATTAATTTTGTAAATAAATATGGCATTTAATTAATTGGGGTTAAATTAGGTTAAATTTAAACACTTTTCTTTAATAAATTAAAAACAATTTAGAACTAGGTTTTTTTATTTAATTTCAAATTCCAATTTTCTCATTAAATTTCATAAATAACTAAAAAAACATCAAAAATAAGTTCTTTTCTTTATTTAATTTAATTAAATTTAATAATTTCAATTCAATTCCTTAAAGGGTCCAACGCCCTCACATTCTCGATTTTTATTTCTTTTCGCGCGTTTATTTTTATCTCCTTTTGTGAATATAATGTATTTGCCCCAAAGCCTTGTAATAGATAATTAGGACATTTACTTTCCGTATTTTTATTCAAATTGGGTCTTGGTTTAATTTGGCGATGTAGACCCGCGCCTTGTAATAGCGTAGGACCTTTATCTTTCCGCATTTTAATTTCCGCACCTTTTAACTGTTAATTATCACATGAAAGAATGCATGCCCAAATAAAATCAAAGCGTAGCTCACCTAATGCATGACAAGACAAATAATAACTGAAAATGACACACAATTCACACACCACTCCTAGGGTACGCCTCACTGTTGCCTTGCCCCTCGAAACGTGGTCGTCGAGTACATGACGTATTAGTAAGTCCTTATGTCCATGAACATGGCATAAGGGTAGCTTTTAAGGTGTCCTACTGTTGCTCTGGTGATCACACTGTTGCCTTGCCCCTCGAAACGTGGTCGTCGAGTATAGGATGTCTTAGTAAGTCCTTATGTTCCATTGATCTAGTTGCCTCGAATGGTTGCCTCGGAACAAGTTGCCTCGAAACAAGTTGCCTTGGAATAAAAAGATCAATGGCATAAGGGTAGCTTCTAAGGTATCTTACTATTACTCGGTGACTACACTGTCCCTACAAACGAATTGACCCGAACACCTCCAACGGTGGTGCTACCTACCTCTCAATGGTGGGATGGCACTACCTTAAGGACATTTACACAGACTAATTCCTTAGGGTAGGTAGATGACTCGTAGATACTTGCTCTAATTCAAAACAAAACAAAAACTTCTTTTCACACCGACACTTTGCAAAAAGCTTTCAAAAACAACTTTTCAAACACTCTTGAGGACTGATACAAGAGTCGAACTGAAATTTTAAACGGAACTTTTTTCAAACCCACTCACTTTGAAAAGCAAACAAACATTTTGAAAACACAATGAGCAAGTATCTAAGAGCCCATGGATAACCATGGATAGAAAGGGTGCTAACACCTTCCCTTTCTATAAATCTACCTCCCGAACCGAGAACCAATCTCAATAAGGAATTTTTCTGTGCTTTTGTCCTTTCCATATTGGAGAAAATAAAAGACGGTGGCGATTCTTGCTTCCGCGACATTTCGCGAACCAGCTTAAAAACAGTCAGTTCCAGATCCACCGATCACAATATGCCTGGTCTAGATACAGACATTGTCGAGCATCGTTTGCCGTTGAAGCCAGAGTGTCCGCCAGTTAAACAAAAGTTGAGAAGAACCCACCCAAATATGGCAGTAAATATCAAAGCTGAGGTCCTAAATCAGATTAATGCTGGTTTTCTTATGACGTCAGTGTATCCTCAATGGATTGCCAATATTGTCCCAGTATCGAAAAAATACGGAAAAGTCCACATGTGCGTAGATTACAGAGATCTAAATAAAGCTAGTCCAAAAGATGATTTTCCATTGCCTCACATTGACATGTTAGTGGATAGCACAACAAAATTCAAAGTATTCTCGTTCATGGACGGATTTTCCGGGTATAATCAAATAAGAGTGGCTCTAGAGGACATGGAAAAAACAACGTTTATCACACCCTGGGGAACATTCTGTTACAGAGGGATGTCCTTCGGGTTGAAGAACGCTGGTGCAACGTACCAGAGGGCTATGACAACCCTATTCCATGATCTGATGCACAAAGAAATCGAAGTATATGTTGATGATATGATTGCCAAATCCAAAACTGAAGAAGGGCATATAGAAGATTTGTTGAAGTTGTTTCAGCGTTTGAGGAAATATCGTCTCCGCTTGAATCCAAATAAATGCACCTTCGGAGTTAGATCGGGGAAATTATTGGGTTTTATTGTTAGCCAGAAAGAAATTGAAGCTGACCCTGATAAAGTCAAAGCAATTAAAGAAATGCCAGCACCAAGAACTGAAAAGCAAGTCAGGGGTTTCCTCAGGCGTTTGAATTATATCTCCAAATTTATTTCCCACATGACTGCAACGCGTGAACTGATCTTTAAGTTGTTAAAGAAAGATCAAGGTTGTGTGTGGACGGATGACTGCCAAAGGGTATTTGAGAGTGTGATGCGGTGGTAGAACTGACTTAAGGTTTTGCGTTTGTGTTTGCAAATGTTGCGGTTAGCAAGAGTCGCCACCGACTTTTCTTTTATCCAAAAGGAAAGGTAAAAAAGCACAGGAAAGACCTTTGAGATGTTTTCTTGAGTTCAGGGGGTAGATTATGAAAAGGGAAGGTATTAGTACCCTTTTCATCCATGGTTTTCCATGGGCTCTTAGTTACTTGTTTAGATCACTTGCTTTGCTTTTGAAATTGTTTGAAATGGTGCTTTGTGTGGTTTTGAAAGTATTTTTAAAAGAGGCCATCGTTTTGGCAATCTTTGTAATGATTCTCGTTCGTAAGAATGTATACAAAGATGTTTGTCTTTTGAAAAATGTTTCAATGTTTTGAAAGTTGTTTTGGAAATGTTTTGAAATGTGTGTGTTTGTTTTTGAAAATAGAAAGGATTGTTTGCAAATTGATCAAGTAACTAGAAGCATATCTACCTACTCGAAGTCTTTCTTGTACATTTTTATTCCTTTGACATTGTTGATTTACCATTGATTTGGTAAACAACCCTATCTTTGGAGGTTAAACGGGACGGGCGTGGGTCATTGTATGACCATGATAGCAATGGTGCCAAGTATCTTTAGCATTTTGAGGGACTAAAATCAGTTTGTTTAGGCAACCTTTTGATAGCGTCATTGAGGGACTATGATCTTTTGTTTTGTTTTGCCAAGATACTTTGCATGCATACCATGACCATTTTCTAAGGCAACCAAGTGGGTGAAACCCTAGGGGTGCTTGTGTGCGATGTGTGTCATTTTACATGCTTTTGTTTGTCTTGAATTAGGTCATCCTATTTGTTTGATTTTTGTCTTATCATACAAACCCTAGTTTTACTAAACATGGTATAATGCAATAAATTGCGTAAAATAAATCTAAGCTATTACAACAATTATTATGGGAGGGGGGATACAAATTTTGAATGGGGATATTTGCAAAAATAAAAACCCTAAAATACTATTACAACCCAATTGAATTATTGTGCAAGTAAATAAACAAACAAGTATTTAAATATGCAATAAAATGTAATTATGCAAAAAATATTTTGTATTTGTTTTATGTATGAGAAAATAAAATTATTTAAGTCCTAAAAATAAGAAAAATAATATTGTTATTTTTGAAAGGGGAAACCCTAATTTTTATTTAAAAGAAATATATGTTCTATATTTATTTATTTTGTCTATTTTTGTACAAGAAATAATAAATAATATTATTAACAAATATTAAAAATTAAAATATGTATAAAAATAATATTTTATGTGTATGAATAATAAAAATAAAAATGTATGATATTTTTAAATGTGTTTACTATTTATTTTAAGAAAATAGATTCTATTTATTCTAATAAATCAATATTTTATGTAAAAAAATAAGATAAAAAATAAAATAAAGTGCAAAAAATTAAGAAAATATTTTTGTGATTTTTTAATGTTCAAAATAATAATAATAAAGTCAATAAACATAAAAAATATGAGAAAATATGCAAAAATATAAAAATATGCAAAGGGGGGGTGTAAATAGTAGTCAGGGGGGTATGGGAAGCAAAAACAGAGGCCCAAGACGCGCCAAGCCCAGGACAGCCATCGTCCCTGTCCTCCAGCTCCCTCCTGCGCGCGTTTTTTGCTTCAACCTGTAACTCTCTATTCTTTGCACAAAAACAAAAACTTGCAACATAAAAAATGTAGCTTGGAATCTCACGATACAAATGATATAAAAAACATAATCTAACTCTCAAGGATCATAGAGAATTTCTGTAGCCCTGATTTCTGACCTAATTTTTTCATGAACTTCAAGCTTCAAATTCTTACTACTCAGTTAATATAAATGACAATTATGCATATGTACAGCTTCAGCAAGTTAAGGACTACATCTTTGCTTCACAAACCAAAGCTTGAGGATTCCTAAATAGAGAGATAGAGTTTTGAAAAATACCTTGTTCAGCTGAGTTTGGATATGGAAATGTGGGGACTTTGAGTGAGGCCTGAGGATCGTGTGAGCTTCCTTGAAATTCCCTCAAGCTTTTCCAATGCTTAGCTGGCCTTGTGGATGGCTGAAACCTCCTGCACGAGTCAGCCTGCAACCTTCAAGTTTGAAAATGGTGATGTCTGAAATAGAGGTTACAACAACAGGACAAGGGCTTGGATTGTTTGGATATGATGTGGATGAAGTGTTTCAAAGGTTAAAAGGCAAAACTCACGAGCCAAAATAGAGTTGGCTTGAGTTTTGCAGAAGCTGCCCTGTTTGGGCAGAAAAATGTGTTTTCTGAGTTTTTGAGTGTTTTAAATGTTGTGCATTCATGTATTAGCTTTCAAAAAGTTTGTGAAGTTATTCTGAATGATGCCAAGCCCTCCCTTTATCAGCTTGTACAAGTTTTTGACTTTTGGCCACTTTTCTTGTTTTTGAAGAAAGGTTGAAATGACTATGCCAAAATGCTATACTTGCTAGTTCTAGGGCTACCAAGGGTTGGTACTTTGCTTGTGATCCATGGAAAATGCCTGTAATCAAGGAACAAGTCCAAGGCTCAAGGCTGATAAAGTTGGAAAAAGCTTGCTTTATCAAAATGGCATTGTGCCCTTTATGCCATTTATGTATTTATTCCTTGTATAATGCTTCAAAGGTCAAAATAAAGCCATTATCCATTGAGTTGGCATTTAATTATGGAGTGTAGAAGGCATTCAGGACCTGTAATTCAAGGTACAAGCATGCTAGGATCTGATTTGCAACTTGAAGCATTGTAAAAATGGCTTGCACAAAAGTGATAAAATGCCATTTTCTCTTCTTCGATTCTCCCTAACCACAAATTATCTTGGAGAGTTCTTAGACATTTTGGAAAACTTGCAACATGCTCTACAATCCATATTTGAAATTAATTTTGAGATACCTCTTGGAACTAGGTGAAAAATGCCCATGAAGTTAGGTCAAAAACCTGCCTAAATTAGGGCAAATTTTCACTAAGTTAAAAAGTTTATGGACCCCTATTCACAAATTCATAACTTGATATCCAAGCATCTTTTGTGAAAACTTTGTGAATCAAAGTTGTATATTTCATGGAGGACTACAACTTTCATGTTGGAAGTTTTCTTTGAATCTAATTGCATCATGGTGAAAAAGTTGTGGAAAGTTGGGAAAAAATAAGAAATTTTCTATACTTAGAAAAATTCTAAGTTATGAAAAATTTCAAATTAAAACCCTAAATTGCAATTTTAGGTTTCTTGGTCAACAAGTTTCACATTTTGACATATCTTGATGAATTATGACCCTTGGCACTTGATTTTGACCAAAAAGTCAAAGTTTGACTTTTCAGTGTACAATTGACTTTTGATCAGTTGACTGCAAAATTCATCTGTTAATCCTATGCAGTTGAGATCTTTTGAACTATGTGATTAGGTAAAAATGATTCTATTGAGTCCTTGAAATCATGCTTGAACCCAACTGGCCATTGGTTAGATTAAAAATCATAAATTGCCCTTTCTCAGTCAAAACCCTAATTTTGACCATTTTGCCCTTTTGATGATCTGATCAAATTTCTTGAGGAGTTGTGATCCAAACTTGATCAAATGGTACATAGGAGCCTATAATGTTGTTGTGGATCAAAAATTATGAAGTTTGACTGTAAATTGGCCATGGTTGACTTTTTCCCCAATACAGCTGATTTTTAGGTCAACTGTCCAATTGACTGAGCAAAAATGTGATTCAAGGCTTGAAACTTGTCATGAGAAATCTTAGGGGTCCAAGATGGTGTATGAAATTCACATGAAGCATTGATGGTCCAAAAACCCTTGTGCAACCTCAAACCCTAATTTCAGGCTATCTGTGATACGGTGGGAGAACTGACTATGAGTTTTGCGTTCGTATTCGCACTTGTGCGGTTGAGCAAGAGTCGCCACCGACTTTTTATTTTATCCTAAAGGAAAGGTTAAAAAAGCACAGCAAAAACCTTTTGAGATGTTTTCTTGGGTTCGGGGGGTAGATTATGAAAAGGGAAGGTGTTAGCACCCTTTTCATCCATGGTTATCCATGGGCTCTTAGTTACTTGGTTTTTTAGATCACTTGCCTTGTTTTTCGATTGCTTTGAAAATGGTGTGTGTGTGGGTGCTTTTTGAAAATGTTTTGGAAAAAGATGCCTTGTCTTAGGCAACTAATGTATTTGACTCGTGTTTGAGTGTTTTACAAAAGTGTGAATCTTTTCGAAAAGATGTTTTCAAATGTTTTTGAGAGTTTGTTTGAAAGTGTTGTGGATTGTGGTTTTTGAAAATAAAGCAAGTGTTTTTGCAAGTTTGATCTCAAGTAACTAAGAGTTTTGTCTACCCTATTGTACTCAAAGGTTTTTGTCATGTTTTAACCCCTTTTAACAATTTTTGTTCTACCATTGAAATTGGTAGACAATCTTGCGTTTAGGAAGTTTATTCGGGACGGGCGCGGGTCATCGTATGGACCATGAATGCAATGATGCCAAGTGTCTTTGGCAATTTGCTTTGAAGGGACTATGATCATTCCGTTTAGGCAACACTTTGAGACTTATGATCATTTGATTTTGTTTTGCCAAAGATACTCGACGTGCAAGCATGGCCCATTTTGGAAGGCAACATGTGGGATTACCCTAGGGGGTGCAAGTGTGATTGTGTGTTGATTACATGTATTTGTCTTGTATTAGGTTATCTAGCGTTTGATTTTATGTACATACAAACCCTAGGTCTAACCATGGTATAATTGAAAACTGTAAATTGCGGAAATATAAAATCTACGCTATTACAAAATAGTGTCTGGGAGTGGGGGTATAAATGTACAAAGGGGATGAGACTTATAGTATCCAATAAGTTACAACCAAATCGAATGCGCAATCAAATGTAAATATCGAATATACAAATATAAGATAAAAATGTGTATAGGGCAATGTATTGTGTAAGTGTAAATGTGAGATGTATATGAGTATGTGTAATTATGTACAAGTGCGAATTGTGAAATTGAAACGTATTAGGGTTTTTGACCTAGATAAATGTATTTTAATGAATCTTTGATTTATATGTTTAATTATGTACAAAAGAAAAAAAAGTGTTTTGATTTAAATGTTCAAGTTTTTAATTAAATTGTATTATGTATAAAAAAGAAAGTATTTTAATCAAATATTTGAGAAAATAAATGTATTTAAATTATTATGTATAAATATGTATTTTAATCAAGTATTTAGAAATTAAATTATGTGTATAGAAAATGCTTTAATTAAAGTGTAAATATTGAAGAATGTAAAAAAGGTATTTTGCATTAAAATGATTTTATAAAGCAAATAAAATGTTTATATAAAATATAAAAAAGGTTAGTGTTTAAAAAGCTTGGTTAGAAATGAAAATGATGTTTTTTAAGAGGATTAGAAACAAATAAAAAGGATGGGCCTTAGGAGAAAGTCAGAAACGGGTCAAGCCCATGGATCTTGAAACAAATTTAGGGTTAGGCGTTTTGTCATTCAGAACGAAGGTTAGGGTTTGAGTGGCGCCGTTCGCTGGGTTTTGTCTTCTTCGTCCGATTTCGAGCGTCCATCATGAGCTTCTCGCCTCAGCCACCGGCAACCTCTGTTTCCCCTTCCCTCCAGCGATATTGTTGAGGCAGCAGAACTTGGTAATCGCTTTGATTCGTTTTGTTTTAGTTCTTGCACATTTTGTGATTTTCTGCGTATTATTGATTAACTGCTTGGGGTTTGACCTTTCATGCTGTGTGTTATTGATTTTTTATTTGGAGGTACATTAGGAGGGAAAAGAGATGTCATACCTCTACTGGAGAAGGGAAGGAAGGAGATGAGGATGCTCAGGAGGCTTTGATGGCGAAGATTCGGTGATGAGGCTTTGAGCTTTCCTGGTATTTCCGTATTAAACTTCTTGCTTGGGCTTTATGATGCTCCCTAGGGTTTTGATGATGACTTATGTTGAGAACCCCTTTTTTAATTCACTTCTTTATCTTCTTCTTCTATGCCAATGTTGCCTTTGAATATTTGCTTCTGAATGATTTTTGAATGCTTTAGAACATTGCTGCCTTGGTATTGCCTTGAATGTTGGATGCTATGTATTTGAGTGCCTTTGAATTGTTTATCGCCTATGATGAGGGAAGAAACTCTGAGGCTTGGTGTTGGTTTTGAATGCTTGGCTATGCTGGGTTGGTTTGACAGTATGGTTGAGGGTTTTTTGTGTTGATATGGCCTTTGAATGGTTTTTAAGGGTGACAGGCAGGTTTATGAGTTCATGGTTGTGTTTGATGGTTCAGGCAGGGATAATACAAGTTCTTTGCTTTGACCACTGATTTGAACTTCAGGCTTCCTGAGTTTGTATCAGCTTGCAGGTTTTCTAAGCTTTTTGAACTTGGTTTCAGGTTTTTAGGATGGGTTTTGAGGTGTTTCAGGTTTGATGGTTGTTCAGGTTTCTGGATAGTAGGTTTTTTTGTATATTTTTTCTCTTCTATTCTTGAACTGTATTATGTTTATTCTGGTTTTTTGGATGGGCTTGAGGCATCAGGTTATGGTGGTGCTGGTATGAAGTTTGAGATGTGTTTTGATAACTTGTGTGTAGGCAGGTGGTCTGTGAGACTGATGCAGGTTTTTCAGTCTTGAAACTCAGAGGCTTTTTGTTTGTATTTTTGTATATTGCTTCTCTTTTTCTATCCTTCTTGAACTGTGTTGGGTTTATTCTGTTTATGGACTGCAGGTTGATGGATTTTTGACAGTATGGGGCCTTGACAAGTTATATTGTGTGCATCTCTTCTCTCCTTTTGCTTATCAGTTTTGGAGTTTTGTATATTTTTCTCCTCCTTATCCTGCTTTGCCTGAAAACCTGCCTTGCTTCCTTTATCTCTCTTCTTTTGATTTCTCTTAGTACAGTTTTTAATATTAAACTATGTTTTCCCTGTACTTTTCTAAAGGGGCTATGATGGGAAGTGATGATTTAAGATCCAAGTTGCTTGCATAACACATTTTCCTCTGCATCTTTTTTATCTCTTTTGACAGCTTTGTGTGCTGACTTTGCATTGATATCTTTTCCAAAATCTTCTTGGACAGCTTGTATGCTTTTATTGGTATCCTTTCCAAAATCTTTTTATTGGCAGCTTTTGAGTACTTACACTTTTGACAGTAGATTGCTCTTTTGCTTTTGATAGAAATTTGAAATTGGATTTTTTCAGTTTAGTTTGAATTTGAAGTTGAGATTCTATGCAGTCTTGAATTTTTAGAAATTATGCATTTGACATTCATGAATAAAAAATAGAATTCTTCCCTCTTTGTGAACCGGGAGAAATCCCGTGATTTGCAGAGAGGGTCAACTGATCCCAGTCAGTGGCCCCTAATGATGAGCAAATTAACTGTCTCTTTTAATTAACTGTTTTCTGACTTTTCTTCTTCTTTTCGCAGATAAAAAAAAATGGTGCACCGGAGCGGAGTGAAGAATGAAGAATATTAGAAATAGGATAGTTTTTTATTCTATGTAATATTCTAAATTAATGTATATTATTGTTCATAATTTAAATCATAAACAATAATTTGTACAAATAATTCAAATATCAATAAAATCTAAATTATCCAATTAATTCTAATTTTCTTTATTGTTTATTTATTTATTTAAAATTCTTTGAATTAAAACAATTGAAAAATGAATTTCAATCATTCAATTTCAGAATAATAAATAACTTAAATAAAAACAACATTGACCAATTAAACCTGCCTTATCCAATATCCAAAGCAAAGCTGCAGTTAACCCAAATGGACTGATCAAACGCATTCCTTCTTCACTGATTTGTCATAAACACTGTGAATCCAATACTGCATACTGTATTTGATTGGCCCAATGAATTCAAACCACTGTCTCTTTCACTGATTAAATCAAAACAATGCGAATTTAACCCCGTTCTCAGAATAAACTACAAAATGCTGTGGAATTTAAATTCTTCTGAGAATAGGCCCGTAAAACCTTAACTCCTGATTAAATGCCAAATAACGCTCGCCCGATCAAAATTGAACCAAAATCAACCAAAACCCTAAGCCAACTGTATGAAGCAATCCAAAGCTCTGAAAATCAGTAAAAACCCTAGTTTTGCTTGACTGTCAAGAAAAGTCCATTTGTCCGATTCTTGAGCCAGTTTGAAAAATCAGGAAATGTCTGAAACTGAGATTTCTTGTGGAAAAAACGCGAGGGCAAATTTTGGGGTACAACAGTTGCCCCTGTTCAAACTTCTTGGACCTGAAGAGTTAGATTGGCAAGTTTGCCTTTCGCGACTTGAAGGTAGAAGAAGATTGGACACTAAAGTGCCCAGAAAATTTGCACTCGTCGATGTGACGGTAAAGGTGATTGGGCTTAAAGATGCCATTCGGTGATGGGCTTAAAGATGCCATCTGGTGCGATAGAATTTTGTCGGGGGATGGGCTTAGAGATGCCATCCGAGAATGGGCTTAAAGATGCCATTCGGCGACTGCTGGTAGGAGGATGGGCTTATAGATGCCATCTGGACATGTTGAATTGTGTGTCAATGGTGAGTGGACGAGTGTCAGAATGGCATCCCTGTTTTGGAACATCTCTGAATTGGGGTCTGAACAAGCAACAGATTGACGTCCGTGTCTGGAGAATCTGTAAACTATTTCAGGAGTTGAGATTGAATGAGCGATGGAGCAACATCCGTTATTGGGACGTGTCCGTAAACTATTTTAAAAAATTGTGAAGAGTCTGAACAAGTTGGTAGATTAACATCCGTTGTTGGGAAGAATCCGTAAACTTGTTTTCAGAAGTTGAGAAGAGTCTGAACAAATCGGTAGATTGGCATCCGTTGTAGGGAAGAATCCGTAAACTATTTTCAGAAGTCTTGAAGTTGAAGAGGAACCGGTGTAAGGTTTCTGCTGATGCGTCTGAATGAATTTGGAATAAGTATCAGAATGTCGCCGTGTCCGGGTCACATCTGAACTATTTCTGGATGAATCTCGGGAGATGATCTGTGTCTGTCGACTGATCTTTCCTGAAAAGGCAAAGGGTTAGTTGCATGCAATGTTATGATGCATGATGCAATACGTGTGACATTAATGTTTATGATGAATGCGCATATAAGCTGATGAGCTAATCTTGCCGCGGATACATGAATCCGAGATGGCTGAAGATAAAAGCATCTTGACTGCTGCCGGGGAAGATAAATCCTTGGCTGTCGCTGGGGAAGAGAATCCCTGATGACCTCTACTGGGGAGGTCAGATTGAGAATCTTCAGCTTGATGGGAAGTAACTCTGGAGACTTCACTGGGGAACTCAAGATTTGCCCTTTCTAAAACTCTGTGGGGAGAAGGTTCAATGGTATGGCTCCGCTGGGGATACTGCAGCTTAAACTCTGAGGGGAATTGAACTCCGGAGGATTCTCTGGCTGGGGATTTGCAAAGATAAGTTACTGCTGGGGAATTTTGATGAACTCCGCTGGGGATGGGAAGAATTTTCTGATTGCTGTAGGTGTTGGTATGGGATAAGTTACTGAATGTCGCCATCTCTAGGTCACATCTTGAACTATATCTTTGAAAGTCTGAATGAGTTATAGAATGTCGCCATGTCTGGGTCACATCTTGAACTATATCTGGAATGAAATTCTGAATGAGTTGCAGAATGTCGCCAAATCTTGGGTCACATCTGAACTATATCTTTGAAAGTCTGAATGAGTTATAGAATGTCGCCATGTCTGGGTCACATCTGAACTATATCTGGAAAGTCTGAATGAGTTATAGAATGTCGCCATGTCAGGGTCACATCTTGAACTATATCTGGAATAAAATTCTGGATGAGTTGCAGAATGTCGCCAAATCTTGGGTCACATCTGAACTATATCTTTGAAAGTCTGAATGAGTTATAGAATGTCGCCATGTCTGGGTCACATCTGAACTATATCTGGAAAGTCTGAATGAGTTATAGAATGTCGCCATGTCAGGGTCACATCTTGAACTATATCTGGAATGAAATTCTGAATGAGTTGCAGAATGTCGCCAAATCTTGGGTCACATCTGAACTATATCTGGAAAGTCTGAATGAGTTATAGAATGTCGCCATGTCTGGGTCACATCTTGAACTATATCTTGTCTTTTGAGGTGATAAGGAACTTGTTGAACACTTTTGATATTCGAATGCCCCAAGTGGTGATGAAGGAGTCTTGAATCAGATTACTCTGCATATTGAGAGATTTCTTGAAATCTTGACTGGACTGCCCCAGGTTAACAGAATGGTGACATGTCATGCCCCTGGCTGATAGGAGGTTTGATGGAAGTGTCATCCTCTTGAAGTGATTTTGACTTACTGAGAGAGTTTTCGTTCCTCCGAATATTCGCTGTATGAATTTCTTCGCTGTCAAACAAAAGGGTCAAACGCAGACAGTGATATTCAAATAATGCAAAGTTTATGTTTGTCTCGAAGTTTTTTTTTAGTTTTTGGAAAATGCGTTTTTAGCAGAAAACTTTTCATAAGACAAGTTAACACAAGATTCAGAGCAAAGCCCTATAGGAGTCAGGATACCTTTTGTAACAGTATGCTTCCGAACTAACCCATGCTTCAATTAGGACTTTTGAAGGGTTGTAACGTGGCCTGGTTCACGGTTTAAGAAACAAAGGATAAAGGCTCCAAGTATATTTGTACCCACCCGCTCTTCGTGATGTTCTTCAACCTAAGCTCAGTTAATTGTGCGTCGCACTCTGTTTTGAGTTTGGAACGACTTTTGGGCGATGGCTCACCAGTTTGAATTTGGGAGACATTCATCATCTCCTTTTTCTTTTCCAACACTTTTCATGTTGTTGAGGATTTTGTAATGACCTCACTATTTTGATTTTGATTTGTTATCCCTAACTTTTTCCTGACTATTACCGTTTTCGGGATTACTGTCAGCGGGATGCCCCAGCTTTCTTAAGCCTCCTTTATAGGTTCTGGCTCAGTGGGCTTTTCTCTTTTGAGAGATTGACTGTCTATGTGATAGGGAACCACCCTGGTCTTTTGATTCCAAAGGAACACTTTCTTTTTTGACGTCGTTCGTTGTGTTACGAACTGAGAGTTTGCGACTTCAATGCGCATCTTCTCTTGAATTAACTGAGATACTACCCTGCCCCCGGTTTATATCAAGGGTTTTGATCGTTTTAGAACAGGGAACTCCTACTTCTTTGGCTCGAAGGGGTTGACTAGGGATTAACTTCCTTATAACTCCAGTGTTTGGGAATTGAAAGAAATGCCTGTACATCATCAGCACGGTCTGTTCAAAAGCATACTGTATAAGATCACGGTATTGTTTCGTCATCCTCCCTCTAAAGGCTCGCAACTTTTTATCAAGAGTCAAATATCATAAAGAAAAGCATAAGAGTAGTGAAACGAATGGATGAATTCAAGACAAACATATGCAATGCATTAATGAAAACAGAGTTTAACATCAACAGATAATTGTTTGACAACAAAAGAAATTACAACTTTGAAAATTCAGAATGAAACAAACACAATCTCAATGATTTGGCATATGAGGAGTGATCATGCTGGAGTCTCTGGCGGACCAAACTCAATCTCCTTGGCATCGATCATGTCCTGGATCTTGTTCTTCAGAGGCCAACAGTTGTTGGTATCATGCCCCGAGCTATCAGAGTGGTATTCACATCTTTCATTGGGGTGATAGGTAGGAGCAGAAGTATTTGGGTTCCGGAGAGGAGCCCTCAAAGTAATCATACCCCTCTTTAACAAGTGTTGCAGTGCCTGAGACAGTGACATGTTGATCTTGGTGAACTGCCTCTTAGGTGCGACCTCCTTATGCTGATGCCCCTGTCTTTGTTGAGCAGGTATAGGATTAGGGATCAGGATTGCCCCTATATGTTGGTCATGACGACCCTTTTGACTGTTCGCAGCAATGGACTCTTTCTTCCCGTTGTAGGGAATTATCTGAATATCGGAGGTTGTGGATCCCTGGATCTTGCCACTCTTGATGCCAGCCTCGACCCTCTCGCCAGTCAATATTAGCTCGGTGAATCCGGCTGAAGAGCTTCCAATTAAGTGATTAAAGAAAGGCCCTGTCAAAGTTCCCATGAAGATGTCGATCAACTCTCTGTCAGTTAAGGGAGGTTGCACCCTACCAGCCAAATCTCTCCACTTTTGGGCATATCCCTTGAAATTCTCGTCGGAACCCATGGTCATGTTTTGCAACTGCGCACGAGTTGGTGCAAGATCAGCATTGTACTGGTACTGTTCGTAAAAAGCCCTGGCTAGATCTTCCCAGGTGTGGATGCGAGAACTCTCCAATTGATAGAACCACTCGAGATGAGCCCCTACTAGACTTTCTTGGAAGAAATGGATCCAAAGCCTCTTATCAACGGTGTATGGTTGAATCTTGCGGGCATAAGCCTTCAGATGCATCTTAGGGCAAGAGACACCATCGTACAGAGCAAAGGTAGGGACTTTGAATTTTGGAGGGATGACCAATCCAGGAACCAAACCCATGTCTCCTAAATCCAAGCCAGGTATTTGTTGGATCTCCATAGCATTGAGGCGATCCTCCAACTCTTTGTACTTGTCATCAGTAAGAGGATATTGTTCTTCGGAGTAATCAACTTCCTCTTCAACCATCTCCTTATTGTGGTCTTCTTCAAGACTGACTACTGTGTTGGATGGAGTTGCAAGGTCTTGGGTCTTAGGCCTTCTCCTCAAGTTCAGGATGCGGGCTGTCTTCTTGGATTTCTTCTTGTCTTTGAGAAGAAGAGCTGTCAGATCCTCTTGCCCTTTACCCATAGCCAGCAGCATTTGTTGGAATTGAGCATTTTGAGCTTGGAGATCTTTCACCGTTTGCTCTATATCCATCTTACTGAAATAAACAGTAGGAAGAATAAGGAGACCTGTAGGGGAGAAACCTGTTATGCAATGATATGTGTGATATATATGCAATGTTTTCAAGGATCTCTTGGGGTAAACACAAGAAAATGTTAGAGGTTGAACTCTGCTCTTGGATTGGAGATCTCTGTACCGGTGGATGTCTTTCCACGAGAATCAAGCTCACCATGTCGAGTGGGTCATAGCCACTGATTCAAGTTGTTGCACTGGAACTTTAATTGGAGAACTTTGTATCGGCGGATGTCTTTCTACTAGAATCAAGCTCACCATGTCGAGTGGGTCATAGCCACTGATTCAAGTTGTTGTGCTTGAACTTTGACTGGATTGGTTAGAGGAGAAACCCCTTGCCCCTTGATAGACGTCTGGTTCAATGTAACCCTGCATCAACAGAACCCTCGAGATCCTTGAAATGGTTATTGAAAATGCTAAAATGCTATGGTATGATGTTATGATGTTATGTACATGTAGGCACAAGCAAGTGAGTGTATATACAGGCAAACAATATTCACACAAAGCACACAAGGCCCTAGGTTTAGGCTTGCATGAGGTTCAGGTACTACCCTCTTTCAGTTTGTTGGTTAAAACCTGTCTTAACAAAAGTAACCGGGTTCTAAAGGTCCCAACATCACTGGATTGCTTTCATTGTTCATCGTTTCGATTTAACCACTGAACTGGCGACCGAAATATTCCAGGAAAGCAACCCTCAATTGAGTGTAGTATCGAGTATCAACCAACCTCGGACTGCACCAAAGTCAGTTATCTCACTACCCTAAAAAAGGCCAAGATGGTTCGATTAAGGTTCCTAAGGTCAGTTGATGCTTCACGACACCACGCGGCGGCCCCGTACTCTCCTTGACTGAACTCAAGGGTTACCGGTACACACCAAAGTGCCACATCAACGTAGCAGACTGCTTCAACCATGTCGGTATACCCCGCACAGTTCCCTCACAGCCTTGTTGCTACCTAAAAGGGTTTCCCCAGATCCGGGTTAGGATCTATAAAACTCCGATACAAAGCCCATAAACGTAAAGCAAACAAAGCAATCAATTGAAAGTAAAGGCGATCTAAACCCTAAGGTAACCCCACTTAAAAAAAAATCATCCCCAGCAGAGTCGCCAGTTCTGTGATACGGTGGGAGAACTGACTATGAGTTTTGCGTTCGTATTCGCACTTGTGCGGTTGAGCAAGAGTCGCCACCGACTTTTTATTTTATCCTAAAGGAAAGGTTAAAAAAGCACAGCAAAAACCTTTTGAGATGTTTTCTTGGGTTCGGGGGGTAGATTATGAAAAGGGAAGGTGTTAGCACCCTTTTCATCCATGGTTATCCATGGGCTCTTAGTTACTTGGTTTTTTAGATCACTTGCCTTGTTTTTCGATTGCTTTGAAAATGGTGTGTGTGTGGGTGCTTTTTGAAAATGTTTTGGAAAAAGATGCCTTGTCTTAGGCAACTAATGTATTTGACTCGTGTTTGAGTGTTTTACAAAAGTGTGAATCTTTTCGAAAAGATGTTTTCAAATGTTTTTGAGAGTTTGTTTGAAAGTGTTGTGGATTGTGGTTTTTGAAAATAAAGCAAGTGTTTTTGCAAGTTTGATCTCAAGTAACTAAGAGTTTTGTCTACCCTATTGTACTCAAAGGTTTTTGTCATGTTTTAACCCCTTTTAACAATTTTTGTTCTACCATTGAAATTGGTAGACAATCTTGCGTTTAGGAAGTTTATTCGGGACGGGCGCGGGTCATCGTATGGACCATGAATGCAATGATGCCAAGTGTCTTTGGAAATTTGCTTTGAAGGGACTATGATCATTCCGTTTAGGCAACACTTTGAGACTTATGATCATTTGATTTTGTTTTGCCAAAGATACTCGACGTGCAAGCATGGCCCATTTTGGAAGGCAACATGTGGGATTACCCTAGGGGGTGCAAGTGTGATTGTGTGTTGATTACATGTATTTGTCTTGTATTAGGTTATCTAGCGTTTGATTTTATGTACATACAAACCCTAGGTCTAACCATGGTATAATTGAAAACTGTAAATTGCGGAAATATAAAATCTACGCTATTACAAAATAGTGTCTGGGAGTGGGGGTATAAATGTACAAAGGGGATGAGACTTATAGTATCCAATAAGTTACAACCAAATCGAATGCGCAATCAAATGTAAATATCGAATATACAAATATAAGATAAAAATGTGTATAGGGCAATGTATTGTGTAAGTGTAAATGTGAGATGTATATGAGTATGTGTAATTATGTACAAGTGCGAATTGTGAAATTGAAACGTATTAGGGTTTTTGACCTAGATAAATGTATTTTAATGAATCTTTGATTTATATGTTTAATTATGTACAAAAGAAAAAAAAGTGTTTTGATTTAAATGTTCAAGTTTTTAATTAAATTGTATTATGTATAAAAAAGAAAGTATTTTAATCAAATATTTGAGAAAATAAATGTATTTAAATTATTATGTATAAATATGTATTTTAATCAAGTATTTAGAAATTAAATTATGTGTATAGAAAATGCTTTAATTAAAGTGTAAATATTGAAGAATGTAAAAAAGGTATTTTGCATTAAAATGATTTTATAAAGCAAATAAAATGTTTATATAAAATATAAAAAAGGTTAGTGTTTAAAAAGCTTGGTTAGAAATGAAAATGATGTTTTTTAAGAGGATTAGAAACAAATAAAAAGGATGGGCCTTAGGAGAAAGTCAGAAACGGGTCAAGCCCATGGATCTTGAAACAAATTTAGGGTTAGGCGTTTTGTCATTCAGAACGAAGGTTAGGGTTTGAGCGGCGCCGTTCGCTGGGTTTTGTCTTCTTCGTCCGATTTCGAGCGTCCATCATGAGCTTCTCGCCTCAGCCACCGGCAACCTCTGTTTCCCCTTCCCTCCAGCGATATTGTTGAGGCAGCAGAACTTGGTAATCGCTTTGATTCGTTTTGTTTTAGTTCTTGCACATTTTGTGATTTTCTGCGTATTATTGATTAACTGCTTGGGGTTTGACCTCTCATGCTGTGTGTTATTGATTTTTTATTTGGAGGTACATTAGGAGGGAAAAGAGATGTCATACCTCTACTGGAGAAGGGAAGGAAGGAGATGAGGATGCTCAGGAGGCTTTGATGGCGAAGATTCGGTGATGAGGCTTTGAGCTTTCCTGGTATTTCCGTATTAAACTTCTTGCTTGGGCTTTATGATGCTCCCTAGGGTTTTGATGATGACTTATGCTGAGAACCCCTTTTTTAATTCACTTCTTTATCTTCTTCTTCTATGCCAATGTTGCCTTTGAATATTTGCTTCTGAATGATTTTTGAATGCTTTAGAACATTGCTGCCTTGGTATTGCCTTGAATGTTGGATGCTATGTATTTGAGTGCCTTTGAATTGTTTATCGCCTATGATGAGGGAAGAAACTCTGAGGCTTGGTGTTGGTTTTGAATGCTTGGCTATGCTGGGTTGGTTTGACAGTATGGTTGAGGGTTTTTTGTGTTGATATGGCCTTTGAATGGTTTTTAAGGGTGACAGGCAGGTTTATGAGTTCATGGTTGTGTTTGATGGTTCAGGCAGGGATAATACAAGTTCTTTGCTTTGACCACTGATTTGAACTTCAGGCTTCCTGAGTTTGTATCAGCTTGCAGGTTTTCTAAGCTTTTTGAACTTGGTTTCAGGTTTTTAGGATGGGTTTTGAGGTGTTTCAGGTTTGATGGTTGTTCAGGTTTCTGGACAGTAGGTTTTTTTGTATATTTTTTCCCTTCTATTCTTGAACTGTATTATGTTTATTCTGGTTTTTTGGATGGGCTTGAGGCATCAGGTTATGGTGGTGCTGGTATGAAGTTTGAGATGTGTTTTGATAACTTGTGTGTAGGCAGGTGGTCTGTGAGACTGATGCAGGTTTTTCAGTCTTGAAACTCAGAGGCTTTTTGTTTGTATTTTTGTATATTGCTTCTCTTTTTCTATCCTTCTTGAACTGTGTTGGGTTTATTCTGTTTATGGACTGCAGGTTGATGGATTTTTGACAGTATGGGGCCTTGACAAGTTATATTGTGTGCATCTCTTCTCTCCTTTTGCTTATCAGTTTTGGAGTTTTGTATATTTTTCTCCTCCTTATCCTGCTTTGCCTGAAAACCTGCCTTGCTTCCTTTATCTCTCTTCTTTTGATTTCTCTTAGTACAGTTTTTAATATTAAACTATGTTTTCCCTGTACTTTTCTAAAGGGGCTATGATGGGAAGTGATGATTTAAGATCCAAGTTGCTTGCATAACACATTTTCCTCTGCATCTTTTTTATCTCTTTTGACAGCTTTGTGTGCTGACTTTGCATTGATATCTTTTCCAAAATCTTCTTGGACAGCTTGTATGCTTTTATTGGTATCCTTTCCAAAATCTTTTTATTGGCAGCTTTTGAGTACTTACACTTTTGACAGTAGATTGCTCTTTTGCTTTTGATAGAAATTTGAAATTGGATTTTTTCAGTTTAGTTTGAATTTGAAGTTGAGATTCTATGCAGTCTTGAATTTTTAGAAATTATGCATTTGACATTCATGAATAAAAAATAGAATTCTTCCCTCTTTGTGAACCGGGAGAAATCCCGTGATTTGCAGAGAGGGTCAACTGATCCCAGTCAGTGGCCCCTAATGATGAGCAAATTAACTGTCTCTTTTAATTAACTGTTTTCTGACTTTTCTTCTTCTTTTCGCAGATAAAAAAAAATGGTGCACCGGAGCGGAGTGAAGAATGAAGAATATTAGAAATAGGATAGTTTTTTATTCTATGTAATATTCTAAATTAATGTATATTATTGTTCATAATTTAAATCATAAACAATAATTTGTACAAATAATTCAAATATCAATAAAATCTAAATTATCCAATTAATTCTAATTTTCTTTATTGTTTATTTATTTATTTAAAATTCTTTGAATTAAAACAATTGAAAAATGAATTTCAATCATTCAATTTCAGAATAATAAATAACTTAAATAAAAACAACATTGACCAATTAAACCTGCCTTATCCAATATCCAAAGCAAAGCTGCAGTTAACCCAAATGGACTGATCAAACGCATTCCTTCTTCACTGATTTGTCATAAACACTGTGAATCCAATACTGCATACTGTATTTGATTGGCCCAATGAATTCAAACCACTGTCTCTTTCACTGATTAAATCAAAACAATGCGAATTTAACCCCGTTCTCAGAATAAACTGCAAAATGCTGTGGAATTTAAATTCTTCTGAGAATAGGCCCGTAAAACCTTAACTCCTGATTAAATGCCAAATAACGCTCGCCCGATCAAAATTGAACCAAAATCAACCAAAACCCTAAGCCAACTGTATGAAGCAATCCAAAGCTCTGAAAATCAGTAAAAACCCTAGTTTTGCTTGACTGTCAAGAAAAGTCCATTTGTCCGATTCTTGAGCCAGTTTGAAAAATCAGGAAATGTCTGAAACTGAGATTTCTTGTGGAAAAAACGCGAGGGCAAATTTTGGGGTACAACACTATCAGTGCAAGGTGATGCCTTGAGCTGACCAAACCCTAATCTTGTCTTGAGTCCAAGAAGTCTTGTGAGGAAAATCTTGATAAATGAGAGGGAAAATTTTGGGGTACAACAGATGCCCTTGTTCAATCTTATTGAACCTGAAGAGTTAGATTGGCGAGCTTTGCCGTTCGTGACTCGAAGGTAAAAGATGATTGGACACCAGAGTACCCATAAATTTGCACTCGTCAAAGTGTAGTTGAGGGAATGGGCTTAAAGATTCCATTTGGAAAGGTGATAGAATCTTGTTAGATATGGGCTTAAAGATTCCATCCAAGAATCTTTGTTGAGTTGTAAGTCAAAAGAATGAGCATCAGAATGGTGTCCGTATCTGGAACGTATCTGAGCTGTATCTGGAGACTTGTAATGAGAAATAGAATAACATCTGTGTCTGGAGCGTCTCTGAACTGTATCTGGTAGTTGGGATCTGAACGAGCACTAGAATAGAATCCATGTCTGGAGCGTCTCTGAGCTGGGGAAAATCAAAATAAGTGACAGAATGGCAACCGTGTCTGGAGCGTATCTGGAATGTATCTGAAGTTTGAATCTAAATGAGTAATAGAAGAGCATCTGTGTCTGGAGCGTATCTAAACTGTATCATAGATCTGAGTCTGAATGAGCAACATAATGACTTCCGTGTCTAGAGTGTCTCTGTACTGTATCTGAATCAGAAAACTGAATAAGGGCCAGAATGGCATCCGTGTCTGGAGCGTATCTGAACTGGAATCTGAATAAGTGACAGAATGACTTCTGTGTTTGGAGTGTATCTGGACTTGAATCTGAATAAGTGACAGAATGACTTCCGTGTCTGAAGTGTATCTGGACTGTATCTGAAGTTGAGATCCAAATGAGTATCAGAATGGCACCCTTGTCTGGAGCGTATCTATACTGTATCTGCAATCTTTGAACATTGTTAATGATAGCCGTTAATCTTATCCTGAAAAGGGTAACATGTTAGTTGAAACACAAAGTTATGTTGCATGAGATGTATGATGCAATATATGTGCTTTATCAATGTTTATGATATATGAATGTAATGTATATGCATGTAAGCTGATTTACTGTATTGCTGAGGAAAGTAAATCCTTGACAACTGGGGATAATAAGAACCCTTGACTGCTACCGGGGAAAATAAATCCTTGGCTGTTGAGGATAAGAAATCCTGGGCGACTGTTGGGGATTAAAAAAATCCTTGACAACTTCTGTGGGGATGTGAGGATCCTTTATGTCTTTAAGTTGGAGTATTGACAAAAATTATGTTGCGAGCAATGCCATATACTGCTTGAACAATCTGCCTGGGGAATCCAGAGAACCTTGATTACTTCTACTGGGGGTTACAATGGGAATCCTTATACTGTTGGGGAATAGGGGAAACTCTGATAACTTCTGCGGAGAATTAAGAATGAGAATCTTCATTATGTTGAGGAGCAATGAAAACTTTGGCGACTTCACTGAGGATTAAGAATGAGAATCTTCATTCTGTTGAAAAACAATGAAAACTCTGGGGAAGAAGGCTTACTGCTGGAGAGTAAGTTCAGGAGTTTGGGTTGTCTGCCACTCTACTGGGGATTTATCCTAAGTTGGGGAGAGACAAAAGTTAACTGTTATTCGGTTGATTTCCAGGCTTCAAGATAACTCGCTGGGGAATTTGGAGAAACTGGATGGTTTCTGCTGGGGATTGATAGTTAGAAGTTTTGGCTCCGCTAGGGATCTGGGAGTTTGAAGTTTTAACTCTGATGTGGATTAAGGGTTTGAAAATTTAGTTCCGCTGGGGATCTAGATGATGTACTATAGGGATTACTCATGGAATAACCTAAAGACGTTTTCCTATCCTTTCAGTCTGTCAGTAATTGTTCTTTTCCACTTTGTTTATTTGTAAACAGTAGTTATGTTCAAATGCATATGTTCATCAATGAATCATTGGACGTTTTTTGCAAATAAAAACATAAGTGTAAAAGAAAAAGGCAAATAGTTTTCTGTACTTTGAAAGAGATATCTTTGTATTTACTTTGAATAAGTGTTTTGTTCAAAGGAGATAGACATCCTGGTATGAGGATGGTGTCATAAAAGTAAGAAAAATTTATACAAAGAAAGATGGCTATGTGTGAAAAAATCCCATGGGGTTCCCATTCCGCCATAGCCTCCGTATCTCCGAATATCTTGTCCATTTGTTGCTTCGTCCGAAGATGATTGAACTAATCAGAAGCTCAAAGTTTGTCAGTGAAGAGATTGTCCTTAAAGTGATCCGACGAGACATAATCATACGCTTTAATTCCCTAACTTTTGCCTGGACCGCCCTTTCAGGTTTTCAGTCCACCGGGAAACCCTTTTTTGCCCAAGTCGCCCTTTCGGGTTTTCAACTTGCCGGGTGTACATATTTTTTTATATTTATCCCTAATTTTTGCCTGAACCGCCCTTTCGGGTTTTTGATTCACCGGGATGCCCTTTTTTGCCTAGGTGTGTCAACCTAGCGGGTCATTTACGCGTAGTATCTTTTGACTATGTCTGCGTTCGCAGCGTGCGGCAGGTCGTCACCGTCCATGGTGGTTAAGATCATTGCCCCACCAGAAAAGATGTTCTTGATCATAAACGATCCTTCATAGGTAGGAGTCCATTTGCCCCTGGGATCATTTTGTGGTAAGATGATGCGCTTGATCACTAGATCCCCGACTTGATATGTCTGGCGTCTGACTTTCTTGTTGAAAGCCTTGATCATCCATTTTTGATATGTCTGACCATGGCAAACAACAGTTAGTCTCTTCTCATCAATCAAGTTTAACTAATCAAGTCGGGTTTGAATCCAATCGTCTTCACTCAAACCAGCATCTTTCATGAGTCTCAAAGGGGGAATTTGAACCTCGATAGGTAAAACAGCCTCCATGCCATATACCAAGGAATATGGTGTTGCCCCAGTTGATGTGCGAGCCGTGGTACGATACCCATGGAGAGAAAACAGTAACATTTCATGCCAGTCCTTGTAGGTGACTGTCATCTTTTGTATGATCTTCTTGATATTTTTGTTAGCAGCTTCGACTGCACCATTCATCTTTGGCCGGTAGGGAGATGAATTGTGATGTTGAATCTTGAACTGCTCGCATAAAGCGGTGATCATAGTATTGTTAAGGTTTGTACCATTGTCAGTGATGATCCTTTCAGGGATACTGTACCAGCAAATAAGGTTCTGCTTGATGAAGCGGGCAACAACATTCTTAGTAACGGATGCGAAGGAAGCTGCTTCGACCCACTTAGTGAAGTAGTCAATGGCCACTAGAACAAAGCGGTGTCCATTGGATGTTGTAGGCTTGATCTCTCCAATCATGTTGATTCCCCACATAGCGAATGACCAAGGAGCTGTTAAGACATTTAGAGGCACCGGAGGCACGTGTACCTTGTCTGCATAGATTTGACATTTGTGACAGGTACGGGAGTGTTGATAGCAGTCAGCTTCCATGGTAGACCAGTAATAGCCTACCCGTAGGATCTTCTTAGCCATCGTATGCCTGCTAGAGTGAGTTCCAAAGGCACCTTCATGCAATTCGACCATGATCTATTCAGCTTCAGCTTTGTCCATACAACGGAGCAGAGTAGAATCATGATTGCGCTTGTACAGGATGCCATTACTTAGGAAGAAATTTTCCGAGAATCTCCTTAAGAACTTTTTTTCATTGACAGAAGCTCCTTCAGGGTATTCTTGAGCCTCGAGATACCTTTTGACTTCATGAAACCACAGCTGGTCCACTACTTCTTCGGTATTAATCTCGTGACAGTGTGCCGGTTCATCCATCCGTTCAATGGTGATTTGGGGAGCCTCACTATCCCAGTTAAGTTTGAACATGGATGACATTGTAGCTAGAGCATCTGCTAGCTGATTTTCTTCTCACGGGAAGTGCTCGAAGGTAATCTGCTTGAAATGTGGTAGCAATGTCAAGACATGTTCTTTGTAAGGGATGAGGTTTAGATGCTTAGTGTCCCACTATCCTTTGATCTGACTGATGACTAAAGCTAAGTCCCCAAACACATATAAACATTTGATTCCCAAGTCTATGGAAGCCTTGACCCCAAAGATGCATGCTTCATACTCTGCCATGTTGTTCGTACAGTTGAAGCAAAGTCTGGCGGTGAAAGGAGTATGGAAACCTTCTGGCGATATGAGCATAGAACTGATATTGTTACCAAGTGCATTGGAGGCCCCATCAAAGTACAGGGTCCATCGGGATCCTTGTTCAGGTCCGTCATATGGTCTGAAATCTTCAACGTTGTCCAATGTCATGATGTCTTCGTCAGGGAAGTTGAACTTCATGGATATGTAATCTTCGACAGCTTGATGGGCCATGTGATACGGTGGGAGAACTGACTTGAGGTTTTGCGTTTGTGTTCGCACTTGTGCGGTTTAGCAAGAGTCGCCGCCGAATTTTTATTTTATCCTAAGGAAAGGTCAAAAAGCACAGGAAAGACCTTTGAGATGTTTTCTTGGGTTCGGGGGGTAGATTATGAAAAGGGAAGGTGCTAGCACCCTTTTCATCCATGATTTTCCATGGGCTCTTAGTTACTTGTTTTAGATCACTTGCCTTTGCTTTTCAACTGTTTGAAATGGTGCTTCGTGTGTGTGGTTTTTGAAAATGCTTTGAAAAAGAGGCCTTGTCTAGGCAACCTTTGTAATGATTCTTGTTTGAATATATAAAAAGGTGTGTGTGTTTTTGAAAAGATATTTCAATGTTTTGAAAGTTGTTTTGAAATTGTTTTGAAGTTATGTTGTGAAGTGTGTTTGAAAAATGGCAAGGATGTTTTGCAAGCTTTTGATCAAGTAACTAAGAGTTATCTACCCTATTTTACTCAAAGATCTTTCTTATGTTTTTAATCCTTTTGACAATGTTATTTCACCATTGTATTTGGTGAACAACCTTGCGTTAGGATGTTAAACGGGACAGGCGCGAGTCATCGTATACAATCATTGAAAGCAACTTGTGAGACGCTCTAGCAATTTTGTAAGGGACAAGATCGTTTTATTGGAGGCAACATCGAGGGTCATCGAGGGACTACGATCTTTGTTTATCGAAGGGACATTTGCTAGAGTGTCTCGTATTCGAGGGACATGATTGCATTTTTCCGAGGCAACAAGCGAGGTTACCCTAGAGGTGCAAGTGTGAATGGTGTATTGATTTTCATGCATTTATTCTTGGATTAGGTCATCTAGCGATTGATTTTAGATCTTCGCATACAAACCCTAGTTACTATACAGTATATTGAAAGCAATAAATTGCGGGAATTTAAAGTCTAAGTTATTACAGATGAGTATCCGGGGATGGGGGTACAATCATTTACAAATGGGGATGAGTCTCTCAAGAATAATAATGTCCCAAATATTATGGGTTACAACCAAATTGAATCATCTCCACTCAACATAAGATTATAACAATTTATAAGATAAAGAAAAATCAAAGAAATATGAGATGTATGTATTTATTTACAAATAAACAAATAAAATTTAACCTAATAAAGATTAAGTACTTATTATTATTTTTTGTAGTTTTTAGGAATTTATGAAAATAAAAAGTTTTAAAGAAAGAAAATTTATTTAAATTAAAGTTCTATTATTTATTTATTTTTATTAATCAAATAACTAGGTTTAAAGAAAACCAAAAAATTATTTAAACTAAATATTCTTTTTTGTATTTTTATTATAAACAAGATTAATAATAACTTAAAAAGAAAGTAAAACCAAATTAAAATTAGTGTTTGTGTTAATTAAAAGAAAGAAAGTAAAATAAAAAAGGTATTAGTTTTGAAGAGAAGAAAAAAGAAATGGGCTTTAGGCAATTGGTGGCCCATAATATGAAAATTGAAGAAGAACAAAATAGCAAGAGAAAAGGGGTGCGTGTTAGCAAAACGCTGGGCCTAAGGCAGTCTGGGAGCGGGTCAGCCCCAAGTGGTGAATTTGAACAATGTTTTGTCAGGGTTCAAAGTTGTGTCTTCATTAGGGTTTGTTGTTTTGGTATCACAGCGGCGCCTCCTTCTCTCACTCGTTCTCTTCGTCTTTCTCAAGCCATAACGTTGATCCCCTCTAGCCTCCAGGTTGCTAGAGCGCCACCTCCTCTCACTTCCTCTCCTCTCACAGCGGCCCACAGTTGTGGTTTGAATGGTACGAGTTTTATCTTGTTTTGATTCTTAGGTTTTTCTCTTTTACAGTTTGCATTCGTTTGTTTGAGTTTTTCTTATATTCTTGTTTCATCCTCTAATCCATGGTTATTATGTCTAAGATGCAGTGTAAGGGGTGAGAGAAACTTGCCTTAAGAGATCTTTCTGAAAAAATGGAGGGAGAGGGGAATGGGTTGGACCGGCGGCGCTCTCGGTGGCCGGAGCGGAAGATGGAAATGATGGCGTTTCTGGTATTTCTGTTGTTCTTTGAATGTTTGATGACGAATCTTAGCTTCTGAAAACCTATTTGTTCTTTGACTTTTGGTGATGATGAGTATTTATGAAACTTGCTTGCTTCTTTGTTTGTTGATGACGAACTGGGTTTCTGAAACTTTATTTTGCTTGATTTTCTCTTCCACTCTCTTTCGGCCCTGATTGCTTGATAATGATGATTCTGAAAACTATTTCACCTCTGAATCTCTTCCTTTCTTCTTGTTAATGATGAACTTGGTTTCTGAAATAATTTGCTCTTTGTTTGTACTGAGTTTGATGATTTGTGGTTTGAAAACTGGTGTTGTTGTTTGTTCTGCAAGCTCTTCCTTTATCTTCTTGGTTTTGAGATTAAGGTCTTTCTTTCTGTAAGCTAGCCTTGTAATTTTGGCTCAAACAGGTTTTGGAGTTTGGTTTTTGGAACTATAATTTGCAGTTTTGCAGGTTTGTTATGTTTTGGCTTGGACTGTATGTTTGTTGAGCTTGAGATGCAGGCTGCAGATTAGGGAGTTGCAGTTATGCAGGCTTGCTGATTGCAGTTATGCAGGCTTACTTGTTGGTGTTGGTTTTTCTGCAAACAGGTCTGTTGAGCTTGAGTTTGTTAAGCTTGGCCTTTGGAACTGTGATTTGCAGTCTATGCAATTTTTTTTTGCTTTTTTTCCCCTCCCTCCTTTGGACTATTATACAGTCTTATCTTTATATCTTTTTGTTATATTTTCCTTCCTTTTACAGCCTGCTTTAGCCAAAACTGCAAACCTCTTTCACTAGGTCTTCTGTTTCTCTCTCTCTCTCTCTAAGCAATTTTGCTTATTTTAATATAATTCTGAAAAGTTTTGCCTAGGCTGGAAAATGATGATGTCTCTAGCAAGCCTCTTGCTTGTAACTTGGTTTATCTCTCTGCATTGTGTACTTTGTTTCCATATTTTCTGCATTGTGTACTTTGTCTTGACACATTTGCAACTCAGTTTGACATTCAGTTTGGTTAATGCATTTGTAGTTAGCTTTCCATGCTTGCTCATGCTTGCCTTGCTGACTTGGTTTGACTACTGCAGTTTTGTATGGCATGCTGTACACTTTGCTTTGCCTTGCAGCCTTATACCTTTGTATTTGAACCATGTGCATGCTTGCAATTTATTTTTTTACTTTTCTCTTTGTGAACCAAGAAGAGAAATCTTCTTGTGATTTGCAAAGAGAAAAAATAAAAACATGATGAACCCAATAGCATTCTGATTCCGTCCGGCAAACTTTAATGATGATTTTATTTTTATCTGCTTGAAAATTCTTTTCAGTTAATTACGCTGATTTCTTTTTCTTCTGTCTTTTGCAGGTAATTACCAGTTGGATGATAGAGGAAGCAATAGAAGCCAAAGATTTTAGGAGATTAGGCTTAGATTTATTTTTCCCATTTATTGTAAACAAATATTATTGTAAATACTGTAAGTTGTAAATTTACAATATTCAGATAAATTTTGTAACAATATTTGAAACGAATAAATAAAAAAAAAGTCTTTGTCAAATATCTTCCAATCTTTCCTTGCATTGTTTATTTAATTATTTAAGACTCTCAAAATCAAAATAATTGGAACTGTATCCCAATAATTTTAATCCAGATAAAATAAATAATCAACAAACTTTGCAGTCTCGTAACCTTGCATTACTCACAGTACGCATGGTATTCCAATTAACACACGCATTGTACAGTTTAAACAAACAAGCATTCCATTAAACGATAAACCTTTCACTCCACTAATCAAGCAGGTGTCTTGATATTCCAAATAACAATCTCAGCTCTTGTTTCAGATAATCAGGCTTTTGAGAATAATCAGTAAATCTTTCAGCAAACTTTGACAAAGTGCGAAAACAATGTAACAGTGAACTGAATTACTGCAGATTCAATTTCTTCTGAGAAATGCGAGCAAAAACCCTAATTCCGGATTTGTTGCCAAAGAAAAACCTTCTTGATCAATTCTTGAGCCAATCTCAACAAAATCAGTGAAAACCCTAATTCTAGATTGACTGATAAAGAAAAATTTGTTTGACCGATTCTTGAGCCAATCTGAAAAATCAGAGAAAACCCTGGGGTTATGATTTCTTGTGAAAAAGGGAGGGCAAATTTTGGGGTACAACAGGCCAGATGATCAGCTAGCACACTCCCCTTTATAGCTTTTTGGGTCGTATACTGTATATCGTATTCCGTTAGGATCATCTGCCATCTAGCTATTCTTCCAGACAAAGCAGGCTTCTCAAAGATGTACTTGATCGGATCCATCTTAGATATCAGCAAACTGGTATGAGTCAACATATATTGCCTTAGCCGGCGAGCAGCCCATACCAAAGCGCAACAAGTTTTCTCGAGCAGTGAGTATCGAGTCTCACAGTCGGTAAACTTTTTGCTAAGGTAATAAATGACATGCTCTTTTCGGCCAGACTCGTCATGCTGCCCCAGTACGCACCCCATTGAATTCTCTAAGACGGTCAGATACATGATTAGCGGTCTTCCTTCGACGGGTGGCATCAAGATAGGAGGTTCTAGCAAATACTCCTTGATTTTATCGAAAGCAATCTGACAATCATCATTCCATCAAACTACCCGATCTTTCTTCAATAGCTTGAAGATTGGTTCACAAGTAGATGTTAGGTGAGAAATGAACCTAGCAATGTAGTTTAGGCGTCCCAAGAAACCTCTGACCTCCTTCTCAGCGCGAGGAGTAGGCATTTCTTGTATAGCTTTGACTTTAGCAGGGTCAACCTCGATGCCTTTGTTGCTGACAATGAAACCCAAGAGTTTACCGGACCGGACTCCGAATGTACACTTGTTTGGATTTAGTCTGAGCTTGTACTCTTTCAACCTGATAAACAGCTTTTGCAAGTGATCAAGGTGTTCTTCTTCAGTTTGTGATCGGGCTATCATGTCATCTACGTAGACCTCTATCTCATGATGTATCATATCATGAAACAAAGCTACCATGGCGCGTTGATAGGTTGCTCCTACATTCTTCAGTCCGAATGGCATCACTTTGTAGCAGAACATACCCCACTGTGTGACAAAGGTAGTTTTCTCCATGTTCTCAGGTGCCATTTTGATCTGGTTATAGCCTGAGAATCCGTCCATGAAAGAAAATACTTTGTGTTGAGCTGTGTTGTCAACCAGGATGTCGATTTGCGGAAGTGGAAAGTCATCTTTAGGGCTGGCCCTGTTTAAATCTCTATAATCCACACACATTCTCACTTTGTCGTCCTTTTTAGGAACGGGCACAATGTTAGCAACCCATTGAGGATATGAAGTAACAGCTAGAAACCCAACATTGGACTGTTTCATAACCTATGCTTTAATCTTCTCTGACATGTCAGGTCTCATGCGGCGGACCTTTTGTTTCACTGGTGGACAGTCTTCTCTTGTTGGTAGACGATGTACCACAATGTCTGTATCGAGTCCCGACATGTCTTCGTATGACCAGGCAAAGATCTCGACATAATCATGCAATAGCTGAATTAGGCGCTCCTTGACACTCGGCTCTAGATTGGCACCTATCTTGATTTACTTTTTATCATCCTCAGTACCCAAGTTTATTGTATCCAACTGCTCCTCATGAGGCTGAATTGCTCTTTCCTCTTGCTGTAGTAATCTGGCCAATTCCCCTGGTACCTCACAATCTTCCTCACCTTCGTATTCGGCTTGGTAGATCAGATCTTCAGAGTCACTAAAGGCTATAGCAGTATCATTACCCATGGGATCCGGAATGGAAGGGTACTTGCATTTGTGAGTGTGGGTGTGTGTAAGGGATAACCATCTTAAAACAAGAAAATGTAAAAGAAAGACAATGAGCACAAAAGGTTTAAACATGAAAAGCGTCCATGATTCATTAAATGACATATGAAAATGAAATAAGAACCCTTACAAATGGACCTATGTGCCTCGGGTAAGACACAAGGTTGAAAAAGTACGAATTGTTTTGTGAATTATTACAGTCCAACAGAAATGGAAAAGATAAATTACTGCGGTATGAAAGTAATCGGAACAAAGTCTTTTGCTTCCAAATTGCACAGTCCTCCGCCAATAGTAGGAAATATCCAGTCTTCCAGGCTGCCCTCCTCTTCACTGTACTCTAGTGAATTAACCCCTCGGCGGCTGATCTTCACAGGTGGCCCTCCGGCACGGGAGTGGCGCACAGCCTTCTGAGCAGTCGAAGTAAACCCCAAGCCGAATTTGTCTGATTTGAAAGGAAAGTCTGGAAGCTGCCCCCAGATTGTGCTTCCCCCTTCTTCCACTACTGCCCTAGCATCCTTCAAAGATGACATCCGAGGTGGTGGTCTTGTGATTACAGGAGTTGAGGATACCGCTTTGGTCGCCACTATTTCAGGAGAAACTTCTTCAAAATGTTGGAAAGGGGTCTCTATGAATTCGCCATCTAACTACATATAACAGAAGGAATTCAGATGAATAATCATATATTCCTCTTCCCCATAGACAATTATAATCTTCCCTTGGACAGGGTACTTGAGCATTTGGTGCAAGGTGGAGGTGACAGCTCCGGCATTGTGAATCCAGGGACGTCCCAACAGGCAAGAATAAGAAGGACGGATGTCTATCACATAGAATATCGAGTTGAAAACCTGAGTTCCCACCTTGATTGGGATTTCCACCTCTCCATGGACTATCCTCTTAGATCCATCAAAAGCTCGCACCACTATATTGCTGGGTTTTAGAGTCAGCCCCTTACAATCCAACCTATCCAGGGCTTTCTTCGGCAAGACATTCAGAGATGACCCAGTATCAACGAAGACATGAGCTAGGGTTGTTCCTCTGCACTCCACTGAGACATGTAGTGCATCGTTATGTTTTCTCCCTCGGGGTGTCAAGTCAGCATCGGAGAAACCCAGGCCATTGTCAGCTATTAAAATGGCCACACACTCTTAGAATTGATCAGCCGAAGTCTCATGCGGCACGTGCGCTGTCTTCAGAAATTTGACCAAAGCTTTAGCATGTGCCTCAGAGCAAAGCAGCAATGCTAACATAGAGATTTTGGAAGGGGTCTGCCCCAGTTGTTCAACAACATCATAATCACTTTTCTTAATGATCCTCAGGATTTCTTCCATCTCCTTCTTGGATGTCTCAGGAATAACTAGTGACCGAGCCTTCGTCAGGACATGCTCCTCTTAAACATTCTTTCCTTTATTCTCGGCAGTGGAAGTAGGGATAGGAATTGAATTGTTATTGTTGGCGGGTACACTTGTAGGTACAATTACTGGTGCGGAGGTTATCTTCAGAATGGCCACGGGTCCAAAGACTGCTGTTGAAGGAGCAATCTCTGGAGAAAAGATTCTTCCACTACGAGTAACTTTGCTTATTCCGGCAATGTTACCGATGTCGGGAGTATCCTCTCCGGAGCTTTCTTCTTCTGCAATCTGTTCAATCTGTTTGACACCATGGTAGTAGATTTCTCCACCATAGTTCCATGGTACCATTTTATCGGATTTGTATGGGGCTGGCCCGGGTATTGTTATCTTCAACGGAGTAGTCATAGGAGTAGATGTAATCCTAACGGGTTTTTTAGGAACCCTGGAAGGATTGGCGTATATGGTTATTATTGAAACTTCTGGAACTGGAATGGGTGAAATGAGAGCTTTCTCAAACAATATTTCTCGGTTATCAATCAATTGTTGGATTCCTTTCTTCAACAGAGGACAGTCAAATGGGGAGGATAGGCAAGCATGGCAATCTTTGTCACAACCTGGGAAGACGCCAGCCTTCAACAAATTCAACTTGATGGCAGAGAGCGGAGTTAACAGTTCATCCACAGTAGAAACAAACAGATCTTCTTCCACAGCATTGGCATTGTGTCCATGCCTCGGTATTGGGGCGGAGATAACATTTGGCTTTTCAGGAGCTTCAAATTCAACTTCCTTTGCGTCGATCAGATCTTGAATCTTATTCTTCAGAGCCCAACAGTTGTTGGTGTCGTGCCCTGGACTCTGAATGGTATGCGCATCTGGCGTTCAGATGGTAATGTGGAGAAGTAGTGTTAGGATTTTTTGGGGCCTCTTTTAGAATGGCCAGATTCAACTTCAAGAGATGTGGTAGGACTTGAGCAGGAGTCATGTTTATCTTGGTGAATTGCCTTACAGACCTTTCCACCCTTTGCTGGTTATTTCTCGGCTGGTTATTTCTTGGTTGGTCTGATGCAGACTTTTGAATCATCATGGCCCCCACTGTTGGTCGTCTTTCAGTTCTTCCCTGATTTCTCTGTGCATAGACAGCATACACTTCCTTTCTTCCCGTGAAGGGCTTTTTTGCAGCAGTTAAGGCAGACACATCTTTCTGAATTTTCCCGCTTCTAATACCGGCTTCCACTCTTTCGCCAGTTAGAATCAATTCGGTAAACCCTGCAGAGGAGCTTCCAATCAGGTGGTTAAAGAAAGGACCTGACAGAGTCCCCAGGAACATGTCCACTAGCTCTCTTTTAGATAAAGGCGGTTGCACCCTTCCGGCTAAATCCCTCCACTTTTGGGCGTAGTCTTTAAAGCCCTCATTGGTAGCCATAGCCATACTCTGTAGCTGAGTACGGGTTGGCGCCAAGTCGGCGTTGTATTGATACTGTTTATAGAAGGAGGCTGCCAAGTCTTCCCAATTATGAACATCTGCTCTCTCTAACTGGTAGAACCAATCAAGCTGCATTCCTGATAGACTGTCCTGGAAAAAGTGGACCCACAAATCTTTGTCAGAAGAATGTGGTTGAATTTTTCTGACATAGGATCTGAGGTGCATTTTAGGGCAAGACACCCCATCATACTTAGCAAACAGTGGCACTTTAAACTTAGGAGGGATTACAATTCCAAAAACCAACCCTAATTCCTCAAAATCCAGCCCAGGTACTCTCTGCACTTCCATAGCAGCTAGACGTTCTTCCAAGTTTTTGTATTTGTCATCGGCCGGAGGGTACTGCTGTTCAGAGTAATCCTCATCTTCCTCTTCTTCTGCTTCAGAATTTGAGGGCACTGCCGTTCCTTTTCCTTTTCCTTCCCCCTCTTCAGATGTTGATGGGAATTCCAAGGTCCGTCTGGCTTGTCCTTCAAACCTTCTTCCCATGATAACCACACCGGCTCGCTTCTTCTTCTTTTTCTCTTTCTCCTTCTCTAGTAGAGTCTTGAGCTCCTCCTGCCCCTTGGCTAAGGTCAAGAGTAGCTGTTGGAATTGTGAATTATGAGCTTGCAAATCTTTGACTGTTTGTTCAATATCCATCTTGCTAAAATAAACAGCAGAGAGATGAGGAAACTTGGTGTGAAGACCTGTTTATGCATATGATGAATGATATGTATTCATGTAATGCTTTCAAGGATTCCGAAATTTAAATTTGTTTTAAACAAAAAAGAAGCACACGTCATATTAATAAGATAGAATTGTTAGTACATCAATGCCCCTTGGGCAAAATAATACAAAATTCTAAGGTAAAAAGACGTTGCGCATCCTCTTTGGTGCAATGTAGGTGTTGAGAGTCTGCTCTTCATGAAGTAGACGAGTGAGTTCCAAAACCTTCTTCTCGCTTGCGTAGAATTAGGCTTCGAAAGCATCACGCTCTCCCTTGAGCTGTATCCAACTCCTTTGTAAGTCTTCGAGTGATGTTGGCATGTCAGGATGTAGGAGGGTGTATGGAACCTCTCCTTCCATAACAGGCTCTATAATCACTGGGAGAATGGAGAGATAAGGCATCATAAGACTTTGAGCGTGGGTTCGTACCCACTTGAGGTAAGGCTCAAGAGGGATGGAATTCTTGTGTCCCAAGGTTTTACTGTCTACCTTGTTGGGCATCCTCTAAGCTCGAATGAACCTTTGACGGAGTCCTTGGTCGTTGTTGTCGAAGTCGAAAACCAAACCTTGAATCAGCATGTCATGTGGGCCATCCCTTCGGACATAACCAAACTGCCTCAGAGCCAAGCAGGGGTTGTAGGTGATGCCTCCCCTAATGCCAAGTAGAGGGACATTAGGGAATTCCCCATAACGGTCAATAATGATGGCATTCTCTTTTGATCGAGAACACCAATGAATATCTAAATGTGTAAGGGTCATCAATCGTTGTGACCACCTCAAGCCTTGCTCATTTTTCAAGACTGATTGGGGAAGATGAGAAATAAACCATCTTTCCTGGAGAGGAGTGCAACACATGAGAACACCTCTTTTCCTCATTGTACGAGTGTGAAAAGAGTGGAGGATATCCCCAAGCAATGTAGGCACCGGGTTGCGAGTCATGAAGATTTTGACATCACTCACATCTATGAGTTGATCATGGTTAGGGAACAAGACCATCCCATATATGAGAAGGGCTACAATCTCCTCAAAAGCTTGCAAGTCTAGAGAATTCCAACAACTTTGGGCCTTCTCAAACAGAAACTTTGACAAGAATCCTTTGACACCACTTCTAGTTTCCCAATGTGTTGTGACATAAGATGAGTTCAAGTGTAAGGCTTGAGCAATCTCTTCTGGCTTTGGATCTCTTTCAGTACCGCTGAAGGGTAGTTGATTGAGAATAGGAATCCTCAAGAGTTGATAAAATTCCTCCAAAGTGGGCACAAGTTGGTAGTCAGGAAATGTGAAGCAGTGATGCAAAGGATCAAAGAACTGGAAGATAACTTTCAGCATATCCTCCTCAGTGTTGGTGGTGACCAAGTTGAGTAGACGACCATGTCTTCAGTGAATGGAGAATTCTCAGGAATCCTTGAAGCTATCTCCTTGAGTTATGGAGGAATTCTTACAAGGTTGACTTGGATAGTTTTCCTGCGAAGTGAATCCATAACCTACAAAACAAGAACAAAGATGAATCTCCAAAATCCTTGAAATGGTTAGTTGATGCATATGATGCTCATGATGTTATGCACAAGTATATATGTACAAGAAAATCACACAAGTTCCTAGTTTAGGCTTGCATGGGGTTTCATAGGTAAGTACCCTCTTGAAGTTTAGTTGGCTCAACCTGTCCTAGAAATAGTAACCGGGTTCTAAGGAGCTCAATATCACTGGATTGTTTCCTTGTTCATTGTTTCAATTCAGCCTCTTTACTGGCGACCGAAATATTCCAAGGAACCAACCCTCAATGAGTGTAGTATCGAGTATCTACCAACTTCGGACTGCACCAAAGCCGGTCATCTCACTACATCCTAAAAGGCCAAGTTGGTCAAGTAAAGGTTCTAGAAGTTCATTAGTGCTTCATGAAATCACCCAGCGGCCCCGTATTCTCTTTGATTGACTCAAAGGCTACCGGTACCCACAAATATGTCTCACTAATATAGCTATTGCTTAGACCATGTCGGTATACCCCGCACAGTTTCCACAACGTATTTCTATTTACCTATGAATGTTTCCCAAATCCGGGTGGAGGATTCAAACCCAAACAATAGAACCAAGATGTAAAGCAAGCAAGTCAAACAAGATAAGCATGTAAAGGTGATCTAAAACCCTAAGGTAACCCCACTTTTAGAATTTTCCCCAGCAGAGTCGCCAGTTCTGTGATGCGGTGGGAGAACTGACTTGAGATTTTGCGTTTGTGTTTGCAAATGTTGCGGTTAGCAAGAGTCGCCACCGACTTTTCTTTTATCCAAAAGGAAAGGTAAAAAAGCACAGGAAAGACCTTTGAGATGTTTTCTTGAGTTCGGGGGGTAGATTATGAAAAGGGAAGGTATTATCACCCTTTTCATCCATGGTTTTCCATGGGCTCTTAGTTACTTGTTTAGATCACTTGCTTTTCTTTTGACATTGTTTGAAATGGTGCTTTGTGTGGTTTTGAAAGTATTTTGAAAAGAGACCATCGTTTTGGCAATCTTTATAATGATTCTCGTTCGTAAGAATGTATACAAAGATGTCTGTCTTTTGAAAAATGTTTCAATGTTTTGAAAGTTGTTTTGGAAATGTTTTGAAATATGTGTGTTTGTTTTTGAAAATAGCAAGGATTGTTTGCAAATTGATCAAGTAACTAGAAGCATATCTACCTACTCAAAAGTCTTTCTTGTACATTTTTATTCCTTTGACATTGTTGATTTACCATTAATTTGGTAAACAACCCTATCTTTGGAGGTTAAACGGGATGGGCGTGGGTCATTGCATGACCATGATAGCAATGGTGCCAAGTATCTTTAGCATTTTAAAGGACTAAGATCATTTGTTTAGGCAACCTTTTGATAGCGTCATCGAGGGACTATGATCTTTTGTTTTGTTTTGTTTTGCCAAGATACTTTGCATGCATACCATGACCATTTTCTAAGGCAACCAAGTGGGTGAAACCCTAGGGGTTCTTGTGTGAGATGTGTGTCATTTTACATGCTTTTGTTTGTCTTGAATTAGGTCATCCTATTTGTTTGATTTTTGTCTTATCATACAAACCCTAGTTTTACTAAACATGGTATAATGCGATAAATTGCGTAAAATAAATCTAAGCTATTACAACAATTATTATGGGAGGAGGGATACAAATTTTGAATGGGGATATTTGCAAAAATAAAAACCCTAAAATACTATTACAACCCAATTGAATTATTTTGCAAGTAAATAAACAAACAAGTATTTAAATATTCAATAAAATGTAATTATGCAAAAACTATTTTGTATTTGTTTTATGTATGAGAAAATAAAATTATTTAAATCCTAAAAATAAGAAAAATAATATTGTTATTTTTGAAAGGGGAAACCATAATTTTTATTTAAAAGAAATATATGTTCTATATTTATTTATTTTGTCTATTTTTGTACAAGAAATAATAAATAATATTATTAACAAATATTAAAAATTAAAATATGTATAAAAATAATATTTTATGTGTATGAATAATAAAAATAAAAATGTATGATATTTTTAAATGTGTTTACTTTTTATTTTAAGAAAATAGATTATATTTATTCTAATAAATCAATATTTTATGCAAAAAAATAAGATAAAAAATAAAATAAAGTGCAAAAAATTAAGAAAATATTTTTGTGATTTTTTAATGTTCAAAAAAATAATAATAAAGTCAATAAACATAAAAAATATGAGAAAATATGCAAAAATATAAAAATATGCAAAGGGGGGGGGGGGGGGGGGGGTGTAAATAGTAGTCAGGGGGGTATGGGAAGCAAAAACAGAGGCCCAAGGCGCGCCAGGCCCAGGACAGCCATCGTCCCTGTCCTCCAGCTCCCTCTTGCGCGTGTTTTTTGCTTCAACCTGTAACTCTCTATTCCGTGCATAAAAACAAAAACTTGCAACATAAAAAATGTAGCTTGGAATCTCACGATTCCAATGATATAAAAAACATAATCTAACTCTCAAGGATCATGGAGAATTTCTGTAGTCCTAATTTCTGACCTAATTTTTTCATGAACTTCAAGCTTCAAATTCTCACTATTCAGTTAATATAAATGACAATTATGCATATGTACAACTTCAGCAAGTTAAGGACTACATCTTTGCTTCACAAATCAAAGCTTGAGGATTCCTAAATAGAGAGATAGAGTTTTGAAAAATACCTTGTTCAGCTGAGTTTGGATATGGCAATGTGGGGACTTTGAGTGAGGCCTGAGGATCGTGTGAGCTTCCTTGAAGTTCCCTCAAGCTTTTCCAATGCTTAGCTGGCCTTGTGGATGGCTGAAACCTCCTGCACGAGTCAACCTACAAGCTTCAAGTTTGAAAATGGTGATGTCTGAAATAGAGGTTACAACAACAGGACAAGGGCTTGGATGGTTTGGATATGATGTGGATGAAGTGTTTCAAAGGTTAAAAGGCAAAACGCACGAGCCAAAATGGAGTTGGCTTGAGTTTTGCAGAAGCTGCCCTGTTTGGGCAGAAAAATGTGTTTTCTGAGTTTTTGAGTGTTTTAGATGTTGTGCATTCGTGTATTAGCTTGCAACAAGTTTGTGAAGTTGTTCTGAATGATGCCAAGCCCTCCCTTTATCAGCTTGTACAAGTTTTTGACTTTTGGCCACTTTTCTTGTTTTTGAAGAAAGGTTGAAGTGACTATGCCAAAATGCTGTACTTGCTAGTTCTAGGGCTTCCAAGGGTTGGTATAATTTGCTTGTGATCCATGGAAAATGCCTGTACTCAAGGAACAAGTCCAAGGCTCAAGGCTGATAAAGTTGGAAAAAGCTTGTTTTATCAAAATGGCATTGTGCCCTTTATGCCATTTATGTATTTATTCCTTGTATAATGCTTCAAAGGTCAAAATAAAGCCATTATCCATTGAGTTGGCATTTAATTATGGAGTGTAGAATGGATTTAGGACCTGTAATGCAAGGTACAAGCATGCTAGGATCTGATTTACAACTTGAAGCATTGTAAAAATGGTTTGCACAAAAGTGACAAAATGCCATTTTCTCTTCTTCGATTATCCCTAACCACAAATGATCTTGGAGAGTTCTTGGACATTTTGGAAAGCTTGCAACATGATCTACAATACATCTTTGAAATGAATTTTGAGATACCTCTTGGAACTAGGTGAAAAATGCCCATGAAGTTAGGTAAAAAACCTGCCTAAATTAGGGCAAATTTCACTAAGTTAAAAAGTTTATGGACCCCTATTCACAAATCCATAACTTGATATCCAAGCATCTTTTTGGAAAACTTTGTGAATAAAAGTTTTAGATTTCATGGAGTACTACAACTTTCATGTTGGAAGTTTTCTTTGAATCCAATTGCATCATGGTGAAAAAGTTATGGAAAGTTGGGAAAAAATAAGAAATTTTCTATACTTAGAAAAATTCTAAGTTATGAAAAATTTCAAATTAAAACCCTAAATTTCAATTTTAGGTTTCTTGGTCAACAAGTTTCACATTTTGACATATCTTGATGAATTATGACCCTTGGCACTTGATTTTGACCAAAAAGTCAAAGTTTGACTTTTTAGTGTACAGTTGACTTTTGATCAGTTGACTGCAAAATTCATCTGTCAATCCTATGCATTTGAGATATTTTGAACTACGTGATTAGGTTAAAATGATGCTATTGAGTCCTTGAAATCATTCTTGAACCCAATTGGCCATTGGTTAGATTAAAAATCAGAAATTGCCCTTTCTCAATCAAAACCCTAATTTTGACCATTTTGCCCTTTTGATGATCTGATCAAATTTCTTGAGGAGTTGTGATCCAAACTTGATCAAATGGTACATAGGAGCCTAGAATGTTGTTGTGGATCAAAAATTAAGAAGTTTGACTGTAAATTGGCCATGGTTGACTTTTTCCCCAATACAACTGATTTTTAGGTCAACTGTCCAATTGACTGAGCAAAAATGTGATTCAAGGCTTGAAACTTGTCATGAGCAATCTTAGGGGTCCAAGATGGTGTATGAAAGTCACATGAAACATTTATGGTCCAAAAACCCTTGTGCAACCTCAAACCCTAATTTCAGGCTATCAGTGCAAGGTGATGCCTTGAGCTGACCAAACTCTAATCTTGTCTTGAGTCCAAGAAGTCTTGTGAGGAAAATCTTGATAAACGAGAGGGCAAATTTTGGGGTACAACAGAGAGTATTAAATAATATATGATTGAACCTCCTATCTTGATCCCTTCCGTAGAAGGAAGACCGTTGATTATGTATCTAATAGTGTTAGATAAATCTATGGGTTGTATTCTGGGACAACAGGATGAAATGGGAAAGAAAGAGTTCGCCATTTATTATCTCAGCAAAAAGTTCACTGATTGCGAGTCGCGGTATTCCACGCTATAAAAAACGTGTTGTGCTTTGGCCTGGGCGGCAAAGCGTTTGCGGCAGTATATGTTGACTCATACCACTTGATTGATCTCCAAAATGAATCCAATCAAGTATATTTTTGAGAAGCCTTCTCTTACTGGAAGAATTTCCCACTGGAAAATGTTGTTATCTGAATATGATATCGAATACCTCACTCAAAAGGCTATTAAAAGTAGTGTGTTGGCATATTACCTTGCTCACCAGCCGGTGGAGGATCATCAGTCTGCAGAGTATGAATTCCCCGATGAGGATGTGATGTTCCTGAAAGTGAAAGATTGTGATGAACCATTGCCCGAGGAGGGCTCTGACCTTGAATCTCGTTGGAGTATGATATTTGATGGAACAATGAATGCTTATGGTAAAGGAATTGGTGCTGTGATTGTCACTCCTCATGGATCGCACATTCCTTTTACTGAAAGGTTAACATTTGATTGCACTAATAATATGGCAGAATATGAGGCTTGCATCATGGGTCTTGAGGAAGCTATTGATCTCAGGATCAAAATTCTAGATGTGTATGGCGATTCAGCTTTGGTAATAAATCAGATTAAAGGAGAATGGGACACTCGTCACCCTGGCTTGATCCCTTACAAAGATTTTGATAGAAGATTACTACCCTTCTTCAATAAAGTTGAATTCCATCATATTCCTAGAGATGAAAATCAAATGGCGGATACTCTGGCAACTTTGGCTTCCATGTACCAAGTAAATACTTGGAATGATATACCCCGAATTACAATTCAACGACTAGATAGGCCCGCTCATGTGTTTGCAACAGAGGAGGTAGCAGATGAAAAACCTTGGTATTATGATATTAAGCATTTTCTTCAGACTCAGGAGTACCTGATTTGTGAACCGAAGAAAGATAGAAAGACACTGAGAAGATTGGCAGGCAGTTTCTTCCTCAGTGAAAATATGTTATATAAGAGAAATTATGACATGGTCTTGCTCAGATGCGTGGATAGACACGAAGCGGACATGTTGATGCATGAGATTTATGAAGGTTCATTTGGCACTCATGCTAATGGGCATTCGATGGATAAAAAAGATGCTAAGGGCAGGCTATTATTGGTTGACAATGGAATCTGATTGTTACAAATTTACAAAGAAGTGCCATAAATGCAAGATTTATGCAGATAAGATCCATGTGCCTCTGACACTTCTCAAAGTGATTTCCTCCCCATGGCCTTTCTCTATGTGGGGTGTTAACATGATGGGGATGATAAAACCCAAAGCTTAGAATGGACACCGTTTCATATTGGTAGCAATTGACTACTTTACCAAATGGGTAGAGGCTGCTTCATATGCCAATGTTACCAAACAGGTGGTTGTGTGTTTCATTAAAAATAATCTTATATGCCGGTATGGTGTGCCGAGCAGAATCATTACTGACAATGGCTCGAATTTGAACAACAAGATGATGACAAAAGTGTGCGAAGAATTCAAGATTGTCAATCACAATTCATCTCCATACAGGCCAAAGATGTATGGGGCTGTTGAAGCTGCTAAAAAGAATATCAAGAGAATTATCCAAAAAATGGTTGTCACTTATAAGGATTGGCATGAAATGCTCCATATTGCTCTGCATGGATATCGAACATCTGTTCGCACTTAAACAGGAGCAACCCCGTTCTCCCTAGTATATGGAATGGAAGTTGTACTCCCTGTGGAGGTAGAGATTCCCTCGTTGCGTGTGATAATGGAAACCAAGTTGACAGAGGCTGAATGGGTCCATAACAAGTTTGACCAATTGAATTTGATTGAAGAGAAGAGGATGACAACTTTATGTCATGGGCAGTTATATCAGAGAAGAATGAAGAAATCATTTGATAAAAAGGTCAAACCTCGTGAATTTAGAGAAGGCGACCTCGTGCTCAGGAAGATCATGTCTTTCAACATTGATTCTATGGGCAAGTGGACTCCCAATTTTGAAGGCCCGTATGTTGTCAAGAAAGCCTTCTCTGGTGGTGCATTAATTCTTGAAACTATGGATGGCGAGGAGTTCCCACGTCCCATGAATGCTGACGCAGTCAAGAAATACTTCGCCTAAAAAAAATAAAAGAACAACTCGCTAAGTTGAAAACCCGAAAGGGCGACTTAGACAAAAATGAGCGTCTCGGTAGGTTGAAAACCCGAAAGGGCGGTATAGGCAAAAATTAGAGACATAAACAGAATAAATTTCCTGCTAAGTTGAAAACCCGCAAGGGCAGCGTAGGCAAAATTTAGGGATTTTTCTTGGCAAGTAACTACGTCAGACAAGACTTGATCGTTGAAGCAACAATCTTCTCGGATCCTCACCATACTTAAAAGGGGGGGTTTTATCTAGAAGTTCTGGTCCAGGATCAAGGTTTGACAAATAATGGGAAAAAAGTGTCAAGAAGCAGACTTAAAAAAAGGTGTTTCTGGGGCTAGAACTCGGGTCTCTTAACACTAATGCCTTAAGCGTTCACTCTCTACCATTGGGGTGGCTATACATCTGGTATTAGAAACAAAAACATGAACATATATTACAAAGTAAGTTCTAATGATGAACTTCATCTCCTTCTCCACGCCAGCCAGAGCATCTGCAACTTAGTTATTTCTCAACAAAAATGAAAAATGCAAACATAACAGTTATGGCATATTTCATCATGGTTTCAGAAATATAAAGCATCAGAACTGTAAATATAGCAAGCATGAATTTGGATAATTCTAATTCTGAAACCTAACTTTCTCAAGAAGTTCTGATATGAAATTCTCTCTACTTAGGAAAAATACATGAAATTCATAAATATGTACAGAATCAGATTCATGATGTCTACATTGTATCTTTGGAAATGCAAGCCTAGCAATGCCTAAGCAATAAGATAAAAGTCAGAAGAAACTTACCTTACAGCTGGAAATTTTTCTGTGAATTAGAGCCTGGTTTAGGTTGCTGTGATGTTCTAATCAGCTTCCTCAAGTTCTCAAAAAGCTGAAGCAACTCTTAGCTTGAGCTATGAATGATGGGAAAATTCTGGTGCAGTCAAGGTGCCGAATTCTGGTTTTTTGAAACAAAGAGTGGTGAATGTTGTTTTACAGTTTGAAAACAGAGGTTGGGAAAGCTTCTATGTGTATTATAGAAACTATATGGATGATTTAGTTCAGAAACACACAAGAAAAATTAGAGTTGGAATGCAGAAATCAGAAAACTAGCAGGTTTTATGTTTATGTTTGCAGTTTCAAGTTCTTGGGAAATTTCAGCAAGGTTTCAAGGCTTTTTCTCAAATGTCCCACCCTTTTCACAGTTTCCAATGAAGTTCAATTTATAGGATAGAATTTTGTAGCTTGGAGAAATCAAAAGTAACCACCTCATGCTAGCGTGCTGGCTTGTTCTTGAAGCAAGATAAACAAGTATAGTGGTTAGCAGCTTTTAGTCGTGCATAAGCTGGATTTGTAAGCATGAATTAAGGAAAAGTACCCTCAGAGGCAAAAGAAAAGCATGGGCCCAACATAAATTTGTACAAAAGTTTCCCTTTTCAAGGACATCAATGGTACTTCTATCTCACACGTGGGGAAATCCTTTGGATAAAAACTCAAAAGTGGTTGTGAGCATTAAATGATGATGAAATTTATCAAACCAGAAATCCTGCGCTATGAGATTGTGTATCATAGCTTAATTCTGGGTCAGAAGTTCAGCATCAACGCAACTTAGAACAAACATCTAACTTTTGATCCTTAAATCTCTTTGCTCCAGAATGTTCTGAGCGAGTTCTCAGACTTTCCAGAAAGCTTATGACATGCTTTGTAAGCCCCTTTTGAATTACTCTTGCAACTTCTGACTAAACCTATGTGAAAACTGGCCCAGAAGTTGTAAACGAATTCTGATTTGAAAATGCTCAGAATTTACAAAGTGTTTAAGTTTCAGGGACGTGACTTTGAAGATGTATAACTTGAAATCCCAGCATTTCTAGAAGAAATTTAGTTCTGCAATATTTTAGATCTTATTGAGATCTAAAACTCTTGTGTTAGAAGTTCTTCCAGAATCAGCTTGCATCATGGTGAAAATCTGGCCAGAAGTTCTGAGCTTGTCATATTTCTTAAACACTTAGAAAAATTCTAAGTATTTAGAATTTTGACTTTATCAACATGAATCTTGACTTATGATTTTCCCGATGAAGCAAACTTCATGCCTTGATGAAATATGATTCTTGAAACTTGATTTTGATCTAAAAGTAAAAATTTGACTTTTCAGTGTGCAAATGACCATTTCGCCCTTGTGAATGACTTTCTTGGAAAATTTGTAATTCAAGGCTTGAAATTGGATGGAAGCAAACCTGAGGGTCCAGGACGATCCTTTGAGAAATGAGAGGGCAAAGTTTGGGGTACAACAGTTGTCCCTGTTCAATCTTCTTATGTTTGAAGAGTTAGATTGGCGAATCTGCCATTCGTGACTTGAAGGTGGAAGATGATTGGACATTAGAGTGCCCAGAAATTTTCACTCGATGATGCATGAAGTAATGCCTTGGATCTATTGTATGGGAATGGGCTTAAAGATGCCATTGGATGAAACGAGGTATAGTTGTCAGAGATGGGCTTATAGATGCCATCCAAAGGTTATGGTTGACCGAAATTTGACTAAATCTGAATTTCGACTTCAACTGGAAAAGAATTAGAATAAACCTTTGGTTGATTTAAAATGAAACTAGCAGAAGTCTTGCATGTTGTTTGACTAGAAAGGATCGGAATAAATCTTGGAGCGATTTTATCTAAACCAGAGAAAATTCCCATTTTGAAAGTATCAAGATAAACCGTTGAGAGATTTAAATTGAAGCAACAAGTGTCTGGAGAAGAATCAGAATAAATCATTGAGAGATTTATAACTGAACTGACAGGGATTATAACAAATCAAAGAGAGATTTATCTGAACCAGAGAAAGACATCTGCGGGAAAGAACCATAATAAACCGTTGGAAGATTTAAACTGAACTGGCAGGGGTCTGAAAGAAATATCTGTTATATAGATTGTCGACCAATCCTTTCTCGAGAATTGATCTATAATTGACTTGTTGAAAATTTGACGATAATTTTCTGTTAATTGATCTTTCCTGAAAAGATGAAAGGTTAGCTGCATGCAATGTCATGATGTATGAAATACATGGTATAATGCTATTTCTCAAAATAAACGAGATTGTTTCGTGTGCACTTTCCATGTATGTAATATGATATATGAAATGTGAGATGTTTATTTGAATGTATCTTTGTCTGGGAAAATAAATGCTTGACAAATGCCGGGGAGTCATTAAATCCCAGACTATTATTGAAGAGTAGGTGAGTCTTCAAAATTTGCTTAGAATATTTCAACCAAGGATTCCTGTTTTTTTGAAGAAGTGAACTAATATCTGGTTGGATTCCAGGCTTCGCAACACCTTATACTGTTATCTGGTCGAAATTCAGGCTTCACAGTGTTTTTGAAGAAGTGAACTGCTATCTGGTCGAATTTTAGGCTTCGCAGCACCTTATACTGTTATCTAGTAGAAATTCATGCTTCATAGTGTTTTTTTTTGAAGAAGTGAACTACTATCTGGTCGAATTCCAGACTTCGTAGCACCTTATACTGTTATCTGGTCGAAATCCAGGCTTCACAGTGTTTTTGAAGAAGTGAACTACTATCTGGTCGAATTCCAGGCTTCACAACACCTTATACTATTATCTGGTTGAAATCAAGGCTTCACAGTGTTTTTTTTGAAGAAGTGAACTACTATCTGGTCAAATTCCACGCTTTGCAGCACCTTATATTGTTATCTGGTTGAAATCCAGGCTTCACAGTGTTTTTTGAAGAAGTGAACTACTATCTGGTCGAATTCCAGGCTTCGCAGCACCTTATACTGTTATCTGGTCAAAATCCAGGCTTTACAATGTTTTGGAAGAAGTGAACTACTATCTGGTCGAATTCCAGGCTTCGCAACACCTTATACTGTTATCTGGTCGAAATCCAGGCTTCACAGTGTTTTGCTGAAGTGAACTACTATCTGGTCAAATTCCAAGCTTCGCAGCACCTTATACTGTTATCTGGTCGAAATCCAGGCTTCACAGTGTTTTTGAAGAAGTGAACTGCTATCTGGTCGAATTTTAGGCTTCGCAGCACCTTATACTATTATCTAGTCAAAATTCAGGCTTCATAGTGTTTTTTTTGAAGAAGTGAACTACTATCTGGTCGAATTTCAGGCTTCACAGCACCTTATACTGTCATCTGGTCGAAATCCAGGCTTCACAGTGTTTTTTGAAGAAGTGAACTACTATCTGGTTGAATTCCAGGCTTCACAGCATCTTATACTGTTATCTGGTCAAAATCCAGGCTTCATAGTGTTTTTGAAGAAGTGAACTACTATCTGGTCGAATTCTAGGCTTCGCAGCACCTTATACTGTTATTTGGTCAAAATTCAAGTTTCATAGTGTTTTTTGAAGAAGTGAACTACTAACTGGTCGAATTCCACGCTTCGCAGCACCTTATACTGTTATCTGGTCGAAATCCAGGCTTCACAGTGTTTTTGAAGAAGTGAACTACTATCTGGTCGAATTCCAGGCTTCGCAGCACCTTATACTGTTATCTGGTTGAAATCTAGGCTTCACAGTGCTTTTTTTGAAGAAGTGACCTACTATCTGGTCGAATTCGAGGCTTCATAACACCTTATACTGTTATCTAGTCGAAATCCAGGCTTCATAGTGTTTTTTGAAGAAGTGAACTACTATCTGGTCGAATTCCAGGCTTCATAGCACCTTATACTGTTATCTGGTCGAAATCTAGGCTTCAAAGTGTTTTTGAAGAAGTGAACTACTATCTGGTCGAATTCCAGGCCTCGCAGCACCTTATACTGTTATCTGGTCGAAATCCATACTTCATAGTGTTTTTGAAGAAGTGAATTACTATCTGGTCAAATTCTAGGCTTCGTAGCACCTTATACTGTTATCTGCTCAAATTCCAGGCTTCATAGTGTTTTTTGAAGAAGTGAACTACTATCTGGTCGAATTCCAGGCTTCACAGCACCTTATACTGTTATCTGGTCGAAATTCAGGCTTCACAGTTTTTTTTGAAGAAGTGAACTACTATCTGGTCGAATTCCAGGCTTCGCAGCACCTTATACTGTTATCTGGTCGAAATCCAGCCTTCATAGTGTTTTTGAAGAAGTGAACTACTATCTGGTCGAATTCTAGGCTTCGCAACACCTTATACTGTTATCTGGTTGAAATCCAGGCTTCACAGTGTTTTTTTGTTGAAGAAATGAATTACTATCTGGTCCAATTTAAGGCTTTTCAGCACCTTATACTATTATCTGGTCAAAATCCAGGCTTCACAGTGTTTTTTGAAGAAGTGAACTACTATCTTGTCGAATTCTAGGCTTCGCATCACCTTATACTGTTATCTGGTCGAAATCCAGGCTTCAGTGTTTTTGAAGAAGTGAACTACTATCTTGTCGAATTCCAGGCTTCGCAGCACCTTATACTGTTATCTGGTCGAAATCCAGACATCACAGTGTTTTTGAAGAAGTGAACTACTATCTGGCCGAATTCCAGGCTTCACAGCACCTTATACTGTTATCTGGTCGAAATCCAGGCTTCACAGTGTTTTTTTTTGAAGAAGTGAACTACTATCTAGTCGAATTCCAGGCTTCACAACACCTTATACTGTTATCTGGTCGAAATCCAAGCTTCGCAACACCTTATACTTTTATCTAGTCGAAATCCAGGCTTCAAAGTGTTTTGCTGGGGATTGTAGAGTAGTCTATTGGGGAAAAGGGGTTGTGGTCCTTTGATTTGTAGTAGTCGGAGAGGCAAACTCAAACATGGGAATCTGTAGTTTTTTGGGGAAATCAACCCTGTTGTCGGTCTGTTGGGGAGGTGTCTTCTTCACTGGGGAAAATCCTCGAGGGTTCTTGAGGTCGACTCAGCTGGTGAGAAGTTTTCAAATATTGAAACTCTGGATGGGAGTCATCCTATAAGAAGGATATTTGGGAGATTTGTCACTGCCCTTAGTAGTAAGCGTTGTAGTAATGCCAAAAAATGTTTGCTTGGTCGCATGTGACCCTTTGCGTGGGAGCCTATTTGCCCTCAGAGTTAAACTGGTGCACCCTGACACTTGATATTTTGATCATATTTCCGGTAGCCCTGAACTTCCTAGAGATATTTTCTAAGGCTGTTATGGAAGAAAACGAAGACCTGATATTGACACCATCTGATACTACTAGCACAGACAAACAAATTGGTGGTACCCAAGATCTTTGGTCAAGTCTCAGAATTTTCTAAGAACTCTCATGGGAGGATCCGAAGACATGATATTGACACCATCTGATACTGACACCATCTGATACTATTGGTACAGACAAGCAATTTGGTGGTACCAGAAGTCTTCATACTGGATATTGTTCAAACCCATGATCAACATAACATTGCCCCTTGAGTGATACATATGGAGATTTGCCCCTGGTTATTCAACGATTCTTTGAGAGATTCTTTGAATCTTGACTTGACTGCCCCAGATGTGCTGGATAGTGACATGTCATGCCCCTTTGTTGATAATAGATTTGTCATTGGAAGTGTCATCCCACTTGAAGTGATTTTGTTCACTAAGAGAGCTTTCGTTCATCGAATATTCGCTGTGTGAATTTATCTGTTGTCAAACAAATAACCATATGCAAACGGTGATATTCAAATAATGCAAAGTTTATGCTTGTCCTGAAGTTTTGAAAATGCGTTTTAGCAAGTAAATAAATTTCGTAAGAAAAAATTCAACTCAGGATTTAGAGTAATGCCTTACAGGAGTCAGGATACCTTTTTGTAACAGTATGCTTTCGAACTAACCCATGCTTCAATTAGGACTTTTGAAAGGTTATAACATGGCTTGGTTTATGGCTTAAGAAACAAAGGATTAAGGCTCAAAGTGTATTTGTACCCACCCGTTCTTCATGATGTTCTTCAATCCTAAACTCAGTTAATTGTATGTTTGAACTCCAATTGAGTATGGAATGACGTTTTGGTGATGGTTCAGACAAGTTAAGTTTGTCGGAAGGTAGTCATTTTTGCAACATTTTTCATGTTGTTGAGGATTTTTAGTGACCCCTTTTTTTGATTTGTCATCCCTAATTTTTGCCTGACTATTCTTGTTTTGAGATTACGTCAGCAGGATGCCCCAATTTTTTTTCTTAAGTTTCCTTTGTAGGTTTTGACTTAGTGGACTTTTCTCTTGAGAGATAATGATTGTCTATGTGATAGGGAACCATCATTGTCTTTTGATTCCAGAGGAATGTTTTTGATGTCATTCGTCGTATTACGAGATGAGAGTTTATGGCTAAACACGCGTTTGAATCAACTGAAATACTACCCTGCCCCAGGTTTTGATTAAAGGTTTCAAATTATGCAAAAAAGAAAACTTCTACTTCTTTGGCTCGAAGGGGTTGACTAGGAATTATCTTCCTTATAACTCCAGTATTTAGGATTTGAAAGAACGCCTGTACATCGTCAGCAAGGTCTGTCCAAAAGCATACTGTATGAGATTATGGCATTGTTTTCGTCATCCTCCCTCTAAAGGCTTGTAACTTTTAGCAAGAGTTGAATGTCATAAAGAGAGCAAAAAGCATAGTTGAAATATAGTGAAAACGAATGGATGGATTCAGGACAAACATGTGCAATGCATTAATGAAACGAAGTTTGACATTAATAGATAATTGTTTAAATAACAAAGAGATTACAACTTGAAAATTCAAATGAATAGAAATTTTCCTCACCCCGATCGTCGCTTCATGTGGATTCCCTTGAGGGGTGGTAGAAGAGTTCCAATTGATCATCTTGTGTAAACTCCAACACTCTTTCGTCAATTAGGTATTGAATCATGTTTTTCAGACCCCAACAATTGTTCGTGGCATGCCCGGGATTGTCGGAATGGTAAGCACACCTCTCTTTGGGACGGTAACTACGAGCAGCAATGTTAGGATTCTCGGAAGGAGCCTTTAATGTAATTAGCTCTGCCTTTAACAAGTGTTGTAGCACCTGAGCTAGTGACATGCCAATCCTGGTAAATAGTCTCTTAGGTGTGACCTCCTTGCGCTGATTCTTTTGTTGTTGTTGGCAAGGTTGTTGTTGGACTTTAGATGTGGCAGCAATTTGGAATGGTCTACTCTCCACTAAACCGGCTTCATGTCGCATGGGAGGCTGAGCAGTGACTTGATCTCCAATTCTAGCTGTTTGCCTCATACGGTTGTAACCGTCTTGACGAAGTTGGTTGACAAGAACTTTTAGCTCTTCTTATCCTTGAGCCAGATTTTGGATAAGAGCCATCTGGCTCACCAATTGTCCCATCATTTGGACCTTCATTATGGCTATCTCAGTTTGTAGCCGCTCCAGCTGGTTATCCTTGTTATCCTCCGTATTTCCCATGATCATGCCCCTGGTGAGGAGTGCCTTGACCTCTTCTTGTCCCTTAAATAGGTTCGAGAACATCCCTTGAAGTTGAGCGTTTTGAATCTGAATGCTCTTGATGGTCTGTTCTAGGGCCATCTCTACTGAAATAAATAGTAGGAAGATAAGGAGGCATGTATGGGAGAAAACTGTCATGATATGATGCATGATGATGCATATGTAAATGATTTCAAGGAAATTAGAGATTTAAATTTGCTTTAGACAAAAAAGGAACACACGTTATATTAATAAATCAAAGTTTGAATACATCATGCCTCTTTGGGCTTTACAAAGAAATAAAAATACAAAACTTTAAGACAAAAAAGTTGAACGCATCCTCTTTGGTGCGATGTAGGCGTTCAGACTCTGCGCTTCATGAAGCTGCTTGGTGAGTTCCAGAAATTTCTTCTCGCTGGCGTAGAATTGGGCTTCAAAAGTGTATTTCTCTTCCTTAAGCTGTATCTAATCCCTTTGCTAGTATTCCATAGAGGTGGGCATGTTAGGATGAAGGATAGTGTATGGGACATCTCCTTCCACAACTGGCTCCATGATAACTGGAAGAATAAAGGGGTAAGGAATCATAAGACTTTAAGCACGAGCTCGTACCCATTTGAGATAAGGATCAAGAGGGATGTAATTCTTGTGCCCCAATGTCTTACTATCAACTCTATGTACCATGCCCCAAGCTCGCATGAACATTTTGCGGTAATCCTGAGCATCATTCTCATAGTCGAAGATGATTCCTTGAATAAGTGCATCATGAGGACCATCCCTTCTTGCATATCCAAACTGTCGTAGTGCCAAACAAGGATTGTAAGTGATTCCTCCCCTAATTCCTAAAAGAGGGACATTAGGGAATTCTCCACATCGATCAATGATGATAACATTCTCCGAGAATCGGGGAAACTAATGAATGCCTGAATGTGTAAGAGTCATTAGCCTATGAGACCATCTCAAACCCTGATCATTCTTCAAGACGGATCGAGGTAGGTGTGAAATAAACCACCTATCCAAAAGAGGTGTGCAACATAAAAGGGTTCCTCTCTTCTTTACAGTGCGAGTATGCAACGAATGTAGGATATCTCCAAGCAGAGTAGGTAGCAGATTACGTGACAGGAAAATTTTAACCGTATTCACGTCTATAAGCTGGTCCGGATTAGGAAACAGTACCAAACCATAGATGAGAAGGGCTAACACCTCTTCAAAAGCTTGTAAGTCCAAGGTATCCCAAAAATGATGAGCTTTCTCAAACAAGAACTTAGCCAAAAAACCCTTGATACCTCTCTTGGTTTCCCAATTTGCCGCTACGTCAGACCGTTGTAAGGACAAAGCTTTGGCAATATCTTCAGGTTTAGGGTCTCTTTCCATACCATTGAAAGGAACCTCATTAAGGATAGGCACCCCCAACAATAGAGAAAACTCCTCCATAGTAGGCACTAATTGGTAGTCTGGAAAAGTGAAGTAGTGATGTAGAGGGTCAAAGAATTGAAAGAGCTTTCGGGAACTCTTGATACCAAATCCTTAAGCTGAGTAGGTACTTTTACCAGACTAATTTGGATAGTGAATCTGCGAGCGAGGGCCATGTCCTACAAAACAAGACAAAAATAAACCCTAAGAATCCTTGAAATGGTTAGTATGACATGCTATGTTATGATGTCATTATTATGCTCAGATATAGCAGATATAACAAGCACAAGAAAATCACACAGAGACCTTAGGTTTAAGGCTTGCATGGATTTTAAGGTGATACCCTCTTGAAGTTGGGTTGGTTCAACCTGTCCTAAATATAGTAACCGGGTTCTAAGGGATCTCAATATCATCGGTCTTTCCCCAAAATCTCGTTCCGATAGACAATTAACTTGCCACCAAACAAAACTCAAGGATCAAACCTCAATGAGTGTAGCATCGAGTATCAACTGACTTTGGGTTTACACCAAAGACGACTATCTCACTACATCCTAAAAGCCAAGTTGGTCAATTAAGGTGCTAAAGTCAATCGACGCTTTTATGACACCATGCAATGGCCCCATATTCTCCTTGATTACTCAAGGGCTACCGGTACACACCAAAGAATCGCATCAACGTAGATACTGTTTCAACCGTGTCGGTATACCCCACACAGTTCCCTCACAATTTTTTGCTACTTACCTAAAAAGGTGCCCCAAATCCGGGTGTAGGATCAAAGTAAGCCCAAACAAGGAACCATAATGTAAAGCATGCAAGTCAAACAAGGGAAGAAAGTAAATGTGATTTAGCCCTAAGGTAACCCCACTTTTAACAGATCCCTAGCAGAGTCGCCGGTTCTGTAACGTGGTGGGAGAACTGACTTGGTTGTTTTACGTTTGATCGCAAATGTTGCTGTTAGCAAGATTCGCCACCGAATTTTCTTTTATCCAATAGGAAAGGCTGAAAAGAACAGGAAAAACCTTTAAGATGTTTTCTTGAGTTCGAGGGGTAGATTATGAAAAGAGAAGGTGTTAGCACCCTTTCCATCTGTGGTTTTCCACGGGCTCTTAGTTGCTTGCTAGATCACTTGCTTTTGTTTGAAAATGTGCTTTGTGTGGTTTTTGAAAGTATTTTGAAAAGGCGCCATCTTTTAGGAAAACTTTGTAATGATTCTCGTTTGTAAGAATGTATACAAAGTGTTGATCTTTTGCAAATGTTTCAAGTTTGAAAGATGTTTTGAAAGTGTTGATGTTTGTTTTGAAAATAGCAAGGATGTTTTGAAAATGAGCAAGCAACTAGGAACATTCTACTTACTCAAAAGTCTTTCTTGTTTATTTCCTCTTTCCTTTGACATTGTTATTTTACCATGGATTGGTAAGTAACCTTATCTTTAGATGTAAAGGGATGGACGTGGGTCATCGTATGGACATGATAGCAATGTTGTGAGATATCTTAGAATTTATCTTGAGGGACTAAGATCATTTGAAAGGCAACATTCGAAGCGTCATCAAGGGACTATGATCTTGTATTTTGATTGTTTTTTCTAAGACATCTCACATACATAACATGACCATTTTTTAGGCAACAAGTGGAGGTAACCCTAGGGGTGCATGTGTGAATAGTGTGTTTGATTTTGCATGCATTTAGTCTTTTATTAGGGGTTGTCTACTTGTTGTTTTTATCTTTCCATACAAATCTTAATTACTAGCATTTATATGAAAGCCATAAATTGCGGAAAGTAAATATCCTATGCTATTACAAACATTAGGGGGATGGGGTGTACAAATTTACAAATGAGGATTGCAAGAAATTAAAGTCCTAATTATCTATTACAACCATATTGAAGTAATGTACAAGAATTGAAATGTAAAATAGATTGGTTTTGTTTTGGTTAAGAGAAGAAATAAATTTGCTTAATAAAATATTTTTAGTCTTTTAGTTTTAAAAGAAATAAAATAAAGTGTGTGAATCTAAAGTATTTTTGGTGTTTTTGATTAATGAAAATAAAGTGATGATAAAAACAAATGAGAGTAAGAGTCAGAATCAGCGCGTTGCTGAAAGGATAGAAATAAGGAGCTGAAGTTCTGACTCTGGTGCACTGCAGATCAGAAAGAAAATGTAAGCAGAAATGGGGAAGGCCAGAAGTTCTGGATCCGGGTGCACTAAAGTTCTGGGGTTACTGGGAACAAAGGAAATCCTAGAAGTTCTGATGCAACTGGGAACCTAGAGGTTCTAATGTTATTGGAAGGTCAGAAGTTCTGGTTGTTGAGAGGGTCTGGAAGTTTTGATGCAGCTGGAAACCTAGAAGTTCTGGTGTTACTGGCAAGCTAGAAGTTCTGATAGTGGGTACGTGAGGTGACAATGTTGTTGGATATGAATATTTAGAGGTTCTGGTCCAAGATCACTGTTTTGACACTCAACTAAAAAGGGTGGGTTTTATCTAGAAGTTCTGGTCCAGGATCAAGGTTTAACAAATAATGGGAAAAAGTGTCAAGAACACAAACTTAAAAAAAGGTGTTTCTGGGGCTAGAACCCGAGACTCTTAACGCTAATGCCTTATGCGTTCACTCTCTACCATTGGGGTGGATATACATCCGGTATTAGAAACAAAAACATGAACATATATTACAAAGTAAGTTCTGATGATGAACTTCATCTCCTTCTCCACGCCAGCCAGAGCATCTGCAACTTAGTTATTTCTCAACAAAAATGAAAAATGCAAACATAGTAGTTATGGCATATTTCATCATGGTTTCAGAAATATAAAGCATCATAACTGTAAATATAACAAGCATGAATTTGGATAATTCTAATTCTGAAACCTAACTTCCTCAAGAAGTTCTGATATGAAATTCTCTCTACTTAGGCAAAATACATGAAATTCATAAATATGTACATAATCAGATTCATGATGTCTACATTGTATCTTTGGAAATGCAAGCCTAACAATGCCTAAGCAATGAGATAAAAGTCAGAAGAAACTTACCTTACAGTTGGAAATTATTCTGTGAATTAGAGCCTAGTTCAGGTTGCTGTGATGTTCTGATCAACTTCCTCAAGTTCTCAGAAAACTGAAGCAACTCTTAGCTTGAGCTATGAATGATGGGAAAATTCTGGTGCAGTCAAGGTGCCGAATTCTGGTTTTTTGAAACAGAGAGTGGTGAATGTTGTTTTACAGTTTGAAAACGGAGGTTGGGAAAGCTTCTATGTGTATTCTAGAAACTATATGGATGATTTAGTTCAGAAACACACAAGAAAAATTAGAGTTGGAATGCAGAAATCAGAAAACTAGCAGGTTTTGTGTTTATGTTTGCAGTTTCAAGTTCTTGGGAAATTTCAGCATGGTTTCAAGGATTTTTCTCAAATCTCCCACCCTTTTCACAGTTGCTAATGAAGTTCAATTTATCGGCAAGAATTTTGTAGCTTGCAGAAATCAAAAGTAACCACCTCATGCTAGCGTGCTGGCTTGTTCTTGAAGCAAGATAAATAAGTATGGTGGTTAGCAGCTTTTAGCCGTGCCTAAGCTGGATTTGTAAGCATGAACTAAGGAAAAGTACCCTTAAAGGCAAAAGTAAAGCATGGGCCCAACATAAATTTATACAAAAGTTTTCCTTTTCAAGGACAACAATGGTACTTCTATCTCACACGTGGGGAAATCCTTTGGATAAACACTCAAAAGTGGTTGTGAGCATTAAATGATGATGAGATTTATCAAACCAGAAATCCTGCACTATGAGATTATGTATCATAGCTTAATTCCGGGTAAGAAGTTCAGCATCAGCGCAACTTAGAACAAACATCCAACTTCTGATCCTTGAATCTCTTTGCTCCAACATGATCTGAGCGAGTTCTCAGACTTTCCAGAAAGCTTATGACGTGCTTTGTAAGCCCTTTTTGAATTACTCTTGCAACTTCTGACTGAACCTATGTGAAAACTGACCTAAAAGTTGTAAACGAATTCTAATTTGAAAATGCTCAGAATTTACTAAGTGTTTAAGTTTCAGGGACGTGACTTTGAAGATGTATAACTTGAAATCCAAACATATCTAGAAGAAGTTCTGTTCTGCAATATTTTAGGTCTTATTGAGATATAAAACTCTTGTGTTAGAAGTTCTTCCAGAGTCAGCTTGCATCATGGTGAAAATCTGGCCATAAGTTCTAAGCTTGTCATATTTCTTAAACACTTAGAAAAATTCTAAGTATTTATAATTTTGACTTTATCAACATGAATCTTGACTTATGATTTTCCTGATGAAACAAACTTCATGCCTTGCTGAAATATGATTCTTGAAGCTTGGTTTTGATCTAAAAGTCAAAATTTGACTTTTCAGTATGCAAATGAACATTTCTCCCTTGTGAATACTTTCTTGGAAAATTTGTAATTCAAGGCTTGAAATTGGATGGAAGCAAACCTGAGGGTCCAGGATGATCCTTTGAGAAATGAGAGGGCAACTTTTTGGGTACAACAGATAGAAATAAGAGATGTTAGGCTTTTTGTTCTTCCACAATTCATATGGAGTCTTATCCAGAATAGATCTTATGGAGATTCTATTCTGAATATAACACGCTGTGTTAATTGCTTCTTTCCAGAAATTCTTAGCAATGTTAGTCTCGTTGATCATGGTTCTGGCCATTTCTTGTAAAGTTCTATTATTTCGTTCTACGACTCCATTTTGTTGAGGAGTTCTAGAACAAGAGAAATCATGAGAGATGCCATTCTCATTTGAAAAAAATTCAAATTTTTGTTTTCAAATTCCCCACCATGATCACTTCTAACTTTAACAATTCTAAAATCTTTTTCGTTTTGGACTTGGTTACAGAAGGTAATGAACACAAAATGTGACTCGTCCTTGTGTCTTAATAACTTTACCCATGTCCATCTGCTATAGTCATCAATGATCACTAATCCATACTTCTTGCCACTGATGGATTCAGTTTTCATTGGTCCAAATAGATATATATATATGCATAAGTTCTAATGGTCTAGATGTAGAAACAACATTTTTTTATTTGAAGGAAGGGTTTGCAAACTTGCCTTTTTGACATGCTTCACACAGAGCATCTGAGCTGAACTTCAGGTTAGGAAGTCCTCTGACCAGATTGAGTTTGTTAATCTGAGATATTCTTTTCTCACTAATATACCCCAATCTTCTGTGCCAGACCCATTGATCATTGTTAACATACATTAGGCATTTGACGTTCTGACTTTTTAGTTCAGAAAGCTTTATTTTGTAAATGTTGTTCTTTCTCTTTCCATTAAAAAGGATATATCCATATTTCTGACTAACTGCTTTACAAGACTTTTGATTAAAGGTTATATCATAACGGTTATCACTTAATTGACTTATGGATAACATGTTATGCATTAGTCCAATTAGTAACAGAACATTAGTTATAGAAGGAAGTGTACCGTTACCAATAGTTCTAGAGCCAATAATCTTTTCTTTCTGATTGCCTCTGAAACCTACAAAGCCTCCAAATTTAAGCTCCATACTTTGGAACATATGCTTTCTTCCCGTCATGTGTCGAGAGCATCCAGAGTCCAGGTACCAAGATTGGTGTTTCAACTTTGTTGTTAAACACATCTGCAACATAGATAATTTTTTCCTTAGGTACCCATATCTTTTTGGGTCCTTGTTTATTAGAGTTACCAAAATTCTGTTTGAATTTTGGTTTAGTAGAAAAAGCCTTACTAGTATACTTTATGTCATGTGTATGTCCATATGTGAAGTGAGAATAGAGAGCTGTGTGTTTTATGACTATATTATTAACTTTCTTTGGTTGATATTCTTTTCCCTTGTATCCTATACCTTTTCTTCTATTTCTGCTAACTCCATGGATCATTGAAGCCTTCTTGCTCCTATTTATGTTTTTAGCTAGAAATTTTTGAAAGCTAAGATCGTATTCTTTTATGATTCTATCAGAACTATTAGAAACTTTTGAAACAATTTCTTTCTGAGATTTTTGTAATTCATTTTTAATAACATAATTTTCATTTTCGAGTTTAAAAATGGTTTCTTTTAGCTCATAGTTTTCAGTTTTTAGTTTCTTAGTTTCTTCAGAGTCAGATACTAGATCCTTTTTCAGGTTCTTGTTTTCGACTCGAAGTTACTGATATCTTTCAAGAATTTCTGACATGCTTTCTTCTAATTGAGATCTAGAAAAGTTAGAGAATACCTCTTATGCCTCTGAGTCTGACTCTGATTCAGATGATCAAACATCATATATGTTGGCCATAAAGGCTATGTTGGCTCGTTCATCTTCTGATTCTGTTTCATCTTCAGAAGATTCCGAGTCATCCCATGTTGCCATAAGACTTTTCTTTGTTTCTTTGAAGAATCTCTTTTTAGGTTTTTCTTTTTGAATATTTGGACAATCGCTTTTGTAATGACCTTGTTCGTTGCATTCGTAGCAAACAATATCTCTTTACTAGGTTTTTTGTATCCAGAAGCTGATTCAGAATGATTCCTTGTTCTTCTGGGAGTTCTAAACTTCCTATACCTTTGCTTCCATAGTTGATTGACTCTTCTGGAGAGAATGGATAGTTCGTCTTCTTCTGACGAGGATCCACTAGAGTTTTCTTCTTTTGCTTGAATAACTTTAGGTTTATATTTTTTATTATATTTAAGAGCGAGAGACTTACCTTGCTTCTAGGGCTCATCTTCTTCTAGTTCTATCTCATGACTTATCAAGGAGATGATCAGTTCTTCAAGAGATATTTTGTTCAGATATTTGGCTAGTTTTAAGGCTGTGACCATGGGTCTCTATTTATTTGGTAAGCTTTTGATGATTTTATTTACATGATATGTTGTTGAGTAACCTTTGTCCAGAACTTTTAGCCCATCAACTAGAATTTGAAACCTTGAGAACATTGTTTCCACTGTTTCATTTTCTTCCATTTTAAAAGCCTCATACTTATGAATGAGAGCAAGAGCTTTGGTTTCTTTGACTTGCGTGTTGCCTTCATGCGTCATTCTCAAGGAGTCAAACATGTTTTTGGATGATTCTTTGTTTGTGATCTTCTCATACTCGGTGTACGAGATAGCACTCAAGAGGATTGTTCTGGCTTTGTGATGACTTCTGAATTATTTCTTTTGTTGGTCTGTTATTCTCTTTCTGTCAATCTTCTGACCACTTTCGTCAACTGGATGTATGTATCCATCAGTCACCATATCCCAGAGATCAGCGTCATAAGCTAGAAAGAAACTTTCAATTCTGTCTTTCCAGTAATCGAAGTTCTCACCATCAAATATTGGAGGTTTGCTGCTGATTCTTCCTTTCTCATCATGATTATCATTGCTGATGATCTGACTTGGTCCCACCATAGTGTTTTTCTTGCTTGGATCTTTTTCTGAAACTGTTAAGTGTTTGCACCCAGAACCAGGCACTCGGATGCCAATTGAAGAACGAAAAAACACAAGAAAGGGGGGGGGGGGGTTGAATTAGGGTTTTTAAAAATAAAGCAATAAACACGTTAGTTATCTTGGTTCGTTTGAACTCAAACTACTCCAGTCCACCCTCCAAAGTAATTTCTCCTCTCTCAAATGATGTCTTAATCCACTAATCAAACTTGATTACACAGATACAATGACAACTGTCAAAGTCTTCTTGAGATTAAACCAAAACTCAGCTTTCTCAAGGTATTGCATAATAATATAATTGAAAGTGTGTACAAAGATGTTTTCTAGATAAAACAATATCACTACAGTGATGTATTACACAATTGAAAAGCATAAGATATAAAGGTAATGAGATTTCTCTTTTTCAGTGTGCAGTAATGTTGTGTCCGATTTCTCCTTCACGTCTTCTTTATATAGGCGATGCATGAGAGACATGAGAAGATGCTTTTGGAAGGTTGATAAATAGTAGTTAATGTTCTTTCCAAACATAGATATTCTTGTCTTGATTCAGCCGTTACTTTTGATTTGCAATGAATAAAATGTAACGCTTCAGAACATTCCTTCTTTGAATTATATCAGCAGATGGATGTTACTATTGAGACTTCGTTAATTCTTTCAAGAACTTTACTTTATTAGAATATTAGAGTTTGTGTAATTGTTCACAACGTTGGTACATTCAGAAGTTGTAACATTAGAACTTCTTCGTTTAAGCGTGTCAGACGAATTTGTTTCTAAATGCTGAACCAGAGCTTCCGAAGTGTAACTCTCTCATCTTCTATGCTTCTTTCATCAGAGTTTCCCTGCATATTAAAATACTTTATTAGAGATCATATTTTTTCTTTATAAATAAGATGTGTTTGTTATCATCAAAACTCTTATAAGAATGTAGAACCAAACTATGTTCTAACAACTGCAAGAGGCCATAGATCCTCACTTGCTGAAGAAGCAAGCAATTCTGCTTGAGTCTCTACTAGAAGCAGAACTTCAGAGACAACAATGAGAGAGCTCAAGATTAAGGAGGACTTACCAGAAGTTCAGTTTGATGAAGACTATATCGCTTATTTGGATGAACCGACGAACAAACTTGAAAGTTCCCCTGACAGTTCTAGTCCTTCTTGAAGCTAATATGTAATAGCCTTAAGATCCAAATCATGTACTATTTTGCTTAATGAATAATAGTCTTTTCATTTCTATGCTTGTCTTGCCATATACTTACTTTGACAAATCCATCAAGTTTGTAGAATATGCTTAACAACCAACCATTTTAGCCAAAACAAAAGAAAGTAAACAGTAAAATAACAGAAACATATAGGATATGCAAAAATAAAACAACTTTTATTAAAAGAAATTTAAGGTACATCACACAAAATAAAAACTAAAAACAAGATACAAGGGAAAACAACAAAAAATTTAAATAGACGATGAAGATAAAGATTCATCCAGAGAGACCACCTTGACCTTAAAAATGTAGTTACCAGAGGCTTTCAAAACTTTTGGAAGCTCCAACTTATCACCTTAGATTTGTGACGTGATCGCGTGATTGTAAGATTCTATCGAGTGTGTTAACTTCAAACACAAAGTTTAATAGTGTAATTTTAAAAGATATCAAACCCACATGGACTGGTAATTGAAATACTGTTATCTAAAGCTACTGTGTAAAGCTAAGGCTAATGAATATAGGATTTTGGGGTAGACGAAAAAAATAATATTAAACTTAATTGAAATATTTAATAACGGGACACCGATATATGATAGTCTGACTTTAGGAATTCAGTGACTCATTGGCATAGCTTTGAGTATTTAAAACACTTATTCATAGAAACTATCGGTTTAAAAATCTTTATCTCACACTCTCGTGATTATTGATTTAGACTATATTTTTAAACCTAAATGATCACTCTCGTTGTTTCATTCAACATTTAAAAATACTTTTTGAAAACAAATAGATTCTAATTAATCATAAACCGCTCTCGCTGTATTTAAAACCAATGTTTGATGCCCACTATCTGGTTAAAAAGTCACACTCTCTTGATTATTGATTTTAGCCTTTTGTTTGTTTCTTACTCTCGTAACGAAACAATTTTATATTAAAATTGGAAACCAAACAAGAAAAGTATTTTTATAAAATGTTTATACCAATTTATTACCGAATTCCTTTGGTGGGTGACCTTACATGCCGTATCTGGGAGATTAGCCAGGCATATTATTTGTTAAGAACACAAAACAATAACAATCATACAATAATACAGACATGATTGATGAACAAAAACAATAATAAAATTAAAATAAAAGAAACCTGGAATTATATAGAATTTTTTTTATTAATAACCAAGTATTAAAATAATATTTCGCAAATAACCGGGTTTCGGAAAAAAATTACGCAAATAACCATGTTTGAGATGGCTCCACAAAGGAGGAGCCATCTCAATTGGCGCATGCTCCTCTTTTTTTAAGGGAGGCGCCATCTCACTTGGCGCCTAAGTGCTTAGGGCAAGCCCTAAGCCAAGTGAGATGGCGCCTATGTACAAAATTAGGGAATTTTTTTTTTAATTTTATTTTCTTTCCTGCGCGTTGCCTATTAGACAGAGATCAACAAAATGGATTTTTTATTTTAAAAAAAATAATTACATTCAACTGTTTTACATTTAAAGAACAGTAAAAAAATGGATACAAAAAATACTGGGAAAAAAAAAGATACATCAGTGATCCCCAGGAACCCGGTAATGACCCCCAGTTCCGCATCCCTGTCCTCGCCTTTCTCTTGCTGGGTGCCGTCTCGTTTCCTGCTGCGGCAAGGTCGATGGCCCAGCGAAGTCAATGCGATCCGAATCCATAAAATCAGTAAGATCTCCATATCTCGAAGATCCGCTCTGGTACAGTCGGTTACCCATACCCTCGAAGTTTGGTCGTGTTGGCGGTGGGTGGGGTTCCATGGTTGGTCGGTAGCATTGGTCGTCTGAGTATGGGGGGTAGAAAGGAAATGGATCTTGGGGTGTTTGGTATTGTGGATGTTGGGTTGTTTGGTGATATGGTGGTTGATGGTAGGTTTGGTCGGCTTGGTCATAATCTTCTGACATTCCCATATCAGGGCTAAGGCTGGATGTTGAGGGCGCCATATTGGGATATGTGGAAGACTGAAATTGTGTCTGGGGTATGTGGGTTTGCTGGTATTGGAGTTGGTATTGTGGTTGGGTTTGAGGCATATCCGGATATTGGTAGTTTGGCGGTGATTGTGGTTGGTAGTACGGCATTTGATTGTAGTTGTGTTGTGATGGGGAATGTGGTTGTGTGTTTGTTGGTCTGTTTCTTCTTGGGGGTTGGTTTGAGGTTGATGGATTTTGGGTTTGTTGATAGGGAATCGAGGGTTGTGCCCATTGTGTGCGTGGGTCAACCAAGTACCTCAGATGAGACACGTGCATATCTGGGTTACTAACCGACCTGTACCACGACATATATTGATCAGTGTGTCGCATGTTACCTTGAGTAAGGAAAACCGGGGATTGCAAGATGTAGCGGTGACGCCTTTGCCACATTTTACACCATTCTGGAGCAAAGTCTTTCCAGTTGGTAAGACCCCACTGGGCGTCGACCCTTTTTAGATGCCAGGGGGACAAATCTGTTGGATCACTTGGTATCTCTTGGATCATTCCGAACTGCATCTTCACACGGTCGCTGTGGTGCATCTCCACAATGTTGAACCGAATGAGTGCAGTCTTTGCAGTCCAAGTTGCTGCATCCTCTGGATTTGGAGAATGGCCCAAACCTAAATATGGTCTCCAGACGAATTGCGATAAAATTTAAATCAGGTAAGCGCAAAAGTAATGTATAAATAATTAAAATGAACAAAAGTTAAAAGCTACGACGTACGTCATCTGGGCCTAAGTGATCCAACAGATTCCGGTAGAGTGCGACATTGAATCTGGGATTCTTGCCGTAATCCATACCCCTCACGCAGTACCTAAAGGAAATGAGAAACATGTTATTTTTAGCATATATTTTGGAAAGAGCAGAATAGTTATAAATGCTATAACTTAATGACTTACTTTGTTGCGTACGGGAAACCAAAAGTGTTGTTGTTGATGGGGTTTAAGGACTCCATCCTCCACCAACCCCAGGCTTGTAGTAAAAATGTGCACCCATAAAATGTACATTTTTCCTTGACTGCGTTTTTGCACAAGGAACTGTACAGGTGGGCTAATACTGCAGAACCCCAACTATATTTTCTAGTTTTATCAAAATTTGTTAGTAAATGTAAGTACATGAAATTTACACTATTTCCCGTACTTTCGGGAAATAAAAATGTACCAAAAAGTATCATAATATACGTTCTGGCTTTTACTACTCGGTCATTCTCTGAGGAATTTTCATTTAATTCCATACTTGCATAATGCCGTTTCAGTTCAGTGAGTAGTATTCCCTGCCCTCTTGCTCCACCACCTTCTACCATGTCCCTACCCAACAGTTCTTCACACTGTGAGTTGGGTTGTTGAACCGACCCGTTCACCGCCTTACCGTCGATAGGGAGGCCCAGTAGCATGTACACATCTTCGAGAGTGATGGTACATTCACCTATTGGTAGGTGAAATGTATGGGTCTCCGGTCTCCACCTCTCCAACATTGCAAGAATGAATTTTGAGTCAATGGTGCAGTTGGAGATCTTTATCACGTGTCCAAAACCTGCATATTCCAGATAAGGGACGATAAATGGGTCGGGAGCCAGGTATTTGTGCGAACGGATTCTGAACCTTTGTGTATCCTGAGATCATAATTAAACAAGAGTAAGATTAATTAAGATGAACAACACGTTATTTGAAGTATGAAAAATGTATAACCAAAGAAGAGACTTACAAATGCAGCAATGTTTTCCCTTGTGCCTCTGTGAGTATCTCCCATTGTTAGAAGAGCCATTGTTCAGAATGCTTGAGAGAATGAAAGACTTAGGAAGAAATAGAGAGTATGATAGACTTAAGAAATATTTCGTAGCAGAGAGTGAGAGTAGTGTGGGTGTGAGAGATGTTTCATAAGGTATGTATTTATAGGCAAATAAGTTTGATGTAGTGGTTGCATGCCTGCGATGTGTCACATTTGCATGCTTAGGGTGTTACACATATGCATGCATGCATTTACAAAAAATGTAAGGTGTCACTCTTGCAGGCTAGGTGGCAGCCCATGCATGTATCACGATTGGACAGTAATGGAGGCGCCATCTCACTTGGCGAAAGAGTACAAAAATGAATGGTGTCTCCACCCCATTTGGCGAATAAGAGGTGTCACTTTTTACAGCATTGGCTCAGGCTACGTGACAGCCTTTGGGATTCCTTTCTTTGTTGCATGCAAGGCCATTGGAGTTGATGGGTGGAGTCTTACACAAAACATTTATGTGTGCAGAATAGGGCCAGGCTAGGTGGCAGGCTAGGTGGCTGCATAAGCCCATGCATGTATCACGATTGGACAGTAAGGGAGGCGCCATCTCACTTGGCGAAAGAGTACAAAAATGAATGGTGTCGCCACCCCATTTGGCGAATAAGAGGTGTCACTTTTTACAGCATTGGCTCAGGCTACGTGACAGCCTTTGGGATTCCTTTCTTTGTTGCATGCAAGGCCATTGGAGTTGATGGGTGGAGTCTTACACAAAACATTTATGTGTGCAGAATAGGGCCAGGCTAGGTGGCAGGCTAGGTGGCTGCATAAGCCCATGCATGTATCACGATTGGACAGTAAGGGAGGCGCCATCTCACTTGGCGAAAGAGTACAAAAATGAATGGTGTCGCCACCCCATTTGGCGAATAAGAGGTGTCACTTTTTACAGCATTGGCTCAGGCTACGTGACAGCCTTTGGGATTCCTTTCTTTGTTGCATGCAAGGCCATTGGAGTTGATGGGTGGAGTCTTACACAAAACATTTATATGTGCAGAATAGGGCCAGGCTAGGTGGCAGGCTAGGTGGCTGCATAAGCCCATGCATGTATCACGATTGGACAGTAAGGGAAACGCCATCTCACTTGGCGAAAGAGTACAAAAATGAATGGTGTCGCCACCCCATTTGGCGAATAAGAGGTGTCACTTTTTACAGCATTGGCTCAGGCTACGTGACAGCCTTTGGGATTCCTTTCTTTGTTGCATGCAAGGCCATTGGAGTTGATGGGTGGAGTCTTACACAAAACATTTATGTGTGCAGAATAGGGCCAGACTAGGTGGCTGCATAAGCCCATGCATGTATCACAATTGGACAGTAAGGGAGGCGCCATCTCACTTGGCGAAAGAGTACAAAAATGAATGGTGTCGCCACCCCATTTGGCGAATAAGAGGTGTCACTTTTTACAGCATTGGCTCAGGCTACGTGACACCCTTTGGGATTCCTTTCTTTGTTGCATGCAAGGCCATTGGAGTTGATGGGTGGCAGGCTAGGTGGCTGCATAAGCCCATGCATGTAATATTATTGGCAGCCTTGGGGGGTTGCATCACTTACTTAATTGAAATTTTTTGCCTTACGTTGAACATAACATTCATTCACATAAACTATACAATTTTCCAACCTTCGAATCAGTCATCTAACCTTCAAATATTCCAGCATTCATACCTTCATACAATCAATAAACCTAAAACATTCCAACCTTCATACCTTAAAACAATTCTACACAATGGCCTCTTCACCACAATTTGTTGTCAAAGCACATTTCAACGGTGAGACATACATGTGTCCCACAGTTGGGTTTTTGTTTAGAAACACCGACAATGTTCGATTTCTCTTAAACGGGAAAGCAAATTTCTCGTACTTTAAGAAAAGATTGGAGGCCAAACTTGAACGAGGCCCGGTATCCCAGATATTTTATCAGAGTCCAGTCTTTTTTGGAAACAACCAAGTTATTTTTTATAAGGTTGAAATTCAAGATGACGAGGATTTCCAGAACATGATTTCCAGCCATGTCTATTCTGGAAACGACTCTATTGAGTTGTACGTTTTGTTTCAAGAGCCTCCGGTGACACAGGAGGTAGAGCCTCCGGTGACACAGGAGGTTGATCCTTTGGAGAATGAGCAAGATGAGGTGGATGCAGTTGATGATGAAGAAGAAGATAACGAGTTAGAGTTTGATGAAATGGTGAACGACGATTCTGACAATGATGGCATCCCAAGTATTCCTACCGACAAAATCTACACACCACCTACGCACATGACAAACTTCAACATGGGCGGAGATGAACCTTCTACGGACTTATTTTTCCAACCGTATATGCAGTCGGATGAAAATTTAAAAGAGAAGGACAAGTTTCGTAATAGAGAGGAATGCATAAGGGCCATCAAAAAATTTCACATGCTCAACTCGGTTGATTATAAGGTGGATCGTGTAAACCCGGAAAGGTACAAGATCAAGTGTGTCCACCCTGATTGTATGTTCAAGCTGACCGCTTCATACAGACTAAGGGGTGACTGATGGGTCATAGGTTCCATGACTACCCATACTTGTGTAAGTTCCACTCAATCACAAGACCACCGAAAACTCAACCATGATCTAATCTGTCAAGAAATCCTACCCCTGGTCAGCAACGACCCTTCTTTGAAGGTGAAAACAATCATCTCCCACATCACCACGATTTTTAACTACACTCCGTCTTACCGTAAGGCGTGGTTAGCAAAGACTAAGGCGATTGAAAGGGTGTACGGAAACTGGGAGGAGTCATACCGAGAACTTCCCCGCTACCTAAATGCACTCAAGACATATTCTCCAGGTAGTGTTTATGTTCTGGAAACATTGTCAGCGTACGCCCAAGATGGTAGTCTACTACATGGCAACGGAATATTCAGTCGCGTCTTTTGGGCATTTCAACCATGCATCACAGGTTTTGCATCATGCAAACCAATTCTACAAATAGACGGGACTTGGTTGTATGGGAAGTACAAAGGCACGCTTTTGATGGCAGTTGCACAAGATGGCAACAATAACATTTTCCCCGTTGCGTTTGCCCTTGTTGAGGGGGAGACCGGTGGTGCTTGGAGCTTTTTCCTGAAAAATCTTCATACACACGTGGCTCCTCAACCAGATCTCTGTTTGATCTCGGACAGACATGCCTCCATTGAAAGTGCCTATAATAATCCGGCAAATGGTTGGCATGACCCTCCTTCTACGCATGTCTATTGCGTCAGGCATATCGTCCAGAATTTCTCGAGGGAGGTCAAGGACAAAACATTGAGGAAAGCGGTGATGAATGCGGGATACGCACTGACACAGCCCACATTCAAATATTACCGCAACGAGATCCGTTTGTCTAACCCAGAAGCCGGTACGTGGATCGACAATATACCGGTCGAAAAGTGGACTAGGTCATACGACAATGGCCAAAGATGGGGGCATATGACAACAAATCTTATTGAATCAATGAATGGGGTATTCAAGGGCATACGAAACCTCCCCATCACTGCCTTGGTGAAATCCACGTATTTTAGGATGGCTGCGTTATTTGCCAAAAGAGGTGAAATGTGGTATGCGGTCTTGCAATTAGGACAACTATGGAGTGAAAGCTGTATGAAATACATTAAGGCTGAAAGTGCTAAAGCCAACACTCACATGGTTACACGGTTTGACTGCCATAGCCACAACTTCATTGTGAAAGAGACAATTGACCACAATGAAGGCCTGGCAAGACAAGAATACATGGTCATTTTACCTTCTCAATGGTGCGATTGTGGCAGGTTTCAAGCTTTTCGTATGCCTTGCTCTCATGTCATTGCCGCTTGTGCTCATACCCATCAAGACGCGCTTCAACTGCTCTCAAACGTTTATAAATCTGAAACGTTGCTCACTGTTTACAACAACAACTTTCCATTGGTGGCAAAACCAGACTATTGTCCTGAATACAACGGTGATATAGTTTGGCACAATGACCAAATGCGAAGGAACAAGAAGGGTCGTCCCAAAAGCAGGCGCATAACAACAGAAATGGACGATCTTGACAGGTTGGAAAGAAAGTGTGGTTTATGCCGTCAGGTCGGACACAATCGCAAAAACTGTACGAATCGGGCGTCTGGCTCGACCACATAAATTTTGTAATACAATAAATCTTTTCAATATTTGTGTTGTAAACATTATGGGTTTTCCGTTAATAAAACTGTTCACACAATTTAAGAAATTCAATATAGGAAATTACATTAGGGTTTTCGCGTACAACAATGATTAACGATATTCAATCTAGGAAATTACAACTGTTAACATAATTTCATCTGACCCATGCATCATCAGCATTACATCACTGTCTGTTTTGACTTCCTCCAACCACACATTAGGTCTTCCTGTCGCATGCGAGGTTGTTGTTCGTTTTCGTTGGATCCTTCGAATTTTTTCCCCCTCGGCGATGTCTCCATCTAGCCACCGCATCAACTCCCGCTTCAGACGCTCCATGGAGTGAATGTGCCCGAATTTCATTTTCATCGCAGGTTTCGTGGCGGAGAATATAACGTAACCATCTCTGCTAAAAATCATAGGCGACGTCATTACGTAAATAAGGGAGTACAAAATAAAAATACAGCGCGAGAAAGTGTGAGAAATTTCAAAGAAACGGACGAATTATTTATAAAACAGCAAAAAACCCTAGTTTTGCCCTAGGCGCCAAGTGAGATGGCGCCTCCTCTCCTTTTTAAGGAGCATGCGCCATCTCACTTGGCTAAAAGACAAGGGAGGCGCCAAGTGAGATGGCGCCTAGGGCAAAACCCTAGGAGCATGCGCCAATTGAGATGGCTCCTCCTTTATGGAGCCATCTGAAACATGGTTATTTGCGTAATTTTTTCCGAAACCCGGTTATTTGCGAAATATTAATTTAATACATGGTTATTAATAAAAAAAATTCAATTATATAATGAGAATGCAATTATTTAAGTACTTGGAGCAATCCTCCATAATATTTCGGCAGGATTTTCTTGCGGAAAGCTACTTGAATGCCGAACAAAATATTAAACTAAAACAAGTTCAAGAGGTTATGAAGAAAATCTAATGTTGCAATAGTTTCCCAGTGTAGAAAGCTATTGCTATTTGGGTAAAGATTCTATCTGCCTAGGTTCTAAACAAGCTCTGAATGTTAAATTGAATAATTTCATGGAAGGAAAAATAATTGCAGAGTAATGTAACAAAAGTAAAAATAGCAGAGACGAGAGAAACATTGCAGAGAACAGAGAGAGCTGAAAAAAGAACCAGCATGACTAAAGTAACTATTTTTTCTTCTTTTATATTCTTCTCCTTGTAACAAAAGTTCTCTTTAGAAAATATAGGGACGTGACATCGTGTTTCCAGAGGCTTCACTTGTGGAGAAAGACCAGGAGGAATTTCAACTTCCAATTATGCAAGTCGTTGATGTTGAATAATTGTGGAGAAATCTTTGCGTGAAAACAAAACAAAACGCATGTTGTGGCTGTGCCGAGTGGAACCCAATATGTTCTGTGGGGCACACATATTTTGATATGTGCCGATTGGAATGGTTTGTGTTCCGAGGGGCACACAAGTTACACTTGTGCCAGGTGGAACAGAAGGTGTGCCGAGGGGCACAACCTTCTGATATGAAACCTTCTATTTTTCTTCTGTTTTTCTGATTTTTAACTCATTTCTTTTCCATTTCTTATCCTCTTCTCATGTAGGCCTTGAATGGAATAATTACTTGAAACACACTTGAAAATCTAACATAATTTAGATAAAATGATAACTTTATTATGAAAATCGGGTCGAATAAGCTATGTATTTTTGCGTTATCAAACTCCCCTATACTTGAAACTTTGCTTGTCATCAAGCAAATAATAAGTAAGGAAATCTTTTAAGCACATGTTAAATGCAATTACATGGCACAAATCAATTCGTACATGGTTGCGTGATGTTTCCATTAGAACGATGTAAGCTTAATATCAACAACAAAGATACAATAATAACACTAGATAACCCCTCTGTAATACGGTGGGAGAACTGACTTTTAGGTTTCGCGTTTTATCGCAAATGTTGTGGATAGCTAGAGTCGCCACCGACTTTTCTTTTATCCAATAAAGGAAAGGGTGAAAAGAACAGGAAAGACCTTTTGAGAATTTTTTGAGTAAGGGGGGTAGGTTATGAAAAGGGAAGGTGTTAGCACGTTTTTCATCCGTAGTTATCTACGGGCTCTTAGTCGCTAGCTCACTTTTGGAAATGCTTTGTGTTTGTGTATGTTTGAAAATATTTTGAAAATGCCTAAGTGTGGCAATCTTGTAATGATTCTCGTATCATTGAGAATGTATACAAAATGTTTGTTTTTGAAAATATTTGTTGAAAGGAAGTGTTATTTTGTGAAAACTGTTTTAAAGATACCAATGTAAGGCAGTCTGCTTTATAATAACCCTTGTATTAGTCCTCAAAGGTGTTTATAAAGCGTTTTTGAAAGTAGTTATTTTAAAAGTGTGAAGTATGGAAATTATTTTAGTTGTGAGCAAGCGATTACGAGTGATCTACCTACTCAAAAAGTCTTTGTTCTTTTCCTCCTCCTTTAGATAGTGCTACCCTACTATTAGTTAGTAGGAAGCCCTATCATTGGATGTGAGGGATAGGTGCAGGTCATTCTACAGTCATAGAAGACAACTTGTAGGACGCTTTAGAAATTTTCGTAAGGAACTAAGATCGTTTACTGAAGGCAGCATCGAAAGGTCATCGAGGGACTACGATCTTTTTACCGAGGGTTTTTTCTAAAGTGTCCCACGTTCGAGGGACATGACTGTTTTAAATACGAGGAAACAAGTGAGGGTCACCCTAGAGGTGCGCGTGTGCGAAGTATTTTGATTTCAAGTATTTATCTTGAGATTAGGTTTTCTAATGTTTGTTCTTTTTACGTCTTGCCGTGCACGCTTAATTAATCTAGCAGTTAAATATATACAAGTGCAGAAAAAATGCGAGAAATAAATCTACGCTATTACATCGCTTCGGGGATGGGGAGCATAAACCATAAATTGGGGAGGAAAAGCAATAAACCCTAACTATCTATTACAAACTATTGACAATTACAATATTGAAAAATAATGCAAAAAAGTAAATGAGCGCGCGGAGATGGTGAAGAGGAGAAGATATTTAAGACCTAAAAAATTCTAAGTTTAGAAAATATTTTTTGTGCTTTTTGTTAAGAAAAAAAATTAAAGTGTAAAATAAAAATAAACCCTATTTCTAATTAATTTATTAGTTAATTAATAAAAAATCTAAATCTAATTTTTATGATTTTTTTGATTTTTTCTAATTTAATAAAATTGATTAAAAAAGAGAGAAAATATTTTTTTAAAACAAAAGAAATTAAATGGGCTGATTGCAAACAAGTAATAATGGGGGTGAGAAAAAAGCAAAAATCTCAGGCCCAATGATGGACCCAGAAGGCCTGCGCTAGATCTGATGCAGAGGGTCTTTGAGGGTTCATGATAGGGACGCACATTTGAAGCATTTAGATTTGGCTTGATGAGATCAAGTGGTTGAGGGCTGGAGATGTATGGTGCGCGTATTATATTGCATGGCATGGGATCTGCAAGGGAAATGTTAGAAAATAAAACGTCAGAGGCAGGGATCAAACCCCTGCCTTGGCACACCAAAGCCTTACTCATACACACGCTTGCCACTGGGATAGCTGTTTCATCCGGTTATAAAATAACACCCAATAAATATATTATGATCCAAAATATGAAATTTTGAAAATGCCATCACACCCTTGTTCTTCCCCGCGTGCAGACAGTAATAACAACAATTTAATTTCACCATTTTTTAATTTTCGAGAATGCTCCTTTCTCAACCAAATTGAAAGATGTAAACATCAAACTTGCTTAATTTTTGACAAGGATTCAACCATATAATTTTTAGAAGCTATAGATTAAAGATTGAAACAAATTTTGCTCAGTACCAAATTGAAACCCTAACGGTTCAGAAACTTCAGTTCCAAAATTCTCATCACACAATCAATTAAAATGAGATTTAAGGACATGGTTAGCTTCATAGACATGATATCTACATTTTTCCTTTAGAATGTATATGCAAATGATGCTTAAATAAGGATTTCAAAGTTTGAAAAATGTACCAAGTTGGAGAAAGTCCAACTCTTCTTCAAGCACTTCGAGAAGTAAAATGATGATTGTTTTAGCTTGCTGGGACCTTGGTGAATATATTGCAATCCTTACTTTGCTTTGAGAGTGGCTAGAATGCTCTGTCCAAGTCAAGTTGCAAGGATGAAAATTGAAAATGGTGAATGATGATAATGGAGTTGCAGAAGTGAAACAAGTGTTTGAATCACTTCTATGTGATGTATATGAAGTATTTAGATGATTTGTTTGGATAAAAGCTGCAAGGTTTGAGAGATTCGAAGATTTGGACTTCAAAGCTCAAAAATGAATTTTTTGAGGCCAATTTGGATTTGGGAGAGTTTGAGAGGGTTTAAGGGCTTGTCCATATGTCCTATGGCTTTCTAATGACATCTCTATTTATAGGAAAAATGTTGGAGAGGTTGAAGTAACCAGATCTTTGAGATAGCAAGTTATGGCTTTAAAAAGTGAAAAATTAAGTTTTGATGAATTTTCAAGGTTCCAAGGTTCAAGTACAAGCATGGTATGAGTTTGTTGGGTTCAGAGTGTTTGCTTCTTCAGTTTCCTATTGAGTGTGAAAAGAGGGAAATGATTTAGGAGCTCAATGCATTGACTTTGTTGTAAAACTTACTTTTCCAAAATGGAAGGTACAACTTTGCGCCATTAATGGAATAATCACTTAGATAAGGCTTAAGTCAATTGGATAATAGCCAAAAAGAGTGTGTAATATTATGATTATGGAGAGATTTCTGGGTTTAGAGGCCTGCAAAGCGATATTACAAGGCATGGAACATAAATTTTGTCATATGGTTATCATAGAAATGACCTCTAATTCAAGCAAAATTGACCAACTTTGTCTCTTCGAATCTCTCAGCTCAAGTATGATCTTTTCATGTTCTTGGAAATTTTGGAAAGCCTGAATCAAGATCTTCAACTTTCATGTTGACCATTTTGTCTAAAACAAAAAGGAATTTGGTGAAAAATGGCTAAGAAGTTGAGATAAAAAACTGCTCAAAAATATTTCCAAGTGTTGGGTAAAAATTATCAGAACTTCATGGGCCCATAACTCTTAATCCAAGAAATTTTTGAGGATCATCCCACATTAACAAATTTTTAGAATTCATTAATCCCTACAACTTTCATGTTGAAATTTTTCCTTGAACCAATTTGTATCTTGAGGAAACTTGCTTGTGAAGTTAGGGTTTTCTAAGCACAAAATACTTGAATTTTTTCTAAGTACTTGAAAATTTTCCAACTTTGATTTTTCTTGACTTTCTTGATCTTTGTAATTCTTGATGATCAAACTTGATAATTTTGAATGTTTTAATGATTCTTGATTTCTGAATTCCAATGTTGACCAAAAAGTCAAAGTTTGACTTTTGTGTGACTGTTGACTTTTTATCAATTGATTCAATTCTTCAACTATCAATCACTTGCATCTTTGGAAATCTCTTGAGCCATGTAATTAGGTCAATATGTTGTATTTGAGCCCTTGAGATCATGCTTTAATCCATTAGGTCATGCACTAGGCCAAAAGTCAATGATCAACCATCTTCAATTAAACCCCTAATTTGGCAATTTTGTTACCTTGGATGATTTGAGGGTTTTCCTTGAGGGATCATGATCAACCCTTTATCAAATGATGAATATCACATCAAAATGTTGATGTTGACAAAAAATCTTGAAGTTTGACTGTATGTTGACCATAGTTGACTTTTTACCCAATACAATTGACTTTCAATCTTCTGAGACATTGACTGAGCAAATATGTGATGCAAGACTTGAAGCTTGACATAAGAATTATTGAGGGCCCATGATGAACTATGAAAGTCATTTGATACCCCTTCAACCCAATCTTCTTTGAGAAGCACCAAACCATAGTTGAAGACCCTTTCTTAGGAGGAGGTTTGACCAATCAACTCTTGAGTGGCTTTGAGTATTTGAAACTTTTATGAGCATGTTTTGAAGAAAATGAGAGGGCAAATTTTGGGGTACAACACCCTTCTTATGCAGACCAGTTACAGTCATGCTATTATAGCTCAACCCCTTTATCTTATTTCACGCACGTAGTAGAGTAGCCAGTTAGTGATGGTCATAATAAGCACGGGGTTCTGGTACATAAATTTGGTAACCCCTTAATTAATCTGATTGCAAGATGCGGGGGATCAAAGCATAGTCCACCCTACCAAGTTCAACACAAGAATCCTCTGAACCAACTTACATCGGGTTTTTATACATAATATGTAGGTTCCGCACTATTGGATTAAGTGACTGGGTGAGGGTCCCCTAACTTAATTAGCCTATTCCCTGCTTTCAATTCATCATTACAAGATGTTTAAGAAATTTTTAGTACCATTCACCTATATTCATCGGCCCTCTACGTAGTTTGTTTTGAAGACGGTGCTGACTGCTTATATAAACTACTCGGGGTGACTTTAAAGTTTGAGGTTTTGGTATAATAGGTACTTAACCGGTCTCGCGTAAGCGGGGGTTTTAGAGTGTTAAGACGGTATCGATTTTGTTTAAATCTTACTAAAAAATTTCTAACATATCTTTAAGAATGAGCAACCTATATACTCTTCAAATGTGTCAAGTAAAAGTTTTGTTATGGCTCAAGAAAGTTAGAGAGTCGAATAATAAACAAAAAATTACATATAACGACTAGATATTACATAAATTATTTTATTGAAGGGAAAACTTGCGGTAATGAAAATCTACTTAAAAAAATGAAAACTAAAGCGGTAAAGCTTCCTCCCCAAAAATTAAATTGTGCATTCTCCTCAATTCAACAAAGTAAGAAAGGAAGGAAGGAAATGATATGAATGACTACTTTTCGCCTCGGCTACGCGTTCTGCGACGTTCCCGTGCTCATGCTCGTCCAAGTGCATCATCTTTGCCATGGAAAAGATCAATACCATATCCCTGTAGTCCAACATGAGTAACAAAATCATACAATCCATCAACTCAATAGGTCAATGCTTGAATTTCTTTGGTAATCTCCGACATACTACGGTCATGTCAGTAGGCGTAGTCGTGCTAATCTATCTGAAGTTGTCAGACTTCTTGCATTATCTCGTTTTACTGTGCTTCCATCCTCTGATAGTGTTGGGCTTCAGCCTCATTATGGCGCAACATTTCAGCATAAATGTCTTCAAGAGTAGCCAGCTTCCTCTGATTTCTTCTTCCTCGAGGCTGTTGCCAGGATGATAAAGCTGCGAGATTTTCAATAGGAGCTTGTGCAACATGTTGGTCGGGTAAGGCTGGAGAGCATCTTGCTCAAGTACTTGCTCCATTTCATCTAGATCAGTATTTCTTGGACCAACTCGATCATTTTGAATATTCTCACCAGGAGCAGAAGCATTAAGATCATAACACCGCTTATCCATATCTGTAACATTGGTAAGCTGGGGATTTGGAAAAATAATACTTGGAACTACTTTGTTCCGCACCATAAGATTGTATCTTCCATCATTTCTAGCTTTAATAAGGTGTCCAGCACGACAGTTATCAATATCAATGAATAAAGCTGGAAGTGAAGGCAGATTCGCCAGTTTGTCCCCCAAGTTCAGAGCAAGTGCTATAGAAGTAACTAAACCTTCAATGCAGAAAGGGGTAGTACCTCGTGAACAAAGAGACTGGATGTGGGCTAAGAGGAACGCACTGGAATTAATCTTCCAACCAGGCGTGAAGGTTTAGTGCAGGAAGAACAATTCTTTAGAATTGACTTTGTTGTTGTTTTCCCTCCCAAAAATAGTGTTGGAAAGGATGCGATGAAAGCAACAAATGAAAGGATTGTGGATAGATGAAGCAAAGAGACCCTCCCAACTTAAAGCTCGCTCACCGGTTAGAACTTTCTATAGACTGAATGCAATTGATGCCCAATTGGCTTTTGGAGGGATTCAATAGTTCACTTCTCCTCCACGAGGAAAACACAACATATCATTTAGAGCCTCTTGATTCATAGAGTATTCATTGTTAAACATCCAAAAGGTAGCAGTGCCCATGATATACATGTTGTCATCTGCTAGGGTGTTGTACGAAAAAGAGTTCAAAAATTCCAATGTCAAAGACTCACAAGTCGAATGGTTCAGGGTGCAGTCATAAGATAGATCAGAATTATGAAGCAGCAATTGCACACTCTCTAACAATCCCAACTCATGTAGGTAGTTAACATCAACATACCTTGTGGCTATGACAGAACATTGATAAAACTTCCAGTACTGAGCTTCTTAGTGTACCCCATCTTCTCCGTTTCTGAACGTAATTCTGGATAGATCAGGTTCTCCTCTTGTGTGTTGAATTCATCGAGACACTATGATAATATGCAAGGGAGGTGTAAAGGTTCGGTTTTGGGAAGATGCAGAAAGTTGTGGATTTAGATAATTGTTCCTCAAGTGCTTAAATACAAAACAATAGAGAATGCATGGATTTTGAATTCAATGGTGCTTAATGATAATTGTAGAAATTCAATGGATGTGGAATGGTATGGGTGAGGAGTGTAAAAAGGTTTAAATGGGGTTTAATCGCTTGGAAGAAGATGAAAAGAAAGGAATGAAACTGGTTTCTGTTTGAACAGATAAGCAACACTGTAACAAAGTCTGTGCCGAGGGGCACAGAATGTGTGCCGAGCGGCACACTTTGTAAATGGTTGGAGGTCATCACAGAATGTGTGACGGACGACACAACATAAAGATTTATAATTTTTCAGCAGAGCTAAGAATTAAATCTTCCAGATTCATTCGTTCAGGCATATAGAGAAGATTTATATCAGTAAGAAGCAAATTAAAAGTATAACATTTAAAACATATAAAAAACGTAAATATCTCATGCCAAACATTTTAAAAAAATCCATAAACTTTAAATTCTTCCAAACAGTAGTCTAAGAAATAAAAGAAAAGACAGAAACAAAATGTAAACATAATGTAAGACAGAAAAACAAATAAAACTAGAAATTGCAGATTGTCAAGCTATGTCAGCCACTACTGTTAGTATTGAGTGCCGAGGAATAGATATACTGGAAAATATGGTCCACTTGTTCAGTTACTAAATCCATAAAGCCATGAAACTCGATGCGCAGTTTGGTGAATTCTTCTCTTAAGCAGTTTAACTCATTTTCATCAGCAAGTAAGACGGTATCACGATCAGCAGAGTGAGGTGCTGAGGCATCTATAGAAAAGGAAGCACACGAAAGGGTAGGTTGCTCAACGGGTGGAAAATGGTGATAGAAAGGTGGCATTTCGGGACCAATTTCGATGTCAGAGAGGAAGGCATCATTGTGGTTGTAAATTTGAGGTGTTTCGGGAGAAATGGCAGGTGAAGTTGGTTACGGTTCTAGATCAAAAAGCCAATTGTTTCGGTTAGGAATACATGTTCTTGGATTAGGTAGGGTGAAAAGTTGCATAACCTGATTGTTGATTAGAAGCTCAAATTCACTAGGGCCTAGATTTTTTATTATGCCGATATTGAAATAAAATCAAATATCCATGGGTCGGAATTTACCTAGAGGGTGGAGTCCTAATAGTGGTTGTCACATTCCGATAGCATTTTCTATCATGGTTACTAGACCTCCCACCAAGATAGGTGCATGATCGATTTGGGAAATACGGTCGAAATTGGCCATCATAAAGGTAGCGACATTAACGGGGTGGTTTCTAGAGGCACAATACATAATGAAGAGCTCATCTCTAGACACAGAAGTTATGTTTTGCGGTTTTCTAAAAAGGGTGTGGGCTAGGAACTTATGGAAGTAGAGTATAGAAGGGTTATGAATACTTTCAGAAAACATATTATCAGGCTCAGAGTTGCTATTTCCGGTTATACTATCCCAAAAGTATCCCAGTTCACGGTCCATAAGAAGGTCCTCTTGGGTACAAGTGAAAAAATACGGGCCACTAGGAAATCCTAATAGGTTAGCATGTTCATAATTATTATAGCGTTATTCTATCCCAAACATTCTAAAAGTGGTTAGGCCTATATTGAATCCTAAACCATGGCCAGGCAAAAATATTTGTGAGCTTAGGAATTCTAAGGTTAGCTTTCTATAAGAGCTAAATCTTTTCATCAAAGGAGAAGCATCCCAACATACTTGGTTTAGCAAAAACATTACACTGTCTCTAATGCCTAAAGTGGTCATGGCAAGGCCATCAGTATAAAAGGTCAGTGTCATTTTCCTTGCAGCCAGTTCCTCGAAGTGCCTCCTCTGGGCTCTTCCTCTGAAAACCATGTCCATGGTGTCAACTTCTTGCATCTTAAGTTAGTATTGTTAGCTAAAATTTAAGTTAGCCTGTAAGTAAGTTGACAATTAGAATTAAGGCGGTAGTAGATAACATTAGAGATCAATACTACAATACTATAGTGAAAAGGAAAGAGAGAAAAATAAGAAAATGCAAACAAAATAAAATAGTAAATCAAAATAAAAACTAGAAAAATGGGTTGTCTCCCACCAAGCGCTTTGTTTTATGTTGTAAGCTCGACATAATTTTAACAGATGATTAGATCCATGAGTGAGAGGGTAGCTCTGCAAGATGGAAACTAGCGGAATAGTCCTTGTTTTCTATGCAATGATAGTGCTTTAAGCGCTGCCCGTTTACGATAAACAATTCGCTAGATTTACCCTTAATTTCAATAGCTCCATTTGGAAAAACCTTAGTTATTTCAAACGGATCAGACCATCTAGAATGAATTTTTCTTGGGAATAATTTAAGTCTAGAATTAAAAATGAGCACTATGTCGCCCTCATCGAACCTTTTTCCAAAAATGCACTTGTCGTGCCAATTCTTTGTTCTTTCTTTATAGATCTTGGCATTTTCATACGCATCTAGTATAAGTTCTTCTAGCTCATGGATATCCAAGATTCACTTTTCGCCTGCGACAGTGTAACTTAAGTTTAAGGTTTTGATTTCCCAATAAGCTTTATGCTCTAGTTATACCAGCAGATGACATGATTTTCCATAAACTAGTTTGAAAGGTGTGGTTCCTATGGGTGCCTTATAGGTTGTTTTATATGCTCACAATGATTCGTGTAATCTGGACGACCAATCTTTCCTAGAAGTGGCAACTGTTTTTCTAAGATTTGCTTAATCTCTCTGTTAGAGACTTCTACTTGTCCATTTGTTTTGGGATGATATAGTGTTGCTACACGGTGGCGGACTCCATATTTCACTAATAGTTTTTCAAAGATTTTCGAAATGAAATGAGAACCACCACCGCTGATGACAAGTCTTTGCACACCGAATATGGGAAAATTATATTTTTAAAAAGCGTGATTACTATTCGTGCGTCATTTGTTGGAGAAGCTACAACCTCAATCCATTTTGATACGTAATCAACAACAACGAGTATGTATTTATTTCCAAAAGAGGATGGGAAAGGTCCCATGAAATCAATTCCCCACACATCAAAGACTTCTACTTCTAAAATTCCCTTTTGAGGCATTTCATCACATCAGGAGATGTTACCAGTACGTTGGCATCAGTTGCAGTTTATAACTGTAATGTGAACATCTTTCCATAAGTTAGGCCAATAGAGAACAACTTGTAAAATCTTAGCGCATGTCTTTGAAGTGCTCGCATGTCCACCATAGGGAGCAACATGACATTGGGAAATTATGTCTTCTATTTCATCTTCAGGGACACATAGAAGTAAAATACCATCGGCGCCTCTTTTGAATATCAGAGGCTCATCCCAATAATATTGTTTAAGATCGTGGAAGAACTTCTTCTTTTGTTGATGGGTTAGATCCGGTGGAAGCACTCCAGCAGCCAAATAGTTAACAAAGTTGGCGTACCATGGCAGTGTGTTCTGACTATTAATGGCTACAGGGCATTCAATGGCATTATTTTCTAACTGGGCTATGAGTTGTTCGTAAGGGAAATTATCGTTGATATGCACTTGTTCAGGTTTAATGCCTTCCATTCTAGATAAGTGTCCGCCTACTACATTTTCAGTGCCTTTTTTGTCTTTGATTTATATATCAAACTCTTGTAAGAGTAAGATCCATCTGAGTAATCTTGGTTTGGCATCCTTTTTGCTTAATAGATATCTAATCGCAACATGATTAGTATAGATAATTATCTTTTCTCCTACTAGGTAAGAACATAATTTATCTAGAGCGAAGATGAAAGCCAAAAGTTCTTTTTCGGTTGTGTTGTAGTTCATCTGTGCAGGATCTAAGGTTTTACTGGTGTAATAGATTGCATGAAGTTTTTTATCTTTTCGTTGTCCTAAGACTGCTCCTACAGCATAGTCGCTAGCATCACACATGATTTCGAAAGTTAATACCCAATTTGGTGGTTGCATAATAGGCGCGGTAATAAGAGTTGTTTTTAATTGTTTGAATGCTTTTAAGCATTTTTCATCGAAATTGAATTCAATGTTTTACATTAACAGGCCAGTTAGAAGTTTAGTAATTTTAGAGAAATCTTTAATGAATCGTCGGTAGAAAATGGCGTGTCCTAAGAAACTTTGTATTTTTCTTACGGTTTTCGGAGGTTGAAGGTCTTCTATAACTTCTATTTTTGCTTTGTCAACCTCAATTCCTTTATCTGATACTATGTGTCCAAGTATGATTCCTTGTCGGACCATGAAATGGCATTTTTCCCAATTTAACACGAGGTTTACTTTTACGCATCATTCAAGTACCATTTCTAAGTTCGATAAGCATCCTTTAAAACTTTGTCCAGATACAGAGAAATCATCCATAAATACTTCCATGATGTCGTCTATGAAATCATCGAAAATTGACATCATGCATCTTTGGAATGTCGCAGGAGCATTGCATAGTCCAAACGACATTCGTCTATAGGAAAATGTACCGTAAGGACATGTGAATATAGTTTTTTATTGATCTTCGGGGGGTATATAGATTTGCAAAAATCCCGAATAACCATCCAGATAGAAAAAATGGGAATGCTTAGCTAGTCATTCGAGCATTTGATCAATGAAAGGTAAAGGAAAATGATATTTTCTAGTGGATTTGTTTAACTTTCTATAGTCAATGCACATTACCCATCCGGTTTGGGTACGTTATGCTACAAGTTCACCTTTTGCGTTGCTGACAACCGTAACACCTCCCTTCTTTGGTAAAACATGTATTGGGCTAACCCACTTACTGTAGGATATTGGATATATGATTCATGCTTCTAATAACTTTTGTACTTCTTTCTTAACTACATCACTCTGAACTGGGTTTATTCTTCTCTGCTGTTCCCTCGAGGTTTTGCAGTCTTCCTCAAGCATAATGCAATGCATGCATATTGAGGGACTTATTCCTTTTAGATCAGAGATGTTAAATCCTAAAGCAGTCGGGTATTTCCTTAGGACATGTAGTAGTTTTTCCATTTCTATTTTTCCTAAATCTGCATTGACTATGACAGGTTGTTCGAGTTTTGTTTCTAGGAATTCATATCTTAGATCTTTTGGTAATGTTTTAAGTTCAACAACTGGTTTCCTTAAGCAAGGCATAGGGTCAGGAGTTAGCGCGGGACATTCACTTAGATTGTCATCTTCGTATTCATCACACCAATTATCGTCTTCAAGAATTAGAGGTATATAAATTTTTAGAGATTCCTAATATTTGGTTTGCCGTTTCTCTATTTCTTTAACGCATTTATTAATGACGTCCAAAAAATAACATCAATCATCTATAGCTGGTGCTTTGAATAATTGTGAGAGGATGAATTCGACTTTTTCTTCGCCAACCTCAAATGTGAGTTTACCATTTTTTACATCTATGATAGCTCTGGCGGTGGCGAGGAATGGTATTCCTAATATAATAAGGATGTTAGAATCTTCCGTGATATCCATAATAATGAAATCAGTGGGGATATAGAACTGTCCAATTCGTACAGGCACGTTTTCAAGAATTCCTAAGGGAAACTTCACTAAGCGATCAACTAGTTGTACGAATATTCTTATTGGTCATAATTCTCCCATATTTAGTTTCTTACAAATCGATAAGAGAATTAGACTTATACTGGCTCCTAAGTCGCATAAAGCTTTGTCTATGACGAACTTTCCTATTACACATGGTATGGAAAAGCTACCAGGGTCTTTGAGCTTAGGGGGCATGCTATTTTGGATTATAGCGCTACACTCTGCAGTAAGCATAAAGGTTTCATTGTCTTCGAGATTTTTCTTATTGGATAAGATTTCTTTAAGGAACTTAGCATATAAGGGCATTTGCATGATGGCTTCTGTAAAAGGTATAATGATGTTTAGCTGTTTCAGAAGTTCAATGAATTTCTTAAATTGCCCTATATTTTTAGATTTAGCTAACCGCTGAGGGTATGGTATCAGTGGTTTATACGATGTTGAAGGTACGTAGGATTTTTCTTTCTCTTCAACCTCTGCACTTTCATTTCCCTTCTCATCTTCTTTTGGTTCGTCTTCCTTCCCAGTGTTATACCCCAAATTTGTCCGTTCTTTTATTTCTACAGTCAAAAATATTTTAAACATTGTTTTTATAATATTATTTGATTTTTATATATATTCATTCTCAAGTCCAGTCAAAGATATTTTAAACGCTGGTATTATAATATTCTTTGATTTTTATAAATGTTCGCTTCCCAACCTATTTAAAAATATAATAATTAATTCCAAATTATTTGTATTTTTAAAATAGCAAATATTTGCACACCTTTCATATACTTTTAAATTGAGTTTATTTACAAATTAGTAATATATCATAATTGGTAAAGAATGAAGCTTGCAAGCGTAAGGTCACAGGTTCAAATATCTTGTGCTACACTTTTAACATTTTCTTTTTTCTATATTTTGTCTCTAACTTTCTTTCTTTTTTTGGAAATCAAACTTTGGGCTTTCTTTTGGGATTTTGAATAACTTAGTCTGTAAGTCTTTGTTAACCTAATTCACTCTATAAATAGGACTTCTGTCACAATTTTACACTCACACAACTGTGCATTTTTTTTGCAATTTCTTTTCTAAGTTTCTTTTCAAAAACTATTTGTGGTTTTTTTTAATTCTTGGCCGATGATTCAAATATGATGCCTCCTTTTTATTTTTAATTTGTCTAATTGTAGTTGGTTTGCAACTATATGATGAATTGTCTGAAAGTATGTTTTTTACTAATTTATATTGTTACTATTATTTCGTCTAATAGTTTATAATACTTATGTATTACTAACATCGTTATCATGAAATCTTTTAATTTTATCAGTATAATTTGATCTACAATTTTCCATATTCATAGACTAACTTTGTACCTGTACATGCTTTCTTATTGCAAAAAGCCATATCCGATATATACACCAAGGCCATCATTCATGCATCTTTTCACCACCAATACTCTCTCTAATAACCTCATTATCCAATTCACTGAGAACAACATTCTTTGGTTTAACATCAAAAGGGTTTTCCCCTGTGACAATTTTTTATTTTATTTTATTTTATTTTACAGGAAACAATAACAAAGCAACTTGTATCACAAATAACATTACAAACAACAAGAACAACATCAAAGAAAAGAGGGAAAGAAAATCAGAAACAACTCTGACAACCCACAAACACCACAAACCCCCCATATGTTCATTGCACATCCCAACTGCTCCCTTTCAATCACGATCTACAACTATCACCGCCAAAGTACAACCATGACCCGAGTTTATCAATAATCGCCGGGCACCGCCACAAGTTCGTCATCTCCTAAAATAAAAGAGAAGGAGGAGATCATGAAATTACAGATCCGACCACCATAGAACTATTGCACGGAGCGTTGAATTCATCGCCGCTCGACATCAACCATCGCCGTAAATACGGCCACGCATTGCTACCGCCGTGAAATATTCTAGCCACCATATTTTTCGGTAAATATTACTTTCAACTTTTGGTTGAAATATAGATATTGTGTTTTGCTAGATCTATATTTACAGGGAATAATGATTGTTGGAAAAAATAAAAGCCATACATTGGTGAGTACCAGGTTTTTTTATACTTTTGGTTGAGATATGGTGTTTATTTTGTTTTTTGGAGAAGAGATTGGGTAGTTGTTGTTTTAAGTGAGAAATAGTAAGTGATCAAGATAAAGAAAAAAAGAAAAAGAAGGAGAATTGTCACCATACGATTGGGTGATTGAATATTAAAAGATAATGTATGTAGAGATAGGTGGTGGCACCGTTATTTGACTGCAATGGAGGTCTTTAATTTTTCTTAGCTATTATTTTGTGTATTACTTTTGTTATATGCAAAAATAGGGGTGAGTTGTAGCTTTATTTGGGCTTTGGATCATCTTATCCTAACTACTTTTATATCTCCTTAAGGATTTTGTTTAAGACAAATAATTTAGTTTTCCTAATTAAACTCCCTGTTCTTTATTTATTTTCAATTTAAAACTCTATATTAATTGAGTTTAATTAAATAAGTATTTCGTTAGAATAACTTGATTAATTAGTAAAGTTTAGAATATTTTTCAAAAGTTAATTTATTAGAATTCTCCCTAATCAAACTAACATGTTCACGTCATGTTGTACATAATTATACACACTTTATTTAATTAAATTAATTCAAATATTCTATAAATAATAGGATTTCCATCTTCGAGTAATTAAATCGGTCGACACATTGTTTATCTATTTATTATTCAAAATTAAATATTAAAATCCATGCAAACTCACAAATTACTACATCCGCGAATGACATGTGGCCAATATCTGGCCACGTGATGAGGATATTATATTAGACTTTCCCCGCCTACGTCTTAAAATAACTAACCAATAATAAATCGTTTTTCTACTAACATAATCAAAACCAATATGTTTTTCGAAAAATGATTAAGGAGGATTTCTTTCGAAATTAACTGCGAATTATGTCTACGCTCACACAATTTTCAACCCAAACAAATTTCAAGGATAAATTCGAAAGAAATTCTACGCAATTCTATTAAAAAACACAAACCAATTGCGAACTACGAAATGAGACTCTGATTCCTCCTAAGAGGATACGTAGGCATACAATCAAAAATCTGGCGAGTTCCCCCTAATTAAAATTAAACCCCTTTCCCCCTAATTAAAACTAAACCCATTTCCCCCTAATAATTAAAACACTTTTCCCCTAATTAAATTTGAAACCCCATTTCTTAAAATCATGCTTCTAAACCTAGTATCCTTGCGAACAAGGTAGATAAGGGGTGCCTAACACCTTCCCCTCGTCTAGAACCGAGTCAAACCTAGAATCTCTGAACTCTTTAGGGTTATTCCCTTATAATCCCTTCCTTTAGGATAAAAATTAAGGGTGACGACTTTGTATTTAAAACCAGTTGCAATAGCTGGTGACTCTGCTGGGGACTCAGCCCTAGGTTTAGAAGCCTTGTCTTTTGGTTTTAGGGTTTTTTATTTTATTTTTGGGTTTTCATATTTGTTTATTTAATTATTTATTTTTGCTTATTTTTTTATTCATTATATTTATTCATTTGTTGTGGGATTTAAATTTTGCAAAAATTATTTTCAAAAACCCTTAGAAAGAAGGTTCGTCTATTAGCCAAGGGGATACATAAGCTGTATGAGTTTAGGTGACGACTTTGCCTAGGGTCGATGGAATTTCGCGAAAGGAATACGTATCAAGAGATATCCTCTTGGGAAGTAGGACTTTAGAATGAAACCTATGACTCATGATGAGACCTTTCATGACCTAGAGACGAAAGTTTCGGTCTACAAAGAGGCTCTACTTAAGGGAGGCCCTTCCCGCCTTTCCCTCTAGTGTTATCCATGATACCCTTAAGGAAGCCACCTTATGGGGAGGATAGAATATCCGTAGGCCAAAACTATGAGCCTACCAACTAAGGATACCTTTCACATCCCACTACAATTCCTAAATCCGTAAGGGTTATCTTTTCTTCCACTACTATCTTTAGCCCGTAGGGCTTCTGAATTTTTATGATATAACCCCTAGACAATAGGGATTTTCTTTTGAAAATCTTAATCCCTAGCTGGTAGAGATCCCCTTTCGTCAAACATTATCCTTAGATCTCTTATAAGATATTGTTCATCTTCCCACAAAGGACGTCCTCGCTAATGCACGCCATGTGGCCTATATCAGGCCATGGGATCTGGTGACTGTTGACTGATCACTATGTGCTCTCTTCCATGTTATTCCCTCAAGTCCAGCCTTCATCTCAACCATTCGTTGGACTATCATGTTGCAACTGTATTTTAAATCAGAGTCACCACCCTTAATTTTTACCCTAATGGAAGGGAGTATAAAGGAATAACCCTAAAGTTCAGAGCTTCTAGGTTTGGACTCGGTTCTAGACGAAGGGAAGGTGTTATGCACCTCTCATTTACATTGTTCGCAAGGATACTAGGTTTAGAAGCGCAATATTTAGGAAATATGGTTTTAATGTTAATTAGAGGGAAATGGTTTAAATTTTAGTTAGGGGGAACTCGCCACGATTTTATTCGTATGCCTACACATCCTCTTAGGAGGAATCAGAGTCCCATTTTGTAGTTCGCGGTTGGTTGGTGTTTTTTATAAGATTGTGTATAATTTCTTTTGAATTAACCTTGAACCTTGTATGGGTTGTAATTTGAGTGATTGTAGACGCAATTTGCAGTTTGATTCGAAGACAATGCTATTTAATCTTTTTTTTGAAAAAATGATCTTGAAATTTTGATTAAGTTAATAGAAAAAATAGTTTGTAATTGGTTAGATGTATTAAGACGTAGAGCAGGGGAGTCTGATATAGTCTCCTCATCACGTGGCCAGATATTGGCCACGTGTTGCTCGTCATGAAGGATGCTGAGGGAGTCTGATATAGACTCCTTATCACGTGGCCAGATATTGGCCACATGTTGCTCGTCATGAAGGTGTTTACTGTTGTTTTTGGTAAACAATCGCTGGTCTCCAAAAAGGTAAGTTTTTTGGTTTACTCACGGGACCGATCAAACTAATCCCAGGACATATGCTGATTTTTATGTAAAAGGGGTAAGAAGGAAGAACGCACGTTCGACCCAGAGAAAGGATGTTTGAGATTGTTGAAAAGTAAGCAGAAGTATAGAAATGCAAGTAAAAGAGGTAAAAAAGATAACTTTGCAGAATAATAGTAAAGTAATGTAAAAAGACTTTCATTAAGGAAAAAAGGTGTCTCCAACGTACATTTCTCAGCTTTATCCTTTCTCACGCAGTAGTTACTTGGATAATGTTTGAGTGATTTAGTACAATAGGTTGAACACACTTGAAAATTACACAAGCTTCTTAATTTATACTAAAAATAGGTAACCGTCGAGGGAGCATTCTGCGCTAGGATGAAGACAAGTGTCTTCTGCATGTCCCTCGACCTATGGCTTTCAGCCACGTTGCCTCTTCTTAGACGCTGGCGAAAACTGCCTTTCCCTCCAATAATTCAAAATTCAAATAATCCTCGTATCATGTGTCAAAGTGGGAATACTTCTCTTAGTCGAGTGGCATAAGTCTTCTTCAGTCGAATGAGCCCTTGGTCGAAGATTCCAACATAACTTAAATCTTTTTCTTAAGTTATTTCATGTGTCGAATCATACTTCCTGGCTTGGTTCTTTCCAGTTGTTTGGTCCAAATGACCAAATATAGTAAGTGTCGAATTTGGGAGCCAACAAACTTCCCCCCAAGAATGTCTATTTCGACGCTCAAAGAAATAGCCATTCTTTGAACTTCCCATTCGACACATGTCTTCCCAGTTGTCCACCGAGTCTTGATGTGTGCTTTTTGCCTTCCAACAGCTATTGCACTCGAGAAAACCATCATTACTCTTTCTCCAAGATGTCTCTTCAAACTGCCGTTACCACGCTTGCCATGATGACCACACTCCTATAACCTAGGCAAGCATGTCTAAACGTTTCCCAATGCCTGCATGATAACCGTTTCACGCTTCGCCATGTGTCCCACTACCTGTGAAACATTAAATGGCCTTGACGAGACATATCCCTCTTTTGAAGGCTATAAATACTTCTAAGCCTTTCTATTTGAAACTTTTACCATTTCCAGCATTTCCAAATCTCTTGCTTTCTCACAACATTGTACTGTCAACTTCATTTTTTCTCTCAAATCCTCAATAATGGATTTTCTCTCTAATGCTCCAAACAATCCTCAGCCCAAAAATGCCAATGATGTCCAGAAACCACTGGAGGTCTTTTCCACCAACCCTCCTTCTTCCTCGACCAATAGGTACATTGCTGAACCTATGACGAAAGAATGGAGAAAAGAATATGATTCTCAGCTCCTCATTCCCATGAGATACGGTGGAAACATGTATGCTATATCTGGTCCGTTATCTTCATGCGTCGAAAATCCCTTGAAAAACTGCGCCTTCTTTCCTACTCACCCAAGGCTTAGACCCATAGGTTGCGTGAAGAAACCTAGAGAGGATCCTGAAGACGCTACTCCGGCGAACCAACAACATCCTCAGACTGCAGAGGATATTAACCTCCAGTTCATGAACAAAGGGAATCGAATCTTTTGCTCAAGCCCTAACCTCTCTTCTGAATATTCAGACTGGTTGAATAAGATGGAGAGGGTGCAAGCTTCTGTTTGGAAGGAGATGGGCATTTATGACCTGGTGATGCTGTCGAAGACAGGATTGCCTTACTGCCCCCTTATGCTGGTATCTTCTTTGTACTTTTGGGATAATGCACATTTCACTTTTCATCTTCCTTGTGGGATGATGACCCCCACTTTATTCGACATAGCTGCCATCACTGGTCTTCGACCCACTGGTTACTATTTTGACCCTGAAGACTTGTCTGAGGATGCTATTGGGTTTACTGCTACAAAACCTACTTACACCACCTTTATAAACCACTTTCATGACAAAACCTATAGTACTTTGTCGGAGGTGGAGCATATAGCCTTCTTGGCTATGTGGCTGTCTCGTTTTGTTTTTTTGTACTAAATCACTGCAGGTGACAAAAAAGATACTGACGCTCGCGACGCAGCTTCAACACAAATACCCCCTTTGCCTGGCCAAATTGATTTTGGCCAACTTATACGAGTCCATCAGTAATGGTGTGACTCAACTTAAGGTTATAGGGGATAGGGGGATCTTGCTGCTATCTGGTCCCTTTTGGCTTCTCCAGCTGTGGCTCAATGCCACCTTTGAATCTTTCCTTACCCAGAAGAACAAGATTAACGAAGAGGCTCCTGAAATCCTGAACAGGAGAGTCGAAGGCACCAGGCTTGCATTGCTAACTCCCACTGATGAAGGCCAGCAGTTTCAGAAGGCTTTCACAAGCTTCGTAATGATGTTTGCGGAGCGAAAGAGCTTTGTTTCGACTATGGCTCCCTTTCTCAGTCAAAAAGTTGGTCAGAAATGGTTCACCAGACCATACCCTTCGAATAAGGAGGATGGTGTGACTGATGAGTTCGTGAGCATGTGGGAATCGTTTCTGCGCCCCAGGATCATGCCCTTGAGATTCAAGAGCTCAAAAAATCAATTGAGCTTAATTGCTTATCAACCAAATCTTGTCTCTCGACAATTTGGTATTGCTCAATCACTTCCCTCACCTATTTATCCTCGAGAGAAGCTGCTGCTTTTTTATAATGCAGACTACTCAGAAGATGCCGCTACTAAGCACATTGGTAGGTATTCCGGTCGAACTATACTGACCCTGTTCGATTTTAACCTTCATTTTCCGAGTTCCGTTATCTTTGAGGATTGGTGGAAACAGTACTATGACGAAGAGTTCTTCGATGAGAAGGACTTCGCCCACCATCTACATGAGGCGTTTAAGCTGGTTCTCGATAGAGTCAAGAAAGGTATTATTCTTCTCCATCTCTTCGTCTTAGATTTGTATTTCGACACTTAATTAACTATAGCTGTCTTGTCTTCTGTTTAGTTGTCAAGAGAGCCACCTCGAAGAAAACTGCTGAGAGTACAAAAGGGGGAGACTCCACCGTCAACCCCTCTCCCAAGGTATTTACTTTTCCTTCATACCCTTATTTTTTATCTGACATAGGTACTGATCCCTTCGACTTGGTTTCCTGGATATTCAGAAACCTACCCCCAAAAAACAGAAGGTTCAGGAGATCCAAATCTCTAGCGATGAAGAAGAGGAGTCTCCTCCTGTTCCTTTGCAGAGACGAAGATTGAAAAAACCAGCTCCTGCCGTCGAACCCCGTCCAAAAATCAAGATTAAGACTACATCTGCGAGGCCTCCTCCTGTAGTCATCAATGAGCCTACTGAATAGGAGGTAATCGCTAGGTTAAACAATCCCAGCGAAAGTGACAACTCCAGTCCTGGTGCTGAAATCCAAATCCAGGTATTCTACTTCGATTGCTCATTATTTATTCCTCCACTCCCTTTTGCTTTATGAGGATTCTGAAAGAAACAAATTCCTTCTATTTTCCAGGACACTGCTGGCACTTCCACACGAATTCCTACTCATGTCGAGGATTCTGTCACTCTCGAATATTGAAGGGGATCCTACCTATAGGCCTTCTTCAACGAAAGGTTCTTTCATGAGTTCAGCTGACGAAGTAAATCAGGCTTCTGAACCTCAGTACGAAACCATAGAAGAAGCCGATGAAGAAGAAGCTGCAGGAAACCAAGAGGAGACTAGGGTTCCGCTGGTCGAAGTGCGAGAGACTGAGGAGGAAGGTATCCCTGGCATTGAAACTGAAACAGAGAGGGAGAATGTAGAGATCCCAGAAGCTGACGGTGAAGAAGTTTTTGCTGAAGGAAACCAAAATCCTCCAGGCACTGAAGCAATTCCAAGTCAAGTGGCTAACATGGTTGTTATAGCCAACGAAAGTATCCCTTCGACGGGATCCAGAATCGAAGAGGATTCGGCCTTACTGAAACAACAGAATCCGTTAGGTTATCTGACTGCAATTCTAGAGGGGTGAGAGAGTTCCTCTGATCACAGCGCCTCGACTGCATCAGGAAGATCTACTTCGACTTCTCCACTCGACGAGGCTCTTCAGAAAGTTAAAGTTCAAATCTTTAAAAGAGATTTGATGTTAACTCTAGAGGGGAAACCGGCAGCTCCTTCCTTTCTGAAGACTATCCTGAAGGATGTCCATCTCCTTGTTGCTCCTCCGGATATGGCCAATGTAATCTTGGACTTACTCTCCATTGTCGACCAGGTATCAGCGGATTACAACTGCCAGAGAACTCTCAATTGTGAGATTGAAGAAGCCAATGGTCAAGTGGCTGCTGCTTGGCATGCTGCTACTAAATCCGCTTCTAGAGTAAAGGATTTGTCGAAGGCCCAGGAGGCTAGACAAAAAATAGTCGAGGAGGTAGATCGAGATAATGCTCAACTGAGGGTGCAGATTGCAGAGTTGGAAGCTAAAATTGCTGCCAACGACAAAAAGAAAGAGGAAATTCTTGCTGTGAACAATGAATCAGAAATCCAAGAAGAATTGGCTGAAGGGTTAAGACACGCCGATCGAGCTCAATATCTGGATGCTAAGCTCGAAACCCTTCACCAATCGAAAGCTCTATGTGATCGACGACTAGAATTGAAAAGAATCAAGTATCTCCAGATTAAAGCTAATCTTCCCTTTTGAATTTTGTTCCTCTCATTTATGTAACCCCTTTTTGTAGCGATTTCAGAGCCATTTTGGCACTTTTAATGAAATTTTTAAGTTTCCATTTTGGCATTCTCTATTAACAGTGATTATATATTATTTATTTTTACCTCTTGAAGCATAGGTTTATACGTTTTCAGGTATTTACCATTTACCTTCAAGAGTCTTTGATCTTCGCTTAATTCTTCGATCTCATAGGCTCCGCCCGAGAATGCTTGCACAATCCTAAAAGGTCCTTCCCACTTAGGGGACCATTTTCCCAAGTTTCTGTCTCTTCGATCCATTGGGAGTATTACTTTCCAAACTAGATCTTCAGGCTGAAACGTCTTGGACTTCACCTTGCGATTGTAGGATTTCTCAACTCACTTCTTCTGCAGTCTCAAAAGATCCAGAGCTTTCAACCTTTCTTCGTCTAAGTCCACTAGTTCATCCGACATCATACTCCAATAGACTTCAGAAGGGATTTCATGATGTATCTGAATCCGTGTCGCCTGCAAGTGGATTTCCACTGGTAACACTGCATCATGACCATAGGTTAGGCGAAATGTTGTTATCCCTGTGGCTTCTCTCGGACAAGTTAGACACGCCCACATGACTTGATCTAGTGTCTTGTGCCAGTTTTTGGGTTTCTTTCCCACATGTTTCTTTATTAAACTGATCACTACTTTATTTGCTGCTTCGACCTGGCCATTAGCTTGCGCATAATAGGGCGTAGACGTTAACAATTTAAACCCCATTTCTGCAGCGAAGTCTTGCATCTTTCGACCAATGAAGACTGATCCTTGGTCTGTAGTTATTGTTTCAGGGGTTCCAAATCTGTATATGATGTACCTTTGAATGAAGTCAATGACATTCTCCTGGTCTACATTGACTAAAGGAATCGCTTCAATCCACTTAGTAAAATAATCAATGCCCACCAGTATATACTTCTGACCTTTAGAAGATGCTGGTCGAATTTCTCCAATGAGATCCAGGGCCCATCCTCTAAAAGGCCAAGGTTTCACAATCGAGTGAAGTTCATTTGCTGGCACATGTTGGATGCCTGTATGTTTTTGGCATTCTTGGCATCCTTTTGCAAGCTCAACACAATCCTTTAACATAGTGGGCCAATATAAGCCTTGTCGAAACAATAACCATTTCATCTTTTGGCCTACTTGGTGTGCTCCACATGCCCCAGCGTGTGTAGTGGAAAGAGCTATATATGCTTCTGTTTCACTTAAACATTTCAGAAGCACACCTTCCGCTGTTTTCTTAAATAGTTCATTTCCCATCAGCACATAACTCAGCGCTCTATACTTTATCTTTCGCTCTGTTGAAGCCGCTGGATTTTGTAAATAGTCCACTACAAGCTTTCTCCAATCTTGCTCTGTTAGATTGTCTATGAATGAAATTTCAAAATTTTCATGATCAGTGTATCCTAACGTTGTGGTCCTTAAATCCGATGGAGATAACTTAGTAGCAGTTATTCTCCCTCTAACTTCGATTGCTTGTAGCAGCCTATCTTTCGAAACTTTATACCCAAAAGCAATTTGCGCCAAGTCGTTGGCTGCTTGATTTTCCAATCTGGGTATGTGTCGAATGCTAACTGCCTCAAAGTTTTTCAATAACCGTCTGGCTATTACGAAATACATAATAAGGTTTTCTTTTATGCATTTGTATTCTTTCGTAACTTGTTTCAGGACTAACTCTGAGTCTCCCATTATTTCGACTTGAGTTGCCCCCAATTCCAACAGGATTTCAAGGCCTACAATTAACGCTTCGTATTCAGCCTCATTATTGGAGCAATCCCCATCTATTTTATACTTAAATGTTGTTGGAGTTTTTTTTGGAGAAATAATAAGGACTCCGACTCCAACTCCATCTTTATAACTAGAGCCATCAAAGTAAAGTTTCCACGGCTCGATCTCTAAATAATTCAGTGATCTTTCTTGTATAGAGTGGTCGACTATAAAGTCTGCGACCACTTGGCCTTTTATAGCCTTGAGAGGCATAAAAGTTAATGAGTATTCAGTTAATGCAAGTGCCCATTTGCCAATTCTACTATGCAAAATGGGTTTCGACAACATATATTTGAAAACGTCAAAATGAGACGAAACATAAACACTAACTGGCTTTATATATTGCTTAAATTTTGTACATGAAAAATATAGACATAAACATAGTTTTTCAACCTCGTTATATCTAGTTTCTGCATCATTTAAAACTCTACTGAGGTAGTATATGGGCCTTTCGACACCATGTTCATCCTCCTGAGCCAGCATGCTCCCTAAAGTCTTATCAGACGCAGCTATGTACAGTCTTATACTTCTACTTCGACAAGGAGGCACCAAAATAGGTGGTTTAACGAGGTACTCTTTGATTTTGTCGAAGTATTGTTGATGTTCCTCCCTCCATTCAAACCCTCCTTTATTGAGTCGAAGTAATGGCGAAAAGGCTTGCGTTTTCCCACTAAGGTTGGATATGAATCTCCTTAGGAAATTTATCTTTCCAAGTAAGGATTGCAATTCCTTTTTGTTAGTTGGTGCTTTGGCTTGCAAGATAGCCTTGGTCTTGTTTTGGTTTATCTCAATGCCCTTTTTGTGGACCACAAAACCTAAGAAATCTCTTGCTTTTACACCAAAAGCACACTTCATAGGATTCATCTTCAGGCCGTAGTGTCTCATCCTCTCAAAGGATTTCCGAAGATGATCCATGTGAGTCTTCCCTGAAACAGATTTGACAATAATATCATCAATATAAATTTGCATGAAAGTGTCAATAAAGTCATGGAAGATCGAATTCATGGCTCTTTGGTACGTTGCTCCTGCATTCTTTAGGCCAAAAGGCATTACTACCCATTCATAGGTGCCTAAAGCCCCAGGGCAACGAAATGCCATTTTCGACACATCTTCTTCAGCAATGAAGATTTGATTATATCCAGAGTAGCCATCCAGCATACTCATGTACTCGAAACCAGCGGCATAATCCACAAGAATTTCCGCCACTGGCATTGGATATTCATCTTTGGGTGTTGCAGCATTTTGATCTCTGAAATCAATGCACACCCTTAAGGCACCGTTTTTCTTTATAACAGGTACAATATTTGCAATCCATTCGACATACCTGGTCGTTCTTATGAACTTGCATCTTAGCAGCCTTTCGACCTCCGTTTTTATTTTTGATAAAATCTCTGGTGCAAACCGTCTTGGAGTCTGCTTAACGGGTTTCTTTCCAGGATTTATTGGTAACTGTAATTCTACCAATCTTCTGTCGAGACCAGGCATCTCATCATAGTCCCACGCAAAGCAATCCTTGAACTCTTTTAGTAATTTGATCATTTCGACCCTGAGTCCTGGATCCATTTTTGTGCTTATATATGTGGGCCTGTTCACATGACCTTCGCCTAGATTTACCTCTTCTAGAGGATCTTGCGCCAACATTCTGACATTGTTCGCCAACGGGTCCTTTTCGAAACCTAGAGGTTCGTCGTCATAGATGGCGTCTAACCTATGGTCTAAAAAGTCTTTCGTTTCCAAGTCGGGAGGCTCTGGGTCGAAATCTTTCCCAGGTCCTGTCTTCGAAAGGACTTGTTCATTGGCTTTGGAAGCCACATATTTAACTTCAGCCTCTAAGGCCGCTATCATTCTGTTTTCGGCCACATATGCCGAAATCTTTTGGAGAGTTGATGATTCAGTCATCATCATCAAACTCGCTTCCCCATCCTGTTGGCCGTATATAACTAACTCCTCCAAAGTCGATGTTGGATAAGTCTTCTCTATCCCACTGAAAGCCGTAATCGGAGTGTAGGTATAGGAAGCAGAACGCATTAGGAGTTAGAGTTAAATCAAACTCTGGTGGGTTACATGGCCCTATGTGAGCCAAATTTCTGTCGAAATCGTTCTTTCTGACACTGTTAATTTCACCCAAGTAATAACTCTGATCTGCTTCAATGTTCTCCACAATACTGTCGGGGCGCCACATTGTGACCCTTTGGTGCATCGAAGATGGCACTGCTCCAATGCCATGTATCCACTCCTGACCCAGGAGTAGATTGTAGTTAGGTCTTGCTGAAATAACCATGAACATGGTAGGTCGAAGGATTGATCCCACTTTGAGGTCTAGTTGAATGACACCCATTGTGGTGCCAATGCCCCCTTCATAGTTGGACAAGACCATGTTATGTGGCTTTATGTCAGCATCCCCCTTCCCTAACTTTTCCAGCATGAATTGTGGTATGATATTGATGGTTGCCCCATAATCAACCAGAATTTTGTTTATGGTTACCTCCCCAACCTTTGCTCTAATGAACAGGGGTTTCAGATGGCTCTTCATTGCCTCTGTTGGTGGTTCAAAAAATGCGTTTTGTTCTTCCACGCATCCATTGTTCATTATATAGTAACATACTGGCTTGTGTCTAGCCAGTTCTTGTTCAACCATTAGGTCAGTTTCTTTGACTTCAACCTCACGGTTGTATTCTTTTGGCAACACAGATATGACATTCACCATGATGTCTAAACTGTCACTAGAGTCGGAGTCGTCTCCATCATTCAACCCACACTCTTCCGCCCAGGGCACATGATTTCTCTCCAGAGGCTTCCTTTGTTTTTTCTGCATATTAGTGCTAACTTATGGATGAGGTCCAACTGCCTCTTTCTCGGCCTTTCGCCGTCTTTGAAACCTTCTCCAATGAGAACGAGACATAGGATTCTTTCCTTTGTAATTGCTCGACACATGGGTCATTTTGTTCGACGTCGAAGCATGGTACTCCTTTCTGTAATCTAGAGAAGAACCTCTTGGTACGTCGAATGCTTGCCATCTTTCTTCATTTGGCCGCTTCCTTCCCATGGTATTTAGCCAAGTATCTGTAGGTACATTAGTTGGAAGCCTAAAAGTTGGTGGCCTCCTTTCCTGATTCATGGGTCTTTGTTGATGCCCCATTCTAGGGTCAAATCGGATTTCTGAACCCATTCTTTGTTGGGTATTGGTGCCCTATTTTGCTTTTACAACCCGCATAACCTGTATATGTTCAGCGGCTTTCTTATCGAAAATAGAGCTACATATAGGGCATATCATTACTTCCGATTTCTTCTTTTGGCACCTATGCAGAAAATCTGCCAAATCTTCATGCTCCTTTGGGAAGGCAGTTTTGTTTACTTCTTCTTGTCGAATGGCTTCCTCTGAAGCTTTGGCTCCAGAGACTTCAATCACGTTAACCTGCATGTTGCTTTTGGCAACCAGGTTCATCTTCTGCATTTTGGCTTCCAAGTCCTCTGTCGAACCCTTTGCAGCAGCCAAATAAGAACCTGTGGTGGTTCTTTTGCTGGAGCTTTCAGCAACTCCTTTGATTTTGTTTGGGTTTTCAGTAACCTGTTTGATCGGTTTCAAGCTACCAGCATCCTTCTTGTTCGACCCTTGGCCAACTTCTGTTTTTAAATCCAGGCCTTCAGTGGCCTTTCTCACTCCTTCAATAGTTTTTCTGGAGATGTTCCCAGTGAAACTTCCAAAGATGGGTTTGGTGATGAAATCTTCAGACACTTCCACCATATGAATGCCAACTGGTTCGATATAATGAGCCTCTATCTGCAGTGGGTTTGTGTCGATTTTCATTGCTGGTTTATCAGCAAATTTCAGCCTTCCTTCCTTCAGCGCTTGTTGAACGAGATCCCTGAAAAGGAAACATTGTGAGGTTTTATGTCCCAAAAAATTATGGTATTTACAAAAACCTCTTTTCTTTCTCTGTTATAAAGGAGGCGATTTAGCCCCTGGGGGCACTATCATCTGTCCATATTTAACTAATAGATAGAATATTTCGTCACACTTGGATATGTCAAAGCTATAAGTTTTCTTAGGAAATTTATCACTGTTTTTCTCAGGTTCTGCAGGATTTTTCCCATTTGATGGCACTAGCAATTTACAAGAATATGGTGGTCCTTGTTTTAATTCAGCTAAATCAATTTCGCCTTCTTCGACATCTATAGGATCGTTGTATGTCTCCAGATCGTCATCATCTATTTCGACATAAGCTACTCTTTCTCGTCGATGAGTTTTGGCAGTTTTAGCCTTTTCAGCTTTAAGGCGTTCTACTTGTCGAACTCTATCAGCAAGTTGGGCCATATCTCTTAGGTATTGTGTATCTAACTTTTTCCTAATCGAATAATCCAGGCGCCCCGCTGCTATTTCAACTAATTCATGCTCAGGCACTTGGGTAAAGCATCTGGCTTTGAGTAATCGAAATCTATTTAAATATTCATCAACTGGCTCTGTAAACCTTCTCTTCACACTAGCCAATTCTTTTAGACTTATCTTGGTTTGACCCATGTAAAATTGTTCATGGAACAATCTTTCCAATTGGTTCCAGTTGTGGATCGAATTGGCTGGGAGGGTAGTGAACCAAGTGAAAGCATTCTTTGTCAGGGAACTTGGGAAATATTTGATTTTAAGGTTTTCGTTGTTTTCTATTTCTCCGGCCTCTATCAAATATCTAGCCACATGTTCGACAGTCGACTCTGTCGTATCCCCTGAAAATTTAGTGAATTTTGGGACTTTTCCCCTAGGTGGTAAGTCTGTTTGCAGAATATATTATGACAATGGGGATGCAAAGTTTGGTCTATGAAAACCAACATTCATCCCGTTTTGAAGCATGATCCTATCGATCATAGCGGTTAAATTATTTTCCGTCCCATAGTTCTGATGTCGAACTTGCTGTATTAATTCGTCAGCATTTTGGTTTCTATTAGCTATAATAACACCTTGATCGATTTCTCGAAGGTTTCATGGTATCTCTATCCTTGGTTGTTCTACTTCTACCCTAGGAACCTGGGGGTTTAGATTAACGGTCAAATCCTCTTCCATAATTACCCCTTGATTTACTCTTATTGGTATCCTCTGGGGTTGTCGAACAACTTGGGGTACCCCAAAGAATTCAGCCATGCGCGTCATTTGCGCTGTCATCTATTGATTCGACTGTGTAACAGTCTAAATGAGGGGATTTAGTACTGTACTTAGAGTTTGTGCTAACATTTGTACCATTTCATGATTACTTTCGTCCATCTGTTGCCTCAAAATTGCTGTCGAAACATTTGTGAGGCTTGGTATCATGTGAGATGGCCCTCCCAAAAATTGGTTTCTACTGGCTTCATACCCTTGTAATGGCAATGTTGCATTCACCAAGGGTTCTGAAAAGGTGGACGCAACATTCATAAGGCTATCCATTTTAGTAGTTGGCATGCCATATGGCTTCTCTCAACCCATCCAGGTTGTCGAAAAGCCTGGGGGTACAGTTGATCGAGATCCTAGATTTATCCTTGGTGGAGGCGTTCCCAAAGGACCTCTTGGACCCACATACGAAAGTAAGGGTCCAGTTTGATTCGTGGTTAACGCTGGCATTGATCCAACAGAAGTTGGGATATTCCCTTCGACAACAGTAATAACCGCTGTTCCTGTGATTGGTGGAGGTATTTCTTCATGGTTTGGCTCGTTAGCCATACTACTCTCTATTTTCCTTCCTAACAGTAAATTTGTTGGTTACTCTACCACTTCTTAATAACATGCAATGTTATAACTGTACAGGAAAAACACAATAACATAGAAAATTAGCAACGTCTCATCAGGTGTGCCAATTTGTTTACCGTTGTTTTTGGTAAACAATCGCTGATCTCCAAAAAGGTAAGTTTTTTGGTTTACTCATGGGACCGATTAAACTAATCCCATGACATATGCTAATTTTTATGTAAAAGGGGTAAGAAGGAAGAACGCACGTTCGACCCAAAGAAAGGATGTTTGAGATTGTTGAAAAGTAAGCAGAAGTATAGAAATGCAAGTAAAAGAGGTAAAAAAGATAACTTTGCATAATAATAGTAAAGTAATGTAAAAAGACTTTCATTAAGGAAAAAAGGTGTTTCCAACGTACATTTCTCAGCTTTATCCTTTCTCACGCAGTAGTTACTTGGATAATGTTTGATTGATTTAGTACAATAGGTTGAACACACTTGAAAATTACACAAACTTCTTAATTTATACTAAAAATAGGTAACCGTCGAGGGAGCATTCTGCGCTAGGATGAAGACAAGTGTCTTCTGCATGTCCCTCGACCTATGACTTTTAGCCACGTTGCCTCTTCTTAGACGTTGGCGAAAACTGCCTTTCCCTCCAATAATTCAAAATTCAAATAGTCCTCGTATCATGTGTCAAAGTGGGAATACTTCTCTTAGTCGAGTGGCATAAGTCTTCTTCAGTCGAATGAGCCCTTGGTCGAAGATTCCAACATAACTTAAATATTTTTCTTAAGTTATTTCATGTGTCGAATCATACTTCCTGGCTTGGTTCTTTCCAGTTGTTTGGTCCAAAAGATCAAATATAGTAAGTGTCGAATTTGGGAGCCAACAGAAGGATGCAGAGGGAGTCTGATATAGTCTTCCTCATCACATGGCCAGATATTGACCATGTGTCGCTCGTGAATGGAGTATTTGGTGAGTTGCATGGGTTTTGATGTCTTTGTAGAATATTGGATTAAGTTTTTAAAAAGATGTTTGAATTAACTTATTAAGAAGTATTTGTTTTTAATGTATAATAATTAATTGATATGGCAGTTGATCTAACCAGAGAATATGATGGATGTGTATCCACCAATCCTGTTATTTTTAAAAATATTAAATTAATTGTTATAAAAAAGATTTAATTATATATTTGTTTATAATTTTATTTACAAGTGGTGAAGATGCTAATTTATTCAGAGACTTAAAAATATGTACAACCAAATAATTTTCCCTAATTAAAACATGTTTTTTAGTTTTTAATATTTTTATTAAATAGTCTAAACTAATAAGATTTATATTTTTTTTTGTGTTTTCTTATAATAATGAGAATGAAAACTATACTAAGAATGATAGAACCACATATAAATCGAAAATGATACTAATTAAATAATCTAATTGACCTAAATCCTAATGAAGTATGCTTTTTATGTTGATTAAATCAAAATAAGATATTGGCATCTAATTTAAATTAATTAAACTAATTACCTAAATAAAAAATATTCTTCTAAATGAACTAGAAATAAAATGAAATCCTAATTAAGAGATAGAAAAACTAAAATAATATAATCTAGAATAAAAACTAAAAGACAATGGGGTGTTAGTTGAAGAGAGGAAGTAATATCTAGATCTATCTATAAAACTCTAATTCTATCCTAATAATAACAAGAAACTAAATGAATTAAAATAAATAACAATAAGAATTTGAAAACTGAAAGTAATAAGAATGGGATGTCAAAAACGTTTTCTGATTTCTAGTGATAACCTTATTTGACTTTTCAACCTTCCAGTAACACACAAATGTGTAGCATGTTATTATATGAGGAACAAATAGATATTAAAATACAAAAAAATATAATAAATTAAATAAAAATCCAGGTTTCAAATCAAAGAAATAATACATATTATCACAGCTGCTTCAAAAATCCAGTAAATATCAAAGAGAAAATAAGAGAAAATAACGACAACATAACGTAGAAGAAGATCTGACACCGGCGAATCTGTTACCACCTCAGAAGGATTTGACGATGGCGACTTTGTGGTCAGAGGGAGCACCACAACGGTGAGTTATGGTCGGAGAAGAGGAGATCTTTGCGTCTAAGGAGAGACTGGATCGGAGGGGATGACAGGATCCACCGTATCCAATTTCCACTCTTCCTTTTCTTCTGTTTTTCCAGATTCATACTTTCACTTATTCTTCTTTTTTCTGCAAAAACAAATCTGTAAGTTTGGGAAAAATATTGACGTAACCTTTCTTTTTGGAACACCCAAGATCACTATCCGCTTGTTATTAGCCCGTGATTCTTGAATCTGCATAATAGTTCTTGTGTAATGACATGATAATAGTTATTTTTGATGAAATTATATTGACAGTAACTGAAAAGTATGGAAAAAATAGTGATATTGATGAATGAAAATTAGAAAATGATGATGTTTCTATTTACAATATTCGTGAGTAAAAAGAGATTTAGAATTTTGTATGATTTGGAGTATGATTTTGAAAGTGACAACAAATGTTAATTTTCTGAGACTTTAGCCAGTGAACAAAACGTAAAAGAAACTGTGAGTGTTAATTTGCATTTGCCTTTTAAGAAAGGTGGAAAAGATGGTAAGTTTATGTTGAAAGTGAATCAGTCTAAATTATGTAGCATGTGAACTGTTAGTGTAAGAATAATAATAAGAGTTAATGTGTATGGAAATTGTAGTGTGGAAAATAGCAAAACATCAAATAACATTATATGGGAAAGATAACCAATAAAACAAAATAAAAAAAGGATAAATTTAACAAGGAGACCTCATATAAAAATCCTTGGCCAAAAATAGTTGTTGTCGCATATAGACAACAACCATAGAATAAACAAAAAAGAGAAAAAAGAATTGTAATAGGTTGAAAAAAAAGTATGTTTTTGTGGATTTGTGTGTGAATTCTGGATGAAAAATTTAGACAATGAGGAGTCCTATTTATAGAGTGGGAATTAGGTTAAACCAAATTAACAATTAAGTTATCCAAATTGAATGAAAAGCCCAAACCCGATTTCCAAAAAGGAAAGAAAATTAGTAACAAAAAAAAAAGAAGAACATCACAAGTGCTCCACCAGAGATTCAAACCTATGCCTTTATACTTGCAAGTTTCATTCTTTACCAATTGTGTTGTGTTACTTATTTGTAAATAAACTCAATTTAAAAGTATATGAAAGGTGTGATGATATTTGCTATTTTAAAAATACAAATAATTTGAAATGAATCATTATATTTTTAAATAGGTTTAGAAGCTAACATTTATAAAAATCAAATAGTATTATAAAAACAAAGTTTAAAATATCTTTGACTGGACTTGAGAATGAACATCTATAAAAATCAAATAATATTATAAAAATAATGTTTAGAATATTTTTGACTGTAGGAATTAAAGGGCGGCCAAATTTGGGGTATAACATATCACAATTCCTAGCCTGTAGGAATTTCTGTCCCTATGTCATAATCCTTAGCCTGTAGGGATTCTTCTTCGTCTTTCTTTATCCTTAAGGAGTTCCTGCCTGTCTCAATCTCTGAGACAATGTAGGATATAATCACATCCATGTCTATTATTATCTTTATCCTTAAGGAGTTCCCTCCTGTATCAATCTCTGAGTCAGTGTAAGACATCATCATTTCCATGTCTACCATTAAACCTGTATAGGGTACCCCTACGTATACCCTCATACTACGTCTACATCGCATTGCATATCCATGAAACTTTTTTGCATACCCTTAAAGCCAAAATATTTTTGTATATCCATACATCCCATACATACATTTTCATTTCATGCATTTCCACCTGCGCCCTTATCCAACTATCATCCATTTGCTAGTTGATTTCTTGGTACTCGCAAACGAACTTAAGAAAATCTAAAACTGTGGAAGAAAGAGATTATCTATTAGAGACTTAATGGAGCTCAGTCCTACAAATCTTATTGGAGAGAGAAGGAAACCCTTCACCATGACAACTACATGCCTACACAGCGCCTCAAATGCCACTACCATTGGTGATTCCTCTACATCAAGAGCAACTGCCCTATCAACGAAATAGGTATGCCTAAGAAAAGTCAAGAGTCACCCTCGTGCTTTGACAAGTCCAAGAACATCCAGAAGCTCCCCTAAAGTCAAGTGGATTAAACTAAAAATCTCTTCGATATGATTGTTAGACATTATCAATTTCAAATTGTAATTTCCAAGTTGCTAAATTGTATTTGGTGTGAACTTGTATTTTTGGATTAGTAATACTAATAAAATGAGCATGCACATTTTTGAAATTAATTCATTCGTTTCACTCTTCATCTTTCATCATTTTCCATAAATAAACAACGACTTTCCATTTCCACTCTTATTTTCCATTTTCAAATTAACTTTAACAAGCTTCAAGGGAGAATGACGAAAACTAAATAATCGAATTTTGTTGATGTATGCTTTTTAATAGTAAGACTTAGATGATAATGTAAGGAATTGTTTCACTTCCTAAACAGTGGAGAAATAAGGGAGATAATCCGTAGTCACCCCCTCGAGCCAGGAGTTGGAGTTTTGTTCTATTTTTCTAAATAAAAAAACCTTAATTTCAACCAGGGGCAGGATAGTCTTTCAATTAATTCAATGACACTTTCTATTCTCAAGAGAAGTGATTTGTCTAAACAGAAGGTTCAAGCATATCTATTTCCTCGATACATCATTGAGGAAACTATTTAAGCAAAGGTTCAAGCGCATCCTTTTTCTCGCGTTCATCATCTCAGATTCAGGAATCAACAAAGACAAAGTCCACAACATCTTCTTTCTCAGTACATCAATCAAGATCGAGGAAACAATGAAGACGAAGCTTACAATACCAATATAGGAAGTCACAAATGTTCAAAATCAAAAAGAAAAAAAAAGAAATTCAAAAGGAGAAAGCCCGCTAAGTCAAGTAAAAATAAAAAAAACTTGAAGTAGGCAAAAGTTAGGGAATCCCGATGGACCACAAATTCAAAAAGATTGGTCCACGCAAAAAAAGGGATTAAAAATAAATAAATTGGAGAATAATCTTGTGACTTCCACCTCAATAAACATTAATGCTTCTCATCAAGGGCTTAAATCTTGTTAATGCTTCTACTCATCAACGCGACTACGAAAGTTCTCTTGTAGACTAAACACATTTATTGGGTTAATTGAATTTAGGAACAGATAATATCAAGGATAATGGGGGATGGGATGAATAAAATTTTGAGCCTTATATCCTTTGTTTTTAAACTGTGAACCAGGCCACGTTATAACCTTCAAAAGTCCTAATTGAAGCTAGGTTCACTATGAAAGCATACTCGGCAAAATTTGCATTAAACTGACTCCCATGTTTGCTAAAATTATTACTAACCACTTCTTAAAATCTCCATCTCTAATCATCCATTTCTATTCAAACTCCGATTTTAAAACTTGCATGTGCATCAAACGAAATTACTTTTCAAAATGTACAATTTTATCTACGAATCAATATTTAGTATCAAGGAGATCTAAAAAAAAATTGGTTTAATCAAAAGCGATCCATTTCAGGGGAAAAAGAATCTAAGAAAGAATCCTATAATCATATGCAAAACTAATGATCGTAGGGGTATATCACATGAAGATACTATTGACAAGGGGTGATCATTCCGAGATTCAATCAACTTGGATCAAATTTCAAAGCACTGTTCAATCAAGGGCATATCTTTCAAAGGAGTGTTCCTTAATAAAGTCATATCAAAACAAGGTATGAATTGGTTTCCTCGTTTTAACAAAACCTCTTAAGACCTTGATAATCAGAGGAAACCTTCCAATATTCAAATGATAGGGCAGTACATACCAAGTTTATCCTATTTCATGTAGGGTCCAAGTTCCCTCTTAAACAACTTCAAGAATAAAACTTTTCAAGCTTTGGATACTTGGGGTAATCCCTATCGGGTTCGTGTCACGTCATGGTGAGATCCAAACTCTTTCCAAGGGTACTTCCTCCAGATCTTGGAGATTGGGGGCATATCTTTCAAAAAATTTGAATGTTGCGGAAAACCACTGTGAGGCTCATTCAAAAGGAGTTGATTCAAAATGATTCATCAAAGCCAAACATTTTCAAGAGTTTTCTAATCAGGGGCATAGTGCAAAATAGTGGGGTCATTCATATTATCATCAAACCATTTCCAAGCTCATATCAATGAGAATCTCCTCCAAGACCCTACCAACAAATTAGGGAAAGACAATCCATATAGGGACAAGCTCTCCGCATACTTTCATAATCTCCAGTGGATATTTCTCCTACACCAACAATATTCAAGTTCGAATCGAGTATCGGGAAATCATAATAACATAACATTCAACCATCACGTGATAAGCAACCTTGTCGCATAGTGTAGCGATAGAAATGTTTAAGACTAAGTCATTGGATTGACTAGACTTATACAAATAAAAATCAAAATCGCCACCACACTTTATTGTTTCCAAAGGAATGGGAAAAGAGCGACTAACCCAAAAAGAGGGGGAAATATTCTAGGTAAGGGGGTTGGTTATGCAAATGGAAGGTATTATCATCCTAAACATCTACGGTACTCCACAACAACCTCTTTGTAAAATCTGTATATTTTGGCTATGAAAAAAAATGTTGTATAAAATAGATGGTGGAGGTGAGAAAAGAAATATATTTGTTTTATGATTTTTTCACCCGCCGCGGTTGCGAACCTTTAGTGCCTACGTACCACCTTTTCGTGTAATAGGGGATCAGGGTACACGTAGTTCCTCTTTTAAAAATTTTAAAACACAAATGTGTTGGTTAATTTATGAGATAAAACATCATCGTCATTGTCCGTGTGGAAAACATACCTACCACCCACAATCATGAGAAAGAAGAAATTGCATCATCTCAAAGTGGAGGATATGGCTTGGATTTTAGAATCAACAATTCCTCACTCAACACCCAAGTGGAAAATATCTCTCGTCACTACATATTGTAGAAGTATAGTTGTTTGCATCACTACAAGGATTGGCAAGAGTCCAATCTTTTTGAGAAAAGTTTAAAGATGAAAGCCAAGGTGGAAAAATGGTTTGAATAAGATTGATTGACCTTTAGTCTTCTCACAAAAAGGATGTCAAAGTATTATTAAGTTTATTGGATTTTATTTATGAAAATGTTTGAAAATGCATGGACCTAAGTCCAAGTTTATTATGAAAGTGGTTCAAGTTTAAAACAAGAAGAGTTTTCAAAAGTAGGGAGAATATTTTTGAAATTAAAGAAGATGGGAGGAGAAGAAGAGGCTATCCTAAAGCATAAGGTAAAAGCTAGGGATAAGAACCATCTAACTAACAAGAAGCCAATACTTGACACTATGAGCCAAGATATAATTCCCATTCTTTGGATTGAAACCAAGCAAGCAAAAATACTAGACCTCTTGAGAGAACCAAACTTCAAGTGTATTAAGTCTTCACAAAAATTGGGCAGAGTAACGTCTGTATACGGGTGAATTCTAGATTACAAACAAAGGGTGTAATCACAATAAACTACACACAAAACAAACAAACAACCCAATGTCTTGAGGTAAACCTCAAGAGCTCCATACAAAATAATCAGATCAGATCATAAGGTCTCCAATCATAGGCCAAGGTTTCTAATCCTAAGTCCAAAAAGTCCAATGCTTCATGATGCCCAGGATAGTAACCAAATAGTCCAAGTATCATTAAAGATTTTTAGGGTTTATGTTGATTATTAGGTGTTTTAAAAAGAAAAGTAAAACTCAAGTGAGCAAAAATAAAAATGACAAGAAAGTGAATACTCAAATGAGCAAAGATGAAAATGGCATGAAATGTAAATGTTAAAAGTAAATAGTGCATAAAAATAAAAGGGACATATAATAAAAGAATAAAGGATAAAGTCAATTATTAGTGATTAGTGGTTAGTTGGATGATAATCGTGAAACTTGCAATTGGAACTCATTATAGTATTGGTAGAACCAAAGCCTCCACACAACAAGTTGCATTTGCTTTTTGTCAAGTATATCATCCATTTGGAATCCTTATGAGTATCATTTAATGATCAACAATGTTTAAGTGATCCGCGTTGACCAAAGGTGTTGTAGATCCATTAGAGGATTGGTAGAACCAAAGCCTCCACACAATGAATCTCAAGGTTATTAGATCAAAGAGATCAAATTAACATACTTGGGCTTGCAAACATAAGTTTGGGCCACGAATGATCATTTATTCGAATCGGGACACAATTTAGCGCTATGTTAAGCAATCATAAGTGGACTTATATAGAAGTCGCACCTATTTTTGAGGTCGGCCAATAGAAATCTATGCACCATTTGTTTTGAGACATGATATATAGATCATGCTCCAACAACATTTAGTGCAATAAGAATGGGATGAGATGAAGAGGGGTGGTAGAGAATATACAAACCACTTTTGGATTAAATTTAATCAAACTATTATTAAAATCATTCATCCATTTTTGTGGAGTTAGACTCAACACCATGGATCCAATGATGTTAATAAAGTTCATGATAAAAAATTTAACCCAAGATCAGCCAGAAAATAGTCACAAAATAATATTACATTTTAATATATACAAAAAGGTTTAAAAATAATATTTAAAAATAGAAATAAAAGAGAAAAATATCAACTATATTCAAATTAATCAAGAAATAAAAAGTAAGATCATAGAAAAATCAGAAAAGGACTCAAATGATTTTATAAATCTTTTGGTAATTTTTTAAAGTCAGAAACTATTTTTAAAATTAAAAGAAATGGGTAAAATAAACCAAAAATGTTAAAAAATAACAAAGTCAGAAACAAAAATAAAATAAGGTCACCAATATTTGTCACAATATCATTGGATCATTCCATAAATTTTGTAGAATTTAAAAATGCATAAAAGTATTTTTAGGCATTTAAAACAATTCAAATAAAGTGTAAATTTATAAAAAATACCAAAACACAAAATTAAATTGTGAAAAAATAAAAATCAGAAAGAGAATAATCAAAAATATTTTTTATAATTTTTTGGACTAAAAATGAATTTTATATGATTTTTTGAAGTTTAAAACAATTAAATATAAAAATCAGAAACGAAAATAAAAGTAAAAAATATGTGGACCATTGGATGAGAGTCAAAACGCGTTAGTAATCAGATCCAAAGGATCTGGCGCACTGTGCATATCATGGTCATTAGTGAATAAAGCATAGAATCAAAAATAAAATCAGAATTAAAAAAAAAACAAGTGGCACGCCATCAATGGTTGGAAGATGACACATTGGTCATCTTCAACCTCCAGCCAACGTGAATTGCAGGTCACTCAAACTGTAAAATCAGAAGCTCAGACCTATGCCATTCGCTTTGTCTCTTCAAGACGAAGACAACCACACCCTCGCGCCATATTTATAAAAACTGTAGCTCAAGCAATTTGGAAGGAAAGTTTTGAAAAGGGATTTGAAATTTCATGGTCAAAACGTGTTTCCAGTAAAAAGAAACTGTTGCAACTAGAACCAGGGCAATGAGAGCATCACAATGATATCAAAGTTTTGAAGAATTGATGAAGGAATCCACCTATTGAAGTTGAGTTGTAGAGCTCTGAAACTGGACTTCTATGGAGCAATATAGGGCATGATTATTGAATGTAATTATATGGTTAGCTTCAGGGAAGATCAAGGAAGGTGAATTGATGAAAAAATTGGATTGAAAAAGGCTTGTATATGGATTTCGAAGTTGCTGAATTCTGAGTTATGGATGGGGAATGACCCTCTATTTATAGGGAATCAAATGGAATGTCCAAGCGTGTGAAATGATGAAGTTTGGAGGGAAATCGTGTGAAGTTGCAAACATGAAAAGTGTGACTTCTAATTTGATCAAAACTCATCCAAAATGCGCGTTTTGTTGTTCTAATCAATTCTGGAATTTCACTAAACATGTTTAGAGGAAAAAACGCGTAGAAAACTTATGATTAGAAGCCAAAACAAAGATTTCAAAATCTGACTCGTGATGAAATTTCAGTTCCAAGTTACCAACTTCAAAATCATGGCATTCTCAGCTCAAGGGGTCTTAGGGCATGATTCTTGATGCTTTAGAGAGATGGGGTTACAAGCTTTGCAATGGAAAAAGAATGGAATAAAATGGATGCTTGAGCTGAAAGTTGTGTTGAGTCAAAGTTGGAGAAAAAGGGTTGACTTTCCATACTTAGAAATATTTCAAATTTTTCTTCAAAAGTGGCCTATAATGTCTTGCATCCATACATAGCCTTCCACTTGGAATTTTCTATTGACCAAAAAAGATGGCATGAATTAGATCTCTTGAATGACATTTTGAAACTTGAACCATTCAAAATATCCAAAAATTAAGAAAGTTATGACTTGTTGAAGTTGGCAAATTTCATAAAATGACCTATAATCCTTTGTATCCTTAAGGTAACTTCCATCCATTTTCTCACTTTGAACATAAAAGAAGGCATAAAGTTCACATCTTCAAGATCATTATGGAAAAATAGTGGGCTCAAGGTGATAAAAATTGACCAAGTTATGATCATTTGAAGTCACACATAAAAAATTGGGGATTCATCTGGAGGACTTGTAATCTTTCTTCCTCATCAAGTTTCTTCCACATGAAAAATCCTTGGAACTTTTCAAGTGATTTGTTAATAATCCTTTGAAGAGAATGATGTATTTGGAATCACTCAAAAATACCAAAATATGAGCAAGATATACTCCTTTGAAGTTCAAAACCCGAGCTCCTAGATTAAGAACATGCCTTGAGGAACTTTGACAATTTTGAACAAACTTCTTGTACCAAAACAAATTCTTTATAAATATAAGTTGTTTAGGATGATAATGAGAACTCATAGCAACCAAAACCACTTCCATATCTTGAGAATTGAGAGGAACATGCACTTATGACCAAAAGGAATAAAATCTTGTCCAAACATGACTATTTTTTCAATCAACCCCTTGTACTTTTTTGGATCAAATTTGATAATCTTGAAATATGGTGAACCAAAATAAGCTTGCCATGCCATTTCCTCCAAAAAAACTTCAATGTTGAGGCTTGAACTTCTCAATATTTATTGACTAGGGTATAGAAATAAACTCATGAACCCATGGGGCAACTTGTTAAATCTCATTGCCTTTACCTACATGGATAACAAGCAAGACAAACCAACATTGCATTTTATTAATTAAAAGAAGAAATCACGACAAAAATATTCATGATCACAAAAGAACACAAGTCCAGGTGCTTGGTGATTCCTCAAAGTGCAAAGCTAAATATAGTGAGGGGAACCAAGAATCCTAGTGTGATCTTATTGTAATGGAATCAACATGGTATGATGAAGGGATCTTAGGGGCAAAATTAGGGTACAACAGCTGCCCTTATTTAAGTTTCTTCTATCCGGAGGTACGAAGGTAAAAAAAATCTTCGCGTCGACGCGATCGAAGATACTTAAATATAAAATAAACCCTATTTTTGGCCCTAAGATGCCATGCAATGTTTATGAGCATGAATGCATATGAACAAGACCAAAGAGACACAAAACACCATTGGGGAAGTAACAATAATAAAGAAACAAGAGAGCAACCCGACCAGGACAATAAATCACTGGTGGATCAAAAGACCCGACTCAGAGAGGATGGTAAAATGGTCAAAGGATACACAAACTCCTACTGGAGGTAAAGCTACCAACGTTCACTGAAGGTAGAGGGAAAAGAAATATCAACACCGATGTTCACTGACTGTGAGCTACCAACATTCACTGAAGGTAGAAGGGAAAGAGATATCATAGCGTTGCCATTCACTGATGATGAACTACCAACGTTTACTGAGGGTAGAAAAAAGATAACAATCATCGACGTTCACTGCCAATGACCTACCAACTTTCACTGAAGGTAAAAAGAGAATATATCATAACACCATCGTTCACTGACGATGAACTACCAATGTTCACTGACGATGAACTACCAACATTTACTGAGGGTAGAAAAAAGATAACAATCATCGACGTTCACTTCCAATGACCTACCAACTTTCACTGAAGGTAGAAAGAGAATATATCATAACACCGCCGTTCACTGACGATGAACTACCAACATTCACTGAGGGTAGCAAAAAGATAACAATCATCGAAGTTCACTGCCAATGACCTACCAACTTTCACTGAAGGTAGAAAGAGAATATATCATAGCACCGTCGTTCACTGACGATGAACTACCAACATTCACTGAGGGTAGCAAAAAGATAACAATCATCGACGTTCACTGCCAATGACCTACCAACTTTCACTGAAGGTAGAAAGAGAATATATCATAGTACCGCCGTTCACTGACGATGAACTACCAACATTCACTGAGGGTAGCAAAAAGATAATAATCATCGATGTTCACTGCCAATGACCTACCAACTTTCACTGAAGGTAGAAAGAGAATATATCATAGCACCGCCGTTCACTGATGATGAACTACCAACATTCACTGAGGGTAGCAAATAGATAACAATGACTAACTTTCACTGAAGGTGACCTACCAACTTTCACTGAAGGTAGAGATAAAATCTATAATAGCACCGCCGTTCACTGACGATGAACTACCAACATTCACTGAAGGTAGCAAAAAGATAACAAGTTTCCCTAAAATTCTGGAATTTCACCTAGAAAGGGTCTCAACTTCTTCTTTAACCGATGCTCTCTTCCTGGAAAGGGTAATATATAAACTGTCTCCAATAAATAGACCTACTACTTGTTGTCATGGAGGATTGTAAAAATAAATGACTTTCCGGGGAGAGAAATATGGTTTCCTGGGGAAATGCCACTATATTCCTGCTGAGGAGATAAAGTCTTCTCGTACAAAATAAATGCACAAACCAAAACTCGAAGCTTTCAGAAATCCAAAGTAAATAATATTGTTGTGGAACCACAAATTAAAACCATAAATAAACTGGAATGAAACAGTCAACCAAAAATACATCCTTTGAGAAATAAACTCAAAAGGAAAAACAAAATCCATCCAAACAAGGAGCTGTACAGGAAGGCTAAAGCAAAAATCTTCCACGAGGGATAAATCAGTGAGGAAATTGAAAGAATATATGCTTTCTGCTTAAGGTTGGCACTCTATTGGAGAGAGGATAACACAACTCTGCAAAACAGGGTAATATGTCAACAAAAATATTAAAGAATATGAATGAGAAATGATTTTCTAAAATTAACCATGCATGATGTATGTATGAATGTATGAGTGTTATCATGCATATGCTGATAAAACAGATATATAACACTGGGAATAACCATGCAAAACCAACTCTGACACAAACAACACTCGGATAAACCACATCCAAGATGATCATTCCAAAAAAACAAATGCCAACTGAGGAAACAAAACCTACTGCATACTTTAGCTTTATTAGGGAGAAACATAATCCGGAAGTAAACAAAACAAAGTGACAGAATAATACAGATACAAGGATAGAACATCCTTCTTCAGGCTTCACTGGGGAAACAAATGTTTTCAAAAGTAACACTTCTACTGGGGATTGCAAAACCAATCTCAAGTAAAGAAAATGGACACCAAATCATCAAAACATTCACTGGGGAATTCGATCCTACTTCATTGGGGAGGTTAACACCACATCCTCAAAGGGAAAACCACAATACGTTCTTCACTAGAGAAACTAGGAACCTACGTTCTTCAAGAGTGATTATGGTACCAACTTCTCGGGAAAAAGAACTTCCATTAGACCAAACGAAAACTTCACTAGAGAAATCTCGAATTGAAACTTCACATCATGAAAACTCAAAAAAGACGAGAAATGAATCCAAACTTGACCGAGGGTACCGGAGTCACGAACCCAATACGGCGAATCATCCTGAGTAAACCTTCCCGAGGGGAACAAAAACTTCTTAAAACAAACTGGAGTTTGTCCATTCCTGGGATCACCATTTTTATTGTTTTTTTTTTCGCATCACAAATTCTAAAGTAAAAGAAAATTGTAAATTCTTTTTGAAAAATGGATTTTGTTATTTAATCTTTTTTATTTGAAATTTATTATCAATAATAATGGAGTCTTTGCAAGCTAAATAAAATAATAAATACAAAGAATTGCGTAAAAGCTCAAATTTCATTAATAAAATGGTAGTATGTGAAAGGCGAGACTCTGTGATACGGTGGGAGAACTGACTTGAGTGTTTTGCGTTTTATCACAAATGTTGCGGCTAGCAAGAGTCGCCACCGACTTTTATTTTATCCAAAATGAAAGGTGAAAAAGCACATGAAATACCTTTGAGATTATTTCTTGAGTTTGGGGGATAGATTATGAAAAGGGAAGGTATTAACACCCTTTTCATCCATGGTTTTCCATGGGATCTTAGTTACTTTCTAGATCACATGCTTTTGTTTTAAATTATTCTTTGTGTGGTTTTTGAAAGTATTTTGAAAAGGCGTCGTCATTTAGGCAAACTTTGTAATGATTCTTGTTCGTAAGAATGTATACAAAGTGTTGATCTTTTGAAAATGTTTTCAAGTTTTTAAAAGATGTTTAGAAAGTGTTTGGTGTTTGTTTTGAAAATAGCAAGGATGTTTTGTTTTGAGCAAGTAACTAGGAACATTCTACCTACTCAAAAGTCTTTCATGTTTGTTTCCTCTTTCCTTTGACATTGTTATCTTACCATTGATTTAATAAGCAACACTATCTTTGGATGTAAAAGGGACGGGCAAGGGTCATCATATAACTATGATTAACAATGTTGCAAGGTATCTTATCATCTTTCTTTAGGGACTAAGATCATTTTGAAAGGCAACTTTTGATAGCATCATCGAGGGACTATGATCCTGTATTTGTTTGTTTTTTGCTAAGATACCTCACATGCATAACATGACCATTTTGTAAGGCAACCAAGTGGATTTTATCCTAGAGGTGCTTGTGTACAAGTTTGTTGATTTTTCATGCTTGGTTTTGTCTTTGATTAGGGTTTTCTAATTGATTGGTTTTAGTTTTTCCATACAAAACCCTAATTACTAGCATTTATATATAAAGCGATAAATTGCGGAATTTAAAATTACTACACTATTACAATACTTGTGGGAGGGGGGTGTACAAATTACAAATGGGGATTGCAAGAAAATAAACCAAATTATCTATTATAACCATATTGAATTTGGATAAATAATGTACAAAAATGAATAAATATACAAGAATGTAAATGGAAAGAAAAATGGATTTTGTTTGGATTTTTTAGGAAAGGGTTTGGTTTTAAACTAATTAACTAAAAGAAATTAATTAAATTAGTAAAAATAAACCTAAATTAATTAGGAAAAGAAAAATTAAATAAAACCCTAATCTAAATATTAATTGATTAAGAAAGAAAATGAAATTAAGTTTGTAAGAAAAATATTTTTAATGTCTTTTTTTTGTCTTGAAAATAATATATGGTAAAATATTTTTGGTCTTTTTGGTTTTAAAATAATATTTTTTTAATTATAAAAGAAATAATTAAAACCCTAGTTTCTAATTAAATTTACAAATTAATTAGTAAAATAGATAAAGTATGATTAAATAAAAATAATTTTTATTGTAAAAATAAATAAACTATATCAAAATATAAATCTAATGTTTTTATATTTTTTCTGATTTTTCTAATATTAAATAAAATATTAAAGAAAACAAATAAATAAAAAAAAGACAAAGAAAAAGAAAATGGGCCAGGGGTGTGAATACTGAGCAGGAATATGAAATGAACAAAAATACTAGGCCCAACACAGGGGGCTCAGCACTGCAAACAAACATAAAAAATGTGAGAAAAAATGAGAAAATAAGCAAAAGGGTACCACTGGGGCTCAAACCCAGGTCCCAAAGGTTAACAGATGCACGCTTTACCACTGGGGTGGCTATACATCCGTTCAAATAAACAACACAATAAATATATATTAGAAATCAAGTCCATGGTCTGAACTTCATCTTCAACCTCACACCCAGCCAGAGTACCTGCATCTTGTTCATTTCTCATCCATTTGCAAAAGTGTAAACATGAATCTTGTGGAAAATTTCCTCACGATTTCAGAAATGTAAAGCAATAAAATTATAGATCAAAGACAAGCATGAATTTTAATGGCCCTAATCTAAACCCTAAAAATTTCAGAAACTTCAATCTTAAAATTCTCTAAGCTCAAGCAACATAAATGAAAACTATGGACATGATTAGCTTTAGGGCAATGATATCTACATTTTTCATTCACAAATAAACCATTAATGATGCTTGTATGAAAAGTTCAAAGTTAAGGAAACTTACCTCAAAAGTGGAAATCGTATTATGAGTTTGCGCACTCCTCAAGGTGTTGTGATGATCAGAATAGCTCCACTGAGGTCCCAGGAAGCTAATGCAATGATTAGCTTGGTTGGAGAATGGTTGAAATGGTCTGGAGAAGTCCACTTGCAGTGCTCTGTTTTTGAACTTGGAAATGGAGGAAGATGGTGTTACAGAACTGTAACAGGGTATGGGATTGTTTGTGTATGATGTTTGGAAGCTTTTGGAAACAAGAAGCCAAGAAACGCACAAGTAGTTTTTGGTTTTGAGATTTCTGGCCAGAATATGCAACAATGGAGGTGTGTGATGCAAATATGAGTTCTTGCTCTTTTCACGGCTCAAGCATGCGTGTGATTTGTGGAAAAATGACTTGTACATAAGTAATGAGAAGGTTTTTATGCTTGAGAGGGTCAGAAGTACAAGACATAGGCTGATTGCTATGTTACTTGATTTTGAAGAAAAGTGGGAAGTATGGTTCCAGAAGGAAGTACAAGCATGGGATGAGTGATTGTAAGTTTTTAGACAAACTTATCTTGAGTTATAGGACATTTATGATCAGAAGAAAATAATTGCAAGGCTCAAGAATAAGTTTTGTGCAAAAAGCTACTTTATCAAAATGACATTGTGCACTTTCTTCCTAAAATGGATATAAAGCATGGCTTTGCATTGAATGCTTGAATTGAGACCTCTAATAGCTGTGAAATAAATTAATTATGGAGTGCCTAACAAGTTTTAGGCCTGTAAAGTAGCAATTATGCAGCATAGGTGTGAAATTTGAATCTTGTTCATCACAAAATGACTTGTATTTCAAGTGTGAAAACCCTAACTTCATCTCTTCGATTCTCACTGCTCAAGAATGATCTCAAGGAGTTATTAGACATTTTGGAAATCTTGAAATGTGCTCTACAACCCCTCTTTGAATCACTTTTGAAAATTCCCCTTGTAACTATATGAAAAAGTTCCATGAAGTTAGGTCAAAATCCTGACCAAAACTAGGACAAATTTTCACTAAGTGTCCAATTTCAAAACCATGACTCTAGGAATTAATAACTTGAGATCCAATAATTTTTAGAAGAAGTTGTGTAAAGAAATGTTGTAGATATCATGGAGATATACAACTTTCATGTTGAAAGTTTCTTCTGAATCTTCTTGCATCATGGTGAAAAATTGGCTCAAAAATTATGAAAAAACATGAAGTTTTAAACACTTAGAAAACTTTCTAAGTTATAAAATTTGACTTTTCAAAATGAAATATTGACTTTTTGATTTCTTTATGAATAAGTTCATATCTTGACATGTTTTGATGAATTATGATCTTTGGCATTGAATTTTGACAAAAAAGTCAAAGTTTGACTTTTCAGTGTACAATTGACTTTTGATTAGTTGACTGAAAATCCACTATCAAGCCAATTGATCTTGAGAAATGTTTTAGGTCATGCCATTAGGTCAAAATGATGCAATTGAACTCTTGAAATAATGCTTCAAACCAATTGACTATTTGCTAGGTCAAAAACTAGGAATTGCCCTTTCTCAATCAAAACCCTAATTTTGACCATTTTTCCCTTTTGATGATTTGATCAAATTTCTTGAGGAATTATGGTCCAAACTTGATAAAATGATACATATGAGTTTATAAGGTTGATGTGGATAAAAAATTATGAAGTTTGACTGTAAATTGGCCATAGTTGACTTTTCCCCCAATACAACTGATTTTTAGGTCAATTGCTCAATTGACTGAGCAAAAGTTTGATCCAAAGCTTTAAACTTGACATGAGTAATATTGGGGGTCCATAATGATCCATGAAAGTCATATGAAGCATTTAAAGTTCAATTGTCCTTGTGCAATCTCAAACCTTAATTTTGGTCATAAATGCTTAAGGAGGTATCTTGAGCTGATCAACCCTAGTGCAATCTTGAACCAGGAGAGATCTTTGTGAGAAAATATTTGATAAGTGAGAGGGAAAATTTTAGGGTACAACAACTGCCCCTGTTAAATCTTCTTAAACTTGAAGAGTTAGATTGGCGGATCCGCCATTCGTGACTTGAAGGTGGAAGATGATTGAACACTAGAGTACCCATAAATTTGCACTCGAAGATGGATGGTGAATGGGATTATAGATGATTGAACACTAGAGTACCTAGAAATTTGCACTAGAAGAGGCATCAGCACAAATCTCTTAATGATTTATACTAAAACTTGATGTTTTTCCTGTGAGAAAAAGAGTTAGTAAAATACAGATGCCTGCATGATGCTCATCAAATGTGGTATTATGTTAAATGCATATGGTGTGTACATGCTATGATGTATGAATGTGAGATGTATGTTTTTGTCCGGGAAAATAAATCTCTGACTGCTGTTGAGGAAATTTTGGGGGGTCGAGTCCCTGATTGTCGTTGGGGATGAAGAATATGCATATCTTCAAACTTTGTTGAAAGGATGCTTTCAGTGGAGAATATCTCTTGAATGTCAATTGTTATCTAGTTGGATCCAGGCTTCACAATTTGCTGAGAATGAAGTAGTCAACTGCTATCTGGTAGAATCCATGCTTCACGGCAACTTACTGGGGGAAGAGACAAATTAACTGCTATCTGGTCGGATTCCAGGCTTTGTAGAAAATTTTCTTAAAATTGAATAGTTATCTGGTCGGATCCAGGCTTCACAACAACTTGCTGAGGATACGGAAGTTAACTATTATCTTGTCGGATCCAGGCTTCGCAGTAACTTGAAGTGGTAACTACTATATGGTCGAGTCCAGGTTTCATGGTTTTTGGAAAGTTGTACTATTATCTGGTCGAGTCCAGGATTCATAGTGTCTCTCTGGGGATCATAGTTAGTTGTTATCTGGTCGGGCTCAAGGTTTCACAATAACTGTTTGAAACACTGTTATCTGGTCGGGTCTAGGCTTTGCAAATTTCTGAGGTTGATGAGGTTAATTGCCATCTGGTTGGGTCCAGGTTTCACAATAAACTGTTTAAGGATTTAGTTGTTATCTGGTCGGTTTCCAGGTTTCACAACGAATCTCTGAGGGTAATTGTTATCTGGTCGGATCCAGGCTTCACAACAACTTTCTTGAAAAGATGAAATTGAAAACTGATATCTGGACGGATCCAGGTTTCGCAGTAATTTGTTGGAGGCCAAATCTATTGGGGAAAAGAAGTTAAACCTTGGCCGGGTTGAGTCCAAGTTCTTCTATATCTTTGAAGAGTTTGACTATTATCTGGTCGGGTCCAGGTTTCATAGTATCTTGAAATTGAGATCAACTGTTATTTGTTCGGGTCCAGGTTTCAGGTATTCAAACTGTTATCTGGCCGGGTCCAGGTTTCAGTAATTACTTGAAAATTGTGCTAATATCTGGTCGGGTCCAGGCTTCATAGTATCATTTAGAAGTAGTAAAGGTTTTGCTTATGGCTTTACTAGGGATCAGGGGTTGTGGCCCTATGATTTGCAATAATCTGAGAGGAAAATTAAAACTGTAGAGTATGGACTCAATCAGGTAGGACAAACTCAGCTTTGGAAGGATACACTTAATTGGGGAGGATAGACTCCATTTGGGGATAATAGCCTTGGCTGGGGAAGCTATGCTCAACTGGGGAAGACAGGTTCAACTGGGGAGCTTCGCGGTGTCTTGATTGTTGTATGTTGGGGAAATTTGAACTCGACTAGAGAGTTTTGTGGTTCCTCGATTATTGTTGGGGGAAATAAAACCGGCTGGGGAAGGGTTTATTGCAGCTGTCCTTGTGGGGATAATGATAATGAGAACTCTGTGGGGATATTTCTATACATTACAGAGATGTTTGCTACTGCTTAGCAGGACACATGTGCCAAATAGTTTTAATTATGTTCATATGCATATGTTCATTCAATTTTAGTCATTGGACAAATTTGCATTCAAAACAAAAACAGAAATTTCGCACTTCAAAGTATATCTGTATTGATATTTTGCCCATGAATAGGCGTTTTTATACAGAGAGACGGAGATCCTAGTAAGAAGAAATCGTCGAAAGGAAAACAAAAATTGAGAATGAAAACAAATAGCTATGTGAAATGATCTCATTGCCTTCCAACTCTACTATCGCCCCAATGTCTTTGAATGTCCCTTGCCGTTGATAGAAGTTGATTGGATTGATCTTGGACCGTTTGAACTTGGACCTTGGTGATAAAATTGACTGTGTTGATTCCACGGGACATAGTCATACGCTTTTTATCCTTAAATTTTGCTTGGACCGCCCTTTTGGGTTTTCAGCCCACCAGGATACCCTTTTTTACCCAAGTCTCCCTTTCGGGTTTTCGACTTGCCGGGTGTACAATCTTTTGCATATATCCCTAATTTTTGCCCAAACCTTTTGGTTTGCCGGGATGCCCTTATTTTGCTTAGGTGTGTCAACCTAACGGGTCTCTTATGCATAGTATTTTTTAACTATGTCCGCGTTTATAGGATGTGGGAAATCTTCACCATCCATGGTAGTCAGCATCATGGCATCGCCAGAGAAAACTCTCTTGACAACAAATGGCCCTTCATAGGTGGGAGTCCATTTTCCTCTGGGGTCGCCTTGTGGTAAAATGATGCGCTTTATCACCAAGTCACCAACTTGATATACTCGAGGCTTGACCTTTTTGTTGAAAGCCTTGATCATCCGTTTTTGGTACGTATGACCATGGCAAACAACAGCTAATCATTTTTCGTCGATCAAGTTCAGCTGATCCAATCTCATTTGAATCAACTCGTCTTCGCCTAGGCCTGCCTCATTCATAATTCTTAGCGACGAAATCTGAACTTCCACTGACAAAACAGCTTCCATGCCATAGACTAGAGAAAAGGGAGTTTCCCCAGTTGATGTTCTAGCTGAAGTATGGTAGCCATGTAGAGCAAACAGAAACATCTCATGCCAATCCTTATAGGTTACTACCATTTTCTGCATAATCTTCTTGTTATTTTGGTTGGCCGCTTCGACTGCGCCATTCATTTTCGGTCTATACGGAGAAGAATTGTGATGCTTGATCTTAAACTGAGTGCAAAGATCAGTGATCATTGCATTGTTGAGGTTAGTCCCATTGTCGGTGATGATCCTTTCAGGGATACCATAATGGTAGATGAGGTTGTGTCTGATGAATCTGGCTACCACATTCTTGGTGACTAAGGCAAACGAGGCAGCTTCGATCCATTTGGTAAAATAGTCGATAGCAACAAGAATGAAGCGTTGTCCGTTGGAAGCTGTGGGCTTGATCTCTCCAATCATGTCAATGCCCCACATTGCAAATGACCACGGAGACATCAATGTATGGTAGAGGGAAGTCATCTTTGGGGCTTTCCCTATTCAGATCCTTATAGTCTACACACATGCAAACTTTCCAGTGTTTCTTTGGCACCGGTACCACATTGGCAACCCATTGAGGATAGGATATTACAACTAAGAACTCTGCTTCAAATTGTTTCATCACTTCAGCTTTGATCTTCTCAGATATATCAGGCCTCATGTGATGAACCTTTTGTTTAAGAGGAGGGCAGTCCTCTCTTGTCGGCAGATGATGAACTACGATATCGGTATCCAACCTAGGTATATCTTCATAAGACCAAGCAAATATTTCCACATAATCACGCAACATCTGAACCAACCTTCTCTTGATGCTGCTTTCCAAATTAGCGTCGATCCTGATTTCCTTCTTATCTGACTCAGTACCCAGATTGATAATTTTGACTGACTCTTCATGCGGTTGAATAGCTTTTTCCTCTCGTAATAGAAGTCTGGATAGTTCTCCCGGTATGTCACAATCTTCCTCGCCTTCGTCTTCGGCTTGGTTGATAGGACATTCAAAGTCATAGTTGGCAATAGTAGAGTCATTGGCAATAGGATCCAGAGTGGATGTGGACCTGCAAGAGTGTGTGTGTGTGTGTGCATGTAAGATACATGGCTATTTTGTTTTGAAAAATGTATTAGAAAGAAAGGAAAGACAATGAACACAAATATTTGAATGCAAAAGAGTCCAATGTAATGAATGATCATATGATTAGATGAATATAAATAAAACCCTTAACAAATGGACCAAAGTGCCCCGGGCCAGGTAAATGGTTGAAAAGTCATTGTTAAAATATTACAGACAACAAGTTCTTGAATTGAAATAAAAGAAATAACAAGTAGATTACTCCTCAATGAAGGATATGGGCACAAAGTCCTTTGTATGCCAATTCTTCAGCTCCGTTGTAGTTGGATATACCCAATCTTTAAATGCAGCTTCTTCATCAGAATCACCCACGGTGTTGACTTCATGGTTTCTAATGCGGAGAGGTGGCTTTCCAGCACGAGCACGCCTCACTTCCCTCTGAGCTTTGACAGTGAAGCCCAAACCAAAGTTGTCTGCTTTAAATGGGATATCAAGGAGTTGCCCCCAAGTATCGAAGTTTCCTTCTTCAATTGCTGCACCGGCATCCTTGACTGAAATCATCTTTGGCATGGCCTTAACAGCTTTAGACTCCTTAGAAGAACATTTAGTAGAAGAAATCATCGGTGGTACAACTTCAAAGGCTTGACATGGGGTTTCAATGAATTCCCCATCCATCTCTACGTACTTGAAAGAGTTAAGGTGGCTCACCATAAACTCCTCTTTTCCACAGACGGTGACTATTCTTCCCTTGACTGGATATTTGAGTTTCTGGTGGAGAGTTGAGGTTACTGCCCCAGCTTTATAGATCCACGAGCGACCTAACAGACAAGAATAGGCCGGACGAATATCCATAATATAGAAGGTGAAGTTGAATATTTGGGAGCCCACTTTGATTGGAAGATCCACCTCCCCATGAACAGTCCTCTTTGATCCGTCAAATGCTCTTACAATGATGTCGCTTGGCTTCAAGACTAAATCTTCACAGTCAAGACGGTCTAAACGCCCCCTTGGGTAATACATTCAGAGAAGAACCAATGTCGACTAGCACATGTGCTAAGGTAGTCCCTTTGCACTCGATTGACACATGTAAAGATTTAATGTGATTTTTCCCGAGAGGTGTTAAGTCAGTATCTGAAAATCCCAAGCCATTATCAGCTGTAAGGCTAGCCACGCAATTCTCGAATTGATCTGTTGTTGTCTCATGGGGGACATGAGATTTTTCCAGGAACTTGATTAATGTTCGAGCATGGGCATCAAAGCAAAGTAGCAATGACTACATTGAAATCTTAGAAGGGGTTTGCCCCAACTGTTCTACAATTTTGAAGTCGCTTCTCTTTATGATCTTCAAAATCTCATCCATTTCACGGGAGAAGGGTTCTTCATCAGCTACGTCTTTGGAGGGTACTTCAATAACAACCGGCTCAATAAACTTTTCCTTCCCTCTGGTATCGGTACTTGGCTTGGTAGCAATAATGCGGATGGGCGTCCTTGTAACAACTGATGGTGAGATATTGGGTGAAAACATTCTTCCAGTTCTAGTTACTTTGCTTGAACCAGCTATGTTGACAATATTGTCATCTTTTTCTTCTTCGATCCAGCCATCTTGTTTAATCCCATGATAGAACACTTCAGCACCGTAATTCCATGGTACCGCTTTATTTGAAGAGTAAGGAATTGGTCCAGGATTGGTAATTATTAAGGGAGCAACAGTGGGTTCATTTGAAATCCTAATAGGACCTTTGGAGGTGATACTAAGAGGCTTGTTGGAGATGGTAATAATGGAGAGGTCTTCACATTTGTTAATCAAACTCTTGGCAGGTGGAGTCTTTTCAAATTGAATTTCATGGCTATCCATCAGGCGTTGAATGCCTTTCTTCAGCCCTTCACATCCATTGGGTTGTCTCGTACAACACACACAGTCTTCTTCACAGCCAGGGAAGGTCCCAGCTTTCAACATATTGTTCTTTATTACATTAAGCGGAGTAGTCAATTCTTCAACAGAGGCAACAAAAATTGTATCTTCGACAGCATTAACACCTTTGTCATGCTTCGGCATCGGAGCGATAATTACATTCGACATTGGAGGAGGATCAAACTCAATAGTCTTGTTGTCAATCAAATCCTGGATTTTGTTCTTCAAGGCCCAGCACTGGTCAGTCTCATGCCCGGGGCTGTTTGAATGGTAAGCACACTTTACATTCGGATTATACTTTGGTGACGAGGTGTCATGGTTGGCGGGAGGATCGCGCAATGTCACTAAATTAGCCTTGATCAAATGTTGAAGGGCTTGAGACAGTGACATGCCTAACCTTGTAAATTGTCTTCTTGGAGTTTTAAAATGTTGATGATTTGCAGATGGTCTTGGAGTAGGAGTTAGATTGGAGATTCGGACATCGTTAACAGACGGGTGATCATTCTTCTTGGTATGGGCCCTTGCCCATACACAACATTAATTTCCTTCTTTGCAGCAAATGGTTTCTTGATAGGATTGGGAGTGGAGGTAGATGCCACATATATCTTCCCACTTTTGATGCCACTTTCAACTCTTTCACCAGTTAAGATTAATTCGGTGAAACCAGAAGAAGAGCAGCCAGCCAACAGATTAAAGAAAGGACCAGATAAAGTGCCCATGAACATGTCGATATGCTCCCTATCAGTCAAGGGAGGTTGGACCCTACTAGCAAGGTCTCTCCACTTTTGCGCATATTCCTTAAATCCTTCATTCTTCCCCATGGTCATATCTTGTAATTGAACCCTCGTTGGTGCCAAGTTGGCGTTGTACTAATACTGATGGTAGAAGGTAGTATCTAGATCCTCCCAAGTATTGATACCAGAACCATCTAACTGGTAAAACCATTCAAGTTGTGTTCCAGCCAAACTCTCTTGGAAAAAGTGAACCCATAGCTTCTTATCAGCAGTGTGCGGCTGTATCTTACGCACATAAGATTTCAAATGGAGTTTTGGACAAGAAACCCCATCGTACTTTGCAAAGATTGGTATTTTGAATATGTGAGGAATGAATATCCCAGAGATAAAACCCAAATCATAAAAATCTAAACTGGGGACGACTTGGATTTCAACAGCTTTCAACCTGTCTTCTAACTGCTTGTATTTGATATCAGCGGGTGGATATTGCTCGTTGAAATAATCATCATCAGATTCTTGATCATTAGCACATTCAGCCTGAGTGCTTTTGACCTCACCGACCTGGTTCTCTTCCTCTTCAGATGAGTCTCCTCCTACTGGGATTTGACGGATTATCTCCTTGAACCTTCTACCCATGTTGAGTAGAGCTTTCTTCTTTGGCTTCTTCTTAACGGCCAACAAAACCATCATATCTTGCTTCCCCCTGGCTAGGGCTAGTAGAGCTTCTTGAAACTGGGAATTCTGGGCTTGGAGGTCCGTCACAGTTTTCTCTAGACCCATCTTGCTGAAATAAACAGCAGAAAGATAAGGAAACCTGTTATGCGAAAACCTGTCGTGCTATGATGCATGGGATATGTACATGCAAATGTTTTCAAGGATTAATGAGATTTAAATTTTTATAGACAAAAAGAATGAACAAACGTTAATTTTCATTAGATAAAACAAGAAAGATTGCATCATGCCTCTTGGGCTTACAAAATAACTTTATAAGATAAAAAGACTGAACACATCCTCTTTGGCGCGAGATAAACGTTCACACTTTGCTCTTCTTGTAGTTGCTTCGTAAGCTCCAAGACCCTCTTCTCACTAGCATAGAATTGAGCCTCGAAAGTATCTCATTCTTCCTTCAGCTGAATCAAACCCTTTTGTAAGTCTTCAAGAGAGGTAGGCATGTCGGGATGGAGGATAGTGTAGGGAATATCTCCTTCGACCACAGGCTCCACGATGACTGGTAAGATGGAGGGATAAGGCATCACAAGTTTCTGAGCACAAGCTCGCACCCATTTAAGGTAAGGATCGGGGGGAATGGAATTCTTGTGTCCTAGTGTCTTTCTATCCACCTTGTTCAACATCCTCCAAGATCGGATAAATCTCTGGCGGTGACCTTGATCGTCACTCTCGTAGTCAAATACCAAACCTTGAATAAACATCTCGTGTGCACCATCCCTTCAGGCGTAACCAAACTGTCTTAAGGCTAAACAAGGGTTGTAAGTTATACCTCCTCTAATGCCAAGTAAAGGGACATTATGGAATTCTCCACAACGGTCAACGATAGTAACATTCTCCAAAGAGCAGGAACACCAATGAATATCTGAATGTCTGAGCGTCATCAACCTATGTGACCACCTTGAACCTTGCTCGTTCTTCAATACAGATTGGGGAAGATGAGAAATAAACCATCTTGCCAAGAGATGAGTACAACACATAAGGATACCTCTTTTCGTCATGGTGCGAGTGTGAAAAGAATGTAGGATGTGTAGCGATAAAAAATGTAGCGGGGTAAATCGGAGATCGAATTATTGATTAATTCGTCTCACAAAAGCAAGAGTCGCCACCGCGCTTTATTGTTTCCAAAAGAAAAGGGAAAAGAGCGAAATAAAACCCTAAATATGCAATGTAAATAATAATAAAATACAAAGCGTTTTTGAAAAAAAAGATCTTATGGTTCGGGGGTTGGTTATACAATGGGAAGGTATTAGCACCCAATGCATCTATAGTACTCTATAGGAACCTTTTGAAATATCTGTTTTATTTAAAATTGATTGCTTGATTGAAAATAAATCGTTTTGGCCGAAACGGGATACGGACGGGTTTTCGAAGATACGACGACCTAATGTCGAAGTTTTTGCTTAAAGGGGCATAAATTTTGAAAAGGTTGAATATTTGAGGAAAAATTATCCTAAGTTTTAATGAAATGCGAAAGTTCGCGCAGTTAGACTTGAGGACATGAAGTCAACAAATTTACTGTTTTTCCTTTAGATTTAAACATAAACAGAATAAACAAATGAATAAATACACAGACAAAATATGCGGATAATGATTAAATAACGATAATTTAAATGATAGACTAAATGATGCGAATAATGCATTTTCATGATTTTTTGTTTAATATTAACGAAAAGAGAGTATTTTAATTTTTACGCATTTTTTGATATGGATAAAAAGCAAGAGAATTATTTAACGAAGACATAATGTTTTTTTAGTTTTTTTTTAGTTTTATTTTATATATTTTGATATTAATATTAATAAAGCAAGAAAATGAATTAATAAAAATATTTTTTAAGTTTTTTCTATTTTTATATGTTTTAGAGTTTTGTTTAATAACGATGTAAGAGGAGAATTAATTAAAAAAAATAAAGTGTCTACATTCTTAAATTCTATATTTTTTATGTATATAAAAATAAAGTACTTATTTAAAAGATTGAGAGGTTCTAAATTAAATGGAAAGTTATTAATTTACCCTAATGAAATAAAATTAAAACTCTTAAATTAAATCCAAGGTTAAACTAAAAAGGTCAAACTAATTAAAAATTACCTAGTTAGATATATCTCTTGTTTTTTATATATTTACTAATTAACTAACATCATAATAATTCTAAAAAAAGATTAGAGAAAGTAAAATAAAAAAAAAGAGAAAGTGTATCAAATAAAAAAAAGGGCAAGTAAAATATAAATGGGCCAGATGGTTCAGTGGCCCACGCAGAACTAAAATGGGGGGGGGGTGCTACAAACAAAACGTTGGGCTTAGGGGGAGCAAGGTCCATCAGTTTTTACAATTCATTTAGGGTTAATTGTTGTTTTAGCATAATTGGGGATTAGGGTTCTGTGGTGCAGAACGGCGCTCATCTCTCTTCTTCGTCATCTTCTTCGTGTCTTCTTCTCCATGCTTCTGAACTTGCCTAAGCTTCCTTGCCCAATGGCCACCAGCTCCAAACTTCTCTTCCCTCCGACGCAAACCAAGGCACGATGGGTTCACGGTACGAAAAAGCTTTCTGATTTGTTAAAGCTTGGTTACATTTTTTTTGCATGTGTTGATTCTGATTACATTGATTCTTACTTCGAACTTTTGATGTTATTTGATGCATGAAAGAAAGGGAAGGAAAGGGGTTACCTTCGGAGACGGAGGAGGAGGTCGGGTGAGCGTAGGAGGCCGAGGCGAGGAAGGGAGGCGCATCACGAGCTTGCTTCGGTGGCCGGTATTTTATATGGTTTCCTTCTTCTTCTTGCTGGTTACCTTAGCTTTGATCTTTCTCTTGGTCTTTTGACTTGGTACTGTATGCTTTGATGTTTTGGACGATTGAGTGCTACTGTTGAAATGCTTACTTTTTGACTAGCATTTTCTTCTTCTTCTCGCCTATACTACTGTATGATTTTTGCTTTTTTTGGCCAATGATGAATGTATTGAGGCCTTGCTTATGTTGCCTTCGAAGTTGGTTTTGGCTTGGATCGTTTCAGGTTTGGCCTAGCTTGGCTTCAGGAGGTTTGTGACTGATGATGTTCATGGCTTGGGCAATAAGTTTGACAGGTTTATGGGTATATTGGTTATGTTGGTTGGACAGTGGAAAGGATGGTTCTTTGTTTAGGCCATATTGTGAAATGGTTTAAACTGGTTTTGTGTGAAATTGTTTTTTTGATATATATTTAACAGTAGGATGGTGATGTTGGCTTGAGGGCTCAATCAGTTTGTGAGGTTTAGGCCATATTGGTTTTTATGGTTTTTTGACAGTAAATGAATGGTTATGCATGTTCTGCTGGTTTTTGTATGTTTTCTTGTTGATAACTATTTTTCTCAGTCTTGAAGGCTTGGAGATTGATTCTCATATGTAATTTTTGGTTGTTATGTTATAACAGTCTTCTCTTCCTTTTTTCGTTACAGGCTGGAGATTTGAAATATCTTCACCCTCTTCCTGGCATTCTGCACCATACTGTTACATCTAATTTGTTTCTATTCCTATTTTATGTTTTTACTTCTACTGGCTATATTACTGCAGTTTGTCTTGTATCCCTTTCCTGCCTAAGCCAAACCTGTAAAACCACACTTCCTCCTCTCTTTTTCTCTCTCAGTACAATTTTGACAATAAAATGATATGCTGTACTATTTTCTGAAATTGCAAAAGGCTGGAATATGATGAAAAAAAGGAATGTTACATTGCTTGCATATTGGTTAAACTGCATCTCTTTTGACTTCCAATGCAATAGTAGCTTATGTTTTGTTTTCTACTATGTGGGCATAGGTTTACGTTGGCATTTGCTTGCTTGCATATGCTGTTGAGATTATGCAGGGACTTTGTATGCTGTGCATATTTTGAAAAAATGCATTGAATTTTGAAAAATGCAATTAATTTGAAACATGCAATTTTTTGACAAAAAATGAACTTGTGCATTCATTTAAAAATTCCTCTCTTTTTTGTGAACCGGGAGAAATCCCGTGATTTGCAAAAAAGGGTAAACTGATTCCGGCCATTGCTTTTAATGATGAACATTAAATAAATTGGCTTTTAATTATTTGTTCAAATTCTAATTTCTTTTAATTTTGCAGGTAACATCAAGTGAGCAGACAAAAATGCATTGGATCAGAAGATTTAGAATTAGGAATATTAGATTAATTTTTTATTTCATTTTAGCTTTGTAAACTTATTATTGTAATTTCGTTGTAATAAGTACAATATTTACATAATAATTGTACAATTAGAAAAAATGAATAAAAATCCAATATTCGCCAATTAATTTCTTCTTTCTCTCTAATCATTTACTTTATTGTTTACAATTTTTAAATTATATGATAATCGAAAATAAATCTCAATTACCTAAATTCAGAATAGTAAACAAATAAATAAATAACATCATTGATCAATTATAGTTTCAATTATTTAATTCATTATCCATAACTTTCTAAATTATAATAATTAAAATAGAATTTCAATTATTTAACTTAGAATGACAAATGATTAAATAATCATTATTGACCAATTAATAAACTTTTCCGAATATTTATTATATTATTCATAAATCTTTAAATTATGTAATAACTGAGAATGAATTCCAGTTATTTAAATTTGAGATAGTGAGTAATAAATAAATACTGTCTGCACAATTAATGCGCCTCTTCTCTAATGTTTATTTTATTATCTATACATCTTTAAATTACATAATAATCGAAAACAAATTCCAATTATTTAAATTTAAGATAATAAATAATTAATAAACATTATTTTAGCACGAATCGATTAAATGATTTAGTGTTCAACATAAATAGCTCTCGGCCTGAAAAAAGTTATGAATTTTAAAATCAATGGATCAAACACTTGTAATGTAATGATGCAGGTAGGAGATGATATCTTAGGTCAAAATTTGGGGTACAACAGCTGCCCCTATTTAAGTTTCTTCTATCCGGAGATATGAAGATTGAAATCTTCGTTTCGACGAGATTGAAGGTACTTAAATACATAATTACGCAAATTTTGTCCTAAGATGCCGTCGTCATGTTTGATATAAATGCAGTGATTGAACTCACAGAGAAAGATATTGTATGAAACAAGACAATGTTGGGGGAATCGAACACCAACAAAACACAGAGACATGGATTATACATTACTGGGGAAACGAGTTATCGACTTTAAACGACAGACTCCTGACAGTGAACAAAAACTGAGGGGATACAACCTCTGACCCTAACAAAGAGAGCATCTTGCATAGGCCATAACAGATCATTGATCCAAAACAGCGAGTTCGCAACTCAAGGTCAATGATAGACAGAGAGTACCAAATTGCTGATAACTGATTACCGACTTCTGGAGGTACAGATTCGTAACAGACTTCTCTGCTAGATTTTCAGAGATATACTCATTAATGCTGAAGTAATAAGATTGTAGATACGCAAGTTATTCAAATAAAGAAAACTGCCACTTGTTGTCGTCCAAAGAAAATACCGATAACATACAAGCTGCTCAAATAAAGAGGTTGCCGCTTGCCGTCGTCCAGAGATGTCAATAACATACAAGTTGTTCAAATAAAGAAGCTTCCACTTACTGTTGTCCAAAGAAAATACCGATAACATACAAGCTGCTCAAATAAAGAGGTTGCCGCTTGCCGTTGTCCAAAGAAAATACCAATAACATACAAGCTGCTCAAATAAAGAGGTCGCCGCTTGCTGTATTCCAGAAAAGTAATAACGTACTGGTAACTCATGAAGAGTTTGCTGCTTGTCGTTTTCAGAAAAAATAAAATGATGCACTAGTAGCTCGTGAAGAACTGCTGCTCGGCGCTTTCAAAAAGTAATAACGCACTAGTAGCTCATGAAGAACTGCTGCTCGGCGCTTTCAAAACGTAAATGACGCACTAGTAGCTCGTGAAGAACTGCTGCTCGGCGCTTTCAAAAAGTAATAACGCACTAGTAGCTCATGAAGAACTGCTGCTCGGCGCTTTCAAAACGTAACGTACAAGTTGCTCATGAAGAGCTGCCGCTTGTCGTTTTCCAACGGTGTCTATAACATACAAGTTGCTCATGAAGAGCTGCCGCTTGTCGTCTTCCAAAAACCAAACAGAAGGAAATTGCGATGATATTGGCAGAGAATAAAATCCTCGTCAAAGAGAACCATGAATCAATCCTTCCCGAGGAGATCACCTACTTAAAGGTGCAACATAAATGCACCAGCCGTCTAGGTCGCGAACTTACTGGGGAGAATCAAAGAAATAACCTATGCAAGAGGCAGCAACTTCATCCAGGAATAACCTAGAGAGAACACAGTCAAACAAGACTCCACCCAATGAGAAAGTAACTCGATTGGGGAATTCATCCTATCCAGAAATGGACAAGGTAAGCTGAATCAAAAATCATCCACGAGGGTTAGCTCAGTTGGGGAATTTAGAAAGGAAACACATTTTCTGCCTAAGCTAACCTTCTACTTGGAAGGACAAAAATGTATATTGTTCGAACAAACAAAGTACGACCCAAAATCAACGGCAAATGTGGATATGCATGCTGATATAAGTGTAAATGAGTGAATGAATGTTATGCTGACAAAGACAGACAAATGGACTATCTTGAAGATAATATGCTATCACAGCAAAATAGATACTCAGCCAATCTTAGAAAGACGGAAGATAAACGGAACTGGAAACACAAAGCAACGTCGGAGAGTATCACGCTACAAGGCTCAAGTCTTCTGAGGAGAAAAGCATCCAAATCCAATCTTCTAACACCAATAGACCACGGTATGAGACAAAGCGTACCATACTTCAGAAATCGCCCAAATAGAGATAGCCAAAACAATGCTCAACTGGAACAGCTGGGGAGTCACCAAACTTAGTACCCCGAGAAACACAAGTTTACACAACCAACACCTCATGACGATTTTGAAACGAAACATGCTCATCATGCAAGGATAAACTACTGTACTGTTTTGCATTTCATGGCTTGACCATCCTTGGAACAAACTGTTAATATTCCTTTCGTTATTCACGACACATTTTTAAAATAAGAACATTTTAAGTAAATTTGTTTCAAGTATTTCCATAAAAATTAAAATTTTGCCCACAAAAGGTAAATGCTCAAATTTCATTAATAAGATGGTAGTTCGCTAATAATGCGACTCCAAGGATTTACAAAAGCTTGGGGAAATAGTACATGAAATAAAAGGTTATACAAAAACAATGATCACTATTCTCCCTAACAACTTTGAATTCCAGAATGTGCTCAGATGCCAAGACTGATTTGACCAGAAGTTCGCCTAAGCGAAATACTTCTTGACTGCATCAGAGTTCATGGGACACGGAAGGTCTTCACCGTCCATATTGGTGAGAATCATGGAACCTCCAGAGAAGACTTTCTTAACAACATACGATCCTTCATAATTCGGAGCCCACTTGCCCCTAGAATCAGGTTGGAAAGATAATATTTTCTTGAGTACAAGGTCACCTTCTCTGAACTCGCGCGGTCGAACCTTTTTATCAAAAGCCTTCTTCATTCTCTGCTGATATAATTGACCGTGACACAACGCTGTCAATCTCTTCTCTTCGATTAAATTCAACTGATCATATCTACTTTGACACCATTCAGCCTCAGAAAGTTTAGCTTCCATCAACACTCTCAGAGACGGAATCTTAACCTCCACAGGGAGTACTGCTTCCATACCATAAACTAGGGAAAATGGGGTTGCGCCTGTTGAAGTTCGAACTGAAGTACGATACCCATGTAAAGCAAACGGAAGCATTTCATGCCAATCCTTATAAGTTACCACCATCTTCTGGATAATCTTCTTGATATTCTTGTTCGCAGCTTCAACAGCCCCATTCATCTTCGGTCTGTAAGGAGAAGAATTATGATGTTCGATCTTGAACTCTTCACAGAGCTCTCTCATCATCTTGTTATTCAAATTCGAACCATTATCAATGATGATCTTGCTCGGGATACCGTATCGACAAATGATCTGATTCTTGATAAATCTGACTACCACCTGTCTGGTTACATTAGCATAAGATGCTGCTTCCACCCACTTAGTAAAATAATCAATCGCTACCAAGATGAAACGATGACCATTTGAAGCTTTGGGTTCAATCATCCCAATCATATCAATGCCCCACATAGAGAAAGGCCAAGGTGAAGATATAACATTGAGGAGGGTCGGCGGCACGTGCATCTTGTCCGCATAAATCTGGCATTTATGACACTTCTTCACATACTTGCAACAATCAGATTCCATTGTCATCCAATAGTAACCAGCTCTCAACATCTTTCTAGCCATTGCATGTCCATTGGCATGAGTGCCAAAGGACCCTTCATGTACTTCTTGCATCAGCATGTCTGCTTCACGTCTGTCTACACATCTGAGCAAGACCATGTCGTAATTCCTCTTATACAACACTTCTTCATTGAGAAAGAAACTGCTTGCTAATCTTCTCAACGTCTTCCTATCTTTATTGGATGCCCCAGGCGGGTACTCTTGAGTTTGAAGAACACGTTTAATGTCATAGAACCATGGTTTGTCGTCGGTGACCTCTTCTACTGAGAACACATGAGCAGGTCTGTTGAGGCACATAACTCGGATTGTAGGCACGTCGTTCCAATCATTCACTTGAAACATTGAAGACAAAGTAGCTAAAGCATCAGCCATTTGATTTTCATCTCTAGGGATATGATGTAATTCCACCTTGTTAAAGAAAGTTAACAACCTTCTAGCATAGTCTCTGTAAGGGATCAAACCAGGATGACGAGTCTCCCATTCTCCTTTGATTTGATTAATCACCAATGCCGAATCTCCATAAATATCAAGAATTTTAATCCTTAGGTCCACTGCTTCTTCGAGACCCATAATACATGCCTCGTATTCCGCCATGTTGTTCGTGCAGTCAAACTTCAGTCTTGCCGTGAACGGGATATGAGTACCTCGGAGAGTAACGATGATTGCCCCAATTCCATTTCCATAAGAATTCACAGCTCTGTCAAAAATCAAACCCCAACGGGATTCAGGATCAGGTCCTTCTTCAGGTAACGGCTCTTCACAATCTTTAGCTTTCAAGTACATAACATCTTCATCTGGGAAATCGAACTTGATGGATTGATAGTCTTCAATTGGTTGGTGAGCCAAATGATCGGCTAAAATACTCCCTTTGATCGCTTTCTGAGTGTGGTACTCAATGTCATATTCAGATAACAACATCTGCCAACGGGCTATCCTTCCGGATAAGGCGGGCTTCTCAAAGATATACTTGATCGGATCCATTTTGGAGATCAACCAAGTAGTGTGATTAATCATATACTGGCGTAGACGGCGAGCAGCCTAAGCTAAAGCACAACAGGTTTTCTCAAGCAATGAGTATCGAGACTCATAGTCTGTGAATTTCTTACTCAAATAGTATACGGCATGTTCCTTTCTTCCAGTCTCATCTTGTTGACCAAGCACACATCCCATGGAGTCTTCCAATATAGTCAGGTACATAATCAAAGGTCTTCCTTCCACCGGAGGAATCAAAATGGGAGGTTCAAGTAAATATTCTTTGATACTATCAAAAGCTCTCTGACAATCTTCTGTCCACACACATCCTTGGTTCTTCCGGAGAAGCTTGAAAATCGGCCCACAGGTAGCAGTCATATGAGATATAAACCTAGAAATGTAATTCAGTCTCCCAAGGAATCCTCTTACTTGTTTTTCCGTCTTGGGTGCGGGCATTTCCCGAATAGCTTTGACTTTATCAGGATCTACCTCGATACCTTTCTGACTGACAATGAAACCCAGAAGTCTTCCAGAACGAACACCAAAAGTGCACTTGTTGGGATTCAGACGGAGTTTATACTTTCTCAAACGCCGGAATAACTTCAATAAATGCTCCAAGTGATCCTCCTCAGTTTGTGATTTGGCAATCATATCATCCACATACACTTCTATCTCCTTATGCATCATGTCATGGAACAAAGCAGTCATGGCCCTTTGGTATGTTGCGCCAGCATTCCTCAAACCAAACGGCATAACCCGATAACAGAAAGTTCCCCAAGGTGTAATGAAAGCGGTCTTCTCCATATCTTCCAGCGCCATCTTGATTTGATTGTAACCAGAGAAACCATCCATGAAAGAAAAGACTTTGAACTTGGCGGTACTGTCGACCAATACGTCGATATGAGGTAATGGGAAGTCATCCTTCGGACTAGCTCTATTCAGATCTCTGTAGTCTACACACATCCGAACCTTGCCATCTTTCTTAGCAACATGCACTATGTTGGCTAACCACTGAGGATAGACCGACGTAACAAGGAAACCTGCATTGATCTGCTTCTGAACCTCCTCTTTGATCTTGTCAGCCATGTCGGGACGAGTCCTTCTCAACTTCTGCTTGATCGGTGGACACTCAGGTCTCAACGGTAAACGATGTTCCACAATGTCATTGTCCAACCCTGGAATATCTTGGTAAGACCAAGCAAACACGTCAACATACTCTTTGAGAAGCTCCAACATCTTCTCCTTAACTTCCGGGATAAGCAATGCTCCGACTTTGACTTCCTTTCTATCTTCTTCATCACCCAAGTTGACCAACTCTACAGGTTCTTCAAATGGTTGAATAATCTTCTCATCATGCTCAAGCAAACGGGAAATCTCAACAGGAACCTCTTCATCATCCTCTTCTTCGGCTCTGAACACAGGGAATTCAAAGTTGGGAGAGGGCATAGGATCACTGTTTTTGATGGTTAAGTCATGGATTAATCTGCACATATGATTATGCTTTATTTTAGAAATCGATTTGTGCAAAAAAAACAAAATGTTATTAATTAATTTTCATTGTTATTTCCCAGAAAAAGTGAAAAATAAAACAGCAGTGGACAAAATAACATTTTTATTCATTAAAGGGAAATACTTGAAATAAAAAGCCCAGACATCTCTCTTTTGCCTTGGGCAGAGCAAAAGGAATTATTTTTCATAGCCCGACACAAAATACGTTTCGCCTTGGGCAGAGCGAATTTTTCAAAGGAAAATAAACAAAACATTACTCGGAAATGTGCATAACCACAGGAACATCAACAGCTATCCAGTTTTGGCAAGCCAATCCAGGCGTCACAAACACGGGCAAATCCTCCTCGGAATCATCATCTATGATAGCATCAACCTCAGGATGTAAAAACCCTGCACTTCGGAAAACCTCTTGAATCGGACGAACCACCACCTCTTTCTCGACCCTTGCAGATATTGGATGAAAACCCAGACCTTCCCCAGACTTGTTCTCGGGTAACGTCAACACCTGGCCCCATCCTTCGGCCGAACCACTTTCCACCACTCGCCGCGCATCCTCAAAAGAAGAGATGGATGCCCCTTGCTTCTTCACTGTATTCTTAGAAACAGATAGACCCTGGAACTGGGTCCCCACATCCTCGTCAGCATCAATAAAAGAAAATGATGATAAATGGCTTACCACCATAGCCTGCTCTCCCCCAATCATCACTAGCTTCCCATGTCTTACAAACTTTAGTCTCTGATGAAGCGTAGAGGTGACTGCCCCGACATCATGGATCCAGGGACGACCCAATAAACAACTGTAGGCAGCACGGATGTCCATCACTTGGAAAGTGATTTGAAAAGTATGGGGACCAATCACTATGGGAAGATCTACTTCACCAATAACTGTCTTCCTAGAACCATCAAATGCTTTAACAATTACTCCACTAGGCCTCATAGGAGCACCTGGATATGAGAGCCGAGACAATGTAGTCTTGGGCATCACATTCAACGACGAGCCTGTATCCACCAACACACTTGATAAGGTATCGTTTCCACAACTTACTGAGATGTGCAAAGCCATATTATGGTTTCTCCCCTCCTCCGGGAGTTCTTCATCACTGAAACCAAGATTTTTACACGAAGTTATATTTCCCACAATCCCATCAAACTGATCAACCGTCACATCATGGTCTACGAATGCCTGGTCCAAAACCTTTATCAAGGCTTCTCTATGCGCACCAGAATCTCTCAATAAGGCAAGCAAGGAAATCTTGGAAGGTGTTTGCAAAAGCTGGTCCACAATCTTATACTCACTCCTTTTGATAAGCTTTAGGATCTCATCATCCTCAGGGTGAGGGATAGGTTCACTGGATCGGCCTATCTCAACCCTTGGTTCAACATTTCTTACTGGAATCTCCGCCGGTATGGGCCTCCTAACTTGAACTTCCGGTCTCCTCGACGGTACTGCTGCAAAAACACGCCCACTTCTCGTAACTCTACTCACATCAGCAATGTTAACAAAAGACGGTCTGGTTGGTATGGGGACTTCTACCCCATTCTCAATCATTGTGGCGTTATACTTGTACGGCACAGCTTGGTCTGAGCTGTAAGGCATAGGGCCAGGTGGGTAAATAATCAAAGGATCAACAGGCGCAGTCTGACCGTTGTAAGCAATCTCTACTGATTCTGGCAAATTGAATTGTGGTGTGATAACATTCACCTCATCCTCTGGATTTCGGTCATAGGTAATAGTGATAACTCTCTGATCTAGCAACTTTTGAATATCCTCCTTCACAATAGGACAATCATCCTCTCTTGAGCAAAATTCACAAACATTATAATCGTGTTGGTGCCTAACAAAGGCAAGTCTTCTCAAACTCTGATGTAACCTGATCAATGATTCTCTTATATGTTCTACTTGAAAAACTCGGAACTTCCCCGGACAACCTTCCACCATATTTATCGAAGCTGCCCCATGCCGAGGCAAAGGATTATCTCTGACATTTGGATTAACATCCTTAAAAGACAAGATGCCATTCTTAATTAATCTCTGTACGTCCGCCTTCAGAGCAAAGCAATTCTCAAGGTTGTGCCCCGGCGACCCTTGATGATATTCACAAAATTGATCCGCCTTGTACCACGGAGAAGCACTGTTCGGCGCGATAGGAGGAGGCTTTGTCGTGATGAGATTCTTTCCGATGAGAGCAGGGAACAATTCAGTATACGTCATAGGAATGGCATCGAACTGCGGTTTTCTGGGTGAACGGTTCTGATTGTTGAACGGATAAGCCTATTGTCGAGGCTGCTGCTGAAAAGGCCGTTGTTGAGTTGGTGGAGTTTGATGAGCTGGGGTCATCAAAGTTGGGCGGACAGCCGGAGTGACTGCCGCAACGTGAGAGTAACCTCTCCTAGGCCTACCTGGAAACAAAGCACTGACGTCCTGCTCTTTTCTTTTCGGGAAAACACTTCCAAACTTCTTCGCACTGCTAGACGGACTCCCTTCTTTGACCAAACGCCCTTCACGAATCCCTTCCTCTAATCTCATGCCCATGCTTACCATTTCGGTGAAGTCACTGGGTGCGCTGGCTATCATTATTTCATAGTAAAAAGACCCTAAAGTCTTCAAAAATATCTTGGTCATCTCTTTCTCCTCAAGAGGTGGATAGATTTGAGCAGCAATTTCACGCCACCTCTGGGCGTATTCCTTAAAAGATTCTCGGTCTCTTTGCGACATCGCCCGGAGTTGATCCCTGTCCGGCGCCATGTCAACGTTGTACTTGTACTGATGGACAAAGGCTTCACTAAGATCGTTAAAGTTGCGGATTCGAATGCTGTCTAAACCCATATACCACTTTAGAGAAGCACCCGTCAAACTGTCTTGAAAATAATGAATCAACAAATCATGATCATCGGAGTACGTAGACATCTTCCTCACGTACATTGTCAAATGACTTCTAGGACACGAATCACCCTTATATCTCTCAAAGTCTGGCACTTTGAATTTCGCTGGAATCTTGACATTCGGAACTAAACAAAGGTCATGCGTATTCTTCCCAAATAAATCCTTCCCTTTCAATGCTCTAAGCTCCTTCTGCATTTCCTAGAACTGATCCTGAAATTCTTCCATTCTATCAAAAAGACCCAAACTTTCAGCGGGCTCGGCAGGATAAGGAGGTTCATTCAAGTAAGGCACGGAGTGGACCACAGGAGCAACGGTCGTCATAATTGATTGTGGAAAAGGTGTTACAGACGGAATTACTGGCGGCATGGCAGTTGTCTCTGGTTGAGGAAGAGACAATGCATGTTGAAATAGAGGTTGTACGGCAGGCTGATACCCTTCTGGCACAAAGTTGTAAGGCATTCCCCATGGAAAACCTTTCGGCATCTGATGTTGAAGCGGAGAGTTGATTTGAGTTACGGAGGCAGGAACTGTGACAATCTCGGAAACCACGGGAGTTGAAGTCTGGATCTCGGCAGCCGTAGTCGATGGCTGATTCTGAACAGCCACCAAACTTTCCACTAACGCAGTTAACTTTTCCATCTCGACACGAAGTGTAGCAACTTCCCCACGAAGCTCATGATTTTCCTGTTCCAAATCTTCCATTTTCCTCTGACGATTGGCCCGAGTGTCGTATCGGTGAGACAGCTTGACAACCTTCGGTGGAAAAAGAACAAGGATGAGACTCTAGAAAACATGTGAGGTGGAATGTGAAATGATGCATGATGGCGATGCAAATGATGACTCATTTTAAAAGTTTTTCAAGGAACTTTAATAATTTTGCATACATCAATGGTAAAGGAATTTGGAACGACAAAAACTCAATCCATTAATCGAAAGCGATAAATTACAACTTACAATTTGGAACAGTAAATTACAACCTTGGGATAACAAATCCAATAATGAAAGCAACAAATTACAACTTCGAAACATGAAAACCATAATAAAGTGATAAATTACAATTTTAAAACATGAAAGCAGTAAATTACAACTTTGGAGCATGAAGCCCAAAATAAAACAATAAATTACAACTTCGGAGCATGAAGCCCTTAATAAAACAATAAATTACAACTTCGGAGCATGAAGCCCTTTTACATAGTTTTACAAAATGACATCAATAAAATAAACTAAAAGCTAAAGCTCACTCGGAATCCTCAGATGACGGACCAAACACCAGCTGTAATCGGAGCTTCTTGATCTTTTCTTCGTAAAAGTCTTCCATCTCCTTCTTCTCAGCTATCAGTCGATCGATGATTTCTTCCTGCGGATTAGGAACGAGAGCCACGCTTACCGAACCTTCCCTCTTTCTTTTCCTTTCACTCGCATACTTCTTCAGCAAGGCATCCTTCTGACGAAGTTTCTCATCGTGGTCAACGAATCGGCCGTCTTGAATAAGCAGCAACTCCTTCTTTTCTTTTAGCTGTCGAGTCAGGACTCGATTCTCATATTCAGACATATGGTACTTTTCCTTCCAAGCATCCCTCTCGGACTTCATCCTAGCCAGATTTCCTTGATATTCTCCTACATCCGCGATAGGGATAACAACAGATGATGGTGCGATGGCAGGGAATAAAGGTTTCTCAAGTTTATATGGCATCTTGAGAGCACAAGCCCTAGCACGGACCCACTGCAGGTAAGGCTCCAAAGAAACGGCACATCTATGTCCCAGCATATCTCTCCCTTTCTTGTGGATATGGCGCCAAGCTCCTTCAATCTCCCTCTTAGCAGCCTGATGATCTTGTCCTTCCTGAAGAAAGAGACCACTCACATGGATATTGTTCGGCTTATCTCTCATCGGGTACCCAAACTGACGGCGCGCTAGAACAGGGTTGTAGTTGATTCCACCCCTCGTACCGAGAAGAGGTACGTTAGGAAAAGCACCACAGCTATCAATGATCTCCACGTCGTGGTAAACTCGATTGTACCAGCCAATGTCGAAATGAGTGAGAGCCAAAATCTTTGGCGCCCAACGCGGTTCCTTCTCGAGATCCCAGAAAGCATCGGACCCAGGTAAATGCGAGACGTACCACTGATACAGCAACGACGCACAACAAATAATCATCCCTCCTTGATAAGAGTTTCGAAGATGGATGGAGTAATACGTATCCCCTAGCAGCGTAGGGACCGGATTTCCAATCAGGAAAATTCTGATGGCGTTGATATCCACAAATTTATCAACGTTAGGGAATAAGAAAAGACCATATGCGAGTAAAGCAAACACGTCCTCGAAGGCAACAGTATCCTTTGTATCAGCAAAGTAGCGAGCTTTCTTCAACAGAAACTGCACCGGCAAACCCCGGATTCCCCCTTTCGTAGTCATATTCTCCTCTATCTCTGACTTCCTCAAGTGGGTGATAGCTACTATCTCGTGGGATTTGGGCTCCTCTTCTAATCCAGAGAAAGGAACACGGTCGGCGATCGGCAAACCAAGAATATAGGAGTACTCCTCTAAAGTGGGCATCAACTGATAATCTGGAAAGGTGAAACATCGGTACAGGGGATCATAGAACTGAACCAACGTGTTGAGGATGCCTTTCTTCATCTTGCGCTTCATGAGCGGTACGATGGACCCATACTTCTTCTGAAAATCTGTTGGACTCTCTATCTTCGGAATCAAACTCTTCAGTTCTTCAATCTCGGGCTCCTTGAAGCTAAAGCTTCGAGTATTTCTCCTTCCAAGTTCCATAATACCCTGAGACGTCCACAAAAATCATTCCAAAGTTCCTTGAAAAACAAGCTTTTTACAAAGATGTTGATGAATGCATGAATGAATGATAATGCGACAGTCACACACAAGTTTGCAAACATGGGGTTCAAAGGTTCAACGTTCAGCATGGAGTCGAGGGTAAAGACCACCCAAAGGTATGTACTAACGGTTCAATCACACCTGTAAGACATGGTTCTAAGGGTTCCCAGAGTCTACATTCCTCCTTCGGATATTACCAACGTCTTGATTACTCAATAATTAGCAATATTCTCAAGAGAAACTCGTCCGAGCGTAGCATCGCGTAACAACTACTTCCGAATTACTCTGTTGTAATCTCTGCGCTACACCTAAAAAGGCCAAGATGGGTTGGGGTTCTACGGTCCTCAACTTCTCGGGCTCCTAGGTCAAAAATAATAATGTCTTCCCGATTACTCGGTAAACAAATATTAAGCTCAAGAGGGCCTTCCATTGAGTGGGGGATCTCATGCCTCCTTCTTCGGGATTACTCCCTCAAAGTTAACATGACTATACCGCCCGTCCTATTCCTTAAGTGTTACTTAATCCGGGTATAGGATTCGTCCTTTGCAAAAAACCCAAACACCCCAATTTAAGCACATAATCAAGCAAATCAAATAATAGTAAACAGATAAGACAAATTAGGCTTAACCCACTTAGGGATGGACCAGCAAGAGGTCAACCTGTCCCCAACAGAGTCGCCAATTCTGTAGCGATAAAAAATGTAGCGGGGTAAATCGGAGATCGAATTATTGATTAATTCGTCTCACAAAAGCAAGAGTCGCCACCGCGCTTTATTGTTTCCAAAGGAAAAGGGAAAAGAGCGAAATAAAACCCTAAATATGCAATGTAAATAATAATAAAATACAAAGCGTTTTTGAAAAAAAGATCTTATGGTTCGGGGGTTGGTTATACAATGGGAAGGTATTAGCACCCAATGCATCTATAGTACTCTATAGGAACCTTTTGAAATATCTGTTTTATTTAAAATTGATTGCTTGATTGAAAATAAATCGTTTTGGCCGAAACGGGATACAGACGGGTTTTTGAAGATACGACGACCTAATGTCGAAGTTTTTGCTTAAAGGGGCATAAATTTTGAAAAGGTTGAATATTTGAGGAAAAATTATCCTAAGTTTTAATGAAATGCGAAAGTTCGCGCAGTTAGACTTGAGGACATGAAGTCAACAAATTTACTGTTTTTCCTTTGGATTTAAACATAAACAGAACAAACAAATGAATAAATACACAGACAAAATATGCGGATAATGATTAAATAATGATAATTTAAATGATAGACTAAATGATGCGAATAATGCATTTTCATGATTTTTTGTTTAATATTAACGAAAAGAGAGTATTTTAATTTTTACGCATTTTTTGATATGGATAAAAAGCAAGAGAATTATTTAACGAAGACATAATGTTTTTTTAGTTTTTTTTAGTTTTATTTTATATATTTTGATATTAATATTAATAAAGCAAGAAAATGAATTAATAAAAATATTTTTTAAGTTTTTTCTATTTTTATATGTTTTAGAGTTTTGTTTAATAACGATGTAAGAGGAGAATTAATTAAAAAAAATAAAGTGTCTACATTCTTAAATTCTATATTTTTTATGTATATAAAAATAAAGTACTTATTTAAAAGATTGAGAGGTTCTAAATTAAATGGAAAGTTATTAATTTACCCTAATGAAATAAAATTAAAACTCTTAAATTAAATCCAAGGTTAAACTAAAAAGGTCAAACTAATTAAAAATTACCTAGTTAGATATATCTCTTGTTTTTTATATATTTACTAATTAACTAACATCATAATAATTCTAAAAAAAGATTAGAGAAAGTAAAATAAAAAAAAAAAGAGAAAGTGTATCAAATAAAAAAAAGGGCAAGTAAAATATAAATGGGCCAGATGGTTCAGTGGCCCACGCAGAACTAAAATGGGGGGGGGGGGTGCTACAAACAAAACGTTGGTCTTAGGGGGAGCAAGGTCCATCAGTTTTTACAATTCATTTAGGGTTAATTGTTGTTTTAGCATAATTGGGGATTAGGGTTCTGTGGTGCAGAACGACGCTCATCTCTCTTCTTCGTCATCTTCTTCGCGTCTTCTTCTCCATGCTTCTGAACTTGCCTAAGCTTCCTTGCCCAATGGCCACCAGCTCCAAACTTCTCTTCCCTCCGACGCAAACCAAGGCACGATGGGTTCACGGTACGAAAACGCTTTCTGATTTGTTAAAGCTTGGTTACGTTTTTTTTGCATGTGTTGATTCTGATTACATTGATTCTTACTTCGAACTTTTGATGTTATTTGATGCATGAAAGAAAGGGAAGGAAAGGGGTTACCTTCGGAGACGGAGGAGGAGGTCGGGTGAGCGTAGGAGGCCGAGGCGAGGAAGGGAGGCGCGTCACGAGCTTGCTTCGGTGGCCGGTATTTTATATGGTTTCCTTCTTCTTCTTGCTGGTTACCTTAGCTTTGATCTTTCTCTTGGTCTTTTGCCTTGGTACTGTATGCTTTGATGTTTTGGACGATTGAGTGCTACTGTTGAAATGCTTACTTTTTGAATAGCATTTTCTTCTTCTTCTCGCCTATACTACTGTATGATTTTTGCTTTTTTTGGCCAATGATGAATGTATTGAGGCCTTGCTTATGTTGCCTTCGAAGTTGGTTTTGGCTTGGATCGTTTCAGGTTTGGCCTAGCTTGGCTTCAGCAGGTTTGTGACTGATGATGTTCATGGCTTGGGCAATAAGTTTGACAGGTTTATGGGTATACTGGTTATGTTGGTTGGACAGTGGAAAGGATGGTTCTTTGTTTAGGCCATATTGTGAAATGGTTTAAACTGGTTTTGTGTGAAATTGTTTTTTTGATATATATTTGACAGTAGGATGGTGATGTTGGCTTGAGGGCTCAATCAGTTTGTGAGGTTTAGGCCATATTGGTTTTTATGGTTTTTTGACAGTAAATGAATGGTTATGCAGGTTCTGCTGGTTCTTGTATGTTTTCTTGTTGATAACTATTTTTCTCAGTCTTGAAGGCTTGGAGATTGATTCTCATATGTGATTTTTGGTTGTTATGTTATAACAGTCTTCTCTTCCTTTTTTCGTTACAGGCTGGAGATTTGAAATATCTTCACCCTCTTCCTGGCATTCTGCACCATACTGTTACATCTAATTTGTTTCTATTCCTATTTTATGTTTTTACTTCTACTGGCTATATTACTGCAGTTTGTCTTGTATCCCTTTCCTGCCTAAGCCAAACCTGTAAAACCACACTTCCTCCTCTTTTTTTCTCTCTCAGTACAGTTTTGACAATAAAATGATATGCTGTACTATTTTCTGAAATTGCAAAAGGCTGGAATATGATGAAAAAAAGGAATGTTACATTGCTTGCATATTGGTTAAACTGCATCTCTTTTGACTTCCAATGCAATAGTAGCTTATGTTTTGTTTTCTACTATGTGGGCATAGGTTTACGTTGGAATTTGCTTGCTTGCATATGCTGTTGAGATTATGCAGGGACTTTGTATGCTGTGCATATTTTGAAAAAATGCATTGAATTTTGAAAAATGCAATTAATTTGAAACATGCAATTTTTTGACAAAAAATGAACTTGTGCATTCATTTAAAAATTCCTCTCTTTTTTGTGAACCGGGAGAAATCCCGTGATTTGCAAAAAAGGGTAAACTGATTCCGGCCATTGCTTTTAATGATGAACATTAAATAAATTGGCTTTTAATTATTTGTTCAAATTCTAATTTCTTTTAATTTTGCAGGTAACATCAAGTGAGCAGACAAAAATGCATTGGATCAGAAGATTTAGAATTAGGAATATTAGATTAATTTTTTATTTCATTTTAGCTTTGTAAACTTATTATTGTAATTTCGTTGTAATAAGTACAATATTTACATAATAATTGTACAATTAGAAAAAATGAATAAAAATCCAATATTCACCAATTAATTTCTTCTTTCTCTCTAATCATTTACTTTATTGTTTACAATTTTTAAATTATATGATAATCGAAAATAAATCTCAATTACCTAAATTCAGAATAGTAAACAAATAAATAAATAACATCATTGATCAATTATAGTTTCAATTATTTAATTCATTATCCATAACTTTCTAAATTATAATAATTAAAATAGAATTTCAATTATTTAACTTAGAATGACAAATGATTAAATAATCATTATTGACCAATTAATAAACTTTTCCGAATATTTATTATATTATTCATAAATCTTTAAATTATGTAATAACTGAGAATGAATTCCAGTTATTTAAATTTGAGATAGTGAGTAATAAATAAATACTGTCTGCACAATTAATGCGCCTCTTCTCTAATGTTTATTTTATTATCTATACATCTTTAAATTACATAATAATCGAAAACAAATTCCAATTATTTAAATTTAAGATAATAAATAATTAATAAACATTATTTTAGCACGAATCGATTAAATGATTTAGTGTTCAACATAAATAGCTCTCGGCCTGAAAAAAGTTATGAATTTTAAAATCAATGGATCAAACACTTGTAATGTAATGATGCAGGTAGGAGATGATATCTTAGGTCAAAATTTGGGGTACAACAGGATGTCCCCTAGAAAAGTAGGCACCGGGTTACGAGACATGAAGATTTTGACAGTGTTCACATCTATGAGTTGGTCAGGATTTAGAAATAAAACCATCCATAGATGAGGAGAGCCACAATTTCCTCAAAGGCTTGCAAATCCAAGAGTTCCAACCGTTTTGGGCTTTCTCAAACAAGAACTTTGCTAGGAAACCTCTGACACCACTCCTTGTTTCCCAATTAGTTATGATATCAGATGGTTGCAAGTGTAGAGCTTGAGAAATATCTTCTGGCTTTGGAGACCTTTCCGTACCGTTGAAAGGTAGTTGATTGAGAACGAGAATACTTAAGAGTCGGGAGAATTCTTCCAAAGTTGACACAAGTTGATAATCAGGAAATGTGAAGCAATGGTGTAGAGGATCAAAGAACTGAAAGAGAACCTTCATCATGTCCTCATCAGTGTTGTAGGTAACCAAGTTTAGTAGGCGACCATGTCTTTTGGTAAATGGAGAATTTTCAGGAATCCTTGATGCTAACTCTTTGAGTTGAGGAGGGATCCTTACGAGATTGACTTGAATGGTTTTTCTGCGAATAGAAACCATGTCCTACAAAACAGAAACAAAGATAAATCCCAAAAATATTTGAAATGGTTAGTGAGTATGAGTATGATGTTATGATGTTTATGATGTTATGTACAAGTATATATACACAAACAAAGCAAACAAGTCCTTAGGTTTAGGCTTGCATGGAGTCTCATAGGTAAGTATCCTCTTGAAGTTTAGTTGGCTCAAACCTGTCCTAGTAATAGTAACCGGGTTCTAAGGAGCTCAATATCACTGGTTTGTTTTCTCGGGCATTGTTTCAGCGCAAGCCTCTTTAATGGCGACCGAAATATCCCAAAAAACCAAACCTCAATGAGTGTAGTATCGAGTATCTACCAACTTCGGACTGCACCAAAGCCGGTCATCTCACTACATCCTAATGGCCAAGTTGGTCAAGTAAAGGTTCTAAAAGTTCATTAGTGCTTCATGACATCACTCAGTGGCCCCGTATTCTCCTTGACTACTCAAGGGATACCGGTACCCACAAATATGTCGCATTAACGTAGCTATTGCTTAGACCGTGTCGGTATACCCCGCACAGTTTCCATAATGTATTGCTACTTACCTATAAGGTATCCCAAATTCGGGTAGAGGATTCAAACCCAAACAAAGAACCAAAATGTAAAACAAACAAGTCAAACAAATAAAGCAAGTAAATGTAGTATATCCCTAAGGCAACCCCACTTTTAGAATTATCCTCAGTAGAGTCGCCAGTTCTGTGATGCGGTGGGAGAACTGACTTGGGTGTTTTACGTTTTATCACAAATGTTGCGGTTAGCAAGAGTCGCCACCGACTTTTCTTTTATCCAAAAGGAAAGGTGAAAAAGCATAGGAAAAACCTTTGAGATTATTTCTTGAGTTCGGGGGATAGATTATGAAAAGGGAAGGTATTAGCACCCTTTTCATCCATGGTTTTCCATGGGCTCTTAGTTACTTGCTAGATCACTTGCTTTTGTTTGAAATTATGCTTTGTGTGGTTTTTGAAAGTATTTTGAAAAGGCGCCATCGTTTAGGAAAACTTTGTAATGATTCTCGTTCGTAAGAATGTATACAAAGTGTTGATCTTTTGAAAATGTTTTCAAGTTTTAAAAGGTGTTTTGAAAGTGTTTGGTGTTTGTTTTGAAAATAGCAAGGATGTTTTGTTTTGAAATTGAGCAAGTAACTAGGAACATTCTACCTACTCAAAAGTCTTTCATGTTTGTTTCCTCTTCCCTTTGACATTGTTATCTTACCATTGATTTAATAAGCAACACTATCTTTAGATGTAAAAGGGACAGACAAGGGTCATCGTATAACCATGATTAGCAATGTTGAAAGGTATCTTAGCATATTTATTTAGGGACTAAGATTATTTTGAAAGGCAACTTTTGATAGCATCATCGAGGGACTATGATCTTGTGTTTGTTTGTTTTTTGCTAAGATACCTCACATGCATAGCATGACCATTTTGTAAGGCAACCAAGTGGATTTTACCCTAGAGGTGCTTGTGTGCAAGTGTGTTGATTTGTCATGCTTGGTTTTGTCTTTGATTAGGGTTTTCTAATTGATTGGTTTTAGTTTTTCCATACAAAACCCTAATTACTAGCATTTATATATAAATCGATAAATTGCGGAATTTAAAATTACTACGCTATTACAATACTTATGGGAGGGGGTGTACAAATTACAAATGGGGATTGCAAGAAAATAAACCTAATTATCTATTACAATCATATTGAATTTGGATAAATAATATACAAAAATGAATAAATATACAAGAATGTAAATGGAAAGAAAAATGGATTTTGTTTGGATTTTTTAGGAAAGGGTTTGGATTTAAACTAATTAACTAAAAGCAATTAATTAAATTAGTAAAAATAAACCTAATTTAATTAGGAAAACAAAAATTAAATAAAACCCTAATCTAAATATTAATTTATTAAGAAAGAAAAAGAAATTAAGTTTGTAAGAAAAATATTTTTAATGTCTTTTTTTTTTGTCTTGAAAATAATATATGGTAAAATATTTTTGGTCTTTTTGGTTTTAAAAGAATATTTTTCAATTGTAAAAGAAATAATTAAAACCCTAGTTTCTAATTAAATTTACAAATTAATTAGTAAAATAGATAAAGTATGATTAAATAAAAATAATTTTTATTGTAAAAATAAATAAACTATATCAAAATATAATTCTAATGTTTTTATTTTTTTTCTGATTTTTCTAATATAAATAAAATATTAAAGAAAACAAATAAATAAAAAAAAGAAAAAGGAAAATAAAATGGGCCAGGGGTGTAAATAGTGAGTAGGGAGTATGAAATGAGCAAAAATACTAGGCCCAACACAGGGGCCCCAGCGCTGCAAACAAACATAAAAAATGTGAGAAAAAAATGTGAAAATAAGCAAAAGGGTACCACTGGGGCTCGAACCCAGGTCGCAAAGGTTAACAGGCGCGCGCTTTACCACTGGGGTGGCTATACATCCGTTCATATAAACAAAACAATAAATATATATTAGAAATCAAGTCCATGGTATGAACTTCATCTTCAACCTCACGCCCATCCAGAGTACCTGCATCTTATTCATTTCTCATCCATTTGCAAAAGTGTAAACATGAATCTTGTGGCAAATTTCCTCACGATTTCAGAAATGTAAAGCAATAAAATTATAGATTAAAGACAAACATGAATTTTAATGGCCCTAATCTGAACCCTAAAAATTTCAGAAACTTCAATCTTAAAATTCTCTAAGCTCAAGCAACATAAATGAAAACTATGCACATGATTAGCTTTAGGGCAATGATATCTACATTTTTCATTCACAAATAAACCATTAATGATGCTTGTATGAAGAGTTCAAAGTTAAGGAAACTTACCTCAAAACTGGAAATCGTATTCTGAGTTTGAGCACTCCTCAAGGTGTTGTGATGATCAGAATAGCTCCACTGAGGTCCTAGGAAGCTAATGCAATGATTAGTTTCGTTGAAGAATGGCAGAAATGGTCTGGAGAAGTCCACTTGCAATGCTATGTTTTTGAACTTGGAAATGGAGTAAGATGGTGTTACATAACTGTAACAGGGTATGGGATTGTTTGTGTATGATTCTTGGAAGCTTTTAGAAACAAGAAGCCAAGAAACACACGAGTAGTTATTGGTTTTGGGATTTCTGGCCAGAATATGAAACAATGGAGGTGTGTGATGAAAATCTGAGTTCCTGCTATTTTCAGGGCTCAAGCATGCGTGTGATTTATGGCAAAATGACTTATACATAAGTAATGAGAAGGTTTTTGTGCTTCAGAGGGTCAGAAGTACAAGACATAAGTTGATTGCTATGTTACTTGATTTTGAAGAAAAGTGGGAAGTATGGTTCCAAGAGGAAGTACAAGAATGGGATGAGTGATTGTAAGTGTTTAGACAAACTTCTCTTTAGTTATAGGACATGTATGATCAGAAGAAAACAATTGCGAGGCTCAAGAATAAGTTTTGTGCAAAAAGCTACTTTATCAAAATGGCATTGTGCACTTTCTTCCTAAAATGGATATAAAGCATGGCTTTGCATTGAATGCTTGAATTGAGACCTCTAACAGCTGTGTAAGAAATTAATTATGGAGTTCCTAACAAGTTTGAGGCCTGTAAAGTAGAGATTATGCAACATAGGTTTGAAATTTGAATCTTGTTCATCACAAAATGACTTGTATTTCAAGTGTGAAAACCCTAACTTCATCTCTTCGATTCTCCATGCTCAAGAATGATCTCAAGGAGTTCTTGGACATTTTAGAAAGCTAGAAATGTTCTCTACAACCCCTCTTTGAACCACATTTGAAAATTCTCCTTGGAACTATATGAAAAAGTGTCATGAAGTTAGGTCAAAATCCTGACCAAAACTAGGGCAAAATTTCACTAAGTGTCTAATTTCAAAACCATGACTTTAGGAATTAATAACTTGAGATCCAAGAATTTTTAGAAGAAGTTGTGTAAAGCAATGTTGTAGATATCATGGAGATCTACAACTTTCATGTTGAAAGTTTCTTCTGAATATTCTTGCATTATGGTGAAAAATTGGCTCAAATTTATGAAAAAACATGAAGTTTTAAACACTTAGAAAAATTTCTAAGTTATAAAATTTGACTTTTCAAAATGAAATCTTGACTTTTTGATTTCTTGATGAATAAGTTTCATATCTTGACATGTTTTGATTAATTGTGATCTTTGGCATTGAATTTTGACTAAAAAGTTAAAGTTTGACTTTTCAGTGTACAATTGACTTTTGATTAGTTGTCTGAAAATCCCCTATCAAGCCAATTGATCTTGAGTAATGCTTTAGGTCACTCCATTAGGTAAAAATGATGCAATTTAAATCTTTAAATCATGCTTCAAACCAATTGACCATTTTCTAGGTCAAAAACCAGGAATTGCCCTTTCTCAGTCAAAACCCAAATTTTGACCTTTTTGCCCTTTTGATGATTTGATCAAATTTCTTAAGGAACTATGGTCCAAACTTGATAAAATGATACATATGAGTTTATAAGGTTTATGTGGATAAACAATTATGAAGTTTGACTGTAAATTGGCCATAGTTGACTTTTTCTCCAATACAACTGATTTTTAGGTCAACTGCTCAATTGACTGAGCAAAAGTGTGATCCAAAGCTTGAAACTTGACATGAGTAATATTGGGGTACATAATGATCCATGGAAGTCATATGAAGTATTGAAAGTTCAGTTGTCCTTGTGAAATCTCAAACCCTAATTTTGGCCATCAGTGCTTAAGGAGGTGTCTTGAGCTGATCAACCCTAGTGAAATCTTGAACCAGGAGAGATCTTTGTGAGAAAATATTTAACAAGTGAGAGGATAATTTTGGGGTACAACAGCTGCCCCTGTTCAATCTTTTTACACCTGAAGAGTTAGATTGGAGGATCCGCCACTCGTGACTTGAAGGTGGAAGATGATTGAACACTAGAGTACCCAGAAATTTGCAGTCGAAGATGGATGGTGAATGGGCTTAAAGATGCCATTTGGAGGGATGCTGGTAAACACTGGAAGAGGCATCAACAATAATCTCTTGTTTATTTATACTAAAACTTGATGTTTTTCCTGTGAGAAAAAGAGTTAGTAAAATACAGATGCCTGCATAATGCTCACCAAATGTGGTATTATGTTAAATGCATATGGTATGCACATGCTATGATGTATGAATGTGAGATGTATGTTTTTGTCCGGGAAAATAAATCCTTGACTGCTGTTGAGGAAATTTTGGGGGGTCGAATCCCTGATTGCCGTTGGGGATGAAGAATATGCATATCTTCAAACATTGTTGAAAGGATGTTTTCACTGGAGAATATCTCTTGAATGTCAGTTGTTATCTGGTCGGATCCAAGCTTCACAATTTGCTGAGAATGAAGTAGTCAACTACTATCTGGTCGAATCCAGGCTTCACGGTAACTCGCTGGGGGAAGAGACAAATTAACTGCTATCTGGTCGGATTCCAGGCTTTGCAGAAAATTTTCTTGAAATTGAATAGTTATCTGGTCAGATCCAGGCTTCACAACAACTTGCTGAGGATACGAAAGTTAACTGTTATCTGGTCGGATCCAGGATTCGCAGTAACTTGAAGTGGTAACTACTATCTGGTCGGGTCCAGGTTTCATGGTTTTAGGAAAGTTGTACTATTATCTGGTCGAGTCCAAGCTTCATAGCGTCTCTCTAGGGATCATAGTTGGTTGTTATCTGGTCGGGCTCCAGGTTTCACAATAACTGTTTGAAACACTATTATCTGGTCGGGTCCAGGCTTTGCAGATTTCTGAGGTTGATGAGGTTAATTTCCATCTGGTCGGGTCAAGGTTTCACAATAAACTGTTTAAGGATTTAGTTGTTATCTAGTCAGTTTCCTTGTTTCATAGCGAAACTCTGAGGGCAATTGATATCTGGTCGGATCCAGGCTTCACAACAACTTGCTTGAAAAGATGAAATTAAAAACTGATATCTGGTCGGATCCAGGTTTTGCAATAATTTGTTGGGGATACGGAGGCCATATCTACTGGGGAAAAGAAGTTAAACCTTGGCCGGGTTAAGTCCAGGTTCTTCTATATCTTTGAAGAGTTAGACTATTATCTGGTCGGGTCCAGGTTTCATAGTATCTTGAAATTGAGATCAAGTGTTATCTGTTCGGGTCCAGGTTTCAGGTATTCAAACTGTTATCTGGTCGGGTCCAGGTTTCAGGGGTTATGGCTCTATGATTTGCAATAATCTGAGAGGAAAATTCAAACTGGAGAGTGTGGACTCAATCAGGTAGGGCAGACTCAGCTTGGGAAGGATACACTCAACTGGGGAGGATAGAATCCGTTTGGGGATAATAGCCTTGGTTGGGGAAGATATACTCAGCTGGGGAAGACAGGTTCAACTGGGGAGCTTCGCGGTGTCTTGATTGTTGTATGTTAGGGAAATTTGAACTCGGCTGGGGAGTTTTGTGGTTCCTCGATTATTGTTGGGGGAAATTAAACCAACTGGGGAAGGGTTTATTGCAGATGTCCTTATGGGGATAATGATAATGAGATAACTCTATGGGGATATTTCATATACATTAAAGAGATGTTTGATGCTGCTTAGTAGGACACATGTGCCTAATAGTTTTAATTATGCTCATATGCATATGTTCATTCAATTTTAGTCATTGGACAAATTTGCATTCAAAACAAAAACATAAATTTCGCACTTCAAAGTATATTTGTATTGATATTTTGCCCATGAATAGGCTTTTTTGTACAGAGAGACGGAGATCCTAGTAAGAAGAAATCGTCGAAAGGAAAACAAAAATTGAGAATGAAAATGTGATACGGTGGCAGAACCGACTGTTTAATACTGGTTTGCGTTTTGCATTTTTTGTTCGCAAAATGTCGCGGTAAGCGAGAGTCGCCACCGACTTTTATTTCATCCAATCATGGAAAGGAAAAAAGTATAGAAAAAAAATCCTTTTTCGAGATTTTGAGTATGGGGGGTAGATTATAGAAAGGGAAGGTGTTAGCACCATTTCTATCCATGATTTTCCATGGGCTCTTAGGTACTTGCTCATCTTTAAATTGGTTGTGTTTGTGTGCTTGTTTTTGAAAATGTTTTACTTCGTGATAACCCTTGCATCAGTCCTCAAGGATATGACGAAGTTGTTTTGAAAATTTGTTTGAAAAGTGTAAGTGTGAAAAGTTTTGATTTGAGAAAGTACCTACTAGCATCTACCTACTCGAAAGAAAGATCGTTTCTATTCTTGTTTCCTTTAGACAATGCTATCATACTATTGAGAAATAGGTAGCACCGTTATTGGAATTTGTAAGGGTCAATTCAAAAGAGACGTACGGTCACTAAAGCAATATTAGGACACCTTAGTAGTAACCCTAGAGTCAGATCTTTTCTGAGTCAACATTTCCAAGGCAACATTTCTGAGGCAACATTTCCGAGGCAACATTCGAATGGGACATTTGATCTTTTAGACGGGAGGGCAACCACTAAGACACCCTATGCTTAATGATCGTTTATCGAAGGCAACCGAAGTGAGAGTATACCCTAAGAGTGAATATGTGCGAGTGGTCCATTTTCAGTTTATTATCTTTGCACATTAGGGTTTTCTAACTGTTTTAATTTTTCACGCATTCTTGTCATACAATCCTATTAGCCATACATCTAAAAGTTAATAATTGCGGAAAGTAAAAGCGAAAAATATAAAACCTAACTATTACAAGGATTTGGGGAGGGGGATTAATTACATAGCCAAAAAATCGGGGATTTAAACAGTAAATAAAAACCCTAAGTTAACTATTACATCCTCAAAACAATTACAAAAATAATAAAAGAATTAAATGCGCGTGGTAAATTAAATGCGAGGCGATTAGGGTTTTGACCCTTTGACCAATCCTACTTGCGATTGATTAAAGAAAAAAAAGTTTTTTGTCATGTTTTGTTATTTGAGAAAATAAGGAATAATTGAATTAAAAAAGAACCTAATTACTAATTTATTTTAATTAAGAAAAATAATTAAATTAACCTATTTTTTGTGTTTTTGTTTACAAAGAAAAATAATTAAATCAAGAATTTAAGCCTAGCTTTCTAATTGATTTTAATTTTAAAATAAAAAAACAAATTAAAGTTACCCTAAATTAAATTAAGCTAATTAATTAAATTAAATTTGATAATAAAAAAAACCTAATTCTATTTTTTTGTGAATTCTTGATTTTGTGATTTTATGAAAAAAAATTGATTTTAAAAAATAAAATAAATAAAAAAATTGAAAAGAATAAGAAAAAAATAAGAAAGATAAAAAAATTTAGGAATGAGCCTGTGTTGAATAGCATGCTGGGGGTGTGGAACTGAAAATTTGGCCCAAAATGCTCCAAGCCTAGTTGACCACGCTTGATCCTGTGTAGTGTTGACTTTGAGGTGTATCATGGTCCTCTCATGGTAGGCGTTGGATCTTGGTAAGAGCGCATCAAATGGCTGGATGTTAAGGTTGTATAGAAGGCGTATGATGATGTATTGCACTGGATTCACCTGAAACAATCAAGAAAATAATAAAATTCACACACCTGGGATCGAACCCAGGACGTGTGCATCAAAGGCATTCCCTCCAACCATCTGCGCTAGAGTGTTAACTTGTAAGCCTAATAAACAAACAAAACCAAAAGCCAAGTCAAATACTCTTCCAGCTCCAAACGCGCGAACATTCAAACGGGCCAGTCACATATTGCCATGCCATCATCTTCTTCATTGATTCTATCGTTTTAGAAAAAAGACTTTTACCTACAGACGTTCATTGTAGGTATAACCCTGCACATTTCAAAAATTGCATACGAGCAAGATAAATGAAAAGTAATGGTACCAATCAACTCGTCTCATCCTCACGAGCATCATGGTACCTGATTCAAGGCCCAATTTTTCCTGTACAAAAAGACCCTAAAAATAACTCAAACCCTAGCAATGGAAACATCATATACATGCATAAAAAATGCAATTAAATGGCATGGTTAGCTTACAAACATGATGACAAACACAAATATAACAATCAAAAGTGCTAATCATGCAAGAATCGTGATAATCAAATTGAAAAATATGCCAAACCATGTGAAGTGTAGCGTGCGTTTTTAGGTGTTTCAGGCCTTGCAAATGATTGGGACAGCTTCCTGGGACGTCCAACAATGGATTGGGATAGCTAGGATGGCTTGAGATGGCCTGTGGAGTGAAAACCAATTCACACTTTTGCCATCTTTTTTCAGTTTTGTTCTATGCTTCTCACGACCTCTAACCCTTGTTTTTTGATCTGGAATTCTTCATTATATAACCTAGAGTGAATTAGGTTAACAAACTTGGACTAAATCTTTGCATTTATCCAAGATTTGATTTGATTTGTAAGCTATATGATATGTTGCTATTTTGAGCCAAATCATGCCTTTCTTGTACCAATTGCCCTTGATTCGATTTGATCATGTTAACTCAGCATATCTTGATTGCCAATCTGTCAAAAAACCAAATCAAAACATATCTTTGTTAATTTTCATCATTTATTTGATTTAATTCACTTTTTAATTGATGAAAAATAAAAATAAATTGAAAAATGAAGCACATAATGGGTGAGTGAACATTTGAGTCGCAGACCATATTATAATTGAGGTGCAAGCATAAAACGTTGGGCCCATTTAGCAAAAAAATGCAGATTTGAGCACATTTGACTTTTGGCAATTTTGCAAAAATGGTCAACTTGGCCAATGCATAACTCTCTCAATTGTGACCCTAGAGAGGTGTTCTTGGACTTTTTGGAAAGCTTAGGATGTTATATAAATAACCCTTTTGGTCCCATCTCAATTGAATCTTCCATGTTCATGTATGAAGCTTTGATCCAAAAGGTGTTTTTTGTTGACTTTTCAAAAGGACCTATAATGTCAAAATTCATATCTTTTTGTGAGTGCATATTCTGGACTTGGGAGATGAAGATGAATTGTAGGTAATTGCATCCTCTTTAAAATGAGCTTTGGATGGGTCATTTCTAATAAAGTATGAGAAAGTTATGCTTGGTCAAAGTTGAGTTGACTTTTTCCTATAAAACCCTAATTTAGCAACTTTTGGGTTTTGATGAATTGTGAGCAATCCTTGAGTAATCATGATCAACCCTTGATAAAATTATGGATAAAACTTCAAAATGAGGATGTTGACCAAAAATCTTGAAGTTTGACTGTATGTGGGCGACAATTGACTTTTGACCTAATACAGTTGATTTTCAGGTATTTGAGCAATTGACTTAGCAAACTTCTTCTGCAAGGCTTGAAACTTGACATGGATAATCTTGAGAACATATTAGGACAATGGTGAGCATTTGAGTCCTTTGTGGTTGACACATCTTGATGAAGATGGAAACCCTAATTTGAGGTATACTGCCTTAGGAGAGAGTTTGTCTGGTCAAATCTTGAACTTCCTTGAGCAATTTGGGGACCTCCCTTGCCATGTGTTGAGAAATATGAGAGGGAAAATTTTGGGGTGCAACAGTTGCCCCTGTTCAATCTTCTTAAACCTGAGGATGTAGATTGGTTGTTCTGTCTTTCGTGATCTGAAGGTGGAAGATGATTGAACACTAGAGTGCCCAGAAATTTGCACTCGCATGAAGTGGCACTCAACTTGTGACATAGGGAATGGGCTTACAGGCGCCATTCGGAGGTAGATGATGGAAGATTGTCGGGGATGGGCTTAAAGAAGCCATCCGAAGAGGTGTCGATCGCCTAAGGGATTCCTTTCCGAGAACCCATATACCTGTAGTCGAGGAGGACTTCGCTGGGGAATGCTGGTCTCTGTCTTGGGAGACATAGAGTTTTAGGAGCTTCAGCTGTCCGTTACTCTACTGGGGAATAACTCTGATTTAGGGAAGCGGAAGTGAACTACATATCTGGTCGGGGTATATGTTGCACCGCGACTTATTGGAGAGATGCGAAACTAATCGTGTTTGATCGGGTCCCGGTCTTACAGTGTTGTGGAATGCTGTCTGGGGATAAGAGAGGAAGAACCCGGATAGTAAGGTTATGAGAAGGGACCTGGATAGTAGGGTTACTTCGAGATGAAAGACTGGATAGTAGGGCTGTGAGAAGGAACCTGGATAGTAGGGTTACTTCGATATGAAAGCCTTGATAGTAGGGATGTGAGAAGGAACCTGGATAGTAGGGTTACTTCGAGATGAAAGCTTGGATAGTGGGGCTGTGAGAAGGAACCTGGATAGTAGGGTTACTTCGATATGAAAGCCTGGATAATAGGGCTATGAGAAGTAACCTGGATCGTAGGGTTACTTTGATATGAAAGCCTGGATAGTAGGGCTGTGAGAAGGAACCTGGGTAGTAGGGTTACTTCGAGATGAAAGCCTGGATAGTAGGGCTATGAGAAGGAACCTGGGTAGTAGGGTTACTTCGAGATGAAAGCCTGGATAGTAGGGCTTGAGAAGGAACCTAGATAGTAGGGTTATTTCGAGATGAAAACCTGGATAGTAGGGCTTGAGAAGGAACCTGGATAGTAGGGTTACTTCGATATGAATGCTGGAAATTGTTGATAATAACTGTCTTTCCTGAAAGAAATACAAGGTTAGTTATGTGCGATGCATGAGATACATTGTGATGAGGTTCTCGAAATAATTGAGATTATGTTATATGTAATGTATGCATATGTCATGATGTATGAACATGAAATGCTGACGTACTAATCTGAGTCTGGGAAAATAAATCCCTGACTGCTGTTTGGAGAGTATGAGAAATGGTATTCTTGACAGCTGTAAAAAAAACATAGTTCCTCTACTTCTGTTGGGGATGGTGAACAAAGATGACTAATTGGGGATTCACATCCATTCGGCTGGTGAATATTCTTCCAGAAGAGACCCTGTCTGAGGATAACTCTGCGGGAAATAACTCTGTTGCATAGGAGATACTCTGTTGATAAATATGCTAATTTGGAGAAATAAACTCAGTTGGGGATGAATTTCCGTTGCTGGTGATAATGAATTATGTTGGAGATTGAATTTTTGCTTGTGATAGAAATAAACTCTGCTTGGGGAAAAATTTACTGACTCACTCGTGACTGTGAACCTCAGCTGGGGAGAGTTATGTCCTACTCGGGAAAGCTAACATCACTGTCTTTGGATACTTTTTACTCTGTGGGGAGTGTATGTTCCACTATTCATGTTCTCAAGCTGGCTCTATCCTAGTACCTGATGGGCAGAGTAATTGTAAGGTTTGGGCACTTCTTATTTTTTCCCCGTTCCTAGAATTACGAGTAATTGTCTTTGTTTCTCATGTAAATATTTGTGAGCAGTCATTATTTTCAAATGCATATATCAAAAATAAATTATTGGACGTTCTTGCAAAACAAAATAGAAAAAGAAAAAACAAATTGGAGTTTTGTAAAATGACTTGTATTGATTTTGAAATTGGCTTGTAATAGGCGTTTTGTATAAGGAGGTTGACGTCCTAGTAAGAGAACGCCGCCGAAAGTCAGGAATTATACTATTTGTGTAAAAGAAAGAAAAACAACTATGTGAAATGACCCCATTGGGTTCCAACTCTGCTATTTCCTTTATATCTTCAAGCGTCTTATCACTTTGCTACTTGGTTGAAGGTGGATCAGATTGATTGGCACTGTTCGAGCTTGATAGTTGATACCGAAGTCTGGTTGTGAGATGATCCAATGAGACATAGTGTTACGCTTCGATCCCTAATTTTTTCCTGGACCGCCCTTTCGGGTTTTCGGTCCACCGGGATACCCTTTTTTTGCCCAAGTTGCCTTTTCAGGTTTTTGACTTGCCGGGTGTACAGTTTTTTTTCCATTTTCATCCCTTCTGCCCGAACCCTTTTGGTTCGCTGGGAAGCCCTTATTTTTTCCTAGGCCAGTCAACCTAGCGGGTCTTTAATTATGCTTAGTATCTTTTCACTATGTCTTCATTGACGGGGTGAGGAAGGTCGTCACCATCCATGGTGGTTAGAATCATAGCTCCTCCCGAGAAAATGTTATTAACCACAAATGGCCCTTCGTATGTGGGGGTCCATTTTCCCCCGGGATCACCTTGCGATAGTACGATGCATTTGATCACTAGATCCCCAACTCGATATTCTTGACGTCTGACTTTCTTGTTAAAAGCCTTGATCATTCGCTTTTGATACGTCTGACCATGACAAACAATAGTAAGTCTCTTTTCATCGATTAGATTCAGTTGATCAAGTCGGGTTTGGATCCAATCGTCTTCGTTCAAACCCGCATCCTTCATAGTCCTGAGATAGGGTATCTGGACTTTGATGGGTAGGACTGCCTCCATGCCATACACTAAAGAGTAGGGTGTTGCCCCTGTCGATGTCCGTGCTGAGGTACGGTACCCATGAAGAGCGAATGGTAGCATCTCATGCCAGTCTTTGTACGTTACCATCATCTTCTGCACAATCTTCTTGATGTTCTTGTTAGCCGCTTCAACAGCCCCATTCATCTTCGGCCGGTAGGGAGAAGAATTATGATGCTAAATCTTGAACTGTTTGCATAGCTCGGTGATCATTGTGTTATTGAGATTTATGCCATTGTCAGTAATAATCCTCTCTGGCACACCGTATCGATAGATCAAATTGTGTTGGATAAACCGCGCCACGACGTTCTTGGTTACTGTAGCAAAGGAAGCTGCCTCAACCCACTTTGTGAAGTAATCAATGGCTACCAGAATGAAGCGATGCCCGTTAGACGCAGTAGGTCTGATCTCGCCGATCATGTCGATGCCCCACATTGCAAAGGGCCAAGGAGCTGTCAAAACATTCAGTGGAACTGGAGGTACATGCACCTTATCAGCATAGACTTGGCACTTATGACAGGTTCGAGAGTGTTGATAACAATCGGCTTGTATAGTGGACCAGTAATATCCTGCCCGTAGGATTTTCTTCACCATGGTATGTCCACTGGATTGAGTTCCGAAGGTACCTTCATGTAACTCTGTCATGATCCTTTATGCCTCGCTCTTGTCTACACACTGCAGTAAGGTTGAATCATGGTTACGCTTATAGAGGATCCCATTGCTAAGAAAGAAATTTGCAACGAACCTTAGAAACTTCTTATCATTAACAGATTCCCCCTTGGGGTATTCTTGAGCCTCAAGATACCTCTTTACCTCATGAAACCAGGGTTTATCTGCTACTTCTTCAGTGTCGATCTCACAACAGTGTGAGAGTTCATCCAACCTCTCAATGGTAATCTGGGAAGCTTCATTGTCCCACCTAACCTTGGACATAAAAGACATGGTAGCTAGTGCGTCCGCTAACTGATTCTCCTCTCTTGGGAAATGTTCAAAGGTTACCTCCTCAAAGTGTGGGAGCAATGTCAGTACATACTCCTTGTAAGGAATAAGATTCAGGTGCTTCATATCCCACTCTCCTTTGATCTGACTTATTACCAAAGCGGAATCCCTGAATACACTTAAGAACTTAATCCTCAGGTCAATAGCAGCTCGAAGACCCATGATACACGCTTCATACTCCACCATATTGTTGGTGCAGTTGAAACATAATCGGGCAGTGAATGGAGTATGATAACCCTCGGGAGATATAATTATAGCACCAATTCCATTACCCAATGCGTTCGAGGCTCCATCAAAATAAATAGACCATCGGGATCCCTCCTCGGGTCCTTCATCCGTTCCAGGTTCCTCACAGTCGGTTACTAACATGATATTCTCATCCGGGAACTCGAAATTCATGGACTGGTAGTCATCCATGGCCTGATGCGCCAAATGATCCGCCAATACACTCCCCTTGATTGCTTTTTGGGTTGTGTATTGGATGTCGTACTCGGTTAAGATCATCTGCCATCTTGCTATTCTTCCGGATAAGACGAGCTTCTCGAAAATATATTTGATCAGATCCATCTTTGATAACAACAAGGTAGTGTGAGTTAGCATATACTGTCTCAGTCGGCGAGCAGCCCATGCCAAAGCGCAACAAGTTTTCTCGAGCAATGAGTATCGGGTCTCACAGTCGGTAAACTTTTTTCTAAGGTAATAAATGGCGTGCTCTTTTCGACCAGACTCGTCGTGCTGCCCCAACACACACCCCATTGAATTGTCTAGCACTGTCAAGTATAATATCAAAGGTCTTCCTTCAACTGAAGGCATCAAAATTGGTGGTTCTTAAAGGTATTCCTTGATTCTTTCGAAAGCGGTCTAGCCTTCATCATTCCACTTTACCACTTGATCTTTCTTCAGCAGCTTGAAGATTGGCTCACAAGTAGCATTCAGATGTGAAATGAACCTGGAGATGTAATTCAGACGTCCCAAGAAACATCTAACTTCCTTGTCTGTGCGGGGATCCGGCATCTCTTGTATGGCTTTTACCTTTGCAGGGTCTACCTGAATACCTTTGTCACTGACAACAAAACCCAGAAGCTTACCAGACCTTACCCCGAAGGTACACTTGTTCGGATTCAACCTCAGCTTGTACGTCTTCAACCTGTCAAACAGTTTCTGGAGATGATCAAGGTGCTCTTCCTCAGTCTGGGACCTGGCTATCATGTCATCAACATAAACCTCGATCTCATGGTGAATCATATCATGGAAAAAAGCGACCATGGCATGCTGATAAGTTGCCCTAGCATTCTTCAACCCAAAAGGCATTACCTTGTAACAGAAGGTGCCCCACTGTGTAACGAAGGTTATCTTCTCCATGTCTTCAGGAGCCATCTTGATCTGGTTGTAGCCAGAAAAACCATCCATGAATGAGAAGATCTTGTGCTGCGTGGTGTTGTTGACTAGAACATCAATGTGAGGAAGTGGGAAATCATCCTTGGGGCTTGCCCTGTTCAGATCTCTGTAGTCCACACACATCCGTACCTTACCGTCCTTCTTAGGTACCAGAACTACATTGGCAACCCACTGCGGATAAGAAGTGACAGCTAAGAATCATGCGTCGAACTGTTTCATGACCTCTGCCTTGATTTTCTCTGACATTTCAGGGTGCATACGACGGACCTTCTGCTTTACTGGAGGGCAGTATTCTTTAGTCGGCAGTCGATGTACCACAATATCAGTGTCCAAACCAGGCATGTCTTCATAGGACCAGGCGAAGATTTCAACATAGTCGTGTAGCATCTGTATTAACCGTTGTTTGACACTAGGCTCCAGATTCGCACCTATTTTAACCTCTTTCCTGTCTTCCTCTGTACCTAAATTCACTGACTCAACTGGCTCTTCATGAGGCTGCATGGCCCTTTCTTCCTGCTGTAATAGTCTAGCAAGTTCTCCAGGAACCTCACAATCATCCTCACCTTCGTCCTCGACTTGGTTGATCAGATTTTTGAAGTCATAATTGGCAGTAGCATAGCTGTTATCAATGGGATCCAGAGTGGATATGGATCTATAGTATGATACGTGAGTGTGTGTAAGAGAATAGCTGTTTTGATAAAGTGAGAGACAGAAAAGAAAAACAAGGAGCGCAAAGTTTGTATGCAAGAAACGTCCAATGCTTTATTAATGATATATGAAATGACAAATAATAGCCCTCACAAGCAAAGCCAAGGTGCCTCGGGCAAGGCACCGGGCCGTAAAGTTTCACATTGTTTATTACAAATCTTAAAACAAATGAGTCAATTAATGCAGAATAAAAGAAACATGTATGAAGTCCCTATCCGTCCAGTTATTCGGTCCACCGTTGGTTGTTGGGTAGATCCAGCTGTCGATGTCCGAATCCTCCTCATTGTCTTTAATTGCATTAATTCCCCGATTGCTGATGTGTAGAGGAGGTCTTCCAGACCGAGCGCGCCTAACAGCCTTTTAAGCCCCTGTAGTAAAGCCCAAACCAAATTTATCAGTTTTGTGAGTGAAATCGGGGAGCTGACCCCAATTGGTACACCCACCTTCTTCAACCACAACATTGGCGTCCTTGAGAGAAGCCATCTCTAATGGAGGTTTGTCGGTAGTAACTTTAGTTGATGCCAAGATCTGAGGGACCTCTTCGAAATTCTGACAAGGAGTTTCTATGAATTCCCCGTCCATCTCTATGTAGCGAAAGGAATTAAGGTGACTCACCATATATTCTTCTTCACCTCGCACTGTGACAATCTTTCCCTTCACCGGATACTTCAGCATTTGATGGAGTGTGGAAGTAACTGCCCCAGCCTCATGGATCCAAGGGCGACCCAACAAGCAAGAATATGACGGCTTGATATCCATTACGTAGAAGATGGACCCAAAAGTCTGAGAACCCACTTTGACAGGGATGTCCACCTCCCCGTGCACCATTCTCTTCGATCCGTCAAAAGCCCTTACCACAATGTTACTAGACTTTAGAGTCAAACCCTCACAATCCAAACGGTCCAACACTTTCTTTGGCAAAACATTCACTGAAGACCCAATATCTACCAGCACATGAGCCATAGTGGTGCCCCTGCACTCAATCGAGACATGCAGAGCATCATTATGATTCCTTCCTTTCGGCATCATATCTGCACCTGAGAAACCCAACCCATTGTCAGTAGTCAGGCTGGCCACACAATCTTTGAACTGATATGCTGAAGTTTCCTGCAGAACATGCGCAGTCTTGAGAAATGCAATCAAAGCCTTCACATGGGCTTCAGAATATAACAACAGAGACAACATGGATATCTTTTATGGGGTTTGCCCCAGCTACTCGACCACATTGTAGTCGCTCTTCTTAATGATTTTTAGTATTTCCTCTATTTCTTGTTTAGAGGCTTCCACAACAATTTTCCTAGGTGCCTCCGTCCGGGCAGGCTCACCTATAATTTCCTTGCCGCGGGAATCAGACGATTCGCCGACAGGGGTGATAACTGGAGTAAGAACAGGAATAGTAGTTGATATAATAGCAGGAACAACAGATGGAATGACAATAGGTTTATTGACAGTCTTAGGAGAAATCTCGGGAGAGAAGACCCTTCCACTTCGGGTAACCTTACTAGTCCCGACAATATTACTGACATCAGTATCAACTTCTTCACTCTTCAGATCTTTCTTAATGCCATGATAGTACACATCAGCACCATAATGCCATGGGACAGCCTTGTCTGAGGTGTACGGGATGGGACCAGGAACAATGATTATCAGCGGAGCAATTCTTTGAATAAGTGTAATCCTAATAGGTCTTCTCGAGGAAACCTTGGAAGGATTGGCGGAAATGGTTATAATAGCGACATTTTCAATGGGAACAACAGGGATCACAGTCTTCTCGAACAAAATCTCTTTATTATCCATCAGGCGCTGAACACCTGACTTCAACAAACGACATTTAGAAGGTAAAATCAAACACATATGGCAACCTTCACCATAACTCGGAAATAAACCGGCCAACAAAAAATTCTTCTTAACAGTCATAAGAGGAGTAGAAATTTCTTCCACGCAGGTCACAAACAAATCAGTGTCAACAACATTAACTCCACGACCATGTTTGGGCATGGGAGCAGTTATAACATTAGACTTTTCTAGAGAATTGAACTCTATCTCCTTGGCTTCAAGCAAGTCTTGTACTTTGTTTCTCAGAGCTCAGCAATCATTTGTATTGTGGCCAGGACTCTCAGAATTGTGGGCGCACCACACGTTGAGATTGTATCTGGGAGAGGTAGTGTTTGGATTCTTGGGAGCCTCTCTCAAGGTTTCCAAGTTGGATTTTAATAAATGAGGTAGAACTTCAGCCAAAGTCATGTTGATGCGGGTAAACTGTCGTTGTGGTCTTTCCACCCTTTGTTGATTGTTGCATTGTGGAGCAACTGTGGGTCTTGGTATCACTACAGCATTTACCGTTTGACGGTGTTCAAATCTGCTTTAGCCCCTTGAGCTATAGACCACACTGGCTTCCTTCTTACCAGCGAAAGGCTTCCTTACTGAACTCGAGGAGGCATCCTTCTGTATTTTACCACTCCGAATTCCAGCTTCTACTCTTTCTCCAGTTAAAATCAGCTTGTTGAAACCAGATGACGAGCTGTCGATTAAGTGATTGAAAAATGGACCTGATAGCGTTCCTAGAAACATATAAACCAACTCTCTATCGGACAACGGGGGTTGAACTCTCCCAGCCAAATCTCTCCACTTTTGAGCATAATCTTTAAAACCTTCACCTGCACCCATGGACATACTCTGGAGTTGAGTACGAGTGGGAGCAAGGTCGGAATTATACTGATAGTGCTTGTAGAAAGCAACAACAATATCTTCCTAGTTTCTGACACTGGCTCCCTCCAACTGGTAGAACCATTCAATCTGAGTCCCTGATAGACTATCTTGAAAGAATTGCACCCACAAATTTCTATTAGCGGTGTGGGGTTGAATCTTCCTGACATACAAGCGGAGATGGAGTTTTGGGCAGGACACTCCATCATACTTGGCAAAAACCGAAGCTTTGAACTTATGAGGGATGACCACTCCCGATACCAGACCCAATTCTTTGAAATCCAGTCCAGGTATCCTTTGAACTTCCATGGCACTCAGACGATCCTCTAACTTCTTGTATCTATCCTCAGTGGGAGGATACTGCTTATCATTATAGTCCGTATCGTTGTCAGAAACTGCAGGACTAGGGTCCTTTTCTCCTTCTTGGTTTTCCCCTTCCTTGGATGAAGAGGTCATATCAGTTTGTTACTTCAACCTTTCTACAAACCTTCTGCCCATATTCAGAATACCGACAACCTTCTTCTTTCTCTTCTTCTCTTTCAGAATAAGGGCTTTCAGATCCTCTTGCCCTTTTGCCAGACTTATGAACATCTGTTGGAACTGGGCGTTCTATGCCTGAAGATCTTTGATGGCTTGATCGGAAGACATTTCGTGTGAAATAAATAGCGAAGAAGATGAGAAACCTATAGTGGTACCTGTAATGATGTGTATCATAATGGGATGCACATGTAATGATTCCAAAGACTTCGGGAAATTTAAATTTGCAAACCAGAATAAACAAAAACTTTATTAGCTTAAATTTAAAGGTTCAAAATGTCTTTAAGGCGTTACAAATAAGTAAACAAAACAAATCTAAAACTAGAAAAGAAAAAAAATCAAAAGTCTCATGGACGCTTTCTCTTTGTGCTGATATAATCATTGAGCACTCTTTCTTCCTAGAGCTGCCTGGTGAGATTTAAAACCTTCCTCTCGATTATTGAACTGTTCCCTGTAAGTATCCCACTCATTCTTCAGCTGAATCCAAGACCTCTATAAATCCCCAAGATCAGTGGGCATGTAAGGATAGAGAACTGTGTAAGGAATGCCTTCTTCAGTAGTGGGCTCCACAATCACTGGTAATACGGCCACATAAGGCATCATAAGCTTCTGGGCACGAGCTCGTACCCATTGGAGGTACGACTCCTTAGGAATGGAAGTCTTTGGTCCTAACTCTTTGGGGTCAGATCTGTTTACCATGCCCCAAGCCCGAATGAACCTCCGGCGATACTCATTAACATCATCTTCATAGTTGAATACAATGCCCTCAATAAGTAACTCGTGGGGACCATCCCTTCTAGCATGACCAAATTGTCGCAAAGCTAGACCAGGATTGTAAGTTATACCCCCTCTGATACCAAGTAATGGGACATTAGGGTACTCCCCACAGCGGTCAATAATAGCAATGTATTCCATAGCTCGGGAACACCAAAGAATATTCGTATGGGCGAGTGACATTATCCTATGAGACCAACCCAAACCTTCTTCGTTCTTCAGTATAGACTTAGGGAGGTGAGAAATAAACCACCTCGACAGCAACAACACGCAGCACATAAGAGTCCCTCTTTTCTTCATGGTATGAGTATGGAGAGCATGCAAAATATCTCCAAGCAAGGTAGGCAGAGGGTTGCGAGAAAGGAAAATCTTGATAGCATTCACATCTACGAAGGAGTCCGAATTAGGGAAGAGAACTAAACCATAGATAAGAAGAGCCAAGACCTCCTCAAAAGCCTGAAAAACCATATCATCCCAAAATAGCCGAGCCTTGTATATCAGAAATTTAGCTAGAAAACCCTCGACTCCGCTTCGAGTTTCCCAATTAGATACCACGTCGGCCCGTTTCAAATGCAAAGCCGAGGCAATGACTTATGGCTTAGGAATTTCTTCTATACCTATGAAGGGTACCTGTTCAAGAATGGGTATGCCTAATAGCTGAGAGAATTCTTCCAAGGTGGGTACTGTGATCGGTGGAAATAGAACTGACTGTTTTTTAGCTGGTTTCACGAAATGTCGCGGTAAGCAAGAGTCGCCACCGTCTTTTATGTTCTCCAACATGGAAAGGACAAAAGCACAGCAAAATTCCTTATTCGAGAATGTTTCTCGGTTCGGGAGGTAGATTTATAGAAAGGGAAGGTGTTAGCACCCTTTCTATCCGTGGTTATCCACGGGCTCTTAGGTACTTGCTCTTATGTTTTCAAAAATTGTTTGCTTTTCAAGTGTGTGTGGGTTTTGCAAAAGTTTCGTTTAAAAAATTTCTAAGTAACTCTTGTATCTGTCCTCAAGAGTGTATGAAAAATTTGTTTGAAAACCTTTTGAATGTGTGGGTGCGAAAAGTTGTTTTGTTTGTTTGAAAAGAGCAAGTACTTAAGAGAATCTACCTACTCTAAGGAATTAGGCTGTGTAAGAGTCCTTTAGATAGTGCTATCCCACCATTGAGAGGTAGGTAGCACCGTCGTTGGAGGTATTCGGGTCAATTCGATTATTGGGACAGTGTGGTCACCAAAGCAATGGTAGGACACCTTAGAAGTAACCCTAATGTCCTAGATCCTTTGTATCTGAGGCAACCGTTTCGAGGCAACTGGATCTTTTGGACAGAAGGGCGACCTCTAAGACACCCTATACTTGATGACCACGTCGAGGCAACCAGTGAGGCATACCCTAGAAGTGGCATGTGCTTTGTGTGTTGTTTTTCAGTTAAGGTTATCTTGTACATGTTATTTGTGAGCTATGGATTGATTTTATTTACATACATTCTTGCAGGCATATTAGCAGTTAGGGGTGCGAAAAGTAAATTGCAGAAATGTAAATCTAGCTATTACAAGGCGCGGGTCTATACATCGCCAAAAAACAAAAACCCGTTTTGAAAATAAAGTGCGAGAAAAGTAAATAAAGCGATAAAAACCTAATTAACTATTACATATCTGGGACAGTTACATAAATAATCAAAATAAATAAATGTGCGCGAGTAGAAATTTAATCGGGAACGTCCCAAGGGTTTTGACCCTTTTAAGAAAAGAATTGAATTTTTGTCCCTTTTTGTAATTAATGAAATTAAAACTAATAACTAACTAATTAATTAATTAAGAAAATGATATTTTTGTGTTTTTTATATTTTTAATGAAAATAAAATAAAAAAAGAAATTAAAAATTGGAAGTGAAAGACCTAATTCTAAATTAATTTTACTTATTAAAAAAATGTTAAAATTGTTCTAATTACACAACTAATTAATTAATATTAGAGTTTATTTACAAAATAAGTTAATAAATAATAAAATGTTTTTTTGATTTTTATGAAAAATATTAATTATGTTAATGGTTAATAAAAAAGAATAAGAAATAAAATAAGGCAAATAAAAAATAAAATGACAAAATAAAAATGCAAACCCAAGGGGGTTTTGGGCCAGAATTGGGTGTGTGTTCAGATATTCCAGCCCATTAAGCTTCCAGGCCTGTTGACTTTCTTGCTTGCCTATGCACAAGGTTGACTAGGGTACATGGTGGGGATCAGCTCCTGGCCTTTGGATGCATGCTTGAGGACACATGGCGTGTTTGGGTGTGAGGTGTATGATGCACCTTTCTTGTGAACCTGCACATAAGTATGTAAAGAAAAAATACATGGAAATTATGGGGGACCTGGGATTCGAACCTAGGTCCCAGCGCTCAATGCTCATTCACCCTGCCACCACGCCAATTGACTCAATTGTAATAATAATAAGAAAACAATATTATATGGGATAAAGGCAACGTCCTGGAAAAATAAAAATGCGCGCGTTTTATATTTGAACGGGCCAGTGGCGTTCTTCCACGTCTTCGTCTCTTTCCTTTTTCCTGTAAAAAACAAAGCAATTAGCGGGGGTTTTAAACCCCCATAAAGTGAAACTGTAGAAAATAGCGATTAGCTCTACACGTAACATAAAAAAGGCGCGAGGGTTGCAATGAGTTCGTCTTGTCAAGCCGGTTTTAACCATGGATCTTATCAGTTCTGATTTTAAAGTATGTGAAAAGCCCTAATTCCAGACCTCAAGAACCCTAAAACTTGTTAATGGCAATTCACGATTAGGTGCATTATAATCCAATTGATTAATATCATTAGCTTCCTGTGGACTCGGACAATGCAAAACAACCAACAAATTAAGTTAAATGCGCATGGAATATGGATTGTGATTACAAGAAAATTGTGCAAACCGTGAGTTCGTGTAGGGCGATTCCTTAGGCCTGAGCGCTTGGTTTTGATTCCAAAAGACTCCTGAGAGTTCCTGCAAAGTGTTAGAAACGAGATAAAGCTTTGAATTGCCTTGGAAGGTGGATTTCAGTTTTCAAATTTTCTTGAGTTTTTTGGAATTGGTTATGGCCGTTTCAATGAGCTCTAGGTCGTGCTTGAGGTATGGAACCCTTGCATATGTATGTATGAATGAGAATAAGTCACATTATGAGCCAATGATCCCTTGCAATTAAGTTTTTGGATTTTGCATAACCACCATTAGAGATCATTCCAAGTTTGTTCATATTTTGAATTTTTATGCTTAAAATGGCCCTAGCACGAAATTGGTAGGTTGTTCATGACACATAAAAGTCATTCAAATCAAAAGATGTTATTTAATTAATTTTTTTGATTTTATTTGAATTTTATTGATTTAAAATGAATTAAATCAAATAAAATTAAATAAAAATAGAAAAATTAATGTTTAATCTTGAAATTGATCATGGGACACGTTGGTGGCATGACAAGGCTGAATCAAGTGGAAGAAAGTGGGCCCTTTTGTCAAAAATTGAAGTTTCAAGGATAGTTGACTTTTGCCATTTCACAAAAATTTCCCAACTTCTCCAATGCATATCTTGCTCAATTTTGATCATATGAACATGTTCTTGGACATTTTGGAAAGGTCTTGAAGTCCTCTAACCAATGAATTTGGTCCCATGTCATTTGAATATACCAATCTCAAGTTATGGTCTTTGACTTAAAATTCCTTTTTGTTGACTTTTGAAAATGACCTATAATGTTGAAATTGATAACTTTTTGTGAGAGCATTTCTTGGACTTGGAATGTGAAGATGAGTTGTAGGAAATGTCCTCCCCTTCAAGATGAGCATTGGATGGGATTTTTCTTATGAACCATGAAAAAGTTATGCCTTGGTCAAGTTACAGTTGAATTTTCAGCTGTCCAAAAATGGAAACTTTTGCATCTTGATGATTTTTGAGCCATGCTTGTGGAATCATGATTAAGAATTGATCAAATGATGATTGTGGCTTCAAAATAAGATGTTGACCAAAATTTTTGACTTTTGACTGCCAAATGACCATTTTACCCCTACAGTTGATTGTGGAGCAACTAGGGCTTTTGACTGTGCAACTTGATGCTGTGAGCCTTGAAACTTGGCATGTAGATGCTTGACAATGTTTATAGGCATGTGAGACTTGATTGAGCCCTTGAAAACCTCAACTTCCTTGCAAGAACCAAAACCCTAATTTGACTGGCTTAGGAGGGTGTTTGAACTGTGTAACCCTTGAGGAATCTTGAGCAAATTGAGATGATGCTTGTCAAAACTTTGAAGAATATGGGAGGGAAAATTTTGGGGTACAACAGTTGCCCCTGTTTAATCTTCTTAGACCTGAGGATGTAGATTGGCTTGCGTGCCTTTCGTGATCCGAAGGTGGAAGATGATTGAACACTAAAGTGCCCAGAAGTTTGCACTCACATAGTAGAGTATCAGCAGTGTGACAGCGGAAATGAGCTTACAGATGCCATTTGGAGAGATGGTGGATAGGAGGATGGGCTTATAGATGCCATCTGGAAGTGTGACAGAACCTTGTCGGGAATGGGCTTATAGATGCTGAAATTCTGGCTGCAGATACTCAATGTCACAGTCAATGTTATGACACCGTATCTGACTTTCTATAAGACAGTAAATACAAAAACAATAAAGAACACATTCAATTGTTTACCCAGTTCAGTGTGAAACAACACCTACTCTGGGGGCTACCAAGCCAGGGAGGAAATCCACTATAAGAGATATTAATTCAGGAATAAACCAACCAGTTTATCTCCTTCACTTAAGACCTACCCAATGCAACTTCAATCTAAGTTCTACTTAAACCTGAGTTCCTACTCACTCCCCCTCAATCACAGCAGTGATACTTAAAACAATTGACTAATGAATTAATGAAGACACTCTTCAAAACATACACTTGATTATGCCTCACAGCTTTTTAATCAAGTAACACAAACACTCTTGCTTCACAGCTTTGAGTGATACATAAACCTAACTTGACTTTGCTTCAAAGCTTTAGTCAAGAGACACAAAACACTCTTGCTTCAAAGCTTTGAGTGGTACAAAAACCCTTACAAACAAAACCTATTCCAAGTCACTTATCAAAATGATAATTGCTTGGATTACAGCAGTTAAAACTATACAGTTTCTGATTGATCTTCAGTCCAAGAGATGTTTTCCAAACAGCAGACATGTCGAATATATAGCAGCTGTTTCTTCAGTTAGGGTTTCCACAAAACGCTAGAGTTAATTAGGTTTAACCATAAGACTTGGTCACAAGACTTTATCAACCACTTTAGGGTTGAGCTAGGTTAACCCAAAGACAATAGGAGATTCTGTTCTGGAAGGAAAGATCCAACTTCCTGAAAAATCTCAGAATTAACCAAACTGCACTGCTGTTAGATCAGTACTGGATTCTTAACATTTGTTATGACATCAGAATTCCTGTTTACTGAGAAGACAATAAATGTGATCTTTTTGCAAAATGCTCAGATACACACTCATAAACAGCAGTACCTGTATGCCACTATTTTTCTGCAAAGGTACCTAATAAACCAGTACCTAATAAATCAGAATGTTATGACATTAGTCATGACATTCAAACACCTGGTTTTACCAAAAAAGCATGCCAATAACTAAACACCTACAAACTCCCCCTTTGGAAGATTTTTGGCTAAAGCCCCTAAGCAATCAGAGAATAGATAGCAGCAGAATAAATGTGACTGCAGAAAAATATAGTGTCTATCAAGTAATTAACCCACAGAATATCTCCCCCTCTTTATCCACAAATGGGCCAAAGATACATGTACTTAAATGTTTATACAGTCATCTAGAAAAAGTAATGAAGACAACAACTAAAATCTGAACACACTTGCAAACTCCACCAGGAACCAGCATCAACTCCACCAACCTTTAAGCACTGTCCCCTTAAGAGGAGCTACTTTCTTCAGTATTGAGTTGATCTTCAGCAGCACCCTCTTCCCTTCTGTTTCCTTCAGCCTCCTCCTGTTCTAATCTGGAAATTAGGTTTTCTAGAGTCTTTTTCCTAGTCTCCAGCTCTTTGCAGGTCTCTTTCAATATAGCTATAACATCAGATGTTTTGGACTGAGTTTTTACAGATGATGTCTCAGCTGATGTTATGACAATATCAGGAACATGAGATCCCTGAAAAAGCTTGTAGTGTAACCCAAGAGCAGGAGCTCTTTTGCAAGCAGTATCTCTTGCCACCAGAATATTAGGGTACTGTGCAAGGATAATTCCACAAAGGAGGGAGGGAAAGGCAATAGAGCCTTTGACAGCAAAGCTACCAGCATGTTTTAAAGTTTGTTCAAAAATATACCTACCATAGTCAAATTCAGTCTTGGTTCCCACAACATAAAAGAATCTCCCCAATCCTGTGGAGATAGTTGATTTGTGGTTGGTAGGGACCCAGTTGGCTGCACCAATCTTGTGCAGGATGGCAAATTTCATGCTCAGTTTGCTGGCATTCAGCTTGCCTTTCAAGGGCCAGCACTTGACTTGTCTTGCTGTGATGGTTTGGCATACTTCATTGTCAGTGACTTCCAGTTCAGGGCAATCCTCATTTGATCTTCCAAGAAATTTGTTAATTTCTGATGGAGAGAAATTAACCCTTCTTCCTCTAACAAAAACACATTCAAAGTCAGCTGACCTTCCATCAGCACATTCATCAGACAAGTTCACTACAAATTCCTTGACCAGATTTTCAAAGCACTTGGTAAATTTTACCACAGTCTTCATTAGTCCAGCAGCTTTGATCAAGTCCATGATTTCCTTGCAATCCATGGCACCATTGTTTAGTTCTCTTTCTAAAGCTATTCTCTTTAAGCAAACATACTTCCATCTGTTGGCATTGTCAGGGTGGTGAAAAGAGATGTTGTCTGTTGGGACTTCAGGAACTCTAGCCATTTTGTTGAAAGGGAGTTTCCTTCTGATAGGAATGTCTTCAGCATTAATTTCAAACTCTGATTCCTCATCAGAATCAGAAGACTCAGGTTCTTTTCTCTTCTTTGTAATTGGTTGTCTAGCAGGTTTTGAGAGACTCCCAGTATGAACTTGGGCTTTCACCTTCCCTTTGGACATTCCAGTCTTCACAGTACCAGTCTTCCTTTCAGACCTGGTTTTCTTATCAGCAGGTTTCTCTTTGTTCAGACCTTTTGCAGCATCTTGATTGCCCTTCCTGTTCATCATTCTCCTAGCTATGCTAGGGTTGATATTTGCAATCAGGTCATTGTCCGAGTATTCCTCATCCACGTCAATAACAAGTGGTTCAACATTCTTCTCTGAAGGGTTCTGAATGTCATCCAGGTTTTCAGATGGTTTTTGAATGTTGTCATCTGGTGTCTCAACATTCTCAGAGACATCTGGATTTGCTTCAACATTTGGGCTTGCTGATTCTTGATTTAATGGAACAGAAATCCCCGGTACAGAGTGGTTCTCACTCAGGATTCTTGTAACAAGCCTAGCTATTGCTTGGTGTACATGAGCTGATCCTTCCCTATTAGGTACAGAAGATGAAGGTTGAGAGGGATTACCGGAAGACGTCGCCTGAGACCTTTCTGCATGCCTTGTTCTCAGCTTTTTGACCTTGGAAGGGTTAGTTGCTATTTCTCTGCGAGGAGTAATCTCCAGGATTTCAGAATCCATGCATGAGGTGATTGCTCGAGAATCTTGATCAGATGATGAAGATGAAACGGTTTTCTTGGATGAGGATGAAGTTTGAGACATTTTGATTGACTTGGAAAACCAGTAGCAACTAGGGAGAAAACTTTGAATGAGAGAAAAAGAGATGTTGCAAAGTCGAGAGTGGAAGGAGGCAAATGTGTGTCTATTCAACTTCTTAGTAATTTTGAAAGAATTTGGGAAATATATGATTAACCCACTTAAAATAGACTTAACAAAAATAACTCCTTCAACCCTTGTTTTGAGCAAAATTAATTGCTATAATTTCTCATGTTGGAAAATACCCATCTTGCCCCTCAAGTTTTCAAGTTGATTTGCATCAAGAGCCTTGGTAAAAATGTCAGCCAGCTGTAGCTTAATGACACCATGTTCCAGTTTAATTGTCTTCTCCTCTACAAGGTCTCTGATAAAGTAATTTTTAAGGTCAATGTGCTTGGTCCTGCTATGCTGAATAGGGTTCTTGGAAATATTGATTGTATTCAGATTGTCACAATACAATGTCACAACATCTTGTGAGACATTATACTCAGCGAGCATCTGTTTTGTCCAGATAATTTGAGAACAGCTACTACCAGCTGCAACTATTTCCGCACAAAGTTGAAAAGGAATTCTTTTGACATGAATCATAGCTCTGGAAGATTCCTGTATGATCCTATTTTTCCTTTTGTCAACTCCATTTTGTTGAGGAGTTATAGGAGAAGAGAATTCATGACTAATTCCTTCTGAGAAACAGAACTTATTAAACTTGCTGTTTCCAAATTCCTTGTCATGATCACTTCTGATTCTGACAATACACCCTTCTTTTTGAGTTCTTTTGCACAGTTCTTTAACAACTTCAAAGTTATTCACCACATCATAGACATATCTCTTTTCACCAAGCCTTTCCACTTGATGTTCACCACAAACCCTCCCTTTATCAATTTGCAGTCTTGGAATCCTTCTGACTGCTTCCATAGAGATAGTCCTTTTCATTCTTCTTAGATGAAGATGGCCAAGTTTTTGGTGCCACAGTTTCACCTCTTTTTCTTCTTTGGCAATAAAACACATAGTGGAGTTATTAGTGTTCTCAGGCTGCCACAAGTAACAGTTGTCTTTAGATCTGATTCCTTTCATTACAACTTCTTGTTTTTCATTAATTACAAGACATTCAGATTTTGAGAAGTTGACCTTGAATCCTAGATCACATAATTGACTGATACTAATGAGATTAGAAGTCAGGCCTTTTACCAATAGTACTTCATTCAGAGTTGGAACTCCAGGGCAGTCCAAATTACCAACTCCTTTGATTTCACCTTTAGCACCATCTCCAAAGGTCACATAACTAGTGGTGTGAGGTTTAACATGATTGAGAATGTTCTTGATTCCAGTCATGTGCTTAGAACACCCACTGTCAAAGTACCAGTCTTCCTTTGCAGAGACTCTCAGGGAAGTATGGGCTATCAGGGAAGTATCCTTTTTCTTCCATTGAGGAGTATGTGGTACCATGTTAGCCTTAGGTTTGACACCTGGGTTCTGATTAGGGTATCCATACAATCTGAAGCAGAAAGGCTTTATGTGACCAAACCTCCCACAATGGTGACATCTCCATCTTTGGTACTTTTTCTTCATATTTTTCTGTTCCCGATGTTGAGTGTTATGTTGTGACATCTGCTTTGACCTTTGTTTATCAGACCTGATCTTCTTGTCTGCACCAGGTTTCTTTGCTTCCACAAATCCTAGTCCAGACTTGTTTCCCATATTTTGTCCAACCTGAAGGATTTCTTCCAATTTGTCAATTCCATTTGTCAGCATCTTGACAGATTTGGTCATCTGGTTCAGTTTTGAGTTCAGCATTTGAACTTCCCCTTCTAGATGACTTATAGTTTCAAGGTCTGCCCTTTTTTCAGCCTCCAGCTTTATGATGAGTTTTGTTTGTTTCTCATTCTGCACACAGACTTCAGCACTTCTGATACACAATTTCTTGTAAGTATCAGCCAGTTCTTCAAATGTCACTTCCTCATCACTAGTGTCACTTTCAGAGGAACAAACACCAGTTAGTGCAGTAACTAGTTTGGCAGATTCTTCTTCAGAATTACTTTCTGAATCACAGTCAGACCAGGTAACAGTCATTCCTTTCTTTTGTTTCTTAAGAAAGGTAGGACATTCAGCTCGAATATGCCCATATCCTTCACAACCATGGCATTGAATTCCTCTGCCTTGATTTCCCTTCTCTTCTGACTTTGGTCTTCTGCTGGAACTGTCAACGTCAGATGGGATGTTACGAACATTAGACCTTGACTTTGGATCTATTCTTTTGATGAGTTTGTTGAATTGTCTTCCAAGCATGGCTATAGCTTCTGAAATATTTTCTTCTTCATCCTCCTTGTTTTCATCTTCAGTGTTGGATACAAGTGCTATGCTCTTGTTCTTTTTGTCAACATTTTCAGTGATCCCCATCTCAAAAGTCTGAAGAGACCCAATCAGTTCATCCACTTTCAACTTGCTGATATCCTGGGCTTCCTCTATAGCAGTTACCTTCATTGCAAATCTTTTAGGCAAGGATCTGAGAATCTTTCTCACCAGTTTTTCTTCTGACATCTTTTCTCCCAATGCTCCTGAGGTGTTGGCAATCTCCAAGATGTTCATGTGAAACTCATGAATGGTTTCATCTTCCATCATTTTTAGATTCTCAAACTTGGTAGTCAGCATCTGAAGCCTTGACATTTTTACTTTGGAAGTGCCCTCATGGGTAGTTTTGAGAGTGTCCCAAACTTCCTTGGCCAGTTCATATTGATGTACTAGTCTGAATATGTTTCTATCAATTCCATTGAACAAGGCATTTAAAGCTTTGGAATTTCCCAGGGCTAACTCATCTTCTTCTTTACTCCATTCTTCCTCAGGCTTCAGACTGATTGTCCCATCTTTCTCAGTTATGGTGGGATGGTTCCATCCTTTGTCAGCAGCTCTCCAGGCCTTTTTGTCCAGAGATTTTAAGAAGGCAATCATACGAGGTTTCTAGTAGTCATAATTTGTTCCATCCAGAATGGGTGGTCTATTTCCAAAAACTTCTTCTTTGTCCATAGTGCCAGAAAGTGATATCCATAGATCTCACCCAGTAATACAGGCAGGGTGCCTGCTCTGATGCCAATTGAAATTCTGGCTGCAGATACTCAATGTCACAGTCAATGTTATGACATTGTATCTGACTTTCTATAAGACAGTAAATACAAAAATAGTAAAGAACACAGTCAATTGTTTACCCAGTTCAGTGTGAAACAACACCTACTCTGGGGGCTACCAAGCCAGAGAGGAAATCCACTATAAGAGATATTAATTCAGGAATAAACCAACCAGTTTATCTCCTTCACTTAAGACCTACCCAATGCAACTTCAATCTAAGTTCTACTTAAACCTGAGTTCCTACTCACTCCCCCTCAATCACAGCAGTGATACTTAAAACAATTGACTAATGAATTAATGAAGACACTCTTCAAAACATACACTTGATTATGCTTCACAGCTTTTTAATCAAGTAACACAAACACTCTTGCTTCACAGCTTTGAGTGATACATAAACCTAACTTGACTTTGCTTCAAAGCTTTAGTCAAGAGACACAAAACACTCTTGCTTCAAAGCTTTGAGTGGTACAAAAACCCTTACAAACAAAACCTATTCCAAGTCACTTATCAAAATGATAATTGCTTGGATTACAGCAGTTAAAACTATACAGTTTCTGATTGATCTTCAGTCCAAGAGATGTTTTCCAAACAGCAGACATGTCGAATATATAGCAGCTGTTTCTTCAGTTAGGGTTTCCACAAAACGCTAGGGTTAATTAGGTTTAACCATAAGACTTGGTCACAAGACTTTATCAACCACTTTAGGGTTGAGCTAGGTTAACCCAAAGACAATAGGAGATTCTGTTCTGGAAGGAAAGATCCAACTTCATGAAAAATCTCAGAATTAACCAAACTGCACTGCTGTTAGATCAGTACTGGATGTCTTAACATTTGTTATGACATCAGAATTCCTGTTTACTGAGAAGAAAATAAATGTGATCTTTTTGCAAAATGCTCAGATACACACTCATAAACAGCAGTACCTGTATGCCACTATTTTTCTGCAAAGGTACCTAATAAACCAGTACCTAATAAATCAGAATGTTATGACATTAGTCATGACATTCACACACCTGGTTTTACCAAAAAAGCATGCCAATAACTAAACACCTACAGATGCCATTTGGAAATGTGATGGATAGTTGTGGAGATGGGCTTATAGATGCCATCGGGGTGTCGATCGCGTAAGAGATTCCTTAGCGAGAACTTGCGTACCTGAGAAAGAAAGATAATTTCCTGGCCTGTTTCAGGGGTTGATCTTCAAACTCTTCATGCAGATATGCCCTGGCTAGATACAGGTGTCGAATCCATAATCAATTGCTCATAGATGTGCCCTGGCTAGATACTGGAATCGAATCTGGAACTTCAAAAGGTTGCTTACAGACGTGCCCTGGCTGGATACAGGTATCGAATCTCTAAACTCTTCATGCAGACATGCCCTGGCTGGATACAGGTATCGAATCTACAATCAGTTACTCACAGATATGCCCTGGCTAGATACAGGAATCGAATCTGGAATTCTTCGTCTACAGATATGCCCTGGCTGGATACAGGAATCGAATCTCTAAACTCTTCATGCAGACATGCCCTGGCTGGATACAGGAATCGAATCTATAATCAATCACTCACAGATATGCCCTGGATGGATACAGGAATTGAATCTGGAATTCTTCGTCTACAGATATGCCCTGGCTGGATACAGGAATCGAATCTCTAAACTCTTCATGCAGACATGCCCTGGCTGGATGTAGGAATCGAATCTACAATCAGTTACTCACAGATATGCCCTGGCTAGATACAGGAATCGAATCCGGAATTCTTCGTCTACAGATATGCCCTGGCTGGATACAGGAATCGAATCTCTAAACTCTTCATGCAGACATGCCCTGGCCGGATACAGGTGTCAAATCTACAATCAATTACTCACAGATATGCCCTGGCTAGATACAGGAATCGAATCTGGAATTCTTCGTCTACAGATATGCCCTGGCTGGATACAGGAATCGAATCTCTAATCTCTTCATGCAGACATGCCCTGGCTGGATACAGGAATCGAATCTCTAAACTCTTCATGCAGACATGCCCTGGCTGGATACAGGAATCGAATCTACAATCAATCACTCACAGATATGCTCTGGCTGGATACAGGAATCAAATCTGGAATTCTTCGTCTACAGATATGCCCTGGCTGGATACAGGAATCAAATCTCTAAACTCTTCATGCAGACATGCCCTGGCTAGATACAGGTATCGAATCTATAATCAATTACTCACAGATATGCCCTGGCTAGATACAGGAATTGAATTTGGAATTGCGACAGTTGATAGTAATCATCTTTGGATTGACCTTTTTCCTGAAAAGGCAAAACATCAGTTGTATGCAATGTAATGATGTATGAAATGCATGATGTCATGATGTTCAAAATGAGATAGTGTCATATGCGCTTTATCATGTATGTAAGCAGGATGTATGAAATGTGAAATGTCTATGAATGTATTTTCGTCTAGGAAAACAAATCCTTGACGAGTGCCTGGAGCTTGTATCCTAGGTTGATGTTTGAAGAATAGAGTTCTTCCTTTCCGCTGGGGATGATGGTTGCAAGAATAAACCGACAGGAGAGGATGACTCCGTTGGGGAATAAACTTGTTGGAGAGATTACTCTGCGGGGAATACTCTGTGGGAAGAGATACTTCGCTGAGGTTTTGATGATAACTCCGCTGGGGATACCATTGATGAGTTATATTGGGGAACTTGATGAACTCCGCTGGGGGATAGGAAGAACTTCGCCGAGGACGATCTTTCCGTGGTAATTAGCTGAGGATAACCCAGTTATAAGCTCTGGCGGGGAATAACCTTTGAATAAAGTCGGGGAGAGGCCTTCGTACTCTGCAGGGGATAAGCTTCCAGAATCTACTGGGGATAAGCTTCCAGAATCTACTGGGGAGATTGATTCAACTTTCCTGGGGAAACTTTGGACTGTACTGGGGAAGTGACTCCACTGGGGTGTCTTGTATTCCGCCGGGGAACAATCTTATATTAAGACTGCCGGGGATGCTTGCTTAGGAACATCTGTATACTCCGCTGGGGAATATTGAGATTTTCTGGGGGTACCCAACTTCCATAAGGCTGACAGTAGACTAACTCTGCTTGGGGAGAGTATTACTGACTTGCTGGAGATATTGTGCCTTTTCAGGGCTGATTGGTAGACCAACTCTACCCGGGGAGAGCATTGCTGAATCTTGTCTTACTCTCGGGGAGTGAAGGTATCTGGGTCAAATTCTTCAGCCGAACCTACCTTAGTACCTTGGTGGACAGAGCAATTATATCGCTTAGACAATTCTTATTGCCCCTGTTTCTAATGTCACCTGTAATTAGTCCTTTGTTTCATATGCAAGTATTTATGAGTTAGCAATTAATGTCAAATGCATATATAAAAAATGAACATTGGACATTCTTTGCAAGACAAAACAGATAAAGGAAAACAATTGGCAATTTGTCTGGAAAAGTGAATTTGTATTGATTTTGAATTTGCCTGTAAATAGGCGTTTATGTACAAGAGGCTGACGTCCTAGTAAGAGAACGCCGCCGAACAACATAGAGTTTATACAATTTTGAAAAGGAAAACAAAACAGCTATGTGAAAAGAATAATCCCACTGGGTTCCAACTCTGCTATCGCCTTTATGTCTTCAAGCGTCTCATCACTTTGCTGCTTAGTTGGAGATGAAGCTGATTGATCGATGCCGTCTGAACCTGATAGTTGATACCTGAATTCTGGATGCAAGGTGATCCGATGAGACATAGTATTACGCTTATCCATAACTTTTGCCTGGACCGCCCTTTCGGGTTTTCAGTCCACCGGGATACCCATTTTTGCCCAAGCCGCCTTTTCAGGTTTTCGACTTGCCGGGTGTACAGATTTTTTCATTTCATCCCTTATTTTTGCCCGAACCCTTTTGGTTCGCCGGGAAGCCCTTATTTTTGCCTAGGTGTGTCAACCTAGAGGGTCTTTTATTCATGCGTAGTATCTTTTTACTATGTCTGCATTGGCGGGGTGAGGAAGGTCGTCACCATCCATGGTGGTTAGAATCATGGCTCCTCCTGAGAAGACATGTTTAACCACAAATGGCCCTTCGTACGTAGGGTTCCATTTTCCCCTGGGATCACTTTGAGGAAGAATGATGCGCTTGATTACCAGATCCCCGACTTGATACTCTTGTCGTCTGACTTTCTTGTTAAATGCCCTGATCATCCGTTTTTGGTACGTTTGACCATGACAAATAGCAGTGAGTCTCTTTTCATCAATCAGGTTTAATTGATCAAGTCGAGTATGGATCCAGTCATCTTCGTTCAGACCTGCATCCTTCATTATCCGGAGAGAGGGTATCTGGACTTCAATAGGCAAGACTGCCTCCATGCCATGGACCAAGGAAAAGGGAGTTGCCCCTGTTGACGTCCGTGCTGAGGTACGGTACCCATGAAGAGCGAACGGTAACATCTCGTGCCAATATTTGTAGGTCACTATCATCTTCTGCACAATCTTCTTGATATTCTTATTAGATGCTTCTACAGCCCCATTCATCTTCGGCCGGTAAGGAGAAGAGTTGTGGTGTTGTATCTTGAATTGCTCGCAGAGCTCAGTGATCATCTTGTTGTTAAGATTGGTACCATTGTCCGTAATGATCCTTTACGGGATGTCGTATCGACAAATCAGGTTATGCCGAATGAACCGTGCCACGACGTTCGTGGTTACCGTAGCGTAGGAAGCTGCTTCAACCCACTTTGTGAAGTAATCAATCACTACCAGGATGAAGCGATGCCCATTGGATGCCGTAGGTCTGATCTCACCGATCATGTCTATGCCCCACATTGCAAAAGGCCAAGGTGCTGTCAAGACGTTCAGATGGACTGGAGGAACGTGCACCTTATCAGCATAGATCTGGCACTTGTGACATGTCCGGGAATGTTAGTAACAGTCGGCTTCCATTGTGGACCAGAAATATCCTGCCCGAAGGATTTTCTTTTCCATGGTATATCCATTGGAATGTGTTCCGAAGGTACCTTCATGTAGCTCTACCATGATCTTTTCTGCTTCAGTCTTATCCACACAACGCAATAAAGTTGAATCATGGTTTCGCTTGTAAAGAATGCCATTGCTGAGGAAGAACTTTGCAGCGAATCTTCTCAGGAACTTCTTGTCGTTGACAGATGCACCCTCGGGGTATTCTTGAGTTTCCAAGTACCTCTTCACTTCATGATACCAAGGTTTTTCAGTCACCTCTTCAGCCTCAAGATCACAGCAATATGCAGGTTCGTCCAACTTCCAGATAATGATCCGGGGAGACTCGTTATCCCATTTGACTTTGAACATAGAAGACATCGTAGCTAACGCGTCCTCCAACTGATTCTCTTCCCTTGGGAAGTGTTCAAAAGTTATCTCCTCGAAGTGGGGAATCAACGTCAACACATACTCTTTGTAAGGAATAAGATTTGGGTGTTTCGTATCCCACTCGCCTTTGATCTGATTGATCACGAGAGCGGAATCTCCGAAGACACTCAGAAACTTGATCCTTAAGTCAATTGCAGCTTGAAGACCCATGATGCATGCCTCATACTCCGCCATGTTGTTGGTGCAGTTGAAACATAGTCGGGCAGTAAGTGGAGTATGAGTGCCTTTAGGGGATATGATCACAGCGCCAATACCGTTACCCAAAGCGTTTGAGGCTCCGTCAAAGTGCATAGACCATCGGGATCCTTCCTCAGGTCCTTCATCCGGTCCGGGTACTTCACAATCAGTCACTACCATGATATTCTCATCGGGGAATTCAAAGTTCATAGATTGGTAGTCATCCACTGCCTGGTGTGCCAAATGGTCAGCCAATACACTTCCCTTGATTGCTTTTTGAGTCGTGTATTGGATGTCGTATTCCGTCAAGATCATCTGCCATCTTGCTATTCTTCCGGACAAGGCGGGCTTTTTGAATATGTACTTGATTGGATCCATTTTAGAAATCAACAGATTAGTGTGAGTCAACATATACTGTCTCAGCCGGTGAGCAGCCCATACCAAAGCGCAACAAGTTTTCTCGAGCAGTGAGTATCGGGTCTCACAGTCGGTAAACTTTTTGCTAAGGTAATAAATAGCATGCTCTTTTCGGCCAGACTCGTCATGCTGCCCCAACACACACCCCATTGAGTTGTCCAATACTGTCAAGTATAAGATTAGAGGTCTCCCTTCAACCGGCGGCATACGAATGGGTGGTTCTTGGAGATACTCTTTGATTCTTTCGAAAGCGGCCTGACATTCATCATTCCAACGTACTACTTGATCTTTCTTCAGTAGCTTGAAGATTGGTTCACAGGTAGCAGTTAGATGTGAGATGAATCGGGCAATGTAGTTCAGCCGTCCCAGAAAGCCTCTGACTTCTTTTTCTATCTTGGGAGCTGGCATCTCTTGTATGGATTTCACTTTGGCAGGGTCCACTTGAATACCTTTGTCGCTCACGACGAAACCTAGTAGCTTTCCAGATCTCACCCCAAAGGTGCACTTGTTTGGGTTCAACCTCATCTTGTACAACTTCAGACGGTCAAACAGCTTCTGTAGATGGTCAAGGTGTTCCTCCTCAGTTTGGGACCTTGCAATCATATCATCGACATATACTTCAATCTCATGATGGATCATGTCATGAAACAAAGCAACCATGGCACGTTGGTAGGTTGCCCCAGCATTTTTCAACCCAAAAGGCATGACCTTGTAGCAAAAGGTGCCCCACTGAGTAACAAAAGTGGTCTTCTCCATGTCTTCAGGAGCCATCTTGATTTGATTATAACCTGAGAACCCGTCCATGAAGGAGAATACCTTATGCTGAGCAGTGTTGTCAACCATAACGTCGATATGAGGCATAGGGAAATCATCCTTAGGGCTCGCCCTGTTCAAATCCCTGTAATCAACACATATTCGGACCTTACCATCTTTCTTCGGCACTGGAACCACATTGGCAACCCACTGAGGGTAAGAAGTCATTGCTAGAAAACTGGCGTCAAATTGTTTCATAACCTCAACCTTGATTTTCTCGGACATCTCTGGACGCATACGGCGGACCTTCTGTTTTACCGGAGGGCATTCTTCCTTGGTAGGCAGGTGATGAACCACAATGTCGGTATCCAACCCAGGCATATCTTCGTAGGACCAGGCAAAGATTTCCACGTAGTCATGCAGCATCTGAATCAACCATTGTTTCACACTGAGCTCCAGATTGGCACCAATCTTGACTTCCTTTCTGTCTGTCTCAGTACCCAGATTTACCGTTTCCACTGGCTCTTCATGTGGCTAAATGGCCCTCTCTTCCTGGAGTAGCAGTCTTGCAAGCTCACCAGGAACTTCGCAATCATCTTCACCTTCGTCTTCAGCTAAGTTGATCGGATTTTCGAAGTCATAACTGGCAGTAGCAGAGTCGTTACCAGTGAGATCCAGAGTGGATTGGAACCTGTATAGCTGAGTGTGTGTAAATATAGTTGTTTTGCAATATAAATAAGAAAGACAAGGAGCGCAAGATTTGAAATGTAAAAACGTCCAATGCTTTTATTCATGATATATGAAAGTGACAAATAACAAGCCCTCACAAATGAAGCCACGGTGCCCCGGGTAAGACACCGGGCCTTAAAGTTTCAAATTATTGTTCGTTACAAATTTAAAACAAAGGAGTTCATTATTGAGTGACAAAAGTAATAGGTGTAAAGTCTTTTGCAGTCCAGTTGCTTGGTCCACCGTTGGTTGTCGGGTAGATCCAGCTGTCGAACTCGGATTCCTCCACTTCGTCTTCAATAGCATTCACTCCTGGGTTGGTGATGAGAACAGGAGGTCTTCCAATTCTTGCTTTGCGAACAGCCCTCTGAGCTTCCGCAGTGAAACCCAAGCCAAACTTGTCAGTCTTCGGAGTGAAATCAGGAAGTCGGCCCCAGTTTGCACACTCACCCTTCTCAACCACAGCCCGGGCATCCTTCAAGGAAGCCATCTTCAAAGGAGAGTCTTCTTCAGTCACTGTCTCTGCTGCTGCCAATGTTTGAGGCACCTCTTCAAAGTGTTGAAAGGGGGTCTCAATGAACTCCCCATCCATTTCTACATACCGGAACGAGTTGAGGTGGCTGACCATATATTCTTCCTCCCCATGCACTGTTACGATCTTCCCTCTGACCGGGTATTTAAGCTTCTGATGTAATGTGGAGGTCACAACTCCTGCCTTGTGGATCCAAGGACGACCCAACAAACAAGAGTAGGACGGTCAGATATCCATCACATAGAATTTTGAATCAAAGACTTGTGAACCAACCCTGATTGGGATGTCAACCTCGCCATGTACCATCCTTTTGGACCCGTCAAAGGCCCGGACAACAATGTTACTTGGTTTGAGCTCTAAACCCTCACAGTCCAGCCTGTCTAGAGCTTTCTTGGATAGTACGTTCAACGAAGAACCGGTGTCTACCAACACATGGGCAAGAGTAGTGCCCCTGCATTCAATGGAGACATGTAGGGCGTCGTTATGGTTCTTTCCCTTGGCAGTCAGATCAGCGTCAGAGAAGCCCAACCCATTATCAGCAATCAAGTTGGCCACACAATCAGTAAATTGATCAGCAGACGTTTCTTGTGGCACGTGGGCCGTCTTCAGGAAGGCAATCAGGGCCTTGGCATGGGCCTCTGAACACAACAAAAGTGATAGCATAGAAATCTTTGATGGGGTGTGCCCCAGCTGTTCAACTACGTTGAAATCACTCTTCTTGATAATTTTAAGAATCTCTTCCATCTCTTGCTTGGAAGCTTCAACATTGGTCTTCGGTTCCTCCGTCCAGGCAGGCACGTCAGTAGCAATCCCTTTGCCCCGAGCGTCATATGACTCGGCAGCAGGGGTAGAAACAGGAACCTGATCAGGCAGGGAAGCAGGCACACTGGCAGGTGTGATGACAAGAGGTCTCTGAATTGCTGGAGGTGCAATGTCTGGTGAGAACAGTCTTCCACTACGAGTGACTTTAGCAGGCCCGGTGATGTTTGTGACACCGGTACTAGTATCGAACTCTTGTTTCACTCCCAGAACATAAATATCTGCCCCATAGTGCCACGGGACAGCTTTGTCAGACTTATAGGGGATTGGCCCCGGAACAGTAATGATGATAGGAGCAATCTTGTGAACAGGCATAATTTTGACAGGCTTCTTTGATGGAGCCTTAGGAGGGTTGTTGAAAATGGTGACAATAGAGACTTCTTCTGTACGGACAACAGGAACGGCAATCTTCTTGAACAAGATCTCTTTGCTATCCATTAGGTTTTGGACGCCTGACTTCAACAAAGGACAACTAGCAGGTGAAACAGCACATAAATGGCAACCTTTACTACATCCCGGAAATAAACCGGCCAGCAACAGGTTCCTCTTGACGGTCAACAGCGGAGTAGCAATATCATCCATAGAAGCTACATACAGATCCTCTTCCACAGCATTCACTCCATGCTGGGGCATGGGAGCAGTCATAACATTGGGCCTTTCGGGCGCCTCGAACTGTATTTCCTTAGCGTCAATAAGGTCCTGAACCTTATTCCTCAGAGCCCAACAATCATCAGTAGAATGCCCCGGGCTATCAGAGTGATAAGCGCAGCGGGCGTTGGGGTTGTACTTCGGAGAGGTGGTGTTCACAACCTTTGGAGCTTCCTTGACAGTTACCAGATTGGTTGACAGCAGTTGCGGCAGAATCTGAGACAGGGTCATGCTGAGCCGAGTATACTGTCTTTTGGGCCTATCAACTCTTGGCTGGTTGTATTGCTGAGGAGCAGCAGCAGGCTTTTAAATTACCACCGCGTTGATAGCTTGGCGGCGTTCCGGTTTGTTCTGTCTCCTGGGACCATACACAGCACTAGCTTCCTTCTTGAAGGGCTTCTTTTCAGAGCTCGAGGAGGCACCTTTCTGTATCTTTCCCGATTTGATACCAGCTTCAATCCTCTCACCAGTCAGGATCAGGTCTGTAAACCCTGCAGAGGAATTACCAATCAGGTGGTTGAAGAATGGACCAGACAGGGTCCCCAAGAACATGTCCACGAGTTCACGGTCAGTCAACAGTGGCTGCACCCTGCCAGCCAGGTCTCTCCATTTCTGCACGTACTCCTTAAAACCTTCACCCGTTCCTAGTGACATACCCTAGAGTTGGGTACGCGTAGGAGCGAGGTCGGAATTATACTGATACTGCTTATAAAAAGCAGTAGCCAAGTCCTCCCAGTTTTGAATGTTGGTTCCATCCAGCTCATAGAACCATTCGAGTTGAGTCCCTGAAAGACTCTCCTGGAAGAAATGGATCCATAGGTTCTTGTCTGCAGTGTAAGGTTGGATCTTCCTTACATAAGAACGGAGGTGCAGCTTAGGGCAGGAAGCCCCGTCATACTTCACAAAGGCAGGTGCCTCGAACTTGTGTGGGATCACCACCCCAGAAGATAACCCTAAGTCTCCAAAATCCAACCCAGGTACACGTTGAATCTCCATAGCATTTAACCGGTCCTCCAGCTGTTTATACCGGTCCTCGGCAGGAGGGTACTGTTCATCATTGAAATCTGTCTCGCTGTCAGAGACCACAGGGCTAGGAACCTCTCTCCCTTGGTGACTGCCTTCCCCAACATATGGAGTAGTCAGCTCAGCTTCATTCTACAGTGTATTCCCGAGTCTGCGTCCAGTGTTGAACAACACAGTCCTCTTCTTCTTCTTCTTCAGGAGCAAAGCCTTCAACTCCTGCTGACCCTGGGCTAAACTCATGACCAACTCCTGGAACTGGGCGTTCTGGGCCTGGAGGGCCTTGATAGCTTGTTCGGTAGTAGGTTCAGGATTCATGATGACTGAGTGCTGAAATAAATAGCGAAGAAGATTAAGCAACCTGTAGAAAAAAGGTACCTGTTATGCACATGATGCATGATATGCTATTTATGCAATGCATTCAAGGGTTCGAAAGTTCAAATTCGTTGTAGACAAAAGGGAACACACATTGTATTAAGAAATAATCTGTTCAATACATCAGGGCCTCATGGGCAAAACATTACAAAATAATTAATCCCAAAAGACACTGCGCATCCTCTTTGGAGCAATGTAAGTGTTGAGGGTCTTTTCCTCATGAAGTAGACGGGTGAGCTCCAAGACCTTCTTCTCACTGGCATGTAGACTGGTTTCAAGAGAATTTCGTTCTTCCTTGAGTTGGATCCAGCTCTTCTGCATTTCTTCCCAAGATGTTGGCATGTCAGGATGTTGAATGGTATAGGGCACCTCTCCTTCCATAACTGGTTCTTTGATCACGGGGAGAACATGAGGATATGGCATCACCAGCTTCTGGGAGCGGGCCCGTACCCACTTGAGATAAGGTTCCAGGGGAATGGAGTTCTTGTGCCCCAATGTCTTACTATCTACCCTGTTGGGCATCCTCCAAGCTCTAATAAATCTCTGGCGAAGTCCTTGTGCATCATTGTCGAAGTCAAAAACTATGTCAGGAATCAACATGTCATGAGGGCCATCCCTCCGAGCATATCCAAATTGTCTCAAAGCCAGACATGGGTTGTAAGTAATACCTCCTCTGACTCCAAGTAAAGGAACATTAGGGAACTCTCCGCAACGATCAATGATAGTGACATTCTCTCTGGACCGAGAACACCAATGTATATTAGCATGTGTAAGAGTCATCAATCGTTGTGACCATCTCAAACCTCGCTCGTTCTTCAAAGCTGATTGTGGAAGGTGTGAAATAAACCACCTTGCCAGGAGAGGAGTGCAACACATGAGAACACCTATTTTTCTCATGGTTCGAGTGTAACATGAGTGAAGGATGTCCCCAAGCAACGTAGGTATAGGATTCCTGGATATGAAGATCTTGATAGCATTGATATCTATAAGCTAATCCGGATTCAGGAACAACACCAACCCATAGACAAGGAGTGCCACAACTTCTTCAAAAGCTTGTAGGTCAAGGGAATTCCAACATTCTTGGGCCTTCTCAAACAGGAACTTTGCCAAGAATCCTTTGATACCACTTCTGACTTCCCAGTGTCCCTTGATGTCAAATGGTTGTAGGCATAATGCTTTAGCAACCTCTTCAAGTTTTGGTTCCCTTTCCGTACCGTTGTAGGGTAGTTGACTAAGGATAGGAATCTTCAGAAGCTGGGAAAACTCTTCCAAAGTAGGCACTAATTGATAATCCGGGAAAGTAAAACAGTGGTGCAAAGGGTCGAAGAACTGGAACAACACTTTCACCATATCCTCTTCAATGTTGGTATTGACCAAGCTGATGAGTCTACCATGCCTTTCACTGAAGGAAGAGTTCTCGGGAATCCTGGATGTAAGTTCCTTAAGCTGAAGAGGGACCCTTACAAGGTTGACCTGAATTGTCTTTCTGCGGATAGTTTCCATGTCCTACAAAACAAGAACAAAGATGAAGATTCGAACCCTTGAAATGGTTAGTGGATGCATATGATGTTGTATGATGCTATGATGTTATGATAAGGACACACCACAAGTATTCACAAAAAGCAAACATGATAAGGCACACAAGTCACACCAGACAACCCTTAGAGTTTAGGCCAGCGTGAAGTTTGGGGTACTACCCTCTTGAAGTTGGTGGGCTCAAAACCTGTCCTATCAAAAGTAACCAGGTTCCAAGGAGCTCAATATCATTGGGTTGTTTTCTGTGTTCATTGTTTTGATTTAGCCACTGAACTGGCGATCAAAATATTCCAAGAAAACAACCCTCAATGAGTGTAGTATCGAGTATCAACCAACTTCGGACTGCACCAAAGTCAGTCATCTCACTACCCCTAAAGAGGCCGGGATGGTTCAATTAAGGTTCCTAAGGTCAGTTGATGCTTCACGACACCACGCGGCGGCCCCGTACTCTCCTTGACTTGACTTAAGGGTTACCGGTACTCACCAAAGTGCCACATCAACGTAGCAAACTGCTTCAACCATGTCGGTATACCCCGCACAGTTCCCTCACAGTTTGTTGCTACTTTCTAAAAGGTATCCCCCTGATCCGGGTTAAGATCTATGAAACTCCCAAAACAGGCCCACAATATTAAATCAAGCAAAGCAAGCAATTGAAAACATGATGATGAACTATTCCTAAGGTACACCCCACTTATTAATATCCCCAGCAGAGTCGCCAGTTCTGTGATCGGTGGAAATAGAACTGACTGTTTTTTAGCTAGTTTCGTGAAATGTCGCGGTAATCAAGAGTCGCCACCGTCTTTTATGTTCTCCAACATGGAAAGGACAAAAGCACAACAAAATTCCTTATTCGAGAATGTTTCTCGGTTCGGGAGGTAGATTTATAGAAAGGGAAGGTGTTAGCACCCTTTCTATCCGTGGTTATCCACGGGCTCTTAGGTACTTGCTCTTATGTTTTCAAAAATTGTTTGCTTTTCAAGTGTGTGTGGGTTTTGCAAAAGTTTCGTTTAAAAAATTTCTAAGTAACTCTTGTATCTGTCCTCAAGAGTGTATGAAAAATTTGTTTGAAAACCTTTTGAAAGTGTGGGTGCGAAAAGTTGTTTTGTTTGTTTGAAAAGAGAAAGTACTTAAGAGAATCTACCTACTCTAAGGAATTAGGCTGTGTAAGAGTCCTTTAGATAGTGCTATCACACCATTGAGAGGTAGGTAGCACCGTCGTTGGAGGTATTCGGGTCAATTCGATTATCGGGACAGTGTGGTCACCGAAGCAATGGTAGGACACCTTATAAGTAACCCTAATGTCCTAGATCCTTTGTATCCGAGGCAACCGTTTCGAGGCAACTGGATCTTTTGGACAGAAGGGCGACCTCTAAGACACCCTATACTTGATGACCACGTCGAGGCAACCAGTGAGGCATACCCTAGAAGTGGCATGTGCTTTGTGTGTTGTTTTTCAGTTAAGGTTATCTTGTACATGTTATTTGTGAGCTACAAATTGATTTTATTTACATACATTCTTGCAGGCATATTAGCAGTTAGGGGTGCGGAAAGTAAATTGCGGAAATGTAAATCTAGCTATTACAAGGCGCGGGTCTATACATCACTAAAAAACAAAAACCCGTTTTGAAAATAAAGTGCGAGAAAAGTAAATAAAGCGGTAAAAACCTAATTAACTATTACATATCTGGAGACAGTTACATAAATAATCAAAATAAATAAATGCGCGCGAGTAGAAATTTAATCGGGAACGTCCCAAGGGTTTTGACCCTTTTAAGAAAAGAATTGAATTTTTGTCCCTTTTTGTAATTAATGAAATTAAAACTAATAACTAACTAATTAATTAATTAAGAAAATGATATTTTTGTGTTTTTTATATTTTTAATGAAAATAAAATTAAAAAAGAAATTAAAAATTGGAAGTGAAAGACCTAATTCTAAATTAATTTTACTTATTAAAAAAATGTTAAAATTGTTCTAATTACACAACTAATTAATTAATATTAGAGTTTATTTACAAAATAAGTTAATAAATAATAAAATGTTTTTTTGATTTTTTATGAAAAATATTAATTATGTTAATGGTTAATAAAAAAGAATAAAAAATAAAATAAGGCAAATAAAAAATAAAATGACAAAATAAAAATGCAAACCCAAGGGAGTTTTGGGCCAGAATTGGGTGTGTGTTCAGATATTCCAGCCCATTAAGCTTCCAGGCCTGTTGACTTCCTTGCTTGCCTATGCACAAGGTTGACCAGGGTACATGGTGGGGATCAGCTCCTGGCCTTTGGATGCATGCTTGAGGACACATGGCGTGTTTGGGTGTGAGGTGTATGATGCACCTTTCTTGTGAACCTGCACATAAGTATGTAAAGAAAAAATACATGGAAATTATGGGGGACCTGGGATTCGAACCCAGGTCCCAGCGCTCAATGCTCATTCACCCTGCCACCACGCCAATTGACTCAATTGTAATAATAATAAGAAAACAATATTATATGGGATAAAGGCAACGTCCTGGAAAAATAAAAATGCGCGCGTTTTATATTTGAACGTGCCAGTGGCGTTCTTCCACGTCTTCGTCTCTTTCCTTTTTCCTGTAAAAAACAAAGCAATTAGCGGGGGTTTTAAACCCCCACAAAGTGAAACTGTAGAAAATAGCGATTAGCTCTACACGTAACATAAAAAAGGCGCGAGGGTTGCAATGAGTTCGTCTTGTCAAGCCGGTTTTAACCATGGATCTTATCAGTTCTGATTTTACAGTATGTGAAAAGCCCTAATTCCAGACCTCAAGAACCCTAAAACTTGTTAATGGCAATTCACGATTAGGTGCATTATAATCCAATTGATTAATATCATTAGCTTCCTGTGGACTCGGACAATGCAAAACAACCAACAAATTAAGTTAAATGCGCATGGAATATGGATTGTGATTACAAGAAAATTGTGCAAACCGTGAGTTCGTGTAGGGCGATTCCTTAGGCCTGAGCGCTTGGTTTTGATTCCAAAAGACTCCTGAGAGTTCCTGAAAGTGTTAGAAACGAGATAAAGCTTTGAATTGCCTTGGAAGGTGGATTTCAGTTTTCAAATTTTCTTGAGTTTTTTGGAATTGGTTCTGGCCGTTTCAATAAGCTCTAGGTCGTGCTTGAGGTATGGAACCCTTGCATATGTATGTATGAATGAGAATAAGTCACATTATGAGCCAATGATCCCTTGCAATTAAGTTTTTGGATTTTGCATAACCACCATTAAAGATCATTCCAAGTTTGTTTAAAATTTGAATTTTTATGCTTAAAATGGCCCTAGCACGAAATTGGTAGGTTGTTCATGACACATAAAAGTCATTCAAATCAAAAGATGTTATTTAATTAATTTTTTTGATTTTATTTGAATTTTATGGATTTAAATTGAATTAAATCAAATAAAATTAAATAAAAATAGAAAAATTAATGTTTAATCTTGAAATTGATCATGGGACACGTGGGTGGCATGACAATGCTGAATCAAGTGGAAGAAAGTGGGCCCTTTTGTCAAAAATTGAAGTTTCAAGGATAGTTGACTTTTGCCATTTCACAAAAATTTCCCAACTTCTCCAATGCATATCTTGCTCAATTTTGATCATATGAACATGTTCTTGGACATTTTGGAAAGGTCTTGAAGTCCTCTAACCAATGCCTTTGGTCCCATGTCATTTGAATTTACCAATCTCAAGTTATGGTCTTTGACTTAAAATGCCTTTTTGTTGACTTTTGAAAATGACCTATAATGTTGAAATTGATAACTTTTTGTGAGAGCATTTCTTGGACTTGGAATGTGAAGATGAGTTGTAGGAAATATCCTCCCCTTCAATATGAGCATTGGATGGGATTTTTCTGATGAACCATAAAAAAGTTATGCCTTGGTCAAGTTACAGTTGACTTTTCAGTTGTCCAAAAATGGAAACTTTTGCATCTTGATGATTTTTGAGCCATGCTTGTGGAATCATGATCAAGACTTGATCAAATTATGATTGTGGCTTCAAAATAAGATGTTGACCAAAAATTTTGACTTTTGACTGCCAAATGACCATTTTACCCCTACAGTTGATTGTGGAGCAACTAAGGCTTTTGACTGTGCAACTTGATGCTGTGAGCCTTGAAACTTGGCATGTAGATGCTTGACAATGTTTATAGGCATGTGGGACTTGATTGAGACCTTGAAAACCTCAACTTCCTTGCAAGAACCAAAACCCTAATTTGACTGGCTTAGGAGGGTGTTTGAACTATGTAACCCTTGAGGAATCTTGAGCAAATTGAGATGATGCTTGTCAAAACTTTGAAGAATATGGGAGGGCAAATTTTGGGGAACAACAGGTACCAACTGATAATCTGGAAAGGTGAAGCAGTGATACTTGGGATCGAAGAACTGAAAAAGTATGCTCATCATCTATTCATCAAGGTTTGAAGTAACCAGGCTGAGAAGTTGGCCGTGTCTCTTAACGAAAGTAGAAGTTTCAGAAACTCTTGATACTAGCTCTTTGAGTTGGGAAGGTATCTGCACAAAACTGATTCAGATAGTATTTCTACGCACGAAAGCCATGATCTGCAAAACAGAACAAAGATAAATTTCCTTGGTCTTTGAAATGGTTAGTTTAATGAAGCATGAATGCCATGTTATGATGCATGATGTCATGATAAACCACAGGTATAGAAAACACAGGTATTGAAAACACAGTCAAATCACACAAAGCCCTTAGGTTTAAGGCTTGCATGAGGTCAAAGGTAATACCCTCTTGAAGTTAAGTTGGTTTCAAACCTGTCCTAAAAAAGTAAACGGGTTCTAGAGGATCTCAATATCACTGACCATCCTTTATCGGTCATGGTATCCGCTTACGCAATCTTTTCTTACGGCTGAAATATTCTGAAAGTATGATCTCAATGAGTGTAGCATCGAGTATCAACCAGTTCTTAGCTCTACACCGAGGCCGACTATCTCGCTACTTTCTAATGGCCAAGTTGTTCAACTAAGGTTCTAAGGTTAGTTAGTGCTTCATGACACCATGCAGCAACCCCGTATTCTCCTCGTTTCACCACAAGGGATACCGGTACCAACCAAAGTGCCACACCAACGTAGCTACTACTTCAACCGTATCGGTCTATTCCGTACAGTTCCCTCACAGTCTATTGCTACTTACCTAATGAGTGCCCCCAGATCCGGGTATAGGATCTATAGTAACCCAAAAAAAACCTCAAAAATAAAGCAAGCGAAGCAATCAAGATAAACAATTTAAATGACCTAGATCCTAAGGTATACCCCACTTATATGTCCCCAGCAGAGTCGCCAGTTCTGTGATACGGTGGCAGAACCGACTGTTTAATACTGATTTGCATTTTGTGTTTTTCGCTTGCAAAATGTCGCGGTAAGCAAGAGTCGCCACAAACGTTTATTTCATCCAATCATGGAAAGGAAAAAAGTACAAAAAAAATCCTTTTTCGAGATTTTGAGTACGGGGGGTAGATTATAGAAAGGGAAGGTGTTAGCACCCTTTCTATCCATGGTTTTCCATGGGCTCTTAGGTACTTGCTCATTTTTAAATTGCTTGTGTTTGTGTGCTTGTTTTTGAAAATGTTTTACTTCGTGATAACTCTTGTATCAGTCCTCAAGGATGTGACGAAGTTGTTTTGAAAATTTGTTTGAAAAGTGTAAGTGTGAAAAGTTTTGATTTGAGCAAGTACCTACTAGCATCTACCTACTCGAAAGAAAGACCGTTTCTATTCTTGTTTCCTTTAGACAACGCTATCCTACTATTGAGAAATAGGTAGCACCGTTGTTGGAATTTGTAAGGGTCAATTCGAAAGGGACGTACAGTCACTAAAGCAATATTAGGACACATTAGTAGTAACCCTAGAGTCTTAAGATCTTTTCCGAGGCAACATTTCTGAGGCAATATTTCCGAGGCAACATTCAAATGGGACATTTGATCTTTTAGACGGGAGGGCAACCACTAAGACACCCTATGCTTAATGATCGTTTACCGAAGGCAACCGAAGTGAGAGTATACCTTAAGGGTGAATATGTGCAAGTGAACCATTTTTAGTTTATTATCTTTGCACATTAGGGTTTTCTAACTGTTTTAATTTTTCACGCATTCTTGCCATACAATCCTATTAGCCATACATCTAACAGTTAATAATTGCGGAAAGTAAAAGCGAAAAATATAAAACCTAACTATTACAAGGCTTTAGGGAGGGGGATTAATTACATAGCCAAAAAATCAGGGATTTAAATAGTAAATAAAAACCCTAAGTTAACTATTACATCCTCAAAACAGTTACAAAAATAATAAAAGAATTAAATGCGTGCGGTAAATTAAATGCGAGGCGATTAGGGTTTTGACCTTTTGACCAATCCTACTTGCGATTGATTAAAGAAAAAAAAATGTTTTTTGTCATGTTTTGTTATTTGAGAAAATAAGGAATAATTGAATTAAAAAAGAACCTAATTACTAATTAATTTTAATTAAGAAAAATAATTAAATTAACCTATTTTTTTTGTGTTTTTGTTTAGAAAGAAAAATAATTAAATCAAGAATTTAAGCCTAGCTTTCTAATTGATTTTAATTGTAAAAGAAAAAAAAACAAATTAAATTTACCCAAAATTAAATTAAGCTAATTAATTAAATTAAATTTGATAGTAAAAAAAAACCTAATTCTAATTTTTTGTGAATTCTTGATTTTGTGATTTTATGAAAAAAAATTGATTTTAAAAAATAAAATAAATAAACAAATTGAAAAGAATAAGAAAAAATAAGAAAGATAAAAAAATTTAGGAATGGGCCTATGTTGAATAGCATGGTGGGGGTGTGGAATAGAAAATTCGGCCCAAAATGCTCCAAGCCTGGTTGACCACGCTTGATCCTGTGTAGTGTTAACTTTGAGGTGTATCATGGTCCTCCCATGGTAGGCGTTGGATCTTGGTAAGAGCGCATCAAATGGCTGGATGTTGAGGTTGTATGGAAGGCGTATGATGATGTATTGCACTGGATTCACCTAAAACAATCAAGAAAATAATAAAATGCACACGCATGGGATCGAACCCAGGATGTGTGCATCAAAGGCATTCCCTCCAACCATCTGCGCTAGAGTGTTAACTTGTAAGCCTAATAAACAGACAAATCCAAAAGCCAAGTCAAATACTCTGCCAGCTCCAAACGCGTGAACTTTCAAACGGGCCAGTCACATGTTGCCACGCCATCATCTTCTTCACTGATTTGGTCGTTTTAGAAAAAAGACTTTTACCTACAGACGTTCACTGTAGGTATAACCCTGCACATTTCAAAAATTGCATACGAGCAAGATAAATGAAAAGTAATGGTACCAATCAACTCGTCTCATCCTCACGAGCATCATGATACCTGATTTAAGGCCCAATTTTTCCTGTACAAAAAGACCCTAAAAATAACTCAGAAATCCTAGGAATGGCAACATCATATACAGGCATTAAAAATGCAACTAAATGGCATGGTTAGCTTGCAAACATGATGACAAACACGAATATAACAATCAAAAGTGCTAATCATGCAAGAATCGTGATAATCAAATTGAAAAAATATGCCAAACCGTGTGAAGTGTAGCGCATATTTCTGGGTGTTTCAGGCCTTGCAAATGATTGGGACAACTTCCTGGGATGTCCAGCAATGGATTGGGATAACTAGGATGGCTTGAGATGGCCTGTAGAGTGAAAAACAATTCACACTTTTTCCAACTTTTTTCAGTTTTGTTCTATGCTTCTCCCGACCTCTAACCCTTGTTTTTTGATCTGGAATTCTTCATTATATAACCTAGAGTGAATTAGGTTAACAAACTTGGACTAAATCTTTGCATTTATCCAAGATTTGATTTGATTTGCAAGCTATATGATATGTTTCTATTTTGAGCCAAATAATGCCTTTCTTGTACCAATTGCCCTTGATTCGATTTGATCATCTTAACTCAGCATATCTTGATTGCCAATCTGTCAAAAAAAACAAATCAAAACATATCTTTGTTAATTTTCATCATTTATTTGATTTAATTCACTTTTTAATTGATGAAAAATAAAAATAAATTGAAAAATGAAGCACATAATGGATGAGTTAACATTTGAGTCGTGGACTACATTATAATTGAGGTGCAAGCATAAAAAGTTGGGTCCATTTAGCAAAAAATGCAGATTTGAGCACATTTGACTTTTGGCAATTTGTCAAAAATGGTCAACTTGGCCAATGCATAACTCTCTCAATTTTGACCCTAGAGAGGTGTTTCCTTGACCTTTTGGAAATCTTAGGATGTCCTATAAACAAACCTTTTGGTCTCATCTCAATTGAATCTTCCATGTTCATTTATGAAGCTTTGACCCAAAAGGTGTTTTTCGTTGACTTTTCAAAAGGACCTATAATTTCAAAATTCATATCTTTTTGTGAGTGCATATTCTGGACTTGGGAGATGAAGATGAATTGTAGGGAATTGAATCCTCTTCAAAATGAGCTTTGGATGGGTCATTTATGATAAAGTATTAGAAAGTTATTCTTGGTCAAAGTTGAGTTGACTTTTTCCTATAAAACCCTAATTTAGCAACTTTTGGGTTTTGATGAATTGTGAGCAATCCTTGAGGAATCATGATCAACCCTTGATCAAATGATGGATAACACTTCAAAATGAGGATGTTGACCAAAAATCTTGAAGTTTGACTGTATGTGGGCCACAGTTGACTTTTGACCTAGTATAGTTAATTTTCAGGTATTTGAGCAATTGACTGAGCAAACTTCTTCTGCAAGGCTTGAAACTTGACATGGATGATCTTGAGAACATATTAGGACAATGGTGAGCATTTGAGTCCTTTGTGGTTGACACATCTTTATGAAGATGGAAACCCTAATTTGAGGTATACTGCCTTAGGAGAGAGTTTGTCTGGTCAACTCTTGAACTTCCTTGAGCAATTTGGGGACCTCCCTTACCATGTGTTGAGAAATATGAGAGGGAAAATTTTGGGGTACAACAGAAAACAAATAGCCATGTGAAATAATCTCATTGCCTTCCAACTCTACTATTTCCCCAATTTCATCGAATGTCCCTTGCCGTTGATAGAAGTTGATTGGATTGATCTTGGACCATTTGAACTTGGACCTCGGTGATAAAATTGACTGTGTTGATTCCACGAGACATAGTCATACGCTTTTTATCCTTAAATTTTTCCTGGACGGCCCTTTCGGGTTTTCAGTCCACCAGGATACCCTTTTTTGCCCAAGTCGCCCTTTTGGGTTTTCAACTTGCCGGGTGTACAATCTTTTGCATATATCCCTAATTTTTTCCCAAATCTTTTGGTTTGCCGGGATGCCCTTATTTTGCTTATGTGTGTGTGATTCGGTGGCAGAACCCGGAAATAAACCTCCCTTCATCAAAATTTCTTTGATAGTCATGAGTGGGGTCACCAATTCTTCCACAAAAGTCACAAACACATCTTCTTCAATGACATTAAAACCCCGACCATGTTTCGGCATAGGAGCAGTGATAATGTTGGGAGTCTCTGGGGGATCAAATTCAATCTCCTTAGCATCAATCAGATCCAGTGCTTTGTTCTTTAAAGCCCAGCAGTAATTGGTATCATGGCCTGGACTTTCCAAATGGTAAGCACAACGAGCATTTGGTTTATAGTACGGAGAGGTGGTGTTCGGATTCTTTAGAGCTTCCCTCAGAGTAACCATATTGGTCTTCAGCAACGGAGGTAAAATCTGAGACAACGTCATGTTGATTCGAGTGAACTGTCTAGTTGGCCTTTCTACTCTCGGCTGATTATTTCTTTGCTGAGCAGGTGCAAGGTTGGGAATCATAACAGCCCCTACCGCCGGACGGCGCTCGGTTCAATTCTGATTCTTTTGGTTGTAGACAACATTGACTTCCTTTTTACCTACAAACGGCTTCCTTGCAGGACTAGAAGAGGCATCCTTCTGAATTTTTCCACTTCGAATTCCAGCTTCCACTCTTTCTCCCGTTAAGATCAGTTCAGTAAATCCCACCGATGAACTTCCAATCAGATGGTTAAAGAATGGCCCAGTCAAAGTTCCCATAAACATATCCACGAGCTCCCTCTCAGCCAAGGGAGGTTGAACTCTTCCAGCAAAATCTCTCCACTTCTGAGCATAATCCTTGAAACCCTCGTTCGAATCGATAGACAGATTTTGGAGTTGTGTACGGGTGGGAGCAAGGTCCGCATTATACTGATATTACTTGTAAAATGCAGCAGCAAGGTATTCCCAGTTACGAACATTGGCTCTTTCCAGCTGATAGAACCAATCCAGTTGTGTTCCAGACAAACTGTCTTGGAAGAAGTGAACCCACAAGTCTTTGTCAGCAGTATGAGGCTGTATCTTCCTCACATAATAACGGAGATGCATTTTGGGACAAGAGACCCCATCATACTTAGCAAATATCGGTGCCTTGAACTTTTTGGGGATGACAACCCCGGAGACTAGACCCAACTCTTCAAAATCCACCCCAGGAACCTTCTGGATTTCCATAGCGCTCAGACGCTCTTCTAACTGCTTATACCTTTCATAAGCCGAAGGGTACTGCTCCTCATTGTAATCAGTTTCATTATCCGACTCTTTAGGACTAGGGTCCTCTTCTCTGGCTTCAACCTCTTGGTTCTCTCCCTCTTTAGATGAAGAAGCTAAATCAACAACCCGTCTTGGTGGCCCTCTGAACCTTCTTCTCATATGTGCCACATCGGCTGTCTTCTTGGTCTTCTTGTTCTTCTTAATAATCAGAGCCTTCAACTCTTCCTATCCTTTGGCCAGAGCCACAATCATTTGCTGGAATTGCATGTTCTAAGTCTGAAGATCTTTCACAGTTTGTATAAGAGCCATTGCTGAAATAAACAACAGAGGAGATGAGAAACCTGTTATGAATCCTATACATGTAATGTTATGAATGGGATGCGTATGTAATGATTTCAAAGACTTTGGGAAATTTAAATTTGCGAACCAAAATGAAACAAAGATTTTATTAGTTGAATTCAAAGTTCAGTTGCCTTTTAGGCGTTACAATAAAAAAAAAACCTAAAAAACTAGAAAAAATCAAAAATCCCATGGATGCTTCCTCTTTGTGCCGAGATAAGCATTAAGTCCTCTTTCCTCATGGAGCTGCTTTGTGAGCTCTAAAACCTTCCTCTCATGGGCATAGAACTGATCCCTGTACGTATCCCACTCTTTCTTCAAATGAATCCAAGACCTCTATATTCTCCAAGATCAGTGGGCATATCAGGATAGAGAACCGTGTAAGGAATACCCCCTTCAGTAGTGGGTTCCACAATCACTGGTAGAATGGCCATATAGGGCATCATAAGTTTCTGCGCACGAGCTCGTACCCATTGGAGATAAGGTTCCATAGGAATGGAAACCTTTGGCCCCAAAGCCTTGGCGCCAGATCTGTTTACCATGCTCCAAGCTCGTATGAACCTCTGACGATACCCTTGAACATCATCCTCATAGTTGAATACAATGCCCTCAATAAGTAACTCATGGGTACCATCTCTTCGAGCGTAACCAAATTGTCACAGATCTAAACAAGGATTGTAGGTTATACCCCCTATGATGCCAAGTAATGGGACATTAGGGTACTCCCCACAGCGGTCAATAATAGTAGTGTTTTCCATAACTCGGGAACACCAGAGAATATTCATGTGAGCGAGTGACATTATCCTTTGCGACCAACCCAAACCTTCTTCATTCTTCAGTATGGACTTAGGGAGGTGAGAAATAAACCACCTCGACAGCAATGGCATGCAACACATAAGAACCCCTCTTCTCTTCATGGTACGAGTATGGAGAGCGTGCAGAATATCTCCGAGCAAGGTAGGCACGGGGTTGCGAGAGAGGAAGATCTTGATGGCGTTCACATCTATGAATGAGTCTGAATTAGGGAATAGTACTAACCCATAGATTATAAGAGCCAAGACCTCCTCAAAAGCTTGAAAATCCATATCATCCCAAAATAGCTGGGCCTTGTCTATCAGGAACTTGGCTAGAAAACCCTTAACTCCACTTCTTGTTTACCAATTGGATACCACGTCGAATCGTTTCAGATGCAAGGCTGAGGCAATGACTTCTGGCTTAGGAACTTCTTCCATACCTGTGAAAGGCATCTGTTCAAGAATGGGTATATCCAATAACTGGGAGAATTCTTCCATGGTAGGCACCAACTGATAGTCTGGAAAGGTGAAGCAGTGGTGTTTGGGATCAAAGAACTGAAAGAGTACACTCATCATCTTTTCATCAAAGTTTGAAGTGACCAGATTGCGGAGTCGACCATGTCTCTTAGTGAATGCAGAGGTTTCGGGGACCTTTGATACTAGCTCCTTGAGTTGGGAAGGTACTTTCACAAAGCTGATTCTGATAGTGTTTCTACGAGCGGAAGCCATGATCTACAAAACAAAACAAATATAAATTCCCTTGGTCCTTGAAATGGTTAATGCAATAAGAATGTATGCTATGTTATGATGCATGATGTCATGATAAATCACAGGTATAGCAAATACAGACAAATCACACCAAGTTCTTAGGTTTAAGGCCTGCTTGAGTTTTAAGGTCATACCCTCTTGAAGTTTAGTTGGTTTTAAACTTGTCTTATAAAAGTAACCGGGTTCTAAAGATTCTCAATATCACTGACCATCCTTTATCGGGCATTGTTTCAGCTCAAACAATCTTTTCTTGCGGCCGAAATATCCCGAAAGTCTGATCTCAATGAGTGTAGCATCGAGTATCAACCAATCCTCAGCTTTATACCGAGGCCAGCTATCTCACTACTTTCTAATGGCCAAGTTTGTTCAACTAAGGTTCTAAGGTCCGTTAGTGCTTCACGACACCACGCAGCGGCCCTGTATTCTCCTCGTTTCCACACGAAGGATACCTGTACCAACCAAAGTGTCACACCAACACAACCTCGCTTAAATCATAACGATCTATGTCGTACAGTCTCCACTATCTTTTGTTGTTTACCTAAAAAGTTCCCCCAGATCAGGGTGTAGGATCTTCAGCAACACCCAAGCAAAAACCCTTAAAGATAAAGCAGGAAAAGAAAACAAGAAAGTAATTTAAAAATGACCTAGATTCTAAGGTATACCCCACTTTTCATATTCTCCAGCAGAGTCGCCAGTTCTGTGATACGGTATCAGAATCGACTTTTAATACTGGTTTGCATTTTTTGTTCGCAAAATGTTGCAGTACGCAAGAGTCGCCACCGACTTTTATTTCATCCAACAAAGGAAAAGGAAAAATAATAGAAAAACCTTTTTCGAGACGTTTCTGAGTACGAGGGGTAGATTATAGAAAGGGAAGGTGTTAGCACCCTTTCTATCCATGGTTTTCCACTGGCTCTTAAGTACTTGCTCATTTTTTCAAATTTCTTGTGTGTGCTTGTTTTGAAAAGTTTTATTTTACTTCGTTTTAACCCTTGTTTCTGTCTTCAAGAGTGTTACGAAGTTGTTTTTGAAAACTTTGTTTGAAAAGTGTTTGGTGTGAAAAAGTTTGTTTGTTTTTTAGCAAGTACCTAGGAACTAATCCACCTACTCGTAAAAGACTATTCGTTTTCCTTTAGACAGCGCTATCCTATTATTAAGGAATAGGTGGCACCATCGTTGGAATTTTAAAGGGACGTTCGAAGGGATGAAATGGTCACTGAAGGAAACAAGTAACGGTACCTTAGTGTTTCGAAGGGACTATCGTTATAAGATCAATTCGTAGGCAACTCGAGGGAGAATTAGGGATTGTGATCTTTATGACGACTTTGAATCGCGGGTCATTGCTAAGGTATCCCTACGTTCGAGGGACACGACCATTATTTTCGAGGCAACCAAGTGAGGTAATACCCTAGGGGTGCAAGTGTGCAAAAGTGTTTGATTTCAGTTATATTTATCTTTGCAGTTTAGTGATCTAAGATTGATTCATTAGTCATACACGCCTAAGTTGCTAACAATTATATACAAACATCCAAAATATAAAAGCGAGAAGGTAAAGGCCATAAGCTATTACAAGGCTTTTGCAGATACATAATTATCTTGACTGTAAATAAAAATGCGGAAGTTTAATCCCTAATTACTATTACAACCTTGAAACAATTACAATAATAAAAAAAGGAAATCAATAAATGCGCGCGGAGAATTAAATGCAAGAATTAAAGAACCCTAAAAATTTAATTGAAAAAATATTTAGGTTATTATTATTTATTCAAGAAAAATTAATTAGGTTATGTGCAAATTAAAAACCCTAATTTCTAATTAATTTAAATCATATAGAAAAACAATTAAATTTCCCTAAATAATTAAACTAATTAATTAATTAAAGAAACAAAATATTTTTTTTAGGAAAAAATATTTTTTTAGGTTTTTGTGATTTTTTGATTTAATAAAAAAATGATTTTTTTGTATTATTTCGTAAAAAGAAAATAATTAACAAAATTAAAAAAAAAGAATTAAAATAGAAGGTTTAGAGATTGGGCCTGTTAGAAGCTGAAAAAGAGGGGGTGTATGTTTGAATTTTTTAAGCCCATTAGCTGCTGAGCCCAACCCCTGCGCTTGATCCTGTGTAGTTCACACTTGGAGGGTGCATCATGGGCCTTCTTTGATGGAGCGTTGGATTGATGATGATGATAATCCATTGGCTGGACGAGGGAAGCACATGGTAGACTCCTGGCAAGGCAATGTATAGAACCTGCGTATAATTGTTAAGAAAATAGCAAAACGCTAGGACCTGGGATCGAACCCAGGTACTCTACCTTTCCAAACGCACGCTTCACCACTGGGCCACCTGTTCTTGTTTGTTATAATAATAGAATAAGAATAATATAATACAAGATGAGTTATCCTGTTCCAAAAATGCACGAAATTCAAATAAGCCAATGGTGTTCAGCCACGTTGTCGTCTTCTTCACAGATCTGTTGTCTTAGGTATAACACTTTTACCTACGGACAACCTTCGTAGCTACAAACCTGCAAACTTCAAAAATCCACAGCAAGCATGATAAATTAATTCTAGCTACGCCAATCAACTCGTTTTGACCTCACGAGTATGATGGCATCCTTCTCTGGCCTTAATTTTACCTGTACGATAAAGCCCTAAAACGCAAGCATGAACCCTAATAATGGAAATTCATCATTTATGCATCAAAACACAAAATTACGTAAACTAAAACATCCTAAATGATGATACAAATATCGTGCTATGCTTAAAAGTTGTTAACCATGCGTAAATAACCAAAATCAAATTCAAGAAATATGCCAAACCGTGAGAGACGTGTAGGCGGATTCTGGGCTTGTGGAGGCGTGCAACCGGTCATGTTAGCTTCAGAGAGGCTCCAGAAAACGATTGGAAGCGTTGCAATGGCTTGAATTGCCTCTAGGTTGGAAAATGATCCAACACTTTTGTCCACTTTTTTGAGTTTTGGTATGGCATTTTCCTACTGCAAATCCTTGTTTTCTGGCTTGGTTACATTCTCTATTTATACTAGGACTGATTAGGTTAACAAAAATGCATTGTATCCTTGAACATTATGAAGATTTGATTTGATTTTGCTCTTGTATGATATGTTTCTAAAACAAGCACAATCATGCCAATTTCGCTTCAATTTGCCTTGATCTGATTTGATATGATTTTCCAACATAATTGGATTTGATTCCTACAAAAAATCAGATCAAAAATCAATCTTTTGCTATTTATTTGATTTAATTTGAATTTTAAATAATAAAAAATAAAAATAAAATAAATAATGAAGCAAATAAAGTGTAGATGCTGATTTGGGTCGTGCACCATGTCACAAGCAAGATTCAATCATGAAAAACTAGGCACATTTGACAAAAAATGCATTTTTGAGCACATTTGACTTTTGGCAATTTTGCAAAAATGGTCAACTTTGACAAGGCATATCTCCTCCAATTTTAACCCTAGAGAGGTGTTCTTGGACTTTTTAGAAATATTAGGATGTCCCCTAAACAACCCTTTTGGTCTCATCTCAATTGGGTCTTCCATGTTCATGTAAGAAGCTTTGACCCAAAAGGTGTTTTTGTTGACTTTTCAAAAGGACCTATAATGTAGAAATTCATATCTTTTGATGAGTGCATATTTTGAACTTGTGGGATGTATATTAATTGTAGGGAATTGCATCCTCTTAAAAATGAGCCTTGGATGGAAAATTTCTGATAAAGTATGAAGAAGTTATGCTTGGTCAAAGTTTGGTTGACTTTTCCTAAGAAACCCTAATTTAGCAACTTTTAGGTTTTGATGAATTTGGGGTATTCCTTGAGGAATCATGATCAATCCTTTCTCAAATGATGAATCACTTTAAAATGTTGATGTTGACCAAAAATCTTGAAGTTTGACTGTATGTGGGCCACAGTTGACTTTTGACCTAATATAGTTGATTTTCAGGCATCTGGGCCATTGACTGAGCAAACCTCTTGTGTAATGTATGAAACTTGATATGGATGATCTTGAGAACATATTAGGACCATGGAAAGCATTTGGGATCTTTGGACTTCAACCATTCTGGTGAAAATGGAAACCCTAGTTTGAGGTACATTGCCTTAGGAGAGAGTTTGTCTGGTCAACTCTTGGGTATCCTTGAACAAGTTGGGGGCCTCAATGGGCATGTGTTGAGTAAAATGAGAGGAAAAATTTTGGGGTACAAAAGCTACCCCTGTTCAATCTTCTTAAACCTGAGGATGCAGATTGGCTGTCTGCCTTTCGTAATTTGAAGGTGGAAGATGATTGAACACTAGAGTGCCCAAAAATTTGCACTCGTCTGAGATGGTGTTGGACTGTGTAGGTAGTATCGGGAATGGGCTTACAGATGCCATTTAGAAAAGATGATGGAAGATCGTCGGAGATGGGCTTAAAGATGCCATCCAGGATGATGACGGAGAGTCATCGAAGATGGTCTTAAAGATGCCATCCAGAATAATGTTGATTTTGTAAGATATTCATTCGATGAGAAGTCCTATTCCTATCGTTGAGGAGGAATCTGCTGAGGAATGTTGGTCTCTGTCTTGGGAGAAATAGAATTTTAGGAGCTTCAGTTGTTCGTTACTCTACTGGGGAATCATCTCTTAGTCGAGGAAGTGAAAGTGAACTGCTATCTGGTCGTGCTCCAGGCTTTACAGTGATTTGCTGAGGATAATAAAATTAACTGTTATCTGGTCGTGCACCAGGTTTCATAGTGACTTATTGGGAATATGAGATTACACTTGCTATCTGGTCGTGCTTCAGGCTTTGCAATTTCTCAATTCTTATTTGGTCGTGCTCCAGGCTTCAGAAGGAATTAAGTCGTTATCCGGTCGCATCCGGGTTTCAACTTGAATTTAAGGCATACTAATATCCAGTCGATTTCTGGGCTTCATAGTAATTGGCCGAGTGAACTGCTATTTGGTCGAATTCTAAGCTTCGCAATACCTTATATTGTTATCTGGTCGTGCTCTAGGTCTCATAGTGTTTCCTACCGCTATCTGGTCGTGCTCCAGTCTTCAGTGTCTTATACTGTTATCTGGTCATGCGCTAGGCTTCACGGTGTCTTATACCACTATCTGGTCGATTCCAGGCTTCATAGTATTTTGGAGAAATCAAGATATTATCCGGTCGATTTTCGAGCTTCACAGCTTGAATTTGAGATATACCATTATCTGGTCGATTCTAGGCTTCATAGTATCTTGTACTGTTATCCGGTCGATTTCCAGGCTTCACAGTAACTTGCTGGGGATTAAGTTGTTTTCTGGTTGATTTCTGGGCTTCATAGCTTGCATTTAAGATATACCACTATCTGGTTGATTCCAGGCTTCATAGCATTTTGGAGAAATCAAGACATTATCCGGTTGATTTCCGGACTTCATAGCTTGAACTGGAATAAAAATCTTAGTATCGATTTGACTGGACCAGGGAAAACTTATGAGAACTTCAACTGGGAGAGAAATCTTAGTATCGATTTGACTGATCCCGGGAGAGGTCTCGGATTAACTTTGACTGGCATAGAAATCAGGGGAATCTTAGCGGCGATTTGACTGACCCAGACGAAAGTCTTAGAACATCTTCAACTAGAATAGAAATCTTAGTTTCGGTTTGACTGAACTGGAAAAAATGTTGGAATATCTGCAACTGGAATAGAAACCTTGGTGTCGGTTCGACTGAACCAGAGAGAACTCGTGAGAACTTGATTGCATCTTTCCCTAAAAGGTAAAGAGTTAGTCGTATGTAATGTCATGATGTATGAAATGTATTAAGTAATGATGCTCTCAAAATAAATGAGTTTGTGTTGTATAATATGTATGCACATGCCATGATGTATGGATATGCAATGCTATTGTGATATTCTCTAGCTGGGGAAAATAAACCCTGGCTGCTGTTGGAGAGTATAAGGAGTTGAGTTCTTTGTTTCCTGCTGGGGATAGTGAACGAAGATGATTAACTGGAGATTTGCATCCATTTTGCTTGAGAATATTCTGCTGGGAGAGACTCTGTCTGAGAATAATCCTGCGTGAGGAATGACTCTGGGGGAAGAGAGGTACTTTGTTGGAAGATCTGCAGATTTGAAGAAATAAACTCAGCTGAGGATGAACTTCCATCGCCGGAGAGAAGAGATCTGTTGGAGATTGAGCTTCCGCTTTCGGAGAAATAAACTCTGCTCGAGAGAGAAAGTTTATAAACTGTTTATGGTTATAAAGCTCGGCTGGGGAATGCAGACATTAGCTTTTTGAAGGAACCTGTTAGGGAAGGAATTCCTGCTTGGGGATACAGAGGTCGGACCTTGGTTGTCTCGGCTTTGCGGGGAGTATAGGTATCACTGGCTTATACGTGATAATGACTTTGCTTCTGACTGTCTCTGCCCCTTGTACCATGATGGATGGGGTAACTGTCGATATTTAGGTTTTGTACCAGTTTCTTTGAGTTCTTAGTAACTTTCTTTCTGTTTTATATGCAGATATTTGTGAACAGTAATCATATTCAAATGCATATGTCAAGAATAAAACATTGGACGTTTTTTTTGCATAACAAAACAGAAAAAGGAAAAAAAACACAGAGTTTTGTACTCAAAAGACGTTTTATATTGATTTGAAATTTTCTTATAACAGGCGTTTTTTACAAGGAGGCTGATGCTCTAGTAAGAGAACGTCGTCGTAGAAATGGAAATTATTATAGAAATTGTGTACAAAAAGAAAATAGCTATGTGTAGTGATCCCATTGGGTTTCAATTATGCTATTGCCCCTCTGTCTTCGAGCATCTCATCACTTTTCTTCTTGTCTGAAGCTGACTGGATTGATCGGTACCGTTTGACCTTGATATCTGATTATTGAAGTCTGATCGCAAGGTGATCCAATGGGACATAGTGATACGCTTTAATCCCTAACTTTTGCCTGGACCGCCATTTCGGGTTTTCAGTCCATCGGGATACCCCTTTTTTCCCAAGCCGCCCTTTCGGGTTTTCGACTTGCCGGGTGTACAGATTTTTTCATTTTTATCCCTAATTTTTGCCCGAACCCTTTTGGTTTGCCGGGATGCCCTTATTTTTGCCTAGGCCAGTCAACCTAGCGGGTCTTTATTATGCATAGTATTTTTTCACTACGTCCGCATTGACAGGGTGTGGAAGGTCGTCACCATCCATGGTGGTCAGAATCATGGCTCCACCGAAAAATATGTTCTTGACTACAAATGGTCCCTCATAGGTGGGAGTCCATTTGCCCCTGGGATCACCTTACGGCAGTATAATGCACTTGACTACTAGATCCCCTACTTGATACACTTGTTGTCTGACTTTCTTGTTGAAGGCCTTGATCATTCGTTTCTGATACATTTGTCCATGGCAGACAACAGTAAGTCTTTTCTCGTCGATTAAGTTCAATTGATCAAGTCGAGTCTGGATCCAATCATCTTCGCTCAAACCCACATCCTTCATAATCCATAGAGAAGGGATCTGGACCTCTATGGGTAGGACAACCTCCATGCCATATACCAGAGAATAAGGTGTTGCCCCTATCGATGTACGTGCTGAAGTACGGTACCCGTGAAGAGCAAACGGTAACATCTCGTGCCAGTCTTTGTATGTCACTGTCATCTTCTGTATGATCTTTTTGATATTCTTGTTGGTAGCTTCAACAACCCCATTCATCTTTGGCTGATAAGGAGAAGAGTTGTGATGCTGAATCTTGAACTGTTTACAGATTTCAATGACATTCGAGTTGTTCAGATTAGTACCGTTGTTCGTGATGATTCTCTCAGGGATACCATAACGACAAACCAAGTTATGCTTGATGAACCGTGCCACAACATTCTTAGTAACCGTCATAAAGGAGGTAGCTTCAGCCCACTTCGTAAAGTAATCAATGGCCACTAGGATGAAGTGATGCACGTTGGACACGGTAGGTCTGATCTCGCTGATAATGTCAATTCCCCACATTGCAAAGGGCCAGGGAGCCGTCAAAACATTTAAGGGAACTGGAGGTATATGCACCTTATCAGCGTAGATTTGGCACTTGTGATAGGTTCGAGAGTGCTGATAACAGTCGGCTTCCATAGTGGACCAATAGTATCATGCCCGTAGGATCTTCTTTGCCATGGTATGTCCACTGGAATGAGTGCAAAAGGTAACTTCGTGTAGGCCTACCATAATCCTCTCTGCTTCGCTCTTGTCTACACACCGCAGTAAGGTAGAGTCATGATTGCACTTATAGAGGATTCCATTGCCGAGGAAGAACTTTGCAGCAAACCTTCTCAGAAATTTCTTGTCATTGACAGATGCCCCCTCAGGGTATTCTTGAGCCTCGAGATACCTTTTCACCTCATGAAACCAAGGTTTGTCGCCTACCTCCTCAGTATCGATCTCACAGCAGTATGCCGGATCATCCAACCTCTCAATAGTGATTTACGGAGCTTCATTGTCCCACTTGACCTTGAACGTTGACGACATAGTAACTAGCGCGTCTGCTAACTGATTCTCTTCTCATGGGAAATATTCAAAGGTGATCTCTTCAAAATGCGGCAGCAGTGTCAGTACATGTTCTCTGTAAGGGATAAGGTCCGGGTGCTTCGTATCCCACTCGCCTTTGATCTGACTTATCACCAAAGCGGAATCCCCGAATACACTCAAGAACTTGATCCTTAGGTCAATAGCAACTCTAAGACCCATGATACATGCTTCATACTCCGCCATGTTGTTGGTACAGTTAAAACATAATCGGGCAGTGAACGGGGTATGACATCTCTCGGGAGATATGATTACAGCGCCAATACCATTACCCAGTGCATTTGAGGCTCCATCAAAATACATAGACCATCGGGATCCTTCCTCAGGTCCTTCATCCGGTCCAGGTTCTTCACAGTCGGTTACCAACATGATATTCTCATTCGGGAACTCGAAATTCATGGACTGGTAGTCGTCCACGACCTGATGCGCCAAATGATCAGCTAACACACTTCCGTTGATCGCCTTTTGGGTTATGTATTGGATGTCGTACTCGGTTAAGATCATTTTCCATCTTTCTATCCTTCCGGAGAGAGCAGGCTTCTCGAAAATGTACTTGATCGGATTCAGCTTAGATATCAACAAAGTAGTGTGGGTCAACATATACTGTCTCAGTCGGCGAGCAGCCCATGCCAAAGCGCATCAAGTTTTCTCGAGCAGTGACTATCGTGTTTCACAGTCGGTAAACTTTTTGCTAAGGTAGTATATTGCATGCTCTTTTCGACCAGACTCGTCATGCTTCCCCAACACATACCCCATTGAATTATCTAGCATTGTTAAGTACATTATCAAAGGTCTTCCTTCAGTCGGAGGCATCAAAATAGGAGGCTCTTGGAGATATCGCTTGATTCTTTCAAAGGTGACCTGGAATTTGTCATTCTACTTTACCACTTGATCCTTCTTCAGAAGCTTGAAGACCGGCTCACAAGTAGCAGTCAGATGTGAAATGAACCTGGCAATGTAATTCAGGCGTCCCAAGAAACCTCTAACTTCCTTCTCAGTACGGGGAGTTGGCATCTCTTGTATGGCCTTCACCTTTGTAGGGTCTACTTGAATACCTTTGTCACTGACAATGAATCCCATAAGCTTACCAGACCTTACCCCGAAGGTGCACTTGTTCGGATTTAACCTCAGCTTGTACATCTTCAACCTATCAAATAGCTTTTGTAGATGATCAAGGTGTACTCCTTCAGTTTGAGACCTGGCTATCATGTCATCGACGTAAACCTCTATCTCATGGTGAATCATGTCATGGAACAAAGCTACCATAGCTCGTTGATAAGTTGCCCCGACATTCTTCAACCCAAACGGCATCACCTTGTAGCATAAAGTGCCCCATTGTGTAACAAAGGTTGTGTTCTCCATGTCTTCAGGTGCCATCTTGATCTGATTGTAGCCAGAGAAACTGTCCATGAAGGAAAAGACTTTGTGTTGTATGGTGTTGTCAACCAGAACATCAATATGGGGAAGCGGGAAGTCATCCTTGGGGCTTGCCCTGTTCAAGTCTCTGTAATCCACACACATTTGTACTTTACCATCTTTCTTAGGTACTGGAACCACATTAGCAACCCACTGCGGATAGGAGGTGACAGCTAAGAACCCTGCATTGAACTTCTTCATAACCTCTACTTTAATCTTCTCTGACATCTCAGGGCGCATACGATAGAACTTTTGCTTTACCGGAGGGTGGTCTTCTTTAGTCGGTAGACGATGAACCACTATATCTGTGTCTAGTCCCGACATGTCTTCATATGACCAAGCGAAGATTTCAACATACTCATGCAACATCTGTACCAATCGCTGTTTGACACTAAGCTCCAGATTTGCACCTATCTTAACTTCTTTTTTGTCTTCCTCTGTACCCAAGTTCACTGTCTCAACCGGCTCTTCATGAGGCTGTATGGCCCTTTCTTCCTGCTGTAATAGTCTAGCAAGTTCTCCGGGTACCTCACAATCTTCCTCACCTTCGTCCTCGGCTTGGTTGATCGGATTTTCAAAGTCATGATGAGCAGTAGCAGAACTGTTATCAATGGGATCCAGAGTGGATATGGATCTGCGTTGGGATACGTGAGTGTGTGCAAGAGCATAGCTGTATAGATAGAATAAAAGAAAAGAAAGAAAAAGAGCGCAAAATTTGTATGCAAACGTCCAATGCTTTATTAATGTCATATGAAAATGAAACATGATAACCCTCACAAATAGAACCATTGTGTCCCGGGTAAGACACATGGATATAGAGTTTATACTGTTTTTAAATTACATATCCGAAAAAATCAAAAAGATAATTACTCCTGAACAAAAGTAATCGGTATAAAGTCCTTGGTAGTCCAGTTACTGAGTCCACCGTTGGTAGTCGGGAAGATCCAGCTGTCAATGTCAGAATCACCATCACTGTCTTCAAGTGCATTGACCCCAGAATTGCTAATGCGTAGGGGAGGTCCTCCAGCCCGAGCACGACGGACAGCCCTTTGAGCACCTGTAGTAAAGCCCAAACCAGATTTGTCAGACTTGTAATGAATAACCGGGAGCTGACCCCAAATGGTAGACCCACCTTCTTCAACCACTGCTCGTGCATCCTTGAGAGAAGCCATCTTCAAGGGAGGTTTGGTGACCTTCAGAGGACTGTCGGTAGTTTCTGCTATAGCCATAATCTGAAGTACCTCTTCAAAGTTCTGGCAAGGAGTCTCGATGAAATCGCCATCCATCTCTACGTACCTGAAGGAGTTCAAGTGACTGATCATGTACTCCTCTTTACCATGCACAGTGACAATCTTTCCTCTTACTGGGTACTTCAACATTTGGTGGAGGGTAGAAGTAACAGCCCCAGCCCCATGTATCCAAGGGCGTCCCAACAAGCAAGAATATGATGGTTTGATGTCCATTATGTAGAAAGTGGAGTCGGAGGTCTGGGAACTAACTTTGATAGGGACATCCACTTCCCCGTGTACCATCCTCTTCGAACCATTGAAAGCTCTCACTACTATATTGCTAGGCTTCAAGGTCAAGCCTTCGCAGTCCAATCTGTCCAGAGATTTTTTAGGTAGCACATTTAACGAGGAGCTAGTATCTACCAAAACATGGGCCAGAGTCGTGCCCCTGCATTCAATGGAAACATGAAGAGCATCATTATGTTTCCTCCCTTTTGGTGTCAGATCCGCGTCAGAGAAACCCAAACCATTATCAACAGTTAGACTAGCCACACAATCTTCAAACTGGTCAACAGATGTCTCTTGTGGCACGTGATTCATCTTCAAAAACTTAACCAAAGCCTTTGCATGGGCCTCAAAACATAACAACAAAGCCAACATAGAAATTTTGGATGGGGTCTGCCCCAGCTGCTCGACCACATTGTAGTCACTTTTCTTTATCATCTTCAAAATTTCTTCCATTTTTTCTTGGAAGCTTCTGGTATGGTTACTGAATTAGCCCTTGTTAGGACAAGCTCAATCAATATGTCTTTTCCTCGAGTCTCGGTCGACTTGGTGACAGGAGGGTCAACAGGAGTGATTACTGGAATTGTAGTAGTAGTCTTAGGTTGAACCATAGCAGGAATGATAATAGGTCCGATAGTAGTCTTCGGGGGAGAAATTTCAGGGGAGAACACCCTTCCACTTCTTGTTATTTTACTGGTTCCAGCAATATTGACGATGTCGGAATCAACATTTTCAACAATCTTGTCTTCAAGGGCTAGCATGTCCTGCTTGACGTTGTAGTAATATATGTCGACCCCATAGTTCCAAGGAACAACTTTGTCCGAGGAGTATGGGATTGGCCCAGGCATGGTTATGATCAACGGAGTCACCTTCGGAATTGATGTAATCCTGACGGGTCTCTTAGCGGAGTCCCTGGGAGGATTGGCGGAAATGGTTATGATATCAATGTCTTCACAGGAAACAGTCGGAACAAGGGTCTTCTCAAATAGGATCTCTTTGTCATCCATCAAGCGCTGAACGCCTGCCTTCAACAAAGGGCAACCAGTCGGTAGGAATGAACAAAAGTGGCAACCTTCACCACAACCCGAAAATAAATCGGCCTTCAACAAACTTTCTTTGACAGTCATGAGCGGGGTCACCAATTCTTCCACAGAAGTCACAAACACATCTTCTTCAACGATATTAACACCCCGACCATGTTTCGTCATAAGAGCAGTGATAATGTTGGGAGTCTCCGGGGGATCAAATTCAATCTCCTTAGCATCAATCAGATCCTGTACTTTGTTCTTTAAAGCCCAGCAGTCATTGGCATCATGGCCTGGACTTTCCGAATGGTAAGCACGACGAGCATTCAGTTTATAGTAGGGAGAGGTGGTGCTCGGATTCTTTGGAGCTTCCCTCAGAGTAACCGGATTGGTCTTTAGCAATAGAGGTAAAATCTGAGACAACGTCATGTTGATTCAAGTGAACTGTCTAGCTGGCCTTTCTGCTCTCGGCTGATTATTTCTTTGCTGAGCAGGTGCAGGGTTGGGAATCATAACAGCCCCTACCGCCGGACGGTGTTCGGTTCGATTCTGATTCTTTTGGTTGTAGAAAACACTGACTTCCTTTTTACCTACAAAAGGCTTCCTTGCAGCACTAGAAGAGGCATCCTTCTGAATTTTTCCACTTCGGATTCCAGCTTCCACTATTTCTCCCATTAAGATCAGTTCAGTAAATCCTGCCGATGAACTTCCAATTAGATGGTTGAAGAATGGACCAGTCAAAGTTCCCAGAAACATCCACGAGCTCGCTGTCAGCCAAGGGAGGTTGAACTCTTCCAGCCAAATCTCTCCACTTCTGAGTATAATCCTTGAAACCCTCGTTCGAACCCATAGACAGATTTTGGAGTTGTGTATGGGTGGGAGCAAGGTCCGCCTTATACTGACATTGCTTGTAAAATGCAGCAGCAAGGTCTTCCCATGTACGAACATTGGCTCTTTCCAACTGATAGAACCAATCCAGTTGTGTTCCAGACAAACTGTAAGAAATGAACCGACAAGTCTTTGTCAGCAATATGAGGCTGTATCTTCCTCACATAAGAACGGAGATGCATTTTGGGACAAGAGACCCCATCATACTTAGAAAATATCGGTGCCTTGAACTTTGGGGGGGTGACAACCCCGGAGACCAGACCCAACTCTTTAAAATCTAGCCCAGGAACCTTCTGGATTTCCATAGCGCTCAGACGCTCTTCTAACTGCTTATACCTTTCATCAGCCGGAGGGTACTGCTCCTCATTGTAATCAGTTTCATTATCAGACTCTTTAGGACTAGGGTCCTCTTCGATGGCTTCAACCTCTTTGTTCTCTCCATCTTTAGATGAAGAAGCTAAATCAAGAACCCGTCTTGGTGGCCCTCTGAACCTTCTGCTCATATGTTCCACACCGACTATCTTCTTGGTCTTCTTGTTCTTCTTAATAATCAGAGCCTTCAACTCTTCCTTTCCTTTGGCCAGAGCCACAATTATTTGCTGGAATTGCGTGTTCTGAGTATGAAGATCTTTCACAGTTTGTTCAAGAGCCATTGCTGAAATAAACAGCGGAGGAGATGAGAAACCTGTTATGAATCGTGTACATTTAATGCTATGAATGGGATGCGTATCTAATGATTTCAAAGACTTTGGGAAATTTAAATTTTCTAACCAAAATGAAACAAAGATTTTATTAGTTGAATTCAAAGTTCAGTTGCCTTTTAGGCGTTACAATTAAAACAAATCTAAAAAACTAGAAAAAATCAAAAATCCCATGGATGCTTCCTCTTTGTGCTGAGATAGGCATTAAGTCCTCTTTCCTCATGGAGCTGCTTTGTGAGCTCTAAAACCTTCCTCTCCTGGACATAAAACTGACCTCTGTAATTCTCAAAGATCAGTGGGTATATCAGGATAGAGAACCATGTAAGGAATACCCCCTTCAGTAGTGGGTTCCACAATCACTGGTAGAACGGCCATATAGGGCATCATAAGTTTCTGGGTGCGAGCTCGTACCCATTGGAGATAAGGTTCCATAGGAATGGAAACCATTGGCCCCAAAGCCTTGGCGCCAGATCTTTTTACCATGCTCCAAGCTCGTATGGACCTCTGACGATAAACTTGAACATCATCCTCATAGTTTAATACAATGCCCTCAATAAGTAACTCATGGGGACCATCTCTTCGAGCGTAAGAAAATTGTCGCAGAGCTAAATAAGGATTTTAATTTATACCCCCTCTGATGTCAAGTAACCGGACATTAGGGTACTCCCCACAGCGGTCAATAATAGCAGTGTTTTCCATAGCTCGGGAACACCAGAGAATATTCATGTGAGCGAGTGACATTATCCTTTGCGACCAACCCAAACCTTCTTCATTCTTCAGTATGGACTTAGGGAGGTGACAAATAAACCACCTCGACAGCAATGGCATGCAACACATAAGAACCCCTCTTCTCTTCATGGTACGAGTATGGAGAGCGTGCAAAATATCTCCAAGCAAGGTAGGCATGGGGTTGCGAGAGAGGAAGATCTTGATAGCGTTCACATCTATTAATGAGTCTGAATTAGGGAATAGTACTAACCCATAGATTAGAAGAGCCAAGACCTCCTCAAAAGCTTGAAAATCCATATCATCCCAAAACAGCTGGGCCTTGTCTATCAGGAACTTGGCTAGAAAACCCTTAACTCCGCTTCTTGTTTCCCAATTGGATACCATGTCGAATCGTTTCAGATGCAAGGCTGAGGCAATGACTTCTGGCTTAGGAACTTCTTCCAGACCGGTGAAAGGCATTTGTTCAAGAATGGGTATATCCAATAACTGAGAGAATTCTTCCATGATAGGCACCAACTGATAGTCTGGAAAGGTGAAGCAGTGGTGTTTGGGATCAAAGAACTGAAAGAGTACACTCATCATCTTTTCATCAAAGTTTGAAGTGACCAGGTTGAGGAGTCGACCATGTATCTTAGTGAATGCAGAAGTTTCAGGGACCTTTGATACTAGCTCCTTGAGTTGGGAAGGTACTTTCACAAAGCTGATTCGGATAGTGTTTCTACGAGCGGAAGCCATGATCTGCAAAATTGAACAAAGATAAATTCCCTTGGTCCTTGAAATGGTTATTGCAATAAGAATGGATGTTATGTTATGATGCATGATGTCATGATAAATCACAGGTATAGAAAACACAAACAAATCACACCAAGTTCTTAGGTTTAAGGCCTGCTTGAGTTTTAAGGTCATACCCTCTTGAAGTTTAGTTAGTTTCAAACCTGTCTTAGAAAGTAACTGAGTTCTAAATATTCTCAATATCACTGACCATCATTTATCGGGCATTGTTTCAGCTCAAGCAATCTTTCCTTGCGGCCGAAATATCCCGAAAGTCTGATCTCAATGTGTGTAGCATCGAGTATCAACCAATCCTCAGCTTTATACCGAGGCCGGCTATCTCACTACTTTTTAATGGCCAAGTTTGTTCAACTAAGGTTCTAAGGTCCGTTAGTGCTTCACGACACCACGCGGCGGCCCCGTATTCTCCTTGTTTCCACATGAAGGATACCGGTACCAACCAAAGTATCACACCAATACAGCCATCGCTTAAACCATATCGGTCTTCGTCATACAATCTCCACGATCTATTGCTGTTTACCTAAAAAGTGCCCCCAGATCCGGGTGTAGAACCTTCAACAACACCCAAGCAGAAAACCTTAAAGATAAAGCAGGCAAAGAAAACAAGAAAGTAACTTAAAAATGACCTAGATCCTAAGGTATACCCCACTTTTCATATTCCCCACCAGAGTCTCCAGTTCTGTGATACGGTGACAGAACTGACTTTTAATACTGGTTTGCATTTTTTTGTTTGCAAAATGTCGCGGTAAGCAAGAGTCGCCATCGACTTTTATTTCATCCAACAAAGGAAAAGGAAAAATAATAGAAAAAACCTTTTTCGAGACGTTTCTGAGTACGGGGGGTAGATTATAGAAAGGGAAGGTGTTAACACCCTTTCTATCCGTGGTTTTCCACAGGCTCTTAGGTACTTGCTCATTTTTTCAAATTTCTTGTGTGTGCTTGTTTTGAAAAGTTTTATTTTACTTCGTTTTAACCCTTGTTTCTGTCCTCAAGAGTGTTACGAAGTTGTTTTTGAAAACTTTGTTTGAAAAGTGTTTGGTGTGAAAAAGTTTGTTTGTTTTTGAGCAAGTACCTAGGAACTAATCCACCTACTCGAAAAAGACTGTTCGTTTTCCTTTAGACAACGCTATCCTATTATTAAGGAATAGGTGGCACCGTTGTTGGAATTTTAAAGGGACGTTCAAAGGGACGAAATGGTCACTGATGGCAACATGTAAGGATACCTTAGCGTTTCGAAGGGACTATCGTCATAAGATCAATTCGTAGGCAGCTCGAGGGACAAGTAGGGACTGTGATCTTTATGACGACTTTTAATCGCGGGTCACTGCTAAGGTATCCCTATGTTCAAGGGACACGACCATTATTTCTGAGGCAACCATGTGAGGTAATACCCTAGGGGTGCAAGTGTGCAAAAGTGTTTGATTTCAGTTATATTTATCTTTGCAGTTTAGTGATCTAAGATTGATTCATTAGTCATACATGCCTAAGTTGCTAACAATTATATACAAGCATCCAAAATATAAAAGCGAGAAGGTAAAGGCCATACGCTATTACAAGGCTTTTGCAGATACATAATTATCTTGACTGTAAATAAAAATGCGAAAGTTTAAACCCTAATTACTATTACAACCTCGAAACAGTTACAATAGTAATAAAAGGAAATAAAAAAATGCGCGCGGCGAATTAAATGCGAGAATTAAAGAACCCTAAAAATTTAATTGAAAAAAATATTTAGGTTATTTTTATTTTTTCAAGAAAAATTAATTAGGTTATGTGCAAATTAAAAACCCTAATTTCTAATTAATTTAAATCATATAGAAAAAACAATTAAATTGCCCTAAATAATTAAACTAATTAATTAATTAATTAAAGAAAAAAAAATTTAGGAAAAAAAATATTTTTTTAGGTTTTTGTGATTTTTTTATTTAATTAAAAAACTGATTTTTTGTATTAGAAGCTGAAAAAGAGGGGGTGTATGTTTGAATTTTGTAAGCCCATTAGCTGCTGAGCCCATCCCTTGCGCTTGATCCTGTGTAGTTCACCCTTGGAGGGTTCATCATGGGCCTTCTTTGATGGAGCATTGGATTGATGATGATGATAATCCATTGGCTGGATGAGGGAAGCGCATGGTAGACTCCTGGCAAGGCAATGTATAGAACCTGCGTATAATTGTTAAACAAATAGCAAAACGCTGGGACCTGGGATCGAACCCAGGTCCTCTACCTTTCCAAACGCACGCTTCACCACTGGGCCACCTGTTCTTGTTTGTTATAATAATAGAATAAGAACAATATAATACAAGATGAGTTATCCTGTTACAAAAACGCGCGAAATTCAAATAAGCCAATGGTGTGGAGCCACGTTATCGTCTTCTTCACAAATCTATTGTCTTAGGTATAACACTTTTACCTACGGACAACCTCCATAGCTACAGACCTGCAAACTTCAAAAATCTACAGCAAGCATGATAAATTAATTCTAGCTACGCCAATCAATTCGTTTTGACCTCACGAGTATGATGGCATCCTTCTCTGGCCTTAATTTTACCTGTCCGATAAAGCCCTAAAACGCAAGCATGAACCCTAATAATGGAAATTCATCATTTATGCATCAAAACACAAAATTACGTAAACCAAAACATCCCAAATGATGATACAAATATCATGCTATGCTTAAAAGTTGTTAACCATGCGTAAATAACCAAAATCAAATTCAAGAAATATGCCAAACCGTGAGAGACGTGTAGGCGGATTTTAGGCTTGTGGAGGCGTGCAACCGGTTGTGTTAGCTTCAGAGAGGCTCCAGAAGATTAACAAAACAAATTAATTTGAAACATGTATGCAAGAGGGAACATCAATGGTGATCCAGTTCTGAACCCTAACTCCGTGCGTCACATAATTCGGCCTTTCCTGCTCTGCTTCATCTTCTACAATGGCATTAATCCTGGAAATAGTTGGATGAATATAACCCCCGCTACAGAAGATGTCTTGATACTTGCTCGCAGAAGACTTCGGCTTCATGCCCTTACCTTTGTCATTCTTCAAAGAGAACCCCAAGCCAACTCTGTTCTTGTTCACAAGTGGATCCACAATCTGTTCCCATACTTCACTATGACCCTTACGCACAACCTGTTGCGCATCCTTAAGTGAAACCATGGAATTTTCATTTCCTCTTATATTGTCAATGGATAAGGCTTGGAACTGGGTTCCAACAGCAGCTTCATCCGCCTCCACAATGCTGAAAGAGGACAAATGAGATATTAATAATGCTTGTTCCCCATTTATGATCACTACTTTCCTTTCACGTACAAACTTCAGTTTCTAGTGTAAAGTTGAAGTGACAGCCCCTGTCTCATGTATCCATGGCCTTCCTAGCAAACAGCTATAAGCGGGTATAGTATCCATGACCTGGAAAGTTAGCTGAAACAAATGTGGTCCTATATGAATAGGCAAGTCCACTTCACCATTAACAGATTTCCTTGATTCATCAAACGCTTTCACAATGATGCCACTCGGGCGCATAGGCGTTCCTTGATATTTTAACTTCATAAGCGTACTCCTCGGTATAATATTCAACGCGGATCCATTACCAATTAGCACATTGGATAGTGAATCATTCTTGCAGTTCATGGAGATGTGGAGGGCCAGGTTGTGATTCCTTCCTTCATCTGGTAATTCATCATCGCAGAAACTCAAGTTATTACATGACGTAATATTCCCTATTACACTGCTGAATTGGTCTATTGGCATATCACTCTCCACAAAAGCTTGGTCCAGTACCCTCATCAAGGATTCTCTATGAGCAGAGGAGTTCAATAATAACGCCAAGATAGATATTTTTGAAGGAGTTTGCAGTAGCTGATCTATAATTCTGTAGTCGCTCATCTTGATTATCTTCAAAATATCATCCACTTTTTTCTCTAACGCAGCCCCACTAGTCTCACTCGTAGCCTTCTTGGGTTCAACATTCTCAGAAATTTTATTTCCAGTACTAACATCTCTTCGAACAACTAGTGCAAACACACGACCGTTGCGGGTCACCCTGCTATTTTCAACAATATTCCTAACATCAGGCATTGGCTGGATGGGAACTTCTACTCCATCCTCTAATATTGTAGCATTGCATTTGTAAGGCACAACCTTATCTGACTTGTAGGGGATAGGACCCGGAAAACTAATCACCAATGGGGTAACAATGGCTTGCTATAATACTCAACTTCAAGATGGGCGGGTGCCCCAAAACAAGGTACAATGACGTTTACCCCTTCTTCAACACAATTAGTCATTATTGAGTCATTTCTGGAAAACAAATCCTCATCTGAGGAGAAATACTCATCTGCGGAGGTATACTCTTCATCCGACTCTTCTTCAGTCAAACAAACCTCAACCATATCAACTTCATGGTAATCATCCCTTTGACTTGTAACCTTGATAATTCCATTATCTAACAACAACTGAACACCCTTCTTCACGATTGAACATCCTCGGGAATCTCGACAGCAAACTCGACAAGATCCATATTAGTGTTTCACCTGACCAGCCATCTGGCATAAGGTAGTATGCAATTGCACAAGGTCCTTATTCATATACTCTACATCAAAAATTCTGAATTCTCCAGGACATCCAGAAACCATATTCACCTCCTCTTCATACTTTTCCCTGGGCCTGATTATGTGGATTAGGCCCTCATCCATCATCTCTTGTAAATCAGCCTTTACCTTATCGCAACCCTGTATGTTTGTACTGCAAATAGCACAACCGACATGGTCGTGCATATAGTAGCTAAATTCATAAAGGTCTGCATGCATTTTCACTAAATCTCCTCTAACCAAATTAATATAAAAAATTCGGAAGTCGCCTGGACAACTGGCCACCATATTCACAACATTTATTCCCCCATGCTTGGGTAGAGGATTGTCTTTCACACTAGGTCCCACGTCCTTGAAAGATAGAACACCAGACTTCACCAACTTCTGCACCTCAGTCCTCAAAGGATAACAATTCTCAACATTATGCCCTGGTGCTCCCTGATGAAAAGAACATGTTTGGTCTGCCTTGTAATACCAAGGCAATGGTGATGGTACAGCGGGAGGTGGTCGTGTCTAAAACAGCTTCTTCTGAATCAATGTCAGTATTAACTCTATATAGCTCATAGGAATAGGGTCATAACTCTCCCTTCTCTGATTATACCCTTGATTCCCCTGCTGGGACGGTCTCTGATAAGCAACGGTAGTTGGAGCTGCACCCATAACTGGAGTAACTAAGGCGACTTACTGATGACACTGATAATTCCTCCTAGGAGTATTAAACCTCCTCTCTTGCATAACAGCATTTGCATCCCCTTCCTTCTTCTTGGTAAACCCATAAGATGGTTTATTCACACCTCCAGAACTTTCACTCTTCGTTAAACGGACCTTTCTTACAGCCTCTTCTAAGTGGATACCGGTTCCTACCATTTCAGTAAAGTCACTTGGCGCACTTGCTACCATCCTCTCGTAGTAGAAAGCACCCAACATTTTCAATAAAATCGTAGTCATCTCCTTCTCTTCCATGGGAGGAATCACTTGGGCGGCTACCTCACGCCATCTCTGTGCATATTCTTTGAATGATTCCATGTCTTTCTGAACCATAGCCCAGAGTTGATCATGGTCAGGCGCCATGTCCACATTGTACTTGTATTGTTTGATGAATGCTTCTCCCAAATTATTTAAAGTATGGATATTTGCACTGTCCAAACTCATATACCACTTCAGCGCGACACCGGTCAAACTATCCTGAAAAAAGTGAATCAGCAGACGTTAATCATCAGTATGGGTAGATATTCTCCTCACGTACATCACCAGATGAGCACGAGGGCAAGTGTTGCCCTTGTACTTCTCAAACTCCGGGACCTTAAACTTAGCAGGTATCTTAACATTTGGGACCAAGCATAACTCATTCACATTCTGCCCAAATAGCTCTTTTCCCCTGAGGGCCTTCATCTCTCTTTGCATCTTGTCAGACTGCTCTTGAAAATCATCCATTCTGTCATAAAGACCCAAGTCTTCACTTGGTGGAGGGAAAGGACGACACACATCATCGTTAACAAACAGAACCATATTCACCGAAGGAGGCGCAGCAGGAGCAACATGCACCACAGGAGGTGCCAAAGTAACAATAGTCTGAACAACTGGAGTATCTTGAGGACCAAGATTGAAACCTTCAAGTGCCAAATTCTCTGGCATTCCCCATGGATAACCTTGAGGCATGCGATTCTGAACAACAGTTGGAGTAGCAGATACGGGAATAGTCGGAGCTTCAGTAGTTGCCCTTATTGGTTGAGGTTGGACACTCGGTGGCTGATTCTGAGCAGCCACTAGAGCTTCCATCAAAGAAGTCATATTGGCCATACCGGCCTTCAAAGTAGAAACCTCCTCGCACAGCTCGCGATTCTCTTGTTCTAAGTTTTCCATCTTCTTTCTGAAATTAGTCCGAGTGTTATAGTGGTGAGTCAGCTTGCTGAACGAAGTAAAGAAGCTTGGTAAGATACCTGGATATGCATAACAAATGCAATAAATATGTGCAATATGATGCATGATATGTAATGCACGTGATTTTATTTTATTTAATATTTCAAGGGATTTAAAATTTATGGACATATTGCAAATATCAAGGTAATAACGTATTTGAAAAATACTGAAAATTCCATTATAACAATTCCAAGATGGATTACAAGTTTCATTGATCCCAAGTACAAGATGAAAATAAAATCTAAAACCCTGAGAAGTAAAGCTGATGGAGATCACTCTATACGCTGGCGCTTCCCTGTGAGCCTAGCAATCTGAGCCTTCAACCTCTAGTTTTCTTCCGCATATCTGGTGGTAACCTCCTTCCAATCACCTGAATCAGGAAGTGAGTAATCAACATCTAATTGAGGCTTAGGAGAAAATAAATCCTCTTGCCTCTCCATAGTCTCTACCGCTCGACTCTCAAGGATCTCAATCAAGTCGTCTTTCTCCTTCAAGTCTGCTTTATAGGAAATTTCTAAAGTTTGGCACTTGTTCTTCCAAGCATCATTTTCCTGCTGCATCCTGACCAAAGTAAGTTGTATCTCTTCTAGATCATCTAATAAGGGGGAATGGGTTTTTATAAATAAATCAGGCATAGGTGTTTCCCGGGAATATGGCATCTTCAACTGAATGGCTCTCGTTTGGACCCACTGAAGATATGGCTCCAAAGAAACAACACCCCTAGGTCCCAAATCCTTCCTACTCTTCTTATGAATGTGACGTTAGGCCTTCGCAATCTGCTCCCTAGCTTCCCTATGATCTTCTCCCTCCTTCAGAAATAAACTACTCAAATGAATACTATTTGGTTTATCCCTCATCGGATAACCAAGTTGTTGTCGTGCAAGAACAGGGTTATAGTTAATTCCTCCCTTTTTACCAAGAAGAGGTACATTGGGGAAACTACCACAACTATCAATAATCTCTATATCCTGGTAAGCTCGATGATACCAATCAATATCCGAGTGAGTAAGTGCCATGATCTTAGGAGCCCAACAGGGTTCCTTCTTGACATCCCAAAAAGCATCATACTGAGGCATATGAGAGATAAACCACCGGTACAACAGGGGCGTGCAACAAATAATCATCACCCCATGATAAGAATTCCGAAGATGGATAGAGTAATAAGCATCACCCAACAAGGTAGGAACTGGGTTTCCAATTACGAAGATCCGGATAGCATTAATGTCAACAAACTTGTCCACATTAGGAAATAAGAACAACCCGAAAGCAAGTAGAGCAAAGATAGCCTCAAAAGCGATTGTACTCTTCATCCTGGAAAAGTAACGAACTTTCTCCAATAAGAACTGAGTTGATAATCCTCTAATCCCTCCTTTAGTAGTAATATGGGCTTCCACCTCAGACTTTCCCAGATGAATCAAAGCAGCAATCTCATATGGTTTTGGCTCACCCTCCAAACCAGTAAAAGGAACACAATCGGTAACAAGTAAATCCAATAGATAAGAATACTCCTCCAGTGTGGGCATCAATTGATAGTCGGGAAAAGTAAAGAAATGATACATCGAATCATAGAACTGGACCAAGTTCGAGAGAATACCCTCCTTCATATCCAGCTTCATGAGAGGAATAATGGATCCATACTTCTTCCGAAAGTCTGCAAAACACTCGATCTCGGGAATTAGATTGATCGACTCATCTATCATGGGATCCTTGAAACTGTACTTCTCGGTCTTTCTCTTTCCAGAATCCATGGTTAAAGAGTACCTGAGATATTCACAAATGGTCAACTTTTAAATCCCTTGAAATAAGATCTCTCTAAAAGATGCTTATGAGTGCATGGATGCATGATGCGGCAATCACACACAAGATCACACATATAAGGTTCATAGGTTCAACGTCACGAGCATGAGGTCAAAGGTACTACCCATAAGGTGTTGGTCTAAAAGTTATCACTTGTCGAACAAGGTTCTAGAGGTTCCCAGAGTTTACATCCTTCCTTCGGATATTACTAACTTCCCGATTAACTCGGTAATTAGTAAAATTCTCAAGAAAAACTCGTTCGAGCGTAGTATCGCGTGACAACTATTTTTGGATTACTCCATCATAGCTTCCTCACTACACCTAAAAGGCCAAGATGGGTTTGGTATTCTACGGTCCTCAGTTTCAGCAGGCTCCCAGGTCGAAAGCAGTACGTCTTCTTGATTACTCGGTAAACGACACTACAGTCAAAGGGGCCTCCACTGAGTGGGGGATCTCATGCCTCCTTTTTTTGGATTACTCCCTCAAAGTTAACATGACTATACCGCCTTTCCTATAATCATATGCAAAACTAATGATCGTAGGGGTATATCACATGAAGATACTATTGACAAGGGGTGATCATTCTGAGATTCAATCAACTTGGATCAAATTTCAAAGCACTGTTCAATCAGGGGCATACCTTCCAAAGGAGCGTTCCTTAAAGTCATATCAAAACAGGGTATGAATTGGTTTCCTCATTTTAACAAAACCTCTTAAGACCTTGATAATCAGAGGAAAACTTCCAAGATTCAAATGATAGGGCAGTACATACCAAGTTTATCCTATTTCATGTAGGGTCCAAGTTCCCTCTTAAACGACTTCAAGAATAAAACTTTTCAAGCTTTGGATACTTGGGGAAATCCCTATCGGGTTCGTGTCACGTCATGGTGAGATCCAAACTCTTTCCAAGGGTACTTCCTCCAGATCTTGGAGATTGGGGGCATATCTTTCAAAAAATTTGAATGTTGCGGAAAACCACTGTGAGGCTCATTCAAAAGGAGTTGATTCAAAATGATTCATCAAAGCCAAACATTTTCAAGAGTTTTCTAATCAGGGGCATAGTGCAAAATAGTGGGGTCATTCATATTATCATCAAACCATTTCCAAGCTCATATCAATGAGAATATCCTCCAAGACCCTACCAACAAATTATGGAAAGACAATCCATATAGGGACAAGCTCTCCGCATACTTTCATAATCTCCAGTGGATATTTCTCCTACACCAACAATATTCAAGTTCGAATCGAGTATCGGGAAATCATAATAACATAACATTCAACCATCACGTGATAAGCAACCTTGTCGCATAGTGTAGCGATAGAAATGTTTAAGTCTAAGCCATTGGATTGACTAGACTTATACAAATCAAAATCAAAATCGCCACCGCACTTTATTGTTTCCAAAGGAATGGGAAAAGAGCGACTAACCCAAAAAGAGGGGGAAATATTCTAGGTAAGGGGGTTGGTTATGCAAATGGAAGGTATTATCACCCTAAACATCTACGGTACTCCGCAAGAACCTCTTTGTAAAATCTGTATATTTTGGCTATGAAAAAAAATGTTGTATAAAATAGATGGTGGAGGTGAGAAAATAAATATATTTGTTTTATGATTTTTTCACCCGCCGCGGTTGCGAACCTTTAGTGCCTACGTACCACCTTTTCGTGCAATAGGGGATCAGGGTACACGTAGTTCCTCTTTTAAAAATTTTAAAACACAAATGTGTTGGTTAATTTATGAGATAAAATATCATCGTCATTGTCCGTGTGGAAAACATACCTACCACCCACAATCATGAGAAAGGAGAAATTGCATCATCTCAAAATGGAGGATATGGCTTGGATTTTAGAATCAACAATTCCTCACTCAACACCCAAGTGGAAAATATCTCTCTTCACTACATATTGTAGAAGTATAGTTGTTTGCATCACTACAAGGATTGACAAGAGTCCAATATTTTTGAGAAAAGTTTAAAGATGAAAGCCAAGGTGGAAAAATGGTTTGAATGAGATTGATTGACCTTTAGTCTTCTCACAAAGAGGATGTCAAAGTATTATTAAGTTTATTGGAGTTTATTTATGAAAATGTTTGAAAATGCATGGACCTAAGTCCAAGTTTATTATGAAAGTGGTTCAAGTTTAAAACAAGAAGAGTTTTCAAAAGTAGGGAGAAGATTTTTGAAATTAAAGAAGATGGGAGGAGAAGAAGAGGCTATCCTAAAGCATAAGGTAAAAGCTAGGGATAACAACCATCTAACAAACAAGAAGCCAATACTTGACACTATGAGCCAAGATAGAATTCCCATTCTTTGGATTGAAACCAAGCAAGCAAAAATACTAGACCTCTTGTGAGAACCAAACTTCAAGTGTATTAAGTCTTCACAAAAATTGGACAGAGTAACGGCTGTATACAGGTGAATTGCAGTTTACAAACAAAGGGTGTAATCACAATAACCTGCATACAAAACAAACAAACAACCCAATTTCTTGAGGTAAACCTCAAGAGCTCCAGACAAAATAATCAGATAAGATCATAAGGTCTCCAATCATAGGCCAAGGTTTCTAATCCTAAGTCCAAAAATTTCAATGCTCCATAATGCCAAGGATAGTAACCAAATAGTCCAAGTATCATTAAATATTTTTAGGGTTTGTGTTGATTATTAGGTGTTTTAAAAAGTAAAGTAAAACTCAAGTGAGCAAAAATAAAAATGACAAGAAAGTAAATATTCAAATGAGCAAATATGAAAATGGCATGAAATGTAAATGCTAAAAGTAAATAGTGTATAAAAATAAAAGGGGCATATAATAAAAGAATAAAGGATAAAGTTAATTATTAGTGATTAGTGGTCAGTTGGATGATCATCTTGAAACTTGCATTTGGAACTCATTAGAGGATTGGTAGAACCAAAGCCTCCACACAGCAAGTTGCATTTGCTTTTTGTCAAGTATATCATCCATTTGGAATCCTTATGAGTATCATTTAATGATCAACGATGTTTAAGTGATCCGCGTTGACCAAAGGTGTTGTAGATCCATTAGAGGATTGGTAGAACCAAAGCCTCCACACAATGAATCTCAAGGTTATTGGATCAAAGAGATCAAACTAACATACTTGGGCTTGCAAACATAAGTTTGGGCCACGAATGATCATTTATTCGAATCAGAACAAAATTTAGCGCTATGTTAAGCAATCGTAAGTAGACTTATATAGAAGTCGTACCTATTTTGAGGCTGGTCAATAGCAATCTATGCACCATTTGTTTTGAGACATGATATAGAGATCATTCTCCAACAACATTTAGTGCAATAAGAAGGGGATAAGATAAAGAGGGGTGGGAGAGAATATACAAACCACTTTTGGATTAAATTTAATCAAACTATTATTAAAATCATTCATCCATTTTTGTGGAGTTAGACTCAACACCATGGATCCAATGATGTTAATAAAGTTCATGACCAAAAATTTAACCCAAGAGCCAGAAAATAGTCGTAAAATAATATTACATTTTTAATATATACAAAAAGGTTTAAAAATAATGTTTAAAAATAGAAATAAAAGAGAAAAATATCAACTATGTTCAAATTAATCAAGAAATAAAAAGTAAGACCATAGAAAAATCAGAAAAGGACTCAAATAATTTTATAAATTTTTTGGTAATTTTTTAAAGTCAGAAATTATTTTTAAAATTAAAAGAAATGGTAAAATAAACCAAAAATGATAAAAAATAACAAAGTCAGAAACAAAAATAAAATAAGGTCACCAATATTTGTCACAATATCATTGGATCATTCCATAAATTTTTTAGAATTTAAAAATGCATAAAAGTATTTTTAAGCATTTAAAACAATTCAATTAAAGTGTAAATTTATAAAAAAAAAATACCAAAACACAAAATTAAATTTTGAAAAAATAAAAATCAGAAAGAGAATAATCAAAAATATTTTTCATAATTTTTTCAGATTTTTTGGACTAAAAGTGAATTTTATATGATTTTTTGAAGTTTAAAACAATTAAATATAAAAAATCAGAAAAGAAAATAAAAGTAAAAAATATGTGGACTATTGGATGAGAGTCAAAACACATTAGTAACCAGATCCAAAGGATCTGGCGCGCTGTGCATATCATGGTCATTAGTGAATAAAGCATAGAATCAAAAATAAAATCAGAACTAAAAAAACAAGTGGCACGCCATCATTGGTTGGAAGATGACACATTGGTCATCTTCAACCTCCAGCCAACGTGAATTGTAGATCACTCAAACCTATGTCATTCGCTTCGTCTCTTCAAGACGAAGACAACCATACCCTCGCGCCAAATATATATATAAACTGTAGCTCAAGCAATTTGGAAGGAAAGTTTTGAAAAGGGATTTGAAATTTCATGGTCAAAATGTGTTTCCAGTAAAAAGCAAGTGTTGCGACTAGAACCAGGGCAATGAGAGCATCACAATGAAATCAAAGTTTTGAAGAATTGATGAAGGAATCTACCTATTGAAGTTGAGTTGCAGAGCTCTGAAACTGGACTTCTATGGAGCAATATAGGGCACGATTCTTGAATGTAATTATATGGTTAACTTCAGGGAAGATCAAGGAAGGTGAATTGATGAAAAAATTGGATTGAAAAAGGCTTGTATATAGATTTCGAAGTTGCTGAATTCTGAGTTATGGAACAGGTTTGGCAGGGTGATTCTGGCTATCCAAGCTTGAGGAAATGAATGGGGAATGACCCTCTATTTATAGGGAATCAAATGGAATGTCCAAGCCTGTGAAATGATGAAGTTTGGAGGGAAATCGTGTGAAGTTGCAAACAAGAAAAATGTGACTTCTAATTTGATCAAAACTCATCCAAAATGCGCGTTTTGTTGTGCTAATCAATTCTGGAAGTTCACTAAACATGTTTAGAGGCAAAAACGCGTGGAAAAGTTGTGATTAGAAGCCAAAACAAAGATTTCAAAATCTAACTCGTGATGAAACTTTAGTTCCAAGTTACCAACTTCAAAATCATGGTATTCTCAGCTCAAGGGGTCTTAGGGAATAATTCTTGATGCTTTAGAGAGATGAGGTTACAAGCCTTGTAATGGAAAAAGAATGGAATCAAATGGATGCTTGAGCTGAAAGTTGTGTTGAGTCAAAGTTGGAGAAAAATGGTTGACTTTCCATACTTAGAAATATTTCAAATTTTACATCAAAAGTGACCTATAATGTCTTGCATCCGAACATAGCCTTCCACTTGGAATTTGTTCTTGACCAAAAAAGATGGCATGAAGTAGATCTCTTGAATGACATTTTGAAACCTGAACCATTCAAAATATATACAAATTGAGAAAGTTATGACTTGTTGAAGTTGGCAAAATTTCATAAAATGACCTATAATATTTTGTATCCTTAAGGCAACTTCCATCCATTTTCTCACTTTCCACATAAAAGAAGGAATAAAGTTCACATCTTCAAGGTAATAAAAATTGACCAAGTTATGATCATTTGAAGTCAAACATGAAAAATTGGAGATTCATCTGGGGGACTTGTAATCTTTCTTCCTCATCAAGTTTCTTCCACATGAAAAATCCTTGGAAATTTTGAATTGATTTGTTAATAACCCTTTGAATAGAATGATGTATTTGGAATCACTCAAAAATACCAAAATATGAGAAAGATATACTCCTTTGAAGTTCAAAACCCTAGCTCATAGATTAAGAACATGCCTCGAGGAACTTTGACAATTTTGAACAAAATTCTTGACCAAAACAAATGCTTTGTAAATATAAGTTATTGAGGATGATAATGAGAACTCATAGCAACCACGACCACTTCCATATCTTGAGAATTGAGAGGAACATGCACTTGTGACCAAAAGGAATAAAATCTTGTCCAAACATGACTATTTTTTCAATCAACCCCTTGTACTTTTTTGGATCAAATTTGATAATCTTGAAATATGGTGAACCAAAATAATCTTGCCATGCCATTTCCTCCAAAAAAAGCTTCAATGGTGAGGCTTGAACTTCTCAAGCTTTATTTACTAGGTCATAGAAATAAACTCATGAACCCATGGGGCGACTTGTTAAATCTCATTGCCTTTACCTACATGGATAACAAGCAAGACAAACCAACATTACATTTTATTAATTAAAAGAAGAAATCAAGACAAAAATATTCATGACCACAAAATAACACAAGTCAAGGTGCTTGGTGATTCCTCAAAGTGAAAAGCTAAATATAGGGAGGGGAACCAAGAATCCTAGTGTGATATTATTGTAATGGAAACAACATGGTATGTTGAAGGGATCTTAGGGGCAAAAAATTAGGGTACAATACATAGGAAAACCTCTATGCTTTAATCATCCACGACACGTCGTAGGGGCATCAATCAAAAGCACATGAGTCTGCATAAACCATTGTCATGCATTCATTAGGTTACTTTGATCCAGAATCAAGCTATGCTTATCATCTCATTTGGCTGACGACTTACAACAACATGGATCTAACAAAGAGCCCAATTATCATTGGCACATCAAAATTTCAACATCCATTGACGCATATCCAAGTCACCCATTACATGCATTGGTCAATCATTCTACGCATTAACACCTGCATGCATAAATGACATATCATAGACCGAGACTTGGGACCCTATAAAAATCTAGAGTCAATTTCTAGGGGGCTCACTATTACAATCTCAAATATCTCTCTGATTATCCCTCTCAGTGAGTCTATGATACAAGCGTTCTTCGTCAAACTAAGGCGTGAGCAGCTTCACACAATCTTGTTTCTTTGTCCATATGTAAGCAGCCTTATGTAAAAGTCGTGAGCAGCCTCACACTTTCCAAATCACCATATTAATGTCTCTAGGTAGCCTTACTAATATTAGAGACCTTGCTATCCGTTTCACCTTTCCAAGCCACCAAGCTGATACTATTCTAGTAGTTCTACTAACGTTGGTGCAAAGCCCAGTTCCCGTCTGGAGCATCTTTTCAAAATCCCAGTTCTCGTCTGGAACATCTTTTCAAAAGCCCAACTCCTAATTGGCATGGCTTCTCAAAAAAATAAGTCTTGGCTGATAGTCTTCCTTAAGCATTGGTTCCGCAGTTCAAATGACAAGGGCATTGCATTTACCAATCATTACATCATTTCAAGTCATAACATCATCATATCAAGCATACATACCATACATCATGAATACATCAAGTATAATCATATCAAACATGGATACATGCATTAAATTCAATCATATATGCCCATAAAAACTACGGAAAAATCTCAAGGCATGACTACCAACTAAGACGAACTCAAATTCAAATCCAAGATTAGCACTATCCATTCATATTTCTATCACTATAGATACCTTGGTTAAGAATAGACACAACCATCAAAGGTACCGCTATCAAAATTTCACTAGGCAGCTTACTTATGATTTATATCCAAGGCCTAGTCATCACCAGCTTTCAGGCATTACACTTTCAATTATCAAATTCAAAATTTTCAAATTCGAACCTCTCAAAACATTCAATTTCATTTGGTTATCATGTTGATCAAGCCTTGGTTGAGAATAGACACAACCGACATCATCAGTGAAACTTCAGTGTCAATCTTCAAACCTAGCATTTTTATGCTAAACAATTACCTTGGTTGAGAACAGACACAACTGGTAAAAATTTGATCTCATCTCTGATTTAGTTATCTAAGATTTGGATCATCAAAATAGCCTCCTCTATATTATAACTCATTGCATAAGGCTCCATGTGACAATGTGTTTCCTCCTTTGCAATATAGCTCATTGTGTTAGGCTCCACACAACAATGTACAAAATCTGTAATATAACTCACTGTGTCAGGCTTCATGCAGCAATGTGTTTCCTCCTTTGAGATATAGCTCATTGTGTCAGACCCCATGCAGTAATGTGCGAAATCTACAATATAACTCATTGCGTCATGCTCCATGCAGCAATGTGTTTTCCTTCTTTGTGATCTAGCTTATTATGTCAGACTCCAGGAAAAAATGTTGCGACATTAGTAATTCCACTCATTTTGTCAGTCTCTATGCGATAATGTGTGAAATCTACAATTTAACTTATTGTGTCAGTCTCCATGCAATAATATGTTCTTTCTTCACGATATAGCTCATTGTGTTGGACCCCAGGCAACAGTGTTGTGAAGTCAGCAATTCCACCCTTTGTGTCGGTCTCTATGAGACAATGTGTGAAATCTTATATATTTAATTTATTATGTCAGCCTCCATGCAACAATATGTTCTTCCTTTGCGATCTAGCTCATTGTGTCAGACCTCAGGCAGAAATGTTGTGAAGCCAGTGATTCCACCCATTGTGTCAAACTCTATGCGACAATGTGTGAAATCTTCTATATTTGATTTATTGTGTCATCCTCCATGCAACAATATGTTCTTCCTTTATGATCTAGCTCATTGTGTCCAAACCCCAGGCAACAGTGTTGTGAAGTCAGCAATTCCACCCATTGTGTCAGTCTCTATGCGACAATGTGTGAAGTTTTCTATATTTAACTTATTGTGTCAGTCTCCATGCAACAATATGTTTCCATCTTTGCGAATATAGCTTATTGTGTCAGGCTCCATGCAACAATGTGCGAAATCTGCAATTCAACCCAATGCGTCAGTCTCCATGCAGCAATGTTGTTATCAAACTCTAACATGTTGTGTTAGTCTCCATGCAACCGTTTGTTCTTTCTTCGTGATCTAGCTCATTGTGTCAGCCTCCATGCAGCGATGTTACCAAACTCCTTCCATTACATCAATCTCTATGCAACAATTCTTTTACCAGACTCTGTCTATTGCATCAGTTTCCATGTCGCAATATTTTTATCATACTTCTTCCACGATATAATCCATTGTGTCAGTCTCCAGGAAGCAATATCATCATCTGAGTTTCTTCCTCGACTTAACTTATTTACATCAGTCTCCATGCAGTAAATGTTTGTTATCAGTTTTTCTGTGATATAGCTTCTTGCATCAGTCTCCATGCAACATTTCGTCATCTAATTTTGTTTTACCCATTCTCTAGGTTGCAATGAATAAACAAACTCAAATCAAACCAAAACTTGCTATATTAGTCTCCAAGCATTAGTAAAGTTAACTGTTCAAACCTGCATCATTTACCTCCTAGGTTATGGTAGGTGAGCAAACCATCTCTTCTTAGATACTGACGGGTTATCCGCATCGTCATATCTAAGTCAACTCAAATTTGGTTCAAATGCTGGTAAGATAATACATCATCATTTATGCCTATTCTTCACACTCATGGGAATGATGTACAGCGTATCCTTATGATCTATTGGGCAAATTATGGGGGTCTTCCAATATTTAATAAACTTCCGATCAGAACATGTGAGACCTGCATATTCGCACCTTATTCAATCGAAAAGTAATTAAATAGGGGCAACTGTCATACCCCAAATTTTCCCACCCTTTTATTTCTAAAGTCAAAAATATTTTAAACATTGTTTTTATAATATCATTTGATTTTTATAGATATTCATTCTCAAGTCCAGCCAAAAATATTTTAAACATTGGTTTTATAATATTATTTGATTTTTATAAATATTCACTTCCCAACCTATTTAAAAATATAATAATTTATTCCAAATTATTTGTATTTTTAAAATAGCAAATATCTGCACACCTTTCATATACTTTCAAATTGAGTTTATTTACAAATCAATAACATAACATAACACAATTGGTAAAGAACTAAGCTTGCAAGCGTAAGGTCACAGGTTCAAATCTCTTGTGCCACATTTTCTTTTTTCTATATTTTATCACTAATTTTCTTTCTTTTTTTTGGAAACTAAACTTTGATATTTCTTTTAGGCTTTTGGATAACTTAGTCTCTAAGTCTTTGTTAACCTAATTCACTCTATAAATAGGACTATTGTTGTCCTAAGATTTTCATTCACAATTCATCCGCAATCTGTCACAATTTTACACTCACACAACTGTGCATTTTTTTTGCAATTTCTTTTCAAAAAATATTTGTGGAGTTTTTTATATTCTTGGTTGATGATTCAAATATGAGGCCTCCTTTTTATTTTTAATTTGTCTAATTGTAGTTGGTTTTCAACTATGTGATGAATTGTCTGAAAGTATGTTTTTCACTAATTTATATTGTTACTAATTATTGCGTCTAATAATTTACACTACTTATGTATTACTAACATCGTTATCATCAAATCTTTTAATTTATCAGTATAATTTGATCCGCAATTTTCCATATTCACAGACTAACCTTGTACCTATACATGCTTTCTTATTGCAAAAATCCATTTCCGATATATACACCAAGGCCATCATTCATGCATCTTTTCACCACCAAAACTCTCTCTAATAACCTTATTATCCAATTCACTGAGAACAACATTCTTTGGTTTAACATCAAAAGGGATTTTCCCTGTGACAATTTTTTATTTTTTTATTTTGCAGAAAACAATAACAAAGCAACATGTATCACAAATAACATTACAAGCAACAAGAACAACATCAAAGAAAAGAGGGAAAGCAAACCAGAAACAACTCTGACAACCCACAAACACCGTGAACCCCCATCTGTTCATTGCATAATCCAACCACTACCTTTCAATCACGATCTACAACTGTCACCGCCAAAGTACAACCATCACCCGAGTTCATCAAGGACCACCGAGCACCGCCGCGAGTTCGTCATCTCCGAAAACAAAAGAGAAGGAGGAGATCACAAAATTGCAGATTCGACCACCATAGAGCTATTTCACGAAGCTTTGAATTCATCAGCACTCGACATGAACCATCGCTGCAAATACGGCCACGCATCACTACCGTCGTTAAATATTCTAGCCACCATCTTTTTTGGTAACTCTTACTTTCCAATTTTTGTTGGAATATATATATATTGTGTCTTGCTAAATCTATACTTGCAGGGAAGAATGATTTTTGGAAAAAAGAAAAGCCATACATAGGTGAGTACCAGGGTTTTTTTAAACTTTTGGTTGAGATATGGTGTTTATTTTGTTTTTTAGAGAAGAGATTGGGTAGTTGTTGTTTTAAGTGAGAAATATTAAGTGATCAAGATAAAAAAGAAAGAAAAAGAAGGATAATTGTCACCATACGATTGGGTGACCTAATATTAAAAGATAATGAATGTAGAGATAGGTGGTGGCACCGTTATTTGACTGCAATGGAGGTCTTTAATTTTTCTTAGCTATTATTTTGTGTATTAATGTTGTTACATGCTAAAATAGGGGTGAGTTGTATCTTTATTTGGGCTTTAGGTCATCTTATCCTAACTACTTTTATATCTCCTTAAGGATTTAGTTTAAGACAAATAGTTTAGTTTTCCTAATTACACTCCCTGTTCTTTATTTGTTTTCAATTTAAAACTCTATGTTAATTGAGTTTAATTAAATAAGTATTTCGTTAGAGTAGCTTGATTAATTAGTAAAGTTTAGAATATTTTCAAAATTTTGTTTATTATAATTCTCCCTAATCAAACTAACATGTTCACGTCATTTTGTACATAATTCTACACACTTTATTTAATTAAATTAATTCAAACATTCTATAAGTAATAGGATGTCTATCTTCGAGTAATTAAATTGGTCGACATATCATCTATCTGTTTATTATTCAAAATAAAATATTAAAGTCCATGCAAACTCACAAATTACTACATTCACGAATTACATGTGGCCAATATCTGGCCACGTGATGAGGAGAATATATCAGACTTTCCCTGCTCTACGTCGTAAAACAGCTAACCAACAATAAACCATTTTTCTACTAACATAATCAAAACCAAGATGTTTTTCGAAAAAGGATTAAGGAGAATTTCTTTTGAAATTAACTGCGAACTACGTATACGCTCACACAATTTTCAACCCAGACAAAGTTCAAGGATAAATTCGAAAGTAATTCTATGTAATTCTATTAAAAAACATAAACCAACTGCGAACTACGAAATGAGACTCTGATTCCTCCTAAGAGGATACATAGACATACGATAAAAAGTCGTGGCGAGTTCCCCCTAATTAAAATTAAACCCCTTTCCCCCTAATTAAAATTAAACCCCTCTCCCCATAAATAATTAAAACCCTTTTTCCCCTAATTAAATTTGAAACCATATATCTTAAAATTGTGGTTCTAAATTTAGTATCCTTGCGAACAAGGTAGATAAGGGGTTCCTAACACCTTCCCCTCATCTAGAACCGAGTCAAACCTAGAATCTCTGAACTCTTTAGGGTTATTCCTTTATGCTCCCTTCCTTTAGGATAAAAATTAAGGGTGGCAACTCTGTATTTAAAACCACTTGCAACACCCAGTTGGTTTACCAATACTCTTGTACATGGCTGGATTTTTGATTTTTGGGTCAGTGGGTCCTTCTATTTCGTTCCACTTCGAAGTGTTATGGCATTAGCATGTCCTTTTGGATTTTGTTATGGTTGTCCAGGAAAAATGCCAGATGAAGCAACTGTAGCAGCTTATTGTTGCGTCACCTAAGAGATTTGCGTTCAATGCATTTTGTTATGAGTGGTAAGGGCATCAACCTTGTTTGATAGCTGCTTAATTTGTTTGCTAGTGTATATGTTTTGATTTATAAAATCTTTGTTTTATTTAGATTGGGTAGATACGAAGTTTTCTATCATGATCTCTATATTAGATTTCCTAGGAACATTCAAAGTAATTTGGGTGGCTTTCTGGTATCCTAGGGGTGTAGTGGGAGCTTGTCTAGGTGGATATAACACATTATTATTCTTGTACAAAAAGTTTGGATGATTTTTCCAGGTAGGATTATAGGTATTCTCGTATGGGTTTCCTTATGTATAATTCACTTGATTAACTGGTACTCCTATTAAAAGTGGACATTCAGGCGCAACATGTGCGTGAAGTCCATATTAATTGCATGTTGGGGCTACTGGAGCCACGGTGGTTGCAGGAGTTATGGTCAAATTTTTTATCTTTTGGGTAAGAGGTTCTACCTTAGCGTTAACTTGGTCTAAACTACTAACTTTGTACATATCGCCTTTCATCTGAGGTTTCTCTACAATGGTTCTATCGCTTCCCCATTGGTAATGGTTTTGAGTAATACTTTTGATAAGTTGATAAGCGTCACGATAAGGTTTGTCCATCAGTATGCTGCCAGCTGCAACGTCAATCGTTAGTCTTGTGTTGTACAAGAGACCATTGTAAAAGGTGTGGATGATCAACCATTCTTCTAGACCATGATGTTGACAGAGTCGCAACATGTCTTTGTATCTTTCTCATGCTTCGAAGAGAGATTTGTTTTCCTTTTGTTTAAAACCATTGATATTGTCTCTTAGCATAACCGTTTTACTCGGCGGAGAATATCGCGCTAGGAAATTTTTCTTCAATTTGTTCCATGTGGTATCAGAGTTGGATGGTAGAGACTGGAGCCAGGATCTAGATCTATCTCATAATGAAAAAGGAAAAAGACGAAGTCTTATTGCTTCGGGGATGACACCATTTTCTTTCACTGTGTCTACGTACTGCACAAACACGGATAAATTTAAATTTGGATCGTCCGTAGGACATCCTGAAAATTGATTTTGTTGGAAAACTTATAATAACGAAGGTTTTAACTCGAAATTGTTTTGAGCGATAGCGGGAGAAGCAATATTTTTGTGAGTTTCCTCTTGCGATGGGGCAGCATAATCCTTCAGAGGACGATTTTGGGGTCCTTCGGCCATTCTTGGTTCAGGAAGAGATAAATTTGGAATATTGAATTCAGGAAGATTGTATTTAATTTGGTATTCTCTAATTCGGCGTCTTATACTAACAAAATGCTCGAATTCGTTGATTGGTTGTTCTAATTCTTCGCCTTGAGAGCGAGTGCTTAGCATACAATCAACAGATAAAAGGAAATAAAATTGGTTGCCTTAGTCTATATTACATAACAAGGGTTTCAAAATATCGACTAAATCAGTCCCCGGCAACGGCGCCAAAAACTTAATCGCGTGACTATAAGAGTCTATCGGGTGTGTTAACTGCAAGCACGCATTTTAATTGCATAGTTTTAAAATATATTGAACCCACAGGGTCTGGTAATCAAAATATTGTTATCTAAATCTAATGTGTACAGCTAAGGCTAATGAATCTAGGATTTTGGGGTAGACGAAAAAAAATAGTGTTAAACTTAATTGAAATATTTAATAACGGGACACTGGTATGTAATAGTCTGATTTCAGGAGTTCAGTGATTCATTCGCATAGATTTGAGTATTTAAAACACTTACTCAATAGAAACTATCGGTTTAAAAATCTTTATCTCACACTCTCGTAATTGTTGATTCAGACTATATTATTAAACCTAAATGATCACTCTCGTAGTTTCATTCAACATTTAAAAATACTTTTTGAAAACAAATAGATTCTAATTAATCGTAAACCACTCTCGTTGTATTTAAAACCTATGTTTGATGACCACTATCCGATTAAAAACTCACACTCTCGTGATTATTGATTTTAGCCTTTTGTTTGTTTCTTACTCTCGTAACAAAACAATTTTATATTAAAAATGGAAATCAATCCAGAAAAGTATTTTTATAAAATGTTTATGCCAATTTATTACCGAATTCCTTTGGTTGGTGACCTTACATACCGGTATCAGGGAGATTAGTCTGACATATTATTTGTTAAGAACACAAAAAAATAGCAATCATACAATAATACAGGCATGATTGATGAACAAAAACAATAATAAAATTAAACTAAAAGAAACTTGGAATTAAATAATGAGAATGCAATTCTTTAAGTACTTTCACCAATCCTCCACATTTTTCCGGCAGGATTTGCTTGCGGAAAACTACTTAAATGCAGAACAAAATATTAAACTAAAACAAGTTCAAGAGGCTATGAAGAAAATCTAATGTTGCAATAGTTTCCCAGTGTAGAAAACTATTGCTATTTAGGTGAAGGTTCTATCTGCCTAGGTTCTAAACAAAGCTCTAAACGTTAAATTGAATAATTTCATGGAAGGAAAAATAATTACAGAGTAATGTAACAAAAGTAAAAATAGCAGAGACGAGAGAAAAATTTCAAATAACAGAGATAACTGAAAAAAGAACCAGCGGGCCTAGAGTAACTGTTTTTCTTCTTCTTTTATATTCTTCTCCTCGTAACAAAACTTCTCTTTAGAAAATATAGGGACGTGACATCGTGTTTCTAAAGGCTTCACTTGTGGAGAAAGACCAGGAGGAATTTCAACTTCCAATTATGCAGGTCGTTGGCGTGGAATAATTATGGAGAAATCTTCGTGTAAAAATAAAACAGAACGCATGTTGTGGCTGCACCGAGTGGAACCTAATGTGTTTTGTAGGGCACACATATTTTGATCTGTGCTAATCAGAATGGTTTATATGACAATGGGTACAAAAATTACACTTGTGCCGGGCAGAACAGAAGGTGTGCCGAGGGGCACAACCTTCTGATATGAAATCTTCTATTTTTCTACTATTTTTCTGATTTTTAACTCATTTCTTTTCCATTTCTTCTCCTCTTCTCATGTAGGCCTTGGATGGAATAATTACCTGAAACACACTTGAAAAGCCAACATAATGCAACATAATTTAGATAAAATGGTAACTTTATTAATACAAATCAGGTCGAATAAGCTATGTATTTTCACGTTATCATGACGTAACCTCAGCCATAATTTTTTCTACTCCTTATTGCATGAAGAGTTTAGAAAGAACCATTCCATAAGGAATGAAAAATTACTTTCATTCTTGAAAGGATAAGAGAGTCATCTTCAGATATTGAAACACAACATAAGGGAATCTGATCTTCAAATTTGAGTTGAGAAGAAAAAGCATAAAATCCCTTTCATCAATTATTAAAGAATCAATATCCTTGTTCTTTGGAAGTAAGTTTGAGGCCAGAATTTGATACCAAACTAGTGCCAAGGGTTTAATATTAGAAGCTTTAGACAAGCCAGACAAATAATTAAAAATAGTGATAAAAGGAAAATAGTGTTCCCAAAACATCATATTCGGAGTAACACCATCATCCTCACAGTTTATTGCATTTTCAATAGTAGTTTGGACGATTGTGATAGGGACACAAAAATACTTTAGAAAGGATGGCACACTCTAGATTAAGCTCTTGCACATAAGCATTTGTCTAAAATTCTTTGACCGGATTAGTGTAACTGGGACCGTAAAGCATGTGAAAGAACCGATCCCATTCTTTTGAGAAACAACACTTTGAAGATGAAAACCTTGAGCCATCCTTTCTTCAAAGATGACATGACCTTCAACAAAAACTACCAACTGATTCTCCATACCAAAGTTAGTTCAAGAAGTTATCTCAGGTAAGATGTTACACAAAATAGGTTTTGAAAGAAAGAGTAATAAAAAAATATTTTAAACAAGAAGAAGTTCTCATAAATATAGCCAAGTGAAATGCAAGACAATTGTCTTTGTTTAAGGATAACTCAAGGACATTTTTTAAGATAACTAAAACAATTGAAAAAGTACAACAAAAATAAAAGACTTTGAAAGAACTAGATCTCTTTAAGCATATCTGCAACAAACACAATCTCATATTTAGGTACCCATAATCTTACGGGTCCTCTAGTGTTAATTATGATAGGTTCCTTTTATTTGAGCTTTTGCATGAAAAAAAAGGTCTAGACTCATTGCAGAATTTTTGTTTAACACATTTTTTCCTTGTACAAGTCTTGGTTATTTAGTTTCTGAACCCTTCAGAACCTTTGGTCCATAAGTCTTAGGTTCTGCTTTCTTTAGAACCTTTGACTGAGGATTTATGGGTTCTGGTTTCTTCTGAACCTTTGACTGCTGAATCTATTGATTTATTCAGAACCTTTGACTTTTAAGTCCCAAGAATTGAATTGTTCAAGTCCTTTGATTCAATTATCTTAGATTCTGGTTGGGTCAAATTCTTACCTTTATTAAGAGCAGGCATACAATAAGTTTTTAGCACTGCTTAAAGAAGAAGGATCTGAGGTTTCAGGAATTGAACTTTAGAGCATTCTCCATTATAACCTATACCTTCTCCTTTGATCTTACTTACTCCATAGATAATGGAAGAAAGTTTAGTTCTTTCATGATCTATTGTTATAAAGTTTTGAAGAGCCATCTCATGACCATTCAATGTTTTATCAGAAACTTTATCTGAAAGAGCATTATAATCTTTTTCAAGAGATTCAAATTTATCTTGAGACTTTTTTAATTCATCTTTCATAAGATCATGATCTCTCTTTAAAATTTTCATGTGTCTTTCTTTATCTTTGTAGTGACTCATGAGGTCTTGATGATAATTATAAGATCAGAACGAAATAAGTTAGAAAATACCTCATCTTCATCTTTTGATTATGGACCAAAGCCAGATTCAAATTCTGTGTCAGATGATATGAGAGTCGTCAGTGCTAGATTTAATTCTCCTTCATATTTATATGAACAATCTTAATTATCAAGTTCATCCCAGGTTTCCAAGAAACTCTTCTTGAACTTACCTCTGAAGCTGTCATTGTGGAAGCCTCCTTTATTTGGTATGTCCTTCTACAGACCAGGACATTCAACTTTGAAATGACCAGGCTTTTTGATTTCCAACAATCAAGAATGCGACATCAAGTGATAAGGTGTACGCTCTTGATTGACAATTATCCATGCCTATTAAACATTTAGTTGTGCATGCTACAAAAGTGGGTAACACACATTATTTTCTACTTCTATAAAAAATTGCTTAAGAACTTCTCGTGATTAAAAACATCTGAAAATAGTAAAGGTAAATCTATATAGACAAAACATAATTCTCATGTCCATCCTTCGCTATTTTTATTATTATCTCTTTATTTTTCTACAAAAAACAAATAACTATTTATCACCTTAGATAAGAAAAGTTAACATAAATCCCAGTAATCAATCATTTCTCTGTGGGATCGAACTTTTGTATTACTTGACACAAACCGCGCACTTGTGGTTAACATAGTATCAGGTTTTTGGCTCCGCTACCGGTGAAGTATTTTTTAAATCAAATATTTGTTTTAACACCGTTTAGATAAATGTATTTTTTGCGTGCTTTGATCCCTATTTTCTAAATAATTCTCACTGGAGAATTTGTTAGAGAGATGGGAAATTACATGAATAATGACCTTAGAATCCCGTACACCGATGCTTATCATCCGGAGTAGCGCAATCACTCAAAATTTTCTTTATAATAACCACCCCCTGTATGCCGAGGAACCACACAATTTCCAACAATCTAACCTTGAAAATTTAATAGAGAATTTCATTGCAACGCAAACTCGCTCTAACTTGGAACTCAAGATGGAGAGTTTTGTGGCGACACAAACTCTTCATAATGAAGAGTTTAGAAACCAAAATCTCTATACTAGTGAAACCCTTAGACATGTAAATACTATTGTCGAGTCCCTCGAAACTCACAATAAGGCTTTAGAGACCCAACTTGCACATATCTCTCCAGGGACCTTCTTTTAGGGACATGTGAATGTTGTAACAACCAAAAGTTAAAAACAAATTGAGAATTATGGGGAGAATAATAAATAGGTTAAGGAAAGTTTTGGTGAGGAAAAAGTAGATATTGAGAAATGTTCACCAACACCACCCGAAAAGGAGGTTGTCGAAGATGTAGAGTGGGAAGCACTTTACATTGCTCCTCCTCCATACAAGCCACCAATTCCTTTCCCATAAATATTTATGGAGTCTAAGGTTGGGGACCATGAAATTGGGGAAATTGTTAATGTCAAGAGGGGAAGGTTTACCTTTGAGGTGGGAGATGAAAAAGTTGAGTTAATAAAGACAAATCTCCTTAAACCACCCCCACAGTTTCAGAAGTATGAACCACCCCTTAGGAAGAAGAAAAAGGAGAGTAGTGGATACGAGAGATGGTTGAATGAATGGGTATAGTGACACTCATGGACTTTCGATCTAAAATGATGTTAAACAAAGAACTTCGTGGGAGGTAATTAACACTTTTAAATTTCTTTTATTCTAGTTTAATTTTGAAGGATCATTTTAATAAAGAAGAAGAATTCAAAAAGAAGAGAGCAAAATCAAAGGTCACTTCAGGATCTCTTTTTACGATTCCCACCTCCTAAGTGAGGTTTTAGTGAGTTTTCTCTTTACCTCTCTTACTTGAATTGGAACATTGGGGACAATGTCCGGTTTAAGTTGGAGGGGGTTATTTTCTTCATCTCTTTTACTTCATTTTATCTTCTAAGTCTTGTGTGACTGTGTGTTATTAAGGATAGTTTATTTCAATAAAATGCATGTAACATTGTAAATAACCCAAAATTTGAGCCATACAATTTTTTTTAAAGTTCTTGATTTTGAAAGTTTTATTGAAAAATTATATAGGTTTGTAATGAAGTTTAGCTTAGTTTAGGAACCCGTGGAAAACCAATAAAATCAATATTACCCTAACACCCTTAGTTTCTTGTGAAAGATACGAGTCTAACATATAGATTTGTATCATAGTACCCACAATTCTGAGAAGTACCCCCTGATTTGTTTTATGATAGTCCAACATAACTTTGATTCACATGTCATGTATGATTGATTGAGAAAAAATAATTTTGGAACCGAAATGATGAAAAAGACGGTAAAAGATAATTGCACCTTCTAAGTTAGGTAACCCTCACCGGTTGCTTAGCCCAATGGTGGTTGAACGCCAAACGTCATCCCAAAGTGGACAATAAATAAAGACAAAAAAGTATGTAACTTCATTGGTAAATAAAGATAGCATTTGTTTCTTGTCTGGAGCCTAAACATAAATTCTTGACCGATCTTGTGCTTGTGATGATTATCATGAATCCAATTGCCTTAATCTAATTGTATGAATGAAAAAGGGGAGGAAAATAAAAAAGGGACTTAAGTACAAAGCATATTTGGAGAGGTAGCCTGAAATAGAAACTTTTGATTATATTTACAAGTTTGTGTTTTGGTATCAGTGAGTACGAGAGAATCTTAAGTCCTACTCAGTCGGAATAATGAACCAAATATGAGTACCAACATACTTCATCCTTTGGAGTTTCTAAAGAAACATAAAATGACTTGATCCTAATTTTTTCTAAGCAAGCTTGTTGCTCGAGGATAAGCAACAATTCAAGTTTGGAGATATTTGATAAGTGGTAAATGTATGTGTTTTCTAGCTTGTTTTATATTTCATTTCTTGTGTGTTTTTATCGTTTAAGTTCGTTTTTATGCGCTTTTTCTTTGTTTACATGTTTTTAGTCAATAAGAAGTTCATACAACAAATCGGGATGATAAAGAGCCAAAAATCGCACAAAGGACCACTTTCAATACAAAAAGTCAGAGACAAAAGGCCCATCACCACATGAAGCACCAGAGGATGACACGACCAACATGTGTCACCTGACACGACTCGTGTAAGAAAATAGGACAGTTACAAAGTTTAAGCTTTGGATCCCTTTTTCTATTTTTACAACTCTTTTAACTCCCATTTTGTGATTCAATGTTGTTAAGGACTCATTATGCACGGAATTAGTGAATGCAACTAGTATCCTAGCCCTTTGTTTAGTATAAAAAGAGACTTAGGCATCAAGAAAAAGGGAGAAAAACCTATGTGTGGCACTTAGGCACTATCAATCACTTTTTACTAGAACAATTTGTACTTTGTTATTTCTTAAATTCTTGTTATTTGCTTAGTTACTTGGTAACTCAAAGCTCTTGTTCAATTTATTTCAATTATTCTACTTCATTCTTGTTATTATTTTGTTAATTATTCATCTATTTACTTTACTTATAATTCTTTATATTATTGTTGTAATTTATCTTACCATGAGTGAGTTAACTCATAGGGGCTAGGGGGTTATGTAAGTCCATCTTATGATGAACTTCTACTAGTTTATGTTTTTGTAATCGTGAAAAAGTTTAAAGGCAATAGTTTATTTTAGAACTCAAACTCTTATTGCGCACTTATGATTATTATGAACGCAAGATCAATAGAAATGTTGTTCATGTATCGAAAGATAATGAATCGACATCTGAAAGCGAGTTGCTAAATAATTAACTTAGAGGCCCCACTGACAAGCTGAATTGATCTCAATTGAGAAACAATAAATAATCCGACATCGTGTGACAAGGTGTACACTCTTGATTCACTATTAACCATTCCTTTAAAAAGTTTAGTTGCACATGCTATGAAAGTGGGTGAGGCACATTACTTTCTACTTCTATAAAAAATTGCTTAAGAACTTCTCGTGATGTAAATAGTAGAGATAAATATAGATGGACAAAACATAATTTCCATGTCATGCCTTCACTATTGTTATTATTATCTCTTTATTTTTCTGCTAAAAAAACCAATATTGATCACCTTATATAAGCAAAGTCAACATAAATCTTGGTAATCAATCACTTCTCAGTGGGATCGAACTTTGTATTACTTGACACAAGTTGTGCACTTGAGGTTAACATAGTATCAAGTTGTGATCAATGTTAGAGACATGCTGACCTTCTCCACGCCATAATAGAACTACTCCAATCGATGACTTCCCTTGGACTTTTTCTCAATGGGGCGTGGATATTATAGGCCTTCTCCTTTTAGCATCGGGCTAATTGAATTTCATGATGGTAGGAGTCGATTATTTCACCAAATGGATAGAATCAGAGGCTATCGTCAAAATCCCGGTAGAAAGAATGCACCGTTTCTATTAATAGAAGATCATGTGCAGATACAAACTTCCTGGAACCATTGCCTCCAAAAATGGGACCCAGTTTTCCAGTACAATAGTCAAAAACTTTTGCGAAGACTTAGAAGTATAAATAAAAGTAATTCTAAAGGGACTTTGGAAGAAGCTTGGCGATGCCAAGGGCCTATGGGCAGAACTACTCCTCAAGATATTATGGTTACACCATGGAAACCCCATTTTATTACCGCCCATCGAGGCAACATTTCTTACGATGGACTTCATGGTAAAAGATCCTTGCCGACCATTGAGGCAACACTTTATATGATGGACTTCATGACAAAGATCCTTGTCTCCCTATAAGACAATATGAATAAGCTATAATGCTCCTTGCCTTAGGGACTTAGTGTCTCCTCGGGTGAGACAAAACTCAAGAATCATGCCTAAGAAGGGCAACATATATTATTCTTGAGAGACTTGGGCATAAGTCTTTCCTGAGAGCTGGAAGTCCTCCTAAAGTTTGTCAAATGCGTCGCATGAAGGACTTAGATTCTCTAGGAAAACTAAACCCTTGCTTGTGGGACTTAGTGTCCCTCGAGCGGGAAAACACTAAATAATCACGCCTAAGATGCACAACAAATATCTAGCTTGAGATAATTGGTTTCAAGTCTAGCCCGAGAACTTGATGGAAATGCCACCCAAGTAGGACGAACACCTCACCTGAGGGACTTATAGTCTCATCAGCCGAGTTATATACAATTATGCCTGAGGAACTTAGATTCAATAGGCTAACTAAACTCTCGCCTTAGGAACTTAGCGCCATTGATTGGGTGGAGTATGACCCTTCCTAAGAGAATTCTAGGCCCTAGAGGTCTCAATATATACATCTCTCATGTAGGAGAAGGGAAAAATCTTAGGCCATACAAGTTGTCAGACTCCAAATTTGCCCGCCCCATTTCAAACATTCAAATTATTTTCAAAATTGAGATTTTATATTTTTTACTGACATCTAACTTTAGTATTAATTTATTTTTAGTTTATTTTAAAAAACAAAAAAAAAATTAACTAACTTAATTTTGAATTATTTGTTTAGGTTAAAATAGGTTTCTTTTTACTAATCTAAGTTCATTTATATAATTGCTTGTTTTAAATTATTTTTTTTTAAAATAAAAAAATATGCCACATTCATATACTTTTTATTTACATTTAAATTCGAATAAATAATATAGTACAATTGGTAAGGAGACATGTAATATAAGGGATTTAAATATAAGGTTGTGAATTCAAGTTCCATTGCACTACTTTTGATATTTATTTTCAGTTTTGTGTGTTTTTCAATAAAAAAGATAAAAATATCATTTTTTAATTATTTTATTATTATTTTCGTTTTTCACTTTAGGGGCATTAATTTTTTTAAATCTTTTATTTTATACACTTAATAACTAAAATTAAGAAAATAAATAAAATTTGTCAGAATCAAATCTTCATTAATCATGAATCAATCACAATATTAAAAAAAATCACAAAAGTGTCTAGATTCATAATCTTATTCACCAAGTTTCAATCAAGTCTCAATCAGTATAAATCTTAACAAAAATAGATCAATCAGTATCAATCTTATCAATTAACTTTTTATATATAAGATAGGCAATGGATCCTTTTTCTTATGATTAATTTTAAATCTTTTATTATAATTAATTTTAATTGAATTTATTAGAAAAGTTGTTTTGGTCTCTCTCCCTTCTATTCACGATTTCCTTTTCCATGTTCTATAAAAACTTCATTATACACAAAACGTCACTAATCACCGTTGTTTTAAAATCTGAGATGCTACCATTATTGTATCAAAGTTGCAAACTTTTCCTGTTTCTTTTTCTGATTGTTTCATTGTTTTTTATAATATGCATAAAAATAATATAGGGTGTGGGTAAGAATCAATTTGGGTCAAATATATAAATTATTATAATTTATAACATGCATATATGGTACATGAGTATAGGGGTTGGGTCACCTTGAACATAACTCACTTTGCAAATAAAACCACAAATTTGATACATATTTTCTTTTCACTAATTTTTCCTTTAATTATTAGTTTTTTATAATTATTGTTATATATAGGTCAATTTTAATTCTAAGCTAATTTCTCTTAAATTTTTATTTTATTAGGTTTATTTACTTAAATTCTTTTAGGTTTTTTATCATTAATAAAAATACAAAAAATCAAATACACTTTAATTAGGTCGATTAACTATTAATTTGTAAATATTTATTGGAAATTCCTTTATAATTCTAATTCTAATTCAAACCAATAACTTTTATATATTTCCTAACCTAATTCCAAACTTTTTTTCTTAATCAAATTAACTCAAACATTTTTTTTTATAAATAATAGGAGTAGGTGGATTTTACATCCACCGCATCCTCGAATAATCGATTGGTTGGCTTAACGCCTTACCAATTAATAATTCAAATCAAAACAATTAAACTCATTAACCAATCAAATCAATTAATTCGCCTAGCGCGATTTAATTCCAATAAAGATCAACTCTTCTTCAATCAACTAAATCAAACTTAAAACAATTAACCAACAAAAAACCTTTTTCTACTAACATAATCAAATTCAAGATGTTTTTAATAAACGACGATCAAAAATTGCTTTCAAGTCAAATTCAAACCGCGTCTACCATCACTCAATTTACAAACCCAGAAAAAGTACGAAAATCATCTGAAGGCAATTCTACACCATATTATAAAAAACACTAATCAAACATACAAACTATGAAATGGACTCTGATTTCTTCGCAAGAGGATACATAGGCACACAGTTAAAACCAAGTGAGTCCCCTAACTAAAAAATTAAATCTTTTCCTTTCATGTGATAATAACATAATAAATAGAAATATTCCCCATAAGTCTTAAATTTGAAGAGGGTTCCCTTGAGTATAAGGGAGATAAAGGGTGTGTAACACCTTCCCTTTATCTAACCAACTCGCGAACCTAGAAATCTTTGAAAAATTAGGTTTTTTCCGTTACTTTCCCATCCTTAGGACAAAAAGTAGTGGTGACGACTCTCTTATTTTTGCTGGTTACGACTGCTGGCGACTCTGTTGGGGACACAATCCTTAAATTAGAGTTTACCCTACCTTTAGGTTTAGGTTTTTTATTTTTATTGTTATTTCCTTATTTGTTTTATTTATTATTCTATTTATTACTTTGTCTGTCATATGTTCATGTGTTTATTGGTGGGACTCGATTCATTTAAAAATATAAAACCTTAGATAAATGATTATTCATTGGACAAGTGGATTTAACATCCCTATAAGTTTTTGCGGCAACTTCGCTTAGAGTTGATCAAATTCTGAGAAATATATTTAGAGGGATAGCCTCTCTTGGAGATAAGACTTTGGATTTAACCAGTGACTCTATGATTAATCCAAAAAATAAAATCTCATGGTGAGACCTTGTATGACCTACAAGACGAAAGTCTTGGTCTATATAGAGGTTCCATTTAAGAGAGACCCTTGTGCCTTTTCCCTTTTGTGTTATCTATGATATCTTAAGGAAACCCCCTTATGGGGAAGGGTATAATGTCCATAGAACAACCTTAAGAGCCTACATACTAAGGAAACCTTTATCATACCACCCTTATATTGCATACCCATTCATTTTCATACATTTGTATTTTCATGCATTTGCATAAAACTCATATCTTTTCACCTTCCCAGAACCTCAAACCACAATCCAACAAGGTGATTCCCTGATACTCATAATAAACTCGAAGAAACTCACGAAGGAATCACAACATTATCTATGTCAAAGAGAGGGGTTCAATAATCTACAACTAAAGACATCATTATACCTCAAGTTAACGGTTATGCTCGACCTCAACCTCTACGGATCCTAGTGGAGAGTCATGACGTACAAGAACACGCAACTATCCGAGATAGGTATACCTCACCCCATGAGTCAATTGAATATCATAAATTTTCATTCCCCGTGCCAAATACCCAAGGGGAAAACCCGTCCATAAATACTAAAGATCCACAAGATGTCGAGGCCACTAAAAGATATCGCATGTTGGAAGAGAGGCTTAGGGCCATAGAAGGACATGATACCCATAGCCTTGATTCTTCTGCTTTATGTTTGGTTGTGGACATGGTAATTCCTACAAAGTTTAAGATTCCAGATTTCGAGAAGTACAAAGGAGTGATTTGTCCTAAGACTCATTTGAAGATGTATGTTCGGAAAATAACCGCATACTCATGTAACAAAAAGTTACTCATCCACTATTTTTAAGGTAGTCTCAGTAGATAATCGTTATAATGGTATACACAATTGGACAGAAATCATGTTCACACCTTGAAAGACTTGGCTTTTTCATTTATGAAGCATTATCAGTACAACAATGGCATGGATCTAAGTCGCATGTAATTGCAAGATTCATCTCAGAAGAGTAACGAATCCTTCAAAGAATACGCACAAAGATGTAGAGAATTGGCTGCTCGAGTATAACCACCATTGTTGGATAGGGAGTTGGTAGACATGATCATGAAAACCATGCAAGCTCAGTACTATGAAAAAATGATGGACAGTGTATCGTCAAGCTTATCTGACTGGTAATAGTTGGAGAACGCATCGAGAACAGCATCAAAAGCGGAAGAAATACAAAGCACCTCGAGTAACCAGACTTGTGAGAAGGAATCCCTTAGAAATTTCCAAGGGGACGAAGAAAATAAAATGAATACAATATGTGAAACTCACCGAGCTCCATAAGCTCCGTCTCATATGAAAGAACAAGATTAGTTCTGACCTATCCCAAGTGTTTTGATGATAACTAAATTATATTTAAGATAATTTATGCTCTAATGAATGTGTGTTGAATGTCTTAGTTAATGTTCTGACAAGAAACATTCCAAAGTACTAAGCAAAGATTATGAAGAAGTTCTTTGATAAAAGAACTTTTTATTCAAATGCATCTGCTGACTCTGGTAAGAACCTTTATTTTTTAAATGTATCTTCTAACTTCTAGCAGGCTTCTTGATTCTGAAGATAACTTGAAAGCAAGCGCTGTTCAAAGTTCTTAGCAAGCAACGCTCTGACCAGAAGTTGAATGAAGCATGTTCTGAGTTAAAGCAAATACTGAAACAATGTCTTAATCAACGTGTCTTGTCAAAACAAAGGAAACACGTTCTTACATTCTGACGTTTGCTAATTAATGCAAAGACGGCTGAAAGCACTCAAGTGCCTACAACTAGTTTCTTGGAGAATGGAATTTTGCAAGGATGCACGCAAAGCATTTAATGCTCTCCATTTCCTCTGAAGGCAGCAAATGTCTCATTATTCCTACTATAAGTAGAAGGACATTTATTGCAAGCCAAGAAGAACGTTAAAAAAACAAGAAACTACGTGAAAGATTCAAAAGCTAACAAACTCATAGTTCATACATTTTGTGTATTATATTCTAAGTGAAAAATCACAGTTGTGATATAGCTTGATTAGAAGCAAACTCTATTTCAATTATCTGTAAAGATTTTACTTCTGTATTTGATCCTTGAGAGACCAAGTTTGTTCAGATTTCTCAAGAAGACTAGGACTAGATTTAAGTCTTAGTGTTGTTAGTCACTTGTAAGATTACTTGTGCATTGTTAGTCACAATAGTTGTTGTGTGATTGTAATCAGTTGATTATAGTGGATTAAGTCTTTGTTGAGAAAGGCGAAATCACCTTGGCGGATGGACTGGAGTAGTTTGAGTTCAAACGAACTAGGATAAAAATAATTGTGTTTTTCCATTATTGTTTGAGCTTTGTTTTGAAAAAGAAAAGAGTCACTTATTCAACCCCCCCCCATTCTAAGTGTTTTCTTACCCCTTCAATTGGTATCAGAGCTTGACTCTGAGCTCAACACTTAACCGTGTCAGGAAAAGATCCAGAAGAAAAACACAATGGCCGCTGAACAAAACAATAATAGTTATAACAAACCTCCAGTGTTTGATGGAGAAGATTTTGAGTACTGGAAAGATAGACTAGAAAGTTTCTTTCTAGGTCATGATAGTGATCTTTGGGATATTGTCTTGGATGGTTACAAACATCCTACAGATTCTGAAGGAAACAAAGTGGATATAAAAAATATGGGTAAACAACAAAAAGCTGATTTTAAAAATCATCACAGAGCTAGAAATAATTTTTTAAATGCTATCTCTAAAGTTGAATATGAAAAAATCACTAATAGAGATACAGCGCATGATATGTTTGAATCTCTCAAAATGACTCATGAAGGAAACGCTCAAGTTAAGGAGTCTAAAGCTTTGGCTTTAGTTCAGAAGTATGAAGCCTTCAAAGTTGAAGAGAGTGAGTCTATAGAAGCAATGTTCTCTAGATTCCAAACTCTGATCGCTGGTTTGAGAGTTTTGAACAAAGGGTATACCAAAGCAGATCATGTGAAAAAGATCATCAGAAGCTTACCCAGAAGATGGGCACCAATGGTCACCGCCTTCAAGGTGTCAAAAGATCTGAATAATGTGTCTCTGGAGGAACTCATCAGCGCTCTCAGAAGTCATGAGATTGAACTAGATGAACATGAGCTTCAGAAGAAAGGTAAGTCTCTAGCCCTTAAATCAATTAAGAAATTTGATAATAACGTTTTTCAGGCTGAAGAAGAAAACTCTGAAGAATCAGCTTCAGAAGAAGACGAACTATCTTTGCTCTCCAAAAGGATCAATCATCTGCGGAAGCACAGGCAAAAGAAGTTCAGGAACTTCAAAAAGTCAGAAGATAAACCAGAATCTTCTGGACACACAAAGTCAAACAGAAGAGAGATCATATGTTATGAATGCAAAGAACCTGGTCACTTCAAAAGTGATTGTCCAAAGCTTCAAAAAGAAAGACCAAAGAAGAGATTTGGAAAGAAGAAAGGAATGATGGCCACCTGGGATGACTCAGATTCTTCTGAAAATGAATCTGGTTCTGAAGATGCAAATGCCAACCTAGCCTTAATGGCTATCACAGAAAATGACTCAGACTGTGAGTCAGAACCAAGAGAGGTATTTTCTGAATTTTCTAGAGAAGAACTTGTTGATAGTTTATCAGAACTTCTGGAAAACTATAGTAAGCTCAAAATCAAATACAAGAAACTCAAGAAGAGTCTTGCATCTGATTTTAAGAAACTTGAAACAGAAAAATCTGAACTTTTAGAAAACAATCTTAAACTTGAAAAGGAAATTGTTCAAAAGAATTTTAGTTCAGAGTCTGTGTCTGGTTCAAAAGATATTCTGAAAGAATATGACTATAGCTTTCAATCTTTTCTTGCTAAAAGAATAGACAGAGGCAAAATGGCTTCAATGATCTATGGAGTTAGTGGGAAAAACAGAAGAGGAATTGAATATGAACCTCCCAAAGGGAAGGAGACATACATTCCAAAACCTGTTGCCAAGATGACCTTCACTTACAAACCTCTGAATAAGCAATTCAAGTTTGGACACTCACATGATATAAAATATACATCACATTCTGGAAACTCTTATGCTAACCCAAAAGGACCCAAAAAGATATGGGTACCTAAGGATAAAATAATATTTGTTGCAGATGTCCTTAACAGCTCAATTGAAACACCAGTCATGGTACCTGGACTCTGGGTGCTCACGTCACATGACGGGAAAAAGGTCTATGTTCCAAAGCCTGGAACTTAAAGATGGAGGAGATGTGAAGTTTGGAGGTAATTAGAAAGGGAAGATTATTGGTTCTGGGACCATAGGAAACGGTAACCTTCCTTCTATCTCTAATGTTTTATTAGTAGAAGGATTACCTCATAATCTATTGTCCATAAGTCAATTAAGTGACAATGGCTATGATATTATCTTCAATTAAAACTCCTGTAAAGCTGTAAATCAAAAGGATGGATCAATCCTCTTTTCTGGCAAGAGAAAGAACAACATTTACAAAATTGATTTATCAGATCTTAAATCTCAAAACGTAAAATGCCTTTTGACTGTTAGCAATAAGCAATGGGTATGGCACAGAAGATTGGGACATGTAAGTCTTAGAAAAAACTCTCAACTAAATAAATTAAATTTAGTCAGAGGACTTCCCAATCTGAAGTACAACTCAGATGCTATGTGCGAAGCATGTCAAAAAGGAAAATTTTCAAAACCTTCCTTTAAATCTAAAAATGTTGTCTCCTCCTCTAAGTCATTAGAGTTACTTCATATTGATCTGTTTAGGCCAGTTAAAACTGCATCCATCAGAGGCAAGAAGTATGGATTGGTCATTGTTGATGATTTCAGCAGATGGACATGGGTAAAGTTTTTAAAACACAAGGATGAGTCACATTCTGTATTCATTGACTTCTGTACTCAAGTGCAAAATGAAAAAGATTTTAAAATCAAAAAAGTTAGAAGTGATCATGGTGGTGAATTTGAAAATCATTATTTTGAAAAATATTTTAAAGAAAATGGTATTTTTCATAATTTTTCTTGTCCTAGAACTCCCTAGCAAAATGGAGTTATAGAAAGAAAGAATAGAACATTACAAGAGATGGCCAGAACCATGATCAATGAAACAAATATGGCTAAGCACTTTTGGGAAGAAGTTGTGAATACAGCGTGTTATATTTAGAATAGAATCTCTATAAGACCTATTCTTGAAAAGACTCCCTATGAATTATGGAAAAACAGAAAGCCCAACATTTCTTATTTCCATCCTTTTGGATGTACTTGTTTTATTCTAAACACCAAAGAAACTCTGAATAAATTTGATTCCAAAGCACAAAAGTGTTTCCTGCTTGGATACTCTGAACGCTCAAAAGGCTATAAAGTATACAACACAAAAACTCTGATTGTTGAAGAATAAATCAAAGTCAGGTTTGATGATAAGCTTGGCCAACAACAGCCAAAGAAAATTGATTTTTCTATAGGTACAGAAGATCATCACTCAAACTCTGAAAGATCATAAGCAAAAGAAGACGTAGCAGATCATACTCTTGACAATGCTCTGAACAATCTCAGAATCTCTGACCAACCCACACAGAAAAGGTTTCCTAGATTATCTTCAGATCACAAAGAAGACGTAATCATTGGAAGAAAAGAAGATTCCATCAGAACAAGATCATCTCTCAGAATCAATGAAGAATCTTTGTTTGGTTTAGTCTCTCTGATTGAGCCAACTACCATTGATGAAGCTCTGGAAGATAGTGATTGGATCTTTGCAATGCAAGAAGAACTAAATCAATTCTCAAAGAATGATGTATAGAATCTTGTTCCAAGACCCAAAGGATTCAATGTTATAGGAACCAAATGGGTCTTCAAAAACAAATTGAATGAACAAGGTGAAGTAATCAGAAACAAAGCACGACTGGTTGCACAGGGTTATAGTCAACAAGAAAGAATTGATTATAATGAAACCTTTGCCCCAGTCACCAGGTTAGAATCTATAAGATTATTAATTTCTTTTGCTGTACAAAATAACATTTCATTGTATCAAATGGATGTTAAAAGTGAATTTCTAAATGGTTATATTGAAGAAGAAGTATATGTCCATCAACCTCCTGGATTTAATAATTTAAAGCATCCATAACATGTTTTTAAATTGAAAAAATCTTTATACGGTTTAAAACAAGCTCCCAGAGCTTGGTATGATCGTCTGAGTAATTTTCTATTAGAAAAAGATTTTACCATAGGAAAAGTGGACACAACTCTCTTCAGAAAAACATTTAAAAATGATATTTTAATCTGTCAAATTTACGTTGATGATATAATTTTTGGAACCTCTGATATCTCCCTTGGAAAAGAATTTGCTAAGACAATGCAGACAGAATTTGAAATGAGCATGATGGGTGAATTGAAATTCTTTCTTGGAATTCAAATCAACCAGACTCTAGAAGGTACCTTCATACATCAGACGAAGTATGTTAAAGAACTTCTGAAGAAATTTCAAATGTCAAAAAGCAAAGATGCCAATACACCTATGCATCCAACCTGCATTCTAGGTAAAGATGAGGTAAGTATGAAAGTAGATCAGAAGCTCTATAGAGGTATGATTGGATCCCTTCTCTATCTGACTGCATCTAGACCTGATATATTATTTAGCGTATGCTTGTGTGCTAGATTCCAATCAGATCTTAGAGAATCTCATTTAACAACTATTAAGATAATTCTTAGGTATCTAAAAGGTACTGCTAATCTTGGCCTGTGTTACAGAAGATCACAAGATTACAAACTAGCAGGTTATTGTTGTGTTGACTTTGCTGGAGATAGAATTGAAAGAAAAAGCACCTCTGGAAGCTGCCAGTTTTTGGGTGACAATCTTATCTCATGGTACACCAAAAAGCAAGCAACAATTGCTCTATCAACCATAGAAGCTGAATATATATCTGCTGTTGGATGTAGTTCTCAGATGATTTTGATGAAAAGTCAACTAGAAGATTTCAACCTTTATGAAAGTAAGATTCCTATCTTCTGGGACAATACTTCAGCTATTTGTCTTTCTAAAAATTTAATCTTACATTCTAAAGCCAAACATATAGAAATTAAATATCATTTCATAAGGGACTATATTCAGAAGGGAATTCTAAACTTAATTTTTGTAAAAACAGACCATCAATGGGCTGACATTTTTACCAAACCCCTTTCAGAAGATAGATTTAAATTCATTCTGAAAAATATTTGTATGGAGTTATGTCCTGAATAAAATAATATTTATTTTCTGTGACTGGCTTCAGAACTTTCTAAAATGAATGCTCTGATCAACAACTCTTCAGAAGTTAGAAGAGAAGTTGTAACAAAAGCTATATGAAAAAGTTATGAATCATTCTAACGCTTCATGTCCAAGTGTAGTTCAGAAATTCATTAGAACAAACAGCTGTTACATGCATCCTTCAGGAGATGAACACGTGGTGTGTTTCTGAAAGGTCAAGCGTGCAAAAGCTACTGATGACGTTCTAGGTAACTGTTGATGATTAGCCATAATCTCACGTTTTCCCTCTTTTTTAGCAAATCATTAAATACAAGTAATGATGAGATTTGTTTTTTTTTTTAAATCAGTTTTAAACTTTATTTTAATTTGTGTTAAAATAAAAAATAAAAACTTTTAATTTTAATTCTTAACCTATTCTCTGAAATTATTGCCTATAAATACTCTTTGAAAAACCCTTTTCATTCTTTACTGTCACTTTCAACTCAAGTTTTTATTGTAAGTTTCTCTTAAAACCCTTTTCGAAAATTTCTTTTTTCCAAAGAACTTCAATGGCTTCTTCTTCCTCTACCCACTCTGAGCAATACAGTATACCTGAAAGGACAACTCTCATTCCGATAGAAAGTTTGGAAGTTCTGAGTGAGCTAATGGTAGACTTTGAGAATCTCAGAGAGAATGGATTTGACTTGTTCCCTGCTGTGAAGTTTCAAGGTTGGGAAAGCTACTTTGATCGTCTTAGTGGTCCAGTCTTTCCTCATTTGGTAAAAGAATTTTGGATTCACGCCATTGCAACTCCCAAGGTTATTCTCTCCTTTGTAATGGGAAAGGAAATATCCATTACAGAAAATCAAATCAGAAGGTTGCTGGGATTTAAAGGACTTGGAGTTACAGGAATGCCCACTGGAAGAATGGAGATGTCTAGGGTATATACAGAGATTTTTACCAACGATCAAGGTTCCTCCAAAGTCAGGGATTTGAAAGACAAGTATAAGATTTGGGCAAGGATTATTCATGGATGTATTCACCACAGGAAAGACACCAGTTCTCCTGATTACATCAATGCTGGTCAACAATATCAGCTGTTTTGCCTTGGAACCAATGTCAAAATTGATTTGCCCTACTTACTTTTTGAACACCTCTGGAACCATGTCAAAGAAACCAGAGAAGCTGAAAGGATGAAGAATCCCAAATCAAAGAGGAATTGGATTCTCATGGGGAGGTTATTATCAGACATTCTGACTGAGAATGGTCTGATTGCTCACCTAAAAGAAGCAAATCTTCTGGGGGAGCTTGAACCTATCTGTGGTAAGACTATGACTGGAAAGAACTTGCTGAAGAGGAAAATTATTGACAAACTTCTGGTGGAACCCTCTCCATGTCTGTCAACTATTGTGAAGAAGAGAAGAATTCCTATTGTTGACTTTCCTATGTTCAACTCAGGGGAGCATTCTCGTATGGTTTTGTACTATCTTGAGACCTGCAGAGAAACAGGATCACCTATTGATCTAGCTTGGCTTCAAGGAAGAAATCAAGCTGCTGCTGATGTTGTTCTCCAAGGATCTGTGAAGAGAAAAGTTGTAGAAGGACCTTCTGACACTCCTCAGAAGAAGAAAAAGAAGACAGGTAATCATGCTGAAACTATACCTGTTTATAATTCTGAAAATATATCTGCATCTGCTGAACCCTCTCAAACCTTAGGAGACTTAGATGTAGACATTTATCTGACCTTACCTGCTAAACCCCTTGCTGACAACCCTAGTAAAAATCAGTTTTCAACAGATTTAAGTGATTCTGACTCTGATGAACTTTCTGACAGCCAATCAGAACCCTCTCATTCAGAACCCACTGAACCATCTGTTTTTCAACCTATTCCTGCTGAACGTTTCTCAAGACCCCCTCCCAGACCTTTATCACCCAGACCCACTGGATGGTATGATGCTGGATCTTGGAGAATACCAGGGATTAATGAACCTCTAGCAACCATAAAACCTCCTTTCAATCTACCAACTGAAAATATTTTTTCTATGAACCAACCACAACCTCAAAATACCATTCCCACTCCTGCTTATACAATAATTATTTCGCCTGATATCACTCAACCCACCTCACCACAACATACAACACCTATCTCAACTCCTCAAATTCCAGAACAACAAATTTTTGAACAAACTGAAATTGCTGAACCATCCGTACCTCATGATATATCAGAACCTCCTATTTGTGTTAACCAACCTGAATCTGAACCGAAAAATACTCCTGAAACCAATAGCTTTTTAAGAACTGTAGTGGACTCTCAATCTCTACAATTCTTGAAAAACAAATCTTACAGAACGGCTGTCCCTAAACCTATTCAGCCAGATGTAAATATTTTGTTTCAGAATTTTATAACAAATGTTCAAGCATGGTTACAACCGCTGAAAGAAGATTGCCTCAGAAGTGTGAACACAGCAGCAACAGATCTTCTATGGGAAACTTTCAGAAGAACCTTGGTTGCTGAATCACAGAAGTTACAGGATTTGTGCCACTATCAGGTGCTGGACAACTTTTCCAAACTTCTGCACGTTTTCAAGACAGAAGCTGCTGATACTTGGAATAAGAAGTCTTCGCTACTGATTGCTGATACACCAGCTGATAAGATGGACATATCAGAAGATGAATCTGAAGAATACTATGAAGATTCAAATCCTCTGGCTATTGTTCTATTGAATCAACCTTCAGTTAAGGATGGACTTGAACCTGTGCCAACTCTTGCAATGGATCTGGGCACTCTGCTCTCCACCTTTGTGAAGTCTGATTCATCAATTGCTGCTTCTGACCCTGTTTCTACTGAAGCTTCATCATCTTCTGCCCCTACCTCACTCATTATGGACACTCTGAAAGAGCTAAAGAGGGAGAATGAAGTCTTGAATAGACGCATGGATAAGCAAGATCAAACAAATCTATAGTTCAAGAACTGGGTGGCAATGCAAAGTTAATCTGCCTCTGACATCAAGAACCTTCTAATGGCTCTTGTCTCTAAGAAATCCTAGTTTCTTTTTGTCTCTTATTTGGATGTTTTGTTTGTAGTTCTGGATATCTATTTTTAACTTCTTATGAAATCTTTCAAAATTTCTCATTTATTACACTTTTTGATTATGCCAAAAAGGGGGAGAAAATGTGATTTTTTTGAACTAATCACTGTTTAACAGTTATGGGACTATGTCTTAGACATTCTAACAAATTTGCAAAAATTCCTTCTGTGCAAAAGATTTTTTTTTGCAGGTATCATTTAACTCTGAAAGAATATTACAGCTAAGATTTATCTTCTTGAAAAAGTTCTGAAGAAATTCAAGAAGGTTGTGTATCACTCTGACTAAATAATCTCAGGATGTCTTATGCATAGAAATATTCATTTCAGGGGGAGATTATTATCTCTTAATCTGTTTCTTTTCTTTATCTAAAATAATTTTTTGTCATCATCAAAAAGGGGGAGATTGAAAGAACAAGATTAGTTCTGACCTATCCCAAGTGTTTTGATGATAACTAAATTATATTTAAGATAACTTATGCTCTAATGAATGTGTTTTGAATGTCTTAGTTAATGTTCTGACAAGAAACATTCCAAAGTACTAAGCAAAGATTATGAAGAAGTTCTTTGATAAAAGAACTTTTTATTCAAACGCATCTGCTGAATCTGGTAAGAACCTTTATTTTTTAAACGTATCTTCTAACTTCTAGCAGGCTTCTTGATTCTAAAGATAACTTGAAATCAAGCGCTGTTCAAAGTTCTTAGCAAGCAACGCTCTGACCAGAAGTTGAATGAAGCATGTTGTGAGTTAAAGCAAATACTGAAACAACGTCTTAATCAACGTGTCTTGTCAAAACAAAGTAAACACGTTCTTACATTCTGACGTTTGCTAATTAATGCAAAGACAGCTGAAAGCACTCAAGTGCCTACAACTAGTTTCTTGGAGAATGGAATTTTGCAAGGATACACGCAAAGCATTTAATGCTCTCCATTTCCTCTGAATGCAGCAAAGGTCTCATTATTCCTACTATAAGTAGAAGGACATTTATTGCAAGCCAAGAAGAACGTTAAAAAAACAAGAAACTACGTGAAAGATTCAAAAGCTAACAAACTCATAGTTCATACATTTTGTGTATTATATTCTAAGTGAAAAATCACAGTTGTGATATAGCTTGATTAGAACCAAACTCTATTTCAATTATCTGTAAAGATTTTACTTCTGTATTTGATCCTTAAGAGACCAAGTTTGGTCATATTTTTCAAGAAGACTAGGACTAGATTTAAGTCTTAGTATTGTTAGTCACTTGTAAGATTACTTGTGCATTGTTAGTCACAATAGTTGTTGTGTGATTGTAATCAGTTGATTATAGTGGATTAAGTCCTTGTTGAGAAAGGCGAAATCACCTTGGCGGGTGGACTGGAGTAGTTTGAGTTCAAACGAACCAGGATAAAAATAACTGTGTTTTTCCATTATTGTTTGAGCTTTGTTTTGAAAAAGAAAAGAGTCACTTATTCAACCCCCCCTTCTAAGTGTTTTCTTACCCCTTCATCATATGCCTTATTATCAATATCTGTATGTAGCAACTGCTCAATGCCAACAACCACTCCCCGATCTTCAACGCCGGTAGTCGTGGTCTCTACCACAAAACCAGTAGGTTAAGATTCCTCCTCAGTATCGATGTCAGATTCGAGAGGTTCAAAATCCGAACAATCAACATCAACATCAAAATCAGCATAGGCGTCCAAATAACCAAGGAGAAACTCACCAGTTTGACCCACTTGGTCTTATTTGGTCCAAAATTCATCAACGAACCCTAGACAAACTAGATCCATGAAGTCTTCATTTCCTCCTTGGTAAAACTCGAGTGTTCAATATGAGTTTCATGATGGATTAGTGGGGCATTCAATTGAAGAATGCAATTCATTCAAAGAAGTGGTACAAGAACAGATTAACAATAAGCAATTGACTTTTGAGGAAGATGGCCCACATATGGTGAAAAATATCTTACCCTGATAAAAGTAGAGACCTCAGGAAGCCTCTCAAGAAATTGGTGGATCACAAAATAAGCTCATCACTAGGATAATTAGGCTTTATCATATGTAATTTCTTTCTTGCTGAGTGTTGTTTGCTTTAGAATTTGTACTCTTTTGATCATTAATTTTAATGAAAAAGGGCATGCATGTTTTTGAAATCAACCCATTCGTATCCACTATTTCATTTACCATCACTTTCCATATCCATATATATCAAATCTTCTTTGCCATTTTGCTTTTCAATTTTAACAAACTTTGAGGGAGAATGATGTAAATAAATATGACTTAATTGTGCAGACGTATGCTTTCAATATTAAGACCAAGCTGACGATGTAAGGTATTGTTTCACTTCCTAAACACTGGAGAAATAAGGAGTTGATACATAGTCAACCCCCTCGAGCCAGAAGTTGGAGTTGTTTCTATATTCTAAAAACCCTTAATCCTAACCAGGGGCATGGTAGACTTCAATTAATTTAATGATGCATTCTAATGTCAAGAGAAATTTGTCAATCTAAGCAAGAGGTTTAAGCACATCATCTTCCACGCGACCATCATTCAAGATTGAGGAAGCAATAAAGATAAAACTCTCAAGATCTTCTTCCTCACATACATCATCCAAGATCAAGGAAACCAATGAATATGGAGCTCACAAAGGTCAACATGGTAGTCACAAACAATCTAATCCAAAAGAAAAATCTCAAGATTTATTTTTTAAAAAAAGAGGGTCCGCTAAGTCAAAAGGAAAAATCCAAAAACTGAAAAAAGTTGACTTAGGCAAAAGTTAGGGTATCTCGATGGATCGAAAAATGCAAAATAACTGGTCCATGAAAAAATAAAGGATTGAACGCAAAAAAAACAATGGAAACAAGATTTTAAGCGAAAGAAGGTGACTTCCACATCATAAATCATCAACTCTCCTCATTAGTGCTTGACCCTTATTAATGCTTCTCATCATTATCGCGATTATGAAAATTCTATTGCAGACTGAATGCATCTATTGATTTAATTGAATTTAGGAATGGAGAATATCAAGGAGAATATGGTGGGTTAAATTTCAAATTTGAGCCTTATATCCTTTGTTTCTTAAACCGTGAATCAGACCATGTTACAACCTTCAAAAGTCCTAATTGAAGCTAGGTTCACTATGAAAGCATACACAGCAGAATTTGTGTTGAACTGACTCCTAATATTTGTTAAATCATCACTAACCACATTTCTTTTTCACATCTTCATCTATACTAACCCATTGTATAGCATATCTATTTTCCATAACAAATTTATCCATATCTATTTTCCATAACAATTTCTATTTCAAAAACTTACATGTGCATTGCGTTAGAATTACTTTTCGAAAGGTACAATTTTATGCGTAAATCAATACTTAGCTTCAAGGAAATTTCAATAATGGTATGATCAAAGGCGAACCATTTAAAGAAATGCCTAAATAGGGGCAAAGCATCTAGGTATCCCACCACTTTAAAGGAACACATATTTCTAATCACGGGAAATCCTGGTGGTTATAGGAGACCACATGAAGATTCTATTGACTAGGGGCAATCATTTCGAGAACTGGTCAACCTCTGTCACACCTTCAAGCGACAATTAATCAAAGGCATGCCTTTTGAAAATCCAAATTCTGGGGCAGTCCATATCAAGTTCATATCAAAGTACAGTGTTATCTAAGTTCCTCCCCAGGAAACTTTTTCAAAGACCCTATCAATAGACTAGGGTGTGACAGACTACAAAGGGGTAAACTCTCCTTCCAATTTCATGATCCCTAGTGAAGCTCTCTCCTACATGAGCAATCTTTGAGTTCGAAATGAGTATCAGGAAGTCATGCTAGCATAACACCTCATGATCGTGTGACAAGCAACCTTGTTACATAAACAAACTATCGGAGCCTTAACCATTCACGACCCTTCACATGATCTCCCTTTGTTGATGTATTCAAGTCACTTCATAAATCATCATCATACATTAATCATGTCGCTGTGCTCTAGCATCAAACCATGGATATCACCTCATTCATATTCTCATCATATAAATCATACATCATCAAGAAGCCTTACAATCCAATAATGAATAGTCAAAAAGCCCAACCTCGATTAGCATCTTACAAAGCCCAAGCATTCATTGGAATTTCAAGATCCAACATCCATGGATACATACCCAAGTCACTCGTTACATGCATTGATAAATCATTAAATTTCATGCATCAATCAAATTTCGCATTAAATCAAACATCATTCATAATGCATAGCATAAACCATGTTTCATGTGAAGGAATTCATCATTGTCAATCAAGTTATCTATTCTATGTTGAATCTCAACAGTATATTTCCCTGGTTGATCTCGACAGATGATTTTCTAGAAGACCTCGGTAGAAGGTAGTTTTCAACAGAATCTCTGCAGTAGATTCTCTTGGTTGATCTCGGTAGATGATTTTCAAAAAGATCTCGACAGAAGGTAATCTCGACAGTAGATTCCCTTGGTTAATCTCGACGTATGATTTTCTAGAAGACCTTGACAGAAGGTAGTTCTTAATAGAATCTCGGTAGTAGATTCCCCTGGTTGATCTCGGTAGATGATTTTCCAGAAGACCTCGACAGAAGGTAGTTCTTAACAGAATCTCGATAGTAGATTCCCCTTGTTGATCTCGGTAGATGATTTTCTAGAAGACCTCAATAGAAGGTAGTTTTTATAAGAATCTTGGAAATAGATTCCCCTAGTTGATCTTAGTAGATGATTTTCCAGAAGACCTCGATAGAAGGTAGTTCTTAACAGAGTCTTGACAATAGATTTCCCTGGTTGATCTCAGTAGATGATTTTCTAGGTAGTCTTCAATTGAATCTTGGTAGTAGATTCCCTTGGTTAATCTCGATAGTATATTTTCCAGAAGACCTTGGCAATAGTTAGTATTTAATTGAATCTCAGAAGTAGATTCTTTGGTAAATCTTAGCAGTAGATTTCTCATTAAGAGCCTCACACATTTTTATCAACATTAAGACGTGAGCAGCCTCACGCAGTCGCATAAACATTTCATCTTAGGCAACCCTACAAGCATGAACATCCTCATGCATGTCCTCCATCATTTCATTAGTAGGCAACCCTACGAGCATGAGCATCCTCATGCAGTTCCATCAGCGTTTCATTCAAGTGTAAACAACCTCATACATTTTCCCCTAGCATTTAAGCTTAAGCGGCCTTACGCGTCTCACTCATAATATTATCATAATCACATCAAGCATACATTACACAAACATACCATGCATTAACATATACATTCATAAAGCATACATTATGAAAATCATATTGTAATACAGTGGGAGAACTGACTTGGTGTTTTGCGTTTTAACGCAAATGTTGCAGATAACAAGAGTCGCCATTGACTTTTCTTTTATCCAATAAAGGAAAGGGTGAAAAGAACAGGAAAGTACTTTTGATAATTTTTTTGAGTTCGGGGGGTAGGTTATGAAAAGGGAAGGTGTTAGCACCCTTTTCATCCGTAGTTATCTACGGGCTCTTAATTGCTAGCTCACTTTGAAATGATTATATGAATGTGTTTGTTTGAAAATATTTTGAAAAGCATCGTCGTTGGGAAAACTTTATAATGATTCTCGTCTCTATAAGAATGCATACAAAGTGTTGACTTTGAAAATATTTCAAGAAAGTGTTGGTGTGTTGAAAGTTGTTTGTTTTGAAATGTTTGTGAGAAAGCAATTACGAGCAATCTACCTACTCAAAAGGTCTTCGTTCTTTTCCTCCTCCTTTAGATAGTACTTGTATACCATTGATTAGTAGAGAGCCTTATCGTTGGATGTGAGGGGACATGCGTGGGTCATCGTACAATCATAGAAGGCAACATTGGAGTATACTTTAGCAATTTGTCGTAAGGGAATAAGATCATTTACTGAAGGCAACATCGAAGGGTCATCGAGGGACTACGATCTTATAATCGAGGGTCTTTGCTAAAGTATCCCACGTTCAAGGGACATGACTGTTTTAATTCGAGGAAACAAATGAGGGTTACCCTAGAGGTGCAAGTGTGCAAAGTGTTTTTGATTCAATTATTTGTATCTTTGAATTTAGGGTTGTCTAATGTTTGATTTTAAATCTTGCCATATAAATCCTAATTACTAGCAATAATAAGGAAATTGATAAATTGCGGAATTTAAACGTCCTACGCTATTACAACGCTTTGGGAATGGGGGGTACAATTTTGTCAATAGGGGGATGAAAGCAATAATGCTTTAATTATTATTACAAACCATTGTACATGAATAATAATAAATTGCACAAAATGTAAAGATGAATAAGGGATTGTTATATTTTTTTTTGATAAAAGAGGCTTGATGGTTAACCTAAGAAATTAATTAGTCCTAATTGAAAAAGAAATTAATTAGTTAATTAAACTAGAAATTAAATAAAACCTAAGTCTATTTTATCTCTAATTTTTAAAGAGAAAATATTTGTTTTAGAAAATGTTTTTAATGTTTTATTTAGAAAATGTTTTATGGTGTTAGGTCATCTCCCAGCAATGCAAAATGCCTAATGTACCCTTAATGATAAAAAATTATAGCCAAAATCTAAAAAAAAAAGGATTTCTAGTTTCTAGGCTGACACGGGTCGTGTCACCGGACACAGGCACCTGTGTCAGCGCCTGTTTTTGCCCTTGTGCATTTTCTCGTCCCAACTTAATTTACACGAGCCGTGTCGTGTGACACGGGCACTCGTGTCAGTTCCTGTCCTGCCTTTTTTACTAAGTTTCCAACCCAGTTGAATTGACATGGGACGTGTTGTGTGACACTGGCACCCGTGTCAGCGCCTATCTTTTCCCTTTTACCTATTTTCTCCTTGACACGGCTGCCCGTGTCAGGGCTCCTGAAGCATTCTTTTGAAATTTCTGAATGTTTTCACTCTTATGCTCTGATTTGTCTTGTTTTATCCTTTTGAAAGCGAAAGCAAATAATGTATAGATAAGGATATCATTGTTTGAGAAAGCTTACCTCTTAAATTGGAAACTTATAAAGTGTATGGATGCTTCCAGATGCAATGTGATGGTTGATTAAGCTTCCTTGGACCTCCTTGAAGTTGTTCTAATCCTTTCTTTATGCTGAAAGTTTTCGAATCTCCCTAACCAAGTCAGCTTGCAAAGCACGGTTTTTGAACTTGGAAGATGGTGATAATGATGTTACAAAAGTTGTTCTTTTGTTTGGACAACTTCTGTATGATTTATGTGAAGTATTTGGATGGTTTGTATGAGCAAAACTTGCATGGTTTTTTAGACTCAAAGATTTGGACTTCAAAGCTCAAAAATGGAGGTTTTATGGATAATTCTGGTTTTTTTTTAGATTAAAGGGGTTTTGGGGGCTGGTTCATGTATATTCTCCTTGCAATTGATCTCTCTATTTATAGGCAACAAGTTTTGGAGGTTGAAGTAATCAGATTTGCAAGATAGCATGTTATGGTTTGGTTGAAAGTGAAAAACCAAGTTAGATAAATTTTCATAATTTCAACGTTTCAAGTACAAGCATGCTCTGAAGTTGTTAGATGCATAGGGTTCTCTCTATGCTTTTGATCTTTCTTGTGATCAAATATAACCATTACAAAGCTTAATACATTGACATTTTGCAAAAGCATGCTTTTCCAAAATAGGAGTGTTAACTTTGCGCCATTAATGGAATTATGCTTTGGACAATACTTGAATCAAATGGAACATAGCTCAAAAGTTTGTGAAAGCATTTAATTATGGTGAGACTTTCAAGTTAGAAGGCCTGCAAAGCAAGACTATGCAGCATGACATGAGGATTAGGTTATGTGTTCATCACAAAAGGCCTTGTATTTCAAGAATGGATGCCCAGCTTCATGCCTTTGAATCTCCTAGATCAAGTATGATAAAGTCACACTCTTGGATGTTTTGGAAAGCTTGAAATGTTGTCTACAACTTTCATGCTTACCACTTTGGCTAAATAAAATTGGAACTTGGTGAAAATAAGCCAAAAAGTTGGGACAAAATCTGACCAAACTTGTTGAAAATTTCACTAAGTATTTTATGAAAAATGTCATGACTTCATGAGCCTTTATCTTCAAATCTAAGCATTTTTTGGACATAAACCCTACAATACAAAGTTGTAAAATTCAACAATATCTACAACTTTCATGTTGAAATATTTCCTCGAATCATCTTGCTCTTGATGAAAAATTGTCATGAAGTAGTGAAATTATCAAGGTTAAAAGGTACTTAGAATTTTCTAAGTATTGAAAACTTTGACTTTTTTGTGGACTTTCTGGACTTTCTTGATTCTTGATGATCAAGTTTGACATTTTTAATGTCTTGATGATTCTTGAATTTTGATTTCCAATGTTGACAAAAAAGTCACAGTTTGACTTTTGAGTGACAATTGACTTTTTGTCCAATATAGTTGACTTTTAGTCATCTGAACAATTGACTTGGTAAACTTGTGGTGCAAGGCTTGAAACTTGGAATAAGAATTATTGAAGACCCATAATGAACCATGAAATTCACTTAACAAAAGTCCAATTATTCTTGAGAAAATCAAAACCCTAATTTTGACTCAGTGCTTAGGAGGTGAGCTTATCTGATCAAACCCTTGAGAACCCTTGAGCATTTGAGATCTTTGGTGAGGAATGTCTTTGAGAAAAGAAAGGGAAAATTTTGACATACAACACTTATTAAATTCATTATCATCAAACATTACAAAAAAACACATTACTAAAGCATACATAGACATATCAAACATGCAAACCATGCGTCACATTCAAATCATAAAGGACCATTAATACTTCGAAAAACCTCAAGGCCTATTTTACCAGCTAAGCTATGTAACTTGTGCGAATCACGAATCTTAGCATTTTTCACACTGTTACTACAAATACCTCGATTAAAAACAGACACAATATTTAGAGGTATTGCAAGCCAAAATTACACTACCGCTGAAGCGGTAAAGCGATAAGCAAAAAGTAAAATATTATTTTACCAGGTGATATTCAGGTTATATTGTATCGTGTCTACAGAGATTGGTTATTGAGTCGTCATTCAATAAATCATTCATTAATGAGTTTGTGGGTTTGAATGTAAAGAGGTAAAAGTTATCAACAGAAAATAAATGTAAACAAAAATAAAAGAAAAAGGAATAACTTATTAAGAGTGCATATATACTACTTCTCACAGACTTAAACCTATAAACCAATTATACTCAACCTATAATACTCATCAACGTCACCACGTATCACTCACAACCTAATTCATTTATAACCCAAATTGAGAGGCCTATTGTATCACCTCAGTAGCGATCTCTCAATCACCTCAACAACACAGAAGTCAATCGTCCTAATCGCGTCGACAATCTCTCAGAGCGACACAACCAAGACAGTGGCATAAATCAGAGACCCAAGTGAATGTCATCTCTAAATCTATCTCTAGAATCCAGAAACTAACAGACTATCATCCTAGATAAGAATTCGAGTAGTATATGTCTATAACAACCCAAATCCTGAGCACAGAGCAAAAATCTAGGACAATAATCGACAAAGATTTTTAATGAAAGTTTTATATAACGTCATGGGCGACAAATATACATGAGTTTAAAGTAAATATACATACAAACTTAACTAAAATAGAATACACAAAGAAAAAGAGAAATGAACCACAAATCTACCGGTTTGTCAACACCGATCGAAGAGTAATCCACCCCAGATCATCCCTATGCAAGCTCCATAGTTGTTATCTAAGCTAATCCACTACAAAAATGAGGTTGGTGGAGTTGGGAGATCAAAAATCACACCCAAAACCATAACCAAACAAAATGAAATGAAAATGAAATATATACAAAATCAGATCTGCACGCGTCGCCCGACGGTATAAACGCGTCGTCCGATGATGGTTTCCAAATATAAGGCCCAAGTCGCGCCACATACGTAACTGGGGAAAATATCTACCCTCTCCCGACGAAGAGAAGCTTCGCCCGATGACGTCCTTATTTCTCACCCAGCGAGCTGCTGGCGAGACCAAGTTAGTGGCTAATGGAAAAATGATTCTTTCTCACTCGCCCCTCCATCGCCCGACGAGGAAGACGTGAAGGCTCCTCGCCCAGGCTTCGCCCGACGAGGCACACCAGAACATCAACTTTTGTTTCTCTTCCCGCATAACTCCAATGGATCTCTCTTCTTCGCCTTATTCCTTTATTGATCCAACAATGCATCTTGGAGATTTTAATCCTCTTACTCCAACAATGCTCAAACACCTACGAAAATGGATACAAAACTATCAATCGATACAATATGTACACAAAAATGCATTATACACAAACTAAATGTATTTATACACAATGTTGGGTTATTCAACTGATATTAACAACAAAGAGTCAATAAGTTCAACAAAAAGTATATGCAAAAATAACTACAATTTGCACTTATCAAACTCTATCCAAATTGAAATTGTTTTTCCTCAAACAAGAAACAAACAACTCGAAGAAACAAAAAAGATCAACCAAATAATCATGAATCGACAAGTTTTGAAAATGTAAAACAAATACAATGGTTCAAATGAAAAATAATACACACAAAGTAAACACTTACCACTAAACTACAACTATAACATAAACACGAAACAAATTCTAAATACAAAAATCATGCCAAATATTCTAAAACAACACTAGTTCATAAATAAATCACACCTAGAAAAATCAATCACCGGTAGATGACAAACACACAAAAATGAGGTATTTTCGCTCATCCAACAATCTTGTAAACAAAAGATTAAATTATAACTCATCCAAAAATTCATGTTGAAGACATAAAAGCAAGAATCACAAGGGCTTTTCAAGGTTGTAATGTGGCTTGGTTAACAAACAAGGGATAAGTCCTCAAGATAATCGAAACAAAAATTCTCATTAACCTAAGGGAGTGATCACCTCACAAAGACTCAAGAAACACAATTTCAATCAAACTTCTTCTTCATTCCAAATTTCTCAAACCAATCACAATGTTTATTCGCACAATTATTTGAACTCTTTTTGTTTTTCTTTTTTTTTCAAAGCTTTTTCAATTTTTTTATTTCTTTTTTTTTATTTCTAACAAAAAAAAATTCTTTTTTTTCTTCTTTCTTTTACAACCTCATAGAAATTACAACATAAGCACATAAACATTCATCTCCCCAACTTCAATTTAACCATCATTATAATATGAATACTTCCTACTTTCTAAGGCAAGGCAAAACTTCAAACTATAAATCATAGTTAGGGTTCAAGAAAACAAAGAATCAATGTCCATTAAAAAAGGAAAACCAACACTCTTAGACAAGCATTAGGTTTAAAAACAACATGGACATTGAAAACCAGAGGAATACGAGCAAGCCCTCTTCCACCTCAAGCAATCTCTCTTAAAACCCCCCATGCTCTTAACCCCAAAGAACAAGGAAATTCATTTTCTCTACATGGCCGTTTTAGCAGAGGTCATCAGTGCGGTCCTTATTTGCAAAACCACAGATGGGAAGAAGCCCGTATACTTCACCTGCAAAGCACTACAAGGCCATGAGATCAGATATCAACAAATAAAAAAAGTGTCTTTTCCCTCATCAAAATTACGAGGATACTCAGACATTACTTCCTGGCCCACACAATCATTGTGAAAACCGACCAACCTATAAAGCAATTACTCGCACAACCAGGAATGGCCGATCGAATGCTAAATTAGTCCTTAGAACTGTCGGAGTTCGACATCCAATATGAGAGCCGAAAAGCCCTCAAATCCCATGCACTGGACGACTTCATCACAAAAATGACCACCGTTGAGCCCCCTGCAAAAGGAGTCCGAAAGTGGGCCATCTTTATAGATGGAGTGTCCAGTTCGACATGGAGCACATCGGGAATCCTCCTCGAGAACGAAGAAGGTGTCGTAATCGAGTATCCGCTCATTTTATCTTTTCCCACGTCAAACATCCAACTCGAAGACGAAGCATTGCTCGCAGGGCTGAGGCTAGCCGAGGATTTAGGTGCCCAGTTAGTACAAATCTTTACCGACTCCTAACTCATCGCGTCCTAAGTACGGGGAGAGTATCAGACCAAGAATGACAACCTCATCAAATACTTGAACCTTGTTAGAGAAAAAAATGAAAAGGTTCGACCGCGCGGAAATCAAACATGTTCCTCGTGAATAAAACACTCGAGTTGACATATTCTTGAAACTTGTGAGCACAAGGAAGAAGGGCGGAAACAAATATGTCATCAAGAAATCCATTTCATACCCGAGCATCGAGAAACCCACTATATCGCTCTACATAAACGCCATTAGGGGAAATACCTATTGGATGACCCCAGTGTTCAATTACCTCACTGTGATACGGTGGGAGAACTGACATGGGATGTTTTGTGTTTGATCGCAAATGTTACGGTTAGCAAGAGTCTCCACCGACTTTTCTTTTAATCAAAAGGAAAGGCTGAAAAGAATAGGAAAGACCTTTGAGATTATTTCTTGAGTTCGGGGGTAGATTATGAAAAGGGAAGGTATTAACACCCTTTTCATCTATAGTTATCTATGGGCTCTTAGTTGCTTTCTAGATCACTTACTTTTGTTTAAAAATATGCTTTGTGGTGATTTTTGAAAGTATTTTGAAAAGGCGTCTTCGTTTAGGCAAACTTTGTAATAGTTCTCATTCGTAAGAACGTATACAAAGAGTTGGGCTTTTGAAAATATTTCATGTTTGGAAAATGTTTTGAAAGTATTTTTGAAACTGTTTGGTGTTTGTTTTTAAAAATAAGCAAAGATGTTTGATTTGAAAGTGAGCAAGCAACTAGGAACAATCTACCTACTCAAAAGTCTTTGTTCATTTCTTCCTTTCTGTTGATATTGTTATCTTACCATTTATTGGTAAGAAGGTTTATCTTTGGATGTAAAGGGACGGGCGTGGGTCATTGTATAGTCATGATAGCAATGTTGTGAGATATCTTAGTATTTCTCTTTGAGGGACTAAGATCATTTTGAAAGGCAATATTTATAGCGTCATCGAGGGACTATGATCTTGTATTTTTGATTGCTTTTTTCTAAGACATCTCACATGCATAACATGGCCATTTTTGTAAGGCAACAAAGTGGAATTTCCCTAAGGGTGAAAGTGTGCAAATGTGTTTGATTTACATGCATTGTTTATCTTGGATTAGGGTTTGCTACTTGTTGATTTTAGTCTTGCCATACAAAACCTAATTACTAGCATTTGTATTAAAGAGATAAATTGTGGAAAGTAAAATTACTACGCCATTACATCATTAGGGGAAGGGGTATACAAATTTACAAATGGAGATTTGCAAGAAAATTAAACCTAATTATCTATTACAACCATATTGAATAATATACAAGAATTGAAAAGAAAATAATGCAAGAATGTAAATGGAAAAAGAAATGATTTTTATTTGGTTTTCATTTAAAGGATTTAGTTTTGACCTAATTAAAGAGAATGATTAATTAAAAATTAAATGAAATTAAACCTAAACTAATTAAGAAAAGAAGTTAAGTTTGAAGCATTTTTTAGGTTTTTTTATGAAAAGGTTTTAATTTTAATAAAATAAATATGAAAATTAATTAATTAAATGAAACCTAAATTCTAAATTAATTTTAAATGAAAAAGAAAAATAATTAAACCTAAGTCTAATAATTAATGATTTAAGAAAAAGGAAATTAATTTATTAAGAAAATGTTTTTGTTCTTTTGTTTTATAAAGAAAATAAACATATAAATGTGAAAATAATAATAAAAAAAATTGGATTTTTTATTAATAAAAAAAAAAAAAAAAAAAAAATAATAATAATAATAATAATAATAATAATAATAATAATAATAATAATAATAATAATAATAATAATAATGGTAATAAAAAAATAATAAAAGAAAACTGAAATAAAATAAAATAAGACAAAGAAAAAGAAAATAAAATAAAAATGAAATAATAAAAAAGTTGGGCCAGGTTTGTGATAGCAGGCAGGGGGAGTTAAAAGTCAGCAAAAATAACTAAGCCCATTGTTGCAGGCCCAACGCTGGTTGTTGCAAAAAAAAGAAAGAAAATGCTGAAAAAATAAAACAAAAGGTAGCACTGGGTGTTGAACCGAAGACCCTCAGCATACACGTGTGCTACCTTTGCCACTCGGGTGGTTGTACATCCAGTAACATAAACAAAACAACAAATACATAACATAAGTCATGTCCTGAATATGACTTCATCTTCAACCTCCAGCCTGAACATCTGTAACTTCACCATTTCTCATCTATTTGCAAAAATGTAAACATTAAACTTGTTCCAAATTTCACAATGATTCCAGAAATATAAATTACTAAAATTATAAATCAAAGATGAGTCTGAATTTTGAATGGTACCAAATTTTGACCTAATTTTTTCAGAAAGTTCAAACTTAAAATTCTCACTACTCAAGCAATATAAATGAAATCTAAGGACATGTATAGTTTCAGGGCAATGATGTCTACATTTTATCTTCACAAATGTAACCCTAACAATGCCTACATGAAAAGATGGAAGTTCAGAAAATGTACCTCAAAACTGGAAATCGTGAAAGGCAAATGAGCTCGATTCAAGGTGTTACAATGATCAGGTTAGCTTCCTCAAGTTCCCTAGAAGCTAATGCAATGCTTACTTGATGCTGGGACTGTTTGAATCGTGATAGAGAAGTCAAGATGCAAGCTCTGTTTTTTGGTTTTGGAAGTTGATGAAGATGATGTTACAGTTTTGTAACAGGGACTTTGACCACTTGCGTATGATGTATGTAAGGTGTTTGGATGATTAAGAAACAAAACGCATGAGTGGAAATGGAGATGGGAAGTTTTGGCTCAAAACTGTCAAGTTTGGGCAGTTCTGTGCAGTAAGGGTGCTTGGGAGAGTTTGAGTATGCTTCTAATCGTGCCCCTTCTTGCAATAGACTTGTGAATATGTATGGAAAAGGTTGGAGATCAAATGTACTCAAGATTTCTGAGTTCTAGCCTTTTAGCTCTATAGCTTGCTTTTGAAGAAAAGTGAGAAGACAAATCTCAAAGTGTTGTACAAGCATGTTATGAATTGAAAGAGGCCTTAGCATATTGCTTTTGGTTTATATGGGTTGTGTGTGCAGAAAGAACAAGTGCAAGGCTCAAGAAGTTGACAATTGCAAAAGTAATGCTTTATCAAAATGGAAATGGCAACTTTGTGCCATAAATGGAAAATCATTTTGGACAAAGCTTAAACCAAGTGGATAAGGGCTTAAAGAGTTGTGTAAACCATTAATTATGGAGTGACAAACAAGTTTTAGGCCTGAAAAGCAAAGATTATGCAGCCTAGCATGGATTTGGTTCATGTTCATCCTAAAAATCTGCCTTGTAAAACAAGAATGGAACCCTAACTTCTTGCCTTCGATTCTCCTTGATCAAGTATGATCTTAGTGATTTCTTGGACATTTTGAAAAGCTTGTAACATCCTATACAACCTCTATGTTGGACATTTTTGAAGATTCATCTTGAAACTATATGAAAAATTTCCATGAAGTTAGGTCAAAATCCTGCCTAAACTAGGGCAAAATTTCACTAAGTTTTTCAAGTTTCATGAACATGTCTTCTTAAAATCATAACTTGAAATCCATGCATTTATAGAAAACGTTGTGTTCTACAATGTTTTAGATATAATTGAGATCTATAACTTTCATGTTGGAAGTTTCCTTTGAATCATCTTACATCATGGTGGAAATTTGGCTCAAAGTTATGAAAAAATATGAATTTTCCAATACTTAGAAAAAATTCTAAGTTTAGAAATTTTGACTTTTCAAAATGAAATCTTGACTTTTTGATTTCTTGATGAACAAGTTTCATATTTTGACACGTGTTGATGAATTGCAATCCTTGAAACTTGATTTTGATCAAAAAATCAAACTTTGACTTTTCAGTTGTATAGTTGACTTTTCATCATTTGATTGAAATTCATATGTCAATCAATTGATCTTGAGAAATGTTTTGAGTCATTCCATTATGTAAAAGTGAAGCATTTAAATCCTTGATATCATGCCTCAAACCAACAAGTCATTTTCTAGGTCAAAGATCAGAAATTGAACTTCCTCAGTCAAAACCCTAATTTTGACTATTTTGCCCTTTTGATGATCTGATCAAATTTCCTGAGGAATTATGATCCAAACTTGATCAAATTACATATATGAGTTCATAATGTTGATATGGATAAAAAATTATGAAGTTTGACTGTAAATTGACCATAATTGACTTTTCCCCCAATACAGTTGATTTTAGGTCAACTGATCAATTGATTGAGCAAAAATGTGATCCAAGACTTGAAACTTGACATGAGAAATATTGAGGGTCCAAAATGATCCATGAAAGTCATATGGGGCATTAAAAGTCCATTTGTCCTTGTGCAAACCCAAACCCTAATTTTCAAGCATCAGTGCTAGAGGAGGTGTCTTAAGCTGATCAAACCTTGTGCAATCTTAAATCAATGGAGACCTTGTGAGAGATTACTTGAGAAATGAGAGGGAAAATTTTGGGGTACAACAGCTGCCCCTGTTCAATATTCTTAAACCTGAAGAGTTAGATTGGTGGATCCGCCATTCGTGACTTGAAGGTGGAAGATGATTGAACACTAGAGTGCCCAGAAATTTGCACTCGAAGATGTATTAGGAATGGGCTTATAGATGCCATTTGGAGGAATGATGGTAAACACTGGAAGAAGTATCAACATAAATCTTTGGTCGATTTATACTAAAACTCGAATTTTTACCTGTGAGAAAAAAGGTTAGTAAAATGCAAATGTATGCATGATATTCACAAGATGAATGAGATCATGCTAAATGCATTTTGTATGTACATGCTATGATGTATGAATGCATGATTTGTCTGGGAAAATAAACCCCTGACTACTGCTGAGGAGTTTTGAATCTGGGATTGCTGTTGGGGATTATCTCTTGAATGTTAGTTGTTATTTGGTCGGATTCAGGCTTCAAAACTTGCTGGGGATAAGGAAGTTAACTGCTATCTGTTCAGATTCTAGACTTCACGGTAACTTACGGGGGAAGGATAAATTAACTGTTATCTGGTTGGATTCCAGGCTTCGCAGAAAATTTCTTGAACTTGAATTGTTATCTGGTCGGATCCAGGCTTCACCATAAACTTGATGTGGTAACTACTATCTGTTCGGGTCCAGGCTTCATAGTTTTTCTTTGGAGTTATACTATTATCTGGTCGGGTCCAGGCCTCATAGTGTCTTGCTGGGGATTTTAGCTAGTTGTTATCTGGTTAGACTCCAGCCTTCATAATAGCTTGCTTGAATAGACGAAGTTGAACTGATATCTAGTCGGGTCCAGGTTTTACAGTAACTTGCTTGGGAACTTAGTTGTTATCTGGTTGAATTCCAGGTTTCATAATAAACTTCTGAGGGGAATTGCTATCTGGTCGGATCCAAGCTTCACAATAACTTTCTTGAAAAGATGAAGTTGAAAACTGATATCTGGTCGGATCCAGGCTTCACAGTAACTTATTGGTGTAGAGGCAAACTCTACTGGGGAAAAGAAGTTAAACCTTGGTCTAGTTGAGTCCATGTTCTTCTATATCTTGAAGAGTTTAAACTATTATCTGGTCGGGTCCAGGTTTCATAGTTTTTTTGAGAAGTTAACTATTATCTAGTCGGATCCAGTCTTCATAGTATTTGAAAGGTTACACTATTATCTGGCCGGGTCCAAGCTCTATAGTGACTTGAAAAGTTGACTATTATCTGGTCGGGTCCAGGCTTCATAGTAGCTTGAAATTCGTACTAATATCTGGTTGGGTCCAGTCTTCATAGTAGCTTTAAAATTGTACTAATATATGGTCGGGTCCAGTCTTCATAATAGCTTTTGGAGATAGTAAAGGTTTTATTGACGACTTTACTGGGGATTAGGGGTTGTGGCCCTCTGGTTTGTAATAGTATGAAAGGAAAACTCAAGCTGGAGAGTGTAGACTCAGTCGGGGAGGACAGGCTCAGCTTGGGGAGGATATACTCAGCTGGGGATAACAAACTCAGTTGGGGAAGATAGACTATGCCGGGGGAAATTTGTTGTTTGTTGATTGCTGTATGTTGGGGAAATAAACCCTGTTGGGGAAATAAACCATGTTGGGGAAATAAACCATGTTGATGAGTACTTGATGAACTGCTGACGAGGTGAGTTCTTTTAGGAAGAGATCCATAAGGCTTCTTCTTGTAGGATCAACCTAGCTGGGAGAGAGCTGTCAAGAGATCAACCTATGCAAAGAAACTTTGTGGGTAACTTTGTTGAGGATTGGTTTATTATAGCCGTCCTCGTGGGGATAATGCTTAATGAAATAATTGTGGGGATATTCCATATACATTAAAGAGATGCTTACTGCTGCTTAGCAGGACACATGTGCCAAATAGTTTTAATTATGTTCATATGCATATGTTTGTTCAATTTTAATCGTTGGACAATTTTGCATTCAAAACAAAAACAGAAATTTTTCACTTCAAAGTATATTTGTATTGATATTTTGCCCATGAATGGTGTTTTTGTACAAAGAGACGGAGATCCTAGTAAGAGGAAATCATCGAAAGGAAAAGAAAAAAAATAGCCATGTGGAAATGATCTCATTTCATCCTAACTCTACTATTGCCCCTAATGTCTTCGAATGCCCCTTGTCGTTGACAGAAATTGATTGGATTGATCTTGGACCGTTTGAACTCGGATATTGGTAATAAATTTGACTGTGGTGATTCCATGGGACATAGTCATACACTTTCAATCGTTAACTTTTGCCTGGACCGCCCTTTCCGGTTTTCAGCCCACCGGGATACCCATTTTTTCCCAAGTCGCCCTTTCCGGTTTTCAGCCCACCGGGATACCCATTTTTGCCCAAGTCGCCCTTTCAAGTTTTCAACTTTCCGGGTGTACAATCTTTTGCATATATCCCTAATTTTTGCCCAAACCTTTCGGTTTGTCGGGATGCCCTTTTTTTGCCTAGGTGTGTCAACCTAGCGGGTCCTTTTTGCTTAGTATTTTTTAACTATGTCTGTGTTTATAGGATGCGGGAAGTCTTCACTATCCATGGTATTCAGCATCATAGAACCGCCAGAGAACACTCTCTTGACAACAAATGGCCCTTCATAGGTGGGAGTCCATTTGCCCCTGGGGTCGCCTTGTGGCAGAATGATGTGCTTTATCACCAAGTCGTCAGCTTGATATACTCGAGGCTTGATATTTTTGTTAAAAGCCTTGATCATACGTTTTTGGTACGTTTGACCATAATTAACAGCAGCCAGTCGCTTCTCATCGATCAAGTTCAACTGATCCAATCTTGTATGAATCCAATCGTCTTCTCCTAGACCTGCCTCATTCATGATCCTTAGTGAGGGAATCTGAACTTCTACTGGTAGAACAGCTTCCATGCCATAGACTAAGGAAAAGGGAGTTGTCGTAGTTGATGTTCTAGCTGAAGTGCGGTAGCCATGAAGAGAAAATGGTAACACCTCGTGCCAATCCTTGTATGTTACTACCATCTTCTGCACAATCTTCTTAATGTTTTTGTTGGCCGCTTTGACTGCGCCGTTCATTTTAGGCCTATAAGGAGAAGAATTGTGATGCTTGATTTTGAAATGAGTGCAAAGCTCGGTAATCATAGCATTGTTGAGGTTAGTCCCATTGTCGGTGATGATCCTTTCAGGGATACCATAGTGGAAAATGAGGTTATGTTTGATAAATCTGGCTACCACATTCTTGGTGACTAAGGCAAATGAGGCGGCTTTGAACCATTTGGTTAAATAATCAATAGCGACTAAAATGAAGCAGTGTTCGTTGGAAGCGGTGGGCTTAATTTCTCCAATCATGTCAATGCCCCACATTGCAAATTGCCACGGAGCGGTCATGACGTTCAGAGGCATATGAGGCACATGGACCTTGTCAGCATAGATTTGGCATTTGTGACAAGTTCTTGAATGTTGATGGCAATCAGTCTCCATTATTGACCAATAGTAACCTGCACTCAGGATTTTCTTGGCCATCGTATGTTCGCTTGAGTGAGTCCCAAAGAGACCATCATGCAGGTCTTCCATAATTTCCTCTGCCTCCTTCTTGTCCATACATCGGAGTAGAGTTGAGTCATGATTACGCTTGTACAATACTCTGTTACTTAGGAAGAATTTGGTTGAAAATCTTCATAAGAACTTTCTGTCATTGATGGATGCTCCTTCTGGATACTCTTGTGCTTTAAGGTATCTCTTCACCTCATGGTACCGTGGCTTTTCCGTGTCAGTGTCAAGCTCACAACAGTGCGCAGGTTCATCGAATCTTTCAATTGTAATCATAGGGGCTTCATTGTCCCATCTGACCTTGAACATAGAAGACATGGTTGTCAAGGCGTCAGCTAACTGATTTTCTTCCCCAGGGAAGTGCTTAAAGGTGATCTCTTTGAAATAGGGAATCAGGGATAGCACAAGTTCCTTGTAAGGGATGAGATTAGGGTGCTTAGTGTCCCAATATCCTTTTACTTGGCTAATCACTAGCGCAGAGTCCCCAAACACACTCAAATGCTTGATCCTCAAATCAATAGCAGCCTTCAGACCAAGAATGCATGCTTCATACTCAACCATGTTGTTCTTGAAATTGAAGCATAGCCTGGCATTGAATGGAGTGTGAAAACCTTCAGGAGAGATAATCACAACACCAATTCTGTTACCCAAGGCGTTGGAAGCCCCATCGAAGACCATAGTCCATCGGGATCCTTGTTCAGGTCCGTCATACGGTCCAGGTTTCGCACAGTCGGTCAGTAGCATGATGTTCTCATCAGGGAAGTCAAAGTTCATAGATTGATAATCATCAACAGCTTGGTGGGCCAAATGATCTGCTAGTACGCTTTATTTGATGGCCTTTTGCGTTGTATATTAAATGTCATACTTAGTCAAAATCATTTGCCACCTAGCTATCCGTCCGGAAAGAGCAGGTTTCTCGAAGATGTACTTGATTGGGTCCATCTTAGAAATCAACAAAGTGGTATGAGTCAACATATAATGTCTTAGCCAGCGAGCAGCCCGTGCCAGAGCGCAGCAAGTTTTCTCGAGCAGTGAATATCTGGTTTCACAGTTGGTAAACTTTTTGCTTAGGTAATAAATAGCATGCTCTTTTCGGCCAGACTCGTCATGTTGGCCCAAAACACATCCCATAGAGTTCTCTAGTACTGTCAAGTACATGATCAAGGGTCTTCCTTCAACTGGAGGCATAAGAATAAGAGGTTCTTGTAGATATTATTTGATTTTGTCGAAGGAAGCTTGGCATTCATCATTCCATCTGACTACTTGATCTTTCTTAAAGAGTTTGAAGATTGTCTCCCAAGTAGCAGTCAAGTGAGATATGAAGTGGGAAATGTAATTGAGACGACCCAAGAATCCTTTAACTTCCTTTTCAGAGTGGGAGATTGGCATTTCTTGGATGGCCTTTACCTTGGCAGGATCAACTTCAATGCCTTTACTACTGACAACAAAACCTAGAAGCTTTCCAGATCGTACTCCAAATGTGCACTTGTTAGGGTTCAACCTCAGCTTGTACTTTTTCAACCTTTCGAATAGTTTGTACAGGTGATTGAGATGTTCCTCCTCGATTTTTGATCTGGAAATCATATCATCCACATATACTTCTATTTCATGATGAATCATATCATGAAACAAAGCTACCATAGCCCTTTGATATTTTTCCCCTGCGTCTTCAAACCGAACGGCATGACCTTGTAGAAAAAGGTGCCCCATTGCGTAACGAAAGTTGTCTTCTCCATGTCTTCGGGAGCCATCCTAATTTGATTATAGCCGGAGAAACCGTCCATGAAAGAGAAGACTTTATGCTGAGCAGTGTTATCGACCAAGACATCAATATGAGGTAGAGGAAAATCATCCTTGGGACTTTCCCTATTCAGATCCCTATAATCTATGCACATACGAACTTTTCCGTCTTCTTTGGCACTGGCACCACATTTGCAACCCATTGGGGATAAGATGTCACAACTAGGAATCTTGTATCAAATTGTTTCATCACTTAAACTTTTATCTTTTCAGACATGTCAGTCCTCATGCGACGAACCTTTTGTTTGACCGGAGGACAATCTTCTTTTGTTTGTAGACAATGAACTACGATGTCAGCATCCAACCCTGGCATATCTTCATACGACCAAGCAAACACTTCCACATAATCATGCAACATCTGAACCAACCTGCTCTTGACATTGCTTTCCAGGTTAGCGCCGATCTTGACTTCTTTCTTATCTATCTCGGAACCCATATTGATGACTTCAACTGACTCTTCGTGCGGCTGAATATATTTTTCCTCTTGTAATAGAAGTCTGGCTAGTTCTCCCGGTATTTCACAATCTTCCTCGCCTTCGTCTTCGGCTTGGTTAATTGGATGTTCGAAGTCATAGTCGGTAATAGTATAGTCATTGGCAATAAGATCCAGAGTGGATGAGGACCTGCAAGTGTGTGTGTGTGTGTGTGTGTGTGTGTGTGCATGTAAGATACATGGCTATTTGGAAAAATGTATTTGAAGGAAAATAAAGACAATGAACACAAAGATTTGAATGCAAAATAGTCCAATGATTTGTATTGAATGATCGTATGATAAGATGAACATAAATAAAACCCTTGACAAATGGACCATAGTGCCCCGGGCCAGGCACATGGCTTAAAAGTCATTGTTAAATATTACAGACAAAATTTTCTTGAATTAAAAGAAATCAATAAACAAATGATTACTCCTAAATGAAGGAGATGGGTGTTGTACCCTAATTTTTTCCCCTAAGATCCCTTCATCATACCATGTTGTTTCACTCACAACAAGATCACACTAGGATTCTTGGTTCCCCTCCCTACATTTATCTTTGCTCTTTTGAGGAGTTACCAAGCACCTTGACTTGTTTTCTTTTGTGATCATGAATATTTTTCTTTGATTTTCTTTCTAATTAATAAGATGCAATGTTGGTTTGTCTTACTTGTTAATAATATAGGTAAAGGCAATGAGGTTTAGCAAGTTGCTCCATGGGTTCATGAGTTTATTTCCATGCCCTAGTAAACATAGCTTAAGGATTTCAAACTTCACTATTGGAGTGGTTTTGGAAGAATTGGCATGGCAAAGTTTCTTTGGCTCATCACATTTCAAAGTTATCAAAATTGATTCAAAAGTACAAGGGGTTGAGGGAAGAAGTTGTCATGATTGGACAAGGTCTTGTTCCTATTGGTCACAAGAGCACATTTATCTCAAATTTCAAGATATGGAAGTGGTTTTGGTGTCTATGAGTCCTCATCATCATCCTCAACAACTTCTATTCACAAATAAATAATATTGGCACAAGAAGTTTGTTCAAACTTGTCAAAGTTCCTCAAAGCATTCTCTTGATCTAGAGGCTAGGGTTTTGAACTTCAAAGGAGCATATCTTGCTGACCTTTTGGTATTTTTGAGTGATTCCAAAGAAATATTTCTCTTCAAAGAGTTACCAATAAATCACTTCAAAATTTCCAAGGAGTTTTCATGTGTAAGGAACTTGGTGAAGAAGAAAGATTACAAGTCATCCAGATGAATCCACAATTTTCCATATGTGACTTCAAATGGTCATAACTTGGTCAATTTTTATCACCTTGATTCCATTCTTTTTCCATGATGATCTTAAAGATGTGTACTTTATGCTTTCTTTTATGTGCAAAGTGAAAAAATGGATGGAAGTTTCCTTAAATATGAAATATATTATAGGTCATTTCATGATTTTGGCCAACTTCAACAAGTCATAACTTGCTCATTTTTTGGAGATTTTGAGTGGTTCAAATTTCAAAATGTCATTCAAGAGATCCACTCCATTCCATATTTTTTGGTCAAGAGAAAATTCTAAGAGGAAGTCCATGTTTGGATACAAAATATTATAGATTATTTTTGAAGAAGAATTTGAAATATATCTAAGTATGGAAAGTCAACTCTTTTTCTTCAACTTTGACTCCATGTAACTTTCAGCTCAAGCATCCATTTCATTCCATTCTTTTTCCATTGAAAATATTGTAACCTCATCTTTACAAAGCATCAAGAATCATGCCTTAAGACCCCTTGAGTTGGAAATTCCATGGATTTGAATTTGGTAATTTGAAACTGAATTTTGCACAAAGTCAGAATTTTGAAATCCATAATGTGACTTCTAAACACAAGATTTATGCGCGTTTTTGATTTAAACTTGATTAGAAAACTTTCCATAAGTGATTAGCACCCCAAAACGCAAGGTTTGGCTGAGTTTTGATGGAAATGAAGTCACACTTCACTCGTGCTCGACCTTCACTCAATTTCCCTCCAAACTTCCTTGTTTCTTCAAATTTTTATTCCCATTCACTTCCCTATAAATAGAGGGTCATCCCCCATCCATTTTCCCAAGCTTAGAGATCCAAGAACACCCTGCCAAAACCTCACACGAACCCACTTTTTTTAATTCAGTTTCTGAGATTTAAGCTTCCTTTTCCAAAACTCTTTGCGCATTCATCATCCTTGAGCAACATATAAACTCTCCAGCACTTAAACCAATCAAAACGAGCCATAATTCAAGCTACAGAAGTCCAGTTTCAGAGCTTCTTACTTGAACTTCGAAAAGGTAGAATTCTCCACCATTTGGATCCAAATCAAGCACTAATCTATTCTAATCCTTCTTCTGATTCTAATGCTGCTTACAATTTTTAAATCCATTGAGAATTTAGAGAGAAATCTCAAATTGGAGGTGCTCGCTATTTTCTGTGTTTTTGATTCATATCTCTCTCCATACCTTACATAAATTTGGCGTGATGGTTGTGTCAGAATCGTCTTAAAGAGACGAGTTCAATGATGCTAGCCTGGGATCCTAATTTTCCCATTTGAAAGATCTCACAAAATCCCCATTGCAGGGTGTCTGGAGGTTGAAGATGATGACATGTCTCGTCTCAGCCAATGATAGCGCGTCAAACGTTTTAATTTCATTGGTTGCCCTTTTTTTGATCACATGTGTGTTTCATTAAGGTCCATATCAAGCACATCGCGTCTGATCCATTGAATTAGCTTACTAACGCGTTTTGACTATGATCTGATGGTCCACATCTTTTTGGTTTTATTTTATTTTCTGATTTTATATTTTTATTGATTAAATTTTCAAAAATTCATAACTCTTTTATTTTTTATCCAAAAATTATGAAAAAATTAACAAAAATACTTTGAATTATTTCAGATCTCATGACTATTTTTTCACATTTTTATTTTAACATTTGGTATTTTTTATATTTTTTGTATTATTTGCTTTCTTTTAATTACTTAAAAATACTTTCTGACATTTTTTAATTCTGAAAAAATTTCATAAATATTATTTTACATATTTTTGACTTTCTGAAAATTTTATGGAATTTTATATTAAGGTTTACTATTTTTGACCTATTTTATGTTTATTTGAGCTATTTTAAATAGTTTAAAAATCGTTTCTGACTTTTAAAAATTATCAAAAAATTTATAAAAATATTTGGATCCATTTCTAATTTTTCTATGGTCTTACTTCTCACTTCTTGATTAATTTGAATATAGTTAATATTTTTTTCATTATTTTCTATTTTTAAACTTTTTTCACCCTTTTAATGTATATATTAAATGTGATATTATTTTGTGATTATTTTCTGGCTAATCTTGGATTAGGTTTTGGATCATGAAATTTGTTAACATCATTGGATCCATGGTATTGAGTTTAACTCCACAAGAAATGGATGAATGATTTTAATATTAGTTTGATTAAAATTTAATTCAAATGTGGTTTGTACATTCTTTTTACCCTATCCCTCTTCATCTCATCCCCTTCTTATTGCACTAAATGTTGTTTGAGCATGATCTCTATATCATGTCTCAAAACAAATGGTGCATAGATTTCTATTGACCGGCCTCAAAATAGGTGTGAATTCTATATAAGTCCACTTACGATTGCTTAACATAGCGCTAAATTTTGTCCTGATTCGAATAAATGATCATTCGTGGCCCAAACTTATGATTGCAAACCCAAGTATGTTAATTTGATCTCTTTGATCCAATAACCTTGAGATTAATTGTGTGGAGGCTTTGGTTCTACCAATCCTCTAATGGATCTATAACACCTTTGGTCAATGCGGATCACTTAAACATCGTTGATCATTAAAAGGTACTTGTGAGAATTCCAAATGGATGATATACTTGACAAAAAGCAAATGCAACTTGTTGTGTAGAGGCTTTGGTTCTACCAATCCTCTAATGAGTTCCAAATGCAAGTTTCAAGATGGTCATCCAACTAACCACTAATTATTGACTTGTTTTATCTTATGTTTTTATTATCTTTTATGCTTTATGTACTATTTATTTTTTTAGCATTTACATTTCATACCATTTTCAACTTTGCTCATTTGAACATTTATTTTCTTGCCATTTTTACTTTGCTCACTTGAGCTTTTCTTTTCTTTTCTTAAGATACTTAATAATCAACATAAACCCTAAAAAACTCTTAATGGTACTTGGACTATTTGGTTACTATCCTTGGCATTATGGAGCATGGGACTTTTTCTCGGACTTAGGAATAGAAACGTTGGCCTATCCTGGAGACCTTGTGATCTTATCTGATTATTTTTGTCTAGAGTTCTTGAGGTTTACCTCAAGACATTGGGTTGCTTGTTTGTTTTTGTGTGCAGGTTTTTGTGATTACACTCTTTGTTTGTAATCTGGAATTCACCCGTATACAGCCGTTACTCTGCCCAATTTTTGTGAAGACTTAATACACTTGAAGTTTGGTTCTCTCAAAAGGTCTAGTATCTTTGCTTGCTTGGTTTCAATCCAAAGAATGGGAATTCTACCTTGGCTCATAATTTAAAGTTTTGGCTTCTTGTTGGTTAGATGATTCTTGTCCCTAGCTTTTACCTTATACTTTAGGATAGCCTCTTCTTCTCCTCCCATCTTCTTTAATTTCAAAATCTTCTTCCTCCTTTTGAAAACTCTTTTTGTTTTGAAACTTAAACTACTTTTATAACAAACTTGGACTTATGTCCATGCATTTTTTTCAAAATATTTTCATAAATAAACTTCAATTAATTTAATAATACCTTGACATTTTTTGTGAGAAGACTAAAAGTCAATCAATCTCATTCCAAACCATTTTGCCACTTTGGCATTCATCTTTAAACTTTTCTCAAAAGATTAGACTCTTGTTAATCGTTGTAGTGATGTAAACAACTATACTTCTACAATATATAGTGAAGTGAGATATTTTCCACTTGGGTGTTGAGTGAGGCATTGTTGATTTTAAAATCCAAGCCATATCCTCCACTTTGAGATGATACAAATTCTCCTTTCTCATGATTATGGGTAGTAAGTATGTTTTCCACACGGACAATGACGATGATGTCTTATCTCTTAAAATCAACTAACACACTTGTGTTTCAAATTTTTAAAAGAGGAACTATGTGTGCCCTGATCCCATATTGCACGAAAGGTGATACGTAGGCACTAAAGGTTCGCAACCGCGGCGGATGAAAAAATCATAAAATATATTTCTCTTCTCACCTCCACCATCCATTTTTTATACAACACATTTTTATAGCCAAAATATACAGATTTTTCAAAGAAGTTCCTGCGGAGTATCGTAGATGTTTAGGGTGCTAATACCTTCCCTTTGCATAACCAACCCCTTTACCTTGAATCTTTCCCCCTCTTTTTGGGTTATTCGCTCTTTTCCCATTCCTTTGGAAACAATAAAGCGTGATGGCGATTTTTATTTTGATTTGTATAAAGTCTAGTCAATCCAATGGCTTAGTCTTGAACATTTCTACCGCTACAGAAAAATGGCGACTTCACTGGGGACAAATTGACCTCTTGCTGGTCCATCCCTAAGTGGGTTGAGCCTACCTTTGTTTATATATGTATATGTGCTATTGTTGTTTATGTGTTATATGATGTATATATGTTTGTTTGGATTTTCCTAGTTTTCAGGGTGCTTGGTGATTACTCATAAGTCCTATACCCGGACTTGGGCAAACTTTAAGATAGGACGGGTGGTATAGTCATGTTAATTTTGAGGGAGTAATCCCAAAAAAGGAGGCATGAGATCCCCCACTCAGTGGAGGCCCCTTTGACTGTAGTGTCATTTACCGAGTAATCGGGAAGACGTACTGCTTTCGACCTGGGAGCCTGTTGAAGCTGAGGACCATAGAATACCAAACCCATCTTGGCCTTTTAGGTGTAGTGTGGAAGCTATGACGGAGTAATCTGGAAATAGTTGTCACGCGATACTACGCTTGGACGAGTCTTTCTTGAGAATATTACTAATTACCGAGTTAATCAGGAAGTTGGTAATATTCGAAGGAAGGATGTAGACTCTGGGAACCTCTAGAACCTTGTTCGGCAGGTGATAACTTTTTAGACCAACACCTTATGGGTAGTACCTTTGACCTCATGCTCGTGACATTGAAACTATGAACCCTATATGTCTGATCTTGTGTGTGATTGTTGCATCATGCATCCATGCACTCATAAGCATCTTTTAAAGAAAACAATATTTCAAGAGATTTAAAGGTTGACTATTTGTGAATATCTCAGGTACTTTTAACCATGGATTCTGGAAAGAGAAAGACAGGGAAATACAGTTTCAAGGATCCTAAGATAGATGAGTTGGTCAGTCTAATTCCAGAGATCGAGTGTTCTGCAGACTTTCGGAAGAAGTATGGATTCATTATTCCTCTCATGAAGCTAAAGATGAAGGATGGTATTCTCTCGACCTTGGTCCAGTTCTATGATCCGATGTACCACTGCTTTACTTTTCCCGATTATCAGTTGATGCCTACACTGGAAGAGTATTCTTATCTATTAGATTTACCTGTTACCGGTCGTGTTCCTTTTACTGGTTTAGAGGGTGAGCCAAAACCACATGAGATTGTTGCTTTGATTCATCTGGGAAAGTATGAGGTGGAAGCCCATATGACTACTAAAGGAGGGATTATAGGATTACCAGCTCAGTTCTTATTGGAGAAAGCTCGTTACTTTTCTAGAATGAAGAGTACGGTTGCTTTTGAGACCATCTTTGCTTTACTTGCTTACAGATTGTTCTTATTTCCTAATGTGGACAAGTTTGTCGACATTAACGCTATCAGGATTTTCATGATTGGAAACCTAGTTCCTACACTGTTGGGTGATGCTTATTACTCTGTTCATCTTCCGAATTCTTATCATGAGGGAATGATTATCTGTTGCACGCCTTTGTTGTACCAGTGGTTCATCTCTCATATGCCTCAGTCTGATGCTTTTTGGGATGCCAAGAAGGAACCCCGTTGGGCTCCTAAGATCATGGCACTTACTCACTCGGATATTGATTGGTATCATCGAGCTTATCATGATATGGAGATTATTGACAGTTGTGGTAGTTTCCCTAATGTACCTCTTCTTGGTACAAAGGGAGGAATTAACTATAACCCTGTTCTCGCACGACGACGGCTTGGTTACCCGATGAGGGATAAATCGAATAGCATTCATTTGAGTGGTTTCTTTCTGAAGAAAGGAAAAGACCATAGGGAAGCTAGGGAGCAGATTGCGAAGGCCTGGCATCATGTTCATAAGAAGAGTAGGAAGGATTTGGGACCTAGGGTGCTGTTTCTTTGGAGCCATATCTTCAGTGGGTTCGATCGAGAGCCATTCAGTTGAAGATGTCGTATACTCGGGAGACACCCATGCCTGATCTATTTGTGAAGACCACTCCTCCCTTATTAGATGATCTAGAAGAGCTGCAACTCGCTTTGGTTAGGATGCAACAGGAAAGGGATGCTTGGAAGAACAAGTTCTAGACTTTAGAGAGTTCCTACAGAGCAGACCTGAAGGAGAAAGACAATTTGATTGAGATTCTTGAGAGTCGAGCGGTAGATTCTATGGAGAGGCAAGGGGATTTATTTTCCCCTAAGCCTCAAACAGGTGTTGATTACTTATTTCTGATCCACATGATTGGAAGGAGGTTACCATCAGACATGCGGAAGAAAATCAGAGGCTGAGGGCTCAGATTGTCAGGCTCACAGGGAAGCGCCAGCGTACAGATTGATCTCCATCAGTTCTTTTTCTCAGGATTTTAGATTGTATTTTCATCTTGTACTTGGGATCATTGAAACTTGTAATCCATTTTAAAGTTATTATAATAAAAAAATTCAGTATTTCAAAAGCTTTATTACTTTAATGTTTGCAATATGCCTATAAATCTTAAATCCCTTGAAATATTAAATAATAAAGTAAAAATAATCATGTGCATTGCATGTCATGCATCATATTGCACATATTTATTGCATTTACTATGCATATCCAGGTGCCTTACCAAGCTTCTTTACTTCATTCAGCAAGTTGACTCATCACTATAACACTCAGGCTAATTTCAAAAAGAATATGGACAACTTAGAATAGGAGAATCGTGAGCTGCGCGAAGAAGTTTCTGCTTTGAAGGCCGGCTTAGCCAATTTGACTACTCTGATGGAAGCTCTAGTGGTTGCTCAGAATCAGCCACCGAGTGTTCAACCTCAAACAACAAGGGCAAATACTGAAGTTTCGACTATTCCTGTATCCGCTACTCCGGTTGTTGTTCAAAACCGTATGCCTCAAGGTTATCCATGGGGAATGCCAGAGAATTTTACATCTGAAGGTTTAAATCTTGGCCCTCAAGATGCTCCAGTGGTTCAGACTGTTGTTACTCTGGCACCTCCTGTAGTGCATATTGTTTCCGCTACACCTCCTTCAGTGAATTTGGTTCCGTTTGTTAATGAAGATGTGTGTCGTCCTTTCCCTCTACTGAGTGAAGAAGTGGGTCTTTATGACAGAATGGCTGATTTTCAAGAGCAGTTTGATAGAATGCAAAGAGAGATGAAGGCTCTTAGGGGAAAAGATCTATTTGGGAAAAATGTGAATGAGCTATGTTTGGTCCCGAATGTTAAGATACTTGTTAAGTTCAAGGTCCCAGAATTTGAGAAGTACAAGGGCAACACTTGTCCTCGTGCTCACTTGGTGATGTACGTAAGGAGAATGTCTACCCACACTGATAATCAGCATCTGTTGATTCACTTTTTTCAGGATAGTTTGACCGGCGCAATGTTGAAGTGGTATATGAGTTTAGACAGCGCTAACATCCATACTTTTAATGATTTGGGAGAAGCATTCATCAAACAATACAAGTACAATGTGGACATGGAGCCCGACCGTGACCAACTTAGGGCCATGGATCAGAAAGACAGAGAATCGTTCAAAGAGTATGCGCAGAGAGGGCGCGAGGTAGCTGCCCAAGTGATTCCCCCCCATGGAAGATAAAGAAATGACTAAGATTTTTCTGAAGACGCTGGGTGCTTTCTACTACGAAAGGATGGTAGCAAGCGCACCAAGTGATTTTACAGAGATGGTAGGAATGGCTATCCATTTAGAAGAGGATGTAAGAGAAGGTCGTTTGACGAAGAGTGAAGGATCCGGAGGTGTGAAGAAGCCATCTTATGGGTTTACAAAGAAGAAATAAGGGGATACAAATTCTATTATACAAGAGAGGAGGGGAAACGCTCCTAGAAGGAATTATCAGCGTCACCAGCAAGTCGCCTCGGTTACTCCTGTTATGAATGCCGCTCCGACTACTATTACTTATCAAAGACCGTCCCAGCAGGGGAACCAAGGGAATAATCAGATAAGGGAGAACTATGACCCTATTCCCATGAGCTATGCAGAGCTACTACAGGCATTGATTCAGAAGAAGTTGGTCCAGACACAACCACCTCCTGCCATACCATCACCATTGCCTTGGTATTACAAGGCAGACCAAACGTGTGCTTTTCATCAGGGAGCACCAGGGCATAGTGTTGAGAATTGTTATCCTTTAAGGACTGAAGTGCAAAGGTTGGTGAAGTCTAGAATTCTATCTTTCAAAGACATGGGACCTAATGTGAAAGAGAATCCTCTACCCAAGCACGGGGGAGTGGGTGCTGTAAATATGGTGGCCAGTTGTCCAGGCGACTTCCAGATTTTTTACATTAATCTGGTTAAAGGAGATTTGGTGAAAATGCACGCAGACCTCTGTGAATTCAGCTACTATACGCATGACCACGCCGATTGTGCTATTTGCAGTACAGACATACAGGGTTGTGAGAAGATAAAGGCTAATTTACAGGAGATGATGGATGAGGGTTTAATCCATATAATCAGGCCTAGGGTAGAGTGTGAAGAGGAAGTGAATATGGTTTCTGGATGTCCTGGTGAATTCAGAATTTTTGATATGGAGTATTTGAATGAGGATCTCGTGCAGTTGCATGCTACCTTCTACCGTATTGTTGGTCAGGTGGAACACCAATATGGGTCTTGCATAGTTTGCTGTCGAAATCTGCGAGGATGTTCAATTGTGAGGGAGGGTGTTCAGTTGCTGTTAGACAATGGAACTATCAAGATCATAGGTCAGAGGGATGATTATCATGAGGTTGATATGGTTGATGTTTGTTTAATGGAAGAAGAGTCAGAGGAAGAGTATGTTTCCGCGGATGAGTATTTCTCTTCAGACGAAGATTTGTTTCCTATAAATGAATTTTTGATGGCTAATTATGTTGAAGAAGGGGTAAACATCATTGTGCCTTGTTTTGGTGCACCCGCTCATTTGGAAGTGAAGTACCATAGCAAACCAGCTGTTACCCCATTGGTAATTAGTTTGCCAGGTCCTATTCCCTACCAATCAGATAAGGCTGTGCCTTACAAATACAACGCTACAATCTTAGAAGATGGGGTGGAAGTTCCCATCCAGCCAATGCCTGATGTTGGAAATATAGCTGAAAATAGTAGGGTGACCCGTAGCGGTCGTGTGTTTGCGCTGGTTGTTCGAAGAGATGTTATTGCTGGAAAGAAAATTGCTGAGAATGATGAGCGTAAGAAGGCTACAGGAGAGACTAGTGGAGCTACATTAGAGAAATAAGTGGATGATATTTTGAAGATGATTAAGATGAGCAACTACAAAGTTGTAGATCAACTACTGCAGACTCCTTCAAAGATATCCATCCTAGCTTTATTGATGAATTCCTCTGCTCATAGAGAATCATTGATGAGAGTACTAGACCAAGCTTTTGTGGTGAGTGACATGCCATTAGATCAATTTAGCAGCGTAATTGGAAACATTATATCATGTAACAACTTGAGTTCCTGCGATGATGAGTTACCAGATGAAGGGAGGAATCACAACCTGGCCCTCCACATATCCATGAACTGCAAGAATGATTCATTGTCCAATGTGATAATTGATAATGGATCCGCGTTGAATGTTATACCGAGGAGTACTCTCATGAAGTTAAAGTATCAAGTAGCATCTATGTGCCCGAGTGGCATAATTGTGAAGGCATTTGATGGGTCAAGGAAATCTGTCATCGGTGAAGTGGACTTACCCATCCATATAGGACCACATTTGTTCATGATAACCTTATAGGTCATGGACATTATTCCTGCATATAGTTGTTAGCTAGGACGGCCATGGATACATGAAGCAGGGGCTGTCACTTCAACTCTGAATCAGAAGCTAAAGTTTGTGCGTGAAGGGAAGGTAGTGATCATAAATGGAGAGCAGGCGTTGTTGATATCCCATTTATCCTGTTTCAGTATTGTAGAAGCGGATGAGGCTATTGTTGGAACCCAGTTCCAAGCCCTATCCATTGACAACATAAGGATAAATGAGAATTATGTGGTTTCGCTGAAGGACGCGCAAGTAGGTTGTGCGCAATGGTCATAATACAGTTTGGGGACGACTTGTGGATCCACCCGTGAACAAAAACAGGAACTGGTTTGGGTTTCTCTTCGAAGATTGGTAAAGGAGAAAGTTTGAAGTCAAAGTCTACTGTGAACAGTTATCATGATGTTTTCCGCAGCAGAGGCTACCTCCATCCAATTGATTCTGGAATTAATGTTGTCGAAGAGGATGAAACAGAGAAGGAAGTACCGAATTATGTGACGCATGGAGTCAGAGTTCAGAACTGGGTCACCATTGATGTTCCTTCTTGCATACATGTTTCAAAGTAATTTGTTTTGTTAATCTGTTTCTTTCTTTTGAAAAGCTTTCACTCTGCCCAAGGTGGAAGTATTATTGTTGTAGGGCTTATCTGTTTGCTGTGACTTTTAAGATCATTAATAAGAGTTGTCTTTGCTTCCAAAATTATGTCTTTATTTTCTGCTTTTTCTTGGAAAATGGTAATCAGAAAAAACCTTTCAAAATAAATAATAACTGAAAATTAATCTGCATGATCACTTGTTATATGTGTCAGTTTCTAAAAGCAATCATAAATCATATGTGCAGATTAATTAAAAAAAACCCGTTGAATACAATGACCCTGCACCCTGTCCCAACTTTGAATGTCCTGTGTTTGGGGCTGAAGAAGAAGATTATGATGAGATTCCATAAAAGGTCTCACGGTTTCTTGAGCACGAGGAAAATACCATTCAACCATATAAGGAGCCTCTGGAAGTGATTAATTTGGGTTCAGAAGAGGATCCGAAGGAAGTCAAGATTGGAGCATCGTTACATCCTGATGTAAAGAGCGGGTTGGTTGAGTTGTTGAAAGAGTATGCGGATATTTTTGCTTGGTCTTATCAAGATATGCCTGGTCTAGATACAGATATTGTCGAGCATCGTTTGCCGTTGAAGCCAGAGTGTGATTTTTTTTATTAATAACCAAGTATTAAAATAATATTTCGCAAATAACCGGGTTTCGGAAAAAATTACGCAAATAACCATGTTTGAGATGGCTCAACAAAGGAGGAGCCATCTCATTTGGCGCATGCTCCTCTTTTTTTAAGGGAGGCGCCATCTCACTTGGCGCCTAAGTGCTTAGGGCAAGCCCTAAGCCAAGTGAGATGGCGCCTATGTACAAAATTAGGGCAAAATTTTTTTTTTTATTTTCTTTCCTGCGCGTTGCCTATTAGACAGAGATCAACAAAATGGATTTTTTATTTTAAAAAAAATAATTACATTCAACTGTTTTACATTAAAAGAACAGTAAAAAAATGGATACAAAAAATACTGGGAAAAAAAAAGATACATCAGTGATCCCCAGGAACCCGGTAATGACCCCCAGTTCCGCATCCCCGTCCTCGCCTTTCTCTTGCTGGGTGCCGTCTCATTTCCTGCTGCGGCAAGGTCGATGGCCCAGCAAAGTCAATGCGATCCGAATCCATAAAATCAGTAAGATCTCCATATCTCGAAGATCCGCTCTGGTACAGTCGGTTACCCATACCCTCGAAGTTTGGTCGTGTTGGCGGTGGGTGGGGTTCCATGGTTGGTCGGTAGCATTGGTCGTCTGAGTATGGGGGGTAGAAAGGAAATGGATCTTGGGGTGTTTGGTATTGTGGATGTTGGGTTGTTTGGTGATATGGTGGTTGATGGTAGGTTTGGTCGGCTTGGTCATAATCTTCTGACATTCCCATATCAGGGCTAAGGCTGGATGTTGAGGGCGCCATATTGGGATATGTGGAAGTCTGAAATTGTGTCTGGGGTATGTGGGTGTGCTGGTATTGGGGTTGGTATTGTGGTTGGGTTTGAGGCATATCCGGGTATTGGTAGTTTGGCGGTGATTGTGGTTGGTAGTACGACATTTGATTGTAGTTGTGTTGTGGTGGGGAATGTGGTTGTGTGTTTGTTGGTCTGTTTCTTCTTGGGGGTTGGTTTGAGGTTGATGGATTTTGGGTTTGTTGATGGGGAATCGAGGGTTGTGCCCATTGTGTGCGTGGGTCAACCAAGTACCTCGGATGAGACACGTGCATATCTGGGTTACTAACCGACCTGTACCACGACATATATTGATCAGTGTGTCGCATGTTACCTTGAGTAAGGAAAACCGGGGATTGCAAGATGTAGCGGTGACGCCTTTGCCACATTTTACACCATTCTGGAGCAAAGTCTTTCCAGTTGGTAAGACCCCACTGGGCGTCGACCCTTTTTAGATGCCAGGGGGACAAATCTGTTGGATCACTTGGTATCTCTTGGATCATTCCGAACTGCATCTTCACACGGTCGCTGTGGTGCATCTCCACAATGTTGAACCGAATGAGTGCAGTCTTTGCAGTCCAAGTTGCTGCATCCTCTGGATTTGGAGAATGGCCCAAACCCAAATATGGTCTCCAGACGAACTGCGATAAAATTTAAATCAGGTAAGCGCAAAAGTAATGTTTAAATAATTAAAATGAACAAAAGTTAAAAGCTACGACGTACTTCATCTGGGCCTAAGTGATCCAACAGATTCCGGTAGAGTGCGACATTGAATCTGGGATTCTTGCCGTAATCCATACCCCTCACGCAGTACCTAAAGGAAATGAGAAACATGTTATTTTTAGCATATATTTTGGAAAGAGCAGAATAGTTATAAATGCTATAACTTAATGACTTACTTTGTTGCGTACGGGAAACCAAAAGTGTTGTTGTTGATGGGGTTTAAGGACTCCATCCTCCACCAACCCCAGGCTTGTAGTAAAATGCGCACCCATAAAATGTACATTTTTCCTTGACTGCGTTTTTGCACAAGGAACTGTACAGGTGGGCTAATACTGCAGAACCCCAACTATATTTTCTAGTTTTATCAAAATTTGTTAGTAAATGTAAGTACATGAAATTTACACTATTTCCCGTACTTTCGGGAAATAAAAATGTACCAAAAAGTATCATAATATACGTTCTGGCTTTTACTACTCGGTCATTCTCTGAGGAATTTTCATTTAATTCCATACTTGCATAATGCCGTTTCAGGTCAGTGAGTAGTATTCCCTGCCCTCTTGCTCCACCACCTTCTACCATGTCCCTACCCAACAGTTCTTCACACTGTGAGTTGGGTTGTTCAACCGACCCGTTCACCGCCTTACCGTTGATAGGGAGGCCCAGTAGCATGTACACATCTTCGAGAGTGATGGTACATTCACCTATTGGTAGGTGAAATGTATGGGTCTCCGGTCTCCACCTCTCCAACATTGCAAGAATGAATTTTGAGTCAATGGTGCAGTTGGAGATCTTTATCACGTGTCCAAAACCTGCATATTCCAGATAAGGGACGATAAATGGGTCGGGAGCCAGGTATTTGTGCGAACGGATTCTGAATCTTTGTGTATCCTGAGATCATAATTAAACAAGAGTAAGATTAATTAAGATGAACAACACGTTATTTGAAGTATGAAAAATGTATAACCAAAGAAGAGACTTACAAATGCAGCAATGTTTTCCCTTGTGCCTCTGTGAGTATCTCCCATTGTTAGAAGAGCCATTGTTCAGAATGCTTGAGAGAATGAAAGACTTAGGAAGAAATAGAGAGTATGATAGACTTAAGAAATATTTCGTAGCAGAGAGTGAGAGTAGTGTGGGTGTGAGAGATGTTTCATAAGGTATGTATTTATAGGCAAATAAGTTTGATGTAGTGGTTGCATGCCTGCGATGTGTCACATTTGCATGCTTAGGGTGTTACACATATGCATGCATGCATTTACAAAAAATGTAAGGTGTCACTCTTGCAGGCTAGGTGGCAGCCCATGCATGTATCACGATTGGACAGTAATGGAGGCGCCATCTCACTTGGCGAAAGAGTACAAAAATGAATGGTGTCTCCACCCCATTTGGCGAATAAGAGGTGTCACTTTTTACAGCATTGGCTCAGGCTACGTGACAGCCTTTGGGATTCCTTTCTTTGTTGCATGCAAGGCCATTGGAGTTGATGGGTGGAGTCTTACACAAAACATTTATGTGTGCAGAATAGGGCCAGGCTAGGTGGCAGGCTAGGTGGCTGCATAAGCCCATGCATGTATCACAATTGGACAGTAAGGGAGGCGCCATCTCACTTGGCGAAAGAGTACAAAAATGAATGGTGTTGCCACCCCATTTGGCGAATAAGAGGTGTCACTTTTTACAGCATTGGCTCAGGCTACGTGACAGCCTTTGGGATTCCTTTCTTTGTTGCATGCAAGGCCATTGGAGTTGATGGGTGGAGTCTTACACAAAACATTTATGTGTGCAGAATAGGGCCAGGCTAGGTGGCAGGCTAGGTGGCTGCATAAGCCCATGCATGTATCACGATTGGACAGTAAGGGAGGCGCCATCTCACTTGGCGAAAGAGTACAAAAATTAATGGTGTCGCCACCCCATTTGGCGAATAAGAGGTGTCACTTTTTACAGCATTGGCTCAGGCTACGTGACAGCCTTTGGGATTCCTTTCTTTGTTGCATGCAAGGCCATTGGAGTTGATGGGTGGAGTCTTACACAAAACATTTATGTGTGCAGAATAGGGCCAGGCTAGGTGGCAGGCTAGGTGGCTGCGTAAGCCCATGCATGTATCATGATTGGACAGTAAGGGAGGCGCCATCTCACTTGGCGAAAGAGTACAAAAATTAATGATGTCGCCACCCCATTTGGCGAATAAGAGGTGTCACTTTTTACAGCATTGGCTCAGGCTACGTGACAGCCTTTGGGATTCCTTTCTTTGTTGCATGCAAGGCCATTGGATTTGATGGGTGGCAGGCTAGGTGGATGCATAAGCCCATGCATGTAATATTATTGGCAACCTTGGGGGGTTGCATCACTTACTTAATTGAAATTTTTTGCCTTACGTTGAACATAACATTCATTCACATAATCTGTAAAATTTTCCAACCTTCGAATCAGTCATCTAACCTTCAAACATTCCAGCATTCATACCTTCATACAATCAATAAACCTAAAACATTCCAACCTTCATACCTTAAAACAATTCTACACAATGGCCTCTTCACCACAATTTGTTGTCAAAGCACATTTCAACGGTGAGACATACATGTGTCCCACAGTTGGGTTTTTGTTTAGAAACACCGACAATGTTCGATTTCTCTTAAACGGGAAAGCAAATTTCTCGTACTTTAAGAAAAGATTGGAGGCCAAACTTGAACGAGGCCCGGTATCCCAGATATTTTATCAGAGTCCAGTCTTTTTTGGAAACAACCAAGTTATTTTTGATAAGGTTGAAATTCAAGATGACGAGGATTTCCAGAACATGATTTCCAGCCATGTCTATTCTGGAAACGACTCTATTGAGTTGTACGTTTTGTTTCAAGAGCCTCCGGTGACACAGGAGGTTGATCCTTTGGAGAATGAGCAAGATGAGGTGGATGCAGTTGATGATGAAGAAGAAGATAACGAGTTAGAGTTTGATGAAATGGTGAACGACGATTCTGACGATGATGGCATCCCAAGTATTCCTACCGACAAAATCTACACACCACCTACGCACATGACAAACTTCAACATGGGCGGAGATGAACCTTCTACGGACTTGTTTTTCCAACCGTATATGCAGTCGGATGAAAATTTAAAAGAGAAGGACAAGTTTCGTAATAGAGAGGAATGCATAAGGGCCATCAAAAAATTTCACATGCTCAACTCGGTTGATTATAAGGTGGATCGTGTAAACCCGGAAAGGTACAAGATCAAGTGTGTCCACCCTGACTGTATGTTCAAGCTGACCGCTTCATACAGACTAAGGGGTGACTGCTGGGTCATAGGTTCCATGACTACCCATACTTGTGTAAGTTCCACTCAATCACAAGACCACCGAAAACTCAACCATGATCTAATCTGTCAAGAAATCCTACCCCTGGTCAGCAACGACCCTTCTTTGAAGGTGAAAACAATCATCTCCCACATCACCACGGTTTTTAACTACACTCCGTCTTACCGTAAGGCGTGGTTAGCAAAGACTAAGGCGATTGAAAGGGTGTACGGAAACTGGGAGGAGTCATACCGAGAACTTCCCCGCTACCTAAATGCACTCAAGACATATTCTCCAGGTAGTGTTTATGTTCTGGAAACATTGCCAGCGTACGCCCAAGATGGTAGTCTACTACATGGCAACGGAATATTCAGTCGCGTCTTTTGGGCATTTCAACCATGCATCACAGGGTTTGCATCATGCAAACCAATTCTACAAATAGACGGGACTTGGTTGTATGGGAAGTACAAAGGCACGCTTTTGATGGCAGTTGCACAAGATGGCAACAATAACATTTTCCCCGTTGCGTTTGCCCTTGTCGAGGGGGAGACCGGTGGTGCTTGGAGCTTTTTCCTAAAAAATCTTCGTACACACGTGGCTCCTCAACCAGATCTCTGTTTGATATCGGACAGACATGCCTCCATTGAAAGTGCCTATAATAATCCGGCAAATGGTTGGCATGACCCTCCTTCTACGCATGTCTATTGCGTCAGGCATATCGTCCAGAATTTCTCGAGGGAGGTCAAGGACAAAACATTGAGGAAAGCGGTGATGAATGCGGGATACGCACTGACACAACCCACATTCAAATATTACCGCAACGAGATCCGTTTGTCTAACCCAGAAGCCGGTACGTGGATCGACAATATACCGGTCGAAAAGTGGACTAGGTCATACGACAATGGCCAAAGATGAGGGCATATGACAACAAATCTTATTGAACCAATGAATGGGGTATTCAAGGGCATACGAAACCTCCCCATCACTGCCTTGGTGAAATCCACGTATTTTAGGATGGCTGCGTTATTTGCCAAAAGAGGTGAAATGTGGTATGCGGTCTTGCAATCAGGACAACTATGGAGTGAAAGCTGTATGAAATACATTAAGGCTGAAAGTGCTAAAGCCAACACTCACATGGTTACACGGTTTGACCGCCATAGCCACAACTTTATTGTGAAAGAGACAATTGACCACAATGAAGGCCTGGCAAGACAAGAATACAGGGTCATTTTACCTTCTCAATGGTGCGATTGTGGCAGGTTTCAAGCTTTTTGTATGCCTTGCTCTCATGTCATTGCCGCTTGTGCTCATACCCATCAAGACGCGCTTCAACTGCTCTCAAACGTTTATAAATCTGAAACGTTGCTCACTGTTTACAACAACAACTTTCCTTTGGTGGCAAAACCAGACTATTGGCCTGAATACAACGGTGATATAGTTTGGCACAATGACCAAATGCGAAGGAACAAGAAGGGTCATCCCAAAAGCAGGCGCATAACAACAGAAATGGACGATCTTGACAGGTTGGAAAGAAAGTGTGGTTTATGCCGTCAGGTCGGACACAATCGCAAAAACTGTCCGAATCGGGCGTCTGGCTCGACCACATAAATTTTGTAATACAATAAATCTTTTTAATATTTGTGTTGTAAACATTATGGGTTTTCCGTTAATAAAACTGTTCACACAATTTAAGAAATTCAATATAGGAAATTACATTAGGGTTTTCGCGTACAACAATGATTAACGATATTCAATCTAGGAAATTACAACTGTTAACACAATTTCATCTGACCCATGCATCATCAGCATTACATCACTGTCTGTTTTGACTTCCTCCAACCACACATTAGGTCTTCCTGTCGCATGCGAGGTTGTTGTTCGTTTTCGCTAGATCCTTCGAATTTTTTCCCCCTCCGCGATGTCTCCATCTAGCCACCGCATCAACTCCCGCTTCAGACGCTCCATGGAGTGAATGTGCCAGAATTTCATTTTCATCGCAGGTTTCGTGGCGGAGAATATAACGTAACCATCTCTGCTAAAAATCATAGGCGACGCCATTACGTAAATAAGGGAGTACAAAATAAAAATACAGTGCGAGAAAGTGTGAGAAATTTCAAAGAAACGGACGAATTATTTATAAAACAGCAAAAAACCCTAGTTTTGCCCTAGGCGCCAAGTGAGATGGCGCCTCCTCTCATTTTTAAGGAGCATGCGCCATCTCACTTGGCTAAAAGACAAGGGAGGCGCCAAGTGAGATGGCGCCTAGGGAAAAACCCTAGGTGCATGCGCCAAATGAGATGGCTCCTCCTTTGTGGAGCCATCTGAAACATGGTTATTTGCGTAATTTTTTCCGAAACCCGGTTATTTGCGAAATATTAATTTAATACATGGTTATTAATAAAAAAAATTCCCAGAGTGTCCTCCAATTATACAAAAGTTGAGAAGAACCCACCCAGATATGGCAATAAAGATCAAAGAGGAGGTCCTAAAGCAGATTAACACTGGTTTTCTTGTGACGTCAGTGTATCCTCAATGGATTGCCAATATTGTCCCAGTATCGAAAAAAAGACGAAAAAGTCTGCATGTGCATAGGTTACAGAGATCTAAATAAATCTAGTCCAAAAGATGATTTTCCATTGCCTCACATCGACATGTTAGTGGAGAGCACAGCAAAATTCAAAGCATTCTCGTTCATGGACGGATTTTCCGGGTATAATCAAATAAGAATGGCTCTAGAGGACATGGAAAAAACAACATTTATCACACCCTGGGGAACATTATGTTACAGAGTGATGCCCTTTAGGTTGAAGAACGCTAGTGCAACGTACCAGAGGGCTATGACAACCATATTCCATGATCTGATGCACAAAGAAATCGAAGTATATGTTGATGATATGATTGCCAAATCCCAGACTGAAGAAGGGCATATAGAAGATTTGTTGAAGTTGTTTCAGCGATTGAGGAAGTATCGTCTCCGCTTGAATCCAAATAAATGCACCTTTGGTGTTCGATCAGGGAAATTGTTGGGTTTCATTGTTAGCCAGAAAGGAATTGAAGTTGACCCTGATAAAGTCAAAGCAATTCAAGAAATGCCAGCACCAAGAACTGAAAAGCAAGTCAGAGGTTTCCTCGGGCATTTGAATTATATTTCCATATTTATTTCCCACATGACTGCAACATGTGAACCGATCTTTAAGTTGTTAAAGAAAGATCAAGGTTGTGTGTGGACGGATGATTGCCAAAGGGCATTTGAGAGTATTAAAGAATATCTGATTGAACCTCTTATCTTGCTCCCTCCCATAGAAGGATGACCTTTGATTATGTATCTAACAGTGTTAGATAAAACCATGGGTTCTATTCTGGGGAAACAGGATGAAACAGAGAAGAAGGAGTTCGCCATTTATTATCTCAGCAAAAAGTTCACTGATTGTGAGTCGCGGTATTCCATGTTGGAAAAGACATGTTGTGCTTTGGCCTGGGCGGCAAAATGTTTGCGACAGTATATGTTAAATTATACCACTTGGTTGATCTCCAAAATGGATCCAATCAAGTATATTTTTGAAAAGCCTGCTCTTACCGGAAGAATTGCCCGCTGGAAGATGTTGATATCTGAATATGATATCGAGTACCGCACTCAAAAGGCTATTAAAAGTAGTGTGTAGGCAGATAACCTTGCTCACTGATCGCGGGATTTGTACTTATGTATCCAATGATTCGGACTGCAAGTGCACAGTCTTATCGTGTAGTTTTAAAATATATCGAACCATAGAGACTGATGAATCGATCTACCATCTTCTATTGTTACTTCGCAAATCTAAAGCTAATGAATATTTTATTGGGTTGTAGGGAAAACTAAATACTAAATTAAGTTGGATTTTAATAATCAATGAGCTTAATTACCAGTATGCAACAGTCGTACCTCGGGAACTAGCGACCTGTCGGGCGTCTTTATATTTTCAAAACAGCTTTCAGTAAAACTTATTTAGTCTAAAAACCCTCGTCTCACACTGTCGTTTTGTTGATCTAGGCTATGCAGTTAAGTCCTAACGTACGCTTCCGCCATCCTGCAGGAGTTAAAAACACTTTTTGGAAACTAAACAAAATCTTAATTAACTTTAAAGTGCTTCCGCTGTATTTTAAGCCAATGCCTAATTACTACTGTCCAGTTAAAAGATCTCAAACTTCCGCTTTGTTGACCCTAACCTCTATCTGTTTTTTACTTCCGTAACAAAACAATTTAATGATTTGAAAAATAGTAACTTAGGCCAGAAAAGAAAGTTTCATAGTAAAAATAATCCCGACTAAGTTACTCGTTCCCTCGGTTGAGTGACTTTACATACTGGTATAGGATTTCTAGCCTGACATAATATTAAACCAAATCACAGAATGATTTAAAGGACAAACACAAATAAACATAATTATATCAATTGAAAAGCAATAAGAATTTGTAAACATAAACCTGGAAATAACTCTGAAGACAAAAACACTCCTGCACAAATTGTAGGCTTTGCTTCGATCGGAGGATATATTAACCGTACAGAAGAAAATAATACTGAAAAGAATAATGCTGGAAAGGAATATAGAAATAACTGGGAAAAGAATAATGCTAAAAAGAATATTTGCTCAATAAAATCTCTAAACTTTCTTGCCCAAAAAGAAGAACCCTTTCTACTGTGGTCTAAAGCTCTATTTATAAGTCTTGCGTGATCAGTTGCTCTCGAAAATGTAGGAACAATTTACTTCCTTATTTGAGAAATAGTAGGGCCATAAATTTGTCATGTTCCTTGGTACTTTGACTGAGTGGGTGAGAAAATGTAGGAAGTCGTTGGATTAACCCTTGAACGCGTTTCTGTCCGTTGGATGAGAGAAAAGTGGAGTAATGGCTTGTGACGTTCGTCACATTCAAGTGACGATAGTCACTTGGTCTTCATGGCGCGTGACGTTCGTCATGCCTCCTTGACGGTCGTCAAGGCTTTCTTCATTGTGGGCCCACGCGCTCACATGTATAATGGGCTTTGGGCTCCTTTCTTCTCCTTAGGCCTTTTTGCTAGTTTTTGCACCTCTTTTTTCCTCATTTCTTCCAAAGTGCTCAGCTTAATGAATATCTGCAAAAATAGAAAAATAACTGCATAATACTTATAAAATAATTTAATTTAAACTAAAGTATGAGAAATATTTGGTGTATATCAAGCCAGAAATATCACATATTTGTGTGTCATCAAACTCCCCCATACTTAAACTTTGCTTGTCCTCAAGCAAATGCTAAGTATGATGTTTTTCTAAACATGGTTATGACTCGGATCAACTAATATATAGCTGCGTTGTGTTTTTGTTAGAAAATTGGTGGCTTGATTCGTGCTCCATTACTACGTCGACGACGCTAGACAGTCCCATTTTACGTAAACTAGTTACAGGTCATATCATAGCCTACCTCGAGTATTTATCTTGTTTTGCCCTTTTCATTCTAGCGCAGTCACATTAAGCCCTTTATCTTTACACGCACATAGAAGAACAGTCGGTTAGTGGTTATGATCCTTTTAAACTTTAGAGGTTTCTGGCACAATAATGTGGCAACCTTTAATTTAATGGTTGGATGCGGGGGATCAAACCATAATCTGCCCTACCGAGTTCAGTACCAGATGCTCCTGAACCATCCATCAAATGAATTTTCATGTTACTTTGTAAGGTTTACATCCTTTGGATTAGGCGAACGGGTGAGGATCGTCCAATTTAATCGGTGTGTTTCCTTGCAACATTTTGTTGAAATATTATATCATCCACTTATATTCATCGACTTCTTGCGTAGTTTGTGTTTAAGACGGTGCTGACTACTAATATAAACTACACAAGGTTACTATAAAGACTAAACTCAGGGTGGTGGAAACAACAGGTACTTGAACTGATCTATCATACTCTGGGGTTGTAGAGTGTCTAGACGGTAGAAATTTTGCTTAATCTTGCCCCAATCCCTGACGATTGGAAATCTTGCAGTCTATGTACTTTGTTGAGTGAGAAAAAAATTTTATAGGCTCAAAAAGAAAGGGGAGTCTACAAGAACAACACAAATTGCTTCAATAGATAACTTGATAAAAAAAAATTTATTGAATTAGAGATAACGGAAGGGAAATTACAAAGAAAATAAAAATTACTAGGAAAGGGAAATACTTCCTCCCCCATACTTGAATCATACATTGTCCTCAATGTATTGATAGAAGCGGGAAAGAGGAAATAGAAAATGGATAATCATTCTTCCTCCTCTTGTCTTTGGTATCGGCCACGTGTCCTCGCTCTTCGACGTGCTTGCCCACCATGTCTGGAAGATTCGCCTCCATCTCTCTGGGATATGATATTATGTAAGTCGTCAACACGAAGTGTTAAGGCTCGCATATCTTCCGTTATTCCTGTGGTGAATTCCAGCATACTTTGATCGTGCCTGCGAGCGTAGTCGTTTTTGTCTCTCTGCATTTTCTGCATGAGAGTCATCATCTCGATTTGGCGCGTCTCGAGGCTCTGGTGGAGTTGAGTGGACAGCAGGTTTTGCTGCATTATTGCGGCATAGATTGCGTCGATGGTGGCGGGATTGTTGGCTTGTTGTGGTTGGGGCTCTTGCTTCTCTAATTCTTCTTCGATTTCGTCAGCGGCAGCGTTGTTGGCCTCACCTTGATTTCCTTGCACATTTTCTCCGGGTTCTGGGGCATTCAGGTTGTAAAGCCAGTTATCCGGATTACCCAAGTAAGTACGATTATGATTTGGCATGATCACACTATGAACTCTTGCATTCTTAACCATTAGATAGTACCCTCCATCTTCTCGTACTTTGATCAGGCGGCCAGCTCTACAGTTATCAATATCCATATAAACTGCTGGCAGCGGAGGTAGGCGTTGAATCCTTTCCCCCCAGTTCAGGTGAACTGCGATGGTGGTGACGACGCCTCCGATGCAAAAAGGTGTGGTCCCGTCTCTTGCAACGAGGTTTTGAATGTGGGCCATCATTAAAGTAAAGGGATTAAGATGAAGGTTTTGTGAAAAGGTATAGTGAAGAGCATACAATTCTTTAGTGTTTACCTTGTTGTTGTTTGCCCTTCCAAATATTGTGTTTGCCATAACACGGTGTAAGAAGCGGATGTTCGGGTTGTGGATGTGAGAGGCGTACCGTGCTTCGGGTGTGACATTTGGTTCGCCGATTATTCTCTCCCATAGTGCGTATGCACTTCCATTCCAATCCAATTCTGGGGGAATGCGTTATTGCACATTATTCCCTCGGGGGAAATGAAATATGTCGCTCAAAATTTCATGGTTGAGTGTGTACTCTCGGTTGAACATCCGAAATTGAGCGGCTCCCGTTAGGTGTGCGTCTGCATCGTCTCGAGTGTGATATGCATAGAAACTCAAGAATTCCAACGTGAGAGCTTCGTAAGTTGGTGTGTTCATCGTGCTAATAAAGCTTAGGCCAGCTATATTCAGCAAGCCTTCCATATGAGGTTGTAAGCCTAATTCTTGCAAGCAATTGTTGTCGACGAACCGCGTGGATGTTAGCCCTCAATGATGGAATTTTATGTACCTCTCTTTTTGAAGCTCACCAGCTTCTCCTTGTCGGAGCACGAGATGTCGCATGTCGGGTTCGGGTTGGTTGGCCATGATTTTTGAACTTGATAGAAAAAATGTATTTGTGGTAAAGAGATGGAAAGTGGGTGGTAGTGATGAAACTAAGGATGGAAGAGGGGTTTATATAGATGGTTTTGTTGAGTAAGAAATTTAATGGAGTTTATGGGAGAATTTTTAAATTGAGAGGTTATGGAAGTTATGGGTGAGTGGAGTAAATGGGGTGGTGGGGTTTTAAAAAAAATTTCTTGCATCAATGTTGTTCAACGGTCATGGGAAATGAAAAGCGTGGGGGACAAGCCTCTCTCTGACGCTCGTCAGAGTCAAACAAAATCCCTGACGTTCGTCACATGCATCCTGATGTTCGTCAGGGTGAGGTGATGCGTTGGTCTCTTTGACCTCTTTGACCGCGTGCTTCAATAAATTAATTAATTCATTAATCTTAATCTTGAGAAGTATATTGCAAGGGATATAGTAGCACATTGTATATTTGGAAGAATGATATGGTAAATAAGAAGCAAATAAAAATAGTAACAGAAATAAGAAACACATGAAAATAATAATAGAAATTAGAAACAAATGAAAATAATAATAGAAATTGCATAGTATAAAAATGAATACATACTGTGTATGAAAATGAATAAATACTTTAAAATAAAAATAAATAAAATGGATATGAGATGAATAGATGAATAAATAAACGAAATTTTAGAACCGAAAAGTAACAAATTATTCGAAAATAATAAAACCATAATGAGTTTTGAGAATAATAATGAACCCCCCCCCCCCAGACTAAGAACAAACAGTGTCCTCACTGGGGCGGCACAGAAACAAAAACTATCAAGCATGAGGGCCTCCTGGAGGTGGTGCAGATGCGTGCAGATGTTGATAAATGTGATCAAACTTCTCCGTGACGACGTCCATGAAATGAAAGAAGTCACGCCGAAGTGTGCTGACATTATCTTTAATAGTGGCGAGCTCGCCTCGGAGTGTGGTAACATCTGTCTGCAGTGTCTTGATCGCGTGTGCATGATCAGGCATAGGTACGTCATCAGCTGTGGTAACAAGGGGTAGTGTAGGGTAATCCAAGGGTGTATAATCACGGTAACCTGTGGGCGTGGATGGGTCGCTCTCCTCCCTCTCAGGGTCGTGTTTGTCTGTCTTCTCTAGGTGATATAGCCAATTTGTCTTGGTATAGACACTGGTATTCTCGGGGCTAGGAAAATTGAAGTAATAGACAGGGTTATTTTGGACAAGCAGCTGAAAGTGAGGTGGGATAAGGTTACCAATCAAAGATATGTTAAAGCAAAAAGGGATGTCCATGGTATAATATCTGGCGTACGGTGTAAGGCGCAATAGAGATGACCGTAGGGATAAGGCCTCGGCTATCATAGTGACTAGCCCGCTGACAAAGATGGGGCCATGGGTACACTGAGCTATAGCTGACATGTTGGCGATCATAAATGATGGACCAATGACTGGTCTGGACTGAAAAGCACAGTAAATGATGAACAACTCATCCCTAGAAACTGAGAGTCGATTAATAGGTTTTCCAAAAAAGGTGAAAGCTAAAATGTGGTGGAAATACCTAATCGCAGGGTTATGAATCTCGGTGGCATCAAGATGGTCGGGGTCCTCAGGATATTTGCCCGCTATGTCCCTCCAAAAGTGATTAAGTTCAAAGTTGAGGTAGTCATCCGCCTGGGTTTCCATGTGGGCGTCTAAAGAACTAGGGAATCCTAGCAGCTCAGTTAGACTGCGAACTGTAAACTGGTGGGTGAAACTGAACAATCTAAAGGACATCTGACCCCTACTACGCCCTAAGCCTTGTGTGGGTTTATAGATGAGGGAGTTCAAGAACTCCAAGGTGAGGCGTTGGTGTGTAGGGTGTTTATGGGCTAGGAACCCCTCCCATCCTATCTGGTTAAACATGAAGTATACACTTTCCCTGATTCCTAAAGCTGTCAAGGTGGGATCATGCACATACGTGGTCATACTCATTTGGCGCTGAGCCAGAATCTCATATCGTCTCTGATGGGCCTCCAAGGAAAAAATGATAGTATCCATGAATTTTAGCTTGTAGGTTCCTGTGAGTCGGTACTAGAATTTGTAAAAGAAAAATGCAAATAAGTAAAATATGTTGTGGGAGAAAGAAAGAAAAGGAAAAAATCGGAAAGTAAAAATCAAAATGCAGAAATAAAAATAAAAATAAAAGATAAAGAGATTTGAGAGATAATAAATAATAATAAATAAAAACTTGTGGGTTGCCTCCCACACAGCACTTGTTTAATGTTGTTAGCTTGACAATGTTGTTAGACGTGAATTAGTTTCCAAATTCGTGCGGTAGCTCTAATAGCGTTAAGCTCGCGGTGTAATCCTTATTTTCAATGCTATAATAATGCTTTAGGCGTTGGCCATTTACTAATAATGGATTCATGGATTTTCCTTTAATCTCTATGGCACCACTGGGGAAAACTTTGGTTACTTCGAATGGTCCAGACCATCGTGAACGGAGTTTTCCAGGGAAAAGTTTTAGACGAGAGTTGAATAGGAGAACTACATCTCCTTCATTGAATTCTTTCCTTGAGATTCGTTTGTCATGCCATTTTTTCGTCCTTTCTTTGTAGATCCTCGCATTTTCATATGCGTCTAATCTTAGTTCTTCTAATTCATTTATGTCGAGGGTCGTTTTCTCTCTTGCCGCAGTGTAGCTTAGGTTTAAAGTTTTAATTGCCCAGTAAGCTTTGTGTTCAATTTCCACTGGCAGGTGGCATGATTTTCCATAGATGAGTTTAAAGGGTGTTGTACCTATTGGCGTCTTGAATGCCGTCCTGTAGGCCCATAATGCGTCAGGTAACTTAGTCGACCAATCCTTTCTTGACGTGGCAACAATTTTTTCCAATATTTGTTTTATTTCTCGATTTGAGACTTCCACCTGTCTGCTTGTTTGGGGGTGGTATGGTGTTGCGACGCGGTGCTTCACCCCATATTTGGTTAGGAGTTTATCAAAGATTCTTGATATGAAGTGGGAGCCACCGTCGCTTATAACTTGTTTGGGTACACCAAACCTTGGGAATATAATGGTTTTGAAGAGTTTAATCACGACTCTAGTATCGTTTGTTGGAGAAGCTATTGCTTCAATCCATTTCGAAACGTAATCTACAGCCACGAGTATATATTTGTTGCCGAATGAGGATGGAAATGGTCCCATGAAGTCTATTCCCCATACATCAAAGACTTCAACTTGTATAATGCCAGTCTGAAGCATCTCATCGCGTCTGGATATATTTCCGGTGCATTGGCATCGGTCGCAGTTTAGGATGGCTATGTGCACATCTTACCATAAATTTGGCCAGTAGAAGCCAGACTGCAAAATTTTGGCACATGTCTTTGATGTGTTTGCATGGCCTCCATAAGGGGCATCATGACAATGAGAAATAATGCTTTCTATTTCATTTTCTAGGACGCATCTTCGGAAAATACCGTTGGCACTTCTCTTGAATAGTAAAGGTTCATCCCAAAAGTAATGTTTCAAATCGTGAAATAATTTCTTCTTTTGTTGATAAGTCATATCAGGGGGTAGGATTTTGGCAGCCAAGTAATTTGCTATGTCCGCATACAATGGCATGGTTTGGTTAGTTCGAGCAGAGACCACGGCTTCTTTTATATCATTATTTATTTCGTCTTGGCTTTCTCGTGAATCACTGTTAGCAGCTTGTGTGTCAAGTCCTAAAAGCAGTTGATTTGGATTCGATTCAGGTGGTTCTTTGCTGGCATCTCCTAAGTCCATCTGAACTAATAGACGTTCATACGGGAAGTCATCGTTAATAGGTACTTCTTCTGGTGTCAGTTGTTCCATTCGAGATAAATGGTCGGCTACTATGTTCTCGGTACCTTTTTTGTATTTAATTTCTAAATCGAACTCTTGCGGAAGCAGAATCCATCTCAAAAGTCTCGACTTTGAATCTTGCTTGGTTAAGAGATATCTAATAGCTGCATGGTCTGTATAGATGATTATTTTTGCGCCTACTAGGTAGGAGCGAAATTTGTCTAGTGCAAAGACTACGGCTAAAAGTTCTTTTTCCGTTGTTGCATAATTCATCTGTGCAGGGTCCAAGGTTCTACTAGCATCGTATATCGCATGAAGCTTCTTATCTCTTTGTTGTCCCAGGACTGCACCTACGGCGTAATCACTTGCGTCGCACATGATTTCAAATGGAAGTCTCCAATCAGGTGGTTGCATGATTGGGGCGGATACAAGAGCTGTTTTTAGTTGGTTAAATGCTTTTAGGCATTTGTCATCAAAATCAAATTCAACGTCTTTCATAAGGAGGGTGGTTAGAGGTTTTGATATTTGCGAGAAATCTTTTATGAATCGTCGGAAGAAACTGGCGTGTCCTAAGAAACTGCGTATTTCTCTTACTGTTTTAGGGGGTTGCAAGTTTTCTATGACTTCGATCTTAGCTTTATTGACTTCAATCCCCTTTTCAGACACAACGTGTCCTAGTATGATTCCTTGTTTAACCATAAAGTGGCACTTTTCGCAATTCAGAACGAGGTTAACTTTTACACATATCTCCAAAACTTTCTCCAAATTTATAAGACAATCTTCAAAACTCTCTCCACATACAGAGAAGTCGTCCATAAAGACCTCCATAATGTTGTCTATGAAATCAGCAAAGATTGCCATCATGCATCTCTGAAACGTTGCGGGAGCATTGCATAATCCAAGCGGCATTCGTCGGTAGGCAAAAGTTCCATAAGGATATGTGAATGTTGTTTTCTCTTTGTCATCGGAGTGGATAGGGATTTGAAAGAATCCTGAGTAACCGTCTAGATAACAGTAATGTGAGTGCTTAGCTAATCGTTCAAACATTTGATCAATGAATGGTAGAGGGAAATGGTCCTTGCGAGTGGCCTTATTTAGCTTCCTATAGTCAATACACATTCTAGCTCCGCTTATAGTTCGTTCTGCTACAGCTTCGCCTGCTTTGTTTGTTGTTACTGTTATACCACCTTTCTTTGGTACACAGTGGACTGGGCTTACCCATTGACTATCGGAGATTGGGTATATGATTCCTGCGTTCAGAAGTTTTTTTACTTCATCTTTAACTACGGTGCTCCATATTGGGTTAATTCTTCGTTGATGTTCTCTAGAAGATTTGCAGTCATTTTCCATCATAATATGATGCATGCAAATGGAAGTACTTATTCCTTTGAGATCTGTAATGTTGTATCCTAAGGCAGAGGGATATTTTCTTAAGACTTGTAATAATTTGTCTGTTTCATGTTGTCCTAAGTCCGCGTTGACAATTACAGGTCATTTTAACTTGGTGTCAAGGAATTCATATCTGAGGGTCTTAGGTAATGGCTTAAGATCCAATGCTGGTTTTCTTGGACAAGGCATGTGATCGGGTGTCAGAGCTAAGCATTCACTCAGATTGTCGTCTCGGTATTCAGGACACCATTCGTTATCTTCGAATATAAGAGGTGTGGGAATCTTCATGGTTTCGGAACAAGATATTGGTTCCCATTCAATTTCTCTTACGCATTCGTCCACGATGTCCACCAGATAACATGTGTCATCTATGGCGGGCACTTGTAAGAATTGTGTCAGAATAAATTCGAATTTCTCTTCACCTACTTCAAAGGTTATTTTGCCTTTTTCACATCTATGATAGCTCCAGCGGTAGCTAGGAATGGTCTTCCTAAGATGATAGGTGTGCTTTCGTCTTCTCTAATGTCCATGATTATGAAATCTGTAGGGATGTAGAATTGGCCTATCCATACAGGAACATTTTCTAAGATTCCTACTGGGTATTTAACGGAGCGATACGCTAATTGAACGAACATCTTTGTCGGTCTTAGTTCACCCATTTCCAGTTTGTTGCATATGGATAAAGGCATAACGCTAATACTAGCTCCTAAATCACATAGGGCTTTGTCTATGACAAACATACCTATATGGAATGGTATAGAGAAACTTCTGGGGTCTTTCAGCTTAGGAGGCATCTTGTTTTGGATAATTGCGCTACATTCTGCTGTAAGCGTAACTGTTTCGTCATCTTCTAGCTTTTTCTTGTTAGATAAGATTTCCTTGAGGAATTTGGCATAGGAGGGCATTTGGGTTATAGCTTCTGTGAAAGGAATTTTTATATTAAGTTGTTTCAGAAGTTCTACGAATTTTTTAAATTGCCCTTCATTCTTAGGTTTGGCTAATCTACCAGGAAATGGGATCTGGGGTTTATAAAGCGGTGGAGGCACATAAGGTTTTTCTTTTTCTTTGGCCTCTCCTCCTTTATCTTCTTCGTCTACCTCTGGTTTCTCTGGTTGATTATCCTTCTCAGTTGGTGTTTCAGCCCTTTGATACATACTTTGATTTAACAGTCTGGGGTCGGGCGGTCCATCTAACTCGGTTACACTCCTTAATATGATGGCATGAGCATGCCCCTTCGGGTTAGGTTGTGGTTGACCGGGAAATGTATCAGCCGGTGCAGTTGTAGGTGCTTGTTGTTGAGCCACTTGAGAGATTTGGGTTTCTAACATTTTATTGTGAGTGGCCAAAGCATCTATTTTATTTGCTAATTGTTTTATCTGCTCATTAGTATGTATGTTCTGATTTTGGACGTCTTTATTTGTTTGCGCTTGAGTAGCTATGAAGTTATCCATCATCAGTTCTAAGTTTGATTTTCTAGGTGCACTAGGAGCATTTGCAGGAGCTTTCTAATATCCAGGTGGTATGGCAGGTGCTTGGTTTGGAGCATACAACGCATTGGGGTTTTTATATGAGAGATTTGGGTGATTTTTCCATCTAGGGTTGTACGTGTTTGAGTAAGGGTTTCCTTGGGCATAATTCACTTGGTCAGTTGGAGTTCCTGCCAAGATCTTACATTCAGTAACTAGATGTCCAGGCACTCCGCATATTTCGCAATTGGGAGTTATAGCAGCCACGGTGGCTGGAGGTATTGCGGTCAAATTATCAATCTTTAGGGTGAGGGTATCTACCTTAGCATGGAAACTGTCTAGGTCGCTTATCTCATACATTCCTCCTTTTGTTGGTGCTTTCTCTGTAGTACCTTTGTCTGTGTGTCCTCTTTCAATTCCCCACTGATAGTGATTTTGGGCCATACTTTCTATTAGAGCATAGGCAGAGGTGTAGGATTTGTCCATAAGTGCACCACCTGCGGCAACGTCTATTGTTAATCTTGTATTGTAGAGGAGACCATTATAGAAGGTGTGGATAATCAACCATTCTTCCAGGCCATGATGTGGGCATAGTCTCATCAGATCTTTGTATCTTTCCCAAGCATCGAAAAGGGATCCGTTCTCCTTTTGTCTAAAATCGCTTATCTGAGATCTTAGCATAGCTGTTTTGCTTGGTGGAAAATATCTTGCAAGAAAGACTTTCTTCATCTCGTCCCATGTAGTGACTGAGTTTGCAGGTATAGATTGGAGCCAAGCTCTTGATCTGTCTCTTAGAGAAAAAGGGAAAAGACGAAGTCTTATTGCTTCTTGACTGACTCCATTGTTCTTGATTGTATCTGCGTACTGTAGAAATATTGATAGATGAAGATTAGGGTCTTCCATCGACCCACCAGAGAACTGGTTCTGTTGCACAGCAGATAACAAAGAGGGTTTCAGTTCAAAGTTGTTAGCCTCGATTGGAGGGGCAGCAATGCTATTGTGTGGTTCATCTTGTGAGGGAATGGCAAAGGATTTGAGTGGGCGCGGAGCAGGATTGGCAGCCATTTCTTCGGTTGGTCGAGAAATGGGCGGTTCGAGTGATTGACGAGGTTGAGTGTTATGCAAGAGATGATACTCTTGAATACGGCGTCTAAGTCTGAGATAACGCTCGATATCGTTGATTTGTATGTATAATGGCTCGTCTTGCGAACGAGTGTTTGGCATACAAATAAGAAAAGAAAAGAAAAGAAATAGAAATAGAGAAGAAAGAGAGAAGTTTTTGCTCTAGTCTCTACTGCGTAACAAAAGAGTAGTGATATCGACTTAAATCAGTCCCCGGCAACAGCGCCAAAAACTTGATCGTGGGATTTGTACTTATGTATCCAATGATTCGGACTGCAAGTGCATAGTCTTATCGTGTAGTTTTAAAAGATATCGAACCACAGAGACTGATGAATCGATCTACCGTCTTCTGTTCTTACTTTGCAAATCTAAAGCTAATGAATATTTGATTGGGTTGTAGGGAAAACTAAATACTAAATTAAGTTGGATTTTAATAATCAATGAGCTTAATTACCAGTATGCAACAGTCGTACCTCGGGAACTAGCGACTTGTCGGGCGTCTTTATATTTTCAAAACAGCTTTCAGTAAAACTTATTTAGTCTAAAAACCCTCGTCTCACACTGTCATTTTGTTGATCTAGGCTATGCAGTTAAGTCCTATCGTACGTTTCCGCCATCCCGCAGGAGTTAAAAACACTTTTTGGAAACTAAACAAAATCTTAATTAACTTTAAAGTGCTTCCGCTGTATTTTAAGCCAATGCCTAATTACTACTGTCCAATTAAAAGATCTCAAACTTCCGCTTTGTTGACCCTAACCTCTATATGTTTTTTACTTCCGTAACAAAACAATTTAATGATTTGAAAAATAGTAACTTAGACCAGAAAAGCAAGTTTCATAGTAAAAATAATCCCGACTAAGTTACTCGTTCCCTCGGTTGAGTGACTTTACATACCGGTATAGGATTTCTAGCCTGGCAAAATATTAAACCAAATCACAGAATAATTTAAAGGATAAACACAAATAAACATAATTATATCGATTGAAAAGCAATAAGAATTTGTAAACATAAACCTGGAAATAACTCTGAAGACAGAAACACTCCTGCACAAATTGTAGGCTTTGCTTCGATCGGAGGATATATTAACCAAACAGAAGAAAATAATACTGAAAAGAATAATGCTGGAAAGGAATATAGAAATAACTGGGAAAAGAATAATGCTAAAAAGAATATTCGCTCAATAAAATCTCTAAACTTTCTTGCCCAAAAAGAAGAACCCTTTCTACTGTGGTCTAAAGCTCTATTTATAAGTCTTGCGTGATCAGTTGCTCTCGAAAATGTAGGAACAATTTACTTCCTTCTTTGAGAAATAATAGAGCCATTAATTTGTCACGTTCCTTGGTACTTTGACTGAGTGGGTGAGAAAATGTAGGAAGTCGTTGGATTAACCCTTGAACGCGTTTATGTCCGTTGGATGAGAGGAAAGTGGAGTAATGGCTTGTGACGTTCGTCACATTCAAGTGACGATAGTCACTTGGTCTTCATGGCGCGTGACGTTCGTCATGCCTCCTTGACGGTCGTCAAGGCCTTCTTCATTGTGGGCCCACGCGCTCACATGTATAATGGGCTTTGGGCTCCTTTCTTCTCCTTAGGCCTTTTTGCTAGTTTTTGCACCTCTTTTTTCCTCATTTCTTCCAAAGTGCTCAGCTTAATGAATATCTTCAAAAATAGAAAAATACCTGCATAATACTTATAAAATAATTTAATTTAAACTAAAGTATGAGAAATATCTGGTGTATATCAAGCCAGAAATATCACATATTTGTGTGTCATCACTCACCAACCGGCGGAAGATCATCAGTCTGTAGAATATGAATTCCCCGATGAGGATGTGATGTTCCTGAAAGTGAAAGATTGTGATGAACTGTTGCCTGAGGAAGGCCCTGGCCCTGAATCTCGTTGGAGTATGATTTTTGATGGAGTGGTGAATGCTTATGGTAAAGGAATTGGTGTTGTGATTGTCACTCCTCATGGATCGCACATTCCTTTTACTGCAAGGTTAACATTTGATTGCACTAATAATATGGCAGAATATGAGGCTTGCATCATGGGTCTTGAGGAAGCTATTGATATCAGAATCAAAATTCTAGATGTGTATGGTGATTCAGCTTTAGTAATAAATCGGATTAAAGGAGAATGGGACACTCATCACCCTGGCTTGATCCCTTACAAATATTATGCTAGAAGATTATTACCCTTCTTCAATAAAGTTGAATTCCATCACATCCCTAGAGATGAAAATCAAATGGCGGATGCTCTGGCAATTCTGGCTTCCATGTACCAAGTGAATACTTGGAATGATATACCCCGAATTATAGTTCGACGGCTCGATAGGCCCGCTCATGTGTTTACGACAGAGGAGGTAGCAGATGAAAAACCTTGGTACTATGATATCAAGCATTTTCTTCGTACTCAAGAATACCCGATTGGTGCGTCGAGGAAAGATAGAAAGACACTGAGAAGATTGGCAGGCAGTTTCTTCCTCAGTGAAAATGTGTTATACAAGAGAAATCATGACATGGTCTTGCTCAGATGCATGGATAGACACGAAGCGGACATGTTCATGCATGATATTTATGAAGGTTCATTTGGCACTCATGCTAATGGACATTCGATGGCTAAAAAGATGCTAAGGGCGGTTTATTATTGGCTAACAATGGAGTCTGATTGTTACAAATTTGCAAAGAAGTGTCATAAATGCCAGGTTTATACGGATAAGGTTCATGTGCCTCCGACACTTCTCAATGTGATTTCCTCCCCATGGCCTTTCTCTATGTGTGGTATAGACATGATCGAGATGATAGAACCCAAAGCTTCGAATGGGCACCGTTTTATCTTGGTAGAAATTGACTACTTCACCAAATGGGTAGAGGCTGCTTCATATGCCAATGTTACCAAATAGGTGGTTGTGCATTTCATCAAAAATAATCTTATATGCCGGTATGGTGTGCCGAGCAGAATCATCAACGACAATGGCTTGAATTTGAACAACAAGATGATGACAGAACTATGTGAAGAATTCAAGATTGTCCATCATAATTCATCTCCATACAGGCCAAAGTGAATGGGGTTGTTGAAGCTGCTAATAATAATATCACGAGAATTATCCAGAAAATGGTTGTTACTTATAAGGATTGGCATGAAATGCTCCCTTTTGCTCTGCATGGATATCGAACATCTGTCCGCACTTCAACAGGAGAAACCCCGTTCTCCCTGGTGTATGGAATGGAAGTTGTACTCCCGGTCGAGGTAGATATTCCCTCGTTCCGTGTGATAATGGAAACCAAATTGACAGAGGCTGAATGGGTCCAGAATAGGTTTGACCAATTGAATTTGATTGAGGAAAAGAGAATGACAACTTTATGTCATGGGCAATTATATCAGAGAAGAATGAAGAAAGCATTCGATAAAAAGGTTAAACCCCGTGAATTCAGAGAAGGTGACCTCGTGCTCGGGAAGATCATGTCTTTCAACACTGATTCTAGGGGCAAGTGGACTCCCAATTTTGAAGGCCCGTATGTTGTCAAGAAAGACTTCTCTGGTGGTGCATTAATTCTTGAAACTATGGATGGCGAGGAGTTTCCACGTCCCATGAATGCTGACACAATCAAGAAATACTTCTCCTAAAGAAATAAAAGAACAGCTCGCTAAGTTGAAAACCCGAAAGGGCGGCTTAGGCAAAAAGGAGTGTCTCGGTAGGCCGAAAACCCGAAAGGGCGGTCTAGGCAAAAATTAGAGACAAAAACAGAATAAGTTTCCCGCTAAGTTGAAAACCCGCAAGGGCAGCTTAGGCAAAAGTTAGGGATTTTTCTTGGCAAGTAACTACGTCAGAAAAGACTTGATCGTTGAAGCAACAATCTTCTCGGATCCTCACCATACTTCAACAAAAGTTGCTGCTTAGGATTTCAAAATTTGCTAAGGGGGATAGTGGTCATTGTATCTCAATGTATCTTTTCCATTATGTATTACCATTTTCCAAACTCTGTAATCATCCATGGAGTCTCGCCATTCGCAGACTATCATTCTATTAATGAAATTTGAGCTTTTACCCAATTCTTTGTGTTCTTATTTTATTTAGCTTGCAAAGACTCCATTTACTACTGATGATAACTTTCAAAGCAAAAAGATTAAAAAGCAAAATTGACTTTTCAAAAAAAAATAGATCTTTACAATTCAATTTACTTTGAGATTTGTGATGACACAATGACAACAAAAAATGGTGATCCCAGGAATGAACAAACTCTGGTTGTTTTGAGAAGAATTATTTCCCTCACGAAGGTTCACCAGCTCATTTTGCTGGTATGTGTATGGTCTTTGTTTGTTTCTCAGGTAGTTAAAGACTATATCAATCGATGTAAGGTGCAGTATTGGGTTTGTGATCCCATTGTCCCCAGACAAGTCTTGGCTCATTTTTGATTTTGGGTTTGCATGGTCAGAAGCCTCTGTCCCAGATTCCTCAGCAAAGTCTTCCCTCATATGATGAAAGGTTTTATTCCCTTGGTGTATGTTGTACCCCAATTTTTGCCCCTAAGATTCCCCCATCATATCATGTCAACTTGATCATAACAAGATCACATTAGGGTTGGTTTTTCCTCTTTTTTCTATCTCATATCTTTAAGTTTGCTCTTGAGGAATTTCCAAGCACCTTGGTTGTGTATTTTGTATATGTGTTGTTGACTAACTTCTAATTAAAATACAAAAAATATTTGTCTTTGTCTTTGTATATTTTTGTTTTGTAGGTAGCGAGTCAAAGCATCTGACAAATAAGTTTTTCAGGCAAAGCAATCAATTATGTATTGTGTCGAAAGACAACATGCATCGACCCATAAATCTTGTGTCGAACTCATGAAAGATTGTTTGATTTTGTATTGTGGCGAAAGGAAGCATGCATCGACCCATAAAGCTTGTGTCAAACTCATGCAAGATTGTTTGATTATGTATTGTGGCGAAAGACAGCATGCATCGACCCATAAAGCTTATGTCGAACTCATGCAAGATTGTTTGATTCTGTATTGTGGCGAAAGACAGCATGCATCGACCCATAAAGCTTGTGTCGAACTCATGCAAGATTGTTTGATTCTGTATTATGGCGAAAGACAGCATGCATCGACCCATAAAGGTATGTATCGACTCATCCTGTTTGTATAACTAGCATGTGTCGACACATACGTGTTATGTGTCGACTCATGCAGATTGTTTGATTCTGTAATATGTTGTAATAGTTGAATGTGTCGATACATAGAAGCTTGCGTCGACTCATGTTGTGTTATACAACTAGGATGTGTCGACGCATATGACCTTTGTGTCGACTCATAGCAGCAAAATACACGTGATTTTTGAAAAAGCCAGCAATTTCAAAATTGTCATCTTTTTGGCTCCAATTTTTCTGCATAATTTGAAAATTATATCATTAATTCAATTTTGGCTCCAAGAATCAATTACCAAATTACCACTAATCCCAATCATAAAACTCTATAAATAGAGACCTCATTTCATTCAAATTTGAAGCTTTTGATAGCCAAACTCATCTTGCTAAAAAATCTCTCAATTCTCTCCATCTACCAAATTCACTCAAAGCTCCATTTTCAAAAGTTAGTAAGCTTTGCATTGAAGCTTACTAATCTTTGAGCTAAACCTTCATCCAAACACTTTTTTCTTCATCAATTCTTTACATCCAAGCTTTGGTAATTGATTCTAGTGGTTGAATTGAAGCAAATTCTGGAAGTTGTTTGATAATTCTCTAATTCTACCTTTGGTAAGTTGGATCATCATCTTTCACAATGTGATCTCTTGTGGATTTCTGGTTTTGATTCATTGAGCACTGTTTTTATGACTCCATTAGTGCTATTTTCTCATAATTTGATGGAATTTTCATGCTCAATTGGATCCATGATCATAAGATGTTTGATGAAAAGTTGGAACAAGAATTTGATCTTTGAGATGCTGTTTTCGACTAATTTTAACAGGTTGCAATTAATTGTTGTAACATTGCAATTGTTTGTCACAGAAAATTGATTTTAAAAAAATTGCACTGATGCAATTGGTAGCCATCAAAGCACAATTGATTGCAATAGTGTCGAAAATACTTTTTCTGCCTTATTTTGGGGTTGTTTTGACTCAAATATTTTTTCTGCTCACTCTTTGATGGATAATTTGGATTGCAATTTTAAATGTCCAATTTGTCTTTAAACTCAATGGACTTTGTGATGTAGATGAAGTTGTATAAATGTTCATCAATTCAAATCTATCAAAGAGTGAATTGTTTAATTCATTTTTGGTGCTTTGGATTAATGATATATTTAGTGCTTTAATCCATCTAGAGGAGTGGTTGAATTTAAAGATGAAAGAATTTTGAGATGGTGATCCAAATTAGCTTATCATTCTCCTCCCTCTTCATCTTATCCCTTTCTTTTTTAATTGTGCTACATGTTAAGGGATGGTGATCTCTATATCATTTATCCAAACATGAAGTACATAGATTTCAATTGACCGGCCTCAAAATAGGTGCGACTTCTACATAAGTCCATTTACGATTGCTTAACATAGCGCTAAATTTTTTCCCGATTCAAATAAATGATCATTCGTGGCCAAAACTTATGATTGTAAGCCCAAGTATGTTAATTTGATCTCTTTGATCCAATAACCTTGAGATTCATTGTGTGGAGGCTTTGGTTCTACCAATCCTCTAATGGATCTACAACACCTTTGGTCAACGCGGATCACTTAAACATCATTGATCATTAAATGGTACTTATGAGAATTTTAAATGGATGATATACTTGACAAAAAGCAAATCCAACTTGTTGTGTGGAGGGTTTGTGTGATCGGTGGATCTGGAACTGACTGTTTAACGCTGGTTCACGAAATGTCGCGGAAGCAAGAGTCGCCACCGTCTTTTATTTTCTCCAAGTGGAAAGGACAAAAGCACGGAAAAATTCCTTATAGAGATTGCTCTCGGTTCGGGAGGTAGATTTATAGAAAGGGAAGGTGTTAGCACCCTTTCTATCCATGGTTATCCATGGGCTCTTAGATACTTGCTCATTTGTGTTTTCAAAAATGGTTTGTTTGCTTTTCAACTGTGGGTTTAAAAAGTTTCTTTGAAAATTTCAGTTCGACTCTTGTATCAGTCCTCAAGAGTGTTTGAAAAGTTGTTTTCGAAAGCTTTTTGAAAAGTGTCGATGTGAAAAGTATTTTTGATTTGTTTTGAAATTAGAGCAAGTATCTAGAGTCGTCTACCTACCCTAAGGAATTCGTCTGTGTAAATGTCCTTAAAGTAGTGCCATCCCACCATTGAGAGGTAGGTAGCACCACCGTTGGAGGTGTTCGGGTCAATTCGAGTTTAGGGACGTTGTGGTCACCGAGCAACAGTAAGATACCTTAGGAGCTACCCTTATGCCATTGATCTTTTATTCCGAGGCAACTATTCCGAGGCAGCTTATTTTGAGGCAACCAGATCAATGGGACATAAGGACTCACTAAGACGTCCTATAGTCGACGACCACGTTTCGAGGGACGAGGCAACGGTGTGGTCACCAGAGTAATAGGAAGACACCTTAGAAGCTACCCTCATGCCATGTTCATGGACATGAGGACTTACTAAAACGTCCTCTACTCGACGACCACCTTTCGAGGGGAAAGGCAACAGTGTGGCGTACCCTAGGGGTGGTGTGTGACTTGTGTGTCATTTTCATTTATTTTTGTCTTGTCATACATTGGTGATCTACGCGTTGCTTTTATTTTGGCATTCATTCTTTCATGCAAATTAATTAACAGTTAAAAGTTGCGGGAACATAAAAATCCTACGCTATTACAAAGGCGCGGGTCCACATCGCCAAATTAATCCAGGACCCGTTTTGAAATAAAATAAAGTGCGAGAAATATAAATGTCCTATTAATCTATTACATAGCTTTGGGAGAATTACACGAGTATTCACAAAAAAAAAATGCGAAGAGAATTAAAATCGGGAACGCGAGGGCGTTGGACCCTTTTTATGGAATTAAATTACAATTATAAAATTAATTAAATTAAATAAAAGAAAGAAATTGTTTTTTTTTTGAGTTTTTTTGTATTTATGGATTTTAATGAGAATTAATGGAATTAAAACCTAATTCTAACTATTTTTAATTTGTTAAAAAAAAAACATGTGAAAATTGAACCTAAAGTTATCCTAATTAATTAATACAATTTTATTTACAAAAATAAATAATTAATTATTAATAATGATAAAAGAAAAGAAAAAAAAGATAAAAATAATTAAAACCCTAATTCTACATTTTTTAATTTATTACAAAAACTATTAAAATTTAAACCTAGAATTAACCTAAATTAATTAACAAGATTTTTTACAAAATAACATTAAATAAAATATATTTTATTTTTTTTGTCTTTCTGATTTTTTATTGTTTTTTTATGTTAAAGAAAAAATTAATGTAAAGAATTAAATTAAAATTAGACAAAACAAACAAAATAGAAAGAAAATAAAAAGAAGGAAAGGAAGCAAACCCATGGGGTGTTGACCCCAATTTGGAGGTCTTTGGCTAGCAATCAGGCCCAATGTTTTAAGGCCTTGTTTGACTTTATTGGCTTGTGTGTGACACGTCTGACTTATGCCCATGGTGGTCTCCAGATCAAGGCCCTTGGACTCATGCCCTTAGACATGTGGCACGCTTGGATACCAGGCTGCATGGTAGGCTTCAGGAAGCAAGCTGCATAGAATCACATGGAAACAAAATATATTAAGGAAGTGAGGGGACCTGGGAATCGAACCCAGGTCCCAATGTTCAGAGGACAGCGCATCTACCACTTGTGCCATTTGCTTTCTTTGTTATACTAATGGAATGCAATTAATATATAAAAAATAAAACGCCAATGCTGTTAACTCAAAAAACGCGCTAAAACTTGAATTGTCCTATCACATGGATACAAGTCATCATCTTCTCCGTTTGTGCGTTTTGCCCTGAAAAAATAAAACAAGATTGCGGGGGTTTTAAACCCCCACTACACGATGCATGGAAAAATAGCGAATAGGCCGTCGTTGATCAGAAATTAGGCGCGATAGGATGACTGGATGCGTGTGAAGCTTCTGGTTTTGATGGCATAAGTCTCATGTCTCAATTTTTCCAGAACAAGGAAGCCCTAATTCGTGACCTCTGAAAACCTAGAATGCTCCAATGGTGGATTCTCATATAATGCACGAAAACTCAATTAAAGGGCATGGTTAGCTTCAGAATGATTAACTTAATACAAATCAAACATTAAAAATTGAAAATAACGCATGAATCATGATACATGAATATGAGAAAAATTATGAACAGGGCAGGGTCGTTCTACCAATTCCTTGCGTTAGAAACAATGGTTTTGATCCAGAAACGTTCCTTGATGCCTTGGGAGTGCAATGGAATAGGTATCTTGCCTTGAAACGCTTTGGAATGGTGTTTTCAGTTTTCACTTTTTTCACAAAAATTGCAAAGTTCTTGTTCAGCTTTGGGCGCAGCTTTCAGGTTCCTGGCATTAGGTTTAGCTTCTGACTTATATGAGGGATGAATTAGGGTTGAATTTTGAGTCCAAAAATCCTTGCATTGATGTATGGAATATTTGATTTTCCATGAATATTTTTCAAATCTTTTCCATGTGATTTTGATTCCAATCATGGCCAATCTTTCCAATTTTGTTTTGCACGAATCTTGAGTCTTTAAGGAGAGCAAATGTTGTATAAAAAGATTCAAAATACATTTGTTTAGTATTTTTCCATATTTTATTTAATTAAATGAATTAATAGTAATTAAAAATTCTAATAAATAATAAAAATGATGAAATAAATCCCCTTTGGGCCAAATGGTCGTGCATAGCCTTTGGATGATGAATCTTGGAAGAAAATGTGGCCCATTAGCAAATTTGAGGCATTTGAAGTAAAGTTGACTTTTCAAAATTCCCAAACATTTCCCAACTTCCACAAGGCATATCTTGCTCAATTTTTAAGCTTTGATCATGTTCTTGGACATTTTGGAAAGGTCTTGAAGTCCTCTAACCAATGCCTTTTGTCCCATGTCATTTTGATTTACCAATCTCAAGTTATGGTCTTTGACTTAAAGTGTCTTTTTGTTGACTTTTGAAAATGACCTATAATGTTGAAATTGATAACTTTTTGTGAGAGCATTTCTTGGACTTGAAGTGTGAAGAGGAGTTGTAGGAAATGTCTTTCTCTTCAAAATGAGCTTTGGATGGAATTTTTCTGATAAACCATGTGGAAGTTATGCCTTGGTCAAGTTACAGTTGACTTTTTCAATTGTCCAAATATGGAAACTTTTGCATCTTGAGACTTTTTGAGCCATGCTTTGAGAATCATGATCAAGAATTGATCAAATGATGTTTGTGGCTTCAAAATAAGATGTTGACCAAAAATTTGAACTTTTGACTGTCAAATGACCATTTTGCCCCTGCAGTTGACTGTTGAGCAATTAGGGTTTTTGACTGTGCAATTTTGTGACGTAAGTCTTGAAACTTGGCATGAGGATGCTTGACCATATTTGTAGGCATGTGGGACTTGATTGGACCCTTGAAAACTTCAATTTCTTTGTCAGAACCAAAACCCTAGTTTTTGACTGTTAGGAGGTCCTTGAACTGTGCAACCCTTGGGGAGATTTTGAAGCTTTGACTTTGCAAATCTTGAAGAATATGGGAGGGCAAATTTTGGGGTACAACAGTTGCCCCTGTTCAATCTTCTTAGACCTGAGGATGCAGATTGGCTGACGTGCCTTTCGTAATCCGAAGGTGGAAGATGATTGAACACTAGAGTGCCCAGAAATTTGCGCTCACATAGTAGTGTGATGGTAGGAATGGGCTTATAGATGCCATTTGGAGATTGATGGATAGGATGATGGGCTTATAGATGCCATGCTAAGAGATGATGGATGAGTGGATGGGCTTATAGATGCCATCTGGATGTCGATCGCGTAATAGTTTCCTTAGCGAGAACTTGCATACCTGAAAAAGAAAATGATTATCTGGCCTGTTACAGGAGCTGGTCTTCAAACTCTTATGTAGATGCGCCTTGACTGGTTACAGGAATTGGGTCTGGAGCTTCAAAAAGGTGATGAATGAACCAGGGACGATTACTATCTCAACGGGACGGTGAGAGAACCTGGGATGATTACTACCTCAACAGGAACGTTGAGAGAACCTTGGGGGATTACTATCTCAACAGGAACGCTGAGAGAAACCTTGGACGATTACTACCTCAATAGTAACGCTGAGAGAATCTTGGACGACTTCAACCTCAACAGTAACGCTGAGAGAATCTTGGGCGACTTCAACCTCAACAGTAACGCTGAGAGAATCTTGGGCGACTTCAACCTCAACAGTAACGCTGAGAGAATCTTGGGCGACTTCAACCTCAACAGTAACGCTGAGAGAATCTTGGACGACTTCAACCTCAACAGTAACGCTGAGAGAATCTTGGGGCGATTACTACCTCCGCAGTAACGGGGAGAGAACCATAGGCGACTTCAACCTCGACAGTAACGATGAGAGAATCATAGGCGACTTCAACCTCAACAGTAACGCTGAGAGAATCTTGGGTGTCTTCAACTGGATAAGAAACAGGGAGATCTTAGGGTCGATCTGACTGAACCAGAGAAGGCCTTTGACTGGATAAGAAACAGGAAAATCTTAGGGTCGATTTAACTGAACCGGTCTAGGTCTTGAAATCTTCAACTGGATAAGAAACAGGGAGATCTTAGGGTCGATCTGACTGAACCAGAGAAGGTCTTTGACTGGATAAGAAACAGGAAAATCTTAGGGTCGATTTAACTGAACCGGTCTAGGTCTTGAAATCTTCAACTGGAAAAGAAACGGGGAGATCTTAGGGTCGATCTGACTGAACCAGAGAAGGCCTTTGACTGGATAAGAATCAGGAAAATCTTAGGGTCGATTTAACTGAACCGGACTAAAGTCTTGAAGTATAGCTGAGAACTTGACTGGATCTTTCCTGAAAGGTAAAGGTCAGTCATATGCAAGGCATGATATGGATCAAGCAATGATGTTCTTACTATAAATGAGATTGTAAGGTATGATGCGTATATGCATGCTATAATGTATGAAAATGTTTATGAACGTATGTTTTCGTCTTGGGAACATAAATCTTTGACGGGTGCCGGGAAGTCACTTCTGGGCTGATGTTGAAGAATAGATCTTCGTTTCTGCTGGGGACGATAATTGCAAGAATGAACCGGTAGGAGAAGATAACTCCGTTGGGGAATAAACTTGGCGAATGGATTACTCTGCGGGGAGAAAAGTACTCTAGTGATCTTGCTGGGGAGCCATACTCTGTGGGGAGAGAGGTGCTTTGCTGAAATGTTGATGGTAACTTCGCTGGGGATAAGAAGACTTCGTCGAGGACGCTCTTTCCGTGGCTTTTGGCTGAGGATAACCCAGTTATATCCTGGTAGGGAAATAACTCTTTGAATAAAGCCGGGGGATGCGTTCGTGCTCTGCGGATGACAAGCTTCCAGAGTCTACTAGGGATAAGCTTACTGCTTGGGGAGATGGATTCCAACTTTCCTGGGGAAACTGGATTGGACTCTCCTGGGGGAAATTTTGAGATGTACTGGAAGTGACTCCACTGAATGTCTGGTATACCACCTGGGAACAATCTTTAGGTCAAGACTGTCGGGGATGCTTGTTTAAGAATATCTGTATATCGTGCTGGGGAATGTTGAGATCTGCTGGAGGATACCCAACTTCCTTAAGGCTGATAGTATAGCTTGGGGAGAGTGCACTGACTTGCTGACTCACTCTCTGGGGAATTAAGATATACTGATTATGTTCTTCGGCTGAACTTACCTTGGTACCTTGATGGACAGGACCATTAGACCGTTTGGACGACTCATTACTGCCCCTGTTTCTGAGGTGGGAGAGGAAGATCTGTGAGGTGCTGATAGTTGTTGATGGACAAACCTTCCTTTGGTAGGCAGGTGACAGGATGACAGGATGTAGTCGTACGCTTTGATCCCTAATTTTTTCCTGGACCGCCCTTTCGGGTTTTCAGCCCACCGGGATACCCATTTTTGCCCAAGCTGCCTTTTCCGGTTTTCGACTTGCCGGGTGTACAGATTTTTTCATTTTCATCCCTTATTTTACCCGAACCCTTTTGGTTCGCCGGGAAGCCCTTATTTTTGCCTAGGTATGTCAACCTAGCGGGTCTTTGATTTTGCGTAGTATTTTTTTTTGACTATGTCCACGTTCTCAGAATGTAGGGAGTTGCCCCTGTTAGAAGTGTTTTGTCATGCTACCAGAAGGTGTTTGATCAGGCAAGATTTATTTGTTGGAATGCCCCAAGTGACTCAGGCGGAGATTTGCCCCAGGCTGTTTGGCCTTTGAGAGATTCTCCGAATCTTGATTGGACTGCCCCAGATAATAGACCCTGATTATATCATGCCCCTTGATTGGAAGTGATTCTGTTCATTAGGCATTCGTCGCGCGAATTTCTATGCTGTTCAAACAAAAAGTCATATGCAAACAAAGTTATGTTAAAAATGCAAAGCTTATGTCTGTTTGGAAATGTATTCTTTTTTCATAAAACAAGTGAATGTTTGTAAAACGTGATGTCAACTCGGTATTTTATCGCAAGCCTTAAGGAGTTAGGATACCTTTGTAACAACATGCTTTCAAACTAACCCTTGCTTCAGCTAGGACTTTTAAGGGTTATAACGTGGCCTGGTTCATGGTTTAAGAGACAAAGGATAAAGGCTCAAATTATTTGTACCCACCCGCTCTTCGTGATGTTCTTCAAACCTAAACTCAGTTGATCGTACGTTAGACTTTGTTGCGCCTTTGCTTTGATATACCAGTGATGGTTCGGATACTGATGGTTTATTTTGATCAGGCAGTCATTTCCTTTTTTGTTGAGGGTTTGTAGGACCTCTTTCTTTTTGATTTCGTTATCCCTATTTTTTTGCCCGTACTGTTTCCTTTGTGGAGTTACAGTCAGCGGGATGCCCCAGTTTTGTAAGTCTCCCTCATGGGTTTTGACTTAATGGGTTTTTATTTTCGAGATATAATGACTGCCTATCCTTATGACTGTTCGGAACCATCACTGTCTTTCTTTGTTTTGTAAGGACCTCTTTGGTGCCCTTTGTTATGCACTTGGATCAACTGAGAGAACTACCCTGCCCCAGGTTATGATTAAGGGTTTTAAATTTCGAAAAGAAAAACTCCTACTTCTTTGGCTCAGAGGGGTTGACGAGGGATTATCTTCCTTATAACTCCAGTGTTTAGGAATTGAAACAATGCATGTACCTCATCAGCGGGGTCTGTTCAAAAGCATACTGTAAAGATTGCGGTATCGTTTTCGTCATCCTCCCTCAAGAGGCTTAGAATTATTAATCGAGCGTTGATCATCAGAAAAAATATGAAAATAATTTGCATATAGTGGATATGAATATATTGCTTCAAAACAGACATATGCGATGCATTAATGAAATAACAACGTTTAACATGAATAAATGTTTGAACAATCAAAAGAGAATTACAACTTGAACATTCGAATGAACAAAAGTTTTCTAGTCTCAGGGCTTGTCACTTCAAATGGTGAGCCTTGGGGGAATGGTAGAAAAACTCAGCCTGATCATCTTGTGTGAACTCCAATGCTCCTTCATCAATCAGGTCCTGGATTTTGTTCTTCAGAGCCCAACACTCATTTGTGTCGTGTCCTGGACTGGTAGAGTGGTAGGCACACCTTTTATTGGGATGATAGGTAGGAGATGTTGTGTTGGGGTTCTGGGTATGAGCCCTTAATGTAATCAGATTCAATCTCAACAGGCGTTGTAAAGCTTGAAACAGCGACATGTTAAGCTGGGTGAATTGCCTCCTGGGCTTGTCTGGCTGAAGCCGGTGAGGTTGATGCTGAATTTGTGACACTGGAGCCATTTGAGGAGCTCTCCCCTTACCTCCTTGTCTCAAAGATGGTTGAATGATGACTGGCTCTTTACCCTTAGACGTTTGCCCCGGTTGGTTACCCTGAAGCAGTTGGTTGATGAGAACTCCGAGCTCTTCTTGTCTTTGAGCTAAACCTTGAATGGCAGTCCCCTGCCCCAGCATCTAGGCTTTCATTGCATCCATCTCAGCTTTCAGGTGTTTCAGCCGTTCATCCTTAGCGCTGTTCCTGACCAAAGTCCCCATGAGAAATGCTCTCAACTCCTCCTGCCCCTTGGATAGATTCAGGAGGATTTCCCCGAACCGAGTCTCTTGAGCAATAAGGTCCTGGTTATCTTGTTGGGAAGCCATTGCTGAAATAGACAGCGAGAAAGGTAAGTGACCTGCAACAAGGGTACCTGTTATGCAATGATGTGTATGACATGCATGTAATGTTTTCAAGGACCTTGCAGGGTAAACGAGAAGATTGTTAGCATTTGAATTGGTAGCTTGATTGAAGGAAACCCATGTTGTTGAGAATTCTTCTTCAAGGGTCAAATCTCACCATATCCAGTGGGTCATAGCCCCTGACAGCCTTGCCTAGAGGAAAATAAATCCCCTTTGCCCCTTGCTGGACAGTTGGATTCATCATGACCTGCATCACAGACCCTTGAGATCCTTGAAATGGGTTAGTCCTTATGCAGGATGTATGCAATGGTATGATATTATGCTATGCATGGAGTAATGTAGGTAACCCTGTTATGAGTCCCAATTGAGGACTGTAAATAAAACTTGTAAGAAATTCAGTAAACCTTGTTATGAGTCCCAATTAAGGACTATAAATAAAACCTGCAAGAAACTTAGTACACCCTGTTATGAGTCCCGATTAAGGACTATAAACAAAACCTGCAGGGAACTCAAGTGTCAGATAACAAGCATGCAAACAGTCAAGTTGGAAGGCACACAAGTCACACAAGACAAGCCCTTAGAGTTTAGGCCTGCATGGGGTCTGGGTATTACCCTCTTTCAGTTTGTTGGTTCATACCTGTCCTATCAGAAGTAACCGGGTTCTAAGGGTCCCAATATCATTGGATTGCTTTCATTGTTCATCGTTTCGATTTAGCCACTGAACTGGCGACCGAAATATTCCAAGAAAACAACCCTCAATTGAGTGTAGTATCGAGTATCAACCAACCTCGGACTGCACCAAAGTCAGTTATCCCACTACCCTAAAGAGGCCAAGATAGTTCAATTAAGGTTCCTAAGGTCAGTTGATGATTCACGACACCACGCGGAGGCCCCGTACTCTCCTTGACTGAACTCAAGGGTTACCGGTACACACCAAAGTGCCACATCAACGTAGCAGACTGTTTCAACCATGTCGGTATACCCCGCACAGTTCCCTCACAGCCTTGTTGCTACTTTCTAAGAAGGTATCCCCAGATCCGGGTTAGGATCTATAGAACTCCCAAGACAGTCCCACAATAATAAAGCAAACAAGTCAAAGCAATTGAAAACACAAGTGATCTTAGTCCTAAGGTACACCTCACTTTATAAGAGTCCCCAGCAGAGTCGCCAGTTCTGTGATCGGTGGATCTGGAACTGACTGTTTAACGCTGGTTCGCGAAATGTCGCGGAAGCAAGAGTCGCCACCGTCTTTTATTTTCTCCAAGTGGAAAGGACAAAAGCACAGAAAAATTCCTTATAGAGTTTGCTCTCGGTTCGGGAGGTAGATTTATAGAAAGGGGAGGTGTTAGCACCCTTTTTTCCATGGTTATCAATGGGCTCTTAGATACTTGCTCATTTGTGTTTTCAAAAATGGTTTGTTTGCTTTTCAACTGTGGGTTTAAAAAGTTTCTTTGAAAATTTCAGTTCGACTCTTGTATCAGTCCTCAAGAGTGTTTGAAAAGTTGTTTTCGAAAGCTTTTTGAAAAGTGTCGATGTGAAAAGTATTTTTGATTTGTTTTGAAATTAGAGCAAGTATCTAGAGTCGTCTACCTACCCTAAGGAATTCGTCTGTGTAAATGTCCTTAAAGTAGTGCCATCCCACCATTGAGAGGTAGGTAGCACCACCGTTGGAGGTGTTCGGGTCAATTCGAGTTTAGGGACGTTGTGGTCACCGAGCAACAGTAAGATACCTTAGGAGCTACCCTTATGCCATTGATCTTTTATTCCGAGGCAACTATTCCGAGGCAGCTTATTTTGAGGCAACCAGATCAATGGGACATAAGGACTCACTAAGACGTCCTATAGTCGACGACCACGTTTCGAGGGACGAGGCAACGGTGTGGTCACCAGAGTAATAGGAAGACACCTTAGAAGCTACCCTCATGCCATGTTCATGGACATGAGGACTTACTAAAACGTCCTCTACTTGACGACCACCTTTCGAGGGGCAAGGCAACAGTGTGGGGTACCCTAGGGGTGGTGTGTGACTTGTGTGTCATTTTCATTTATTTTTGTCTTGTCATACATTGGTGATCTACGCGTTGCTTTTATTTTGGCATTCATTCTTTCATGCAAATTAATTAACAGTTAAAAGTTGCGGGAACATAAAAATCCTACGCTATTACAAAGGCGCGGGTCCACATCGCCAAATTAATCCAGGACCCGTTTTGAAATAAAATAAAGTGCGAGAAATATAAATGTCCTATTAATCTATTACATAGCTTTGGGAGAATTACACGACATTTCACAAAAAAAAAGGCGAAGAGAATTAAAATCGGGAACGCGAGGGCGTTGGACCCTTTTTATGGAATTAAATTACAATTATAAAATTAATTAAATTAAATAAAAGAAAGAAATTGTTTTTTTTTTGAGTTTTTTTGTATTTATGGATTTTAATGAGAATTAATGGAATTAAAACCTAATTCTAACTATTTTTAATTTGTTAAAAAAAAACATGTGAAAATTGAACCTAAAGTTATCCTAATTAATTAATACAATTTTATTTACAAAAATAAATAATTAATTATTAATAATGATAAAAGAAAAGAAAAAAAAGATAAAAATAATTAAAACCCTAATTCTACATTTTTTAATTTATTACAAAAACTATTAAAATTTAAACCTAGAATTAACCTAAATTAATTAACAAGATTTTTTACAAAATAACATTAAATAAAATATATTTTATTTTTTTTGTCTTTCTGATTTTTTATTGTTTTTTATGTTAAAGAAAAAATTAATGTAAAGAATTAAATTAAAATTAGACAAAACAAACAAAATAGAAAGAAAATAAAAAGAAGGAAAGGAAGCAAACCCATGGGGTGTTGACCCCAATTTGGAGGTCTTTGGCTAGCAATCAGGCCCAATGTTTTAAGGCCTTGTTTGACTTTATTGGCTTGTGTGTGACACGTCTGACTTATGCCCATGGTGGTCTCCAGATCAAGGCCCTTGGACTCATGCCCTTAGACATGTGGCACGCTTGGATACCAGGCTGCATGGTAGGCTTCAGGAAGCAAGCTGCATAGAATCACATGGAAACAAAATATATTAAGGAAGTGAGGGGACCTGGGAATCGAACCCAGGTCCCAATGTTCAGAGGACAGCGCATCTACCACTTGTGCCATTTGCTTTCTTTGTTATACTAATGGAATGCAATTAATATATAAAAAATAAAACGCCAATGCTGTTAACTCAAAAAACGCGCTAAAACTTGAATTGTCCTATCACATGGATACAAGTCATCATCTTCTCCGTTTGTGCGTTTTGCCCTGAAAAAATAAAACAAGATTGCGGGGGTTTTAAACCCCCACTACACGATGCATGGAAAAATAGCGAATAGGCCGTCGTTGATCAGAAATTAGGCGCGATAGGATGACTGGATGCGTGTGAAGCTTCTGGTTTTGATGGCATAAGTCTCATGTCTCAATTTTTCCAGAACAAGGAAGCCCTAATTCGTGACCTCTGAAAACCTAGAATGCTCCAATGGTGGATTCTCATATAATGCACGAAAACTCAATTAAAGGGCATGGTTAGCTTCAGAATGATTAACTTAATACAAATCAAACATTAAAAATTGAAAATAACGCATGAATCATGATACATGAATATGAGAAAAATTATGAACAGGGCAGGGTCGTTCTACCAATTCCTTGCGTTAGAAACAATGGTTTTGATCCAGAAACGTTCCTTGATGCCTTGGGAGTGCAATGGAATAGGTATCTTGCCTTGAAACGCTTTGGAATGGTGTTTTCAGTTTTCACTTTTTTCACAAAAATTGCAAAGTTCTTGTTCAGCTTTGGGCGCAGCTTTCAGGTTCCTGGCATTAGGTTTAGCTTCTGACTTATATGAGGGATGAATTAGGGTTGAATTTTGAGTCCAAAAATCCTTGCATTGATGTATGGAATATTTGATTTTCCATGAATATTTTTCAAATCTTTTCCATGTGATTTTGATTCCAATCATGGCCAATCTTTCCAATTTTGTTTTGCACGAATCTTGAGTCTTTAAGGAGAGCAAATGTTGTATAAAAAGATTCAAAATACATTTGTTTAGTATTTTTCCATATTTTATTTAATTAAATGAATTAATAGTAATTAAAAATTCAAATAAATAATAAAAATGATGAAATAAATCCCCTTTGGGCCAAATGGTCGTGCATAGCCTTTGGATGATGAATCTTGGAAGAAAATGTGGCCCATTAGCAAATTTGAGGCATTTGAAGTAAAGTTGACTTTTCAAAATTCCCAAAAATTTCCCAACTTCCACAAGGCATATCTTGCTCAATTTTTAAGCTTTGATCATGTTCTTGGACATTTTGGAAAGGTCTTGAAGTCCTCTAACCAATGCCTTTTGTCCCATGTCATTTTGATTTACCAATCTCAAGTTATGGTCTTTGACTTAAAGTGTCTTTTTGTTGACTTTTGAAAATGACCTATAATGTTGAAATTGATAACTTTTTGTGAGAGCATTTCTTGGACTTGAAGTGTGAAGAGGAGTTGTAGGAAATGTCTTTCTATTCAAAATGAGCTTTGGATGGAATTTTTCTGATAAACCATGTGGAAGTTATGCCTTGGTCAAGTTACAGTTGACTTTTTCAACTGTCCAAATATGGAAACTTTTGCATCTTGAGACTTTTTGAGCCATGCTTTGAGAATCATGATCAAGAATTGATCAAATGATGTTTGTGGCTTCAAAATAAGATGTTGACCAAAAATTTGAACTTTTGACTGTCAAATGACCATTTTGCCCCTGTAGTTGACTGTTGAGCAATTAGGGTTTTTGACTGTGCAATTTTGTGCTGTAAGTCTTGAAACTTGGCATGAGGATGCTTGACCATATTTGTAGGCATGTGGGACTTGATTGGACCCTTGAAAACTTCAATTTATTTGTAAGAACCAAAACCCTAGTTTTTAACTGTTAGGAGGTCCTTGAACTGTGCAACCCTTGGGGAGATTTTGAAGCTTTGACTTTGCAAATCTTGAAGAATATGGGAGGGAAAATTTTGGGGTACAACAGTTGCCCCTGTTCAATCTTCTTAGACCTGAGGATGCAGATTGGCTGACGTGCCTTTCGTAATCCGAAGGTGGAAGATGATTGAACACTAGAGTGCCCAGAAATTTGCGCTCACATAGTAGTGTGATGGTAGGAATGGGCTTATAGATGCCATTTGGAGATTGATGGATAGGATGATGGGCTTATAGATGCCATGCTAAGAGATGATGGATGAGTGGATGGGCTTATAGATGCCATCTGGATGTCGATCGCGTAATAGTTTCCTTAGCGAGAACTTGCATACCTGAAAAAGAAAATGATTACCTGGCCTGTTACAGGAGCTGGTCTTCAAACTCTTATGTAGATGCGCCTTGACTGGTTACAGGAATTGGGTCTGGAGCTTCAAAAAGGTGATGAATGAACCAGGGACGATTACTATCTCAACGGGACGGTGAGAGAACCTGGGATGATTACTACCTCAACAGGAACGTTGAGAGAACCTTGGGCGATTACTATCTCAACAGGAACGCTGAGAGAAACCTTGGACGATTACTACCTCAACAGTAACGCTGAGAGAATCTTGGATGACTTCAACCTCAACAGTAACGCTGAGAGAATCTTGGGCGACTTCAACCTCAACAGTAACGCTGAGAGAATCTTGGGAGACTTCAACCTCAACAGTAACGCTGAGAGAATCTTGGGCGACTTCATTCTCAACAGTAACGCTGAGAGAATCTTGGACGACTTCAACCTCAACAGTAACGCTGAGAGAATCTTGGGGCGATTACTACCTCCGCAGTAAAGGGGAGAGAACCATAGGCGACTTCAACCTCGACAGTAACGATGAGAGAATCATAGGCGACTTCAACCTCAACAGTAACGCTGAGAGAATCTTGGGTGTCTTCAACTGGATAAGAAACAGGGAGATCTTAGGGTCGATCTGACTGAACCAGAGAAGGCCTTTGACTGGATAAGAAACAGGAAAATCTTAGGGTCGATTTAACTGAACCGGTCTAGGTCTTGAAATCTTCAACTGGATAAGAAACAGGGAGATCTTAGGGTCGATCTGACTGAACCAGAGAAGGCCTTTGACTGGATAAGAAACAGGAAAATCTTAGGGTCGATTTAACTGAACCGGTCTAGGTCTTGAAATCTTCAACTGGATAAGAAACAGGGAGATCTTAGGGTCGATCTGACTGAACCAGAGAAGGCCTTTGACTGGATAAGAAACAGGAAAATCTTAGGGTCGATTTAACTGAACCGGACTAAAGTCTTGAAGTATAGCTGAGAACTTGACTGGATCTTTCCTGAAAGGTAAAGGTCAGTCATATGCAAGGCATGATATGGATCAAGCAATGATGTTCTTACTATAAATGAGATTGTAAGGTATGATGCGTATATGCATGCTATAATGTATGAAAATGTTTATGAACGTATGTTTTCGTCTTGGGAACATAAATCTTTGACGGGTGCCGGGAAGTCACTCCTGGGCTGATGTTGAAGAATAGATCTTCGTTTCTGCTGGGGACGATAATTGCAAGAATGAACCGGTAGGAGAAGATAACTCCGTTGAGGAATAAACTTGGCGAATGGATTACTCTGCGGGGAGAAAAGTACTCTAGTGATCTTGCTGGGGAGCCATACTCTGTGGGGAGAGAGGTGCTTTGCTGAAATGTTGATGGTAACTTCGCTGGGGATAAGAAGACTTCGTCGAGGACGCTCTTTCCGTGGCTTTTGGCTGAGGATAACCCAGTTATATCCTGGTAGGGAAATAACTCTTTGAATAAAGCCGGGGGATGCGTTCGTGCTCTGCGGATGACAAGCTTCCAGAGTCTACTGGGGATAAGCTTACTGCTTGGGGAGATGGATTCCAACTTTCCTGGGGAAACTGGATTGGACTCTCCTGGGGGAAATTTTGAGATGTACTGGAAGTGACTCCACTGAATGTCTGGTATACCACCTGGGAACAATCTTTAGGTCAAGACTGCCGGGGATGCTTGTTTAAGAATATTTGTATATCGTGCTGGGGAATGTTGAGATCTGCTGGAGGATACCCAACTTCCTTAAGGCTGATAGTATAGCTTGGGGAGAATGCACTGACTTGCTGACTCACTCTCTGGGGAATTAAGATATACTGGTTATGTTCTTTGGCTGAACTTACCTTGGTACCTTGATGGACAGAACCATTAGACCGTTTGGACGACTCATTATTTCCCCTGTTTCTGAGGTGGGAGAGGAAGATCTGTGAGGTGCTGATAGTTGTTGATGGACAAACCTTCCTTTGGTAGGAAGGTGACAGGATGACAGGATGTAGTCGTACGCTTTGATCCCTAATTTTTGCCTGGACCGCCCTTTCGGGTTTTCAGCCCACCGGGATACCCATTTTTGCCCAAGCCGCCTTTTCCGGTTTTCGACTTGCCGGGTGTACAGATTTTTTCATTTTCATCCCTTATTTTGCCCGAACCCTTTTGGTTCGCCGGGAAGCCCTTATTTTTGCCTAGGTATGTCAACCTAGCGGGTCTTTGATTTTGCGTAGTATTTTTTTTTTTGACTATGTCCACGTTCTCAGAATGTAGGGAGTTGCCCCTGTTAGAAGTGTTTTGTCATGCTACCAGAAGGTGTTTGATCAGGCAAGATTTGTTTGTTGGAATGCCCCAAGTGACTCAGGCGGAGATTTGCCCCAGGTTGTTTGGCCTTTGAGAGATTCTCCGAATCTTGATTGGACTGCCCCAGATAATAGACCCTGATTATATCATGCCCCTTGATTGGAAGTGCTTCTGTTCATTAGGCATTCGTCGCGCGAATTTCTATGCTGTTCAAACAAAAAGTCATATGCAAACAAAGTTATGTTAAAAATGCAAAGCTTATGTCTGTTTGGAAATGTATTCTTTTTTCATAAAACAAGTGAATGTTTGTAAAACGTGATGTCAACTCGGTATTTTATCGCAAGCCTTAAGGAGTTAGGATACCTTTGTAACAACATGCTTTCAAACTAACCCTTGCTTCAGCTAGGACTTTTAAGGGTTATAACGTGGCCTGGTTCATGGTTTAAGAGACAAAGGATAAAGGCTCAAATTATTTGTACCCACCCGCTCTTCGTGATGTTCTTCAAACCTAAACTCAGTTGATCGTACGTTAGACTTTGTTGCGCCTTTGCTTTGATATACCAGTGATGGTTCGGATACTGATGGTTTATTTTGATCAGGCAGTCATTTCCTTTTTTGTTGAGGGTTTGTAGGACCTCTTTCTTTTTGATTTCGTTATCCCTATTTTTTTGCCTGTACTGTTTCCTTTGTGGAGTTACAGTCAGCGGGATGCCCCAGTTTTGTAAGTCTCCCTCATGGGTTTTGACTTAATGGGTTTTTATTTTCGAGATATAATGACTGCCTATCCTTATGACTGTTCGGAACCATCACTGTCTTTCTTTGTTTTGTAAGGACCTCTTTGGTGCCCTTTGTTATGCACTTGGATCAACTGAGAGAACTACCCTGCCCCAGGTTATGATTAATGGTTTTAAATTTCGAAAAGAAAAACTCCTACTTCTTTGGCTCAGAGGGGTTGACGAGGGATTATCTTCCTTATAACTCCAGTGTTTAGGAATTGAAACAATGCATGTACCTCATCAGCGGGGTCTGTTCAAAAGCATACTGTAAAGATTGCGGTATCGTTTTCGTCATCCTCCCTCAAGAGGCTTAAAATTATTAATCGAGCGTTGATCATCAGAAAAAATATGAAAATAATTTGCAAATAGTGGATATGAATATATTGCTTCAAAACAGACATATGCGATGCATAATGAAATAACAACGTTTAACATGAATAAATGTTTGAACAATCAAAAGAGAATTACAACTTGAACATTCGAATGAACAAAAGTTTTCTAGTCTCAGGGCTTGTCACTTCAAATGGTGAGCCTTGGGGGAATGGTAGAAAAACTCAGCCTGACCATCTTGTGTGAACTCCAATGCTCCTTCATCAATCAGGTCCTGGATTTTGTTCTTCAGAGCCCAACACTCATTTGTGTCGTGTCCTGGACTGGCAGAGTGGTAGGCACACCTTTTATTGGGATGATAGGTAGGAGATGATGTGTTGGGGTTCTGGGTATGATCCCTTAATGTAATCAGATTCAATCTCAACAGGCGTTGTAAAGCTTGAAACAGCGACATGTTGAGCTGGGTGAATTGCCTCCTGGGCTTGTCTGGCTGAAGCCGGTGAGGTTGATGCTGAATTTGTGACACTGGAGCCATTTGAGGAGCTCTCCCCTTACCTCCTTGTCTCAAAGATGGTTGAATGATGACTGGCTCTTTACCCTTAGACGTTTGCCCCGGTTGGTTACCCTGAAGCAGTTGGTTGATGAGAACTCCGAGCTCTTCTTGTCTTTGAGCTAAACCTTGAATGGCAGTCCCCTGCCCCAGCATCTGGGCTTTCATTGCATCCATCTCAGCTTGCAGGTGTTTCAGCCGTTCATCCTCAGCACTGTTCCTGACCAAAGTCCCCATGAGAAGTGCTCTCAACTCCTCCTGCCCCTTGGATAGATTCAGGAGGATTTCCCCGAACCGAGTCTCTTGAGCAAGAAGGTCCTGGTTATCTTGTTGGGAAGCCATTGCTGAAATAGACAGCGAGAAAGTTAAGTGACCTGCAACAAGGGTACCTGTTATGCAATGATGTGTATGACATGCATGTAATGTTTTCAAGGACCTTGCAGGGTAAACGAGAAGATTGTTAGCATTTGAATTGGTAGCTTGATTGAAGGAAACCCATGTTGTTGAGAATTCTTCTTCAAGGGTCAAAGCTCACCATATCCAGTGGGTCATAGCCCCTGACAACCTTGCCTAGAGGAAAATAAATCCCCTTTGCCCCTTGCTGGACAGTTGGATTCATCATGACCTGCATCACAGACCCTTGAGATCCTTGAAATGGGTTAGTCCTTATGCAGGATGTATGCAATGGTATGATGTTATGCTATGCATGGAGTAATGTAGGTAACCCTGTTATGAGTCCCAATTGAGGACTGTAAATAAAACTTGTAAGAAATTCAGTAAACCTTGTTATGAGTCCCAATTAAGGACTATAAATAAAACCTGCAAGAAACTTAGTACACCCTGTTATGAGTCCCGATTAAGGACTATAAACAAAACCTGCAGGGAACTCAAGTGTCAGATAACAAGCATGCAAACAGTCAAGTTGGAAGGCACACAAGTCACACAAGACAAGCCCTTAGAGTTTAGGCCTGCATGGGGTCTGGGTATTACCCTCTTTCAGTTTGTTGGTTCATACCTGTCCTATCAGAAGTAACCGGGTTCTAAGGGTCCCAATATCATTGGATTTCTTTCATTGTTCATCGTTTCGATTTAGCCACTGAACTGGCGACCGAAATATTCCAAGAAAACAACCCTCAATTGAGTGTAGTATCGAGTATCAACCAACCTCGGACTGCACCAAAGTCAGTTATCCCACTACCCTAAAGAGGCCAAGATAGTTCAATTAAGGTTCCTAAGGTCAGTTGATGCTTCACGACACCACGCGGAGGCCCCGTACTCTCCTTGACTGAACTCAAGGGTTACCGGTACACACCAAAGTGCCACATCAACATAGCATACTGTTTCAACCATGTCGGTATACCCCGCACAGTTCCCTCACAGCCTTGTTGCTACTTTCTAAGAAGGTATCCCCAGATCCGGGTTAGGATCTATAGAACTCCCAAGACAGTCCCACAATAATAAAGCAAACAAGTCAAAGCAATTGAAAACACAAGTGATCTTAGTCCTAAGGTACACCTCACTTTATAAGAGTCCCCAGCAGAGTCGCCAGTTCTGTGATCGGTGGATCTGGAACTGACTGTTTAACGCTGGTTCGCGAAATGTCGCGGAAGCAAGAGTCGCCACCGTCTTTTATTTTCTCCAAGTGGAAAGGACAAAAGCACAGAAAAATTCCTTATAGAGATTGCTCTCGGTTCGGGAGGTAGATTTATAGAAAGGGAAGGTGTTAGCACCCTTTCTATCCATGGTTATCCATGGGCTCTTAGATACTTGCTCATTTGTGTTTTCAAAAATGGTTTGTTTGCTTTTCAACTGTGGGTTTAAAAAGTTTCTTTGAAAATTTCAGTTCGACTCTTGTATCAGTCCTCAAGAGTGTTTGAAAAGTTGCTTTCGAAAGCTTTTTGAAAAGTGTCGATGTGAAAAGTATTTTTGATTTGTTTTGAAATTAGAGCAAGTATCTAGAGTCGTCTACCTACCCTAAGGAATTCGTCTGTGTAAATGTCCTTAAAGTAGTGCCATCCCACCATTGAGAGGTAGGTAGCACCACCGTTGGAGGTGTTCGGGTCAATTTGAGTTTAGGGACGTTGTGGTCACCAAGCAACAGTAAGATACCTTAGGAGCTACCCTTATGCCATTGATCTTTTATTCCGAGGCAACTATTCCGAGGCAGCTTATTTTGAGGCAACCAGATCAATGGGACATAAGGACTCACTAAGACGTCCTATAGTCGACGACCACGTTTCGAGGGAAGAGGCAACAGTGTGGTCACCAGAGTAATAGGAAGACACCTTAGAAGCTACCCTCATGCCATGTTCATGGACATGAGGACTTACTAAAACGTCCTCTACTCGACGACCACCTTTCGAGGGGCAAGGCAACAGTGTGGCGTACCCTAGGGGTGGTGTGTGACTTGTGTGTCATTTTCATTTATTTTTGTCTTGTCATACATTGGTGATCTACGCGTTGCTTTTATTTTGGCATTCATTCTTTCATGCAAATTAATTAACAGTTAAAAGTTGCGGGAACATAAAAATCCTACGCTATTACAAAGGTGCGGGTCCACATCGCCAAATTAATCCAGGACCCATTTTGAAATAAAATAAAGTGCGAGAAATATAAATGTCCTATTAATCTATTACATAGCTTTGGGAGAATTACACGAGTATTCACAAAAAAAAAATGCGAAGAGAATTAAAATCGGGAACGCGAGGGCGTTGGACCCTTTTTATGGAATTAAATTACAATTATGAAATTAATTAAATTAAATAAAAGAAAGAAATTGTTTTTTTTTTGAGTTTTTTTGTATTTATGGATTTTAATGAGAATTAATGGAATTAAAACCAAATTCTAACTATTTTTAATTTGTTTAAAAAAAACATGTGAAAATTGAACCTAAAGTTAACCTAATTAATTAATACAATTTTATTTACAAAAATAAATAATTAATTATTAATAATGATAAAAGAAAAGAAAAAAAAAGATAAAAATAATTAAAACCCTAATTCTACATTTTTTAATTTATTACAAAAACTATTAAAATTTAAACCTAGAATTAACCTAAATTAATTAACAAGATTTTTTTCAAAATAACATTAAATAAAATATATTTTATTTTTTTTGTCTTTCTGATTTTTTATTGTTTTTTTATGTTAAAGAAAAAATTAATGTAAAGAATTAAATTAAAATTAGACAAAACAAACAAAATAGAAAGAAAATAAAAAGAAGGAAAGGAAGCAAACCCATGGGGTGTTGACCCCAATTTGGAGGTCTTTGGCTAGCAATCAGGCCCAATGTTTTAAGGCCTTGTTTGACTTTATTGGCTTGTGTGTGACACGTCTGACTTATGCCCATGGTGATCTCCAGATCAAGGCCCTTGGACTCATGCCCTTAGACATGTGGCACGCTTGGATACCAGGCTGCATGGTAGGCTTCAGGAAGCAAGCTGCATAGAATCACATGGAAACAAAATATATTAAGGAAGTGAGGGGACCTGGGAATCGAACCCAGGTCCCAATGTTCAGAGGACAGCGCATCTACCACTTGTGCTATTTGCTTTCTTTGTTATACTAATGGAATGCAATTAATATATAAAAAATAAAACGCCAATGCTGTTAACTCAAAAAACGCGCTAAAACTTGAATTGTCCTATCACATGGAGACAAGTCATCATCTTCTCCGTTTATGCGTTTTGCCCTGAAAAAATAAAACAAGATTGCGGGGGTTTTAAACCCCCACTACACGATGCATGGAAAAATAGCGAATAGGCCGTCGTTGATCAGAAATTAGGCGCGATAGGATGACTGGATGCGTGTGAAGCTTCTGGTTTTGATGGCATAAGTCTCATGTCTCAATTTTTCCAGAACAAGGAAGCCCTAATTCGTGACCTCTGAAAACCTAGAATGCTCCAATGGTGGATTCTCATATAATGCACGAAAACTCATTTAAAGGGCATGGTTAGCTTCAGAATGATTAACTTAATACAAATCAAACATTAAAAATTGAAAATAACGCATGAATCATGATACATGAATATGAGAAAAATTATGAACAGGGCAGGGTCGTTCTACCAATTCCTTGCGTTAGAAACAATGGTTTTGATCCAGAAACGTTCCTTGATGCCTTGGGAGTGCAATGGAATAGGTATCTTGCCTTGAAACGCTTTGGAATGGTGTTTTCAGTTTTCACTTTTTTCACAAAAATTGCAAAGTTCTTGTTCAGCTTTGGGCGCAGCTTTCAGGTTCCTGGCATTAGGTTTAGCTTCTGACTTATATGAGGGATGAATTAGGGTTGAATTTTGAGTCCAAAAATCCTTGCATTGATGTATGGAATATTTGATTTTCCATGAATATTTTTCAAATCTTTTCCATGTGATTTTGATTCCAATCATGGCCAATCTTTCCAATTTTGTTTTGCACGAATCTTGAGTCTTTAAGGAGAGCAAATGCTGTATAAAAAGATTCAAAATACATTTGTTTAGTATTTTTCCATATTTTATTTAATTAAATGAATTAATAGTAATTAAAAATTCAAATAAATAATAAAAATGATGAAATAAATCCCCTTTGGGCCAAATGGTCGTGCATAGCCTTTGGATGATGAATCTTGGAAGAAAATGTGGCCCATTAGCAAATTTGAGGCATTTGAAGTAAAGTTGACTTTTCAAAATTCCCAAAAATTTCCCAACTTCCACAAGGCATATCTTGCTCAATTTTTAAGCTTTGATCATGTTCTTGGACATTTTGGAAAGGTCTTGAAGTCCTCTAACCACTGCCTTTGGTCCCATGTCATTTTGATTTACCAATCTCAAGTTATGGTCTTTGACTTAAAGTGTCTTTTTGTTGACTTTTGAAAATGACCTATAATGTTGAAATTGATAACTTTTTGTGAGAGCATTTCTTGGACTTGAAGTGTGAAGAGGAGTTGTAGGAAATGTCTTTCTCTTCAAAATGAGCTTTGGATGGAATTTTTCTGATAAACCATGTGGAAGTTATGCCTTGGTCAAGTTACAGTTGACTTTTTCAACTGTCCAAATATGGAAACTTTTGCATCTTGAGACTTTTTGAGCCATGCTTTGAGAATCATGATCAAGAATTGATCAAATGATGTTTGTGGCTTCAAAATAAGATGTTGACCAAAAATTTGAACTTTTGACTGTCAAATGACCATTTTGCCCCTGTAGTTGACTGTTGAGCAATTAGGGTTTTTGACTGTGCAATTTTGTGCTGTAAGTCTTGAAACTTGGCATGAGGATGCTTGACCATATTTGTAGGCATGTGGGACTTGATTGGACCCTTGAAAACTTCAATTTCTTTGTCAGAACCAAAACCCTAGTTTTTGACTGTTAGGAGGTCCTTGAACTGTGCAACCCTTGGGGAGATTTTGAAGCTTTGACTTTGCAAATCTTGAAGAATATGGGAGGGAAAATTTTGGGGTACAACAGTTGCCCCTGTTCAATCTTCTTAGACCTGAGGATGCAGATTGGCTGACGTGCCTTTCGTAATCCGAAGGTGGAAGATGATTGAACACTAGAGTGCCCAGAAATTTGCGCTCACATACTAGTGTGATGGTAGGAATGGGCTTATAGATGCCATTTGGAGATTGATGGATAGGATGATGGGCTTATAGATGCCATGCTAAGAGATGATGGATGAGTGGATGGGCTTATAGATGCAATCTGGATGTCGATCGCGTAATAGTTTCCTTAGCGAGAACTTGCATACCTGAAAAAGAAAATGATTACCTGGCCTGTTACAGGAGCTGGTCTTCAAACTCTTATGTAGATGCGCCTTGACTGGTTACAGGAATTGGGTCTGGAGCTTTAAAAAGGTGATGAATGAACCAGGGACGATTACTATCTCAACGGGACGGTGAGAGAACCTGGGACGATTACTACCTCAATAGGAACGTTGAGAGAACCTTGGGCGATTACTATCTCAACAGGAACGCTGAGAGAAACCTTGGACGATTACTACCTCAACAGTAACGCTGAGAGAATCTTGGACGACTTCAACCTCAACAGTAACGCTGAGAGAATCTTGGGCGACTTCAACCTCAACAGTAACGATGAGAGAATCTTGGGCGACTTCAACCTCAACAGTAACGCTGAGAGAATCTTGGGCGACTTCAACCTCAACAGTAACGTTGAGAGAATCTTGGACGACTTCAACCTCAACAGTAACGCTGAGAGAATCTTGGGGCGATTACTACCTCCGCAGTAACGGGGAGAGAACCATAGGCGACTTCAACCTCGACAGTAACGATGAGAGAATCATAGGTGACTTCAACCTCAACAGTAACGCTGAGAGAATCTTGGGTGTCTTCAACTGGATAAGAAACAGGGAGATCTTAGGGTCGATCTGACTGAACCAGAGAAGGCCTTTGACTGGATAAGAAACAGGAAAATCTTAGGGTCGATTTAACTGAACCGGTCTAGGTCTTGAAATCTTCAACTGGATAAGAAACAGGGAGATCTTAGGGTCGATCTGACTGAACCAGAGAAGGCTTTTGACTGGATAAGAAACAGGAAAATCTTAGGGTCGATTTAACTGAACCGGTCTAGGTCTTGAAATCTTCAACTGGATAAGAAACAAGGAGATCTTAGGGTCGATCTGACTGAACCAGAGAAGGCCTTTGACTGGATAAGAATCAGGAAAATCTTAGGGTCGATTTAACTGAACCGGACTAAAGTCTTGAAGTATAGCTGAGAACTTGACTGGATCTTTCCTGAAAGGTAAAGGTCAGTCATATGCAAGGCATGATATGGATCAAGCAATGATGTTTTTACTATAAATGAGATTGTAAGGTATGATGCGTATATGCATGCTATAATGTATGAAAATGTTTATGAACGTATGTTTTCGTCTTGGGAACATAAATCTTTGACGGGTGCCGGGAAGTCACTCCTGGGCTGATGTTGAAGAATAGATCTTCGTTTACGCTGGGGACGATAATTGCAAGAATGAACCGGTAGGAGAAGATAACTCCGTTGGGGAATAAACTTGGCGAAAGTATTACTCTGCGGGGAGAAAAGTACTCTAATGATCTTGCTGGGGAGCCATACTCTGTGGGGAGAGAGGTGCTTTGCTGAAATGTTGATGGTAACTTCGTTGGGGATAAGAAGACTTCGTCGAGGACGCTCTTTCCGTGGCTTTTGGCTGAGGATAACCCAGTTATATCCTGGTAGGGAAATAACTCTTTGAATAAAGCTGGAGTTCTTGAAGTTTACCTCAAGACATTGAGTTGTTTGTTTGTTTTGTGTGCAGGTATTGTGATTACATACTTTGTTTATAATCTGGTGTGATCGGTGGATCTGGAACTGACTGTTTAACGCTGGTTCGCGAAATGTCGCGGTAAGCAAGAGTCGCCACAGTCTTTTATTTTCTCCAAATGGAAAGGACAAAAGCACAGAAAAATTCCTTGTAGAGATTGCTCTCGGTTCGGGAGGTAGATTTATAGAAAGGGAAGGTGTTAGCACCCTTTCTATCCATGGTTATCCATGGGCTCTTAGATACTTGCTCATTTGTGTTTTCAAAATGTTTGTTTGCTTTTCAATTGTGGGTTTTTAAAAAAAGTTTATTTGAAAATTTCAGTTCGACTCTTGTATCGGTCCTCAAGAGTGTTTGAAAAATTGCTTTCGAAAGCTTTTTGAAAGGTGTCGGTGTGAAAAGAGTTTTTGATTTCGTTTTGAAATTAGAGCAAGTATCTATGAGTCGTCTACCTACCCTAAGGAATTCGTCTGTGTAAATGTCCTTAAAGTAGTGCCATCCCACCATTGAGAGGTAGGTAGCACCACCGTTGGAGGTGTTCGGGTCAATTCGAGTTTTGGGACAGTGTGGCCACCACGCAAAGGTAAGACACCTTAGAAGCTACCCTTATGCCATTGATCTTTTATTCCGAGGCAACTTATTCCGAGGCAACTTGTTTTGAGGCAACCAGATCAATGGGACATAAGGACTCACTAAGACATCCTATAGTCGACGACCACGTTTCGAGGGACAAGGCAACAGTGTGGTCACCAGAGCAATAGGAAGACACCTTAGAAGCTACCCTCATGCCATGTTCATGGACATGAGGACTTACTAAAACATCCTCTACTCGACGACCACCTTTCGAGGGGCAAGGCAACAGTGAGGCGTACCCTAGGGGTGGTGTGTGATTTGTGTGTCGTTTTCAAATATTTTTGTCTTGTTCATGCATTGGTGATCTACGCTTCGTTTTTATTTTGGCATTCATTATTTCATGCAGGTTATTAACAGTTTAAAAGGTGCGGAATTAAAAAGTCCTACGCTATTACAAAGGCGCGGGTCCACATCGCCAAATTAATCTAAGACCCGATTTGAAATAAAATGCGGAAAGATAAATGTCTAATTAATCTATTACACGGCTTTGGGGCAATTACATGAAATTTATAAGAAAAGAAGTTAAATAAGCGCGCGAAACGGAATTATAATCGAAAGCGAGGGCGTTGAACCCTTTTAAAAAATTAAATTACGATTAATAAGTTAATTAAGTTAAATGAGAAAAGGAAATTATTTTTGAGTTTTTTGTATTTTATGGAATTAAGAAAATTAAATTGGAATTAAAAAGAAAAGTTAATTAACCCTAATTCTAAATTGTTTTTTTTATTTATTAAGAAAATGTTTAAATTAGACCTAGTTTAAACCTAATTATTTAATGGCAAATTTATTTATAAAATAATTAATAATTAAATATGGTAAAAGAAAAGAAAAAGAATAAAAGTATTTAAAACCCCAATTCTACATTTTTTAATTTATTAAAGAAAACCTTAAAATTAAACCTAGAATTAAAAACTAAATTAATTAATAAAATTTATTTACAAAAAAAACATTTAAATAAAATATATTTTTTTATTTTTATAGTTTCTGATTTTTTTGGTATTTTATGTTATGAAAAATTAATTTAAAGAATTGAAATAAAGTTAAATAAAACAAATAAAAATAGAAGAAAAAAAATAAAAAGAATGAAAAATGAAATGCAAACCAATGGGGGGTGTTGACCCCAATTTAGGAGGTAAATTGCCAGCAATCTGGCCCATTTATTGGAGGCCTCTTTTGACTTTTCTGGCCACGTGCATATGCGTTGACTGGGGTGTTCCCTGGACCTCCCATTCTGACCTTCAGATGCATCTTCCAGGACACTTGGCAAGCTTCAGTAGTGGGTGTATGGTGAACCCCTGGGCGTACACTGCATGGAATCACATTAAAACAAAATGCATTGAGAAATATGGGGGACCTGGGAATCGAACCCAGGTCCCAATGCTTGTGTGACAATGCAGCTACCAATTGCGACATTTGCTTTCTTTGTCATTATAGTGGAAAATAAATAATATATAAAACAAACCACGCTAATGATGTTAATACAAAAAAGCGCGCTGAAACTTGAATGGTCCAACCATGATAGGACACGCCAGCTTCTTTCTCATTGTACCTGTAATCAGAAAAGAGATAGCGGGGGTTTTAAACCCCCACTAAATATGCCCTGCGAAAAATAGCGATTACGCCATGGTTGCTCATAAATTGAGCGCGACATATGTGTTAAATTCGTGTGAAACTTCTGAGTCCAATGGCATAAGTCTTGTTGGCCAATTTTTCCTGAAGAGGAAAGCCCTAATTTTACAGCTCTGAAAACCTAGAGAGCTCCCATGGCAACTTTGCATATAGGCTATAAAAACTTAATTAAACAATATCAATAGACTCAGAAGGTACATGTTAGTATAAAACAACAATCAAAATGTATGGAAAATGCCCAGAAATTCAAATACGATTATGCATAAAGTATGAGAAATTTTGACATCTATATACCAATTCTTGATGCGTGGGGACTGGAAAAGAATGCAATTAGGTTCAGGGAAGCCTCAACAAGCTTTTGGAATTGGTTATAAGCTTTGAATCACGCTCTATGTGTGAAATCAGTTTTGAACTTTTTCACAAAAAATTGCAAAGTGTGTATTGGTCTGAGGCGCAGCTTCAAGGTTCTTTTTGATTAGGTTTAGCATCCTGTATATGTATGGGACGAATTAGGGTAAGAATTTGAGTCCATAACCCTTCGCATTGATGAATCCAATATTTGATTTCCATGGAATCTTTTTCAATATTTTCTTCATGAAGAACATGCCAATTTGCACCAAATCTTTCCTTTTTTGATGTGCACGAGATCCTTAGGCCTTGATGAGAGATTATACTACACAAAAAGATTTGAAAACCTTATTTTAGTATTTTTCTTGTAATTAATTTTGATTAAATGAATTAAATAGATTAAATATTCAATTAATTAATTAAAAATAAGAAAATAACTCCCCTTTGGGTCAATGGGTCGTGCCTATCTTTTGGATGATGATTCTTGGAAGAATTTGTGGCCCATTAGCAATTTTGAGGCATTTGAAGTAAAGTTGACTTTTCAAAATTCCCAAAACTTTCCCAACTTCCACAAGGCATATCTTGCTCAATTTTTAAGCTTTGATCATGTTCTTGGACATTTTGGAAAGGTCTTGAAGTCCTCTAACCAATGCCTTTGGTCCCATGTCAGTTGGATCTACCAATCTCAAGTTATGGTCTTTGACTTAAAGTGCCTTTTTGTTGACTTTTGAAAATGACCTATAATGTTGAGATTGATAACTTTTTGTGAGAGCATTTCTTGGACTTGAAGTGTGAAGAGGAGTTGTAGGAAATGTCTTTCTATTCAAAATGAGCTTTGGATGGAATTTTTCTGATAAACCATGTGGAAGTTATGCTCTGGTCAAGTTACAGTTGACTTTTCAACTGTCCAAATATGGAAACTTCTGCATCTTGAGACTTTTTGAGCCATGCCTTGAGAATCATGATCAAGAATTGATCCAATGATGTTTGTGGCTTCAAAATAAGATGTTGACCAAAAATTTGGACTTTTGACTGTCAAATGACCATTTTGCCCCTGCAATTGACTGTAGGGAAATTAGGGTTTTTGACTGTGCAATTTTGTGCTGTGAGTCTTGCAACTTGACATATGGATGCTTGACCATGTTTCTAGGCATGTGGGACTTGATTGGACCCTTGAAAACTTCAATTTCTTTGCCAGAACCAAAACCCTAGTTTTTTGACTGTTAGGAGGCCCTTGAACTGTGCAACTCTTGAGAGCTTATGAAGCATGCTCTTTGCAAATCTTGAAGAATATGGGAGGGAAAATTTTGGGGTACAACAGCTGCCCCTGTTCAATCTTCTTAAACCAGAGGATGCAGATTGGCTGACGTGCCTTTCGTAATCCGAAGGTGGAAGATGATTGAACACTAGAGTGCCCAGAAATTTGCGCTCACATAGTAGTGTGATGGTGGGAATGGGCTTATAGATGCCATTTGGAGATTGATGGATAGGATGATGGGCTTATAGATGCCATGCTGAGAGGTGATGGATAGGTGGATGGGCTTATAGATGCCATCTGGATGTCGATCGCGTACCTGAAAAAGAAAATGAGTACCTGGCCTGTTACAGGAGCTGGTCTTCAAACTCTTTGTAGATGTGCCCTGACTGGTTACAGGAATTGAATCTGGAGCTTCAAAAGGTGATGAATGAACCAGGGATGATTACTACCTCAACGGGACGGTGAGAGAACCTTGGACGATTACTACCTCAACAGGAACGCTGAGAGAACCTTAAGCGACTTCAACCTCAACAGTAACGATGAGAGAAACTTGGGGCGATTACTACCTCCACAGTAATGGGGAGAGAACCATAGGTGACTTCAACCTCAACAGTAACGATGAGAGAATCATAGGCGACTTCAACCTCAACAGTAACGCCGAGAGAATCATAGGCGACTTCAACCTCAACAGTAATGCTGAGAGAATCTTGGGCGACTTCAACCTCAACAGTAATGCTGAGAGAATCATGGGCGACTTCAACCTCAACAGTAACGATGAGAGAATCAAAGGCGACTTCAACCTCAACAGTAACGATGAGAGAATCTTGGGCAACTTCAACCTCAACAGTAACGCTGAGAGAATCTTGGGCGATTACTACCTCCACAGTAACGGGGAGAGAATCATAGGCGACTTCAACCTCAACAGTAACGATGAGAGAATCTTGGGGTGATTACTACCTCCACAGTAACGGGGAGATAACCATAGGTGACTTCAACCTCAACAGTAACAATGAGAGAATCATAGGCGACTTCAACCTCAACAGTAACGATGAGAGAATCATAGGCAACTTCAACCTCAACAGTAACAATGAGAGAATCTTGGGCGACTTCAACCTCAACAGTAACGCTGAGAGAATCATGGGCGACTTCAACCTCAACAGTAACGATGAGAGAATCAAAGGCGACTTCAACCTCAACAGTAACGATGAGAGAATCTTGGGCGACTTCAACCTCAACAGTAACGCTGAGAGAATCTTGGGCGATTACTACCTCCACAGTAACGGGGAGAGAATCATAGGCGACTTCAACCTCAACAGTAACGATGAGAGAATCTTGGATGTCTTCTACGGGGATAAGTATCAGGGAGATCTTAGGGTCGATCTGACTGAACCAGAGAAGGCCTTTGACTGGATAAAAATCAGGAAAATCTTAGGGTCGATTTAACTGAACCGGACAAGGTCTTGGAATCTTCAACTGGATAAGAATCAGGGAGATCTTAGGGTCGATCTGACTGAACCAGAGAAGGCCTTTGACTGGATAAGAATCAGGAAAATCTTAGGGTCGATTTAACTGAACCGGACAAGGTCTTGGAATATCTACAACTGGATAAGAATCAGGGAGATCTTAGGGTCAATCTGACTGAACCAGAGAAGGCCTTTGACTGGATAAGAATCAGGAAAATCTTAGGGTCGATTTAACTGAACCGGACAAGGTCTTGGAATATCTTCAACTGGATAAGAATCAGGAAAATCTTAGGGTCGATTTAACTAAACCGGACAAGGTCTTGGAATATCTTCAACTGGATAAGAATCAGGGAGATCTTAGGGTCGATCTGACTGAACGAGAGAAGGCCTTTGACTGGATAAGAATCAGGAAAATCTTAGGATCGATTTAACTGAACCGGACAAGGTCTTGGAATATCTTCAACTGGATAAGAATCAGGGAGATCTTAGGGTCGATCTGACTGAACCAGAGAAGGCCTTTGACTGGATAAGAATCAGGAAAATCTTAGGGTCGATTTAACTGAACCGGACAAGGTCTTGGAATATCTTCAACTGGATAAGAATCAGGAAAATCTTAGGGTCAATTTAACTGAACCGGACAAAGTCTTGGAATATCTTCAACTGGATAAGAATTAGGGAGATCTTAGGGTCGATCTGACTGAACCAGAGAAGGTCTTGGACATAACTGAGAACTTAACTGGATCTTTTCCTGAAAGGTAAAGGTCAGTCATATGCAATGCATGATATGGATCAAGCAATGATGTTCTCAATATAAATGAGATTTGTAAGATATGATGCGTATATGCATGCTATAATATATGGAAATGCGATGTTTATGAACGTATGTTTTTTCGTCTAGGAAAGTAAATCCTTGACGGGTGCCGGGAAGTCACATCCTGGGCTGATGTTTGAAGAGAGTTCTTTGTTTCCGCTGGGGACGATAGTTGCAAGAATGAACCGGTAGGAGAAGATAACTCCGTTGGGGAATAAACTTGGTGAATAGATTACATTGTGGGGAGAAAATTACTCTACTGATCTTGCTGGGAAGCAATACTCTGTGGGAAGAGAGATACTTTGCTGGGATGTTGATGGTAACTTCGCTGGGGATACCGTTGTTGTTGGAAGTGTTAATGGACTCCGCTAGGGATAAGAAGACTTTACCGAGGACGGTCTTTCCGTGGCTTTTGGCTGAGGATAACCCAGTTATATCCTGGTAGGGAAATAGCCTTTGAATAAAGTCGGGGACGCGTTCGTGCGCTGTAGAGGTGAAGCTTCCAGAATCTACTGGGGATAAGCTTCCTGCTGGGGAGATGATTCACACTTTCCTGGGGAAATCTTTGATTGGACTCTCCTGGGGAAATTTCTGAGATGTATTGGGAAAGTGACTCTATTGAATGTTTGATATACCGCCGGGGAACAATCTTTAGGTCAAGACTGCCGGGGATGCTTGTTTAGAATACCGGTATATCATGCTGGGGAATGTTGAGATCTGCGGGGGATACCCAACTTCCTTAAGGTTTGACAATATAGCTTGGGGAGAGTGCACTGACTTGCTGGCTCACTCTCTGGGGGGTTAAGATATACTGGTTGTGTTCTTCAGTTGAAACTACCTTGGTACCTTGGTGGACAGAACAATTGGATCGCTTAGACCACTCATTATTGCCCCTGTTTCTAAGGTGGGAGAGGAAGTCCTGTGAGGTGCTGATAGTTGTTGATGGACAAACCTTCTTCTGGTAGGCAGGTGACAAGATGACAGGACATAGTCGTACGCTTTGATCCCTAACTTTTGCCTGGACCGCCCTTTCGGGTTTTCAGTCCATCGGGATACCCTTTTTTGCCCAAGCCGCCCTTTCAGGTTTTCGACTTGCCGGGTGTATAGATTTTTTTTCATTTCACCCCTTATTTTTGCCCGAACCCTTTTAGTTCGCCGGGAAGCCCTTATTTTTGCCTAGGTATGTCAACCTAGCGGGTCTTTGCTTATGCGCAGTATTTTTTCGACTATGTCCACGCTCTCAGGATGTAGGGAGTTGCCCCTGTTAGAAGTGTTTTACCTTGCCACCAAAAGATGTTTGATCAGGCAAGATTCGTTGTTGAATGCCCCAAGTGACTCAGGCAGAGATTTGCCCCAAGCTATTTGGCCTCTGAGAGATTCCCCGAATCTTGACTGGACTGCCCCAGGTGACGGACCATGATTATGCCATGCCCCTTGATTGGAAGTGTTTCTTCCACTGGAGGTGGCTCTTTTGTTGAGAGGACCTTCGTTCATCGGATATTCGTTGCGCAAAGTTCTCTGCTGTTCAAACAAATAATCATATGCAAACAATGTTATCTTAAGAATGCAAAGCTTATGTCTGTCTTGAAATTTTTGAAAATGCATTTTTTATTAAAAATAAGTGAATTTTGTAAACTGCGATGTCAACTCGTTATTTTACCGCAAGCCTTAAGGAGTCAGGATACCTTTTGTAACAGTATGCTTTCAAACTAACCCATGCTTCAGCTAGGACTTTTTAAGGGTTATAACGTGGCCTAGTTCACGGTTTAAGAAACAAAGGATAAAGGCTCAAATTATTTGTACCCACCCGTTCTTCGTGATGTTCTTCAAACCTAAGCTCAGTTGATCGTGCGTTAGACCTTGTTTGAGTCTTTGTCCTGATGTTCCAATGATGGTTCAGATATTGATGATTTATTCTGAATAGGCAGTCATTTTTTGTTTTTGTTGAGGGTTTGTATGACCTCTTTCTTTTTGATTTTGCTATCCCTAAATTTTGCCTGAACTGTTTCTTTTGTGATTACAGTCAGCGGGATGCCCCAGTTTTGTAAGTCTCCTTCATAGGTTTTGACTTATTGGGTTTTTATTTTTGAGATATAATGACTGCCTATCCTTATGATTATTCGGAATCATCACTGTCTTCTTTCTTTTTTGTAAGGACCTCTTTGGTGCCATTTGTTATGCACTTGGATCAACTGAGAGAACTACCCTGCCCCAGGTTATGATAAAGGGTTTTAATTTTCGAAAAGAAAAACTCCTACTTCTTTGGCTCAGAGGGGTTGACGAGGGATTATCTTCCTTATAACTCCAGTGTTTAGGGATTGAAACAATGCCTGTACCTCATCAGCGGGGTCTGTTCAAAAGCATATTGTAAGGATCGTGGTATCGTTTTCGTCATCCTCCCTCAAGAGGCTTAGAATTTCTTAATCAAGAGTTGATCATCAAAAAATATGAAATCAGTTTGAATATAGCGAATGCGAATATATTGCTTCAAAACAGACATATGCGATGCATTAATGAAATAACAACGTTTAACATGAATAAATGTTTGAACAGTCAAAAGAAAGTTACAACTTGAAAATTCTAATAAACAAAAGTCTTCTCATCTTAGGGCTTGTTACTTCAAATGGTTAATCCGGTAGGGATGGTAGAAACATTCAGCCTGACCCACTTGGGTGAAATCCACTGCTCCTTCATTAATCAGATCCTGGACTTTGTTCTTCAGAGCCCAGCAGTCAGCAGTGTCATGTCCAGGACTATCAGAGTGGTATGCACATCTTCTGTCGGGATGATAGTTAGGAGCAGAGATGTTGGGGTTCCGGGGAGGAGACCTTAGTGTAATCAGATTCAAACTCAACAGGTGTTGTAAATCTTGAAACAACGGCATGTTGAGCTGGGTGAACTGCCTCCTGGTCCTGCTTGGCTTACTCTGATCAACCTGTTGCTCTGGGCGAGGTTGATGTTGGGCTTGTGAAGTGGTAGCAACTTGGAGGGGTCTGTTCTTCACCATACCAGACTCTTGTCCTCTTGGAAGCTGATCAAAGACCTGGTCCCTGACTCGGATTGGTTGCTTTATATTGGATCTGTCTTGGTGGAGTTGACTGATCATGGTCCTCAACTCTTCTTGCTCCCGATCTAAACCTTGGATGAGAGCCCTTTGCCCCAGCATCTGGGTTTTCATTGTATCTACCTCAGTTTGTAGACGTTTCAGTCGTTCGTCCTTGTCATCTTCGGGACTTTTCTTGGCCAGATTCCCCATGAGGAGTGTCCTTAACTCCTCTTGCCCCTTGGATAGGCTTAGGAAGATCTCCCTGAACTGAATCTCTTGAGCCTGAAGATCCTGGTTATCTTGTTGGGAAGCCATTGCTGAAATAAACAGCGGAGAAGGTAAGTGACATGTAAAAAGGGTACCTGTAATGCAATGATATGTATGTATGCATGCAATGTTTTCAAGGATCTCGCGGGGTAAACAAGAAATTTGTTAGAGCTGGGATCCGGTAGCTTGATTGAAGGAACTTCCTGTTGTTGAGAGTCCTTCTTCAAGAGTCAAGGCTCACCATATCGAGTGGGTCATAGCCCCTGACACCCTTGGCTAGAGGAAAATAAATCCCCTTTGCCCCTTGCTAGACCATTGGTTTATCATGACCTGCATCACAGACCCTCGAGATCCTTGAAATGGGTTAGTCCTTATGCAGGATGTATGCAATGGTATGATGGTATGATGTTATGCTATGCGTGGAGTGATGTAATTAAACCCTATTATGAGCCCAGATTAAGGACTGTAAACAAAACCTGCAAGAAACTCGTGTTGTTAGATAACAAGTGTACAAGTAGTCAAGTTTGAAAGCACACAAGTCACACAAAGAGCCCTTAGAGTTTAGGCCAGCATGAAGTCTAGGTATTACCCTCTTTCAGTTTGTTGGTTAAGACCTGTCCTATCAAAAGTAATCGGGTTCTAGAGGATCCCAATATCACTGACTACCCTCAATCGGTCATAACTCCAGCATCGCAATCTTTTCTTGCGGCCAGAACCATCACGAGAGTTTAGCCTCAATGGGCGTAGCATACTGCTACTTTTCTATTGGCCAAGTTGGGTCATTTAAGGTTCTAAGGTCGGTTGGTGCTTAATGACTCCTCAGAAGACCCATATTCTCCTCGTTGCAACACAAGGGATATCGGTACAGACCAAGGTGCCACACCAACGTAGCCACTGCTTCACCCGTGTCGGTCTACACCGGACAGGTCCCTCACAGTTTATGCTACCTAAAAGGGTATCCCCAGATCCGGGTTAGGATCTATGTAACTCCGATGCAGCCCACAATAATAAAGCAAACAAGCACAACAATTGCAAACACAAGTGATATTAGTCCTAAGGTACGCCTCACTTTAAGTATAATTCCCCAGCAGAGTCGCCAGTTCTGTGATCGGTGGATCTGGAACTGACTGTTTAACGCTGGTTCGCGAAATGTCGCGGTAAGCAAGAGTCGCCACCGTCTTTTATTTTCTCCAAATGGAAAGGACAAAAGCACAGAAAAATTCCTTGTAGAGATTGCTCTCGGTTCGGGAGGTAGATTTATAGAAAGGGAAGGTGTTAGCACCCTTTCTATCCATGGTTATCCATGGGCTCTTAGATACTTGCTCATTTGTGTTTTCAAAATGTTTGTTTGCTTTTCAATTGTGGGTTTTTAAAAAAAGTTTCTTTGAAAATTTCAGTTCGACTCTTGTATCGGTCCTCAAGAGTGTTTGAAAAATTGCTTTCGAAAGCTTTTTGAAAGGTGTCGGTGTGAAAAGAGTTTTTAATTTTGTTTTGAAATTAGAGCAAGTATCTATGAGTCGTCTACCTACCCTAAGGAATTCGTCTGTGTAAATGTCCTTAAAGTAGTGCCATCCCACCATTGAGAGGTAGGTAGCACCACCGTTGGAGGTGTTCGGGTCAATTCGAGTTTTGGGACAGTGTGGCCACCAAGCAAAGGTAAGACACCTTAGAAGCTACCCTTATGCCATTGATCTTTTATTCCGAGGCAACTTATTCCGAGGCAACTTGTTTTGAGGCAACTAGATCAATGGGACATAAGGACTCACTAAGACATCCTATAGTCGACGACCACGTTTCGAGGGACAAGGCAACAGTGTGGTCACCAGAGCAATAGGAAGACACCTTAGAAGCTACCCTCATGCCATGTTCATGGACATGAGGACTTACTAAAATATCCTCTACTCGACGACCACCTTTCGAGGGGCAAGGCAACAGTGAGGCGTACCCTAGGGGTGGTGTGTGATTTGTGTGTCGTTTTCAGATATTTTTGTCTTGTTCATGCATTGGTGATCTACGCTTCATTTTTATTTTGGCATTCATTCTTTCATGCAGGTTATTAACAGTTTAAAAGGTGCGGAATTAAAAAGTCCTACGCTATTACAAAGGCGCGGGTCCACATCGCCAAATTAATCCAAGACCCGATTTGAAATAAAATGCGGAAAGATAAATGTCTAATTAATCTATTACACGGCTTTGGGGCAATTACATGAAATTTATAAGAAAAGAAATTAAATAAGCGCGCGAAACGGAATTATAATCGAAAGCGAGGGCGTTGGACCCTTTTAAAGAAATTAAATTACGATTAATAAATTAATTAAGTTAAATGAGAAAAGGAAATTATTTTTGAGTTTTTTGTATTTTATGGAATTAAGAAAATTAAATTGGAATTAAAAAGAAAAGTTAATTAACCCTAATTCTAAATTGTTTTTTTTATTTTTTAAGAAAATGTTTAAATTAGACCTAGTTTAAACCTAATTATTTAATGGCAAATTTATTTATAAAATAATTAATAATTAAATATGGTAAAAGAAAATAAAAAGAATAAAAGTATTTAAAACCCTAATTCTACATTTTTTAATTTATTAAAGAAAACCTTAAAATTAAACCTAGAATTAAAAACTAAATTAATTAATAAAATTTATTTACAAAAAAAACATTTAAATAAAATATATTTTTTTATTTTTATAGTTTCTGATTTTTTTGGTATTTTATGTTATGAAAAATTAATTTAAAGAATTGAAATAAAACTAAATAAAACAAATAAAAATAGAAAAAAGAATAAAAAGAATGAAAAATGAAATGCAAACCAATGGGGGGTGTTGACCCCAATTTAGGAGGTAAATTGCCAGCAATCTGGCCCATTTATTGGAGGCCTCTTTTGACTTTTCTGGCCACGTGCATATGCGTTGACTGGGGTGTTCCCTGGACCTCCCATTCTGACCTTCAGATGCATCTTCCAGGACACTTGGCAAGCTTCAGTAGTGGGTGTATGGTGAACCCCTGGGCGTACACTGCATGGAATCACATTAAAACAAAATGCTTTGAGAAATATGGGGGACCTGGGAATCGAACCCAGGTCCCAATGCTTGCGTGACAACGCAGCTACCAATTGCGCCATTTGCTTTCTTTGTCATTATAGTGGAAAATAAATAATATATAAAACAAACCACGCTAATGATGTTAATACAAAAAAGCGCGCTGAAACTTGAATGGTCCAACCATGATAGGACACGCCAGCTTCTTCCTCATTGTACCTATAATCAGAAAAGAGATAGCGGGGGTTTTAAACCCCCACTAAATATGCCCTGCGAAAAATAGCGATTGCGCCATGGTTGCTCATAAATTGAGCGCGACATATGTGTTAAATTCGTGTGAAGCTTCTGAGTCCAATGGCATAAGTCTTGTTGGCCAATTTTTCCTGAAGAGGAAAGCCCTAATTTTACAGCTCTGAAAACCTAGAGAGCTCCCATGGCAACTTTGCATATAGGCTATAAAAACTTAATTAAACAATATCAATAGACTCAGAAGGTCCATGTTAGTATAAAACAACAATCAAAATGTATGGAAAATGCCCAGAAATTCAAATACGATTATGCATAAAGTATGAGAAATTTTGACTTCTATATACCAATTCTTGATGTGTGGGGACTGGAAAAGAATGCAGTTAGGTTCAGGGAAGCCTCAGCAAGCTTTTGGAATTGGTTATAAGCTTTGAATCACGCTCTATGTGTGAAATCAGTTTTGAACTTTTTCACAAAAAATTGCAAAGTGTGTATTGGTCTGAGGCGCAGCTTCAAGGTTCTTTTTGATTAGGTTTAGCATCCTGTATATGTATGGGACGAATTAGGGTAAGAATTTGAGTCCATAACCCTTCGCATTGATGAATCCAATATTTGATTTCCATGGAATCTTTTTCAATATTTTCTTCATTAAGAACATGCCAATTTGCACCAAATCTTTCCTTTTTTGATGTGCACGAGATCCTTAGGCCTTGATGAGAGATTATACTACACAAAAAGATTTGAAAACCTTATTTTAGTATTTTTCTTGTAATTAATTTTGATTAAATGAATTAAATAGATTAAATATTCAATTAATTAATTAAAAATAAGAAAATAACTCCCCTTTGGGTCAATGGGTCGTGCCTAGCTTTTGGATGATGATTCTCGGAAGAATTTGTGGCCCATTAGCAATTTTGAGGCATTTGAAGTAAAGTTGACTTTTCAAAATTCCCAAAAATTTCCCAACTTCCACAAGGCATATCTTGCTCAATTTTTAAGCTTTGATCATGTTCTTGGACATTTTGGAAAGGTCTTGAAGTCCTCTAACCAATGACTTTGGTCCCATGTCATTTTGATTTACCAATCTCAAGTTATGGTCTTTGACTTAAAGTGCCTTTTTGTTGACTTTTGAAAATGACCTATAATGTTAAGATTGATAACTTTTTGTGAGAGAATTTCTTGGACTTGAAGTGTGAAGAGGAGTTGTAGGAAATTTCTTTCTCTTCAAAATGAGCTTTGGATGGAATTTTTCTAATAAACCATGTGGAAGTTATGCTCTGGTCAAGTTACAGTTGACTTTTTCAACTGTCCAAATATGGAAACTTCTGCATCTTGAGACTTTTTGAGCCATGCCTTGAGAATCATGATCAAGAATTGATCCAATGATGTTTGTGGCTTCAAAATAAGATGTTGACCAAAAATTTGGACTTTTGACTGTCAAATGACCATTTTGCCCATGCAATTGACTGTAGGGCAATTAGGGTTTTTGATTGTGCAATTTTGTGCTATGAGTCTTGCAACTTGACATATGGATGATTGACCATGTTTCTAGGCATGTGGGACTTGATTGGACCCTTGAAAACTTCAATTTCTTTGCCAGAACCAAAACCCTAGTTTTTTGACTGTTAGGAGGCCCTTGAACTGTGCAACTCTTGAGAGATTATGAAGCATGCTCTTTGCAAATCTTGAAGAATATGGGAGGGCAAATTTTGGGGTACAACATCTGGAATTCACCCGTATACAGCCGTTACTCTGCCCAATTTGTGCGAAGACTTAAAACACTTGAAGTTTGGTTATCTCAAGAGGTCTAGTATCTTTGCTTGCTTGGTTTCAATCCGAAGAATGGGAATTCTATATTGACTCATAATGTCAAGTATTGGCTTCTTGTTGGTTAGATGGTTCTTATCCCTAGCTTTTACCTTATGCTTTAGGATAGTCTCTTCTTCTCCTCCCATCTTCTTTAATTTTAAAAAAAAAATCTTCTCCCTCCTTTTAAAAACTCTTCTTATTTCTAAACTTGAAACACTTTCATAATAAACTTGGACTTAGGTCCATGCATTTTCAAAACATTTTCATAAATAAATTTCAATCAATTTAATAATACCTTGACATTTTTGTGAGAAGACTAAAAGTCAATCAATCTCATTTCAAACCATTTTTTCCACTTTGGCTTTTTATTTTAAAACTTTTCTTAAAAGATTAGACTCTTGTCAATCCTTGTAGTGATGCAAACAACTATACTTCTACAATATGTAGTAAAGATAGATATTTTCAACTTGGGTGTTGAGTGAGGCATTGTTGATTTTAAAATCCAAGCCATATCCTCCACTTTGAGATGATGCAAATTCTCCTTTCTCATGATTGTGGGTAGTAAGTATGTTTTCCACACGGACAATGACGATGATGTCTTATCTCATAAAATTAACCAACACACTTGTGTTTAAATTTTTTAAAAGAGGAACTACGTGTATCCTGATCCCCTATTGCACGAAAGGTGGTACGTAGGCATTAAAGGTTCGCAACCGCAGCGGGTGCAAAAATCATAAAAATATTTCTTTTCTCACCTCCACCATCCATTTTATATAACACATTTTTATAGCCAAAATATACAGATTTTTCAAAGAGGTTCCTGCAGAGTACCGTAGATGTTTAGGGTGCTAATACCTTCCCTTTGCATAACCAACCCCTTACCTTGAATCTTTCCCCCTTTTTTTTGGGTTATTCGCTCTTTTCCCATTCCTTTGGAAACAATAAAGGGTGGTGGCGATTTTTATTTTGATTTGTATAAAGTCTAGTCAATTCAATGGCTTAGTCTTGAACATTTCTACCGCTACAGAAAAATGGCTACTTCACTGGGGAAAGATTGACCTCTTGTTGGTCCATCCCTAAGTGGGTTGAGCCTATCTTTGTTTATATCTGTATATGTGTTATTGTGTTTATGTGTTATATTTTGTATATATGTTTGTCTAGAATTTCCTGGTTTATAGGGTGCTTGATGATTACTCATAAGTCCTATACCCGAACTTGGGCAAACTTTAAGATAGGACGGGCGGTATAGTCATTTTAACTTTGAGGGAGTAATCCCAAAAAAGGAGGCATGAGATCCCCCACTCAATGGAGGCCCCTTTGACAGTAGTGTCGTTTACCGAGTAATCAGGAAGACGTACTGCTTTCGACCTGGGAGCCTGCTGAAGCTGAGGACCGTAGATTACCTAACCCATCTTGGCCTTTTTGGTGTAGTGCGGAAGCTATGACGGAGTAATCCGGAAATAGTTATCACGCGATACTACGCTCGGACGAGTCTTTCTTGAGAATATTACTAATTACCGAGTTAATCGGGAAGTTGGTAATATCTGAAGGAAGGATGTAGACTCTGGGAACCTCTTAGAACCTTGTTCGGAAGGTGATAACTTTTTAGACCAATACCTTATGGGTAGTACCTTCGACCTCATGCTCGTGACGTTGAACCTATGAACCCTATATGTGTGATCTTGTGTGTGATTGTTGCATCATGCATCCATGCACTCATAAGCATCTTTTAAAGAAAACAATATTTCAAGGGATTTAAAAGTTTACTATTTGTGAATATCTCAGGTACTTTTAAACCATGGATTCTGGAAAGAGAAAGACCGGGAAATACAGTTTCAAGGATCCTAATATAGATGAGTTGATCAGTCTAATTCCCGAGATCGAGTGTTCTGCAGACTTTCGGAAGAAGTATGGATCCTTTATTCCTCTCATGAAGTTGAAGATGAAGGAGGGTATTCTCTCAACTTTGGTCCAGTTCTATGATCCGGTATATCACTGCTTTACTTTTACCGATTATCAGTTGATGCCAACACTAGAAGAGTATTCCTATCTATTGGATTTACCTGTTACCGATCGTGTTCCTTTTACTGGTTTGAAGGGTGAGCCAAAACCACATGAGATTGTTGCTTTGATTCATTTGGGGAAGTCTGAGGTGGAAGCCCATATGACTACCAAAGGAGGGATTAGAGGATTACCAGCTCAGTTCTTATTAGAGAAAGCTCATTACTTTTCCAGGATGAAGAGTACGGTTGCTTTTGAGGCCATCTTTGCTTTACTCGACTATGGATTATTCTTATTCCCTAATGTGGACAAGTTCGTCGACATTAACGCTATCAGGATTTTCATGATTGGAAACCCGGTTCCTACACTGTTGGGTGATGCTTATTACTCTGTTCATCTTCGGAGCTTCTATCATGGGGGAATGATTATCTGTTGCACGCCTTTGTTGTACCTGTGGTTTATCTCTCATATGCCTGAGTCTGATGCTTTTTGGGATGTCAAGAAGTAACCCCGTTGGGCTCCTAATATCATGGAACTTACTCACTCGGATATTGATTGGTATCATCGAGCTTACCAGGATGTGGAGATTATTGACAGTTGTGGTAGTTTCCCCAATGTGCGTCTTCTTGGTACAAAGGGAGGAATTAACTATAACCCTGTTCTTGCAAGGCGACAACTTGGTTACCCGATGAGGGATAACCCGAGTAGTATTCATTTGAGTAGTTTCTTTTTGAAGGAAGGAGAAGACCACAGGGAAGCTAGGGAGCAGATTGCAAAGGCCTGGCGTCACATTCATAAGAAGAGTATGAAGGATTTTGGACCTAGAGGTGTTGTTTATTTGGAGCCATATCTTCAGTGGGTCCGATCGAGAGCCATTCAGTTGAAGATGCCGTATACTCGGGAGACACCCATGCTTGGTATGTTTGCAAAGACCACTCCTCCCTTATTAGATGATCTAGAGGAGCTGCAACTTGCTTTGGTTAGGATGCAACAGGAAAGGGATGCTTGGAAGAACAAGTTCCAGACTTTAGAGAGTTTCTATAGAGCATACCTGAAGGAGAAAGATGATTTGATCGAGATCCTTGAGAGTCGAGCGGCAGAGTCTACAGAGAAGCAAGGGGATTTATTTTCTCCTAAGCCTCAAATAGGTGTTGATTACTCACTTCCTGCTTCGGAGATTGGAAGGAGGTTGCCATCAGACATGTGGAAGAAAACCAGATGTTGAGGGCTCAGATTGTCAGGCTCACAGGGAAGCGCCAGCGTACAGATTGATCTCCATTAGTTCCTCTTCTTAGGATTTTAGATTGTATTTTCATCTTGTACTTGGGATCATTGAAACTTGTAATCCATTTTGAAGTTATTATAATAAAAACAATTTCAGTATTTCAAAAGCTTTATTACTTTGATGTTTGCAATGTGTCTATAAATCTTAAATCCCTTGAAATATTAAATGATAAAGTAAAAATAATCATATGCATTGCATATCATGTATCATGCATATATTTCTTGCATTTGTTATTCATATCCAGGTGTCTTACCCAGCTTCTTTACTTCACTCAGCAAGCTGACTCATCACTATAACACTCGGGCTAATCTCAAAAAGAAGATGGACAACTTAGAACAGGAGAATCACGAGCTGCGCGAAGAAGTTTCCGCTTTGAAGGCTGGCTTGGCCAACTTGACTACTCTGATGGAAGCTCTGGTGGTTGCTCAGAATCAGCCACCGAGTGTTCAACCTCAACCAACAAGGGCAAATGCTGAAGTTCCTACTGTTCTTGTATCCGCTACTCCGACTATTGTTCAAAACCGTATGCCTCAAGGTTATCCATGGGGAATTCCAGAGAATTTTGCACCTGAAGGTTTCAATCTTGGCCCTCAAGATGCTCCAGTGGTTCAGAATGTTGTTACTCATGCAACTCCTGTGGTGCATATTGTTCCTGTTGCACCTCCTTCGGTGAATTTGGTTTCGTTTGTTAATGAAGATATGTGTCGTCCTTTCCCTCCGCCGAGTGAAGACTTGGGTCTTTATGACAGAATGGATGATTTCCAAGAGCAGTTTGATAGAATGCAAAGAGAGATGAAGGCTCTTAGGGGAAAAGAGTTATTTGGGCAGAATGTGAATGAGCTGTGTTTGGTCCCGAATGTTAAATTGCCTGCTAAGTTCAAGGTCCCGGAATTTGAGAAGTACAAGGGAAACACTTGCCCTCGTGCTCATTTGGTTATGTATGTAAGAAGAATGTCTACCCACACTGATGATCAGCATCTGCTGATTCACTTTTTCCAAGATAGTCTGACCAACGCAGCGTTGAAATGGTACATGAGTTTAGACAGCGCCAACATCCATACTTTTAATGATTTGGGAGAAGCATTCATTAAACAATACAAGTACAATGTGGACATGGCGCCTGGCCGTGACCAACTTAGGGCCATGGTTCAGGAAGACAGAGAATCGTTCAAAGAGTATGCACAGAGATGGCGCGAAGTGGCTGCACAAGTGATTCCTCCCATGGAGTAGAAAGAAATGACTAAGATTTTTCTAAAGACGCTGGACGCTTTCTACTACGAAAGAATGGTAGCAAGTTCCCCAAGTGATTTTACAAAGATGGTAGGAATGGGTGTCCGCCTAGAGGAGGCAGTAAGAGAATGTCGTTTGACAAAGGGTGAAGGATCTGGAGGGGTGAAAAAGCCAGCTTATGGGTTTACAAAGAAGAAATATGGGGATACAAATGTTGTTATGAAAGAGAGAAGGGTAAACGCTCCTAGAAACAATTATCAGCGTCATCAGCAAGTCGCTTCAGTTACTCCTGTTATGAATGTTGCTCCTACTACCGTTGCTTATTAGAGACCGTCCCAGCAGGGGAATCAAGGGTATAATCAGAGAAGGGATAATTATGATCATATTCCCATGAGCTATGCAGAGCTACTAACAGCATTGATTCAGAAGAAGTTGGTCCAGACACGACCACCTCCCGCCATACCATCACCATTACCTTGGTATTACAAAGAAGACCAGAAGTGTGCCTTTCATCAGGGAGAACCAAGGCATAGTGTTGAGAATTATTATCCTTTGAGGACTAAAGTGCAAAGGTTGGTGAAGTCTGGAATTTGATCTTTCAAAGACGTGGGACCTAATGTGAAAGACAATCCTCTACCCAAGCACGGGGGAGTGAATATTGTAAATATGGTGGTCGATTGTCCAGGTGACTATTTGCAGGCAGACCTCTGTGAATTCAGTTATTATACGCATGACCACGCCGGTTGTGCTATTTGCAGTACAGATATACATGGTTGCGAGAAGATAAAGGCTGATTTATAGGAGATGGTGGATGAAGGTTTAATCCATATAATCAGGCCTAGGGCGGAATATGAAGAAGAAGTGAATATGGTTTCTGGATGTCCGGGTGAATTCAGAATTTTTGATGTGGATCATTTGAATGAGGATCTAGTGCAGTTGCATGCTACTTTCTGTCGTACTGCTAGTCAGGTGGAACACCAATATGGATCTTGCATAGTTTGTTGTCGAAACCCCTGAGGATGTTCAATTGTGAGAGAGGGTGTTCAGTTGTTGTTAGACAATGGAACTATCAAGATCACAGGTCAGAGAGATGATTATTACGAGATAGATATGGTTGAAGTTTGTTTGATGGAAGAAGAGTCAGAGGAAGAGTATGCCTCTGCAGATGAGTATTTCTCTTCAGACGAAGATTTGTTTGCCGGAAATGACTTTTTGATGGTTGATTGTGTTAAGGAAGGTGTAAATGTCATTGTACCTTGTTTTGGTGTACCCACTCATCTTGAGGTGGAGTACCATAGCAAACCAGTTGTTACCCCATTGGTAATAAGTCTGCCAGGTCCTATTCCCTATGAATCAGACAAGGCTGTGCCTTATAAATACAACGCTACAATCTTAGAAGATGGGGTAGAGATTCCCATCCAGCCAATTCCAGATGTTGGAAATATAGTTGATAATAGCAGGATGACCCGTAGCGGTCGTGTGTTTACGCTGGTTATTCGAAGAGATGTTGTTACTGGAAAGAAAATTGCTGAGAACGATGAGCCTAAGAAGGCTGCAGGAGAGACTAGTGGAGCTACATTAGAGAAAGAAATGGATGATATTTTGAAGATAATTAAGATGAGCGACTACAGAATTATAGATCAGCTACTGCAGACTCCTTCAAAGATATTTATTCTAGCTTTATTGATGAATTCCTCTGCTCATAGAGAATCACTGATGAGAGTACTAGACCAAGATTTTGTGGAGAATGACATGCCATTAGATCAATTCAGCAGTGTAATTGGAAACATTACGTCATGTAACAACTTGAGTTTCTGCGATGATGAGTTACCAGATGAAGGGAGGAATCACAACCTGGCCCTCCACATATCCATGAACTGCAAGAATGATTCACTGTCCAATGCGCTAATTAATAATGGATCCACGCTGAATGTTATACCGAGGAGTACCCTCATGAAGTTAAATTATCAAGGAGCACCTATGCGCCCAAGTGGCATCATTGTGAAGGCTTTTGATGGGTCGAGGAAATCTATCATCGGTGAAGTGGACTTGCCCATCCATATAGGACCACATTTGTTCTTGATAACCTTCCAGGTCATGGACATTATTCCCGCATATAGTTGTTTGCTAGGACGGCCATGGATACACGAAGAAGGGGTTGTCACTTCAACTCTGCATCAGAAGTTAAAATTTGTGCGTGAAGGGAAAGTGGTGATCATAAATGGGGAGCAGGCGTTGTTGATATCCCATCTATCCTCTTTCAGTATTGTAGAAGCGGATGAGGCTGTTGTTGGAACCCAGTTCCAAGCCCTATCTATTGACAACATAAGGAGGAATGAGAATTCTGTGGTTTCGCTGAAGGACGCGCAATAGGTTGTGTGCAATGGTCATAATGCAGTTTGGGGACAACTTGTGGATCCACCCGTGAACAAAAACAGAACTGGTTTGGTTTTCTCTTCGAAGAATGGCAAAGGCAAAAGTTTGAAGTCAAAGTCTTCTGTGAACAGTTATCATGATGTTTTCCGCAGCGGAGACTACCTCCATCCAATTGGTTCTGTAATCAATGTTGTTGAAGAGGATGAAGCAGAGCAGGAAGTACCGAATTATGTGACGCATGAAGTCCTAGTTCAGAACTGGGTCACCATTGATGTTCCTTCTTGCATACATATTTCAAAGTAATTTTTTTTGTTAATTTGTTTCTTTCTTTTGAAAAGCTTTCACTCTGCCCAAGGTGAAAGTATTGTATGGGCTTATCTGTTTGCTTTGACTATTAAGATCATTAATAAAAGTTGTCTTTGCTTCCAAAAATATGTCTTTATTTTCTGCTTTTTCTTGGGAAATGATAATCAAATAAAAAACCTTTTCAAAATAAATAATAACTGAAAATTAATCTGCATGATCACTTGTTATATGTGTCAGTTTCTAAAAGCAATCATAAATCACATGTGCAGATTAATTAAAAAACCCGTTGAATACAATGACCCTGCACCCTCTCCCAATTTTGATTGTCCTGTGTTTGGGGCTGAAGAACAAGATTATGATGAGATTCCAGAAGAGGTCTCACGGTTGCTTGAGCACGAGGAAAATACCATCCAGCCATATAAGGAGCCTTTGGAAGTGATTAATGTGGGTTCATAAGAAGATTCGAAATTAAGATTGGAGCATCGTTGCATCCTGATGTAAAAAGCGGGTTGATTGAGCTGTTGAAAGAGTATGTGGATATTTTTGCTTGGTCTTATCAAGATATGCCTAGTCTAGATACAGACATTGTTGAGCATCATTTGCCGTTGAAGCCAGAGTGTCCACCAGTTAAACAAAAGTTGAGAAGAACCCACCCATATATGGCAGTAAAGATCAAAGAGGAGGTCCTAAAACAGATTAATGTTGGTTTTCTTGTGACGTCAGTGTACCCTCAATGGATTTCCAATATTGTCCCAGTACCGAAAAAAGACGGAAAAGTCCGCATGTGCGTAGATTACAGAGATCTAAATAAAGCTAGTCCAAAAGATGACTTTCCATTGTCTCACATTGACATGTTAGTGGATAACACAGCAAAATTCAAGGTATTCTCGTTCATGGATGGATTTTCCGAGTATAATCAAATAAGAGTGGCTCCAGAGGACATGGAAAAAACAACGTTTATCACACCCTGGGGAACATTCTGTTACAGAGTGATGCCCTTCGAGTTGAAGAACGCTGGTGCAACGTACCAGAGGGCTATGACAACCCTATTCCATGATCTGATGCACAAGGAAATTGAAGTATATGTTGATGATATGATTGCAAAATCCCAAAATGAAGAAGGGCATATAAAAGATTTGTTGAAGTTGTTTCAGCGTTTGAGGAAGTATCGTCTCCGCTTGAATCCAAATAAATGCACCTTCGGTGTTAGATCGGGGAAATTGTTGGGTTTTATCGTTAGCTAGAAAGGAATTGAAGTTGACCCTGATAAAGTCAAAGCAATTCAAGAAATGCCAGCACCAAGAACTGAAAAGCAAGTCAGGGGTTTCCTCGGGCGTTTGAATTATATTTTCAGATTCATTTCCCACATGACTGCAAAGTGTGAATCAGTCTTTAAGTTTTTAAAGAAATATCAAGGTTGTGTGTGGATGGATGACTGCCAAAGGGAATTTGAAATTATTAAAGAGTATCTGCTTGAACCCCCTATCTTGATCCCTCCCGTAGAAGGAAGACCGTTGATTATGTATCTAACAGTGTTAGATGAATCCATGGGTTGTATTCTGGGACAACAGGATGAAACAGAGAAGAAAGAGTTCGCCATTTATTATCTCAGCAAAACTTTCACTGATTGTGAGTCGCGGTATTCCACGCTGGAAAAAACGTGTTGTGCTTTGGCCTGGGCGGCAAAGCGTTTGCGGCAGTATATGTTGAATCATACCACTTGGTTGATCTCCAAAATGGATCCAATCAAGTATATTTTTGAGAAGCCTGCTCTTACTGGGAGAATTGCCCTATGGCAGATGTTGTTATCTGAATATGATATTAAGTACCACACTCAAAAAGCTATCAAAAGTAGTGTGTTGGCAGATTACCTTGCTCACCAGCCGGTGGAAGATCATCAGTTTGCAGATTATGAATTCCCTGATGAGGATGTGACGTTCCTAAAAGTGAAAGATTGTGATGAACCATTGCCTGAGGAAGGCCCCGACCCTGAATCTCATTGGAGTATGATATTTGATGGAGCGGTGAATGCTTATGGTAAAGGAATTGTTGTTGTGATCGTCACTCCTCATGGATCGCACATTCCTTTTACTGCAAGGTTAACATTTGATTGCACTAATAATATGGAAGAATATGAGGTTTGCATCATGGGTCTTGAAGAAGCTATTGATCTCAGAATCAAAATTCTAGATGTTTATGGTGATTCAACCTTGGTAATAAATCGGATTAAAGGAGAATGGGATACTCGTCACCCTGGCTTGATCCCTTACAAAGATTATGCTAGAAGATTACTACCCTTCTTCAATAAAGTTGAATTCCATCACATTCCTAGAGATGAAAATCAAATGGCGGATGCTCTGGAAACTCTGGCTTCCATGTACCAAGTGAATACTTGGAATGATACACCCCGTATTACAGTTCGATGGCTGGATAAGCCCGCTCATGTGTTTACAACAGAGGAGGTAGAAGATGAAAAACCTTGGTATTATGACATCCAGCATTTTCTTCAGACTCAGGAATACCCGATTGGTGCATCGAGGAAAGATAGAAAGACACTGAGAAGATTGGTAGGCAGTTTCTTCCTCAGTGAGAATGTGTTATACAAGAGAAATTATGACATGGTCTTGCTCAGATGCATGGATAGACACGAAGCAGACATGTTGATGCATGAGATTCATGAAGGTTCATTTGGCACTCATGCTAATGGGCATTCGATGGATAAAAAGATGCTAAGGGCAGGTTACTATTGGTTGACAATGGAATCTGATTGTTTTAAATTTTCAAAGAAGTGCCATAAATGCCAGATTTATGCAGACAAGGTCCATGTGCCTCCGACACTTCTCAATGTGATTTCCTCCCCATGGCCTTTCTCTATGTGGGGTATAGACATGATGGGGATGATAGAACCCAAAGCTTCGAATGGACACCATTTCATCTTAGTAGCAATTGACTACTTTACCAAATGGGTAGAGGCTTCTTCTTATGCCAATGTTACCAAACAGGTGGTTGTGCATTTCATCAAAAACAATCTTATATGCCGGTATGGTGTGCCGAGTAGAATCATCACTGACAATGGCTCAAATTTGAACAACAAGATGATGACAGAACTGTGTGAAGAATTTAAGATTGTTCATCATAATTCGTTTCCATACAGGCTAAAGATGAATGGGGCTGTTGAAGCTGCTAATAAGAATATCAAGAGAATTATCCAGAAAATGGTTGTTACTTATAAGGATTGGCAAGAGATACTCCCTTTTGCTCTGCATGGATATCGAACATCTGTCTGCACTTCAACAGGAGCAACCCCGTTCTCCCTGGTATATGGAATGGAAGTTGTACTCCCTGTTGAGGTAGAGATTCCCTCGTTGCGTGTGATAATGGAAGCCACGTTGACAGAGGTTGAATGGTTCCAGAACAGGTTTGACCAATTGAATTTCATTGAAGAGAAGAGAATGACAACTTTGTGTCATGGGCAGTTATATCAGAAAAGAATGAAGAAAGAATTTGATAAAAAGGTCAAACCTCGTGAATTCAGAGAAGGCGACCTCGTGCTCAGGAAGATCATGTCTTTTAACACTGATTATAGGGGCAAGTAGACTCTCAATTTTGAAGGCCCGTATGTTGTCAAGAAAGCCTTCTCTGGTGGTGCATTAATTCTTGAAACTATGGATGGCGAGGATTTCCCACGTCCCATGAATGCTGACGCAGTCAAGAAATACTTTGCCTAAAGAAATAAAAGAATAGCTCGCTAAGTTGAAAACCCGAAAGGGCGGCTTAGGTAAAAAGGAGTGTCTCGGTAGGCTGAAACCCCGAAAGGGCGGTCTAGGAAAAAATTAGAGACATAAACAGAATAAATTTCCCACTAAGTTGAAAACCCGCAAGGGCAACTTTGGCAAAAGTTATGGATTTTTCTTGGCAAGTGACTACGTCAGACAAGACTTGATCGTTGAAGCAACAATCTTCTCGGATCCTCACCATACTTCAACAAAAGTTGCTGCTCAGGATTTCAAAAGTTGTTAGGGGGGATGGTGGTCATTGTATCTCAATGTATCTTTTCCATTACATATTACCATTTCCCAAACTTTGTAATCATCCATGGAGTCTCGCCATTCGCAGACTACCATTCTATTAATGAAATTCTAGCTTTTGCCCAATTCTTTGTGTTCTTATTTTTATTTAGCTTGCAAAGACTCCATTTATTACTGATAATAATTTTTAAAGCAAAAAGATTAAAAAGAAAAATTGACTTTTCAAAAAAAAAGGGAGATCTTCACAATTCAATTTACTTTTGGATTTAAGAAGATTTACTTCCTTCATGAAGGTTTTTCTCAAGTCATCTTGTTGGTATGTGCACAATCTTTGTGTGTTTCTCAGATAGTTGAAGACAATACCAGTGGGTGCAAGGTACGGTATTAGGTTTGTGATCCCATTATCCCCGGACAAGTCTTGGTTCGCTTTTTCATTTTGGGTTTGCATGGTCAGAAGCCTCTGTCCTAGATTCCCCAGCGAAGTTTTCCCTCATATGATGAAAGGTTTTATTCCCTTGGTGTGCTAAGATATCGCTCTTTTTGCAGTATTGGAATTAGTGTTGACTTCTTGATTTCCCAGGAAGACTATACCAGGGCATCTTTTGTTGGAATAGGTTTGTATGATATGAAGACTCAATCCAATATTCTCCAGTGAAGGCCTCATTCATTTGATAGAAGTCCTTTCTCCCCAAAGAAGTTGGTGCAATAATTCCTCTCGAAGAACACGTATCTCCGGTTTCCCCAGTGAAGAACGTATCTTGGTTTCCCCTCGATGATGTGGTTTTGATCTCCCCAATGAAGTCAGCATGAAGTCCCCAGTAGATGTCTCTATGATGAAGCATTGCCTCCCTTAGTGAAGTCTGTATGTTTTTCCTCCTTCAAAGTGGGTCTGAATTCCCCAGTGAGGTTTGATTGTCTCGGCGTCAGTCTGCTTTATTTGAGGCTGGTCTTGCAATCTCCAGTAGGTATGTTGCTTTTGAAAAACTGGTTTCTCCGATGAAACCAGAAGAAAGATGTTCTATCCTGGTATCTATTTGATTTAGCTACATCCGGATTATGTTTCTCCTCGGTGAAGTTAGGACAGGCAATAGGTTTGGTTTCCGCAGTTGCTCTTACCTTTCTTGGATTGATCTTTCTAGTTGAAGCTTAGCCCAATGTTGTTGGTACCTGAGGCGGTTTCGTTTGTTTGTACTGATTATGTATCCTTTTACCAGCATATGCACGATATCACTCATACATTCATGCATGCATCATGCATTGCTACAAATCATTTTTTATTGACATTGTGTTCTAACCTTCCTGCAGCGCTCCTTGCTTAGGTGGATTTGGTTTTCCCTCTTGAGTTTATTTCTCAAGGGATGTATCTTCGTTGGCCGTCTTGCTCCAGTTTGTTTCTAATTGGATTCATGGTTGCATGATGATATTATTTACTTTGGATTTCTGAGAACTTTGAGTTTTGGTTTGTGCATTTATTTTGCACGAGAAGACTTTATCTCCTCAGCAGGAATAATGTGGCATTTCCCCAGGAAGTCATATCTCTTTCCCCAGGAAGTCATATCTCTTTCCCAGGAAGTCATATCTCTTTCCCAGGAAGCCATATTTCTATCCCCAGAAAGTCATTTCTCTTTGCAATTCCCCTTGACAATGAGTGGAAGTCTCTTTATTTGAGATAAGCTTACATATTACCCTTTCCAGGCAGAGTGCCTTGGTTAAAGAAGAAGTTGAGACCCGTTCTAGGTGAAACACCAGGATTTTGGGGAAAACTATGATGATATTCAAATCTACCTTCAGTAAACGTTGGTAGTACATCGGCAGTGAACGTCGGTGTTTGTTATCTTTTTGCTATCATCAGTGAACGTTGATAGTTCATCGTCAGTGAACGGCGATGGTATGATATTTTCAAATCTACCTTCAGTGAACATTGGTAGTACATCGGCAGTGAACGTCGATGTTTCTTATCTTTTTGCTATCATCAGTGAACGGTGATAGTTCATCATCAGTGAACGGAGGTGGTATGATATTCAAATCTACCTTCAGTGAATGTTGGTAGTACATCGGCAGTGAATGTCGGTGTTTCTTATCTTTTTGCTATCATCGGTGAACGGTGATAGTTCATCGTTAGTGAACGGCGGTGGTATGATAATTTAAAATCTACCTTCAGTGAACGTTGGTAGTACATCGGCAGTGAACGTCAGTGTTTCTTATCTTTTTTCTATCATCAGTGAACGGTGATAGTTCATCGTCAGTGAACGGCGGTGGTATGATATTTTCAAATCTACCTTCAGTGAATGTTGGTAGTGCATCGGCAGTGAATGTCAGTGTTTCTTATCTTTTTGCTATCATTAGTGAACGTTGATAGTTCATCGTCAGTGAACGGCGATGGTATGATATTCTCTTTCTACCTTCAGTGAATGTTGGTAGTACATCGGCAGTGAACGTCGGTGTTTGTTATCTTTTTGCTATCATCAGTAAACGTTGATAGTTCATTGTCAATGAACGGCGATGACATGATATATTTTCTCTCTACCTTCAGTGAACGTTGGTAGTTCATCGTCAGTGAACGGAGGTGGTATGATATATTTTCTCTCTACCTTCAACTATTGAGTTGGTAGTTTACCGTCATCTGTGAGTCGGTATATTTTTATCTTTTACCTTTAACTATTGAGTTGGTAGTTTACCGTCATCTGTGAGTCGATATATCTTTATTTTCTACCTTTAACTATTGAGTTGGTAGTTTACCGTCATCTGTGAGTCGGTATATCTTTATCTTCTACCTTCAACTATTGAGTTGGTATTTCACCGTCATCTGTGAGTCGGTATCTTTTTGATCTTCTACCTTCAACTATTGAGTTGGTATTTCACCGTCATCTGTGAGTCGTTATCTTTTTTATCTTCTACCTTCAACTTTTGAGTTGGTAGTTTACCGTCATCTGTGAGCCAGTATCTTATTACTTTTCTACCTTCATCCATTGAGTTGGTAGTTCACAGTTATCTGTCGATCGTTATCATTCTTTACTTTTTCCTCAATATTTGAGTTGATGCTACCTTATCTCTTCTTTGGGTTTTACACCAATAGAGTCATGTCTTTTGTTCACCAGTGATTTATTTTCCTGGTGGGGTTTCTCCTTTGTTTCTTCATTTTTGTGGCATCCCCAGTGATACTTTACGTCTCTTTTGTTCTATTCATATGCATTCTATTGTACCCCAAAATTTGCCCTCCCATATTCTTCAAAGTTTTGACAAGCATCACCTCAAATGGTTCAAAGTCTACTCAAGGGCTACACAGTCAAGCACCCTCCTAAGCCAGTCAAATTAGGGTTTTGGTTCTTACAAGGAAGTTGAGGTTTTCAAGGGCTCAATCAAGTCCCATATGCCTATAAACATTATCAAGCATCTACATGTCAAGTTTCAAGGCTCACAAGGTCAAGTTGCACAGTCAAAAACCCTAATTGCTTCACAATCAACTGTAGGGACAAAATGGTCATTTGGCAGTCAAAAGTCAAATTTTTTTGTCAACATCTTATTTTGAAGCCACAATCATCATTTGATCAAGTCTTGATTATGATTTCACAAGAATGGCTCAAAAATCATCAAGGTGTCAAAAGTTTCTATTTTTGGACAGTTGAAAAGTCAACTGTAACTTGACCAAGGCATAACTTTTTCATGGTTCATCAGAAAAATCCCATCCAATTCTCATTTTGAAGGGGATGACATTTCCTAAAACTCATCTTCACATTCCAAGTCCAAGAAATGCTCTCACAAAAAGTTATCAATTTCAACATTATAGGTCATTTTCAAAAGTCAACAAAAAGGCACTTTAAGTCAAAGACCATAACTTGAGATTGGTAAATCAAAATGACATGGGACCAAAGGCATTGGTTATAGGACTTCAAGACCTTTCCAAAATGTCCAAGAACATGTTCATATGATCAAAATTGAGCAAGATATGCATTGGAGAAGTTGGGAAATTTTTGTGAAATGGCCAAAGTCAACTATCCTTGAAACTTCATTTTTGACAAAAGGGGCCCACTTTTTCCACTTGATTCAACTTTCCCATGCCACCCACGTGTCCCATGATTTATTTCAAGATTAAAGATTAATTTTTCTATTTTTATTTAATTTTATTTGATTTGATTCATTTTAAATCTTTAAAATTCAAATAAAAATCAAAGAAATTAATTAAGGGATATCTTTGAGTTTGAATAGCCTTGATGCATCATGAAACATATACCAAATTCGTGCAAGACCTATTTCAAGCATAAAATTCAAATTTGGAGCAAAAATGGCAAGTTGTTCAATGGTGGTTATGGAGGAAATCAAAACTTCATTGCAAGGCTTCAAGGCTCCTTATTGTGATTGATTCTCATTCATATACACATAGGAACGCCTCTCACACAGAAAAAGAGAGCTAGAGACACCTAGAACGGCAACCCTAATTCTCTCAAATTTTCCACAAAATTGACAAATTCGGATTCAATTTTTTAGCAAGTTTCAAGGAGTTCTAAGGATTCAATCGTGTTCCTGGGCATAGCAGCAATCATTCCCAACCCTTACACAAAGCCAAATCATCCCAGATCGTGCTCCCTAGTTCTCATTGGTTTGTTAAAATTCTTGAATTCGTTTTTCATATTTCATGCATTATTAATTGTTTTTGATGGTTTGTGTGAACTCAGGACACTCATTAGAATGCATTTGATGCATAGCATGCAAGCTTTTACGCAGGAGTAAGGACCTGCCATTGCTAGGGCCGTTTTGGTTATCTTCTTCGAAACTCCCTATACAGTCGTTTTCAGGCCAAAACAATGGCACCATTGAATCCGCAGGGGTCGAATTAGGGTGACTAGGTCCTTCTTTTTCTTTGATTTTTCCTATTTTGCAGGATCGGCCATGGTGCTCGCCGGAGAAGACGATCGGAGCTAGGGCTTCGGCGTCGTTGACTGGCGTGGACTCAGGCGTGGTTGGCGTGGCACGATAGCTCAATCTGATTCGCTTCCATGTTACACTTGGGCCCCACGCGTGTTAACTGTGTTTAAAATTCAAACATGACACGTTTTCACTTTTAACCAATTAATTGCAGAGTATTGACAACAAAGACAGTTAGCTCAGTTGGCAACGCGTTAGTGGATTTCTCTAGAGGGCATGAGTTCGAATCCTGGTCCTGGAATTTCTCTTTACCTTTTTCATAATTAACATGCTTTCTATGTTTTCTATTTTTTTAATATTTTCATCCTAATTTAGTTTATCTTTAAATAATTTTTCTCATGCATTTAAAAAATCACAAAATATTTTCCTTTTGCATTTTAATCAGAAAAATGTTTATTTAATTTTTGACATTAAAATTAATATTTTTTCATGCATATTTTAATTAATTGTTAAATAATCATTAAATTGACTTTTAATTGCTTTTAATTATCAAGATTGATCCAGAAAATTACCAAAAAAATTATTCTATAATTAAATTAACATAACTAACCTTTTTTCATAAAAAAATCAAAAAATTAACATTATTATTATTATTATATTATTTTTGTAAATAAAATATTAACAAATAAATAGTTTAATTAGGTCAACTTTAATTTATTTTTCTTTACAATTAAAATAATTTAGAATTAGGTTAACTTAGAATTTTAATTCTTTTATTTCATTTCATAAAAATATAAAAAACACAAAAAATATTTTCTTTTAATAAATTAATTAATTAGTTTAATTATTAGTTATTAATTTCATTTAATCACAAAAAAGACAAAAAAAATTCATTTCTTTTCTTAAAAGGGTCAAAACCCTTAAGGCATTCCCGATTAATTTTTATTCGCGCGCATTTATTTTATTTTGATTATTATGTAACTGCTTCAAGAATGTAATAGTAATTAGGTTTATTGCTTTCTTTACTTTCCGCACTTTATCAAAATGGGTCTTTGTTTTTTTGGCGATGTATAGACCTGCGCCTTGTAATAGCGTAGCTTTACATTCCCGCACTTTAATTTTCCGCATTCCTAACTGTTAAATGCATGAAAGAATGTATGTAAATAAAATTAATCCGTAGCTCACAAATAACATGTACAAAGACAATTAACTGAAAAACAACACACAATGCACATGCCACTCTTTGGGTACGCCTCACTGGTTGCCTCGAAAAGTGTTCATCAAGTATAAGACGTCTTAGAGGTTACCCTTTGTCTTAAGATCCAGTTGCCTCGAAACGGTTGCCTCGGATAAAAAAGGATCTAGGACATTAGGGTTACTTCTAAGGTGTCCTACTATTGCTTCGGTGACCACACTATCCCGATAATCGAATTGACCCGAACACCTCCAACGATGGTGCTACCTACCTCTCAATGGTGGGATAGCACTATCTAAAGGACTCTTACACAACTTAATTCCTTAGGGTAGGTAGATGACTCATGGGTACTTTCTCTTTTCAAAAACAAACAAAATACTTTTCACACCTTACACTTTCAAAAAAGTTTTCAAACAATACTTCATACACTCTTGAGGACTGATACAAGAGTTACTTAGAAGTTTTCAAATGAACTTTTTCAAAACCCACACACACTTGAAAAGCAAACAAATTTTGAAAACATAAGAGCAAGTACCTAAGAGCCCGTGGATAACCACAGATAGAAAGGGTGCTAATACCTTCCCTTTCTATAAATCTACCTCCCGAACCGAGAAACATTCTCATAAGGAATTTTGCTGTGCTTTTGTCCTTTCCATGTTGGAGAACATAAAAGACGGTGGCGACTCTTGCTTACCGTGACATTTCGCGAAACCAGCTAAAAAACAGTCAGTTTTATTTCCACCGATCACAGAACTGGCGACTCTGCTGGGGACATTTAAAAGTGAGGTGTACCTTAGGATTAGATCATACTTATGTTTTCAATTGCTTTGCTTTGATTGCTTTATATTTGTGGGCTTTGCATCGGAGTTTCATAGATCCTAACCCGGATCTGGGGATACCCTTTTAGGTAGCATAAGCTGTGAGGGACCTGTCCGGCGTAGACCGACACGGGTGAAGCAGTGGCTACGTTGGTGTGGCACCTTGGTCTGTACCGATATCCCTTGTGTTGCAACGAGGAGAATATGGGTCTTCTGAGGAGTCATTAAGCACCAACCGACCTTAGAACCCTAATGTGACCCAACTTGGCCATAGAACAGTAGCAGTATGCTACACCCATTGAGGCTAAACTCTCGCGATGGTTCTGGCCGCAAGAAAAGATTGCGACGCTGGAGTTATGACCGATTGAGGGTAGTCAGTGATATTGGGATCCTCTAGTACCCGGTTACTTTTGATAGGACAGGTCTTAACCAACGAAACTGAAAGAGGGTAGTACCTGAACTTCATGCTGGCCTAAACTCTAAGGGCTCTGTATGACTTGTGTGCCTTCATACTTGAATTACTTGCACACTTGTTATCTAACAACACGAGTTCCTTGCAGGTTTTGTTTACAGTCCTTAATTGGGACTCATTACAGGGCCTACTTACATTACTCCACACATAGCATAACATCATAACATCATACCATTGCATACATCCTACATAAGGACTAATCCATTTCAAGGATCTCAAGGGTTTGTGATGCAGGTCATGATGAATCACATGTCTAGCAAGGGGAAAAGGGGATTTATTTTCCTCTAGACAAGGTTGATACCTTGAGTCAGGGGCTATGACCCACTCGATATGGTGAGCCTTGACTCTTGAAGAAGGACTCTCAACAAAATGAAAGTTCCTTCAATCAAGCTACAAAATTCAAATTCTAACAAGTTTCTTTGTTTACCCCGCGAGATCCTTGAAAACATCGCATGCATACATACATATCATTACATTACAGGTACTCTGTTCTACAGGTTGCTTAATCTTCTTCGCTGTTTATTTCAGCCATCAGCATGAATCCTGAATCATCCAACGGGCAAGCTATCAAGGCCCTCCAGGCCCAGAACGCCCAGTTCCAGGAGCTGGTCATGAGCTTAGCCCAGGGGCAACAGGAGTTGAAGACTCTGCTCTTGAAGGAGAAGAAGAAGAAGAAGAGAAGGAATGTGCTGTTTAACACTGGACGGAGGTTTGGGAATACACTGCAGAATGAAGCTGATCAGGTTACTCCATCTGTTAGGGAAGACAGTCCCCAAAGGAGAGAGGTTCCTAGTCCTGTAGTCTCCGACAGCGAGACAGATTTCAATGATGAACAGTACCCTCCTGCTGAGGACCAGTACAAATAGCTGGAGGACCGGCTAAGTGCTATGGAGATACAGAAAGTGTCCGGCCTGGACTTCGAAGATCTAGGTCTATCCTCTGGGGTGGTGATCCCGCACAAGTTCAAGGCATCTGCCTTTGCAAAATATGACAGAGCTTCATGTCCTAAGCTGCATCTGAGGTCTTACGCAAGGAAGATCCAACCGTATACAGCTGACAAGAATCTATGGATCCATTTCTTCCAGGAAAGTCTCTCAGGGACTCAACTAGAATGGTTCTATCAGCTGGATGGAGCCAGCATTCGTAACTGGGAGGACTTGGCTACTGCGTTCTACAAGCAGTATCAGTATAACGCCGACCTCGCTCCTACGCGTACCCAACTCCAGGGTATGTCACTAGGGACGGGTGAAGGTTTTAAGGAGTATGAGCAAAAGTGGAGAGACCTGGCTGGCAGGGTGCAGCCACCGTTGACTGACCGTGAGTTGGTGGACATGTTCTTGGGGACCCTATCTGGTCCATTCTTCAACCATCTCATTGGTAATTCCTCTGCTGGGTTTACAGACCTGATCCTGACTGGTGAGAGGATCGAAGCTGGTATCAAGTCTGGGAATATACCAAAGGGTGACTCCTCGAACAATGAGAAGAAGCCATTCAAGAAAGAATCCAGTGCTGAACACCGCCAAGCTGCCAACGCGGTGGTTATTTCAAAACCGGCCGGTGCTCCTCAACATCGCAACCAACAAAGGGAAGAGAGACCTAAAAGGCAATTCACTCCCCTCAGCATGACCTTGGCCCAGATATTGCCATAGTTGTTGGAGACCAACTTGGTAACTCTAAGGGACCCTCCTAAGAATCCCAACAGGACACCTTCAAGGTATAACCCCAACGTCCGTTGCGCTTATCATTCTGAAAGCCCGGGGCATGCTACAGAGGATTGTTGGACTTTGAAGAACAAGGTTCAGGATCTAATCGACGCAAAGGAGGTCCAGTTCGAGGCGCCCGAGGCTCCCAATGTGATCACTGCTCCCTTTCCAAAACATGGCTAGGATAGAAAGCACTTTTTTTTTGTTCATTAGGATTTTTCAAGTTGTAATTTTCTTTTGATTGTTCAAACATTTTATTCATGTCAAACGTTGTTATTTCATTAATGCATCGCATATGTCTGTTTTGAATCAATATATTCGCCTTCGCTATATTCAAATTGCTTTCATATTTTTGTGATGTCAAACTCTCGATTTAAAATTCTAAGCCTCTTGAGGGAGGATGACGAAAACGATACCATGATCTTTACAGACGATCTTTACAGTATGCTTTTGAACAGACCCCGCTGATGAGGTACATGCATTGTTTCAATTCCTAAACACTGGAGTTATAAGGCAGATAATCCCTAGTCAACCCCTTCGGGCCAAAGAAGTAGGAGTTTTTCTTTTCGAAAATTAAAACCCTTAATCATAACCTGGGGCAGGGTAGTTCTCTCAGTTGATCCAAGTGCATAACGAATGACATCAAAAGAGGTCCTTCCGAAACAAAAGACGATGATGGTTTCCTATAATCATAAAGACAGGCAGTCATTATCTATCAAAATAAAAAGCCCAATAAGTCAAAACCTACGAAGGAGACTTACAAAACTAGGGCATCCCGCTGACTGTAATCACAAAAGAAATAGTTCAGGCAAAAAACAGGGATAACAGATCAAAAAAGAAAGAGGTCCTACAAACCCTCAACAAAAAAAAATGATTGTCTATTCAAAATAAACTGTCAATATCCGAACCATCATTGGAATATCAGAGCAAAGACCCGAACAAGGTCTAACGCACGATCAGCTGAGTTTAGGTTTGAAGAACATCACGAAGAACGGGTGGGTACAAATAAATTTGAGCCTTTATCCTCTGTTTCTTAAACCGTGAACCAGGTCACGTTATAACCCTTAAAAGTCCTAGCTGAAGCATGGGTTAGTTCGAAAGCATACTGTTATCAAAGGTATCCTGACTCCTTAAGGCTCGCTGTAAAATCTTGAGTTGGCATCACATGTTACAAAATTTGTTTGTTTTACTAAAAAAACGCATTTTCAAAAAAACTTCAAGACAGACATAAGCTTTGCATTTTTAATATAACATTGCTTGCATATGACTATTTGTTTGAACAACAGAGAACTTTGCACGATGAATATCCAGAGAACAAAGGTCTTCTCAACAAAAGGTCACCTCAAACGGAAAAGCACTTCCAATCAAGGGGCATGGCATGATTATTGTCCATAATCTGGGGCAGTCAAGTCAAGATTCGGAGAATCTCTCAAAAGGCCAACCAGCTTGGGGCAAATCTCCATCTAGATCACTTGGGGCATCGGACGATCAAACGAAGATCTTCTGGTGGTATGACAACGCAACACTACTGACAGGGGCACCTCCCTACATCCTGAGAGCATGGACATAGTCGAAAAATACTACGCATAATCAAAGACCCGCTAGGTTGACACACCTAGGCAAAAATAAGGGCTTCCCGACGAACCAAAAGGGTTCGGGCAAAAATAAGGGATGAAAATGAAAAATCTGTACACCCGGCAAGTCGAAAACCTGAAAAGGCGGCTTGGGCAAAAATGGGTATCCCGGTGGACTGAAAACCCGAAAGGGCGGTCCAGGCAAAAGTTAGGGATTAAAGCGTGCGACTATGTCCCGGCATCTCATCACCTATCTACCAGAAGATTTATCCATTACCTCCACAAGGTATCTTCTTCTCTCACATCAGAGACAGGGGCAATAATGAGTTGTCCAAGCAATCTAGTTGCTCTGTCAACTAAGGTACCAAGGTAGGTTCGGCTGAAGAACATGACCAAGATACCTTCACTCCCCGTTAAGTAAGACAAGATTCAACAACTCTCCTCGAGCATAGTTGGTCTCCCATCAACCCTGAAAAGGCACAACATCTCCAGCAAGTCAGCAACACTCTCCCCAAGCAGAGTTAGCCTACGGTCAGCCTTAAGGAAGTTGGGTATCTCCAGAAAATCTCAATATTCCCCAGCGGAGTATACAGATTATTCCTCAGCAAGCATTCCCGACATTCTTAATATAAGATTGTTCCCCGGCAGAATACAGACATCCAGTGGGGCCATTCCCCAGTACAGTCCAAAAGTCTCCCCAGGAAAGTTGAATCAATCTCCCCAGTAGATTCTGGAAGCTTATCCCCAGTAGATTCTGGAAGCTAATCCCCTGCAGAGTGCAAAAGCATCTCCCCGGATTTATTCAAAGGTCATTCTCCACCAGAGCCTATAACTGGGTTATCATCAGCTAATTACCACGGAAAGATCGTCCTCGACGAAGTTCTTCCTATCCCCAGCGGAGTTCATCAAATTCCTCAACATAACTTCTCAATGGAAACCTCAGCGAAGCATCTCTTCCCACAGAGTATTCCCCGCAGAGTAATCTCTCCAACAAGTTCATTCCCCAACGGAGTCATCTCCTCCTACCGGTTTATTCTTGTAATCATCATCCCCAGCGGAAATGAAGAACTTTGTTCTTCAACATCAGCCTAGGATTCAACTTCCCAGCATGTGTCAAGGATTTACTTTCCCAGACGAAGATACATTCATAAACATCACATCATGATACATGCATATGCGCATCATGTCATACAATCTCATTTATGTCGAGAACATCATTGCTTGATCCATATCATGCATTGCATACGACTGACCTTTACCTTTCAGGAAGGATACAGTTAAATAATCAAATACAGTCAAAAGAGACCAATCCAGTCAAAAAAGACAAATCCAGTTAAAGAAGACAAATCCAGTCAAAGAAGACAAGTCCAGTTAAATCCCAAAGGTTTTTCTGATGCTCATCCAGTCAAAGAAGACAGGTCCAGTTAAATTACTTCCTAAAGTCAAAGAAGACAACCCGTCAGTATAGACACTCGTCATTTAAGATAACTCGTCATTGAAGACAACTCATCATTAAATACAACTCGTCATTTAAGACAACTTGTTATTATAGACAACTCGTCATTTAAGACAACTCGTCATTGAAGACAACTCGTCATTTAAGACAAATCGTCATTTAAGACAACTCGTCATTGAAGACAACTCGTCATTTAAGATAACTCGTCATTTAAGACAACTCGTCGTTGAAGACAACTCGTCATTTAAGACAACTCGTCATTTAAGACAACTCGTCATTTAAGACAACTCGTCATTTAAGACAACCCGTCATTTAAGACAACCCTTCATTATAGACACCCGTCATTGAAGACAACCTGTCATTATAGACACCCGTCATTGAAGACAACTCGTCATTTAAGACAACTCGTCATTTAAGACAACCCGTCATTTAAGACAACCCGTCATTATAGACACCCGTCATTGAAGACAACCCGTCATTATAGACACCCGTCATTGAAGACAACTCGTCATTATAGACACCCGTCATTGAAGACAACTCATCATTTAAGACAACTCGTCATTTAAGACAACCCGTCATTTAAGACAACCCGTCATTATAGACACCCGTCATTGAAGACAACCCGTTATTATAGACACCCGTCATTGAAGACAACTCGTCATTTAAGACAACCCGTCATTATAGACACCCGTCATTGAAGACAACTCCTCATTTAAGACAACTCGTCATTGAAGACAACCCGTCATTGAAGACAACTCGTCATTTAAGACAACTCGTCATTTAAGACAACTCGTCATTGAAGACAACTCGTCATTGAAGACAACTCGTCATTGAAGACAACTCGTCATTGAAGACAACTCGTCATTGAAGACGACTCGTCATTGAAGATCACTCGTCGTTGAAGACAACCCGTCCAAAGAGACAACTCGTCAAGAAAGACAAAACCTCCTCTAGTTCAGTTAAATCCTAAAGATTTTTCTGAGATAACCTGTCAGTAGAGACAGCCCATCAACCTTTTGAAGTTCCAGATTCGATACCTGTATCTAGCCAGGGCATGTCTGTGAGCGACTGAGTGAGGATCAACACCTGTAACAGGCCAGGAAATTATCTTTCTCAGGTGCGCAAGTTCTCGCTAAGGAATCTCTTACGCGATCGACACCTAGATGGCATCTATAAGCCCATCCACATACCAACAGTCTCCAAATGGCATCTATAAGCCCATTCCCGACAAGGTTCTGTCACATCCAGATGGCATATATAAGCCTATCCTCCTATCCAGCATCTCTCCAAATGGCATCTATAAGCCCATTCCCACCATCACACTGCTGATACTCTACTATGTGAGTGCAAATTTCTAGGCACTCTAGTGTTCAATCATCTTCCACCTTCGGATCACGAAAGGCACGCAAGCCAATCTACATCCTCAGGTCTAAGAAGATTGAACAGGGGCAACTGTTGTACCCCAAAATTTGCCCTCCCATATTCTTCAAAGTTTTGACAAGCATCACCTCAAATGGTTCAAAGTCTACTCAAGGGCTACACAGTCAAGCACCCTCCTAAGCTAGTCAAATTAGGGTTTTGGTTCTTACAAGGAAGTTGTGGTTTTCAAGGGCTCAATCAAGTCCCATATGCCTATAAACATTGTCAAGCATCTACATGTCAAGTTTCAAGGCTCACAAGGTCAAGTTGCACAGTCAAAAACCCTAATTGCTTCACAATCAACTGTAGGGGCAAAATGGTCATTTGGCAGTCAAAAATTTTGGTCAACATCTTATTTTGAAGCCACAATCATCATTTGATCAAGTCTTGATCATGATTTCACAAGAATGGCTCAAAAATCATCAAGGTGTCAAAAGTTTCTATTTTTGGACAGTTGAAAAGTCAACTGTAACTTGACCAAGGCATAACTTTTTCATGGTTCATCAGAAAAATCCCATCCAATGCTCATTTTGAAGGGGATGACATTTCCTACAACTCATCTTCACATTCCAAGTCCAAGAAATGCTCTCACAAAAAGTTATCAATTTCAACATTATAGGTCATTTTCAAAAGTCAACAAAAAGGCACTTTAAGTCAAAGACCATAACTTGAGATTGGTAAATCAAAATGACATGTGACCAAAGGCATTGGTTAGAGGACTTCAAGACCTTTCCAAAATGTCCAAGAACATGTTCATATGATCAAAATTGAGCAAGATATGCATTGGAGAAGTTGGGAAATTTTTGTGAAATGGCCAAAGTCAACTATCCTTGAAACTTCATTTTTGACAAAAGGGGCCCACTTTTTCCACTTGATTCAACTTTCCCATGCCACCCACGTGTCCCATGATTTATTTCAAGATTAAAGATTAATTTTTCTATTTTTATTTAATTTTATTTGATTTGATTCATTTTAAATCTTTAAAATTCAAATAAAAATCAAAGAAATTAATTAAGGGATATCTTTGAGTTTGAATAGCCTTGATGCATCATGAAACATATACCAAATTCGTGCAAGACCTATTTCAAGCATAAAATTCAAATTTGGAGCAAAAATGGCAAGTTGTTCAATGGTGGTTATGGAGGAAATCAAAACTTCATTGCAAGGCTTCAAGGCTCCTTATTATGATTGATTCTCATTCATATACACATAGGCACGCCTCTCACACAGAAAAAGAGAGCTAGAGACACCTAGAACGGCAACCCTAATTCTCTCAAATTTTCCACAAAATTGACAAATTCGGATTCAATATTTTAGCAAGTTTCAAGGAGTTCTAAGGATTCAATCGTGTTCCTGGGCATAGCAGCAATCATTCCCAACCCTTACACAAAGCCAAATCATCCCAGATCGTGCTCCCTAGTTCTCATTGGTTTGTTAAAATTCTTGAATTCGTTTTTCATATTTCATGCATTATTAATTGTTTTTGATGGTTTGTGTGAACTCAGGACACTCATTAGAATGCATTTAATGCATAGCATGCAAGCTTTTACGCAGGAGTAAGGACCTGCCATTGCTAGGGCCGTTTTGGTTATCTTCTTCGAAACTCCCTGTACAGTCATTTTCAGGCCAAAACAATGGCACCATTGAATCCGCAGGGGTCGAATTAGGGTGACTAGGTCCTTCTTTTTCATTGATTTTTCCTATTTTGCAGGATCGGCCATGGTGCTCGCCGGAGAAGACGACCGGAGCTAGGGCTCCGGCGTCGTTGACTGGCGTGGACTCAGGCGTGGCTGGCGTGGCACGATAGCTCAATCTGATTCGCTTCCATGTTACACTTGGGCCCCACGCGTGTTAACTGTGTTTAAAGTTCAAACATGACACGTTTTCACTTTTAACCAATTAATTGCAGAGTATTGACAACAAAGACAGTTAGCTCAGTTGGCAACGCGTTAGTGGATTTCTCCAGAGGGCATGAGTTCGAATCCTGGTCCTGGCATTTCTCTTTACCTTTTTCATAATTAACATGCTTTCTATGTTTTCTATTTTTTTTAATATTTTCATCCTAATTTAGTTTATCTTTAAATAATTTTTCTCATGCATTTAAAAAATCACAAAATATTTTCCTTTTGCATTTTAATCAGAAAAATGTTTATTTAATTTTTGACATTAAAATTAATATTTTTGCATGCATATTTTAATTAATTGTTAAATAATCATTAAATTGACTTTTAATTGCTTTTAATTATCAAGATTGATCCAGAAAATTACCAAAAAAATTATTCTATCATTAAATTAACATAACTAACCTTTTTTCATAAAAAAATCAAAAAATTAACATTATTATTATTATTATATTATTTTTGTAAATAAAATATTAACAAATAAATAGTTTAATTAGGTCAACTTTAATTTCTTTTTCTTTACAATTAAAATAATTTAGAATTAGGTTAACTTAGAATTTTAATTCTTTTATTTCATTTCATAAAAATATAAAAAACACAAAAAATATTTTCTTTTAATAAATTAATTAATTAGTTTAATTATTAGTTATTAATTTCATTTAATCACAAAAAAGACAAAAAAAATTCATTTCTTTTCTTAAAAGGGTCAAAACCCTTAAGGCATTCCCGGTTAATTTTTATTCGCGCGCATTTATTTTATTTTGATTATTATGTAACTGCTTCAAGAATGTAATAGTAATTAGGTTTATTGCTTTCTTTACTTTCCGCACTTTATCAAAACGGGTCTTTGTTTTTTTGGCGATGTATAGACCCGCGCCTTGTAATAGCGTAGCTTTACATTCCCGCACTTTAATTTTCTGCATTCCTAAATGTTAAATGCATGAAAGAATGTATGTAAATAAAATTAATCCGTAGCTCACAAATAACATGTACAAAGACAATTAACTGAAAAACAACACACAATGCACATGTCACTCTTAGGGTACGCCTCACTGGTTGCCTCGAAAAGTGGTCATCAAGTATAAGACGTCTTAGAGGTTACCCTTTGTCTTAAGATCCAGTTGCCTCGAAACGGTTGCCTCGGATAAAAAAGGATCTAGGACATTAGGGTTACTTCAATGGTGTCCTACTATTGCTTCGGTAACCACAATGTCCCGATAATCGAATTGACCCGAACACCTCCAACGATGGTGCTACCTACCTCTCAATGGTGGGATAGCACTATCTAAAGGACTCTTACACAGCTTAATTCCTTAGGGTAGGTAGATGACTCATGGGTACTTGCTCTTTTCAAAAACAAACAAAATACTTTTCACACCTTACACTTTCAAAAAAGTTTTCAAACAATACTTCATACACTCTTGAGGACTGATACAAGAGTTACTTAGAAGTTTTCAAACGAACTTTTTCAAAACCCACACACACTTGAAAAGCAAACAAATTTTGAAAACATAAGAGCAAGTACCTAAGAGCTCGTGGATAACCACGGATAGAAAGGGTGCTAATACCTTCCCTTTTTATAAATCTACCTCCCGAACTGAGAAACATTCTCATAAGGAATTTTGCTGTGCTTTTGTCCTTTCCATGTTGGAGAACATAAAAGACGGTGGCGACTCTTGCTTACCGCGACATTTCGCGAAACCAGCTAAAAAACAGTCAGTTCTATTTCCACCGATCACACATTCATAATCATAAGCATTGCATGGCATCTTAGAGACAAAAATAGGGCTTTTTTTATATTTAAGTATCTTCAATCGCGTCGACACAAAGATTTTTAACCTTCGTATCTCCGGATAGAAGACACTTAAATAAGGGCAGCTATTGTACCCCAATTTTTGCCCCTAATATTCCCCCATTATATCATGTCAACTTGATCATAACAAGATCACATTAAGGTTGGTTTTTCCTCTTTTTTCTATCTCCTATCTTTAAGTTTTCTCTTGAGGAATTTCCAAGCACCTTGGTTGTGTATTTTGTATATGTGTTGTTGACTAACTTCTAATCAAAATACAAAAAAATATTTGTCTTTGTCTTTGTATATTTTTGTTTTGTAGGTACAAAGTCAAAGCATCCGACAAATAAGGTTTTCAAGCAAAGCAATCAATTCTGTATTGTGTCGAAAAACAGCATGCATCGACCCATAAAGCTTGTGTAAAACTCATGCAAGATTGTTTGATTCTGTATTGTGGCGAAAGACAGCATGCATCGACCCATAAAGCTTGTGTCGAACTCATGCAAGATTGTTTGATTCTGTATTGTGGCGAAAGATAGCATGCATCAACCCATAAAGCTTGTGTCGAACTCATGCAAGATTGTTTGATTCTGTATTGTGGCGAAAGACAACATGCATCGACCCATAAAGCTTGTGTCGAACTCATGCAAGATTGTTTGATTCTGTATTGTGTCGAAAGACAGCATGCATCAACCCATAAAGGTATGTATCGACTCATCCTGTTTGTATAACTAGCATGTGTCGACACATACGTGTTATGTGTTGACTCAAGCAGATTGTTTGATTCTGTAATATGTTGAAATAGCAGAATGTGTCGATATATAGAAGCTTGCTTCGACTCATGTTGTGTTATACAACTAGGATGTGTCGATGCATATGACCCTTGTGTCGACTCATAGCAGCAAAATACACGTGATTTTTGAAAAAGCCAACAATTTCAAAACTGTCATCTTTTTTGTTCCAATTTTTCTGCATAATTTGAAAATTATATCATTAATTCAATTTTGGCTCCAAGAATCAATTACCAAATTACCACTAATCCCAATCCTAAAACTCTATAAATAGAGGCCTCATTTCATTCAAATTTGAAGCTTTTGATAGCCAAACTCATCTTGCTAAAAAATCTCTCAATTCTCTCCATCTACCAAATTCACTCAAAGCTCCATTTTCAAAAGTTAGTAAGCTTTGCATTGAAGCTTACTAATCTTTGAGCTAAACCTTCATCCAAACACTTTTTTCTTCATCAATTCTTTATATCCAAGCTTTGGTAATTGATTCTAGTGGTTGAATTGAAGCAAATTCTGGAAGTTGTTTGATAATTCTCTAATTCTACCTTTGGTAAGTTGGATCATCATCTTTCACAATGTGATCTCTTGTGGATTTCTAGTTTTGATTCATTGAGCACTGTTTTTATGACTCCATTAGTGTTATTTTCTCATAATTTGATAGACTTTTCATTCTCAATTGGATCCATGATCATAAGGTGTTTGATGAAAAGTTGGAACAATAATTTGATCCTTGAGATGATGTTTTCGACTGATTTTAACAGGTTGCAATCAATTGTTGTAACATTGCAATTGTTTGTCACAGAAAATTGATTTTAAAAAAACTACACTGATGCAATTGGTAGCTGTCAAAGCATAATTTATTGCAACAGTGTCGAAAATACTTTTTCTGCCTTATTTTGGGGCTGTTTTGACTCAAATATTTTTTCTACTAACTCTCTTTGATGGATAATTTGGATTGCAATTTTAAATGTCCAATTTGTCTTTAAACTCAATGGACTTTGTGATGTAGATGAAGTTGGATTAATGTTCATCAATTCAAATCTATCAAAGAGTGAATTATTCAATTCATTTTTGGTGCTTTGGATTAATGATATATTTAGTGCTTTAATCCATCTAGAGGAGTGGTTGAATTTAAAGATGAAAGAATTTTGAGATGGTGATCCAAATTAGCTTATAATTCCCCTCCCTCTTCATCTTATCCCTTTCTTTTTTAATTGTGCTACATGTTAAGGGATGGTGATCTCTATATCATTTATCCAAACATGAAGTACATAGATTGCTATTGTCCGACCTCAAAATAGGTGTAACTTCTACATAAGTCCACTTACGATTGCTTAACATAGCGCTAAATTTTGTCCCGATTCGAATAAATGATCATTCGTGGCCCAAACTTATGATTGCAAGCCCAAGTATGTTAATTTGATCTCTTTGATCCAATAACCTTGAGATTCATTGTGTGGAGGCTTTGGTTCTACCAATCCTCTAATGGATCTACAACACCTTTGGTCAACGCGGATCACTTAAACATCGTTGATCATTAAATGGTACTTATGAGAATTTTAAATGGATGATATACTTGACAAAAAGCAAATGCAACTTGTTGTGTGGAGGCTTTGGTTCTACCAATCCTCTAATGAGTTCCAAATGCAAGTTTCAAGATGGTCATCTAACTAACCACTAATTTCTAACAATTGACTTTACTTTATGCTTTTATTTTTATGCTTTATATACCATTTAATTTAAGCATTTACATTTCATGCCATTTTTATTTTGCTCACTTGAGCATTTATTCTTATGCCATTTTTATTTTGCTCACTTGAGCATTTACATGTCATTTTTATTTTGCTCACTTGAGCTTTTCTTTTCCTTTTAAAGACACTTAATAATCAACATGAACCATAAAAATCTTTAATGATACTTGGACTATTTGGTTACTATCCTTGGCATTAGGGAGTATTGGATTTCTTGGACTTAGGATTAGAGACCTTGGCCTATCTTGTAGACTTTGTGACTTTATTTGATATTTTGTCTGGAGTTCTTGAGGTTTACTTCAAGACATTGGGTTGTTTGTTTGTTTTATGTGCATGTATTGTGATTACATACTTTGTTTGTAATCTGGAATTCACCTGTATACAGCCGTTACTCTGCCCAATTTTTGCGAAGACTTAAAACACTTGAAGTTTGGTTCTCTCAAGAGGTCTAGTATCTTTGCTTTCTTGGTTTCAATCCGAAGAATGGGAATTATATATTGACTCATAATGTCAAGTATTGGCTTCTTGTTGGTTAGATGGTTCTTATCCCTAGCTTTTACCTTATGCTTTAGGATAGTCTCTTCTTCTCCTCTCATCTTCTTTAATTTTTAAAAAAAATCTTCTCCCTCCTTTTAAAAACTCTTCTTATTTCTAAACTTGAAACACTTTCATAATAAACTTGGACTTAGGTCCATGCATTTTCCAAACATTTTCATAAATAAATTTCAATCAATTTAATAATACCTTGACATTTTTGTGAGAAGACTAAAAGTCAATCAATCTCATTTCAAACCATTTTTGCCACTTTGGCTTTTTATTTTAAAACTTTTCTTAAAAGATTAGACTCTTGTCAATCCTTGTAGTGATGCAAACAACTATACTTCTACAATATGTAGTAAATAGAGATATTTTCCACTTGGGTGTTGAGTGAGGCATTGTTAATTTTAAAATCCAAGCCATATCCTCCACTTTGAGATGATGCAAATTCTCCTTTCTCATGATTGTGGGTAGTAAGTATGTTTTCCACACGGACAATGACGATGATGTCTTATCTCATAAAATTAACCAACACACTTGTGTTTAAAATTTTTAAAAGAGGAACCACGCGTACCCTGATCCCCTATTGCACAAAAGGTGGTACGTAGGCACTAAAGGTTCGCAACTGCGGCAAATGCAAAAATCATAAAAATATTTCTTTTCTCACCTCCACCATCCATTTTATATAACACATTTTTAAAGCCAAAATATACAGATTTTTCAAAGAGGTTCCTACGGAGTACTGTAGATGTTTAGGGTGCTAATACCTTCCCTTGCATAACCAACCCCCTTACCTCGAATCTTTCACCATTTTTTTGGGTTATTCGCTCTTTTCCCATTCCTTTGGAAAATATAAAGCGCGGTGGCGATTTTTATTTTGATTTGTATAAAGTCTAGTCAATCCAATGGCTTAGTCTTGAACATTTCTACCGCTACAGTGTGCTGAGATGTCGCTCTTTCTGTGGTATTGGCATTATTGTTGACTTCTTGATTCCCCGGGAAGGCTATCCCAGGGCATCTTTTGATTGAATAAGTTTTCATGATGCAAAGTTTCAATCCGCATATTTCTCCAGGGAGGTAGGCTTGAATTCCCCAGTGAGGTTTGTTTGTTTCGGTGTCAGTCTGCTTTATTTGAGGCTGGTCTTGCAATCTCCAATAGGCATGTTGCTTTTGAAAAAAACTGGTTTCTCCTATGAAGCCGGAAGAAGGATGTTCTATCCCAGTATCTGTTTAATTTGTCTATGTGATCGGTGGGAATGAGAACTGACTGTTTTGGAATGCTGGTTCGCGTTTGCGTTTGTTTTCGCAAAATATCGCGGTAAGCAAGAGTCGCCACCGTCTTTTATTTTATCCAACAAGGAAAGGACAAAAGCACAGAAAAATTCCTTTTTGAGATATTTCTCGGGTTCGGGAGGTAGATTATAGAAAGGGAAGGTGTTAGCACCCTTTCTATCCGTGGTTATCCACGGGCTCTTAGGTACTTGCTCATTGTGTTTTCAAAAGTTTGCTTTTCTTTGTGTTTGTGGGTTTGAAAGGAGTTTTTGTTTTGAAGAGAGTGTAAGTGCGAAAAGTTTTGTTTTGTTTTAAAAAGGAGCAAGTACTTAAGAACCATCTACCTACTCGAAAAAGGAATTAAACTGTACTAATGTCCTTTAGGCAATGCTATCCCACTATTGAGGAGTAGGTAACATCGTCGTTGGAGTTTTCGGGTCAATTCGATTAAGGGACGTGTGGTCACTAAAGCAATGTTAGGACGCTTTAGAAGTAACCCTAGTGTCTTAGATCATTTTTTCCGAGGCAACTTATGATCTTTGGACAAGAGGACAACCTCTAAAACTTCCTATACTCAATGACCACGTTCGAGGCAACCAAGTGAGGTGTACCCTAAGAGTGGCGTGTGCGAGTGTATTAGTTCGGTTAATTTTATCTTTGTACATGTCATGGGTGAGCTATATTGATTTTAGGTTAAAGATTGATCTTGTCCTGCATTGCCTATTTATCAAACATCTAACAGTTAATATTGTACGGAAATTAAACTGCGGGAAATTAAATCTAAACTATTACAAGGCGTCGGGTATTTACATCGCCAAAGACAAACCCTTTAATTTAAATTGCGAAAATAAAAGAAAGAGATAAATAAATTAAAGTCCTAATTTAACTATTACATTCCGGGAAACAGTTACATCAATATGGTAAAATAGATCGCGTGCGAGAAAATTAAATCGGCGTATTTTTTAGGGTGTTGACCCTTTTTTGAAAGAAAGCATGTTTTTTTGTTATTTTTGAATTAAATGGAAATTAAACCTAAGTTAAAAAATATATTTTTGGGTTTTTTATATTTAAGGAAATAAAAATAAAAATGATTAAAATTATTAAAAGCCTAATTCTAAATTAATTTTAATTTATTACAAAAAATATTAAAATTGTACCTAATTAAAAACTAAATTAATTGATTAATGTTTATTTACAAAAATAAAGTGAAATTAGTTTTAATAAATAAAAATAATATTTTTTTGTTTTCTGATTTTATTAGGAAAATTATTAATTAGTTAATTGACAAATAAATAAAAATTAGAACAAAATAAATAAATGAAAATATAATGGGTAAAAGAAATAACCCAGGGGGTGTGGGCCTAATTTGAAGGTGTGATTTGCAATCTCCAGGCCCAAACGCATTGGCCTTTGTTGACTTCTGTTAATTCCATATGCGCTTGTTGACTTGGATGTATGGTGAGCCTTCAATCCTGGCCTTTGGATTTGGCCTGGAGGCCACTTGGCATTTGAGATCTGGAGGAACATGATGGTCCACGCTTATGATGCTGTATACAATTGCCTGGAGAAAAATCACAACAAATATTAGGGGACCTGGGATTCGAACCCAGGTCCCAATGGATCATGCACTAACGCCTTGCCAGCTGAGCTATTGGTTATTTTTGTTAATAAGATAAACAATGAATATTATATGCACAACAATCAATTATGCCTGAATAAAAAAATAAAAGCGAGTAATTTTTGAATTAGCCAATTGGGAGAGGACGCGTGGTCGTCTTCTTCCTTGAACAACCTGGTTTATTTCCTGCGGATTTGAATCCGTAGCAACATCCCTAGGTTCGTTCTAAAATGCACTACAGGCCATGAAAATGCAAACGGGGACCATCATCATGTTCGTCCCTCTTCCCTGATCATCTCTATACCCATTATTAGTCCTAATTTTACCTGCAAAACAAACGCCTAAAAACCAAGAAAAGAAACCCTAGGTTCGGGCATTACAATACAGGCTATGAAAACAAAATCGAATATTGAAAAAAGCTTAGAAATCATACAAGGGACGAGAATATGCTAATGTTCTGTCAAAAAGATGCAAGAATGAGAAGTTATGTTTTCATGTACAGGGCCATATTCGTGGATGCTTAAAGCGTGATTTGGGAGGTCTCAAGGCCTGATTTTGATTGCTTTAGCTCCACTGGATGTCAAGCAAGGAAGCTATGTAGAGATTTTGGATTGAATCGAGCTCTAACCAAGATTTTGATCTCACACTTTTTCAAGCTTTTTTCAATTTTCGTTTGGCCGTTTCTGCAGTTCTTAGGTCTTGTTCTTGATGTGTATAGCTTGTGTGTGGGAATGAATTAGGTTAATCTTTGGGCCTTGAATCCATGTGCATTGAAGAATTGTGATATGATATGATCTTCCATTAACAAGTTTCCAAAAATGCCTCAAATCAAATATTTTATGCACAACAATGCTTGATACAAATTTGATTGAGTGTATCATGATAATGAAGACCTGTAATGATCAAAAAAATCTTATTCCATTAATTTTTGGATTTTATTTGAATTAATATTGATTTAAAATGAATTAATTCAATAAAAATTAAATAAAATAGAAAAATAAATGATTGGTCATGAAATTGAAGATAGGACACGTGTATGGTGTGACAAAATCAAATCAAGTGGAAAAAAGTGGGCCCTTTTGTCAAAAATTGGAGTTTTGAGGATATTTGACTTTTGGCACTTTTGGAAAAATGTCCAACTTCAACAATGCATAACTTCTTCAATTTTGAACTTTTGGAAGTGTTCTTGGACTTTTTAGAAACTTTGAGATGTTCTCTAACCAATCCTTTTGGTCTCATGTCATATTGATATTCCATGCTCAAGTTATAAGCTTTGTAAAAAAAAGATGTTTTTGTTGACTTTCAAAAATGACCTATAATGTCCAAATTTTTAACTTTTTGTGAGAGCATTTCTTGATCTTGGGGTGTGAAGTTGGATTGTAGGAAATTGCATCCTCTTCAAAATGAGCTTTGGATGGGTCATTTCTCATAAAGTATGAGAAAGTTATGCTTGGTCAAAGTTGAGTTGACTTTTCCTATAAAACCCTAATTTAGCAACTTTTGAATCTTGATGAATCTTGAGCAATCCTTGATGAATAATGATCAACCCTTGATCAAATGATAAATTATCATTCAAAATGAGAATGTTGACAAAAAATCTTGAGGTTTGACTGTTTATAGGTCACAGTTGACTTTTGCCCTAGCACAGTCGATTTTTGGACCTCTTGAGCAATTGACTGACCAAACTTTCTCTGCAAGGCTTGAAATTTGACATGGATGAGATTGAGAACATAGTAGGACATTGGGGAGCATTTGAGACCATTTGTATGTAAGGACCTTGATGCAACACAAAACCCTAATTTTGAATTGACTGCCTTAGGAGGTGATTTGACTGTCCAACTCTTGAGCCATCTTGAACAACTTGGAGATGATTCTTGACATGTCTTGAGAAATATGGGAGGGCAAATTTTGGGGTACAACAGTTGCCCCTGTTCAATATTCTTAAACCTGAGGATATAGATTGGAGTTCAGGACTTTCGTGATCCGAAGGTGGAAGATGATTGAACACTAGAGTGCCCGGAAATTTGCACTCGCATGAAGTAGCATCAGCATTGTGATGTCGGGAATGGGCTTACAGATGCCATTTGGAGATTGTTGGTAGGTGGTTTTGTCTTTGTTGATGGGTTGTCTCTTTTGACGGGTTGTCTCTATTGACCGTGTTGTCTCTATTGATGGGTTGTCTCCATTGACGGGTTGTCTCTATTGACGGGTTATCTCTATTGACGGGTTGTCTCCATTGACGGGTTGTCTCCATTGTCGGGTTTTCTCTATTGACGGGTTGTATCCATTGACAGGTTATCTCTATTGATGGGTTGTCTCCATTGACGGGTTATCTCCAATGACGGGTTGTCTCCATTGACAGGTTGTCTCTATTGACGGGTTGTCTCCATTGACGGGTTGTCTCCATTGACGGGTTGTCTCCATTGACAGGTTGTCTCTATTGACGGGTTTTCTCCATTGACGGGTTGTCTCCATTGACGGGTTGTCTCCATTGACAGGTTGTCTCTATTGACAGGTTGTCTCCATTGACGGGTTGTCTCCATTGACAGGTTGTCTCTTTTGACTGGCTTTGCCTCAGAAAAATCTTTAGGAATCGATTTAACTGATTTTGTCTCCATTGACTGGCTTTGCCTCAGAAAAATCTTTAGGAATCGATTTAACTGATTTTGTATCCATTGACTGGCTTTGCCTGAGAAAAATCTTTAGGAATCGATTTAACTGATTTTTTCTCCATTGACTGGCTTTGCCTCAGAAAAATCTTTAGGAATCGATTTAACTGATTTTGTCTCCATTGACTTGGTTGAGAGCTTAACTGCCTCTTTCTTGAAAGGTAAAGGTCAGTCGTATGCAATGCTTGATATGGATCAAGCAATGATGTTCTCAACATAAATGAGATTATGTGATATGATGCGTATATGAATGTATTATGATGTATGGAAATATGATGTTTTAGCTGGGGAAAATAAATCCCGAAGCTGCTGGAGAATAGAGTTGAGTTCTTCGTTTCCGCTGGGGATGATGAACGGAGATAATAGTGAGAATAAACTTGCAGGAGAAAAGAACTTCGTTGAGGAATAAACTGATGAAGAAATTACTCTTTAGGGAATTACTCTGTGGGGAGAGATATTTTGCTGAAGATTTTAACGATAAACTCCGCTGGGGATTCCGTTGATAAGCTCTGTTGGGGATTTTAATGATGAACACCATTGGGGATGGATTACCATTGCTGGTGATATTGAATCTGTTGAGGATTGAACTCCTGTTCGGGGAAAGAAAGAACTTCGCTAGGGATGATCTTTCAGTTGCGACTTGCTAGGGATATCCCTGTTAGACTCTTGTGGGGGATAACCTCTGAATTTGGCTGAGAAGACTTATTTGTGCTCTGCTGGGGGTAAGCTTCCAAAGTCTACTGGGGATGATGATTCGACTATGTTGGGGAAGCTTTTTAGATTGTGCTGGGAAAATTGACTCCACGGGGATATCTTGTATTCTGCTGGGGAACATTCTTATACTCTGTTGAGGAATATTAAGACTGTCGGGGATACTCTTATACTTGCTGAGGAATATTCTTATATTCCACAGGGGAATATTAAGACCTTATGGGGATACCAAGCCTTTTTAGGGTTGATGGTAGACTAACTCTGCTTGGGGAGAGTATTGCTGATTTGTACATAGCTGCAAGTCTCAGCTGGGAGAGCTACCATTATTGCCTTATTCTGCGGGGAATGAAAGTATCTTAGCCATATTCTTCAGCTGAATGTACCTTGGTACCTGGTGGACAGAGCAATTTGTACAGTTCGGACAATTCTTATTTGTCCCTGTTTCTATTATTACCAATAATTCATCTTTCATTTCGCATGTAAATATTTATGATCAGCAATTAATGTCAAATGCATATATCAAAAATGAACATTGGACGTTCTTTGCAAAACAAAACAGATAAAGGAAAAACAGCTTGAAATTTCTGAAAATGAATTTGTATTGATTTTGAAGTTTGGCCTGAAAATAGGCGTTTTTGTACAAGAGGCTGACGTCCTAGTAAGAGAACGCCGCCGAACAAATAGAATTTATACAATTTGTAAAAAGGAAACAAAACAGATATGTGAATGATCCCACTGGGTTCCAACTCTGCTATTGCCTTTATGTCTTCGAGCATCTCATCACTTTGATACTTAGTTGAAGATGAATCTGATTGATTAGTGTCGTCCGAGCTTGATAGTCGATACCGAAGTCTGGATGCAAGGTGATCCAATGATACATAGTGTTACGCTTTGATCCCTAACTTTTGCCTAGACTGCCCTTTCGGGTTTTCAGTCCATCGGGATACCCATTTTTGCCCAAGCCGCCTTTTCAGGTTTTCGACTTGCCGGGTGTACAGATTTTTTATTTTCATCCCTTATTTTTGCCCGAACCCTTTTGGTTCACCGAGAAGCCCTTATTTTTGCCTAGGCCAGTCAACCTAGCAGCCTTTGATTATGCGTAGTATCTTTTTACTATGTTTGCATTGACGGGGTGAGGAAGGTCGTCACCATCCATGGTGGTTAGAATCATAGCTCCTCCTGAGAAAATGTTCTTAACCACAAATGGCCCTTCATAAGTAGGGGTCCATTTTCCTCTGGGATCCCCTTGAGGTAGGATAATGCGATTGATTACCAGATCCCCAACTTGATACTCTTGTCGTCTGACTTTCTTGTTAAATGCCTTGATCATCCGTTTTTGATACGTCTGACCATGACAAATAGCAGTAAGTCTCTTTTCATCAATTAGGTTCAACTGATCAAGCCGGGTCTGAATCCAGTCGTCTTCGCTTAAACCTGCATCCTTCATGATCCGAAGAGAGGGTATCTGAACTTCAATAGCCAAGACTGCCTCCATGCCATAAACCAAGGAATAGGGTGTTGCCCTTGTTGACGTCCGTTTTGAGGTACGATACCCATGAAGAGCAAATGGTAACATCTTGTGCCAGTCTTTGTATGTCACTGTCATCTTCTGCACAATCTTCTTAATGTTCTTATTTGCTGCTTCGACAGCCCCATTCATCTTCGGCCAGTAGGGAGAAGAGTTATGATACTGTATCTTGAATTGCTCGCAGAGCTCAGTGATCATCTTGTTGTTGAGATTGGTGCCATTGTCCGTAATGATCCTCTCTGGTACACCGTATCGACAGATCAGATTATGCCGAATGAACCGTGCCACGACGTTCTTGGTTACGGTAGCAAAGGAAGCTGCTTCAACCCAATTCGTAAAGTAATCAATCGCTACCAGGATGAAACGATGCTCGTTGGATGTTGTAGGTCTGATCTCGCCGATCATATCAATGCCCCACATTGCAAAAGGCCAAGGTGCTGTCAAGACATTCAGAGGAACTGGAGGTATGTGCACCTTATCAGCATAGACCTCGCACTTGTGACATGTCCGAGAATGCTGATAACAGTCGGCTTCCATTGTGGACCAGTAATATCCTGCCCGTAGGATCTTCTTTGCCATGGTATGTCCACTGGAATGAGTTCTGAAGGTACCTTCATGTAAATCTTCCATGATCCTTTTTTCTTCGTTCTTATCCACACAACGCAGTAAGGTTGAATCATGGTTTCTCTTGTAAAGAATGTCATTGCTGATGAATAACTTTGCCGCGAACCTTCTCAGAAACTTCTTGTCATTAACAGATGCACCCTTGGGGTACTCCTGAGCTTCAAGATACCTCTTCACCTCATGATACCAGGGCTTTCCTGTTACTTCTTCAGTCTCAAGATCATAGCAATGTGCAGGTTCGTCCAATCTTTCAATGATAACCCGGGGAGCCTCGTTGTCCCAATTGACTTTGAACATAGAAGACATCGTAGCCAGCGCATCCACCAACTGATTCTCCTCTCTAGGGAAGTGTTCAAAGGTTATCTCCTTGAAATGGGGAAGCAATGTCAACACATACTCCTTGTAAGGAATAAGGTTTGGGTGTTTCGTATCCCACTCGCCTTTGATCTGACTGATCACGAGAGCGGAATCTCCGAAGACACTTAGAAACTTAATCCTTAGGTCAATTGCTGCTCGAAGACCCATAATGCACGCTTCATACTCCGCCATGTTGTTGGTGCAGTTGAAACATAGTCGGGCGGTAAACGGAGTATGAGAGCCTTTAGGAGATATGATCACGGCGCCAATGCCATTACCCAAAGCGTTCGAAGCTCCATCAAAGTACATAGACCATCGGGATCCTTCCTCAGGTCCTTCATCCGGTCCAGGTGTCTCACAATCAGTTATCAACATGATATTCTCGTCCGGAAATTCGAAGTTTATAGACTGGTAATCATCCACTGCCTGATGTGCCAAATGGTCTACCAACACACTTCCCTTAATTGCCTTTTGAGTCGTGTACTGGATGTCATACTCAGTCAAGATCATCTGCCATCTTGCTATTCTTCCGGACAAGGCAGGCTTCTCGAAGATATACTTGATTAGATCCATCTTTGATATCAACAGAGTAGTGTGAGTCAACATATACTGTCTCAGCCGGCGAGCAGCCCATGCCAAAGCGCAGCAAGTTTTCTCGAGCAGTGAGTATCGGGTCTCACAGTCGGTAAACTTTTTGCTAAGGTAGTAAATTGCATGCTCTTTTCGGCCAGACTCGTCATGCTGCCCCAGCACACACCCCATTGAGTTATCGAGCACTATCAAGTATAAGATTAAAGGTCTCCCTTCAACTGGTGGCATTAGGATGGGTGGCTCTTGGAGATACTCTTTGATTCTCTCGAAAGCGGCCTGGCATTCATCATTCCAACGTACCACTTGATCTTTCTTCAGTAGCTTGAAGATTGGCTCACAGGTAGCAGTCAGGTGTGAGATGAATCGGGCAATGTAGTTCAGACATCCCAGAAAGCCTCTGACTTCTTTCTCTGTTTTGGGAGCTGGCATCTCTTGTATATCTTTTACTTTCGCAGGGTCCACTTGAATACCTTTGTCGCTCACGATGAAACTCAGTAGTTTACCAGATCTCACCCCGAAGGTGCACTTGTTTGGGTTTAATCTCAGCTTGTACAACTTCAGCCTGTCAAACAGCTTCTGCAGATGGTCAAGGTGTTCCTCCTTAGTTTGGGACCTTGCAATCATATCATCGACGTAAACCTCTATTTCATGATGGATCATGTCATGAAACAAAGCAACCATGGCACGCTGATACGTTGCCCCAACATTCTTCAGTCCAAAAGGCATGACCTTGTAGCAAAAGGTACACCACTGAGTAACAAAGGTCGTCTTCTCCATGTCTTCGGGAGCCATTTTAATCTGATTATATCCGGAGAAACCATCCATAAAGGAGAATACCTTATGCTGAGCGGCGTTTTCAACCAGAACGTCGATATGAGGTAGAGGGAAATCATCCTTGGGGCTTGCCCTGTTTAGATCCCTGTAATCAACACACATTCGGACCTTACCATCCTTTTTCGGCACAGGAACCACATTGGCCACCCACTGAGGGTAAGAAGTAACTGCTAGAAAACCGGCGTCAAACTGTTTCATAACTTCAGCCTTGATTTTCTCAGACATCTCTGGGCGCATTCGGCGGACTTTCTGTTTTACTGGAGGACATCCTTCCTTGGTAGGCAGGCGATGAACCACAATATTAGTATCCAAACCAGGCATATCTTCATAAGACCAGGAAAAGATCTCAACATAGTCATGCAGCATTTGAATCAACCGTTGTTTCACACTAGCTTCCAGATTTGCACCAATCTTGACTTCTTTCTTATCTGTCTCTGTACCCAGATTTACTGATTCTACCGGCTCTTCATGTGGCTGAATAGCCCTCTCTTCCTGGAGTAGCAGTCTTGCAAGTTCATCAGGCACTTCGCAATCATCTTCACCCTCGTCTTCGGCTAAGTTGATCGGATTTTCAAAGTCATAACTGGCAGTAGCAGAGTCGTTACCAGTGAGATCCAGAGTGGATGTGGACCTGTATATGTGAGTGTGTGTAAAATAGTTGTTTTGAAATATATAATAAAGAAAAACAAGGAGCGCAAGATTTGAAATGCAAGAAACGTCCAATGCTTTTATTAATGATATATGAAAATGACACACAAAAGCCGTCACAAATGAAACCACGATGCCCCGGGTAAGACACTGGGTCATAAAGTTTCAAAACATTGTCTATTACAAATTCAAAACAAAGGTTTCATTACAGGGTAACAAAAGTAATAGGGATGAAATCCTTTGCTGTCCAGTTGCTTGGTCCACCGTCGGTCGTAGGATAGATCCAACTGTCGAATTCAGACTCTTCCATATCATCTTCAATGGCATTCACTCCCGAGTTGCTGATGAACACAGGAGGTCTTCCGATCCTTGCACTTCGAACAGCCCTTTGAGCTTCTGCAGTGAAACCCAAACCAAACTTGTTAGTCTTCTGTGTAAAATCAGGGAGTCGGCCCCAATTTGCACACTCACCCTTCTCAATAACAGCCCGGGCATCTTTTAAGGAAGCCATTTTCATAGGAGAATCTTCAACCACAGTCTCAGCTGATGCCAATGTCTGGGGAACCTCTTCAAAATGCTGGAACGGGGTCTCAATGAACTCCCCATCCATTTCTACATACCGGGACGAGTTGAGGTGGCTGATCATGTACTCTTCCTCCCCTTGTACTGTCACAATCTTCCCTTTGACCAGGTACTTTAACTTCTGGTGGAGCATTGAGGTTACGGCCCCAGCTTTGTGGATCCATGGACGACCCAGCAAACAAGAATAAGATGGCCGAATGTCCATCACATAGAACATAGAGTTGAAGACCTGAGAACCAACCTTGATCGGGATATCAATCTCTCCATGCGCCATTCTTTTAGACCCGTCAAAGGCCCTGACAATAATATTACTTGGTTTCAGCTCCAACCCTTCACAATCCAACCGGTCTAGGGCTTTCTTGGGCAAGACGTTCAATGAGGAACCATTATCAAACCAATACATGTGCAAGAGTAGTGCCCCTACATTCAATGGAGACATGCAAGGCATCGTTGTGATTCTTCCCCTTAGCAGTCAAATCGGTGTCGGAGAAACCCAAACCATTATCAGCAGTTGAATTGGCCACGCAATCGGTAAATTGATCATCTGATGTCTCTTGTGGCACGTGGGCAGTCTTCAGGAAGGTAATCAGAGCCTTGGCATGAGCCTCTGAACACAACAACAGTGACAACATAGAAATCTTGGATGGGGTTTGCCCCAGCTACTCAACTACATTATAATCACTCTTCTTAATAATCTTCAGAATCTCTTCCATCTCCTGTTTGGAAGCTTCAACAGTAATTGTCTTCGGTGCCTCCGTCTGGGCAGGCATATCAGTGGTGATCCCTTTGCCCCGAGCGTCATATGACTCGGCGGTAGGGGTAAGAATAGGAACTTGATCAGGAATGGCAGTAGGTACACTTGCAGGTGTAATAACAACAGGTCTTCGGGCTGTTGGTAGAGCAATATCAGGTGAGAAAAGTCTTCCGCTGCGGGTGACTTTAGCAGGTCCAGTAATGTTGCTGACGCCAGTATCAGCATCCAACTCTTGCTTAACTCCATGAAAATAAACATCATCCCCATAGTGCCAAGGGACAGCTTTATCATAGGTATAGGGGATGGGCCCCGGACCAGTGATGATCACAGGTGCGATTTTCGGAACAGATGTAATTCTAACAGGCTTCCTCGAGGGAGCCTTGGAAGAATTATCGAAAATGGTAATGATGGCAACTTCTTCAGAATGAACTGAGGGAACAACAGTCTTCTCAAATAGGATCTCTTTACTATCCATCATGTTTTGGATACCTGACTTCAAGAATGGGCAACCGGTAGGTAAAATAGAACACATATGGCAACCTTCATCGCAGCCCGGAAATAAACCGGCTAGCAAAAGGTTCTTCTTCACAGTCAACAGAGGGGTAACAATTTCATCCACAGAAACCACAAACAATTCTTCTTCTAGAGCATTTACTCCATGCTTGGGCATGGGAGCAGTCACAACATTAGGCCTCTCGGGCGCCTCGAACTCAATCTCCTTCGCATCAATTAAGTCTTGTATCTTATTTTTCAAACTCCAACAATCATTTGTATTATGCCACGGGCTATCGGAGTGATAAGCACAGCGGGCGTTAGGGTTATACCTTGGTGACGTTGTATTTGAATTCTTTGGGGCTTCCTTTAGAGTCACCAGATTACTCTTCAGCAACTGTGGCAGAATCTGAGATAAGGTCATGCTGAGACGAGTGAATTGCCTCTTAGGTCTCTCGTCCTTTTGTTGATTGTTGTACTGAGGAGCACCAGCAGGTTTTGAAATAACAATCGCATTGACAGCTTGGCGGTGTTCATGTCTATTCTGTCTTCTTGCACTGTAGACAGCATTGGACTCTTTCTTAAATGACTTCTTCTCGGTGCTTGACGAAGCACCCTTCTGTATCTTCCCAGCCTTAATACCAGCTTCAATCCTCTCACCAGTCAAAATAAGATCTGTAAACCCAGATGAAGAGCTTCCAATCAAGTGGTTGAAAAATGGACCAGACAGAGTCCCCAGAAACATATCAACAAGTTCCCGATCAGCTAAGGGTGGTTGTACTCTTCCGGCGAGGTCCCTCCACTTCTGAGCATAATCTTTAAATCCTTCATTTGTTCCCATTGACATACCCTGTAGTTGGGTGCGCGTAGGAGCGAGGTCGGAGTTGTACTGATACTGCCTGTAGAATGCAGTAGCCAAATCTTCCCAACTGCAGATACTGGCTCCGTCCAACTGATAGAACCACTCAAGCTGAGTCCGAGAGATTGTCCTGAAAGAAATGGATCCATAAGTTCTTATCAGCAGTGTAAAGCTGGATCTTCCTCACATATGACCGGAGGAGCAGCTTCGGACATGAAACTCCTTCATACTTGGCAAAGGCTGGTGCCTTGAATTTATGGGGAATCAACACCCCAGATGATAAACCTAGATATCCGAAGTCCAGACCGGGCACCTTATGAATTTCCATAGCGCTCAAACGGTCTTCCAGCTGTTTGTACTTATCCTCAGCAGGGGGATACTGTTCTTCGTCGTAGTCTATCTCGTTGTCAGAGACCACAGGGCTAGGAGCCCTCCTTTCTTGTGGACTATCTTTCCCTCCAGATGAGGTGGTCAGATCAACTTCATTCTGTAGCCTGTTCCCAAACATGTGTCCTATGTTAAATAGGATGGTCCTCTTCTTCTTCTTCTTCTCTTTCAGAATCAAGGTCTTCAGGTCCTGCTGACCCTTAGCTAGATTCATGAACAGCTCTTGAAATTGGGCATTCTGGGCCTTGATAGCTTGCTCAGTCGAAGGTTCAGTAGACATGATGATCGCTAAAATAAACAGCGAAGAAGATAAGAGACCTGTAAAGAGTACCTGTTTATGAAGTGCATGAGATGAAATGCGTATGATTTATGATTTCAAAGACAAACGGGATTCAAATTTGTAAACAAGAAAGGAAACACACTTTATTAGATTTTAACTTCAAAATTTAAATTGTTCAACAAATTGCCCTTAAGGCGTTACAAGAATGGAAATACTGAAAAGTAAACAAAAAACTGGAAAGGACATCATCAAAGGTCCATCAATGCTCCCATGGTCTCTTCTTATCAGTGCGTACATAATCGTTGAGAATTCGCTCATTCTCTAACTGCCTATTCAACCTCTGGATCTTCTGCTCCTACTCATTAAACTTCTCCCGATAAGAATCCCGTTCTTCCCGTAGTTGCATCTAAGATCTCTTCAGTGCCCCAATGTCAGTAGGCATATAAGGATGGAGAATGGTTGGAAGAACCCCTTCTTCATTAGCAACTTCAAGAGTGACAGGCCGGACAGCTTCATATGGCATACCTAGCTTCTGGGAACGGATGCGGACCCATCTGAGATATGGCTCCATTGGCAGAGAAGTCTTTGGGCCCAGCTCATGTGGATCAGATTGGTGAACTCTATCCCAAGCCCTTATGAATCTGCGACGCTGCTCGTCGCTATCCCCCTGAAAATCAAAGATGATATGAGGCATCAACATCTCATGAGGTCCTTCTCTTCTGGCTCTTCCAAACTGACGGAGAGCTAAGCATGGGTTGTAAGAAATTCCTCCATGGGTCCCTATTAACGGTACATTAGGATACTCTCCACAGCGATCAATGATTGTCACCTCATCCATACCCTTGAGAGTCCAGATAATATCGTTATGAGAGAGAGACATCACCCTATAAGCCCAACCCATTCCTTCTTTATTCTTTAGCACTGACTTGGGAAGGTGCGAAATAAACCACCTTGCTAATAAGGGAGCACAGCACATCAAGGTTCCCCACTTTCGGGCAGTGTGAGCATAGAGTTGATGAAGAATGTCACCCAAGAGAGTGGGTACAGGGTTCTGAGAGATGAAGATCTTTATAGCATTAACATCAACAAAAGTGTCAAGATTTGGAAACAATACCAAGCCATAAATCAGAAGATCCAGAATATCCTCGAACGCCTTAAAGTCTAGGCTATCCCAGAAGTAGTTAGCCTTGCCAACTAAGAACTTAGTCAGAAATCCTTTTGCTCCACTCCTAGTCTCCCAATTAGCCATTACCTCCTCTTTAGTCAAATGAAGGGCTGCAGCAATTTCTTCGGGCCTAAGAGTCTTATCCCAGCCAGTAAACGGAGTCTGCTCCAGAACAGAGATACCGAGCAGCTCAGAGAACTCTTCTATGGTAGGAACCAACTAGAAATCCTGGAAAGTAAAACAATGATACAACGGATCATAGAATTGGACCAGGACACTCATCATTTGTTCGTCCAATTTGGAGGTGACCAAACTGAGAAGAGAACCATGCCTCCTGATGAAGGAAGTAGTGACAGGCATCTTGGCAACCAACTCTTTAAGCAAGGTAGGGACTTGGACAAAGTTGATCCGGATAGTATTCTTACCCATGGGCATCATGATGACCTACAAAATAGAGCAAAGATGAAACCCTCTTGTCTTTGAAATAGGTTAGTCCAATGCAAGATGTATGCAATGTTATGATGTCATGATGTCATGATAGTAAGCACACCACAAGTATCCACAAATAGCAAACATGGTAAAGGCATACAAGTCACACTGAGAGCCCTTAGATTTCAGGATGACATGGAGCTTAGGTACTACCCTCTTTCTGTTCAATTGGTTTAAACCTGTCCTAAAAATAGTAACCGGGTTCTAGAGGATCTCAATATCACTGAATACCCTCAATCGGTCATAATTCCAGTTTAGCAACCTTTTCTTGCGGCCGGAATCATCGCGAGAGTTTAGTCTCAATGAGTGTAGCATACTGCTACTGTTCTATGGCCAAGTTGGTCAATTTAAGGTTCTAAGGTCAGTTGGTGCTTAATGACCCCTTAGAAGACCCATATTCTCCTTGTTCCAACACAAGGGATATCGGTACATACTAAAGTGCCACACCAACGTAGCTACTACTTCAACCGTGTCGGTCTACGCCGGACAGTTCCCTCACAGTTTATTGCTACTTACCTAAAGGGTATCCCCAGATCCGGGTTAGGATCTATAGAAACTCCGATACAAGCCCACAAAATTAAAGCATACAAAGCATACAATTGAAAACACAATGATCTAATCCTAAGGTACACCTCACTTATTAGTAATCTCCCCAGCAGAGTCGCCAGTTCTGTGATCGGTGGGAATGAGAACTGACTGTTTTGGAATGCTGGTTCGCGTTTGCGTTTGTTTTTACAAAATGTCGCGGTAAGCAAGAGTCGCCACCGTCTTTTATTTTATCCAACAAGGAAAGGACAAAAGCACAGAAAAATTCCTTTTTGAGATATTTCTCGGGTTCGGGAGGTAGATTATAGAAAGGGAAGGTGTTAGCACCCTTTCTATCAGTGGTTATCCACGGGCTCTTAGGTACTTGCTCATTGTGTTTTCAAAAGTTTGCTTTTCTTTGTGTTTGTGGGTTTGAAAGGAGTTTTTGTTTTGAAGAGAGTGTAAGTGCGAAAAGTTTTGTTTTGTTTTAAAAAGGAGCAAGTACTTAAGAACCATCTACCTACTCGAAAAAGGAATTAAACTATGCTAATGTCCTTTAGGCAATGCTATCCCACTATTGAGGAGTAGGTAACATCGTCGTTGGAGTTTTCGGGTAAATTCGATTAAGGGACGTGTGGTCACTAAAGCAATGTTAGGACGCTTTAGAAGTAACCCTAGTGTCTTAGATCATTTTTTATGAGGCAACCGTTTCGAGGCAACTTATGATCTTTGGACAAGAGGACGACCTCTAAAACTTCCTATACTCAATGACCACGTTCGAGGCAACCAAGTGAGGTGTACCCTAAGAGTGGCGTGTGCGAGTGTATTAGTTCGGTTAATTTTATCTTTGTACATGTCATGGGCGAGCTATATTGATTTTAGGTTAAAGATTGATCTTGTCATGCATTACCTATTTATCAAACATCTAACAGTTAATATTGTACGAATATTAAATTGCGGGAAATTAAATCTAAACTATTACAAGGCGTCGGATATTTACATCGCCAAAGACAAACCCTTTAATTTAAATTGCGAAAATAAAAGAAAGCGGTAAATAAATTAAAGTCCTAATTTAACTATTACATTCCGGGAAACAGTTACATCAATATGGTAAAATAGATCGCGTGCGAGAAAATTAAATCGGCGTATTTTTTAGGGTTTTGACCCTTTTTTGAAAGAAAGCATGTTTTTTTGTTATTTTTGAATTAAATGGAAATTAAACCTAAGTTAAAAAATATATTATTGGGTTTTTTATATTTAAGGAAATAAAAATAAAAATGATTAAAATTATTAAAAGCCTAATTCTAAATTAATTTTAATTTATTACAAAAAATATTAAAATTGTACCTAATTAAAAACTAAATTAATTGATTAATGTTTATTTACAAAAATAAAGTGAAATTAGTTTTAATAAATAAAAATAATATTTTTTTGTTTTCTGATTTTATTAGGAAAATTATTAATTAGTTAATTGACAAATAAATAAAAATTAGAACAAAATAAATAAATGAAAATATAATGGGTAAAAGAAATAACCCAGGGGGTGTGGGCCTAATTTGAAGGTGTGATTTGCAATCTCCAGGCCCAAACGCATTGGCCTTTGTTGACTTCTGTTAATTCCATATGCGCTTGTTGACTTGGATGTATGGTGAGCCTTCAATCCTGGCCTTTGGATTTGGCCTGGAGGCCACTTGGCATTTGAGATCTGGAGGAACATGATGGTCCACGCTTATGATGCTGCATACAATTGCCTGGAGAAAAATCACAACAAATATTGGGGGACCTGGGATTCGAACCCAGGTCCCAATGGATCATGAACTAACGCCTTGCCAGCTGAGCTATTGGTTCTTTTTGTTAATAAGATAAACAATGAATATTATATGCACAACAATCAATTATGCCTGAATAAAAAAATAAAAGCGAGTAATTTTTGAATTAGCCAATTGGGAGAGGACGCGTGGTCGTCTTCTTCCTTGAACAACCTGGTTTATTTCCTGCGGATTTGAATCCGTAGAAACATCCCTAGGTTCGTTCTAAAATGCACTACAGGCCATGAAATTGCAAACGGGGACCATCATCATGTTCGTCCCTCTTCCCTGATCATCTTTATACCCATTATTAGTCTTAATCTTACCTGCAAAACAAACGCCTAAAAACCAAGAAAAGAAACCCTAGGTTCGGGCATTACAATACAGGCTATGAAAACAAAATCGAATATTGCAAAAAGCTTAGAAATCATACAAGGGACAAGAATATGCTAATGTTCTGTCAAAAAGACGCAAGAATGAGAAGTTATGTTTTCATGTATAGGGCCATATTCGTGAATGCTTACAGCGTGATTTGGGAGGTCTCAAGGCCTGATTTTGATTGCTTTAGCTCCACTGGATGTCAAGCAAGGAAGCTATGTAGAGATTTTGGATTGAATCGAGCTCTAACCAAGATTTTGATCTCACACTTTTTCAAGCTTTTTTCAATTTTCGTTTGGCCGTTTCTGCAGTTCTTAGGTCGTGTTCTTGATGTGTATAGCTTGTGTGTGTATAAGGGAATGAATTAGGTTAATCTTTGGGCCTTGAATCCATGTGCATTGAAGAATTGTGATATGATATGATCTTCCATTAAAAAGTTTCCAAAAATGCCTCAAATCAAATATTTTGTGCACAACAATGCTTGATACGAATTTGATTGAGTGTATCATGATAATGAAGATTTGTAATGATCAAAAAAATCTTATTCCATTAATTTTTGGATTTTATTTGAATTAATATTGATTTAAAATGAATTAATTCAATAAAAATTAAATAAAATAGAAAAATAAATGATTGGTCATGAAATTGAAGATAGGACACGTGTATGGTGTCACAAAATCAAATCAAGTGGAAAAAAGTGGGCCCTTTTGTCAGAAATTGGAGTTTTGAGGATATTTGACTTTTGGCACTTTTGGAAAAATGTCCAACTTCAACAATGCATAACTTCTTCAATTTTGAACTTTTGGAAGTGTTCTTGGACTTTTTAGAAACTTTGAGATGTTATCTAACCAATCCTTTTGGTCTCATCGCATATTGATATTCCATGCTCAAGTTATAAGCTTTGTAAAAAAAGGTGTTTTTGTTGACTTTCAAAAATGACCTATAATGTCCAAATTTGTAACTTTTTGTGAGAGCATTTCTTGATATTGGGGTGTGAAGTTGGATTGTAGGAAATTGCATCCTCTTCAAAATGAGCTTTGGATGGGTCATTTCTCATAAAGTATGAGAAAGTTATGCTTGGTCAAAGTTGAGTTGACTTTTCCTACAAAACCCTAATTTAGCAACTTTTGAATCTTGATGAATCTTGAGCAATCCTTGATGAATCATGAGCAACCCTTGATAAAATGATGAATCATCCTTCAAAATTATAATGTTGACAAAAAATCTTGAGGTTTGACTGTTTATAGGTCACAGTTGACTTTTGCCCTAGCACAGTCGATTTTTGGACCTCTTGAGCAATTGACTGACCAAACTTTCTCTGCAAGGCTTGAAATTTGACATGGATGAACTTGAGAACATATTAGGACATTGGGGAGCATTTGATACCATTTTGATGTAAGGACCTTGATGCAACACAAAACCCTAATTTTGAATTGACTGCCTTAGGAGGTGATTTGACTGTCCAACTCTTGAGCCATCTTGAACAACTTGGAGATGATTCTTGACATGTCTTGAGAAATATGGGAGGGCAAATTTTGGGTTACAACAGTCTACCTCCGAATTGTGCTTCTCTTTAGTGAATTTAAAGGCAGGAAATAGGTTTGGTTTCCGCAGTTGGCCTTTACCTTTCTTGGAATGATCTTTCTGATTAAATTTAGCCAAGTGTTGTTAGTACTTGAGGCGGTTTTGTTTGTTTGTTCCTACTCTGTTTTACCAGCATACGCACGATATCACTCATACATTCATACATACATCATGTATGGCTAAAATTGAAAAATCATTGCTCATTGACATTTTGCTCTGGCCTTCCTACAACGCTCCTTGCTTAGATGGATTCGGTTTTCCCTCTTGAGTTTATTTCTCAAAGGATGTATCTTCGTTGGCTGTCTTGCTCCAGTTTATTTCTGATTTGGACCTGTGGTTGCATGACAATATTATTTACTTTGGATTTCTGAAAACTTTGAGTTTTAGTTTGTGCATTTATTTTGCACGAGAAGACTTTATCTCCTCAGTAGGAATATCGTGGAATTTCCCCGGGAAGTCATATTTCTATCTCCAGAAAGTCATTTCTTTTTGCAATTCTCCATGACAACAAGTAACAAGTCTCTTTATTTGAGACAGCTTATGTTTGACCTTTTCCAGGTAGAGTTCCTTGGTTAAAGATGAAGTTGAGACCCGTTCTAGATGAAACACCAAAATTTTGGGGAAAACTTGATATGATATATTTTCTCTTTCTACCTTCAGTGAATTTTGGCAGAACATCGGCAGTAAACGTCGGTGTTTGTTATCTTTTGGCTATCTTCAGTGAACATTGATAATTCATCGTCAGTGAACGGCGGTGATATGATATATTTTCTCTTTCTACCTTCAGTGAATGTTGGTAGAACATCGAGAGTGAATGCCGGTGTTTGTTATCTTTTTGCTATCTTCAGTGAATGTTGATAGTTCGTCGTCAGTAAACGGCGGTGATATGATATATATTCTCTTTCTACCTTCAGTGAACATTGGTAGGACATCGGCAGTGAACGTCGGTGATGTTATCTTTTTTCTATCTTCAGTGAACATTGATAGTTCATCATCGGTGAACGGTGGTGATATGATATATATTCGCTTTCTAGCTTCAGTGAACGTTGGTAGGACATCGACAGTGAACGTTAGTGTTTATTATCTTTTTTCTATATTCAGTGAACGTTGATAGTTCATCGTCAGTGAACGACAATGATATGACATATTTTCTCTTTCTACCTTCAGTGAACGTTGGTAGGACATCAGCAGTGAACGTATGTGTTTATTATCTTTTTTCTATCTTTAGTTAATGTTGATAGTTCATCGTCAGTGAACGGCGGTGATATGATATATTTTCTCTTTCTACCTTCAGTGAATATTGGTAGGACATCGGTAGTGAACGTCGGTGTTTATTATCTTTTTGTTATCTTCAGTGAATGTTGGTAGTTCATCGTCAGTGAACGGCGGTGATATGATATATTTTCTCTTTCTACCTTCAGTGAACGTAGGTAAGACATCGGCAGTGAACATCGGTGTTTATTATCTTTTTGCTATCTTTAGTGAACGTTCATAGTTCATCGTCAGTGAACGGAGGTGATATGATATTCTCTTTCTACCTTCAGTGAAAGCTGGTATACCATCGGCAGTGAACGTCGATGCTTGTTATCTTCCTCTCCGATTCAATTCTTTTGGTCCACCAGTGATTTATTTTCCTGGTGGAGTTGCTCCTTTATTTCTTTATTTTTGTTGCATCCCCGGTGATACTTTGCGTCTCTTTGGTACAGTTTATATGCATCCATATGCATAAGCATTTGCATGGCATCTTAGGGCCAAAAATAGGGTTTGTTTTATATTTAAGTATCTTCGATCGCGTCTACACGAAGATTTTTAACCTTCGTATCTCCGGATAGAAGAAACTTAAATAAGGGCAGCTGTTGTACTCCAATTTTTGCCCCTAAGATCCCTTCATCATACCATGTTGTTTCACTCACAACAAGATCACACTAGAATTCTTTGTTCCCCTCCCTACATTTAGCTTTGCTCTTTTGAGGAGTTACCAAGCACCTTAACTTGTTTTCTTTTGTGTTCATGAATATTTTGCTTTGATTTTCTTTCTAATTAATAAGACGCAATGTTGGTTTGTCTTACTTGTTAATAATGTAGGTAAAGGCAATGAGGTTTAGCAAGTTGCTCCATGGGTTCATGAGTTTATTTCCATGCCCTAGTAAACATAGCTTGAGGATTTCAAACTTCACTATTGGAGTGGTTTTAGAAGAATTGGCATGGAAACGTTGCTTTGGCTCATCACATTTCAAAGTTATCAAAATTGATTCAAAAGTACAAGGGGTTAAGGGAAGAAGTTGTCATGATTGGACAAGGTCTTGTTCCTATTGGTCACAAGAGCACATTTCTCTCAAATTTCAAGATATGGAAGTGGTTTTGGTGGCTATGAGTCCTCATCATCATCCTCAACAACTTCTATTCACAAAGAAAGAATATTGGCACAAGAAGTTTGTTCAAACTTGTCAAAGTTCCTCAAAGCATTCTCTTGATCTAGAGGCTAGGGTTTTGAAATTCAAAGGATTATATCTTGCTCACCTTTTGGTATTTTTGATTGATTCCAAAGACATATTTCTCTTTAAAGAGTTACCAACAAATCACTTTAAAAGTTCCAAGGAGTTTTCATGTGGAAGGAACTTGGTGAGGAAGAAAGATTACAAGTCATCCAGATGAATCCACAATTTTCCATATGTGACTTCAAATGGTCATAACTTGGTCAATTTTTATCACCTTGAGTCCATTAATTTTCCATTATGATCTTAAAGATGTGTACTTTATGCCTTCTTTTATGTGCAAAGTGAGAAAATGGATGGAAGTTGCCTTAAATATGCAAAAGATTATAGGTCATTTAATGATTTTTGGCCAACTTCAACAAGTCATAACTTGCTCATTTTTTGGAGATTTTCAGTGGTTCAAATTTCAAAATGTCATTCAAGAGATCTACTTCATTCCTTTTTTTTGGTTAAGAGCAAATTCAAAGAGGAAGGTCATGTTTGGATACAAAAGATTATAGGTCATTTTTGAAGAAGAATTTGAAATATTTCTAAGTATGGAAAGTCAACTATTTTTCTTCAACTTTGACTCCATGTAACTTTCAGTTCAAGCATCCATTTGATTCCATTCTTTTTCCATTGCAAAGCTTGTAACCTCATCTTTCCAAAGCATCAAGAATCATGCCTTAAGACCCCTTGAGTTGGAAATGCCATGGATTTGAATTTGGTAATTTGAAACTGAATTTTTCACAAAGTCAGAATTTTGAAATCCATAATATGACTTCTAAACACTAGATTTATGCGCGTTTTTTATTTAAACTTGATCAGCAAACTTTCCAGAAGTGATTAGCACCCCAAAACGCAAGGTTTGGCTGAGTTTTGATGGAAATGAAGTCACACTTCACTCGTGCTCGACCTTCACTCAATTTCCCTCCAAACTTCCTTGTTTCTTCAAATTTTCATTCCCATTCACTTCCCTATAAATAGAGGGTCATCCCTCATCCATTTTCCCAAGCTTAGAGAGCCAAGAACACCCTGCAAAAACCTCATACGAACCCACTTTTTTTTAATTCAGTTTCTGATATTTAAGCTTCCTTTTCCAAAATTCTTTGTGCATTCATCATCCTTGAGCATCATATAAACTCTCCAGCACTTAAACCAATCAAAACGAGCCATAATTCAAGCTACAGAAGTCCAGTTTCAGAGCTTCTTACTTGAACTTCGAAAATGTAGAATTCTCCACCATTTGGATCCAAATCAAGCACTAATCTATTCTACTCCTTCTTCTGATTCTAATGCTGCTTACAATTTAAATCCATTGAGAATTGAGAGAGAAATCTCAAATTGAAGGTGCTCGCTATTTTCTGGGTTTTTGATTCATATCTCTCTCCATACCTTACATAAATTTGGCGCGATGGTTGTGTCAGAATCGTCTTGAAGAGACGAGTTCAATGATGCTAGCCTGGTGTGATCGGTGGAAATAGAACTGACTGTTTTTTAAGCTGGTTTCGCGAAATGTCGCGGTAAGCAAGAGTCGCCACCGTCTTTTATGTTCTCCAACATGGAAAGGACAAAAGCACAGCAAAATTCCTTCTTTGAGAATGTTTCTCGGTTCGGGAGGTAGATTTATAGAAAGGGAAGGTGTTAGCACCCTTTCTATCCATGGTTATCCATGGGCTCTTAGGTACTTGCTCTTATGTTTTCAAAAATTGTTTGCTTTTCAAATGTGTGTGTGTTTTGAAAAAAAGTTTCGTTTGTAAAAATTCCTAAGTAACTCTTGTATCAGTCCTCAAGAGTGTATGAAAAATTTGTTTGAAAACTTTTAGAAAGTGTGAGTGCGAAAAGTTATTTTGTTTGTTTGAAGAGAGCAAGTACCCATGAGATCTACCTACTCTAAGGAATTAGGCTGTGTAAGAGTCCTTTAGATAGTGCTATCCTACCATTGAGAGGTAGGTAGCACCGTCGTTGGAGTTATTCGGGTCAATTCGATTATAAGGGACATGTGTGGTCACAGAAGCAATAGTAGGACACCTTAGAAGTAACCCTAATGTCCTAGATCCTTTTTTATCCGAGGCAACCGTTTTGAGGCGACAGGATCTTTAGACAGAAGGGCGACCTCTAAGACACCCTATACTTGATGACCACGTTCGAGGCAACCAGTGAGGCGTACCCTAAGAGTGGCATGTGCTTGTGTGTTGTTTTTCAGTTAAATTGTCTTTGCATGTTATTTGTGAGCTACGGATTGATTTTATTATTCATACATTCTTTCATGCTTATTAACAGTTAGGAGTGCGGAAAATAAATTGCGGAAATGTAAATCTAACTATTACAAGGCGCGGGTCTATACATCGCCAAAAACAAAAACCCGTTTTGGAAAATAAAGTGCGAGAATTTAAAAGAAAGCGATAAAGTTCTAATTATTACACTTCCTGAGCAGATACAAAATAATGAATTAAAATTAAAATACGCGCGAAAGATTGAATCGGGAAGTCATGAGGGTTTTGACCCTTTTTTAAGAAAGAATTGAATTTTGTCCTTTTTGCAATTAATCAAAATTAAAACTAATTACTAATTAATTAATTTAATTAAAGGAAAATATTTTTGTGTTTTTTATGTTTTTAATAAAATAAAAAAAAAGAAATTAAAAGTTGAAAGTCCTAATTCTAAATTAATTTTACTTATTAAAAAAAAGTTAAAATTGTTCTAATTACACAACTAATTAATTAATATTAAAATTTATTTACAAAAATAAGTTAATAAATAATAAAATGTTTTTTTTTTGGTTTTATAGAATTTTATGGGAAAAAATTAGTTTGTTAGGTTAATTAACAATAATGATAATAATTAAAAAAAAGAAAAGGAAAATAGAAAGAAAAAAAAAAGAAATAGAAACCAATGGGGGTGTTGATGGCCCAATGGAGGTGTGAAGCCTGGAAATTGCTGCCCCATTAACCAGCCTTGTTGACTTTTGGAGATTGCCTGGAGCTGGAGAATATAGTGTTCATCACTTTTTGGCCCTCAGATTGATGATCATGGCCACTTGGCATGTGGAACGCTGAAGGTTCATGGTGAAACGCACTGGGCATCCTGCACACAAACACATAAGAAAAAATGATATGGAATTTTGGGGGGACCTGGGAAAACTTACAGCGCGGTATGATGGACCTTAGGACGTGGCAAGGGTTGCTTTAGCTTCAGCGTATGGCAAAGAAGAGAGTCACGTTCTCCTTTTGGCCTGAAAATGCTTGCAACACTCCTTTTGATCTCACACTTTTTTTTGACACTTTTTGGATTTTGCTCTGGCTGTTTGTGTACACTCTAGGTAGTGAATGAGGCTTTGTTACACTTGCATATGTAGTAATGAATGAGAATAGGTCACATTATGAGCTAATGATCCCTTGCAATTAAGTTTTTGGATTCTTCATAACCACCATTAAAGAAACATTCCAAGTTTGTTCAAATTTTGAATTTTTATGCATAAAATGGCCCTAGCACGAAATTGGTAGGTTGTTCATGACACATAAAAGTCATTCAAATCAAAAGATGTTATTTAATTAATTTTTTTGATTTTATTTGAATTTTATGGATTTAAAATGAATTAAATCATATAAAATTAAATAAAAATAGAAAAATTAATGTTTAATCTTGAAATTGATCATGGGACACGTGGGTGGCATGACAAGGCTGAATCAAGTGGAAAAAAGTGGGCCCTTTTGTCAAAAATTGAAGTTTCAAGGATAGTTGACTTTTGCCATTTCACAAAAATTTCCCAACTTCTCCAATGAATATCTTACTCAATTTTGATCATATGAACATGTTCTTGGACATTTTGGAAAGGTCTTGAAGTCCTCTAACCAATGCCTTTGGTCCCATGTCATTTGAATTTACCAATCTCAAGTTATGGTCTTTGACTTAAAATGCCTTTTTGTTGACTTTTGAAAATGACCTATAATGTTGAAATTGGTAACTTTTTGTGAGAGCATTTCTTGGACTTGGAATGTGAAGATGAGTTTTAGGAAATGTCATCCCCTCCAAAATGAGCATTGGATGGGATTTTTCTGATGAACCATAAAAAAGTTATGCTTTGGTCAAGTTACAGTTGACTTTTCAGCTGTCCAAAAATGGAAACTTTTGCATCTTGATGATTTTTGAGCCATTCTTGTAGAATCATGATCAAGACTTGATCAAATGATGATTGTGGCTTCAAAATAATATGTTTACCAAAAATTTTGACTTTTGACTGCCAAATGACCATTTTACCCCTACAGTTGATTGTGAAGCAATTAGGGTTTTTGACTGTGCAACTTGACCTTGTGAGCCTTGAAACTTGGCATGTAGATGCTTGACAATGTGTATAGGCATATGTGACTTGATTGAGCCCTTGAAAACCTCAACTTCCTTGCAAGAACCAAAACCCTAATTTGACTGGCTTAGGAGGATGGTTTGACTGTGCAACCCTTGAGTAGACTTGAGCAAATTTAGATGATGCTTGTCAAAACTTTGAAGAATATGGGAGGGAAAATTTTGGGGTACAATAGTTGCCCCTGTTCAATCTTCTTAGACCTGAGGATGTAGATTGGCTTGTGTGCCTTTCGTGATCCGAGGGTGGAAGATGATTGAACACTAGAGTGCCCAGAAATTTTCACTCACATAGTAGAGTATCAGCAAAGTGATGGTGGGAATGGGCTTATAGATTCCATTTGGAAATATGGTATGGGAAGATGGGCTTATAGATGCCATCTGGAGATGTGACAGAACCTTGTCGGGAATGGGCTTATAGATGCCATTTGGAGACTGTTGGTAGGTGGATGGGCTTATAGATGCCATCTGGAGGTTGTCTGTTGAATTGTAATTTTTGTAAGTTGAAAGAGGGAACCTGTGTAGGGTTGCCTGATGATGAGCTCATGTAAAGCTGCATCTGAAATGGAGAAGGGACCTGTGTAGGGTTACTTTGATGACGAGTCAGTGTGAAACTGTATCTAGAGCTGAGAAGGAAACCTGTGTAGGGTTTACTGATGACGAGTCCGTGTAAAACTACGTCTGGAGTTTGAGAAGGGAACCTGTGTGGGGTTACTTTGATGATGAGCCCGTGTAAAACTGCATCCTGGAAGAAGTAAAACCTGGGTAGGGTTTCTGATGATGAGTCCATGTAAAACTGCATCTTTGGGAAAAGAGAACATGTGTAGGGTTTCTTTGACGACGAGCCCGTGTAAAACTACGTATGGAGAGAGAGAACCTGTGTAGGGTTTCTTCGGGATAAGTTCGTGTAAAACTTCCGGAGGAACCGGGGTAAGGTTACTGCAGGATAAGTTCGTGTAAAACTTCTGGATGAATCGGGGTAAGGTCATCTTGAGATAAGTCCGTGTAAGACTTCTGGAGGAACCGGGGTAAGGTTACTTCGGGATAAGTCTGTGTAAGACTTCTGGAGGAACCGGGGTAAGGTTACTGCAGGATAAGTTCGTGTAAAACTTCTGGATGAACCGGGGTAAGGTCATCTTGAGATAAGTCCATGTAAGACTTCTGGAGGAACCGGGGTAAGGTTACTGCAGGATAAGTTCGTGTAAAACTTCTTGATGAACCGGGGTAAGGTCATCTTGAGATAAGTTCGTGTAAGACTTCTGGAGGAACCGGGGTAAGGTTACTGCAGGATAAGTTCGTGTAAAACTTCTTGATGAACCGGGGTAAGGTCATCTTGAGATAAGTCCGTGTAAGACTTCTTCTGAAAGAAAAGGAACCGGTGTAGGGTTACTTGTGGAGGGTGAGTCCGCGTAAGACTTCGTCTGAAAATTGAGAAGGAACCGGTGTAGGGTTGCCTGATGATGAGCTCGTGTAAAACTACATCTGAGGTTGAGAAGGAACTGGTGTAGGGTTGCCTGTTGATGAGCCCGTGTAAGACTTCTTCTGAAAGAAAAGGAACCGGTGTAGGGTTTCCTGAGGATGATCAAGTAGATAATTGTCCTGTTTGGTTTCAGATATTAACCCACGATCAGTCGTCCACAGAATTTTCCTGGCTTGTTACCGGTGTTGATCTGGAACTATAAAGGTAGATGGTAATCATCTTTTGATTGACTTTTTTCTGAAAAGGCAAAGTATTAGTCGTATGCAATGTCATGATGCATGAACTGCATGATTTTAAGATGTTCTCAAAAATAAATGAGATTTGTGTTGTATGATGCGTATGCATGCTATAATGTATGAAGATGTGATGTTTATGAATGTATTCTCATCTGGGAAAATAAATCCTTGACGAATGTCAGGAGTTTGTTGAATCCTGGGCTGATGTTGAAGTTTAGAGTTCTTCATTCCGCTGGGGATGATGGTTGTAAGAATAAACCGGTAGGAGAAGATGACTCCGTTGGGGGAATAAACTTGGTGAAGATATTACTCTGCGGGGAGTCACTCTGTAGGAAGAGATACTTCGTTGAGATTTTGATGAGAACTCCACTGGGGATTCCATTGATAAGTTATATTGGAGGATTTGATGAACTCCGCTGAGGGATAGGAAGAACTTCACCGAGGACGACCTTTCTGTGGTAATTAGCTGAGGATAACCCAGTTATAATCCCTGGTGGGGAATAACCTTCTGAATAGAGCCGGGGAGATGCGTTCGTACTCTGCATGGGATAAGCTTCCAGAATCTACTGGGGAGATTGATTCAACTCTCCTGGGGAGACTTTGGACTGCACTAGGAAGTGGCTCCACTGGATGTCTGGTATTCCGCCGGGGAACAATCTTAGATTAAGACTGCCGGGGATGCTTGCTTAGGAACATTTGTATACTCCGCTGGGGAATATTGAGATCTTCTGGGGATACCCATTTCCTTAGGGCTGACAATGACCTAACTCTGCTTGGGGAGAGTGTTGCTGATTTGCTGGAGATATTGTGCCTTTTTGGGCTGATGGGAGACCAACTCTGCCTAGGGAGAGTATTGCTGATTCTGGTCTTACTCTGCGGGGAGTGAAGGTATCTTGGTTACGTTCTTCAGCTGAAACTACCTTAGTACCTTGGTGTACAGATCAACTAGATCGCTTAGACAACTCATATTGCCCCTGTTTCTGTGGGAGAAGATACCTGTGGAGGCGCTTGATGACTGCCGGTTGACAAATCTTCTTCTGGTAGGCAAGTGATGAGATGACGGAACATAGACGTACACTTTTGATCCCTAACTTTTGCCTGGACCGCCCTTTCGGGTTTTCAGTCCACCGGGATACCCATTTTTGCCCAAGCCGCCTTTTCAGGTTTTCGACTTGCCGGGTGTACAGATTTTTTCATTTCATCCCTTATTTTTGCCCGAACCCTTTTGGTTCGCTGGGAAGCCCTTATTTTTGCCTAGGTGTGTCAACCTAGCGGGTTTTTGCTTATGCGTAGTGTTTTTTTGACTATGTTCATGCTCTCAGGATGCAGGGAGTTGTCACTGTCAGTATTGCAATGTTACCATGCCACCAGAAGATCTTCGTTTGATCGTCCAATGCCCCAAGTGATCCAGATGGAGATTTGCCCCAAGCTGGTTGGCCTTTTGAGAGATTCTTCGAATCTTGACCTAACTGCCCCAGATGATGGATAATGATCGTGTCTGCCCCCTTGGTTGGAAGTGCTTTTCCATTTGAGGTGACCTTTTGTTGAGAAGGCTTTTGTTCACTAGATGCTCGTCGTGCAAAGTTCCATGCTGTTTAAATAAATAATCATCTGCAAAAAATGTTGTTTTGAAAATGCAAAGCTTATGTCTTTTTTGAAAATGCATTTTTTTCATAAAAACAAGTGAATTTTTTTTTTGAACCGTGATGTCAACTCGTTATTTTACCGCAAGCCTTAAGGAGTCAGGATACCTTTGGTAACAGTATGCTTTCGAACTAAACCCATGCTTCAGCTAGGACTTTTTAAGGGTTGTAGCGTGGCCTGGTTCACGGTTTAAGAAACAAAGGATAAAGGCTCAAAATTTATTTGTACCCACCCGTTCTTCGTGACGTTCTTCAATCCTAAACTCAGCTGATCATGCATTAGACTTTGTTTGAGTCTTTGTCCTGACATTCTAGTGATGGTTCGGATACTGATAGTTTATTTTGAATAGGCAGTCATTTCTTTTTTTGTTGAGGGTTTGTAGGACCTCTTTCTTTTGATTTTGTTATCCCTGTTTTTTGCCTGAACTGTTTCTTTTGTGATTACAGTCAGCGGGATGCCCCAGTTTTGTAAGTCTCCTTCATACGTTTTGACTTAATGGGCTTTTATTTCTTTGAGAGATAATGACTGCCTGTCCTTATGATTATATGGAACCATCACTGTCTCTTGTTTTGGAAGGTCTCCTGTGATGCCATTCATTGTGCACTTGGATCAACTGAGAGAACTACCATGCCCCAGGTTACAAATAAGGGTTTTAATTTTCGAAAAGAAAAACTCCTACTTCTTTGGCTCGAAGGGGTTGACGAGGGATTATCTTCCTTATAACTCCAGTGTTTGGGAATTGAAACAATGCCTGTACCTCATCAGCGGGGTCTGTTCAAAAGCATATTGTAGATTATGGTATCGTTTTCGTCATCCTCCCTCAAGAGGCTTAGAGTTATTAATTGAGAGTTGACATCAAAAAATGAAAGCAGTTTGAATATAGCAAATGAGAATATATTGATTCAAAACAGACATATGCGATGCATTGATAAAGTAAAAGAGTTTGACATGATAATTGTTTGAATAAGCATAGAAAAATACACTATCGGAATTTAAATGAACAAGAGTCTCTCAATCCTAGCCATGTTTTGGCAAGGGAGCAGTGATCACATCGGGAGTCTCAGCAGGCTCGAATTCGATCTCCTTGGCGTCAATCATGTTCTGAATCTTGTACTTCAGTGCCCAACAATCCTCAGTATCGTGCCCCGGGCTTCCGGAATGATAAGCACACCTCGCATCTGGGTTGTAGTTTGGAGAAGAGGTCTTGGGATTTGCAGGAGGGTTGATCACCGCAATCATATTCATCTTCAACATGTGCTGCAATGCTTGTGACAATGGCATGTTGATGTTGGTGAATTGTCTTTTAGGCTCGTCTGGCCTTCGCTGATTTCCCTTTGGCGGTTGTCGGCGTGACACAGAACCTGAGATCATGACTGCCCCTACGTGTTGGTCACGATGATCCTTCTGACTGTACGCAGCATTGGACTCTTTCTTGAATGGTTTCTTCTCAGCGTTCGAGGAGTCACCCTTTTGTATCTTCCCGGACTTGATACCAGCTTCTATCCTCTCACCAGTCAAGATCAGATCTGTGAACCCAGCAGAAGAATTCCCAATCAGATGATTAAAGAATGGACCAGACAGGGTCCCCAAGAACATGTCAACGAGCTCACGGTCAGTCAACGGTGGATGCACCCTGCCAGCCAGGTCTCTCCACTTTTGCGCGTACTCCTTAAAACCTTCACCCGTCCCCAGTGACATACCCTGGAGTTGGGTACGCGTAGGAGCGAGGTCCGCATTATACTGATACTGCTTATAAAAAGCAGTTGCCAAGTCCTCCCAGTTACGAATATTGTTTCCATCCAGCTGATAGAACCATTCGAGCTGAGTCCCTGAAAGACTTTCCTGGAAGAAATGGATCCATAGATTCTTGTCTGCCGTGTAGGGCTGGATCTTCCTTGCGTACGAACGGAGGTGAAGTTTAGGACAGGAAGCCCCGTCGTACTTCACAAAGGCAGGTGCCTTGAACTTGTGTGGGATCACCACCCCATAAGATAAACCTAGGTCTCCAAAGTCCAACCCAGGCACACGTTGAATTTCCATAGCATTTAACCGGTCCTCCAGCTGTTTGTACCGGTCCTCAGCAAGAGGGTACTGTTCATCATTGAAATCTGTCTCGGTGTCAGAGACCACAGGACTAGGAACCTCTCTCCCTTAGTGACTGCCTTCCCCAACAGATGGAGTAGTCAGCTCAGCTTCATTCTGCAGTGTATTCCCAGATCTGCGTCTAGGGTTGAACAAAACAGTCCTCTTCTTCTTTTTCTTCAAAAGTAGAGTCTTCAATTCCTGTTGTCCTTGGGCTAAGCTCATGACCAGCTCCTGGATCTGGGCGTTCTGGGCCTGGAGGGCCTTGATAGCTTGTTCATTGGATGATTCAGGATTCATGATGATGGCTGAAATAAACAGCGAAGAAGATTAAGCAACCTGTGGAAAAGAGTACCTGTAATGCAATGATATGTATGTATGCATGCGATGTTTTCAAGGATCTCGCGGGATAAACAGAGAAACTTGTTAGAATTTGAATTTGGGTAGCTTGATTAAAGGAACTTCATGTTGCTGAGAGTCCTTCTTCAAGAGTCAAGGCTCACCATATCGAGTGGGTCATAGCCCCTGACTCAAGTTATCAACCTTGGCTAGAGGGAAATAAATCCCCTTTGCCCCTTGCTAGACATCATGACCTGCATCACAAACCCTTGAGATCCTTGAAATGGATTAGTCCTTATGCAGGAGGTATGCAATGGTATGATGGCATGATGTTATGCTATGCGTGGAGTAATGTAGGTAAACCCTGTTATGAGTCCAGATTAAGGACTGTAAACAAAACCTGCGAGAAACTCAAGTGTCAGATAATAAGCATGCAAGTAGTCAAGTTTGAAGGCACACAAGTCACACAAGACAGCCCTTAGAGTTTAGGCCAGCATGAAGTTTGGGGTACTACCCTCTTGAAGTTGGTGGGCTCAAACCTGTCCTATCAAAAGTAACCGGGTTCTAGAGAATCCCAATATCCCTGACTACCCTCAATCGGTCATAACTCCAGCGTCGCAATCTTTTCTTGCGGCCAGAACCATCGCGAGAGTTTAGCCTCAATGCGTGTAGCATACTGCTACTGTTCTATGGCCAAGTTGGGTCACATTAGGGTTCTAAGGTCGGTTGGTGCTTAATGACTCCTCAGAAGACCCATATTCTCCTCGTTGCAACACAAGGGATATCGGTACAGACCAAGGTGCCACACCAACGTAGCCACTGCTTCACCCGTGTCGGTCTACGCCGGACAGGTCCCTCACAGCTTATGCTACCTAAAAGGGTATCCCCAGATCCGGGTTAGGATCTATGAAACTCCGATGCAAAGCCCACAAATATAAAGCAATCAAAGCAAAGCAATTGAAAACATAAGTATGATCTAATCCTAAGGTACACCTCACTTATTAAGTCTCCCCAGCAGAGTCTCCAGTTCAGTGATCGGTGGAAATAGAACTGACTGTTTTTTAAGCTGGTTTCGCGAAATGTCGCGGTAAGCAAGAGTCGCCACCGTCTTTTATGTTCTCCAACATGGAAAGGACAAAAGCACAGCAAAATTCCTTCTTTGAGAATGTTTCTCGGTTCGGGAGGTAGATTTATAGAAAGGGAAGGTGTTAGCACCCTTTATATCCATGGTTATCCATGGGCTCTTAGGTACTTGCTCTTATGTTTTCAAAAATTGTTTGCTTTTCAAATGTGTGTGGGTTTTGAAAAAAAGTTTCGTTTGTAAAAATTCCTAAGTAACTCTTGTATCAGTCCTCAAGAGTGTATGAAAAATTTGTTTGAAAACTTTTAGAAAGTGTGAGTGCGAAAAGTTGTTTTGTTTGTTTGAAGAGAGAAAGTACCCATGAGATCTACCTACTCTAAGGAATTAGGCTGTGTAAGAGTCCTTTAGATAGTGTTATCCTACCATTGAGAGGTAGGTAGCACCGTCGTTGGAGTTATTCGGGTCAATTCGATTATAAGGGACATGTGTGGTCACCGAAGCAATAGTAGGACACCTTAGAAGTAACCCTAATATCCTAGATCCTTTTTTATCCGAGGCAACCGTTTTGAGGCGACGGGATCTTTAGACAAAAGGGCGACCTCTAAGACACCCTATACTTGATGACCACGTTCGAGGCAACCAGTGAGGCGTACCCTAAGAGTGGCATGTGCTTGTGTGTTGTTTTTCAGTTAAATTGTCTTTGCATGTTATTTGTGAGCTACAGATTGATTTTATTATTCATACATTCTTTCATGCTTATTAACAGTTAGGAGTGCGGAAAATAAATTGCGGAAATGTAAATCTAACTATTACAAGGCGCGGGTCTATACATCGCCAAAAACAAAAACCCGTTTTGGAAAATAAAGTGCGTGAATTTAAAAGAAAGCGATAAAGTTCTAATTATTACACTTCCTGAGAAGATACAAAATAATGAATTAAAATTAAAATACGCGCGAAAGATTGAATCGGGAAGTCATGAGGGTTTTGACCCTTTTTTAAGAAAGAATTGAATTTTGTCCTTTTTGCAATTAATCAAAATTAAAACTAATTACTAATTAATTAATTTAATTAAAGGAAAATATTTTTGTGTTTTTTATGTTTTTAATAAAATAAAAAAAGAAATTAAAAGTTGAAAGTCCTAATTCTAAATTAATTTTACTTATTAAAAAAAGTTAAAATTGTTCTAATTACACAACTAATTAATTAATATTAAAATTTATTTACAAAAATAAGTTAATAAATAATAAAATGTTTTTTTTTTGGTTTTATGGAATTTTATGGGAAAAAATTAGTTTGTTAGGTTAATTAACAATAATGATAATAATTAAAAAAAAGAAAAGGAAAAGAAAAGGAAAATAGAAAAGAAAAAAAAGAAATAGAAACCAATGGGGGTGTTGATGGCCCAATGGAGGTGTGAAGCCTGAAAATTGCTGGCCCATTAACCAGCCTTGTTGACTTTTGGAGATTTCCTGGAGCACGTTGACTGGAGAATATAGTGTTCATCACTTTTTGGCCCTCGGATTGATGATCATGGCAACTTGGCATGTGGAACGCTGAAGGTTCATGGTGAAACGCACTGGGCATCCTGCACACAAACATATAAGAAAAAATGATATGGAATTTTGGGGGGACCTGGGAAAACTTACAGCGCGGTATGATGGACCTTAGGACGTGGCAAGGGTTGCTTTAGCTTCAGAGTATGGCAAAGAAGAGAGTCATGTTCTCCTTTTGGCCTGAAAATGCTTGCAACACTCCTTTTGATCTCACACTTTTTTTTGACACTTTTTGGATTTTGCTCTGGCCGTTTGTGCACACTCTAGGTCGTGAATGAGGCTTTGTTACACTTGCATATGTAGTAATGAATGAGAATAGGTCACATTATGAGCTAATGATCCCTTGCAATTAAGTTTTTGGATTCTTCATAACCACCATTAAAGAAACATTCCAAGTTTGTTCAAATTTTGAATTTTTATGCATAAAATGGCCCTAGCACGAAATTGGTAGGTTGTTCATGACACATAAAAGTCATTCAAATCAAAAGATGTTATTTAATTAATTTTTTTGATTTTATTTGAATTTTATGGATTTAAAATGAATTAAATCAAATAAAATTAAATAAAAATAGAAAAATTAATGTTTAATCTTGAAATTGATCATGGGACACGTGGGTGGCATGACAAGGCTGAATCAAGTGGAAAAAAGTGGGCCCTTTTGTCAAAAATTGATGTTTCAAGGATAGTTGACTTTTGCCATTTCACAAAAATTTCCCAACTTCTCCAATGCATATCTTGCTCAATTTTGATCATATGAACATGTTCTTGGACATTTTGGAAAGGTATTGAAGTCCTCTAACCAATGCCTTTGGTCCCATGTCATTTGAATTTACCAATATCAAGTTATGATCTTTGACTTAAAATGCCTTTTTGTTGACTTTTGAAAATGACCTATAATGTTGAAATTGGTAACTTTTTGTGAGAGCATTTCTTGGACTTGGAATGTGAAGATGAGTTGTAGGAAATGTCATCCCCTTCAAAATGAGCATTGTATGGGATTTTTCTGATGAACCGTGAAAAAGTTATGCTTTGGTCAAGTTACAGTTGACTTTTAGCTGTCCAAAAATGGAAACTTTTGCATCTTGATGATTTTTGAGCCATTCTTGTAGAATCATGATCAAGACTTGATCAAATGATGATTGTGGCTTCAAAATAAGATGTTGACCAAAAATTTTGACTTTTGACTGCCAAATGACCATTTTACCCCTATAGTTGATTGTGAAGCAATTAGGGTTTTTGACTGTGCAACTTGACCTTGTGAGCCTTGAAACTTGGCATATAGATGCTTGACAATGTGTATAGGCATATGTGACTTGATTGAGCCCTTGAAAACCTCAACTTCCTTGCAAGAACCAAAACCCTAATTTGACTGGCTTAGGAGGATGGTTTGATTGTGCAACCCTTGAGTAGACTTGAGCAAATTTAGATGATGCTTGTCAAAATTTTGAAGAATATGGGAGGGCAAATTTTGGGGTACAACACCTGGGATCCTTATTTTTCCATTTGAAGGATCTCACAAAATCCCCATTGCAGGGTGTATTGAGGTTGAAGACGATGACATGTCTCGTCTCAGCCAATGATAGCGTGCCAAACGTTTTAATTTCATTGGTTGCCCTTTTTCTGATCACATGTGTGTTTCACTAAGGTCCATATCAAGCACAGCGCGTCTGATCCATTGAATTAGCTTACTAACGCGTTTTGACTATGATCTGATGGTCCACATCTTTTTGGTTTTATTTTATTTTCTGATTTTATATTTTTATTGATTAAATTTTCAAAAATTCATAACTCTTTTATTTTTTATCCAAAAATTATGAAAAAATTCACAAAAATACTTTGAATTATTTCTGATCTCATGACTATTTTTTCACATTTTTATTTTAACATTTGGTATTTTTTATATTTATTGTATTATTTGATTTCTTTTAATTACTTAAAAAATACTTTCTGACATTTTTTAATTCTGAAAAAATTTCATAAATATTATTTTACATATTTTTGACTTTCTGAAAATTTTATGGAATTTTATATTAAGGTTTACTATTTTTGACCTATTTTATGTTTGTTTGAGCAATTTTAAATAGTTTAAAAATAGTTTCTGACTTTTAAAAATTATCAAAAATTTATAAAAATATTTGGATCCATTTATGATTTTTCTATGGTCTTACTTCTCACTTCTTGATTAATTTGAATATAGTTGATATTTTTTTCATTATTTTCTATTTTTAAACTTTTTTTACCCTTTTAATGTATATATTAAATGTGATATTATTTTGTGATTATTTTCTGGCTAATCTTGGGTTAGGTTTTGGATCATGAACTTTATTAACATCATTGGATCCATGGTGTTGAGTTTAACTCCACAAGAAATGGATGAATGATTTTAATAATAGTTTGATTAAAATTTAATTCAAATGTGGTTTGTACATTCTTTTTACCTTATCCCTCTTCATCTCATCCCCTTCTTATTGCACTAAATGTTGTTGGAGCATGATCTTTATATCATGTCTCAAAACAAATGGTGCATAGATTCTTATTGACTGGCCTCAAAATAGGTGCGACTTCTACATAAGTCCACTTACGATTGCTTAACATAGCGCTAAATTTTGTCCCGATTCAAATAAATGATCATTTGTGGCCCAAACTTATGATTGTAAGCCCAAGTATGTTAATTTGATCTCTTTGATCCAATAACCTTGAGATTCATTGTGTGGAGGCTTTGGTTCTACCAATCCTCTAATGGATCTACAACACCTTTGGTCAACGCGGATCACTTAAACATCGTTGATCATTAAATGGTACTTATGAGAATTTTAAATGGATGGTATACTTGACAAAAAGCAAATGCAACTTGTTGTGTGGAGGCTTTGGTTCTACCAATCCTCTAATGAGTTCCAAATGCAAGTTCCAAGATGGTTATCCAACTAACCACTAATTTCTAACAATTGACTTTACTTTATGCTTTTATTTGTATGCTTTATATACCATTTAATTTAAGCATTTACATTTCATGCCATTTTTATTTTTCTCACTTGAACATTTATTCTTATGCCATTTTTATTTTTCTCACTTGAGCATTTACTTTTATGTCATTTTTATTTTGCTCACTTGAGATTTTCTTTTCCTTTTAAAGACACTTAATAATCAACATGAACTATAAAAATATTTAATGATACTTGGACTATTTGGTTACTATCCTTGGCATTATGGAGTATTGGACTTCTTGGACTTAGGATTAGAGACCTTGGCCTATCTTGGATACTTTGTGACTTTATTTGATATTTTGTTTGGAGTTCTTGAGGTTTACTTCAATACATTGGGTTGTTTGTTTGTTTTGTGTGCAGGTATTGTGATTACATACTTTGTTTGTAATCTGGAATTCACCCGTATACAGCCAGTACTCTGCCCAATTTTTGCGAAGACTTAAAACACTTGAAGTTTGGTTCTCTCAAGAGGTCTAGTATCTTTGCTTTCTTGGTTTCAATCCGAAGAATAAGAATTCTATATTGACTCATAATGTCAAGTATTGGCTTCTTGTTGGTTAGATGGTTCTTATACTTAGCTTTTACCTTATGCTTTAGGATAGTCTCTTCTTCTCCTCTCATCTTCTTTAATTTCAAAAACAAATCTTCTCCCTCCTTTTAAAAACTTTTCTTATTTCTAAACTTGAAACACTTTCATAATAAACTTGGACTTAGGTTCATGCATTTTCAAAACATTTTCATAAATAAGTTTCAATTAATTTAATAATACCTTGACATTTTTATGAGAAGACTAAAAGTCAATCAATCTCATTTCAAACCATTTTTGCCACTTTGGCTTTTTATTTTAAAACTTTTCTTAAAAGATTAGACTCTTGTCAATCCTTGTAGTGATGAAAACAACTATACTTCTACAATATGTAGTAAAGAGAGATATTTTCAACTTGGGTGTTGAGTGAGGCATTGTTGATTTTAAAATCTAAGCCATATCCTCCACTTTGAGATGATGCAAATTCTCCTTTCTCATGATTGTGGGTAGTAAGTATGTTTTCCACATGGACAATGACGATGATGTCTTATCTCATAAAATTAACCAACACACTTGTGTTTCAAATTTTTAAAAGAGGAACTATGTGTACCCTGATCCCCTATTGCACGAAAGGTGGTACGTAGGCACTAAAGGTTCGCAACCGCGGTGGGTGCAAAAATCATAAAAATATTTCTTTTCTCACCTCCACCATCCATTTTATATAACACATTTTTATAGCCAAATATAAATATTTTTCAAAGAGGTTCCTGCGGAGTACCGTAGATGTTTAGGGTGCTAATACCTTCTGTTTGCATAACCAACCCCCTTACCTTGAATCTTTCCCCCTTTTTTTTGGGTTAGTCGCTCTTTTCCCATTCCTTTGAAAATAATAAAGCGCGATGAAGATTTTTATTTTGATTTGTATAAAGTCTAGTCAATCCAATGGCTTAGTCTTGAACATTTCTACCGCTACAGTGTGTTGAGATGTCGCTCTTTCTGTGGTATTGGCATTATTGTTGACTTCTTGATTGCCCGGGAAGGCTATCCCAGGGCATCTTTTGATTGTATAAGTTTTCATGATGCAAAGTTTCAAACCGCATCTTTCTCCAGGGAGGTAGGCTTGAAGTCCTCGGTGAGGTTTGTTTGTTTCGGCGTCAGTCTGCTTTATTTGAGGCTGGTCTTGCAATCTCCAATAGGCATGTTGCTTTTGAAAAAAACTGGTTTCTCCGAAGAAGCCGGAAGAAGGATGTTCTATCCCGGTATCTGTTTAATTTGTCTACCTCCGAATTATGCTTCTCTTTAGTGAAGTTAAAGGCAGGAAATAGGTTTGGTTTCCATAGTTGGCCTTTACCTTTCTTGGAATGATCTTTCTGGTTGAAGTTTAGCCAAGTGTTATTAGTACTTGAGGCGGTTTTCTTTGTTTGTTCCTACTGATTGTGTATCTGTTTTACCAGCATACGCACGATAGCACTCATACATTCATACATACATCGTGCATGGCTAAAATTGACAAATCATTGCTCATTGACATTTTGCTCTGGCCTTCCTACAACGCTCCTTGCTTAGATGGATTCGGTTTTCCCTCTTGAGTTTATTTCTCAAAGGATGTATCTTCGTATGCTGTCTTGCTCCAGTTTATTTCTGATTTGGATCTGTGGTTGCATGACAATATTATTTACTTTGGATTTCTGAAAACTTTGAGTTTTAGTTTGTGCATTTATTTTGCACGAGAAGACTTTATCTCCTCAGCAGGAATATCGTGGCATTTCCCCGGGAAGTCATATTTCTATCTCCAGAAAGTCATTTCTTTTTGCAATTCTCCATGACAACAAGTAACAAGTATCTTTATTTGAGACAGCTTATGTTTGACCTTTTCCAGGCAGAGTTCCTTGGTTAAAGATGAAGTTGAGACCCGTTCTAGGTGAAACACTCGAATTTTGGGGAAAACTTGATATGATATATTTTCTCTTTCTACCTTCAGTGAACGTTGGTAGAACATCGGCAGTGAACATCGGTGTTTGTTATCTTTTTTCTATCTTCAGTGAACGTTGATAATTCATCGTCAGTGAACGGCGGTGATATGATATATTTTATCTTTCTACCTTCAGTGAACGTTGGTAGAACATCGACAGTGAACGCCGGTGTTTGTTATCTTTTTGCTATCTTCAGTGAATGTTGATAGTTCATCGTCAGTGAACGGTGGTAATATAATATATATTCTCTTTCTACCTTCAGTGAACATTGGTAGGACATCGGCAGTGAACGTCGGTGATGTTTTCTTTTTTCTATCTTCAGTGAACATTGATAGTTCATCGTCGGTGAACGGTGGTGATATGATATATATTCTCTTTCTACCTTCAGTGAGCGTTGGTAGGACATCTGCAGTGAACGTTAGTGTTTATTATCTTTTTTCTATCTTCAGTGAACGTTGATAGTTCATCGTCAGTGAACAGTAGTGATATGACATATTTTCTCTTTCTACCTTCAGTGAACGTTGGTAGGACATCGGCAGTGAAAGTCAGTGTTTATTATCTTTTTTCTATCTTTAGTGAACGTTGATAGTTCATCATCAATGAACGGCGGTGATATGATATATTTTCTCTTTCTACCTTCAGTGAACGTTGGTAGGACATCGGCAGTGAACGTTGGTGTTTATTATCTTTTTGCTATCTTCAGTGAACGTTGATATTTCATCGGCAGTGATATGATATATTTTCTCTTTCTACCTTCAGTGAACGTTGGTAGGACATCAGCAATGAACATCGTTGTTTATTATCTTTTTGCTATCTTCAGTGAATGTTCATAGTTCATCTTCAATGAACGGCGATGATATGATATTCTCTTTCTACCTTCAGTGAAAGCTGGTAGACCATCGGCAGTGAACGTCAATGCTTCTTATCTTTCTCTCTGATTCAATTCTTTTGGTCCACCAGTGATTTATTTTCCTGGTGGAGTTGCTCCTTTGTTTCTTTATTTTTGTTGCATCCCCGGTGATACTTTGCGTCTCTTTGGTACAGTTCATATGCATCCATATGCATAAGCATTTGCATGGCATCTTAGGGCCAAAAATAGGGTTTGTTTTATATTTAAGTATCTTCGATCGCGTTGACACGAAGATTTTTAACCTTTGTATCTCCGTATAGAAGAAACTTAAATAAGGGCAGTTATTGTACCCCTATTTTTGCCCCTAAGATCCCTTCATCATACCATGTTGTTTCACTCACAACAAGATCACACTAGGATTCTTGGTTCCCCTCCTTACATTTAGCTTTGCTCTTTTGAGGAGTTACCAAGCACCTTGACTTGTTTTATTTTGTGATCATGAATATTTTGCTTTTATTTTCTTTCTAATTAATAAGATGCAATGTTGGTTTGTCTTACTTGTTAATAATGTAGGTAAAGGCAATGAGGTTTAGCAAGTTGCTCCATGGGTTCATGAGTTTATTTCCATGCCCTAGTCAACATAGCTTGAGGAGTTCAAACTTCACTATTTGAGTGGTTTTAGAAGAATTGGCATGGCAAAGTTACTTTGGCTCATCACATTTCAAAGTTATCAAAATTTATTCAAAAGTACAAGGGGTTGAGGGAAGAAGTTGTCATGATTGGACAAGGTCATGTTCCTATTGGTCACAAGATCACATTTCTCTCAAATTTCAAGATATGGAAGTGGTTTTGGTGGCTATGAGTCCTCATCATCATCCTCAACAAATTCTATTCACAAAGAAAGAATATTGGCACAAGAAGTTTGTTCAAACTTGTCAAAGTTCCTCAAAGCATTCTCTTGATCTAGAGGTTAAGATTTTGAACTTCAAAGGAGCATATCTTGCTCACCTTTCGGTATTTTTGAGTGATTCCAAAGACATATTTCTCTTCAAAGAGTTACCAACAAATCACTTCAAAATTTCCAAGGAGTTTTCATGTGGAAGGAACTTGGTGAAGAAGAAAGATTACAAGTCATCCAGATGAATCCACAATTTTCCATATGTGACTTCAAATGGTCATAACTTGGTCAATTTTTATCACCTTGAGTCCATTATTTTTCCATGATGATCTTAGAGATGTGTACTTTATGCCTTATTTTATGTGCAAAGTGAGAAAATGGATGGAAGTTGCCTTAAATATGCAAAAGATTATAGGTCATTTCATGATTTTTGGCCAACTTCAACAAGTCATAACTTGCTCATTTTTTGGATATTTTGAGTGGTTCAAATTTTAAAATGTCATTCAAGAGATCTACTTCATTCCATATTTTTTTGTCAAGAGCAAATTCTAAGAGGAAGGCCATGTTTGGATACAAAAGATTATAGGTCATTTTTGAAGAACAATTTGAAATACTTCTAAGTATGGAAAGTCAACTATTTTTATTCAACTTTGACTCCATGTAACTTTCAGCTCAAGCATCCATTTGATTCCATTCTTTTTCCATTGCAAAGCTTGTAACCGCATCTTTCCAAAGCATCAAGAATCATGCCTTAAGACCCCTTGAGTTGGAAATGCCATGGATTTGAATTTGGTAATTTGAAACTGAATTTTTCACAATGTCAGAATTTTGAAATCCTTAATGTGACTTCTAAACACAAGATTTATGCGCGTTTTTGATTTAAACTTGATTAGAAAACTTTCCAGAAGTGATTAGCATCCCAAACGCAAGGTTTGGCTGAGTTTTGATGGAAATGAAGTCACACTTCACTCGTGCTCGACCTTCACTCAATTTCCCTCCAAACTTCCTTGTTTCTTCAAATTTTCATTCCCATTCACTTCCTTATAAATAGAGGGTCATCCCCCATCCATTTTCCCAAGCTTAGAGAGCCAAGAACACCCTGCAAAAACCTCACACGAACCCACTTTTTTTGAATTCAGTTTCTGAGATTTAAGCTTCCTTTTCCAAAATTCTTTGCGCATTCATCATCCTTGAGCATCATATAAACTCTCCAGCACTTAAACCAATCAAAACGAGCCATAATTCAAACTACAGAAGTCCAGTTTCAGAGCTTCTTACTTGAACTTCAAAAAGATAGAATTCTCCACCATTTGGATCCAAATCAAGCACAAATATATTCTACTCCTTCTGATTCTAATGCTGCTTACAATTTAAATCCATTGAGAATTGAGAGAGAAATCTCAAATTGAAGGTGCTCTATTTTCTATGTTTTTGATTCATATCTCTCTCCATACCTTACATAAATTTGGCGCGATGGTTGTGTCAGAATCGTCTCGAAGAGACGAGTTCAATGATGCTAGCCTGGGATCCTAATTTTTCCATTTGAAGGATCTCACAAAATCCCCATTGCAGGGTGTCTGGAGATTGAAGACGATGACATGTCTCGTCTCAGCCAATGATAGCGTGCCAAACGTTTTAATTTCATTGGTTGCCCTTTTCCTGATCACATGTGTGTTTCACTAAGGTCCATATCAAGCACAGCGCGTCTGATCCATTGAATTAGATTACTAACGCATTTTGACTATGATCTGATGGTCCACATCTTTTTGGTTTTATTTTATTTTCTGATTTTATATTTTTATTGATTAAATTTTCAAAAATTCATAACTCTTTTATTTTTTATCCAAAAATTATGAAAAAATTCACAAAAATATTTTGAATTATTTCTGATCTCATGACTATTTTTTTCACATTTTTATTTTAACATTTGGTATTTTTTATATTTTTTGTATTATTTGCTTTCTTTTAATTACTTAAAAAATACTTTCTGACATTTTTTAATTCTGAAAAAATTTCATAAATATTATTTTACATATTTTTGACTTTCTGAAAATTTTATGGAATTTTATATTAAGGTTTACTATTTTTGACCTATTTTATATTTGTTTGAGCAATTTTAAATAGTTTAAAAATAGTTTCTGACTTTTAAAAATTATCAAAAAAATTTTAAAAATATTTGGATCCATTTATGATTTTTCTATGGTCTTACTTTTCACTTCTTGATTAATTTGAATATAGTTGATATTTTTTTCATCATTTTCTATTTTTAAACTTTTTTTACCCTTTTAATGTATATATTAAATGTGATATTATTTTGTGATTATTTTCTGGCTAATCTTGGGTTAGGTTTTGGATCATGAACTTTATTAACATCATTGGATCCATGATGTTGAGTTTAACTCCACAAGAAATGGATGAATGATTTTAATAATAGTTTGATTAAAATTTAATTCAAATGTGGTTTGTACATTCTTTTTACTCTATCCCTCTTCATCTCATCCCCTTCTTATTGCACTAAATGTTGTTGGAGCATGATCTCTATATCATGTCTCAAAACAAATGGTGCATAGATTGCTATTGACTGGCCTCAAAATAGGTGTGACTTCTATATAAGTCCACTTACGATTGCTTAACATAGCGCTAAATTTTGTCCCGATTCGAATAAATGATCATTTGTGGCCCAAAATTATGATTGCAAGCCCAAGTATGTTAATTTGATCTCTTTGATCCAATAACCTTGAGATTCATTATGTGGAGGCTTTGGTTCTACTAATCCTCTAATGGATCTACAACACCTTTGGTCAACGCGGATCACTTAAACATCGTTGATCATTAAAAGGTACTTGTGAGAATTCCAAATGGATGATATACTTGACAAAAAGCAAATGCAACTTGTTGTGTGGAGGCTTTGGTTCTACCAATCCTCTAATGAGTTCCAAATGCAAGTTTCAAGATGGTCATCCAACTAACCACTAATTATTGACTTGTTTTATCTTATATTTTTATTATCTTTTATGCTTTATGTACTATTTATTTTTTTAGCATTTACATTTCATGCCATTTTCATCTTTGCTCATTTGAGCATTTATTTTCTTACCATTTTTACTTTGCTCACTTGAGCTTTTCTTTTTTTTCTTAAGATATTTAATAATCAACATAAACCCTAAAAAACTCTTAATGTTACTTGGACTATTTGGTTACTATCCTTGGCATTATGGAGCATGGGACTTGTTCTCGGACTTAGGATTAGAAACCTTGGCCTATCCTGGAGACCTTGTGATCTTATCTGATTATTTTTGTCTGGAGTTCTTGAGGTTTACCTCAAGACATTGGGTTGCTTGTTTGTTTTTGTGTGCAGGTTTTTGTGAATACACTCTTTGTTTGTAATCTGGAATTCACCCGTATACAGCCGTTACTCTGCCCAATTTTTGTGAAGACTTAATACACTTGAAGTTTGATTCTCTCAAAAGGTCTAGTATCTTTGCTTGCTTGGTTTCAATCCAAAGAATGGGAATTCTACCTTGGCTCATAATGTCAAGTTTTGGCTTCTTGTTGGTTAGATGATTCTTGTCCCTAGCTTTTACCTTATGCTTTAGGATAGCCTCTTCTTCTCCTCCCATCTTCTTTAATTTCAAAATCTTCTTCCTCCTTTTGAAAACTCTTCTTATTTTGAAAGTTAAACTACTTTCATAACAAACTTGGACTTATGTCCATGCATTTTTTTCAAAATATTTTCATAAATAAACTTCAATCAATTTAATAATACCTTGACATTTTTTGTGAGAAGACTAAAAGTCAATCAATCTCATTCCAAACCATTTTTCCACTTTGGCATTCATCTTTAAACTTTTCTCAAAAGATTAGACTCTTGTTAATCCTTGTAGTGATGCAAACAACTATACTTCTACAATATATAGTGAAGTGAGATATTTTCCACTTGGGTGTTGAGTGAGGCATTGTTGATTTTAAAATCCAAGTCATATCCTCCACTTTGAGAGGATACAAATTCTCCTTTCTCATGATTGTGGGTAGTAAGTATGTTTTCCACACGGACAATGACGATGATGTCTTATCTCTTAAAATCAACCAACACACTTGTATTTCAAATTTTTAAAAGAGGAACTACGTGTACCATGATCCCCTATTGCACGAAAGGTGGTACGTAGGCACTAAAGGTTCACAACCGCGGCGGGTGCAAAAATCATAAAAAATATTTCTCTTCTCACCTCCACCATCCATTTTTTATACAACACATTTTTATAGCCAAAATATACAGATTTTTCAAAGAGGTTCTTGCGGAGTACCGTAGATGTTTAGGATGCTAATACCTTCCCTTTGCATAACCAACCCCCCTTACCTTGAATATTTCCCCCTCTTTTTGGGTTATTCACTCTTTTCCCATTCCTTTGGAAACAATAAAGCGCGGTGGCGATTTTTATTTTGATTTGTATAAAGTCTAGTCAATCCAATGGCTTAGTCTTGAACATTTATACCGCTACAATAGGCACGAAGTCCTCTGTGTGCCAATTCTTGAGCTTCGTTATAGTAGGATACACCTAATCTTCAAATACAGCTTCATCATCAGCATCACCTATAGCGTTGACTTTGTTGACACCCTTGCCATGATTCGGCAAAGGTGCAGTGATTACATTCGGAGTTGGAGGAGGATCAAATTCAATAGTCTTGTTATCAATTAAGTCCTGAATTTTATTCTTCAAGGCCTAGCATTGGTTAGTATCATGCATGGGTCTACTTGAGTGGTAAGCACACTTAGCATTCGGATTATACTTTGGTGAAGAGGTATCCGGATTGGCCGGAGGATCGCGCAATGTCACCAAATTAACCTTTACTAAGTGTTGTAAGGCTTGAGATAGTGACATTCCTAACCTCATGAACTGTCTTCTTGGAGTTTCAAACTGTTGGTGATTAGCAGATGGTCTTTGAGCAGGAGTTGGATTAGAGATTCAAACAGCATTAACAGACTGTCGGTCATCCTTCTTGGTACGGGCCCTTGCCCCATACACAACATTGATTTATTTCTTCACAGCAAAAGGTTTCTTTACAGGATTGGAAGTGGAGGCAGATGCCATGGGAATCTTCCCGCTTTTGATGCCGCTTTCATCTCTTTCATCGGTTAAGATTAATTCGGTGAAACCGGAAGAAGAACAGCCAACCAATAGATTAAAGAATGGACCAGATAAAGTGCCCATAAACATGTCAATGTGCTCCCTATCAGTCACAAGTGGTTGAACCCTACTGGTAAGGTCTCTCCATTTTTGGGTGTATTCTTTAAATCCCTCATTCTTCCCCATTGTCATATCTTGCAACTGAACCCTTGTTGGTGCCAAGTCGGTATTATACTAGTATTGGTGGTAAAATGTTGTGGCTAAGTCCTCCCATGTATTAATGCGAGAACCATCCAACTGGTAGAACCATTCTAGTTGCGTCCCGACCAAGTTTCTTGGAAAAAGTGAACCCAGAGTTTCTTATCAGCGGTGTGCGGCTGTCTCTTGCGCACATAAGATTTCAGGTGAAGTTTTGGACAGGAAACCCCATCGTACTTTGCAAAGACCAGTATCTTGAATTTATGGGGAATGGCAACCCCAGAGATCAAACCTAAATCATCAAAATCTAAACCGGGGACGGCTTGGATCTCGACGGCCTTCAATCTATCTTCTAACTGCTTGTACTTGACATCGGCTGGTGGATACTGCTCGTCAAAATAATCATCACCAGACGGTTGATCATTAATACAGTCAGCCTGGGTAATCCTAACATCACCAATCTGATTCTCGTCTTCCTCAGATGAGTCTTCTACTACAGGGATCTGACAGACTGACTCTTTAACCTTCTACCCATGTTGACCAGGGCTTTCTTCTTGGGTTTCTTCTTAACTGCCAGCAATGCCATCATATCTTGTTGCCCCTTGGATAGGACCAGTAGAGTCTCTTGGAATTGAGAGTTTTGTGCCTGAAGGTCCTTCACAGTTTTCTCTAGATCCATCTTACTGAAATAAACATCAGAAAGATAAGGAAACCTATTGTGTGAAAACCTGTCATGTTATGATGCATGGAAGATGTATATTCAAATGATTTCAAGGATTTATGAGATTTAAATTTGTATAGACGAAAGAAATGAACAAACGTCAATTTTCATTAATTAGTTCAAAGTGATTACAATATGCCTCTTGGGCTTACAAAATAACTTTCTAAGACAAAAAGATTGAACGCGTCCTCTTTGGTGCAAGGTAGGCGTTCACACTTTGCTCTTCATGTAGTTGCTTTTTAAGCTCCAAGACCCTCTTCTCACTAGAATAGAATTGAGCTTCGAAAGTATCTCATTCTTCCTTCAGCTGAATCCAACCTTTTTGCAAGTCTTCAAGAGAAGTAGGCATATCGGGATGGAGGATAGTGTACGGGACATCTCCTTCAACCACAGGTTCCATGATAACTGGTAAGATGGAGGGATAAGGCATCACAAGTTTCTGAGCAAGAGCCCATACCCACCTAAGGTAAGGCTCAAGGGGAATGGAATTCTTGTGTCTCAGCGTCTTGCTGTCCACTTTGCTTACCATCCTCCAAGCTCATATAAACCTCTGACGGTAGCTTTGATCGTCGCCCTCGTAGTCGAATACCACTCCTTGGATGAGCATCTCATGAGGACCATCCCTTCAGGCATAACCAAACTGTCGTAAAGATAAGCAGGGGTTGTAAGTAATATCTCCCCTAATGCCAAGCAAAGGGACATCAAGGAATTCCCCATAATGGTCGATGATAGTAACATTCTCCAAGGATCTAGAACACCAATGAACATCTGAATGTTTGAGTGTCATCAGCCTATGGGACCACCTCAAACCTTGCTCGTTCTTCAACAAAATCAGGGAAGATGTGAAATAAACCATCTATCCGAGAGAGTAGTGCAACACATGAGGATCCATCTCTTCCTCATAGTACGAGAGTGAAAAGAATGTAGGATATCTCCCAACAAAGTAGGCACCGGATTGCGAGACATGAAGATTTTGACAGAATTTACATCTATAAGTTGGTCAAGGTTTGGAATCAAAACCATCCCATAGATGAGAAGGGCCAAGATTTCTTCAAAAGTTTGTAAGTCCAAATAGTTCCAACAATCTTGAGCTTTCTCGAACAATAACTTGGCTAAGAAAACTTTGACACCACTCCTTGTTTCCCAATTAGTCGTGATATCAGATTATTGCAAGTGTAGTGCTTGGGCAATCTCTTCAGGTTTTGGATCTCTTTCCGTACCATTGAAGGGTAGTTGATTGAGAATCAGAATCCTCAAGAGTTGAGAGAATTCTTCTAGAGTAGGAACAAGCTGATAATCGGAGAAAGTGAAGCAATGATGTAGAGGATCAAAGAATTGAAAAAGCACCTTCATCATATCTTCATCAGTGTTAGAGGTAACCAAGTTTAGGAGGCGACCATGTCTTTCGATGAATGAAGAATTCTCAAGGACCCTTGATGTTAACTCTTTGAGTTGAGGATGAATTCTTACGAGATTGACTTGGATAGTGTTCCTGAGAAGGGAAGCCATGTCCTACAAAACAGAACAAAGATAAATCCAAATAATCATTGAAATGGCTAGTGAGAATGAGTATGATGTTATGATGTTTATGATGTTATGTACAAGTAAATATATACAGACAAGGTGAACAAGTACTTAGGTTTAGGCTTGCATGGAGTCTCATAGATAAGTACCCTCTTGAAGTTTAGTTAGCTCAAACCTGTCCTAGAAATAGTAACTGAGTTCTAAGGGATCTCAATATCACTGATCTGTCTTATCAGGAATTGTTTCAGCACAAGCCTCTTTCACGGAGACCGAAATATCCCAAGAAGTCAGATCTCAATGAGTGTAGTATCGAGTATCAACCAATTTCAGACTGCACCAAATCTGGTTATCTCACTACGTCCTAATGTCCAAGTTGGTCAAGTAAAGGTTCTAAAGTCAGTTAGTGCTTCATGACACCATACAGCGGCTCCGTATTCTCCTTGACTACTCAAGGGCTACCGGTACCAATAAATGTGTCACACTAATGTAGCTATTGCTTAGACCATGTTGGTATACCCTGCACAGTTTCCACAATGTATTGCTACTTACCTATAAGGTGTCCCAAATTCGGGTAGAGGATTTAAAACAAGCTCAAACAAGGAACCAAAATGTAAAGCAAACAAGTCAAACAATGAAATCCAATAAGGTGATATATCCCTAAGGTAACCTCACTTTTAAGTTATTCCCTAGAAGAGTCGCCAGTTCTGTGATACAGTGGGAGAACTGACTTAGGATGTTTTGCGTTTGATTGCAAATTGTACGGTTAGCAAGTGTCCCCATCGACTTTTCTTTTATCCACAAGGAAAGGCTGAAAAGAACAGGAAAGACCTTTGAGATTATTTCTTGAGTTCGGGGGGTAGATTATGAAAAGGGAAGGTATTAGCATCCTTTTCATCCATAGTTATCTATGGGCTCTTAGTAGCTTGTTAGATCACTTTCTTTTGTTTGAAAATATGCTTTGTGGTGGTTTTTGAAAGTATTTTGAAAAGGCGCCTTCGTTTAGGAAAACTTTGTCATAGTTCTCGTTTGTAAGAACCTATACAAAGTGTTGGGCTTTTGAAAACATTTCATGTTTGGAAAATATTTTGAAAGTGTTTTTGAAAGTGTTTGGTGTTTGTTTTTAAAAATAAGCAAAGATGTTTGATTTGAAAGTGAGCAAGCAACTAGGAACAATCTACCTACTCAAAAGTCTTTGTTCATTTCTTCCTTTCCGTTGATATTGCTATCTTACCATTGATTGGTAAGAAGCCTTATCTTTGGATGTAAAGGGACGGACGTGGGTCATCGTATAGTCATGACAGTAATGTTGTGAGATATCTTAGCATTTCTCTTTGAGGGACTAAGATCATTTTGAAAGGCAATATTTATAGCGTTATCGAGGGACTATGATCTTGTATTTTTTATTGCTTTTTGCTAAGACATCTCACATGCATAACATGGCCATTTTTGTAAGGCAATAAAGTGGAATTACCCTAAGGGTGCAAGTGTGCAAATGTGTTTGATTTACATGCATTATTTATCTCGGATTAGGGTTTGCTACTTGTTGATTTTAGTCTTGCCATACAAAACCTAATTACTAGCATTTGTATTAAAGGGATAAATTATGGAAAGTAGAATAACTACGCTATTACATCATTAGGGGAGGGGGTATACAAATTTACAAATGGGGATTTTCAAGAAAATTAAACCTAATTATCTATTACAACCATATTGAATAATATACAAGAATTGAAAAGAAAATAATGCAAGAATGTAAATGGAAAAAGAAATTATTTTTATTTGGTTTTCATTTAAAGGGTTTATTTTTTACCTAATTAAAGAGAATGATTAATTAAAAATTAAATAAAATTAAACCTAAACTAATTAAGAAAAGAAATTAAGTTTGAAGCATTTTTTAGGTTTTTTTATAAAAAGGTTTTAATTTTAATAAAATAAATATGAAAATTAATTAATTAAATGAAACCTAAATTCTAAATTAATTTTAAATGAAAAATAAAAATAATTAAACCTAAATCTAATCATTAATTATTTAAGAAAATGGAAATTAATTTATTAAGAAAATATTTTTGTTCTTTTGTGTTATAAAGAAAATAAACATATAAATGTGAAAATAATAAATAAAAATATTTTGGATTTTTTATTAATAAAAAATAATTATAATAATAATAATAATGGTAATAAAAAATAATAAAAGAAAACTGAAATAAAATAAAATAAGAAAAATGAAATAAAATAAAAGTGAAATAATAAAAAAGTTAGGCCAGGTGTGTGAAAGCAGGCAGGGGGGTTTAAAGTCAGCAAAAATAACTAAGCCCATTGTTGGAGGCCCAGCGCTGGTTGTTGGAAAAAAAATGCTGAAAAAACAAAACAAAAGGTAGTGCTGGATGTTGAACCCAAGACCCTTAGCATACATGCGCGCTACCTTTGCCACTGGGGTGGTTGTACATCCGGTAACATAAACAAAACAAAAATATATAACACAAGTCATGTCCTGAATATGACTTCATCTTCAACCTCTAGCCTGAATATCTGTAACTTCACCATTTCTAATCCATTTGCAAAAATGTAAACATCAAACTTGTTCCAAATTTCACAACGATTCCAGAAATGCAAATTACTAAAACTATAAATCAAAGATGAGCATGAATTTTGAATGGTACCAAATTTTGACCTAATTTTTTCAGAAAGTTCAAACTTAAAATTCTCACTACTCAAGCAATATAAATGAAATCTATGGACATGTATAGTTTCAGGGCAATGATGTCTACATTTTATCTTCACAAATGCAAGCCTAACAATTCCTACATGAAAAGATAGAAGTTCAGAAAATGTACCTCAAAACTGGAAATCATGAAAGGAAAATGAGCTTGATTCAAGGTGTTACAATGATCAAGTTAGCTTCCTCAAGTTCCCTAGAAGCTAATGCAATGCTTACTTGATACTGTGAGTGTTTGAATCGTGCTAGAGAAGTCAAGGTGCAAACTCTGTTTTTTGGTTATGGAAGTTGATGAAGATGATGTTATAGTCTTGTAACAGGGACTTGGACCACTTGCGTATGATGTATGTAAGGTGTTTGGATGATTAAGAAACAAAACGCACGAGTGGAAATGGAGATGGGAAGTTTTGGCTCAAAACTGTCAAGTTTGGGCAGTTCTGTGAAGAAAGGGTGCTTGGGAGAGTTTGAGGATGCTTCCAATCATGTCCCTGCTTGCAATAGACTTGTGCATATGTATGGAAAAGGTTGGAGATCTAATGTACTCAAGATTTCTGAATTCTAGCCTTTTGGCTATATAGCTTGCTTTTGAAGAAAAGTGAGAAGACAAATCTTAAAGTGTTCTACAAGCATGTCCTGAGTTGAAAGAGGCCTTAGACATATTGCTTTTGGTTTATAGGGGTTGTGTATGCAGAAAGAACAAGTTCAAGTCTCAAGAAGTTGACAATTGCAAAAGTAATGTTTTATCAGAATGGAAATGACAACTTTGTGCCATAAATGGAAAATCATTTTGGACAAAGCTTAAACCAAGTGGATAAGGGCTTAAAGAGTTGTGTAAACCATTAATTATGGAGTGACAAACAAATTTGAGGCCTGTAAAGCCAAGATTATGCAGCCCAGCATGGATTTGGTTCATGTTCATCCTAAAAATCTGCCTTGTAAAACAAGAATGGAACCCTAACTTATTGCCTTCGATTCTCCTTGCTCAAGTATGATCTCAGTGATTTCTTGGACATTTTGGAAAGCTTGTAACATCCTATACAACCTCTAGGTTGGACATTTTTTAATATTCATCTTGGAACTATTTGAAAAATTGTCATGAAGTTAGGTCAAAATTCTGCCTAAACTAGGGAAAATTTTCACTAAGTTTTTCAAGTTTCATGAACATGTCTTCTTAAAATCATAACTTGAAATCCATGAATTTCTAGAAAAATTTGTGTTATAAAATGTTTTAGATCTTATTGAGATCTACAACTTTCATGCTGGAATTTTCCTTTGAATCATTTTGCATCATGATGGAAATATGGCTCAAAGTTATGAAAAAATATGAATTTTCAAATACTTAGAAAAAATTCTAAGTTTAGAAATTTTGACTTTTCAAAATGAAATCTTGACTTTTTGATTTCTTGATGAAAAAGTTTAATATTTTGACATGTCTTGATGAATTGTAATATTTGAAACTTGATTTTGATCAAAAAGTCAAAGTTTGACTTTTCAGTTGTACAATTGACTTTTCATCAGTTGACTGAAATTCATTTGTCAATCAATTGATCTTGAGAAATGTTTTGAGTCATGACATTAGGTCAAAATTAAGCATTTGAATCCTTGAGATCGTGCCTCAAACCAACAAGTCATTTGCTAGGTCAAAGATCAAATATTAAACTTCCTCAGTTAAAACCCTAATTTTGACCATTTTTCCCTTTTGATGATCTGATCAAATTTCCTGAGGAATTGTGATCCAAACTTGATCAAATGACATATATGAGTTAATAATGTTGATATGGATAAAAAAATTATGAAGTTTAACTGTAAATTGACCACAGTTGAATTTTTCCCCAATACAGTTTATTTTAGGTCAATTGATCAATTGACTGAGCAAAAATGTGATCTAAGACTTGAAACTTGACATGAGAAATCTTGAGGGTCCAAAATGATCCATGAAAGTCATATGGGGCCTTAAAAGTCCATTTGTCCTTGTGCAAACTCAAACCCTAATTTTCAAGCATCAGTGCTAGAGGAGGTGTCTTGAGCTGATCAAACCTTGTGCATTCTTGAATCAATGGAGACTTTGTGAGAGATTACTTGAGAAATAAGAGGGCAAATTCTGGGGTACAATACTCACCAAAAAGGAACTACCATCAAACCAAAAAGTGTCCAACGCGACAAAACGCCGAGGTTGCTCTTACATTTCGGTCAAACAAAAACTGTATAGGCGAGGATTCTCCACCCCACTCCTAAAGTGCGTCGGGGAAACTAAAGTCCCTGATATCTTACGGGAAATACACGAAGGCATTGACACCCAACACCTAGGAGGGAGGTCCTTGGAACGAAAGGCGCTGCGAGCAGGATATTACTGGCTCACAATGCAGCAGGACGCTAATGAGCACGTCAAAAAGTACGACAGATGCCAATGCCACATGGATATGCACCTGACACCTTAGCACAAGCTCAAAATAGTGTTTTCCCCGTGGCCTTTCGCCTGGTGGGGAATGGACATCCTCGGCCCCTTCCCCCAAGGATCATACCAGAACAAATTACTAATTGTCGTCGTCGATTACTTCACTAAATGGATAGAGGCGGAAGCACTCACCAAAGTTACGTTGCATAATATTCTTCGTTTCTACAAAAGAAACGTGCTTACCCAGTTCGGCTTACCGCAAGCACTTGTCACTAACAACGGGACACATTTCACTAACAAGAAATTCCAAGATTTTGTTGGTAAGATCGAAACTAAGCAACATTTTACATCTTTCGAGCATCCTCAAGCAAACGGGAAAGTGCAATCCATTAACAAGGTCGTCTTGCAGGGACTTAAGCGCATACCAGGCATGGCGAAGAAGGGGTGTGGGTCGAAGAGCTCCACAACATACTTTGGGATTACAGAACGATGCCCCAGACAACTACTGGGGAGACGCCTTCCCGACAAACATATGGTATCGAGGCAGTCATCCCCATATAAATCAGGGAGCCATCTAGGAAAACTTAATCCCTACTCTACGAGGAGCTAAACAACAAAGCCTTGAGAGAGGAGGTCAACATGGTTGAAGATATTCGATCGGTGGCATCCCTTTGAGAGACTAAGTTAAAGCAACAGATAAATATGTGACATGACGCCAAAGTCATAAAATGTGAATTCCCAGTCGATAATTTGGTTGTACGAAGAAATCAGAAAGATTCCCATGAAGGAAAGCTGGCTGCCAACTGGGAGGGCCCCTACCGCGTCTACGATAAGATGGGCAATGGAGTATACTACCTCGAACGCCTAGATGAGAAACATTGATCAGTGCATTTTGATGCACATTCTTCCATATTTGTACTTAAGAATTTATATGTTTTACTTTGTTTATTTTTATGTTTTATAATGTTTTTCTAATTTAGTTTATTTTTGGTTTAATTCGACTTTCGTATTTAATTTTTAGCATTGGAAGCTTTCATTGAAAAATTCATAATTGGAGCTACAGTAATTGGATCAAGGCATTCTAATATGTGTTGGAAAGCTAAGAGAAAGAGATACAACTTTCATGTTGGAACCAGAAGCTAATTCGAACTGTAGCAGGCTTGAATAATTCGTTGAAGTTGCAACATTAGAATAATTTGTTTTTGGGTCTTTTTAGTTGGTCTGAGTTATGTTTTTGACCCGGTTCATTTTGTAAATGGAAACCTTTATTTTATTTTATAAGGCTTGCAGCCGCTAGAGAGGTTGTAACACCTCCTTTTCACAATTAAATTTTTTTGAAGCTTTTATACGAATTCCTACGGAGAGCTAACTAATCTAGACAATTTGTTGTATTCAAGTTCCAATACCTTGAGATTATAAAAGTTCTAATTCAGTTTTATTCCTTTCAATATTAATCTATGTCTCTTGTTTGCTTAATTTTATTTTTATAGATTATATTGATTTAATTTGATTGATTGTATGATCATAACCATAGTCACGTTATCGTTTGCTTAATTCGTTATCGTGTCCGTTTAATTCATGTTTTCTTAATTCGTTATCGTGTCCATTTAATTCATGTTTGCTTAATTCATGAAACTTACTCCCGTTTGTTTAATTTAGATAATATGAACATACAACTCATACTATCAATTGCGCTTGTCAGTGGATATTATAATTGAATAGGAATAGATAATCATCTTAGGAGGTTGGAATTACAATAGTCGATGATAGGTAGGAACTGAATCAACATATTGACTCCTTTAACTTATTGAATAATCACTTATTTTAATACGTTCTTATATTTCGACCCTAAAACCAAACTCCCCCAATTCAATTCCTATTAGTTAATAACAACACAAGAATACCCGCGATACGATACTCGAGTCACTGGCTAAACTCTATTTTTCAAAATAACTCGTTTTTAATATGTGCACGACAGCAGATCAAATTGGCACCGTTGCCGAGGATTCTTGTTGTTGTTAACCGATATTAGAGTCATAAGTTTAGTATTCTTGCTAGTTTTTTCTTGTTTTTTTATTGTGTTTATTGGTTTTCAGGGTTGTAATACAAGTTGTAGTAAAGTGGTAAGTATTCCAGCCTACCAGGTAAGTTTGAGAGCTACTGTTTTGATTTGCTCCGAATTTTTTCCAAAAGTTCAGACAAAAATCGAAGAACAGTACTCTTTTAGAATAGAATTCTAAAAGACCTTGACCCTCAAAATCGCAAATTCCTCTTTTTTATATTTTTAATTAATTTTTGTACTGTTTTCATATTGTCGAAAAAATTCCAAAAAATTCTCAAAATTCTTATTTGTCTTAATTAGTTGAAATTTCGTGTTTTTGTATTTTTATGAATTTATTTTAATCATATTTCTTCTTTCGTGTCAAATAATATATATATATATATATATATATATATATATATATATATATATATATATATATATATATATATATATATATATATAAATGGGAGACTCATTGGATCAGTTGGCTTATCTTATTAGTTTGATGGAATCAAGAGACAAACAATCGTGCTATCAAAATCATAGTCAACTTGCAATTTGCAATATTTGTTCTTTAACTTTTCATGGTAATGATGCATGCCATATTGTTGTACCCCAAAATTTTCCCTCCCATATTTCTCAAAACATTTCAAGCAAGACCCCCAAGTTGCTCAAGGTAGTCCAAGAGTTGGTCAGACAAGCTCTCTCCTAAGGCAGTCTACCCCAAATTAGGGTTTCATGTTGCATTAAGATCCTTGAGTCCAAGTGACCCCAAATTCTCACCATTGTCCTAATATGTTCTCAATATCATCCATGTCAAGTTTCAAGCCTTGCAGAGAAAGTTTGCTCAGCCAATTGCTCAAAGGTCCAAAAGTCGACTGTGCTAGGGCAAAAGTCAATTGTGACCTACATACAGTCAAACTTCAAGATTTTTGGTCAACATACTCATTTTGAAGTATATTTTATCATTTGATCAAGGGTTGATCATGATTCATCAAGGATTTCTCATAATTCATCAAGATTCAAAAGTTGCTAATTTAGGGTTTTATAGGAAAAGTCAACTCAACTTTGACCAAGCATAACTTTCTCATACTTTATGAGAAATGACCCATCCAAATATAATTTTGAATAGGATGAAATTCCCTACAATCCATATTCATCTCCCAAGTTCGAAATATGCACTCACAAGAAGTTATGAATTTGGACATTATAGGTCATTTTGAAAAGTCAACAAAAACACCTTTTTCGTCAAAGATTCATACATGAGCATGGAATATCAACATGATATGATACCAAAATGGTTGATTAGAGTACATCTTAAGCTTTCTAAAAAGTCCAAGAACACCTCCAAAGTGTCAAAATTGAGGAAGTTATGCATTGTTGAAGTTGACCTTTTTTACAAAATTACCAAAAGTCAACTATCCCCAAAACTTCAAATTTTGCCAAATGGGCCCATTCTTTTTCACTTGTTTTGAGTTGGCATCATAGCCCGCGTGCTCTAGCCTTTTCCACTTGTCCATATCATATTTTTATTAATTATTTTGATTTTTATTTGAATTAATTTGATTTAAATCAAAATAAATCAAATAAAAATCCAAAGCATTGATAACAAAGGATCTTTTGATTGTTTCAGGCTCTAATTACAGCTAGCAAGGCATTCAAATTCGCATCAAAGCTTGTGTGCACAAAAATATTGGAAATAATCCATGTTTGGAAAGTTGTTCAAAGCAAATCAAAAATCAATATCCAAAGCATTGAAAGAGAAGGATTTTGATCAGTTTAACAACACTAATTCCTTCACTAATACATAAGGAGGCGAGGCAGATCAAAAAGAAGGTTAGAAATCAAGCGTGAGAGCGAGAACAGGGTCTGAAAAAATAAGCAAAAGTGTGAGTTCAAAATCCCACTTAGAGGCGTCCTCAAGGCTCGATACCTCTCCCAATCGTTTCATGGCATTCTCCACAACCTAAAGCAATCAAAACCAAGCGCTTTCAAGCCCTCCCACGCATTGTAAGTCCGCATCGGTATCACCATCTTTTTGAATTCGAATAGCTTTGTTCTTGCATCCATAGCGTAAAATAATGGCATATTCTTAATCTACAGAGCATTTGCAAGCTTTTGGCATTATTCAATTTCATTTGTATGGACTGAATCGAAATCCACCATTGTTAGGGTTTCGGATTTGCTTTTAGGATTTTTCTTTTCAGGAACAATTAACATCCATGAATGGTATGGTCGTGATCAGAAGAAGGAGACGACCTCAACCATGGCCTTAGATATCATTTCCATGGCTTGTGGGAGATTTTGAGAATGGACAGGGTTATAGTGACGGACATTTGTCCGTGGGTATAGGTGTTTCTGGTTTTAGCCACGGAGAGAGGAAGGGGATGAAGGCGTGTCACTCCCCCATAGGCCCATTCAAATTATTGCGCGTATTTTTTATTTTGTTTTCCAATTTTCTTTTGTTTTATATATTATCTCCATCGTTTGATATAATAACAATCAAAACAACACAGCCTAGTGGTTGCCACGCGGGTTTTCAAGGCATTCGAGGCTGGAGGTCAGGGGTTCGATCCTTGCCTCCAGCATTTGTTATTTTTCCCTGTTATTTCAGGAAATCCAGTACACGCTCAAGCCTAATGTCCACCATATGCCTTCAGCATCAAGCGTGCCAGATGGCCAGATGGCCAGATCTGGTGGCTACTACTGAGGGTGCACCAAAGGGTCAGTCAATACACACGCACTGGATTGCAAAAAGTCAAACGAATCAGCATCATTGGGCCAGAATTCTTGCTATTCACACCCCTTATTTCAGGCCCATTTCTCATCTTTTGTTATTTTATTTATTCTATTTAACTATTTTTATTTATTTACTAACCAATAAAACAATCTTCTTTTTTTATCAAAAAAACACAAAAATATTTTTTATGTCCAAATAAATTTTTATTTTTATTTTTCATCAATAAATATTAATTAATATAATTAGGATATTAATGTTAGATAACTTTAATTGATTTTGTAAATATTTAAAATTAATTAGAATCAATAGGTTTTTAACACTAATTTAATTATTTTATTTTCTTTCTTAAATTAACCAAAAATCCAAAAATATGTCATGTAATTATTTTTCATTAATTAATTTAATATCTAATTAATTTAGCATTTAACTTTAGGATTTAATTTCTTTTCTTAAAAAATATTTTAAAAAAACAACAAAAATATTTTCTTTTAATTAAGGGGGTCAAAACCCTAGTTTCGCATTTGATTCAAGTTTCTCGCGCACTTTATCTTTTTTCAATTATTGTATCTGCTCCTGGTTTGTAATGATTAATTAGGACATTTATTTACTTTTACCGCTTTTATTTTCAAAGGGTTGTTTTTGGCGATGTAAATACCTGACGCCTTGTAATAGCGTAGTTAATTTCTGCACCTTTAATTTCTGCAAATATTCAACTGTTAGATGTTTGATAATAGGGTTTGCATGACAAGAATGAATGTTTAATCTTAAAACAGTTAGATCACCCTAAACATGTGCAAAGATAAATAAATTGAAATCAACACACTCGCACATGCGCACTCCTAGGATACATCCAACTTGGTTGCCTTTGTACATGGTTATTAAGTATAGGTTATTTTAGAGGTCGCCCTCTTGTCTAAAAGATCATAGTTGCCTCGAAATGGTTGCCTCGGATATCGTTGCCTCGGATAAATGATCTAAGACATTAGGGTTACCACTAAGGTATCCTAACATTGCTTTAGTGACCGTATGTCCCTCTTTCGAATTGACCCTCAAACTCCGACGACGGTGCTACCTACTCACTAATAGTAGGATAGCATTATCTAAAGGAAACGAACATAGAACGATTCTTTTTTCGAGTAGGTAGATTAGTTCTTAAGTACTTGCTCATCCCAAACAAACTTTTTTTCACACTTACACTCTTTTACAAACAAAGTTTTCAAAAACACTTCATTACACTCTTGAAGATAGAAGCAAGAGTTAAACCGAAGTTAAAACAAAAACTTTTTAAAACCCACAAACACAAAGAAAACAATTTTGAAAATGATGAGCAATTACCTAAGAGCCCGTAGATAACTACGGATAGAAAGGGTGTTAATACCTTCCCTTTCTATAATCTACCCCCCGTACTCAGAAATATCTCGAAAAAGGAATTTTTCTGTGCTTTTTTCCTTTCCTTGTTGGATAAAATAAAATTCGATGGCGACTCTTGCTTACCTCGACATTTTGCAAACACAAACACAAAACGCAAACCAGCATTCCAAAAACAGTAAGTTCTTCCACCGTATCACAGAACTGGCGACTCTGCTGGGGACTTAATAAGTGGGGTGTACCTTAGGAATAGTTCATCATAATGTTTTCAATTGCTTGATTTGTATGTTTTATCTTTGTGGGTTTGAATCGGAGTTACTATAGATCCTAACCTGGATCTGGGGATACCTTTTAGGTAAGTAGCAATAGACTGTGAGGGAATTGTACGGCGTAGACCGATACTGTTGAAGCAGTAGCTACGTTGGTGTGACACTTTAGTTTGTACTGATATCCTTTGTGGAGGAACAAGGAGAATATGGGGCTGCTAAGGGGTCATTAAGCACCAACTGACCTTAGAACCTATAATTGACCAACTTGGCCATAGAAAAGTATCAGTATGCTACACTCATTGAGACCAAACTCTCGCGATGATTTCGGCCGCAAGAAAAGGTTGCTAAAATGGAATTATGACCGATCGAGGGTGGTCAGTGATATTGAGATCCTCTAGAACCCGGTTACTATTACTAGGACAGGTTGAACCAACTAAACTGAAAGAGGGTAGTACCTAAACTCCATGCCAGCCTGAAATTTAAGGGCTACTGTGTGACTTGTTTGCCCTTACCATGTTTGTTATCCGTGAATACTTGTGGTGTGTTTCTATCATGACATCATGCATCAAGACATTGCATGCATATTTCATTAGACTAACCCATTTCAAAGACCGAGGGGATTCATCTTTGTTTTGTTTTGTAGGTCATTGCATCTATGCGCAGAAATACTATTCGGATCAACTTCGTACAAATCCTTGTTCAGCTTAGAGATTTGGTTGCAAAGGTCCCTGATACTTATTCCTTTGTCAGAAGACCTGGTCACCTCCTTGGTTTGGTCACTTCCAAGATGGATGAGCAAATGATGAGCGTCTTGTTCCAGTTCTTTGACCCGTTACATCACTGTTTCACCTTCCCGGACTATCAGTTGGTCCCTACTTTAGAGGAATTTTCTGATTTACTTGGTATTTCTATTCTAGAGCAGACGCCATTTACAGGTTGGGAGATAGCTCTTAGGCCAGAGGATGTTTCTACAGCCCTACATCTGACAAAGGCTGATGTAATGTCTAACTGGGAGACCCGGAGTGGGGTAAAAGGCTTCTTGGCTAAGTTCTTAATTGATCAGGCTCAACAGTTTTGGGACGGTTTGGACTTTCAAGCATTCGAAGACATCCTGGCTCTTCTCATATATGGCTTGGTTCCGTTCCCTAATTCAGATTCTTTTGTCGACGTGAACGCAGTGAAGATCTTCATGTCCCGTAATCCGGTGCCCACTCGCTTAGGTGACATTCTGCATGCTCTTTATGCCCGTACTGCTCGGAAACGGGGAACCCTTATGTGTTGTGCACCATTGTTGGCGAGGTGGTTTATTTCTCACCTCCCCAAATCTGTTTTGAAGAACAAGGAAGGTATGGGTTGGGCCTACTGAATTATGCCCCTTGCTCATACGGACATCACCTGGAGCACTAAAGACATGGAAGAAGTAGTTGTTATTGACCGGTGCGGAGAATACACCAATGTTCCTTTGCTTGGAATTAGGGGAGGAATAACCTATAATCCTTGTCTAGCCTTGCGACAGTTTGGGCGAGCCCGAAAGGACGGTCCTCATGAGTTGTTGATTTTGAGCATTGTCTTTGACTTCCAAGGGGATAGTGAGGGACATCGCCGCAGGTTCATACGAGCTTGGAATAGGGTTAACAGGTCTGATCCACATGAGCTAGGAATGAAGACCTCTCTTCCGATGGAACCATATCTCTGGTGGGTTTGAGCCCGTGCTCAAAAACTGGGGATGCCGTATGAAGTTGTCTTACCGGTAATTGTTGAGAGTACTGATGAAGAAGGGGCTCCTCATACTGTCCTCCACCCATACATGCCTACTGACATTGGGGAATTAAAGAGGTCTTGGATAAAGTTGAGAGAAGAACGGGATACTTACAGAGAAAAGTATCATGAGCAGGAGTGGAAGATCCTAAAGCTTACAAGGCAGTTGGAGAATGAGAGGGTCCTCAACGACTATGTCAGCACAGGAGGAAAACGACCATGGGAACGCTGATGTCTTTTGCTATTTTCTAGTTTTGATTTACTTTTTCAGTTTTTCTTTTTGTAACGCCTTAAAGGCATTTGTTAAACATTGTTTCAAGTTTTTAATCTAATAAAAGTGTGTTTCATTTTGGTTTACGAATTTGAATCTCCCTAAGTCTATGAAATCATATCATATGCATTCCATTTCCATGCACCTCATTACATATACCCTTACAGGTTTCTCATCTTCTTCGCTGTTTATTTCAGCATCATGTCTGTTGAAACATCCATTGATCAAGCTATTAATGCTCTACAAGCTCATAACGCTCAGTTCCAAGAAATGTTCATGAACCTGGCCAAGGGGAGAAAGATCTGAAGACTCTTATCTTGAAGGATAAAAAGAAGAAGAGGACGGTCCTCCTGAATATGGTTCATAGATTTGGAAACAGGTTGTGAGAAGAGGTTGATTTATCTCACTCATCTGGAGGGGGAGAGAACCAAGAAGAAAGGAGAGCTCCTAGCCCTGTTAATTCTGACAATGAGACTGACTTTAATGAATACCAGTATCCTCCTGCCGAAGACAGGTATAAGCAACTTGAAGACCGGTTAAGCGCGATGGAGATCCAGAAGATACCTGGGCTGGATTTTGGAGAGTTGGGTTTGGCATCTGGGGTGGTGATTCCCCACAAGTTCAAAGCACCTGTCTTCGCTAAGTACGACGGGGTCTCCTGCCCAAAGTTACACCTCCGCTCGTATGTTAGGAAGATTCAATCGTATACTGCTGACAGGAACCTCTGGATTCATTTCTTTCAAGATAGTCTTTCAGGGACTCAACTTGAATGGTTCTATCAACTAGAAGGAGCTAGCGTCCGTAATTGGGAGGACCTTGCTGCTGATTTTTACAACCAGTACCAATATAATGCTGACCTTGCTCCCACACGTACCCAACTTCAGGGTATGTCTATGGGTGCGAGCGAAGGTTTTAAGGACTACACTCAGAAGTGGAGAGATCTTGCTGGTAGAGTCCAACCCCCTCTGGTTGACAGGGAGTTGGTGGATATGTTTCTGGGGACCTTGTCTGGTCCGTATTTCAACCATTTGATCGGAAGTTCATCGTCTGGTTTCACCGAATTGATTATGACTGGGGAGAGAGTTGAGGCCGGTATCAAGAGCGGCAAGTTACAGAAAGGTGCTTCGTCAAGTACCGAGAAGAAGCCCTTCAAGAAGGAGTCTAGTGCAGTTTACAGCTCTAGGAACCAAAGTCGACCCGAGCGCCGCCAAGCAGTTAATGCGGTAGTTATTTCAAGACCAACTGTTTCCCCACAATGCAACACTCAGCAAAGAGCAGAGAGGCCTCAAATACAGTTTACTCAGCTCAATATGACTCTGTTGTACCCCAAAATTTTCCCTCCCATTTCCTCAACATTTCCCATCACAAAACCCTTGGAGCTCAAGATCCAGTTAGGGTTTCCTTTGCTCAAGACTTCTCCTTGCACTGTTGACCCAAATTAGGGTTTGTGTTTGCACAAAGATATTTTGACCTAAAAAGCCTAAGATGACTTTCATGCTTCATGTTGGACTCCCAAGTTTATCCATACAAAGTTTCAAGTCTTGATTCCAAATTTTGCCCAGTCAATTGGACAGTTGACCTAGAAATCAACTGTATTGGGGAAAAAGTCAACTGTGGCCAATTGACAGTCAAATCTCATGAAAATTGACCCACATCAACATTATGAACTCACATGGACCATTTGATCAAGTTTGGATCACATTTCCACAAGAAATTTGATCAGATCATCAAAAGGGCAAAATGGTCATTTTTAGGGTTTTGACTGCACCAAGGCAATTTTTGACTGTTTGACCTAGCCAATGGCAAACCAAGCTCACATATGGACTCAAGGGCCCCATGGAATTATCTTGACATGCTCAATAAGTTCAAAAGATCCCAAGTACACAAGATTGACAGTTGAATTTCCAGTCAATTGATCAATTTTGACTGTATACTGAAAAGTCAAACTTTGACTTTTTGGTCAAAATCAAGGGTCAAGATTCATTTTTCATCAAAACATGCCAAATCATGAAACTTGTTCACCAAGAAATCAAAAAATGCAAATTAGGGTTTGAAATGGAAATTTTTCATAACTTAGAATTTTTCTAAGTTATGGAAAACCCTAATTTTTTCCCAACTTTGCCCCACTTTCTCACCAAGATTCATTTGGATTCAAACAAAAGTCAAAACAGGAAAGTTGTAGCTTGTTGCATAATCTACAACTTTGATTCACAAAGTTTTCCAAAATGAGGCTTGTATCTCAAGTAACAATTTTTGGAATAAGGGTACTAAACCATTCTTAACTTAGTGAAATTTTAACCTATTTTGGCAAGGTTTTCTACCTAACTTCAAGGCCATTTTCCATACACTTCCACTTGGAATTTCACTTTGCATTTCAAAGATGGATTGTAGTACACATTCCAAGCTTTCCAAAATGTCCAAGAACTTCTCAAACAACCTCATGGTTAGGGAGAATCGAATTTTGCAATATGGCAAAAACTCACTTTTGATTAGGCCAAGTTACATGTTCATAGCACTATGCATTTCAATCTCAGCTTGCACAACTTGATTACAGGCCTTTTATCTCAATTACACTCATAAATTTAATGCATATTCATTGTGCCAAGACCATTTTCTTTGTGTTCTAGCATTGCATAGTGGATTAATCCCAAAATAGATAAAGTACTTTATCCATTTTTGCAAAAGCAAGCTTTATGTCAAATTGAAAATCCAAGCAAGTACAGATACAATCTAATTGGCACAAGATTATGAGCATAACACACTGATCAAGGAGGAGTTTTGCAGCATGATTAGGGGCCCTCTACATGCCTAGAACACAACTTGGCTTTTCTTGCTTAAGTGTTAAGAAACATCCCATATCACAACAGAACTTTCATCTCAGCATGAGTGACCTTAAGAAAATATTGTATACACATTCCAAACATCCTAACCAAGCTGAAGCACGACCCTAAGACCATCAACACCTCCCCATTGCCAAAATCACTCTCAAACTGCAAAAACAGAGCTACCTCTGCAGATTGAGTTCCAACTCTCAATCCTTTCAAGCATTCTTGCCCAAACCACTTCAGACACCTTCCCTACCATCAATCCAAACTATCCAAAGCCTTAGAAGCAACCTGTAACTCCTCTAACCCTTTTGGCCATTTTCACTTTTCTGATTTGCAGGTGAAGAGATCTAGTACGATTCAAAAGTTTTCAAGACAAAGTAAAGCTTGGAATAGCATCCCTGGACATCAAGGAAGCTATACCAATCATCACCTTGCACTGAAAGCTTCTCCATTGCCAGATAGAACCTCAACTGAACAGGTAAGTTCATGAACTCGTATCTCTCTTATTAGGCATTGTTAGCTTTAGGTTTGTGAAGATAATATGTCACATTCATAGCCCTGAACATGCCCATGTAATTAGATTTCATTTATGTTATGTGTGCTGCAAGAATTTTGAGTCTGAACATGGCAGAAAACTTAGGTCAGGATTTGGGAATGTCAAAATTCTCTCTCATTTCTGAGAGTTAGGATGAGTTTTTTATATATTTGGAATCGTGATTCAATGCTTAACATTTCTTATGTTGGAAGTTTGTGCAAAAGATCAAGGAATCAGGATGTTTGAACTTGGTCACAGGCGCGCGTTTTTGTGAACGTTTTTGGCTGGAGGTTGAAGAAGGGTTATCTGGGCTGGGCTTGCTTCTGAGTTACTTTTCACACCACATTTCTAATTTCACACCCCCTGAGCCCAATTTGCGTATTTTATTGATTTCTTGATTTTTCTTTTTTCATTTTGGTTTATTTATTTTTCCTAATGATATTAAAAACATAAAAAAAACATTTTTACACCATTTTTCTATTTTTTAGGCATTTATTTGTTTATATGGACACTTATACATATATATATATATATATATATATATATATATATATATATATATATATATATATATATATATATATATATATATATATATATATATATATATATATATATATATATATATATATATATATATATATATATATATATACTATTATTTAAGAAAACAAAAAAATAGTGCAAATATACTTTATTTCTGATTTTTGTTTCATTTTTCTTTTGAAAATATTTTATACAAAATATACTTTTTTTTTATAAATATTAAATATTATTATTTATATATATATAGTACTTATTTAATAAACAATAAAGATATATATATATATATATATATATATATATATATATATATATATATATATATATATATATATATATATATATATATATATATATATATATATATATATATATATATATATATATATATATATATATATATATATATATATATATATATATATATATATATATTAATATACTTAGGGTTAAAAATGAAAAATACATACACTTTTTATTTTTTATTTTTTATTATTAATATTTAATATAAAAATACTTTTTGTAAATATATTTCATTTTATTTTATTTTTGTACATAATAAACAAATACTTGTATTAAATTAAATAATATATATGTTACTTAATGAAAATTAGGGTTTTACCCTAAATATGAAAATATTCCAAAAATAATCATTTTTTATTTTTATTTATTTGACATAAATAATACCTTTTTTTTCATATACATAAAAACCTTTTTGCATTTTTGCATCTTTATTTTATTTTCCATTTAATTTATACAACCAATTACTTGTAAATATGACAAAAATGATGTAATAGCTAGGTTTAATTTCTTTGTCTAAATATCCCCCCATTTGAACATTTGTACCCCCCTTCCCATATTGTGTTGTAATAGTGTAGGAATTTTACTTTTCGCACTTTAAATGCTTCATAAATATACCATGCTAGAATTAGGGTTTGTATGCAAATAAAAAGAACAAAATAGCTTGACCTAATTTCAAGATAATCAAAGCATGAAAAATGGACAACACATATCACACTTGCACCCCCTAGGGTATTCCACTTGTTGCCTTTCAAAATTGGGCCATATTGCATGTTAGGTCTCTTTGGGCAAAACAAACACAATTCAAATGATCATAGTCTCTCGATGACGCTTTCAAAATGTTGCCTAAATAAATGATCAAGTCCCTTAAAGAAAATTGCCCAAAGATACTTAGCACCATTACAATTATGGCCTAAACGATGACCCGCGCCCGTCCCTTTCACATCCTAACATGAGATTGTCCACCAAATACAATGGTGGAACAAACTTATTAAAAGGGTTAAAACATAGCAATAAACTTTGAGAAATTTAGGAGTAGATAACCTCTTAGTTACTTGAATCAAAACTTGCAAAAACAAAACACTTGTCTATTTTCTAAAACCACAACACTTTCAAAACAACTTTCAAAAACAAATGAAAACCTTTTCAAAAGACATACATCTTTGTATACATCCCCACATGGATCATTACAAAGGTTGCCACCACATTGGCTTCTTTTCAAAACATTTTCAAACCCACACACACGAGCACCATTTCAAACAATTGAAAATAAAAGGCAAGTGATCTAAGCAAGTAACTAAGAGCCCATGGATAACCATGGATAGAAAGGGTGCTAATACCTTCCCTTTCTATAATCTACTCCCCGAACCCAAGAAAACATCTCAAAGGTTTTTGCTGTGCTTTTTAAACCTTTCCTTAGGATAAAATAAAAAGTCGGTGGCGACTCTTGCTCAACCGAAACATTTGAGAAAACAAACGCAAAACTCATAGTCAGTTCTCCCACCGTATCACAGAACTGGCGACTCTGCTGGGGAAAATTTTAAAAGTGGAGTAACCTTAGGGCTTAGATCACCCTCTTGCATGATTATTTGTTTGTCTTGATTGCTTTATATCTTGGCTCTATTGTTTGGGTTTGCAATCCTATACCCGGATTTTTGGGAAACATTCATAGATAGCAATACATTGTGGAAACTGTGCGGGGTATACCGACACGGTCGAAGCAATAGCTATATTAGTGCGACATATTTGTGAGTACCGGTAACCCTTGAGTTCAATCAAGGAGAGTACGGGGCCGCTGAGTGATGTCACTAAGCACTAATGACCTAGAACCTTACTTGGCCATCTTGGCCTTTTATTAGGGATAGTGAGATGACCGGCTTTGGTGCAGTCCGAAGTTGGTAGATACTCGATACTACACTCATTGAGGGTTGTTTTCTTGGAATATTTTGGTCGCTAGTTAAGTGACTAAACCAAAACAATGAACATTGAAAACAATCCAATGATATTGAGCTCCTTAGAACCCGGTTACTATTTAGAGGACAGGTTTTTAAGCCAACTACACTCAAGAGGGTACTTACCTATGAAACCCCATGCAAGCCTGAAACTAGGGTTTTTGTGTGAATTGTTTGTACATATGTTTTGTGCATACATCATAAACATCATAAAACATCATATGCATTCACTAACCATTTCAAGGGTTTGGATCTTCATCTTTGTTCTTGTTTTGTAGGTCATGGAAATTCCTCGCAGAAACACCATTCAAGTCAACCTTGTGAGAATCTCTCCTCAACTCAAAGAGCTCACCTCAAGAATTCCGAAAAATTCATCCTTCAGTGAAAGACATGGTAGACTGCTCAGCCTAGTCAACACCAACATTGAAGAAGACATGATGAAAGTGCTATTCCAGTTCTTTGACCCTCTTCACCACTGTTTCACTTTCCCTAATTACCAGTTGGTACCCACTTTGGAGGAGTTTTCTCAACTCCTGAGAATTCTTATCCTTAATCAACTACCCTTCAACGGTACGGAAAAGGAACCAAAGCCGGAAGATGTTGCTCGAGCATTACATCTACAACCATCCGACTTCAAGGGGCATTGGGAAACCAGAAGCGGCGTCAAGGGATTCTTAGCAAAATTCTTGTTTGAGAAGGCACAAGAATGTTGGAACTCATTGGACCTACAAGCCTTTGAAGAAATTGTGGCACTCCTTATCTATGGGTTGGTCTTGTTCCCAAATTCTGACCAATTGGTAGATGTCAGCGCCGTCAAAATCTTCTTGTCCAGAAATCCAATACCAACATTGCTTGGGGACATTCTTCACTCATTTTACACACGAACAATGAGAAAGAGGGGTGTTCTCATGTGCTGTACTCCTCTCCTTGCAAGGTGGTTTATTTCGCACCTTCCACAATCTGTCTTGAAGAATGACCAAGGCTCAAGGTGGTCCCAACGGTTGATGACTCTTACTTACTCTGATGTACATTGGTGTTCTCGGTCCAGAGAAAATGTCATCATCGTCGATCGTTGCGGAGAATTTCCTAATGTTCCTTTACTTGGAATTAGATGAGGTATCACCTACAACCCTTGCCTAGCTTTGAGACAATTTGGATATGCACGGAGTGATGGCCCTCATGACATGTTGATTCCTGACCTAGTTTTTGACTTCGACAACGATGCGCAAGGACTTCGCCAAAGATTCATCAGAGCTTGGGGAAAACTCAACAAGGTTGATAGCAAGACTCTGGGACACAAGAACTCCATCCCTCTTGAGCCTTATCTCAAGTGGGTACGAGCCTGAGCCCAAAGTCTGATGATGCCTTATCCTCATGTTCTCCCTGTGATTAAAGAGCCTGTCAAGGAAGGAGAGGTTCCCTACACCATCCTACATCCATACATGCCTACATCGTGGGAGGAAATGCAGAAAAGTTGGATTCAGCTCAAGGAAGAACGGAATACTTTTGAAGCTAGCTTCTACGCCAGTGAGAAGAAGGTTCTAGAGCTTACCCGCCGACTCCATGAGCAAGAGGCCCTCAACACCTACATCGCACCAAAAAGGATGCGCAATGTCTTTTTGCCTTGAGAAGTTTATTTTGTAATATTTGTCCCATGGGGCATTTGTGTACTGACAAATTTCTTCTTATTAATATGACGTGCGTTCTTCTTTGTCTGAAACAATTTTGAATGTCCTAAATCCTTGAATGCATTGCATACATAAGCATACCATTCATCATGTGCATAAGCAGGCCTCATTCCAGGTTTCCTTATCTGTCTGCTGTTTATTTCAGTAGGATGGATCTCGAGCAAACAGTCAAAGACCTACAAGCTCAAAATGCACAGTTCCAGCAACTCCTGATGACCTTGGCTAAGGGTCAGGAGGATATCAAGACTCAATTGGGGAACAAAGACCCAGTGAAAAAGAAGAAAAAGAGACTCGGGGTGGCTACTTTGGGGAGAAGATTTGACGGAGAAGCTCGGAGAGTGCTTGAATTTCCTCCTACTTCTGATGAAGGAACCAGCAAAGGAGGTGGAGCTGTGGTACCTTCCGAGTCTGATGCGGAAGAAGAAGAGGTCAAAGAGGATGAAGATTATACTGATCAACAATACCCTCCAGCTGATGATAAATACAAAGGGCTAGAAGACAGATTGGCCGCCATGGAGCTACAAAGAGTACCGGGTTTGGATTTTGAAGACTTGGGTTTGGTTGCCGGGATTGTGATTCCCCCAAAATTCCAAGTGCCAGTGTTTGTAAGGTATGATGGGTTGTCCTGTCCAAAAATGCATCTTAGGTCCTACGTGAGAAAAATTCAACCCTATACGGCAGATAAAAACCTTTGGATTCATTTCTTTCAAGACAACCTTTCTGGAGCTCAGTTGGAGTGGTTTTATCAACTAGAGGGAACCAGCGTTCGAAATTGGGAAGATATGGCCACTGCTTTCTACAAACAATACCAATACAATTCTGACCTTGCCCTTACTCGTACCCAACTTCAGGGTATGTCGTTAGGAACAGGCGAAGGATTCAAAGAATTCGCACAAAAATGGAGGGATTTGGCTGGCAGGGTGCAGCCTCCTTTAACCGATCGTGAACTTGTTGATATGTTTCTAGGGACCCTATCTGGGCCATTTTTCAATCATCTGATTGGTAACTCTTCCGCGGGGTTTACCGATTTGATCTTAACGGGCGAAAGAATAGAAGCTGGCATCAAGTCAGGAAAGATTCAGAAGGGTGTTGCTGCAAGTACTGAGAAGAGGCCTTTTAAGAAAGAAGCAAGTGCCGTCTATGGTCCTAGAAGACAAGTCAAGCCAGAAAGTCGCCAAGCCATCAATGCTTTGGTCATTTCCAAACCTGTTGCTGCTTCTCAGCAGTACAATCAACAAAGAGGTGAAAGGACCAAGAGACAGTATACTCGGTTGAGCATGACCTTGTCACAAATTTTACCCCAACTGTTATCAACCAACTTGGTGACCACCAAAGAAGCTCCTAAAGTCGTGAATACTGCATCTCCTAAATATAACCCAAATGCCCGTTGTGCTTATCATTCTGATAGCCCCGGGCATACTACTGATGATTGCTGGGCCTTGAGAAACAAAGTGCAAGATCTTATCGACGCAAAGGAAATTCAGTTTGAAGCGCCTGAGAGACCAAATGTTGTAACCGCTCATATGCCCCAGCATAGAGTAAATGCCATTGAGGAAGATTTGTATGCTGTTTCGGTGAATGATGTTGCTACCCCTCTTTTGACTGTTAAGAGGAACTTACTACTAGCCAGTTTATTTCCGGGTTGTAGTAAGGGTTGTCTCCTATGTGCTGTTATCCTTATCGGCTGTCCGCTGCTGAAATCAGGCATCCAAAGCCTGATGGATAGCAAGGAAATTCTGTTCAAGAAAACTGTTATTCCGTTTGTCTCCGTTGAAGAGATATTTGTTGTCACAATTTACAATCCTGCCAAAGCTCCCATGAAGAAACCAGTCCAAATTATGTCTGTTGCACCCATTACTATTACTGTTCCGGGGCCTCTCCCATATGAGTCTGATAAAGCGGTCCCCTGGCATTATGGGGCCGACGTATATGTGCTTGGGGTGAAGCAGGAGTTCAACACCAATACCAGTATCAGTAACATCACTGGTCCCGCCAAGATTACCCGCAGTGGCAGGCTCTTCTCGCCTGACATTGCACCGCCAGTTATCTGAAAACCTCTCACCATTACACCCGCAAGTGTGCATGTTCCAATTCAAGTTCCTGTGTCTACTACTGCCGCCGAGTCCTCTGATACTCGGGGCAAAGAAGTTGCTACCGATTTGCCTGCCAGGACGGAGGCACCAAAAAAGACTGCTGTGGAAGCCTCCCAACAAGAAATGGAGGAAATTCTTAAAATCATCAAAAAGAGTGACTTTAACGTTGTTGAACAGTTGGGGCATACTCCCTCCAAAATCTCTATGCTATCATTGCTGCTATGCTCAGAGGCCCATGCAAAAGCCCTGATTTCATTTCTGAAAACGGCCCATGTGCCGCAAGAGACCTCCGTGGATCAATTCACTGACTGTGTGGCTAATTTGACGGCTGACAATGGCTTGGGGTTCTCAGATGCTGACCTTACCGCCAAAGGGAAAATTCACAATGATGCCCTGCATGTTTCCATAGAATGCAGGGGCACTACTCTCGCGCACGTGTTAGTGGATACCGGCTCTTCCCTGAATGTTTTGCCCAAGAAGGCATTGGACTGCTTAGATTGTGAGGGTCTGGAGTTGAAACCTAGTAACATCATTGTTAGAGCCTTCGACGGTTCTAAAAGGATGGTGCACGGTGAGGTAGACATCCCTATTCGTGTGGGTTCCCAGGTTTTCGACTCAACATTCTATGTAATGGATATTCGTCCATCTTACTCCTGCTTGTTAGGTCGACCCTGGATTCACAAAGCTGGGGCAGTAACCTCCACTCTACACCAAAAGCTCAAATACCCTGTCAAAGGGAAGATTGTTACTGTACAGGGTGAGGAGGAATACATGGTTAGTCACTTGAATTCATTCCGGTGTATCGAGATGGACGGGGAGTTTATTGAAACCCCCTTTCAGCATTTTGAGGAAGTACCTCCAATTTTGGCATCAGCTGAAGCAATGGTTGAAGAAGACTTTCCGTTGAAGATGGCGTCCCTGAAGGATGCCCGGGCTGTAATCGAGAAAGGCAATTGTGCAAACTGGGGTCAGCTTCCTGACTTCACTCAAAAGAACGACAAGTTTGGGCTGGGCTTTACTGCTGAGGCTCAGAGGGTTGTGCGCAAGGAAAAGATCAGAAAGGCTCCGGTGTTTATCTCCAACCCAAGGGTGAATGCTATCGAGGAGGACGTAGAAGAAGCAGAGTTTGACAGTTGGATCTATCCAACTACCAGCAACGGACCAAGCAACTGGATGGTAAAGGATTTTACACCTATCACATTTGTCACGCAGTAATTATTTCTTTTGATTTCCAATTTGTAACAAACAATATGTTAAAACTTTATTGGCTCGGTGTCCTACCCGGGGCATCGTAGCTCCATTTGTGAGGGCTTTTTGTATGACATTTCCATATATCATCAATCAAAACATTGGACGTTTGTTGCATTTCAAATCTTGTGCTCTTTTTCTTTCTGTGTTATATATTGCAAAACAGCTATATTTACACACACTCACTTATACAGGTTTCAATCCACTCTGGATCTCACTGGTAACAGCTCTGCTACCGCCAGTTATGACTTCGAGAATCCGATCAACTTGGCCGAAGACGAAGGTGAAGATGATTGCGAAGTGCCTGGTGAACTCGCAAGACTGCTACTCCAGGAAGAGAGGGCTATTCAACCACATGAAGAGCCGGTGGAAACAATTAACCTGGGTACGGAGACAGATAGGAAAGAGGTCAAGATTGGGGCTAATCTAGAGCTCAGCGTGAAGCAACGATTGATCCAGATGCTACATGATTACATGGAGATCTTTGCTTGGTCATACGAAGATATGCCTGGTTTGGATGCCGACATTGTAGTTCATCACCTGCCAACTAAGGAAGACTGCCCTCCGGTAAAGCAAAAGGTTCGCCGCATGCGCCCAGAGATGTCCGAAAAGATCAAGGCTGAGGTTATGAAGCAATTCGATGCCGGATTTCTAACGGTAACTTCTTACCCTCAGTGGGTTGCCAATGTGGTGCCAGTGCCGAAGAAGGACGGTAAAGTCAGAATGTGTGTTGACTACAGGGATTTAAATAGGGCAAGCCCCAAGGATGATTTTCCTCTACCTCACATTGACGTTCTCGTTGACAACACTGCTCAACACAAGGTTTTCTCCTTCATGGATGGTTTTTCAGGGTATAATCAGATCAAGATGGCTCCGGAGGATATGGAGAAGACTACCTTTGTGACTCAGTGGGGCACCTTCTGTTACAAGGTCATGCCATTCGGATTGAAAAATGCTGGGGCAACCTATAAACGTGCCATGGTTGCTTTATTTCATGATATGATCCATCATGAGATTGAGGTATACGTTGATGACATGATTGCAAGGTCTCAAACTGAGGAGGAGCACCTTGATCATCTGAGGAAGCTATTTGACCGACTGAAGTTATATAAGCTGAGGTTGAATCCCAACAAATGCACCTTTGGGGTGAGGTCCGGAAAATTGCTAGGTTTCATTGTAAGTGATAAAGGTATTCAGGTAGACCCTGCCAAGGTAAAAGCCATACAAGAGATGCCAACTCCAAAGACAGAGAAAGAAGTCAGAGGCTTCCTGGGACGACTGAATTATATTGCCCGATTCATCTCACATCTGACTGCTACTTGTGAGCCAATCTTCAAATTACTGAAGAAAGATCAAGTAGTATGCTGGAACGATGAATGTCAGGCTGCCTTTGAAAAGATAAAGGAATATCTCCAAGAGCCACCCATTCTTATGCCGCCAGTGGAAGGAAGACCTCTGATACTATATTTGACAGTACTTGACAATTCAATGGGGTGTGTGCTGGGACAGCATGACGAGTCTGGCCGAAAAGAGCACGCTATTTATTACTTGAGCAAAAAGTTTACCGACTGTGAGTCTCGTTACTCACTGCTTGAGAAAACTTGCTGCGCTCTAGTATGGGTTGCTCGCCGGTTGAGACAGTATATGCTGACTCACACTACTCTGTTAATTTCAAAGATGGATCCCATCAAGTACATATTTGAAAAACCCGCTCTGTCTGGAAGAATAGCGAGATGGCAAATGATCTTAACAGAATATGATATCCAGTATACAACTCAGAAAGCAATCAAAGGAAGTGTACTGGCAGATCATTTGGCACACCAACCTGTGGACGATTACCAATCATTGAACTTTGATTTTCCGGACGAAGACATCTTGGTGGTAACCGACTGTGAAATACCTGGACCGGATGAAGGACCTGAGGAAGGATCCCAATGGTCTATGCATTTTGACGGAGCCTCCAATGCTTTGGGTAACAGCGTCGGCGCTGTAATCATATCTCCCAAAGGAACTCATACTCCACTCATCGCCCGATTGTGTTTCAACTGCACCAACAACATGGCAGAATATGAGGCGTGTATCATGGGTCTACAAGCTGCAATCGACTTAAGGATCAAATTTCTGAGTGTCTTCGGAGATTCCGCTCTCGTGATCAATCAGATCAAAGGCGAGTGGGATACGAAACACCCAAATCTTATTCCTTACAAGGAGTATGTGTTGACCTTGCTTCCCCACTTTGAAGAGATAACTTTTGAGCACTTCCCAAGAGAGGAGAATCAGCTAGCGGACGCACTAGCTACGATGTCTTCAATGTTCAAAGTTAAATGGGACAATGAGGCTCCCCGGATCATTATCTGGAAGTTGGACGAACCAGCATACTGCTGCGATCTTGAGGCCGAAAAGGTGACTGAAAAACCCTGGTATCATGAGGTGAAGAGGTACTTGGAAGCTCAGGAATACCCTGAAGGCGCATCTGTCAATGACAAGAAGTTCATGAGGAGGTTTGCGGCAAAATTCTTCCTCAGCAACGACATTCTCTACAAACGGAATCATGATTCAACTCTACTGCATTGTGTGGATAAGGCTGAAGCAGAGAAGATCATGATAGAACTGCATGAAGGTACATTCGGAACACATTCCAGTGGACACACCATGGCAAAGAAAATCCTTCGGGCGGGGTATTTCTGGTCCACAATGGAAGCCGATTGTTACCAACACTCTCGAACTTGTCACAAATGTCAGATCTATGCTGACAAGGTGCATATTACTCCAGTCCCTCTGAACGTCCTGACGGCACCTTGGCCTTTTGCAATGTGGGGAATTGATATGATCGGTGAGATCCGGCCGACAGCATCCAACGGGCATCGCTTCATCTTGGTAGCGATCGATTACTTCACGAAGTGGGTTGAGGCAGCTTCCTACGCCACAGTAACCAAGAGCGTCGTGGCACGTTTCATCCGGCATAATCTGATCTGTCGATACGGCGTCCCGGAAAGAATCATTACGGAAAATGGTACCAATCTCAATAACAAAATGATCACTGAACTCTGCGAACAATTCAAGATACAGCACCATAACTCTTCTCCCTACCGGCCGAAGATGAATGGGGCTGTAGAGGCAGCTAATAAGAACATCAAGAAAATTGTGCAGAAGATGACAGTGACCTACAAAGATTGGCACGAGATGTTACCGTTTGCTCTTCATGGGTACCGTACCTCAGCGCGGACGTCAACCGGGGAAACTCCTTTCTCCTTGGTCTATGGCATGGAGGCAGTCTTGCCAATTGAAGTCCAGATACCCTCTCTCCGAATAATGAAGGATGCAGACTTGAATGAAGATGACTGGATCCAGACTCGACTTGATCAATTAAACCTGATTGATGAAAAGAGACTCACCGCTATCTGTCATGGTCAGACGTATCAAAAACGGATGATCAGGGCATTTAACAAGAAAGTCAGACCACAAGAGTATCAAGTTGGGGACCTGGTAATCAAACGCATCATCCTTCCTCAAAGTGATCCCCGGGGCAAATGGACCCCTACATACAAAGGGCCATTTGTGGTCAAACATGTGTTCTCAGGAGGAGCCATGATCCTAACAACCATGGATGGTGACGACCTTCCTCACCCCGCCAATGCAGACATAGTGAAAAGATACTACGCATGAATAAAAGACCCGCTAGGTTGACATACCTAGGCAAAAATAAGGGCTTCCCGGCGAACCAAAAGGGTTCGGGCAAAAATAAGGGATGAAATGAAAAAATCTGTACACCCGGCAAGTCGAAAACCTGAAAAGGTGGCTTGGGCAAAAATGGGTATCCCGGTGGACTGAAAACCCGAAAGGGCGGTCCAGGCAAAAGTTAGGGATAAAGCGTAACACTGTGTCTCATTGGATCACTTCGCATCCGGAATTCGGCATCAACTGTCTGGCTCAGACTTCGGCATCGACCAATCAGCTTCATCTTCAACTAAGCAGCAAAGTGATGAGACACTTGAAGACATAAAGGCGATAGCAGAGTTGGAACCCAGTGGGATTGTTCACATAGCTGTTTTGTTTCCTTTTCAAATTGTAAATTCTATTTTGCTCGGCGGCGTTCTCTTACTAGGATGTCAGCCTCTTGTACAAAAACGCCTAGTCACAGGCAAAATTCAAATCAATACAAATTCACTTGTCCATACAAATTGCCATTGTTTTTCCTTTTTCTGTTTTGTCTTGCGAAGAACGTCCAATGTTCATTTTTGATATATGCATTTGATATTAAATTGTTGATTCATAAATATTTGCATATGAAACAAAAGATTAATTACAAGTGACATCAGAAATAGGGGCAATGTAAGGTTGTCTGATGCAGTCTGGTTGCTTTGTCCGCCAAGGTACCAAGGTAGATTCGACTGAAGAATGTGACCAAATCATCTCAACGCCCCGCAGAATAAGACAAGATTCAGCAATGCTTTCCCCAAGCGGAGTTGACTCCCCGTCAATCCTGAAAAGGCACAACTTTCCCCGGCAGGTCTTAAAGCTTATCCCCAGTAGATTTTGGAAGCTTGTTCCCTGCAGAATACAGACGTCTCTCCCGAGCTTTATTCAGAGTTATTCCTCACAAGGGCTTATAACTGGGTTATCCTCAGCTAATTGCCACGGAAGATCGCCCTCAACAAAGTTCTTTCAATCCCCAGCGGAGTTTATCTTTGGTATCCCCAGCGGAGTTTATCATCATTATCCCCAGCGGAATCCATCATTGAAGTCCTCAGCAGGCCTCTCATCAAAAACTTCAGCAAAGTATCTCTTCCACAGAGCAATTCCCCAGCCGATCGTCAAATATTTATTTTCCTAAGACGAAAATACATTCATAAACATTTCACGTTTTCATACATCCTGCTTACATACATGATAAAGTGCATACAACACTATCTCATGTTAAAACATCATGCATATCATACATCATGACATTGCATACAACTTATGTTTTGCCTTTTCAGGGAAAAAAGACAATCCCAAAGACAACTACCCTCAACTGTCACAATTCCAGATTCGATACCTGTATCTAGCCAGGGCATATCTGAGAGTGATCAGTTTCCAGACTCGATTCCTGTATCTAGCCAGGGCACGTCTGAAGAGTTCAAAGATTCGATTCCTGTATCCAGCCAGGGCACATCTATCAACTACAACATTTCCAGATTCGATTCCTGTATCCAGCCAGGGCATATCTGTTGACCACATTTCCAAACTCGATTCCTGTATCTAGCCAGGGCACGTCTGAAGAGTTCAAAGATTCGATTCCTGTATCCAGCCAGGGCACATCTATCAACTACAACATTTCCAGATTCGATTCCTATATCCAACCAGGGCGTATCTGTTGACCATATTTCCAGACTCGATTCCTGTATCTAGCCAGGGCACGTTTGAAGAGTTCAAAGATTCAATACCTGTATCCAGCCAGGGCATATCTGCATAAGGATATTGAAGATCAAACACCTGTAACAATCCAGGAAAACATCTGTCTTTCTCAAATACACAAAGTTCTCGCTAAGGAATCTCTTGTGCGATCAACACTTCCAAATGGCATCTATAAGCCAATTCCCGACAAGGTTCTGTCACATCTCCAGATGGCATCTATAAGCCCATCTCCCTATCCACCACATAACCAAATGGCATCTATAAGCCCATTCCCGACATCACATTGTTGATACTCCAACATGCGAGTGCAAATTTCCAGGCACACTAGTGTCCAATCTCCTTTTACCCTCGAGTCACGAAAGGCAAAATTGCCAATCTAACTCTTCAGGTTCAAGAAGATTGAACAGGGGCAACTGTTGTACCCCAAAATTTGCCCTCCCATTTCCTCAACATTTCCTATCACAAAACCCTTGGAGCTCAAGATCCAGTTAGGGTTTCCTTTGCTCAAGACTTCTCCTTGCACTGTTGACCCAAATTAGGGTTTGTGTTTGCACAAAGATGTTTTGACCTAAAAAGCCTAAGATGACTTTCATGCTTCATGTTGGACTCCCAAGTTTATCCATACAAAGTTTCAAGTCTTGATTCCAAATTTTGCCCAGTCAATTGGACAGTTGACCTAGAAATCAACTGTATTGGGGAAAAAGTCAACTGTGGCCAATTGACAGTCAAATCTCATGAAAATTGACCCACATCAACATTATGAACTCACATGGACCATTTGATCAAGTTTGGATCACATTTCCACAAGAAATTTGATCAGATCATCAAAAGGGCAAAATGGTCATTTTAGGGTTTTGACTGCACCAAGGCAATTTTTGACTGTTTGACCTAGCCAATGGCAAACCAAGCTCACATATGGACTCAAGGGCCCCATGGAATTATCTTGACATGCTCAATAAGTTCAAAAGATCCCAAGTACACAAGATTGACAGTTGAATTTCCCAGTCAATTGATCAATTTTGACTGTATACTGAAAAGTCAAACTTTGACTTTTTGGTCAAAATCAAGGGTCAAGATTCATTTTTCATCAAAACATGCCAAATCATGAAACTTGTTCACCAAGAAATCAAAAAATGCAAATTAGGGTTTGAAATGGAAATTTTTCATAACTTAGAATTTTTCTAAGTTATGGAAAACCCTAATTTTTTCCCAACTTTGCCCCACTTTCTCACCAAGATTCATTTGGATTTAAACAAAAGTCAAAACATGAAAGTTGTAGCTTTTTTCATAATATACAACTTTGATTCACAAAGTTTTCCCAAATGAGGCTTGTATCTCAAGTTACAATTTTTGGAATAAGGGTACTAAACCATTCTTAACTTAGTGAAATTTTAACCTATTTTGGCAAGGTTTTCTACCTAACTTCAAGGCCATTTTCCAAACACTTCCACTTGGAATTTCACTTTGCATTTCAAAGATGGATTGTAGTACACATTCCAAGCTTTCCAAAATGTCCAAGAACTTCTCAAACAACCTCATGGTTAGGGAGAATCGAATTTTGCAATATGGCAAAAACTCACTTTTGATTAGGCCAAGTTACATGTTCATAGCACTATGCATTTCAATCTCAACTTGCACAACTTGATTACAGGCCTTTTATCTCAATTACACTCATAAATTTAATGCATATTCATTGTGCCAAGACCATGTTCTTTGTGTTCTAGCATTGCATAGTGGATTAATCCCAAAATAGATAAAGTACTTTATCCATTTTTGCAAAAGCAAGCTTTATGTCAAATTGAAAATCCAAGCAAGTACAGATACAATCTAATTGGCACAAGATTATGAGCATAACACACTGATCAAGGAGGAGTTTTTCAGCATGATTAGGGGCCCTCTACATGCCTAGAACACAACTTGGCTTTTCTTGCTTAAGTGTTAAGAAACATCTCATATCACAACAGAACTTTCATCTCAGCATGAGTGACCTTAAGCAAATATTGTAGACACATTCCAAACATCCTAACCAAGCTGAAGCACGACCCTAAGACCATCAACACCTCCCCATTGCCAAAATCACTCTCAAACTGCAAAAACAGAGCTACCTCTGCAGATTGAGTTCCAACTCTCAATCCTTTCAAGCATTCTTGCCCAAACCACTTCAGACACCTTCCCTACCATCAATCCAAACTATCCAAAGCCTTAGAAGCAACTTGTAACTCCTCTAACCCTTTTGGCCATTTTCACTTTTCTGATTTGCAGGTGAAGAGCTCTAGCACAATTCAAAAGTTTTCAAGACAAAGTAAAGCTTGGAATAGCATCCCTGGACATCAAGGAAGCTATACCAATCATCACCTTGCACTGAAAGCTTCTCCATTGCCAGATAGAACCTCAACTGAACAGGTAAGTTCATGAACTCGTACCTCTCTTATTAGGCATTGTTAGCTTTAGGTTTGTAAAGATAATATGTCACATTCATAGCCCTGAACATGCCCATGTAATTAGATTTCATTTATGTTATGTGTGCTGCAAGAATTTTGAGTCTGAACATGGCAGAAAACTTAGGTCAGGATTTGGGAATGTCAAAATTCTCTCTCATTTCTGAGAGTTAGGATGAGTTTTTTATATATTTGGAATCGTGATTCAATGCTTAACATTTCTTATGTTGGAAGTTTGTGCAAAAGATCAAGGAATCAGGATGTTTGAACTTGGTCACAGGCGCGCGTTTTTGTGAACGTTTTTGGCTGGAGGTTGAAGAAGGGTTATCTGGGCTGGGCTTGCTTCTGAGTTACTTTTCACACCACATTTCTAATTTCACACCCCCTGAGCCCAATTTGCGATTTTATTGATTTCTTGATTTTTCTTTTTTCATTTTGGTTTATTTATTTTTCCTAATGATATTAAAAACATAAAAAAACATTTTTACACCATTTTTCTGTTTTTTAGGCATTTATTTGTTTATATGGACATTTATACATAAATATATATATATATATATATATATATATATATATATATATATATATATATATATATATATATATATATATATATATATATATATATATATATATATATATATATATATATATATATATATATATATATATATATATATATATATATATATATATATATATATATACTCTTATTTAAGAAAACAAAAAAATAGTGCAAATATACTTTATTTCTGATTTTTGTTTCATTTTTCTTTTGAAAATATTTTATACAAAATATACTTTTTTTTTATAAATATTAAATATTATTATTTATATATATATAGTACTTATTTAATAAACAATAAAGATATATATATATATATATATATATATATATATATATATATATATATATATATATATATATATATATATATATATATATATATATATATATATATATATATATATATATATATATATATATATATATATATATATATATATATATATATATATATATATATATATATATATATATATATATATATATATATATATATATATTAATATACTTAGGGTTAAAAATGCAAAATACATACACTTTTTATTTTTTATTTTTTATTATTAATATTTAATATAAAAATACTTTTTGTAAATATATTTCATTTTATTTTATTTTTGTACATAATAAACAAATACTTGTATTAAATTAAATAATATATGTGTTACTTAATGAAAATTAGGGTTTTACCCTAAATATGAAAATATTCCAAAAATAATCTTTTTTTATTTTTATTTATTTGACATAAATAATACCTTTTTTTTCATATACATAAAAACCTTTTTGCATTTTTGCATCTTTATTTTATTTTCCATTTAATTTATACAACCAATTACTTGTAAATATGACAAAAATGATGTAATAGCTAGGTTTAATTTCTTTGTCTAAATATCCCCCCATTTGAACATTTGTACCCCCCTTCCCATATTGTGTTGTAATAGTGTAGGAATTTTACTTTTCGCACTTTAAACGCTTCATAAATATACCATGCTAGAATTAGGGTTTGTATGCAAATAAAAAGAACAAAATAGCTTGACCTAATTTCAAGATAATCAAAGCATGAAAAATGGACAACACATATCACACTTGCACCCCCTAGGGTATTCCACTTGTTGCCTTTCAAAATTGGGCCATATTGCATGTTAGGTCTCTTTGGGCAAAACAAACACAATTCAAATGATCATAGTCCCTCGATGACGCTTTCAAAATGTTGCCTAAACAAATGATCAAGTCCCTTAAAGAAAATTGCCCAAAGATACTTAGCACCATTACAATTATGGCCTAAACGATGACCCGCGCCCGTCCCTTTCACATCCTAACATGAGATTGTCCACCAAATACAATGGTGGAACAAACTTATTAAAAGGGTTAAAACATAGCAATAAACTTTGAGAAATTTAGGAGTAGATAACCTCTTAGTTACTTGAATCAAAACTTGCAAAAACAAAACACTTGTCTATTTTCTAAAACCACAACACTTTCAAAACAACTTTCAAAAACAAATGAAAACCTTTTCAAAAGACATACATCTTTGTATACATCCCCACGTGGATCATTACAAAGGTTGCCACCACATTGGCTTCTTTTCAAAACATTTTCAAACCCACACACACGAGCACCATTTCAAACAATTGAAAACAAAAGGCAAGTGATCTAAGCAAGTAACTAAGAGCCCATGGATAACCATGGATAGAAAGGGTGCTAATACCTTCCCTTTCTATAATCTACTCCCCGAACCCAAGAAAACATCTCAAAGGTTTTTGCTGTGCTTTTTAAACCTTTCCTTAGGATAAAATAAAAAGTCGGTGGTGACTCTTGCTCAACCGAAACATTTGCGAAAACAAACGCAAAACTCATAGTCAGTTCTCCCACCGTATCACAGACTCTATCTCAAATTCTGCCGCAACTGTTGAAGACCAACTTGGTGATTCCAAGGGAAGATCCGAAGAATCCCAATACCACATCACCGCTGTATAATCCAAACGCCCGCTGTGCTTATCACTCTGATAGCCCAGGGCATGATACCAATAACTGCTGGGCCTTGAAGAGTAAGGTACAGGATCTGATTGATGCTAAGGAAATTGAGTTTGAAGTGCCTAAAAAACCTAATGTCATGACTGCTCCTATGCCCAAGCATGGAGTGAATGTTTTGGATGATGACTCGTTTGTGACTTCTGTGAAAGACATTGCTACCCCATTGATGACTGTGAAGAAGAACCTTCGGTTAGCCGGTTTATTTCCGGGCTGTGGCGAAGGTTGCCATCTGTGTTCCGTCCTACCTACTGGTTGCCATCTATTGAAGTCAAGTGTCCAACGCCTGATGGATAACAAAGAAATTATGTTTGAGAAAACTTTGGTTCCATTCATTCCTTTTGAAGATGTTTCTATAATCACCATTTCTGCCAATTCTTCCAAGGCTTCCTCGAGAAAGCCTGCTAGAATTACATCTGTTCCAAGAATTGCTCCATTGATCATTATTGTTCCTGGACCTATCCATTACACGTCGGATAAGGTTGTCCCATGGCACTATGGGGCCGATGTGTATTATCACGGGGTTAAACAAGACTTGAAAGACGAAGAGGCTGATACTGATGTCAGCAATATTGTTGGGTCTAGTAAAGTCACCCGAAGCAGAAGACATTTCTCCCCTGAGATCTCTCCACCAATTGTTCAGAAGCCTGTTGTTATTACACCTGCCATTACATCTGCTATTGTCCCTATTCAAGTTCCAATCCTTACCCCTGTCGCCGAGTCATCTGATACTCGGGGCAAAGGGATCACCGGTGAGCCTGCCTAGACGGAGGCACCGAGGAAGATTACTGTTGAAGCCTCTAGACAGGAGATAGAGGAAATTTTAAAGATCACCAAGAAAAGCGACTACAATGTAGTCGAATAGTTGGGGCAAACCCCGTCGAAGATCTCTATGTTGTCCTTATTGCTATGCTCAGAGGCCCGTGCTAAGGCTCTGAATGCTTTCCTGAAAACCGCGCACGTGCCCCAGGAAACATCTGTTGAATAGTTCAAAGATTATGTGGCTAGTTTGACAGCGGATAACGGGTTGGGTTTCTCCGACGCAGATTTGACTGTCAAGGGAAAGAATCACAATGACGCTCTTCATGTTTCAATCGAGTGCAGGGGCACTACCCTAGCTCACGTGTTGGTGGATACTGGGTCCTCGTTAAATGTTTTACCCAAGAAAGCGTTAGACCGGTTGGACTGTGAAGGGTTGGTGCTGAAGCCAAGTAATATTGTGGTTAGGGCCTTTGACGGGTCCAAAAGGATGGTACATGGAGAGGTGGATGTTCCAGTTAAGGTTGGTTCTCAGACTTTCGCGTCTACATTCTACGTGATGGACATTCGGCCATTTTATTCTTGTTTGTTGGGTCACCCGTGGATCCACAAAGCTGGGGCAGTAACTTCTACGCTCCATCAGATGTTAAAATACCCAGTGAAAGGGAAAATCGTTACAATACAAGGAGAAGAGGAGTACATGGTGAGCCACCTCAACTCTTTCCGGTATGTGGATATGGATGGGGAGTTCATTGAAACCCCGTGTCAACATTTTGAAGAAGTCCCCCAGACTCTGGCGTCGGTTGAAACTGTTGTTGAAGATCCTCCAATGAAGATGGCTTCCCTCAAGGATGTCTGCGCTATTATTGAAAAAGGTGGGTGTGCAAATTGGGGCCAACTCCCTGACTTTGCACACAAGACTGACAAGTTTGGTTTGGGTTTTACTGTAGAAGCTCAAAGGGGTGTTTGGAGTGCATGGATCGGAAGACCTCCCCTGCGTATCACTAATCCGGAAGTGAATGCGATTGAAGACGATGATGAAGAGTCTGAATTTGACAGCTGGATTTACCCGACTACCGACGGTGGACTAAGCAATTGGATGGAAAAGGACTTCGTGCCAATTTCTTTTATTACACAGTAATAGACTTTTGTTTCGGATTTGTAACAGACAATTTTAAACTTTACGGCCTGGTGCCTTGCCCAAGACACCGTGGCTTTGTTTGTAAGGGCTTTATATTTGTCATCTCCATATATCATCAATAAAAGCATTGGACGTTTTCTTGCATTACAAATATTACGCTCCTTGTTTTTCTTTTCTATCTTGCAAAACAGCTATTTGTCTTACACACACTCACATATACAGGTCTACATCAACTCTGGATCCCACTGATAACGACTCTACTACTGACAATTATGACTTTGAAAGTCCGGTCAACCAAGCCAAGGCCGAAGGTGAGGACGATTGCGAAGTGCCTGAGGAGTTTCCTAGACTGTTACTATAGGAAGAAAGAGCCATACAACTTACAAAAACGACAAATTATGATGTCTCCAGTGGAAGGAAGGTCGTTGATCTTATACTTGACAGTACTCGACAATTCAGTGGGGTGCGTGCTGGGGCAGCATGACAAGTCTGGCTGAAAAGAGCATGATATTTATTGCTTTAGAAAAAAGTTTATTGACTGTGAGATCCGATACTCGCTGCTCAAGAGAACTTGCTACGCTTTGGCATGGCCTGTTCGCCGGCTGAGACAGTATATGCTGGCTCACACTACCCTATTGATATCAAAGATGCAAAAGTGTTAACGGAACCTTGGCCTTTTGCAATGTGGAGCATCGACATGATTGGTGAGATCAGACCTACTGCGTCCAACAGGCATTGTTTCATCCTGGTAGCTATTGATTACTTTACAAAGTGGGTTGAAGCAACTTCCTTTGCTACTGTAACCAAGAACGTCGTGGCACGGTTTATTCAGCACAATCTGATCTGTCGATATGGTGTACCAGAGAGAATCATTACAGACAATGGTACAAATCTCAACAATAAGATGATCACCGAGCTCTGCAGGAAGTTCAAGATACAGCATCACAACTCTTCTCCTTACCGGCTGAAGATGAATGGGGCTGTAGAAGCGGCTAATAAGAACATTAAGAAGATTGTGCAGAAGATGACGGTGACATACAAAGACTGGCACGAGATGTTACCATTTTCCCTTCATGGGTACCGTACCTAAGTGCAGACGTCAACAGGGGCAACCCCTTATTCCTTGGCATATGGTATGGAGGCAGTCTTGCCCATTAAAGTTCAGATACCCTCTCTTCGAATTATGAAGGATGCAGGTTTGAGCGAAGATGACTGGATTTAGACCCGGCTTGATCAGTTGAACTTAATCGATGAAAAGAGACTTACTGCTATTTGTCATGGTCAAACGTATCAAAAACGGATGATCAGGGCATTTAACAAGAAAGTCAGACAACAAGAATATCAAGTTGGGGATCTGGTGATCAAGCGTATTATCCAGCCACAAGGTGATCCTAAGGGCAAATGGACCCCTACGTACGAAGGGCCATTTGTGGTTAAGAATATTTTCTCAGGAGGAGATATGATTCTAACCACCATGGATGGTGACGACCTTCCTCACCCCGTCAATGCAGACATAGTGAAAAGATACTACGCATAATCAAAGACCCGCTAGGTTGACTGGCCTAGGAAAAAATAAGGGCTTCCCGGCGAACCAAAAGGGTTCGGGCAAAAATAAGGGATGAAAATAAAAAAATATGTACACCTGGCAAGTCGAAAACCTGAAAAGGCGGCTTGGGAAAAAAAGGGTATCCCGGTGGACTGAAAACCCGAAAGGGAGGTCCAGGAAAAAATTAGGGATTAAAGCGTAACACTATGTCTCATTGGATCACCTTGCGATCAGACTTCAGTATCGACTATCAAGCTCGGACGGCACCAATCAGTCTGATCCACCTTCAACCAAGTAGCAAAGTGATGAGATGCTCGGGGACATAAAGGTAATAGCAGAGTTGGAACCCAGTGGGATTATTCACATAGCTATTTTTCTTTTTCACAAATTGTATAAATTCTGTTTGTTCGACGGCGTTCTCTTACTAGGACGTCAGCCTCTTGTACAAAAACGCCTATTTACAGGCCAAAACTTCAAAATCAATACAATTCATTTTCACAAATAAATTTTCCTTTTTCTGTTTTGTTTTGCAAAGAACGTCCAATGTTCAGTTTTTGATATATGCATTTGACATTAATTGCTGGCTCATGAATATTTACATGCGAAATAAAAGACGATTACTGGTAATATCAAAAATAGGGGCAAACGAGAAATGTCCAAACCGTACAGTTGCTCTGTCCACCAGGTACAGGGATGGACCTAGCTGGAGGAAACGATTGAAATTACATCCATTCCTTGCAGAGTAAAAGAAAGATAGTGGTGTTAGCTCTCCCCAACTGAGACTCGCAATTGTGAATGAATCGGTAATATTCTCCCCAAGCAAAGTTTATCTACCATCAGCACTAAAAAGTCTTATCATCCCCAGCGGAGTATAAAATATCCCCAATGGAGTTTGAAGAATTGTCCCCAGTAGACTCTGGAAGATTATCCCCAGTAGAAGCTAAAAGATTATTCCCCGTGAAGTCGCAGCTGAAAAATCATCCCCAGCAGAGTTCTTTCCTTTCATAAAACAGGAATTCAATCCCCAACAAGGTTCATTATCAACATCAACGGTAATTCATCCTCAGCTGAATTTATCAGTGGAATCCTCAGCAGATCATCTCTTCCCCACAGAGTAATTTCCTCATCAGTTTATCCCCCATCGGAGTTATCCTCTCCTGCAGGTTTATTCTCATGATCATCTTCATCCACTATCTCCAGCGGAAACGAAGAATTCAATTCTTTTCTCCAACAGCAATCAGGGATTTATTTTCCCCAGCTAAAAACATCACATTTTCATACATCATGACATGCATACACATCATACGACACAATCTCATTTATTTTGAGAACATCATTGCTTGATACATATCATGCATTACATACAACTAACATTTATCTTTCAGGAAGGATACAGTTAAATTCTCACAAAGTTCAAGCTATGAAGCTTCTACCTCAGTCGAATTACGGGCGATCTCCTAAAATCTTGACAAAGATATTTTCTCAGTTGAATTACGGACAAGTTCCTAAATCTCAGCAAAGCAGTCAAATTACGGGCAAGCTCCTAAATCTCGACAGATATTTCCTCAGTTGAATTACGGACAAGCTCCTAAATCTCAGCAGAGATGTCTCCTCAGTCGAATTACGGACGAGTTCCTAAATCTCGACAGAACTTTTACCTCGGTTGAATTACGGACAAGCTCCTAAATCTCAGCAGAGATGTTCCCCCAGTTGAATTACGGGCGAGTTCCTAAATCTCGACAAAGATGTTTTCTCAGTTGAATTATGGACGAGTTCCTAAATCTCAGCAAAGTTGTTGAATTATGGACGAGCTCTTAAATCTTGAAAAAGATATTTTCTCAGTTGAATTACGAACGATGTTCCTAAATCTCAGCAGAGATGTTTACCTCAGTTGAATTACGGACGAGTTCCTAAATCTCAGCATAAATATTTCCTCGATTGAATTACGGATGAGCTCCTAAATCTCAGTAGAGATGTTTCCTCGGTTGAATTACGGACGAGCTCCTAAATCTCAACGAAGATGTTTCCTTAGTTGAATTACGGACAAGTTCCTAAATCTCGACAAAGATGTTTCCTCAGTTGAATTACGGACGATGTTCCTAAATCTCAGCAGAGATGTTTACCTCAGTTGAATTACGAATGAGTTCCTAAATCTCAGCATAAATATTTCCTCGGTTGAATTACGGACGAGCTCCTAAATCTCAGCAGAGATGTTTCCTCGGTTGAATTATGGACGAGCTCCTAAATCTCAGCGAAGATGTTTCCTTAGTTGAATTACAGACAAGTTCCTAAATCTCGATAGAGATGTTTCCTCAGTTGAATTACGGACGAGCTCCTAAATCTCAGCAAAGATGTTTCCTCAGTTGAATTATGGACAAGTTCCTAAATCTCGACATAGATGTTTCCTCATTTGAATTACGGATAAGCTCCTAAATCTCAGCGAAGATGTTCCCTCAGTTGAATTACGGACAAGTTCATAAATCTCAGCAGAGATGTTCCCTCAGTTGAGTACGGACGATTGAAGTTCCTAAATATCAACAAAGATGATTCCTCAGTTTAGTACGGATGATCAAAGTTCCTAAATATCAACAGAGACGACTCACCAGCAGAATAACGGACGACCAAAGCTCCTAAAAATCCTACCTCTCTCAACAAAGATCAGACTTCCCCAGCGGAATCTTCCTCAACAACAGGTATACCAGCTCTTGCTAAGGAATCTCTTATGCGATCGATACTCCTCCAAATGGCATCTATAATCCCATTCCTGGCACCACGAGACAATTACCACTTCATGCGAGTGCAAATTTCTGGGCACTCTAGTGTTCAATCAACTTCCACCTTCGGATTACGAAAGGCACGAAATCCAATCTACATCCTCAGGTTTAAGAAGATTGAACAGGGGCATCTGTTGTACCCCAAAATTTTCCCTCCCATATTTCTCAAAACATTTCAAGCAATACTCCTAAGTTGCTCAAGGTAGTCCAAGAGTTGGTCAGACAAGCTCTCTCCTAAGGCAGTCTACCCCAAATTAGGGTTTCATGTTGCATCAAGATCCTTGAGTCCAAGTGACCCCAAATTCTCACCATTGTCCTAATATGTTCTCAAGATCATCCATGTCAAGTTTCAAGCCTTGCAGAGAAAGTTTGCTTAGTCAATTGCTCAAAGGTCCAAAAATCGACTGTGCTAGGGCAAAAGTCAACTGTGACCTACATACAGTCAAACTTCAATATTTTTGGTCAACATCCTCATTTTGAAGTATATTTCATCATTTGATCAAGGGTTGATCATGATTCATCAAGGATTGCTCATAATTCATCAAGATTCAAAAGTTGCTAATTTAGGGTTTTCTAGGAAAAGTCAACTCAACTTTTACCAAGCATAACTTTCTCATACTTTATGATAAATGACCCATCCAAAGCTCATTTTGAATAGGATTCGATTTCGTACAATCCATCTTCAGATCCCAAGTTCAAAATATGCACTCACAAGAAGTTATGAATTTGTACATTATAGGTCATTTTGAAAAGTCAACAAAAACACCTTTTTTGTCAAAGCTTCATACATGAGCATGGAATATCAAAATGAGATGAGACCAAAAGGTTTGATTAGAGGACATCTTAATATTTCTAAAAAGTCCATGAACACCTCCAAAGATTCAAAATTGAGGAAGTTATGCATTGTTGAAGTTGACCTTTTTTGCAAAATTGCCAAAAGTCAACTATCCCCAAAACTTCAAATTTTGCCAAATGGGCCCATTTGTTTTCACTTGTTTTGAGTTGGCATCATAGCCCACGTGCTATAGCCTTTTCCACTTGTCCATATCATATGTTTATTAACTATTTTGATTTTTATTTGAATTAATTTGATTTAAATCAAAATAAATCAAATAAAAATCCAAAGCATTGATAACAAAGGATCTTTTGATTGTTTCAGGCTCTACTTACAGCTAGCAAGGCATTCAAATTCGAATCAAAGATTGTGTGCACAAAAAGATTATAAATAATCCATGTTTGGAAAGTTGTTCAAAGCAAATCAAAAATCAATATCCAAAGCATTGAAAGAGAATGATTTTGATCAGTTTAACAACCCTAATTCCTTCACTACTACATAAGGAGGCGAGGCAGATCAAAAAGAAGGTTAGAAATCAAGCGTGAGAGCAAGAACAGGGTCTGAAAAAATAAGCAAAAGTGTGAGTTCAAAATCCCACTTAGAGGCGTCCTCAAGGCTCGATACCTCTCCCAATCGTTTCCTGGCATTCTCCACAACCTAAAGCAATCAAAACCAAGCGCTTTCAAGCCCTCCCACGCACTGTAAGTCCGCATCGATATCACCATCTTTTAGAATTCGAATAGCTTTGTTCTTGCATCCATAACGTAAAATAATGGCATATTCTTAATCTACAGAGCATTTGCAAGCTTTTGGCATTATTCAATTTCATTTATATGGACTGAATCGAAATCCACCATTGTTAGGGTTTCGGATTTGCTTTTAGGATTTTTCTTTTCATGAACAATTGCCTCCATGAATGGTATGGTCGTTATCAGAAGAAGGAGACGACCTCAACCATGGCCTTAGATATCATTTCCATGGCTTGTGGGAGATTTTGAGAATGGACAGAGTTACAGTGACGGACATTTGTCCGTGGGTATAGGTGTTTCTAGTTTTAGCCACGGAGAGAGGAAGGGGATGAAGGCGTGTCACTCCCCCATAGGCCCATTCAAATTATTGCGCGCATTTTTTATTTTGTTTTCCAATTTTCTTTTGTTTTATATATTATCTCCAGCGTTTGATATATTAACAATCAAAACAACACAGCCTAGTGGTTGCCACGCAGGTTTTCAAGGCATTAGAGGCTGGAGGTCAAGGGTTCGATCCCTGCCTCCAGCATTTGTTATTTTTCCCTGTTATTTCAGGAAATCCAGTACACGCTCAAGCCTAATGTCGACCATATGCCTTTAGCATCAAGCGTGCCAGATGGCCAGATCTGGTGGCTACTACTGAGGGTGCACCAAATGGTCAGTCAATGCACACGCACTGGATTGCAAAAAGTCAAATGGATTAGCATCATTGGGCCAGAATTCTTGCTATTCACACCCCTTACTTCAGGCCCATTTCTCATCTTTTGTTATTTTATTTATTCTATTTAACTATTTTTATTTATTTACTAACCAATAAAACAATCTTCTTTTTTATCAAAAAATCACAAAAATATTTTTTATGTCCAAATAAATTTAGATTTTTATTTTTCATCAATAAATATTAATTAATTTAATTAGGTTATTAATGTTAGATAACTTTAATTGATTTTGTAAATATTTAAAATTAATTAGAATCAATAGGTTTTTAACACTAATTTAATTATTTTATTTTCTTTGTTAAATTAACCAAAAATCCAAAAATATGTCATGTAATTATTTTTCATTAATTAATTTAATATCTAATTAATTTAGCATTTAACTTTAGGATTTAATTTCTTTTCTTAAAAAATATTTTAAAAAAACAACAAAAATATTTTCTTTTAATTAAGGGGGTCAAAACCCTAGTTTCGCATTTGATTCAAGTTTCTCGCGCACTTTATCTTTTTTCAATTATTGTATCTGCTCCCGATTTGTAATGATTAATTAGGACATTTATTTACTTTTACCGCTTTTATTTTCAAAGGGTTGTTTTTGGCGATGTAAATACTCGACGCCTTGTAATAGCGTAGTTAATTTCCGCACCTTTAATTTATGCAAATATTCAACTGTTAAATGTTTTATAATAGGGCTTGCATGACAAGAATGAATGTTTAATCTTAAAACAGTTAGATCACCCTAAACATGTGCAAAGATAAATAAACTGAAATCAACACACTCGCACATGCGCACTCCTAGGATACATCCCACTTGGTTACCTTCGTACACGGTCATTAAGTATAGGTTATTTTAGAGGTCGCCCTCTTGTCTAAAAGATCATAGTTGCCTCGAAATGGTTGCCTCGGATATCGTTGCCTCGGATAAATGATCTAAGACATTAGGGTTACCACTAAGGCATCCTAACATTGCTTTAGTGACTGTATGTCCCTCTTTCGAATTGACCCTCAAACTCCAACGACGGTGCTACCTACTCACTAATAGTAGGATAGCATTGTCTAAAGGAAACGAACATAGAACGATTCTTTTTTCGAGTAGGTAGATTAGTTCTTAAGTACTTGCTCATCCCGAACAAACTTTTTTTCAGACTTACACTCTTTTACAAACAAAGTTTTCAAAAACACTTCATTACACTCTTAACGACAGAAGCAAGAGTTAAGTCGAAGTTAAAACAAAAACTTTTCAAAACCCACAAACACAAAGAAAACAATTTTGAAAATGATGAGCAAGTACCTAAGAGCCCGTAGATAACTACGGATAGAAAGGGTGCTAATACCTTCCCTTTCTATAATCTACCCCCCGTACTCAGAAATATCTCGAAAAAGGAATTTTTCTGTGCTTTTTTCCTTTCCTTGTTGGATAAAATAAAAGTCGGTGGCGACTCTTACTTACCGCGACATTTTGCAAACACAAACCCAAAACGCGAACCAGCATTCCAAAAACAGTCAGTTCTTCCATTGTATCACACCTATGTTGTTAGATACTAATTTTTGTGGTGAGGCCCAAATGGTAGGTGATCTTCAAGGATAATTCTCATATTTGAAGAGTAGCCTATTTGGCCATATCAAAAATTTCGACAAAATGCATCATTGGAAGCTGACACACAATCATATTTTGAACAACTTGCCTCTGATGAATGTCATGCAACAAGCTAAAGGATCAGACTAACAACCCTTAGAAGAAAATTTTGTTTTTCCAATAGAAATGCTTTCTGAGACTGGTTATGATACTTGTACTGATTTATTTGCAGCTGATTTACCATCATTGTCTGATTTTGATGATGTTTACTCTTATGATGTTTGTACTGACACTAAAATTTGCTCTATTTGTGCTGAAATTAAGATTTCCTTGCAAGTTGATATTCTTACTGCACATGAAGTTGCAAATGAAGTTGTTCATGTAGATGAAGATCTCGACACCCCGACTGCCCAAAACAAACCATCCATCAAGCAAGCACCTTCCCGAGAGCTGAAACTAATTCTTGAAAATCTTAATTATGCTTATTTAGAGATGAATGAAAAACTCTCAGTTATAATTTCTTCTAAACTTTATTTTGATCAAGAAAGTAAATATTTGTAGGTTTTGAAGAGGCATAAGAAAGGAATTAGATGGATCTTGGATGATATTTATGATATTAGTCCGTCCATGTGTATGCATTAGATCTCACTTGAAGATGTAGCAAAAGCAGTGAGGCAGCCCCATAATCTTTTGATCCTTGATGTTGTGAAAGATGAGATCATGTTCATGTTCCCATTCAACACTTTTACTTATCAAAGGTTCTTCTTTGATCCTGGAATAAAAGGCGAAGACACTAATAAAAATTTCAAGTTCAATGGACATTACTCAAAGCTACTATATGAGAGTCCCACTTTGGAAGAAGAGAATGTAGAAGATCTCTCTTTGAAAAAGGCTGCTTATGTGATCACTTATCCTCCTTGACTATTCAGGTGTGCACTTTCCTTTCTCTCACTCTTATTTAATAGTTATGTTCTTTCATTGAGGACAATGCATGTTTTAAGTGTGGGAGAGGGAATAATTTATTTTCTTTGTTTTCTTTGCTTTTGTTTGTTATTTTGTTTTGTTTGAAAGTTTTGGGTTATAGATTAATCTGAGGTTAGTTGTGGAGACTTGGGAAAAGTTCACAAGATCGGTATCGTCTTAACACCGTAAGTCTCCTGCATATAAAAATTAATTTGAATTATTATGACATAGCCTTGAATTCTCATTCTCTAACAACTCTTGAGTAGTTTATCTTAGCAGTCAGCACCATCTCACACATGGTCTATGTTGGGAAGCCGATGAATATAAGTGAGTGATCCAGGTTTTTATTTGAAAAAAAATAAATAGGGAATGCACCTTCTAAGTTTGGTAACCCTCACCCGGTCACTTAATCCAACAGTTGTGGAACTTATAAAATTTTATTATCAGACTCGTTGTTGGTTGGTTCAGAGGTTTCTGGTGCTGAACTTGGTAGGGCGAATTACGGTCCGATACCCCGTAATTACAATTGGGTAAGCAACAGGTTATACCACTCATGTACCAGAACCCCATGCAAAAAGGATCAAAGTCACTAACCGGTCTCCTTACTATGAGTGTGTGGAGATAACGAGTTTAATGCGATTGCGCCAGAATGAAAGAGAGTAAAAAGGAGGATGAACATGTTAGGCTTTAGCATAATAACATGATTTGAATTAGGTGTTATATTCAGGAGGCTTATGACTGCACAATTGCGGAGTAGTATTCTTACGATATCCTTAGTGTGCAAGATTAGTACCTATCAATGCAATCTTAACCGAAGAAGAGTTTGTAGCCTGGAATGAGTAACTGATGATGTTGTTGTGTTTCTTGAGTTTTTTATTTTATTTTGCTCGGAGTGCAAAAGTTCAAGTATGGTGGAATTTGATCAGTGCATTTTGATGCACATTCTTCCATATTTGTACTTAAGCATCTCTTTATTTACTTTGTTTATTTTTATGTTTTATAATGTTTTTCTAATTTAGTTTATTTTTGGTTTAATTTGATTTTCGTATTTAATTTTTAGCATTGACAACTTTCATTGAAAAATTCATAACTCGAGCTACATGAATCAGATTAAGGCATTCTAATATGCGTTGGAAATTTAAGAGAAAGAGCTACAACTTTCATGTTAGAGCCAGAAGCTAATTTGGACTGTAACAGGCTTGAATAATTTGTTGAAGTTGCAGCATTAGAATAATTTGTTTTTGGGTCTTTTTAGTGGGCCTGAGTTATATTTTTGACCCGGTTCATTTTGTAAGTGGAAAACTTTATTTTATTTTATAAAGCTTGCAACCGCCAGAGAGGTTGTAACACCTTTTTTTCACGATTAAAATATTTTGAAGCTTTTGTATAAATTCCTATGGAGAACTAACCGATCCAGACAATTTATTGTATTCATGTTCCAATACCTTGAGATTATAATAATTCTAATTCAGTTTTATTCCTTTCAATATTAATCTATGCCTCTTGTTTGCTTAATTCAATTTTCATATATTATATTAATTTAATTCGATTGATTGTATGATGCTAACCATAGTCACGTTATTGTTTGCTTAATTCATTATCGTGTCTGTTTAATTCATGTTTGCTTAATTCATGAAACTTACTCCCGTTTGCTTAATTTGGATAATAGGAACATACAACTCATACTATAATTTGAGCTTGTCAGTGGATATTATAATCGAATAGGAATATATAATACCTTTAGGAGGTTGGAATTACAATAGTCGATGATAGGTATGAACCGAATCAACAAATTGACTTTTTAGCTTATTGAATAATCACTTATTTTAATCCGTTCTTATATTTTGACCCTAAAACCAAAATCCCCAAATTCAATTCCTATTAGTTAATAACAATACAAGAATCCTCGCGATACCATACTCGAGTCGTTGTCGCTAAACTACAACTTTCAAAATAAATCGTTTTTAATTCATGCACGACAGCGGATCAAACATATACCTCGACCTTGGATTACTGACAAGCTAAAACAATATTACAGATAAGTTCCAAACAAAATATAGGGATTGGCAGTCGACCTGACATCTCTGACATAGACAGGTTTTGATCAACCACATAAGCGTGTTAAGGTACGAATATTGCATTCAACAACCAATGAAAGGTAGGTTCTCTCTCATAAGGCAGGCATAACTTTAGCCCGACGGGGAGACCTTGAACGAGCTCTGCTGTCGTTGTACCAAAGAGGTAGAACACTTAACTTGCAATGGGACTGTTCGCACCGCGAGAATAAGGTCCCAACCGTGACCTTGGCCTCCTCCCAACAGAATCTAAATTTGTATTCCCGACACATATCCATGCATTGTCTTCCATCAATAAACAGGTCGGGCATAAATTCCCGCACTTATACAAAATGAATATGACAAGCATAAACGCCAAATAATAACACATCTAAACATGCAAGATAAGTGTTTGATAAAGCCGACCACAAAGGCCAGTATTGTCTATACATTACATAAAGAGAAGCACACAGGCCCAAACTAAAGGCAGATATATAAAACCATGCAGAGCCCCTTCTCCAAACATTAACAAAAATTTGGCATGCATGCCGAGTAAATGCACGGGCACGCATGCCTAGAAATAAAACTAATCTTCACACCTATCCTCTTCATCGTCTGACTCCTCTTCAGGATTATCACCGGGAGGATAAATTATCTTCCTATCGACCACCTGGTTGAAAGGCCCGGTCCCTTTGGTCACAAGCTTGACCCTGATGTTGATAATCTTTAGTTTCTCTACGGTAGTGTTAAAGCCATAACTGAGGGTATCCACGACATCCTGCTCGAGCAGATGAATCTGGGCAATCAGTTCTTTCCTAGTCTGAAGGGCCTTCTCTGTGCCAGTTTCCTCATCAACAGGCACCACGATCCCCTCCAGTTCCTTTTCCTGGGCAGCCATTCGTTCATTCTCCTTGGTCATAGCGTCCATCTTCTGTTTTAGCTCGTTCGACTCCGCGAGGAGCCCGACTTGTATCTCATATTTCGAATAATATGTCAAGCAGGTCGTTCTTAATTTTTTCATTATACACCTTCAGCTTGTCAATTCAGGCATTCGCTTTGTCAAAGGCGACCTGGGAGCACGTCGCCGCGTCATTCATGGTCAAAGAAGTCTCAAGAACCCTCATTATAGCGGCCACGTCCTCAGATAGATTATTTCGCCGGGTCCCCTTGAAATGGATTCCCTCTTCACTTCATGAAGACCTAAGGAGTTATCCCCTCCAAAAATACCACGGTTGATATAACAGGGGGGGCAACACAAAGGTCTCCCCGACATTCTTTCCTTTATCTGAAAGGATCACGAGTTCGGGACTTTCCCTACGCCTCCTTTTTGCAGGCTGTCCAGAAGTAGAGAATTGATCACCTTCAGGAGAAGAGGAACCGCCGACATGGACGTCAAGTTTGGCCTGTTCTTGGATCTGTGCAGCATGCCCTTTAGGCACCTTTTGGACAACCTTGCCCCTCAACTTGAGCATACGTTATGGGATGGTTGCCATCCAACCTGCAATCCAAAAAGGGAAACAATCAGTCCATGAAGCAACAGACAAAATATTTATCATGAACACGCCCCCACCTAAAAGTCTCAATGACTCATCATCAAAAGAACATTTGAGGAGCGCCTTCATATTTATAAGGCGGGAAACATAGATATGATCCCCCTCATTATTGAAAATAAAGTTGTTGTTATAATCCAGATATATGGCAGGGGATAAACTCTTGACATATGCCGCCAATTTATCATAAGCAAGCCTATCCTAGACATCTAACTCCTCGGGCTTTACTGCATAATATTATGGCTTCTGCTCGAAATGTTTCCACTGCCACTCGAGGGGAAATTTCAACCTTAGCTTTGTCACTTCCATACCGTCTTCAATCTCAACTGAACGCTCATACAAGGAGCCCACACCCACTTCTGAAATAGGCTTTACGACATAGAACCTTTTATTGAAATGTCAGACAGATTCTAGATATGGTCGAAACAACTTTCCAAATTGCTTGAACGACACCAGGCTTGGAGGCCCCCGACCGTAATTCCGCCGAAGGTGGAAGAACAAAGTTAAGGTAGCGCCAATGTTAAGGTATTGGAAAACGATCTCAAATGCTCGCATAAACGCAAGCATATCCAGGTGGAGTTGAGAAGGCGTCGAGTCTAGCCATTTGAAAACCCCCACCTGGAAATTCGTAAAAGGTAGGCGCATCCCTGCTTCCTTAAAGGTAAACTCATACATGGGGAAGTGCTTTCCTAGGAAGCTAAGCAGATCCTCCTGTTCTTATTCAGAACGAAAACCGAACAGGAAGCAGGAACGTCATCTTCCCTCTCCTCGACAATGTTGAATGTGTCAGAAGGATCATGAATGAACCGAGACATCAGATTTCTAGGTTCGGGCGCGACCCAATCTAGGGGGTTTCTAGTTCCTACATTTTCCTCGGCATTATACTCGGGCAAAACAACTTATTTGACTGGTTGAGCCATCTTACTTAAAAAGCAGGGGAAAATAGTGAATTCGACATCATCAAGTCCACCCTTCCACCATAGGTCAAGTGAAAGGGAGAAGAGCTCCTAGAGGTTAAGTCCTTGACTCAAGCCCTTGATGGCTACGCGATAGGAAACGACTCCTCTCGGCTAAGCAAAATCACGAACGTTCTCCCCGATGGAGCGACTTGCTCGAATTTTTCCAAATCATGAACGTTCTCCCTGATGGAGCGACTTGCTCATATTTTTCCAAATGACGAGGAGGAATCCATGGCATGGACTCGTATGAAGCTCATCTGAGATTCATGAATCTCCATCCAGAATTCATGAATCTTCATATGAAATACATGAAGTTCATTCAAAGTTCATGGATCATCACCAAGAATTCATGAATCTTCATACGAAATTCATGAACTTCATCGAAAAACCCATAAATCTTCATCCGAATTTCACGAACTTCGCCAGAAACTTCATCAGTTCATCTAAAACCCTAAAGTAAATTAACATATTCAAAGGAAATCACTTACTTCGAGAAAGACAAATGTTAGAAAAATATATATTGGCGGCGGCGGAAGAAGGGTAGCTTGCGCACGTAGGAGAATCAAGAGGAGAGCAAAAGTGAAAATGCTTAAGTGGATTTCTTCACCTCCTTTTATAGCTAGTCCCCACCATACGGGGTAGCATGCAAGAAATCATCATTTCTTAGACCCCTAGGCTTCCCCAGGAAATAATGACGCTCCAAATAGCCACCACGTGTGACACTTATAGTGATACGCCGCTGTCATCAAAATCTCATGTGTGAAACCACGCGTTGATGCTATTTCAAAGTCTTCATTATGGAACACATGCTCGATATTGTTGCGACATTTTTTTCCTACGGGCACCTCGAGGAGACAAGTTTGGGAAAAATTTATGCGCTTTCCCCGCAAACGCGAAGTTCCAAGTGAGCAACCACGTGAAGGCGGGAAGTCCACGAGTCAATCGAAGAGGGTCTTCCTGCACACATGCTCGCACCACAAACGAAGATTCGACGAAGATCATGATAATCCGACGGCCATATCCTCCCCGACTAAAATATAACTATTTACACTGGTTTAACCCCGAGCATCAAGGACGAAAGCTAATTCCCTTATGGGGAAACCTTTCCTCGACATTTAAACTGATCCTAAGTTATCACTCTTTTACCCAAGAACAATAACTTGAAGGACACCTGTTCTGGGAAAGGATGAAATTTGACTCGTCGTTGGACAAACCCAATTCAACACCTCTGCTATGGCCCAATGGCATCTAGCCCAAGTCAATAACATTAGGGGTTTTTCCACGTGTCCACCAGAGAAACATGACCAATATTTATCTTTAAACACCATCCTGCCCACCGAGAATAACAAGTCCAACTTCCCTATTATCTCGGGGCATATGACCAGGGAGGAGGCCACGTGTTGGACTCCATTACTCACATAATCCTGGAAGTCTTCATTATCGGGACTAACTACTTGGCCCAATACATGGATCTTGGCTCAGCGCTGGGGGCTATAAATATCCTCTCAGATGAGAGGGTCAGGTGTTCATTCATTCACTCTTACTTCTAATACTTACTCTCTAATTGTCTTTATTCTTACTTTGGCATCAGAGCACCTTACAGATACACCCCTCATCACTTCAAACTACCGTTTAACTCAAGTTTGTGGGTCATCCACGATCTATTTTAATCAGGTACGATCACATATAGTTTGTTAAATAGATATCACCATCATTCATGTGTAAGTCTTTATTCATCAAAATAGAATTATTTAAAATTTATGGTTGATATTCAATTATTCATTCGTTGGTTGATCAAAATCTATAAAATAAATCAAATTAGATAACTAAAATTAAAAATGTGAGTTTGTATCATATATAATAACTATAATATAAATGTATAAAAGATATTGTTGATAAATTAAATAATGACCTAGTTTATTAACTCAAAAAATATGAGTGATTGAATTTTTGTTGAATTAAATAATGATATAAAAATATAGATAAATTTGTAAACGATTAAGAAAAAATAGAAAACATTAATGGGATAGAGTAATTATTATACTATTTAATTAATATATTAATTTTTAATAAATATTAATAAAATAAAATAAATAAAAAATATCTCATTATTAAAAAAACTTTAATTTTAATTCTTAAAATTTCTTTAAAAACTTAACAACTTTAATACATAAGATTAAAAAAAACAAATAATTTAAAAATGAATAAAGTAAATATAAAAACTATAAAATAGAGTTAGTTTTTTTTTGTTGGGCCTAGCAGAGTTTTACTTAAAAAAAGTCATATAATATGCATGGGAGCAAATAAGTGTTGAGTAAACTTTAAATGTCATTAGTAATAAGTTTCATATTAAATATGGTAGTAGGAAGGACAAAAGTTAGTAAGTTATGATAGTTTTATTAGCAGCAGTTATAACTTTAGAATTGTAAAAGTCATTAGGTCTATATAAAGACCAAGAGTGTATTTTATTTATCAAGAGCAATATAGAAGTAATCAAAACAAAGTCTGATTCTTTATAACAATTTGGCATCAGAGCTCATGGCAAACATGATGAATCAAATGTTGTTGCCACGGCTAACGAAGTCAAATTATGAAAACTGGAGTATCCAAATGAAAGCTCTTCTTGGATCTCTAGACGCGTGGGATGTGACCCATGATGGATTTGAAGAACCAACAGAAGTTGGGGGATATACGGCAGCTCAAATGAAGACGTTGAAAGAGACGCGGTCGAAGGACAAAACAGCATTATACATGTTGTTCAGGGCTGTAGATGAATTAGGCTTCGAAAAAATTATTGGTTCGACTACGTCGAAACAAGCGTGGGACACGTTAGAAAAAGTGTTCAAAGGAGCAGATCGAGTGAAGCAAGTTCGACTCCAAACTCTTCATGGCGAATTGGAGAGGATACAAATGAAGGACACATAAATTGTATCTGACTACATCACACGTGTGCAAAAGGTGATGAATCAACTCACCAGAAATGGAGAGACAGTAACTGATGCACGAGTTGTTGAAAAGATCTTGAGATCTTTAACAGACAAGTTTGAGAATATTGTGTGTGCAATAGAAGAGTCGAAGGACCTTTCGACGCTCTCAGTCGAAGAGCTCACTGGTTCTCTCGAAGCACATGAACAACGAAAGATGAAAAAGAAAGAAGAAGCAGCCGAAGAAGCAAACCAAACCAAGGAATCGAACAAAGACGAAAAGGTACTCTTTTCTCACAACTTTTGAGGAAGAGGACGTGGACGTGGAGGTCGTGACAGTGGTCGAAGTGGTAGAGGTAGCAACTTCGAAAGAGGACAATCGAGCCAACAAAATTGGCGTGGCAGAGGACGTGGTTAAAGAGGTGGTCGTTCGAATCATTCCAACTTCGAATGCTACAAGTGTGGGAAGTATGGTCATTATGCGAAGGATTGTAACTCCTACAAATGTTACAATTGTGACAAAGTGGGACATCTTGCAAAAGACTGTCGAATCGAAAAAAAGATTAAAGAAACAACCAACCTATCCTTGGAAGCTGAATCGAATGAAGGCTTTCTCCTGATGGCTCAAAAAGAAATCAACACCAATAATGACAATGTTTGGTATCTTGACTCAGGAGCAAGTAATCACATGTGTGGTTACAAACACCTGTTTAAAGATATAAAGAGAATTGAAGATGGTAATGTGTCTTTTGGAGATGCATCGAAAGTGAAGGTCGAAGGAAAGGGCACAATCGATTACTTGCAGAAGGATGGCTTGATTGGATTAATCGAAGATGTTTACTATGTACCAGATCTCAAGACCAACATATTAAGTCTGGGACAACTTACAGAAAAAGGTGCTTCGATACTTATGCAAGATCAAACACTGCATTTGAAGGACAAAGTAGGACATCTGATTGCCAGTTTCAAAATGGAAAGAAATCAAATGTACAAACTGAACCTGAGGAACATTCGAGAGAAATGTCTGCAAATCAAAGTGCAAGACAAAGCGTCACTATGGCATATGCGCTTTGGTCATCTACATCATGCTGGTTTGAGAAGGTTGGCGAAAAGGAACATGGTGCATGGACTACCAGACATGGATTTCGAAGGAAAATTCTGTGAAGAATGTGTGCTCAGCAAACAAACAAGAACCTCATTTCAAAGGAAGGTCGAGTATCAAGCTAAACATATTCTCGAATTGATACATACTGACATATGTGGGCTAATCACTCCAGAATCCTTCAGTGAAAAAAGGTACTTCATTTCCTTTATTGATGACTTCTCAAGAAAAACTTGGGTTTACTTCCTGAAAGAAAAATCTGAAGCATTAGAAGTGTTCAAAAAGTTCAAAGTAATGGTGGAGAAGGCAACAGACAGACACATCAAAGCAATTCGATCTGACAGAGGAGGTGAGTATACTTCAATGGCCTTTGTGAAGTACTGTGAAGAACAGGGCGTAAGGAGATTCCTAACTGCACCATATTTTCCTCAACAAAATGGTGTGGCTGAAAGGAAGAATCGAACTATTCTTGACATGATTCGATCAATGCTCAAAAGCAAGAACATGTCAAAAGAATTATGGGCAGAAGCAGTACAATGTGCTGTTTATATTCAGAATAGATGTCCACATTCAAAGTTAGAAGACAAAACACCACAAGAAGCATGGAGTGGACAGAAGCCAACAATTTCTCATCTCAAGGTATTTTGTAGTATAGCTTATGCACATGTACCAGATCAAAGAAGAACAAAGCTTGAAGACAAAAGTCAGAAGTACATATTCATTGGATATGATGAGAAGACGAAAGGGTATAAGCTCTTTGATCCCATAAGCAAGAAAGTGATCGTGAGTAGAGACGTTCGAATGAACGAAGCAAGCAAGTGGGACTGGAACAATTTGACAGAGGTTATTGACACAGTCGAAGAAACAACTGTAGCTGTACCAACAACTATTCCAACAGAACATGAAGAAACTGAAGATGAAGATGAACCTCTACAACCAAAAATGAGAAGTTTGCAAGATTTGTATGATTCAACAAGTGAGGTGCATCTTGTGTGTCTTCTGGCAGATGCTGAAAACATCAGTGTCGAAGAAGCGTTACGAGACAAGAAGTGGAAAAGTGCCATGGACGAAGAGATTAGAGTAATCGAACGCAATAATACTTGGGAGCTAGTCGAATTGCCAAAAGGTAGTCAACCCATTGGTGTAAAGTGGATATTCAAGAAAAAGATGAATGCTCAAGGAGAAATCGAAAGATTCAAAGCACGAATGGTTGTGAAGGGATACAAACAGAAAGCAGGAATTGACTATGACGAAGTGTTTGCGCCTATTGCAAGAATGGAGACAATTCGATTACTCATTTCTCAAGTTTCTCAATTCAAATGGCCAATATTTCAAATGGGTGTCAAGACAGCATTTTTGAATGGTGTGATCGAAGAAGAAATCTATGTCGAACAACCACTTGGATATATGAGAATTGGAGAAGAGAAGAAGGTGTTGAAACTGAAGAAATCGTTGTATGGGCTGAAGCAAGCACCTAGGGCATGGAACACACGTATTGACACATATTTCAAAGAGAATGGGTTCGAGCAATGTCCTTATGAACCCGCCCTCTATGTGAAGAAAAATGGAAGTAATTTATTACTTGTTGCTCTCTATGTTGATGACCTTATCTTTCTAGGCAGTGATTTTCAGATGATCGAAGATTTCAAGAGCACCATGACAAGCGAATTTGAAATGACAGACTTAGGTCTGATGAGATTCTTTCTTGGTCTGGAGGTTCGACAAGAAGAAGCTGGAATCTTTATTTCACAAGAAAAATATGCAAAAGAAATCCTAGAAAAATATAAAATGAAGAATTGTAATCCAACTTCGACGCCAATGGAACCAGGTACAAAACTGTCAAAGTTTGATGGAGGAGAACGGGTTGAAGGAAGCAAATATCGAAGCTTGGTAGGTAGCCTTCGATATCTCACATGCACAAGGCCAGACATTTCACTAAGTGTTGGCATAGTAAGTCGATTCATGGAGGAGCCAGTACACACACATTGGAAGGCGCTGAAACGAATTCTAAGATACATCCAAGGAACAGTATCACTAGGAATGTTTTATTCAAAAACAGAAGACTACAAGTTAATTGGTTATTCTGACAGTGACTGGTGCAGAGACATAGACGATCGAAAGAGCACCTCCGGATATGTGTTTTTCATGGGAAACACAACATTTACTTGGCTATCGAAGAAGCAACCTATAGTAACACTTTCGACGTGTGAAGCTGAATATGTGGCAGCATCCTGGTGCGTCTGTCATGCAGTATGGCTCGAAAGGTTGATAAGCAAGATGGAGCTAAAATAGGAAGGTCCAACAATAATACAAGTGGATAATAAATCAGCTATCGAATTGGCAAAGAATCTAGTGAATCATGAACGAAGCAAACACATTGATGTTCGATTTCATTTCATTCGTGAACATGTGAAGGAGGGAAGTGTCGAATTAAGGCATGTAGCAAGCAGAAACCAAGCAGCGGATATTTTCACAAAACCACTATCAAAAGAGATCTTTGACAGAGGCAAGAAGATGATAGGAATGCTGGATGGAAGAAACATTTAAGTTTACATAGGAGTTTTGTTGAGTAAACTTTAAATGTCATTAGTAATAAGTTTCATATTAAATATGGTAGTAGGAAGGACAAAAGTTAGTAAGTTATGGTAGTTTTATTAGTAGCAGTTATAATTTTAGAATTGTAAAAGTCATTAGGTCTATATAAAGACCAAGAGTGTATTTTATTTATCAAGAACAATATAGAAGTAATCAAAACGAAGTCTGATTCTTTATAACAATAAGCGTCACATTTATAAAGAAAGAGAGTGTGAATGAATCCAGATAAACAGACTCGTTACTCGGTAACAATGGCGGCGACACCAGCATGCAACTCCAATGTACCCAAAAATAATGGCGGCTGCAGAAGAAGTATGTTCATATTTATCGGAGGAATTACTGGAGTGCATCTTCGAATATCTCATCGGCGACAACTGCACTTTCAAGGATCTCTCCGTCATTCCAAACAGTTTCTCTCCATCACCAACGGTGTCCATTTCTCCGTCACAATCAGCGCCTCTCTCGCCTCTTCCACCGCTTCCCTAACCTCACTCTCCTCTCCAAAAGGAAAGAAGAAGTCGACGCTCTTCTAACCCTAATCTCCACTTTTCCTTTATACATCAAATCACTCAATCTCACTTATCCACGGGTTAGTGGTAGCCAAGATTTTGTGATAGATGATAATGATCCATTATTGGCCCTTCCCGATCTCCGCGAGATTAACCTATCAGGTAATATCATCAGTAATCAATTTACTGACTTTCTCCACTAGAATTGCAGGCTTCTTCAAGAGATCACGTAGTTTGACGGGGAATATGGCCATAGTCATATTATAATATGTTTTTAGTCGAATTACAGTTTTCTTATCAATTTGGTTGTTGTTGCAAAGTTTTGTTTTGTATGCATATTGAAGTTGGTTTCGCATGTACATATATTCTCCGCATATATTTTGTCTACATAAAGTCAGATATAATCATACAAGATGTTTCATATTTTGCTTGCTGCTTGATATTGAGACAAAACGTGTCCCATAAACCATGAGTAGTGATCTATGAAACTCTGACACAGTAATTAAAAAGCGTATCCTCGTATCGGATATGTATCGAACACCGACACGCGTATGAGACAGACACATTTTTGAAGTGTTAAACTAAAAAAAATTGAAACGCAGAAGACATAAATACGACGCACGATTTCAAATAATGGATATGCCAACCTCTCAAAATCTCATAAGTAAAAAAATAAAACATTTTCTACCTTTCATATTCCACCACCCCACTATAAAAACAACTCGTATGCGATAGTGGTGTACTCTTCTATTTCGGTTATGGGAAGAGTTTGCTTGGCATTTGAAGGAGGTTATTGTCTAGAGGATGCACAATGAGATTACTGTTCATCAGGAAGCAAAACATATTTCTCTGCTGGCGCTTTTCAAACCAGATCAGTCTGTTGTTAATGAGTTCATATAACTGCCCGGTGGAAATGGAATTTTTTAAGTTAATTCTTACTACAAAGCACACGATTCTGAGTCCACGAATGTTTCGAGTGCTGTGTTAACAGCCTCACAAAACTTATGGAAATCCTTAGTTCCTCTGAAAATTCATCTATTTGGTTGGAGGCTTATCAGAAATAGGTTAGCAACTAGAGATCAACTTATAAAAAGAGGTATGATTGATAGTAGTAGAGATAGCTGATGTGTTTTGTTTTGGCGAATTTGAAAATTGTGGCCCTCTTCAGCTCTTGCGAAGTCTCGTCTCGAATTTAGGAAGCAGTTGTTGCTTGGATGAGAAGATATGAAGGAGCCCCAATTAATAGTGTTCACCTATTTTGGATCAACTACACTGGTTTTAAGGATTTAAAGTTGACAATTAAAGTTTGTGTGATTGGCTAGCTACCTCTTGAAGCATTTGGCTTATGAGAAATGACATCTTATTTAGAGGAAGAATTTTCAATTTTGAAGATTGTGTTTTTGTTAGATGTAACAGGAACAGAATAGAGAAAATAGAAGTTTTGGAAATGAATGTTTATTCCTTGTGAATTGCAGTACAATAAATAGAGAATAAAACCAACGTGCTGTAACAAACTACAGCCCACTTCTAGCTAAAAATAAGGAAACAAACTTGACTAAATCAATTAACAAACTATCCTAAAAACTAGGACACTTATTTGACTAAATACTTAACATTCCCTCCCTTGAACTAGACTGCATTTGCAGCTAGTTAACATGTGACAGTTCACACACTCCAAGCCTCCTTCTTAGCTCTTGGAATAGCTCCAATTTGAGCGGTTTAGTGAAAATGTCGGCTATCTGCTGTCTTGTACCACAGAACTGAAGCTGCACAACTCCATTATTCACTAGCTCTCGTAAGAAATGGTAGCGCACATCAATGTGCTTGCTCCTGCCGTGCATCACCGGATTTCTCACCAACTTAATTGTTGAGCTATTGTCACAAAAGATGACAGTGCTCTCGCTGCCCATGTAGCCAATCTTCTTTAACACCCTTTGCATCCATATTGCTTGACAACTACTTCCTGCAGCTGCAATGAATTCAGCTTCGGTTGTGCTTAGTGTGACGATCAGTTGTTTTCGAGAAGACCAAGTCACTGCTGCTCCACTAAGCATAAAAACATAGCCCGAGGTGCTTCTTCTATCTTCCACTGATCCGGCATAATCGCTGTCAGTAAAACCAATCAACTCATGACTTCCTTCCCTTCTGTAAAGAATGCCAAACGTTGTTGTACCTTGCAAGTAACGTAGAATTCTCTTGGCTTCCGAATGATGAAGTTTTGTAGGCCTTGACATATACCTGCTTAATAAGCTTACTGCATACATTATATCTGGTCTGGTAGCAGTCAAGTACATCATGCTCCCAATCAGCTGCTTGAAGAATGAACCATCCATCTCAATACCATTTTCATCTTTGGAGATTTTGAATCCTTGAACCATTGGATTTTCAACCGAATTGCTATGCTCCATTCCAAAGCGTCTCAACACTTCCATCACGTACTTCGCCTGATTGATGAATATACCACCATCAAACTGAACTACCTCAATACCAAGAAAATACTTCATCTTACCCAAGTCCGTCATATCAAATTCCTTCATCATGGACTCTTTGAATTCAATCATCATATTTTCATCATCTCCGGTATAAATTAAATCATCAACGTACAAGCTAATAATTAAATGTTTACCTTGTTTGTTGACTTTTGTAAACAAAGTTTGCTCGCTGTCCTCCTTCCCAAAACCTTCCTTTCGGAAATATGATTCAATCCGGGGGAACCATGCTCGTGGTGCCTGCTTGAGTCCATACAAAGCTTTGTTGAGCTTATACACCTTATGTTCCTCATTCTTTATTTCATAACCTCTTGGTTGCTCCACGTACACGTTCTCCGTTAACTTCCCGTGAAGGAAAGCTGATTTCACGTCCAACTGAAACACACACCATCTTCTTTGTGCTGCAAGTGCTAAAATAATTCGAACCGTGTCCATGCGAGCTACGGGAGCATATACTTCTTCATAATCAACTCCGTATTCTTGAGCATACCCTTTTGCGACCAAGCGAGCCTTGTGTTTATCCACTTCTCCGAGCTCATTCAATTTTGTCTTGTACACCCATTTGACTCCTATTCTTTTAGCTCCAATAGGCAGCTCAATAAGATCCCACGTTCCATTCTTCTCAATTGATCTCATTTCGGCATCCATGGTTGTTCTCCATTTCTCCTCCTTTACTGCTTCGTCAAATGAAATTGGATCAGAATGAATAGCACTAGCAAACAAGGCTAAGTGAGTTTGTACCTCTTCCCCTTCATCTGAAAGACCCTCACCAGAGACATAATCACTCAAATATGTTGGTGCTCTTCTAACTCGGAGTGTTATCGGAGGAGCCGCTTCATCTTCTTCATTGCCATCACTGGATTCATCCCTCACCGGAGAAGCTACGTTTTCTTCTTCATTACCATCGTCGGAATCCTCCACCTCTTCACCGTTGTCATCTTCCCATTCCAAATCAAATGTGTTATCTTCTTCAGATTTCTTCTCCCAGTTCCACTGCCCATCTTCTTTAAAGGCGACATCACGGCTGATAATAATCCTCTTAGAGGTCGGATCATATAGTCGATATGCCTTTGATTCTGTACTTACACCAAAAAAGACACAACAACGACTCTTATCTTCAAGCTTTGTTCGCCGAGCATCCGGTACGTGAGCATATGCTATACAACCAAAGACTCTCAAGTGCGTAACTGAAGGTATCACCCCATACCAAGCTTCCTCTGGCGTCGTTTCCTTCATCGATGATGTTGGACATCTATTGAGAACATAGAGTGCCCAGTTTACCGCCTCTGCCCAGAATTTTCTTGGAACATTTTTCTCAACCAATAAGCTCCTCACCATATTCATCACGGTTCTATTTTTCCGCTCGGCGACTCCGTTCTGCTGCGGTGTATATGCAGCAGTTAATTGCCTCTTGATTCCATTCATTTTACAATATTCCTTGAACTCGTTAGATGTGAATTCACCTCCACGATCTGTTCTTAAACATTTAATGGACAGTTCTGTTTCTTTTTCAACAAGAGCTTTAAACAACTTGAAGGTAGTGAATGCATCTAACTTGCAAGAGAGAAAATACACCCACGCCTTCCTACTGTAGTCATCAATAAAGCAAATGAAATACCTCTTGTTTCCCTCTGAAGACGGAGAAATTGGGCCGCAAATATCAGCATGAACCAGCTCCAATTTTTTCGACGCTCTCCATGTACTTCTCCTTGGGATTACATCTCGATGTTGTTTCCCTTTTAAGCAATTTGTGCATACAATTTCACCCTTCGGGAAACTTGGCAGGCCTCTTACCATGCTTTTTGTTTGCAAAGTCTTCAACCCTTTGTAGCTGAGATGACCAAATCTTCGGTGCCAGAGGTGAGCCACATCTTCGGTGTCGTCGGTTGTTGCTTGGAAACACTCTTCTTTGCTTTCACTTTTGATTGATTTAGTGCTCGAAAACAACACAAACATTCGATTTGCTGCCATGTTGGTTTGGAATACCAAACCCTTTGTGCGGTGATAAATGTGACACTCATTTGACCGCATTAGTACAGCAAAACCCCTTTCTTGTAGCTGCCCAACACTGAGAAGATTATTCTTCAAACCGGGAACATAATAGACATCCCGTACAAGGTGGTTTACTCCTTTTATTGTCAATCGAACACTTCCTTTTCCGGAAACATTCATGCTTGCATAATTCCCCAATCTAACCACCTTGTTGAACCCTTCTTCTAACTCACAAAAGAGTGAAGAATCACCACACATGTGATTGCTGCACCCAGAATCAATATACCACATAACATCTCGAGCGTCTCCAAGCGTGTCGACATACGCCATTAGCACCATCTCTTCAGATTCCTCCAAACCAGCATAATTTGCTTGGCACTTGTACTGGAAGTGTCCAAGCTTATGACATTTATAACACTCAACTGTTTCCTTACTCCTCGATTGGCTGCCCCTACCTCTGCCTTGTCCCCGACCTCCTCGAAAAGTAGCGCTTCCTCGCCCTCTTCCACCATAGCTCTCTTCATGAGTTACCTTCAAAGCATGTTCCTCTTCTTCACTTACTTTGAATTTTTGCTCATGAACGAGCAGAGAACTTTGCAAGGCATCCACAGATAGTTGATCTATGTCCTTGGCTTCTTCAATGGAAAAAACAATATAATTCCATTTCTCAGTGAGGGTTCTCAAAATATTCTCAACGATCTTGACATCATCCACCTCTTCTCCATAATTCCTCATGTCGTTTGCAACCGTCATAACTCGACCAAAATAATCAGTGATCGATTCACCTTGCTTCATTGCTAGGACCTCAAAGTCCCGCCGTAGACGATTGAGCTGAGCTCTTTTCACTCGAGCATTGCCTCGACACTTCAACTTCATGGAGTTCCAGAGCTTTTTAGATGTCTCCTTCTGCGTGATCGTCTTCAGAATTGACTTGTCAAGTGACTGAAACAAGTAATTCTTAGCCTTCAAATCCTTCAGCTTCATCTCCTCCAGGTTCTTTATTTGCTCTGTCGTCATTCCATCTCTACTCTCCGGCTCTGTGTAGCCTGATTCAACAGCAACCCAATATTCCTTGGATCGAAGGAGATTCTCCATGACCATGCTCCAATGATCGTAGTCGCCGTCGAACTTCGGAATGGAGGCTGCTGCAAAATTTGCTTCTGAACCCATCTCTTAGGTCACTGCTCTGATACCAGAATGTTAGATGTAACAGGAACAGAATAGAGAAAATAGAAGTTCTGGAAATGAATGTTTATTCCTTGTGAATTGCAGTACAATAAATAGAGAATAAAACCAACGTGCTGTAACAAACTACAGCCCACTTCTAGCTAAAAATAAGGAAACAAACTTGACTAAATCAATTAACAAACTATCCTAAAAACTAGGACACTTATTTGACTAAATACTTAACAGTTTTATCCAACAAAATATTGTCTTGGAAGTAAATAGATTGAGTAGGATCTCTTCTTTTTGTAATCTATCATATAAGAAAAGTCACTCCACTGCTCTTTCCACAACAAGCCACTTGGATGGACTCATAACTCTCCTCAATTGTTTTCCCAAATACTTTGTCATTTATTGTTTCGAGTTTTCCACTTCCAATATTCCCCTCCAATCTTCCCCATGTTCATCGCCGGTTATGCAATTGAAGTCATGGTAACGTTGTTAGTGCAAGGTGATGAATTTGAGGAAGAAGATGAAAGGGAATAAATGCAATAAAGGCTGACTGCAAATGATTGGAGAATTGATTGTATTAAAAGTAAACCTAGTACACCTATTTATACACAAATAAAGATGCCACATAGGCCCTAATTAAAACTTATCTACAAATAACAAAATACTAAATTACCCTCTAATACCATCCCGTAATTTAGTAATTTATCAGAAGTTAACAACACCAATTTCATCTCTCAAGCGCAGAAATTGGTCTGTTTTTATTGCCTTGGTCAGAACATCTGCCAGCTGCTTCTGAGTGCTACAGTGCAGAACTTCCAGCACTCCTTTCTGCACTTGACTTCTGAGAAAGTGATACTTCGTCTCAATGTGCTTGCTTCTGCCATGTAGAACTGGATTCTTTGCAAGATTAATTGCAGACTTGTTATCAATCATCAGCTTCAGAGGTTCCTCAACTTCAACCTTCAGATCATGCAGCAGATTCAGAAGCCAAACTGCTTGACAGGCGGCTACAGCACCAGCAATGTATTCAGCTTCACATGTTGACAGAGCCACAACAGGCTGTTTCTTGGAACACCAAGAAATTGGACCTCCCAGAAACTTGAATAAATACCCAGAAGTGCTTCTTCTGTCGACTCTGTCTCCACACCAATCAGAATCAGAATAACTCAGAAGTTCTGATTTGATCTTTCCTCCAGAAGGAAATAACACTCCATAATTCAGAGTTCCTTTTATATACCTCAGAATCCTGACAGCAGCTTGATAATGAGACCACTTTGGTTTGCTCATGTATCTGCTGACAATTCCAACTGCATAACAAATATCAGGTCTGGTATTGCATAAATACCTCAGAGAACCAACCATTTGTTTGAAGGTTGTAGCGTCCACATCCTCTCCATCAGAATCAGAGCCCAACTTCTGATTCGTATCAGCAGGTGTGATAGCAATCTTGCAATTTGCTAGCTCAAATCTCTTCAGAAGCTCTAGTTCATACTTCTTCTGATGCAAAATGATTCCTTTCTCAGAGTATATAAGTTCCATCCCTAGAAAGAAACTCATTTTTCCAAGATCTGTCATCTCAAACGCCTTCATCAGAACTTTCTTGAACTCAGCTGTTTCTTGTTCAGAACTTCCTGTGAGTAATATGTCATCAACATACAAACAGACCAGAATCATATTACCTTCTGAAGTATGCTGAACATAAACACCATACTCCATCTCACACTTCTGAAACCCTTGTTCCTTGAAAAACGAATCAATCTTCAGATTCCAAGCTCTGGGCGCTTGCTTCAGTCCATACAGAGCTTTACTTAACCTGTATACCATCCCTTCCTGATTCTTTTTCACAAATCCAGGAGGTTGTGACACATAAACTTCTTCCTGTAATGGACCGTTCAGAAATGCAGACTTCACATCCAGATGTATCAAAGGCCAATTTCTGTTTGCAGCTAAAGCAATCACCAGTCTGATTGTTTCGTGTCTAGCTACAGGTGCAAACACCTCAAAATAATCTAGTCCAGGTTTCTGAAGAAAACCTCTGGCCACTAGTCTCGCTTTATGTTTGCCAATTGATCCATCTGGCTTTAGCTTCTGCTTGAAAACCCATCTGACGCTGATGGCTTTCTTGCCTTTTGGAAGTTCTGTCAGCTTCCAAGTCTTGTTTCTTTCAATTGCCTCAAGTTCTTCTTTCATGGCATTCAGCCATACTTTCTTCTTGAGTGCTTCTTCAATACCCACTAGTTCAGAATCTACTAGCATGGCACACTGAACGATTTCACCTTCAGAATCTACTTCAGTATCATGCAACATGCTAAAATCTGCAAACTTACTTGGTATTCGTCTGATTCTCTGTGGCCTATGGTCTTGTTCTGAAGGTTCTCCAGAATTCGGAACAATACTGGCTTCTGAACCTTGTCCAGAACTACTTCCTTCAGAATTACCACCTTCAGAGTTACTTCTGGAAATTTGTTCTCCAGACCCTATGTCTTCAGAGTTTTCCCTTCCAGAAGTAAAATCACCACCAGATTCTGGATCATCATCAGAATCTGGATCAGAATCAGATCCACTATCAGAATCTCCCTGAGATTCTGACTCATCTTCAGAGTTAGCTTCTTCTGACTCTGACTCGTCTTCAGAAACTAACCCTGGTGTTGGCACTACACCAGAATCTGATTGAAGCTTGTTCCAATCCCATGTTTCTGACTCTTTCACAACGACGTCTCTGCTGATTTCAACTTTGTTGGTTTCTGGACAATAAAGCTTGTAGGCACCAGTACTGTGGTACCCCACCAGTAACATTGTTTTGCTTCTATCATCCAGTTTTCGTCTTCTAGCCTCTGGAATGTGTTTGTAGCACACAGAACCAAATACTTTCAGATGGCTAACACTCTGCTTGTCTCCAGTCCATTTTTCTAAAGGAACAGTTTCTTTTAGCTTCTTCGTTGGACACCTATTCAGAACATATGTTGATGTGGCAACAGCTTCTCCCCATAACATGTGAGGTAGCTTCTTTTCTTTCAGCATACTTCTGGTCATATCAAGCAAAGTTCTGTTTCTTCTTTCAGCAAGACCGTTGTGCTGAGGAGTATATGGAGCAGTAACCTCATGTTCTATTCCATTCTTCTCACATAACTTCTGGAACTCTGTAGAGTTATACTCACCTCCACCATCTGTTCTCAGAATCTTCAGCTTCTGACCACTCTGCTTCTCAGCCTTCACCTTGAACTTCTGGAACTCTGTAAACACTTCATGCTTGAACTTGATGAGTGTTACCCATGTCATTCTTGTGAACTCATCCACAAAAGACACGAAATATTTGTTTCCTCCAAGTGAAGCTACTGGAAATGGTCCACATACATCAGAGTGTACTACTCCCAGAGTATGTTTTGCTCTGGGGGCTACTTCTGACGCAAATGGCAATCTGGGTTGCTTGCCTTTCATGCATATCTCACATGACTTCTGAGGCTTCACAATCTTCGAAATGCCATGTACGAGCTTCTTAGAACTTAGATGCCCTAAGCTTCTATAGTTCAAGTGCCCCAACCTCTTGTGCCACAACTTACTGTCTGCTTCAGCGCCTTCTGCACTGAGACACTCCGCTTCAGAAGTTTCTACATTCACTTTGAATGTTCTGTTGCTTCCCTGCTCAGACTTCATAATCATCTTCTGATTAGAATCGTACAACGTCAAGAGGTTGTCCTTCATAACCACTGAAAAACCTTTCTCAACAAGCTGACCCACACTCATCAGATTGCTTTTAATTCCAGGAACGTACCAGACATCTTTGATCAGAAGGTTTCTTCCATTCTTCACTCTGACTCTGACATTTCCCATACCTTCTGCATTAAGGTACTTATCATCAGCACATCTGATCTTTGTTCTCCTTCTGGAGTCAAAGTCTGTCAGCCATTGTTTGTTCCCAGTCAAGTGATTTGAACAGCCAGTGTCCATATACCACCAATCTCCTGAATAGTTTCCATCAGAATCAGAAGCCATCAGTAGCACAAGTTCATCATCAGAATCTTCTCTGGCTATATTTGCTTCTTCTGATTTTCTTCCTTTGTTTCTACAGTCTCTGGCAAAATGCCCAAACTGTTTACAGCAGTAACATTGGACCTTCTTCTTGTCATACATTTCCTTTCCCTTCTGATATTTCTTTTCATCAGAAGTTGAGGTTTCTGACTTCTGGAATTTATCACCATGTCTATTCTGCTTCTGGTCCTTCTTGACAAAAGAAGCTTTCAGAGCTTGCTCCACTTCCCTCTCAGAAGTTCTTTCAGTCAGACGCAACTCTTGTGCTTCTAGACTGCTTTGCAACTCTTCTATTCTCATGGTTTCCAGATTTTTAGAATGTTCAATAGAAACAACAATGTAATCAAACTGAGGCGTAAGTGACCTCAGAATCTTTTCTATGATTACCTGTTCAGAAAGTGTTTCTCCACAAGCCTTCATTTCATTTGTGATCAGAATCAATCTGGAGATGTAATCAGAAACTTTCTCACTGTTCTTCATGCTGAGATTTTCATATTGTTTTCGCAGGGACTGAAGTTTTACCTTCTTTACTGATACATCACCACCATAACATCTGGTCAGAATATCCCATGCCCCTTTCGACGTCGTCGAATCAACAATCTTCTCAAACACATTTTCATCCACACACTGATGGATGAAGAACAGTGCTTTCTGATCCCTCTTCCTTGTAGCTCTTTCTTCTGATTTCTGTTCTTCAGTAGCATCTGCTGCAACTGGAAGATAACCTTCAGAGACAAGGTCCAGAACATCCTGAGCACCAAACAGCACACGCATTTGTATCTTCCATCTGTTCCAGTTTTTACCATCAAAGACTGGAAGTTTAGTGTTCAAGCTACTGCCTCCATTCATCTTAAACCTTTGCACAGAAAAACTCAGATCTCAGATTCTCACTCAGTGTTTCCCAAACCCACAGAATCAGTGTGATTCTGTTTCAGATTTTTGTTCAAGAATCAAAAATCAAACACACAGCTCACTATCACTCGTGTTTCCCAGAGTTTCAGAATCAAACCAAGAGCTCTAGATACCAATTTGTTAGTGCAAGGTGATGAATTTGAGGAAGAAGATGAAAGGGAATAAATGCAATAAAGGCTGACTGCAAATGATTGGAGAATTGATTGTATTAAAAGTAAACCTAGTACACCTATTTATACACAAATAAAGATGCCACATAGGCCCTAATTAAAACTTATCTACAAATAACAAAATACTAAATTACCCTCTAATAAACGTTTCAATCTCCCTACCACATTAAAAAAAGATTCACCACCCCACGACCGTTTCCATTCCACCTTCACATCCACTTTTGTTCTTCCATTATTTCTAAAATCTTTCAACTTCCCATACTTAGTCATAATAAATAGACCTAAACTGGTGAAAAGGATTATTTTTTTGGTGGTGTGCGGTTTCACAGTGGTGGATCTATGGTGGCGACAAGGCGTTTTCGGTGGCGACTGTGAAGGTAGTCAGATTCAAAACTGTGTTAATTTCATGTTTTAATAGGTAAGTATTCTTAGTGGGAAGAATTCTCTCACAGGTCAAACAGGTAATACTTTTTGTAAATCTTCCGTTTGTTTTTTCGATTGTGAATATATTTTTAAGGGGAAAGATCTGTCGATGATGCCGACGTTTGTGCTTCGTAGCCTCGACGACAAACTCTATGAGAAAAGAAAAATTGCTGCTCTCGAGATCTCTCACCATCCTTTAAGATGGATAGAAAATGATATTTTCTGTTGTTTCTAAGTTATTGGTTTCATGTAAGAGGTAACAGATCTTTTCACATTTCTGAATTTTTCTTTGCAAGATCCAGAGGTTTGAGTATATTATGTTGGTTTATTTCTGAACTCTTTGTTGTCGGCATGTCGGTATTGTGTTTCTTATAATGATTAATATTTTGCCTCTGTTGTAACAACCTTATGTCAATGTTAATTTGTTTTTATGTTTTTACAATGATTAATATTTTTTAATTATTTGCTTGGATGTGATGTGAAACTGAACTGATTATTTTATAATGCAGCAAGTAATGCTCGACTGTAACCCCTGCTCCTCAAGAGGTGATTGATCGCAGAAGTCCACCTTTTCGACAACACGAGAAAGGTGATAGCAATATATTCTTTCTATTTCTTGAATATCTCTCTGCACATCCATATGTATCATTGTGTACACTTATATATTATTGAATGGAATTAAATTAAGCCTGCTATTTTTTGTTATACCACTGTTTTGAATGGTATTGTTAAAAGAATATGATTATGTGAGGAGGAGTATCTTAGAAGAAATTTTCTTGCCACTGACCTTACCACAAATATTTCTATGGGGTATTGTTTTATCCTAATTTTTTACTTAAGATTCCACTTCATATGTATCATTTCTCTAACAAAATATAAAAATAATTGTGTGTTTTCTCCTAGTGTCGAGTACGTTTTTGAATCAAGAGGTATTTATCAATACAAGTCTTGATCAATTAAGGTTTTTGATTGAAATGAGTGGATCATTTACTTTGGCTCAGTGCATGACTTAATGGCTTGAAGCATGATTCAAAGAATTGAAATGCAACATATTGACCTAATTGTAAGACTCAAGACATTTTCAAAGATACAATTGGTTGCTAGAGGAAGAATTGGAATCAACTGATGAAAAGTCAATTGTCACACAAAAGTCAAACTTGGTCATCAATAATCAAGAGAATCAAGAAAAGTCAACAAAAGTCAAAGGTTGAAGATTTTTGAACACTTAGAAAAATTCAAGTGTTTTTGCACTTAAAAAGCCCTAACTTCATGGACAAGTTTCACAAAGATCCAAGTTGATTTAAGGAAAACTTTCAACATGAAAGTTGTCGGGAACAAAAAGTTCTACAACTTTGCCAATGAGGGTTGATCTCCAAAAAATGCTCAAATCAAGATATATAAGCATGAGAAGTTTTGTCAACACTTGGAGAAATTTATCAAACAATTTTTACCCTAAAAAGTGACCAACTTTGTGGCCGATTTTCACTAAGATCCAAATTGATTCAAGAAAAATATTCAACATGAAAGTTGTAGATAAAGTTTCAATCTTTCCAAAATATCCGAGATTATGAATTTATCATACTTGAGCTGGAAGTTTCAAAGAGAGGAAGTTGGCATTTCATACTTGAATTACAAGTCCTTTTTCTAATGACCTAAAGATCAAATCTCCAAGCCATGCTATACAATCTTTCTTTTCAAGTCATAGTACCTCTAAATCTATCCAAGATCATAAGTTTACACAAGCTTTTAAACCTTTGTCCAAGTGATGCAAGCTATTGTCCAATTAACTTGCCATTTAAGAAAGAAATGTATCATTGCCATTCTTGAATAGTAAGCTTTTTGTGCAAAGTCTCCTTGATCCCATACCCTTGTTTCATTCTGATCACACCTCACCCTAAAACAAGGAATCAACATCTTTGTACCAACAACTCTTTGTACTATGCATTGGGACCATGGAAGTTTCATATAACTTGATATTTGTTTTGGAACCAAACCATAACTTGATAACTTGGCCATCTCATTACCTCTGAGTTTTCTCTATAAATAGAGAGATCATTTTTCACTTCAAAGACACGAATTCAAAACTTAGAAACACATACAAACTCTCTCAAATTTAGAATTTGTTCAAAACTTCATTTTTGAACCTTGAAAAAACATATCTTCGAAATTCATCACCCTTTCCATATATCTGCAAGAAAACCATCTAGACACCTCATAATCATCATTTGGAACTTATCCAAACTCTTGTTACACTTCTGTAACATCATCATAACCATCCTCCAACTCAAAAAACCGTGGCTTGCAACTTAAGGTGGTTAGAGCATTTCAACAACTTTCAAAGCAAAGTAAAGGTTATAATAGTTTCAGTGAGGTCCCAACAAGCTCATAGAATCATCACCTTGCACCTGAAAGTCGTAGAAGGGGCATTGGACATTTTTCAATTTAGTAAGAAAACTTGAACTGTGAAATCTTCATACATGCATCATTTGTGTTTGATTTTTGAATGAAAAATGTAGATATGATGTCTCTGAAGCTAACCATGTGTTTATATTTAATTTATATTTCTTGTGTGATGATAATTATAAAATTGATCAGTTAGGATTTTGTTTTGGTACTGATAAAAATCCGTGTTCATCTTTGAGTCTTAGCTTAAATAAATTGCATCATTGAATTCCTTGTCCAAAACCAAACAAATTTGATGTTTGAAATTTTTTAAATGGTTGATAAATGAGAATTTTACATGTTTAAAAATGGAGCTTGTTGTTGTTGTCTGATAAGTGAAAATTATAGCTATTTGTGTATATACTTTTTGTTACACTTATCAATTTTTTATTGTTAATATCGGTTGAATAAACCCATCTTTTATGTACATACGTTTAGTTTGTGTTTATTTGTGTTTTTGTATACATAGTGTACCGTTTTGAAGTTTTTTCATTAATTTTGTAGGAATTTGTTGCATTTTGAAGCATCGAGGAATAACGTGTCGAAGGCACGACTCTGAATGCGCGTTTTTGGAATAAAAGACCAGTTTTGCCCAAGAGAGACCGCTTAGCACGCAGAGGGCCGCTAAGCGTGAGTGCGCTCAGTGCATTTTGTAGTGTGCTACTTGCATTTTGACATTTTTTCAGAACCAAAGGTTTGGAGCACGCTTAGCGCTGATAGCGCGCTTAGCTCGATTTAAGTCAGTTTGATGTGTAAAATAAGAAAGTCGTGCTTAGTGTGCCAAGCCCGCTTAGTGCAGTTTGTTGAGATTTGTTTTATAATTTTATTTCATTCATTTTTTAGGTTATGATTTTGGAGAATTTTTTCCTTCCAACTCCATCAACCTCCAAGTTTGTTATGATTAGCTTAGATAACAACTATGGAGCTTGCATACTAATGATCGGGGGTGGATTACTCTTTGATTGGCGCTGACAAACCAGTAGATTTGCGGTTCATTTCTCTTTTTCTTTGTGTATTCTCTATTGGTTGGGTTTGTATATGTATTTTCTTTAAACTCATGTATATTTGTCGCCCTTGGCATTATATAAAACTTGCTTTACAAATATGTCGATTGTTATCCTTGATTTTTGCTCTGCGCTAGAGATTTGAGTTGTTATAGACATATACTACTTGAATTATTATCTAAGATGATTATCTAATAGTGTTTGAATTCTAGAGATAGATTTAGCATTGTTATTCACTTAGGGTGTCTGTGATTAATGCCTCTTTGTTGTTTGTGTCGCTCTGAAAGATCGTCGATGCAACGAGCACGATTAACTTCTGTGCTGTTAAGGTGGTTGAGAGATCGCTACCGATGTGATGCAGTCAGCCTCTCAATTTAGGTTAGAAATGACTTAGGTTGTGAGTGACACGTGATGACATTGATGAATATTGTAGGTTTAGTATAACAGGTTGATAGGTTTAAGTCAGTGAGAAGTAGCATATATGCATGCTTGATAAGTTATTCATTTTTCTTTTTTATACATTTATTTTCTGTTGATACTTTTCCTTTCAACCCATTCAACCCATAAACTCATTAATAAGATATTTTTCTAACGACATTTCAATTCATCAATCTCTATGGACCCGATACGATATAATCTAAATATCACTCGGTAAATTAATAACTTACTTTTTGCTTGCCACTTTATCGTTGCAACAAAATGGTGTCGTTGTCGGGGATTAATGTTTATTGTTTTGCATTGCGATAGTTTCTTTGCTTTTGAGTTTTATAATTAATGTATATGTTGTATAGAATGTGTACATAAACTTGTATATTTTTACTTGTACATGTTTTGTATTTACTTTCTATATTTGTGCATATATGTGTTTTTCTTTGTTTTCACGTATTATTTTGAATTGTCTTGTTTTCGTAACGTTTGTTGTGTGGATGTTAGGACACTTTTTTTAGGTTTGTGCGGTGTGACAATACCATGGCATGACGAGAGGAAGTTACTAGCTCACACAATAAAGGCGTCGAGCTTACGACGTAAAACAAGCATGTTTTGTTTGTATTCGTTTATGTATGTGTTGACTTGTGTTTTTAACAAGTTGAAATTGGACTTGTTTTAAGTTCTCAAATTTTCACTTTTCAACCTGTTAATTCACTTTCACCCATTAGTTTTGTTATGTCAATTTATGTTTTTCCGCAAACTTGTCGTGTTTAGCTTGAGGGAGTTTGTATGTTGTAAGTATTCTGTGTAGTTGTGATTGTGCGGGAGATTTTGGAGGATGTTCCTGCACTACTATTGCTGTCTTATTTTTCTGAATTGGTGTAGCGCGCTTAGCGCGCTCTGTGCCATTTAGCACGTCCTGTTGTGCAGAGCCAGTGAATTCTTTTTATTATTTCGCTTGGGTCTCATTTTTCCCGCTTCACCCAAGGCTTTATAGCAGTAATTAATAGTAATATTTTTAATTAATTTTTTTGTTGTTTGGACTCAAATTCTGGTTAGATAACTTGAGGTCGTATTTGGTGATTTTCTGATTTTGAGTGTTTCAACTTGCGGATGTATGGTAATGATAGTTTTTGAAGTTGGTACTTGCCATGTACTCGTTTATCGCTTTCTGTAACATAACATGTTTAGGAATTTATGATTTGTATAATTACCATGCCATTCATTCTTTTTGCATTACTTGCTCATGACTTGAATCACTTTAGTTTCTTTTTTACCCATAAATGTGAGGAAGCTTTCCATTGTTCATATATGCTGGAGGCCACAATTCTTGTTTTAACTGGATTTTATTATGTTTAATCTTTTATTTATGTTGATTGTATGAAAGCTTGAGCATGATCAAAGTATTTTTTGTTTGACTTTAAGCACAACTACCCTACCCAAATAGTCAATTCACCTTGTGTGTGTAAACTTTCCTTAACCCCTTTTGACCTTTTTTGTCGATGTCCATGTTGTTTTTGTTAAATGCTTGTCTATGAGTGTTTAATTTATCTTTTTGTATGAACATTGATTCTTTATTTTCTTGAACTCTTAACTATGAGTTGTAGTTTGAATTTTTACCTTGCCCTAGAATGTAAGGAATATTCACAATATGATATGGTTGAATTCAAGTTGGGGAGAGAAATTTTTATGTGCTTGTGTATAAGAAAGAAAAGAAAAAGAAAGAAAAAAATTGAAAAATAGAAAGTAAAGAAAAAGAAAGAAACTATATGAAAGAAAGAAAAGAAAGAAAAGAAAAGAAAAAGAAAGAAAAAATTGAGAAAGTTTTGAAAAACAAAAACAAAAAGAGTATGAAATAATATTGTGTTAATAAGTTATGTGTGTTGGTTTGAAATTTAGAATGAAGAAGAAGTTTGAATGAAATTAATTTGCTCAAGTCTTTGTGAGTTGATCACTCCCTTAGGTTAAGGCAAGTTTTTGTTTCAATTAGCTTTAAGACTTATCCCTTGTTTGTTAACCAAGCCACATTATACCCTTAAAAAGCCCTTGTGATTCTTGCCTTTGTATTTTCAATATGAGTTTTTGGATAAATGCATAATTTAGTCTATTGTTTGTAAGATTGTGGATGAGTGTTTTTTGTCCCTCTCCTTTGTGTGTTCTTCATCTACTGATGAATTTTTACCAGGTGTGATTCATTATTGAGCTTGTTTTGTTTTAGAATGTATAGTATAATTTTTATACTTATGATTCGTTTCGTTTACATATTGTCTTTGTAGGATTGTGATAAGTATTTACCTTGCGTGTGCGTTTTTGTTTGAACCATACATTTGTTTTCCATTTTAAAACTTGTTGAACATGATATTTTGGTTGATTACTTTTGGTTCTTTGAGTTGTTTTTCCTTGTTTGAGGACAAACAAGTTCAAGTTGAGGAGAGTTTGATAAGTGCAAATTGTAGCTATTTTTGTATATATTTTTGTTGCACTTATCGACTTTTTGTTGTTAATATCGGTTGAATAAATCCGACTTTTGTGTAAATATATTTAGTTTGTATTTTTGTGTATATATTGTACCGTTTGATGTTTTTTCATTCATTTTATAGGTATTTATTGCATTTTGAAGCATCGAGGAATAAGGTGTCGAAGGAACGGCTCCAGATGCGCGTTTTAGGAATAAAAGACCATCTTTTTCCAAGAGAGTCCGCTTAGCGCGCAGAATGCTGCTAAGCGTGAGTGCGCTCAGCGCATTTTGTAGCGTGCTGCTTGCGTATTGACATTTTGGCAGAATCGAAGTTTTGGAGCCCGCTTAGCACGGATAGTACGCTTAGCGTGGTTTAGGTCGATTTAATGTGTAAAATAAGGAAGTCGCGCTTAGTGCGCCAAGCCCGCTAAGCGCGATCTGCTAAGTTTGTTTTATAACTTCATTTCATTCATTTTTTAGGTTATGATTTTGGGGAAGTTTTTACTCTCAACTCCATCAACCTCCAATTTTGTTAGGATTAACTTAGATAACAACTATGGAGCTTGCATACGGATGATCTGAGGTGGATTGCTCTTCGATCGGCGCTGACAAACCGGTAGATTTGTCAGTTTATTTCTCTTTTTCTTTATGTATTCTCTATTTGTTGGGTTTGTATATGTGTTTTCTTTGAACTCATGTATATTTGTCGTCCTTGGCGTTATATAAAACTTTTTTACAAATCTTTGTCGATTGTTATCCTTAATTTTTGCTCTGTACTAGGGATTTGAGTTGCTATAGACATATATTGCTTGAATTCTTATCTAGGATGATTATCTAATAGTGTATGAATTCTAGAGATAAATTTAATACTGTTATTCACTTATGGTGTCTGTGATTAATGTCTCTGTGTTGTTTGTGTCGCTCTGAGGGATCATCGATGCAAGCGAGCACGGTTGACTTCTGCTTTATTAAGGTGGTTGAGAAATCGCTACCGAAGTGATGCAGTCGGCCTCTCAATTTGGATTAGAAATGATTTAGGTTGTGAGTGACACGTGATAACATTGATAAATATTATAGGTTTACCTCCAAAAAATCCATTCCCCCGACCGCATCCTGAGAATTACTAGAAGTCCACTCCACATCACTACTCCTCCAAAAAGAGCAAGCCAAAGATTCATTAAAACAAACTAACTTGGTTTCCAGAATGAAACATAGATCCGCAATACCTGAATTAATTAAGAAACTGAACTGCTTCCACCAAGCACTTATAAAAAAGAAATGGTGACATTGCAATAAGTCCATTGATAAAAGAAAAGTTGAATATAATTCAATAAGTGGATCAAAAGATATTTGTAATTATATTCTAGACTATGGGAAATACATTGTGAGGCTCAAATACACATTTAAGAATAACTACTATCATGTTGAATAACAGTTGAATTAATTATCAAAAGACACAAATTTGAAGTAAATGCAAAACATATTAGAAAGATGAGCTTAAACACTTACATGAAGTGACTTATGAAATCTATTTAAAAAATGGCTTATGAAGTTGTCTCGATTTGAAAAACTGAATGTATTTAACAAAGCATAATTGTAAGTATTGTTAGAACCATTAGATAAAAAATCAGTTTTGCAGAAAACACATACCTATTTAATAGACAATGTGTCAAAGATGTAAGAGCTACTAACCAGCCTAATGTAAACAAAAATTCATGAAATGTTGTGATAAAGTAAAAGTCATTTTTGCTCTTTCTTAACATAAAGTAAAAGTGTACTATTCTATTGAAAGAAGCATAAAATTGTCCTTCCAAAAAAAAATTAAAGTCAGCTGACAGTTCTACAGATGATTGTGTAGTGGCAGCATGTAGTGCAGATAAAGTACACGTAGACAGCTTATATACCCTTGCAAGTTTTAACGTGCTAAACAAAACCCCAACAAATAGATAAGAATGAAGTCATTAAAACACTCAATGTTTCAACGCTGAATTGCTACGGGTCTAGAAACACAATAGATATGCACTCAATGTTCAGTGAAAGATAGATAGATACCTCTTTCGCATATTTTAGGTCTGCATTTATTTCTACTTCAACAACTCAATCTTTCGCATATTTTAGTCTGCATTTAATTCTACTTCAACAGCTCAATCTTTCGCATATTTTAGTCTGCATTTAATTCTACTCACAAAACATGCTAAACCAAAATAAACTAATATTCATCAAAATCTCGCAGATGAAGTCCAATTAAAGCTTGCATCCAATTGGCTGGGAAATCAGAGGCTGCAAGTGGCTATTGCAAAGGTTTTCGAATTTGCCATCGGTTCTGGTTGTAGCATTGAGGAAGCAGGATTCTGGGATGTGGATTTGGTGGAGGACAGCAGTTGGATAGACCCACATATTTGAGAGGCGGGGAATTTCAATGGACAGTGGCGCCAATAGTTTCAGCTGGAGGTTCGGACAAGAAGGTATTTTTTCCATCAAATCTTGCTATGAGCTTTTTAGAGATAATTCTGTTATCGTGTTTTGACAGTAACACAGTGGCAGCAATTAATCACCTTTGGGAGATTAAAGTCCCTTCTAATATTTCAATATTTAGGTGGAGATTCATCTTTAATAGGATCCCCACCAAAGACCAATTATTTAGAAGAGCGGTTTTATCGGTTGCGTTGTTTGTGGTACGGAGGAGGAAAGTTTACGTCACCTTTTCGGGAAATGAGTGATTTCGGATGGTATTTGGAAGAAGGTATATAAAGGACTACAGGGAGTATATTTCAATGTATTTGGACTACATATTAAGGACCACAGGAAGTATATTTCAATGTATTTGGACTACATATTAAGGACCACATGGAGTATATCACTGGTATTATCATTGTTTCCATCAATCGGTCGTTGATTATGACCTCTTGAAGAAGCTTGCAATTCTGGCAAAGAATGTTAATAGATCGGTGATTGGAGAAATTACAAACAATCAGAAGAATATGAATCATTATGTAACAAGTGAGAGATGTCAAAATTTCATTGTTTTGGACAAAGCTGCTTTCACCATTGTTCCTATCAAAGGTATAGCCTCATTGTCTCTTTCACCATTGTTTTAGTGTAAGGCCATCAAGGCAACTGATTTAAAAAATATACAAAAAATAAAAAAGACAAATAATTTCAAATCAGATAAATAAATAATCGATAAAGTACCTTTGCAAGTAACATGGTAGTTGAAATAAATAAGAATAAAGAGATTAAAACACTCGCTGTTTCACTGCTGTGAATTATTATCACATGTGCCAAATTGATTTCAGTGCTGAATTATTATCACATGTGCGAAATTGATAAAAAAAAAAAACAATATGCATACAAAACAAAAACTTTGCAAGAACAACCAAATTGATAACTCCCTTCAGCATATGATCATGATCTCTTGAAGAAGCTTGCAGTTGCGGCGGAGAAAGTTAATAAATTGGTCATTGATGTGATTACCAAATAGATTAATCCTGCGGAGATTGGGTAGGGCCAATAGTTGATCATTATCATCCATCATAAAATCTTGGCTACAAGTAAACAAGGGATCACTGAGATTTAGTTCTTCTAGTAAAGGAAAATAATCAGCGATGAAGAATAAATCCTCCAATTTGAAATGACTCATTCCGTAAAAAGCGAGACATTTCAAGTTTTTCATAGTTTTGGACAAAGCTATCAATCCTTTTGCAGGAATACGAAAGGGTCTGATGTGATTAGTATGGGAGAGATGGAAGGATCTGTTGTAATTGGTATTGGAGACATTGAAGGATTTGATGTCTAAAGGGAAAGTGGAGATTAGGGTTAGAGTATCGTCGACTTCTTCTAGGGTTTTGGATAGAATAGTGAGGTTGAGGGAGGTGAGGTTAGGGAAGCGGTGGAAGAGGCGAGGAAGGAAAGGGATGGTTTCGTCGCTGATTGTGACGGAAAATCGGACACGGTTTGTGATGGCGAGGAATTGCTTGGAGACGACGGAGAGATGCTTGAGAGTGTGATTGTCATCGTTGAGAGATTTGAAGATGCACTCCAATAATTCCTCTGGTAATGCCGCTGCCGCCGCCATTGTTTCATAGGAACGATTGTGTTTGTCTCTTTTCATTCGCTCTCATTATATATGTTCCTTGGCTGCATCTTTTTAAAGTAAAACATTACTAGGCCCAACAATAAAGACCTATACCCTTATTTTATGTTTTTTTTTTATTCTTTTTAAAAAAACACAAATTTTCTGATTTAAAAGTATATGTGATCGAGGTTTAGAATTGACATTGTATTGACTTTTTTGAATTAAAATTTTCTGATTTAAAAGTATATGTGTATTTTCTGATTTAAAAGATGATTTATGTGACATGATTACTGATGTAGTCGACCTAAAACTTAGAGAGATTCTACAAAGTATTCGACTATTGATGCACTCGATCTAGAGCGATTCCACAAGTAAGCGATGGGGCCTGAAAACAGGAGCAGTCGACCATGGAGGACTTCGTAAGTCATTGGGCCTAGAAACGTCAAAAGGCCCAAAAGATCCATCAAGCGAGCGAAGCGTTTTGGAGGAAAACTTGGAGGACGTGGGTCCGAGAGTATGAATGGAGAACGTGAGATCGTCGAGAGGAGTTACAAGATACACGTAGCGTACGAAGAAGCGAAGTCCGCTAGAAAATAATTATTTTGGTGTATTATAAATAAAGCACTTAGTGCATAGTGTTAGAGATTCAAACTTTCACATTCATATATGCTAGTCACTCGGAGTACCCAAACGAACGAGCGAAATGAGTCAAGCTAGGGAAATGTATGTTTTAATCAACTTATTTTCAACTAATTTGATGTTATCTCATTTAAGTTTACAGTTTAAAACACCTTTTGTTTTATTTTGCAAGGCTTGCTTTATTGCTTATAAACTCGTTTGGCACTAGTCAAACGAATCTTTTTGAACATACTTTGTGAAAACACACGAAAAATGAAGCACTATACTAAGATTCCATGGTCGATCTTGCCAGTAAACATTTTTGTTAAAAGATACCACCGTTGTTTACCAAAACCAGAGGTAAACAAATTCACACGCCCAATGGAACAATGCTAATAATTTCGTATTTGTGTTTGGTTTTATAAAGTTTCTTGTAGTTTAGTTTGTGAGAAAAGATGTAAAAGACCAAAAGTCAAAGACTAAGTTATTTGTGAGAAAAGATGTTTGGTGGTGATTTCGACTGACTGATTACTAAGTGGTTCGAATGAGTATTTCTAAGTGGACGATCGAAGATCGAGTACGTAAAGAAGCCTATGTTTTTTGAAGAGTTCCAAGTATTTAAAGTTTGAATTCGAATAATCTTGTTGAAGTTTTGGTGCTCTCCGCGAATAGAAGAATTTGAAGTTCAAGTCTTTTTTATCTTATCTCGAAGACACATGGAAGTCTAATATTTCAAATAATCTGCATGTCGCAAACGTGGCGTCTAGATATAGAAAGATCGTTAGGGTCGGATTAGTATATATAGGGGTCTTAGTGATAAGATTCGAGGTGTTCATTCATTTGTACAAAATCTCACATAAACTCAAAGTATCCGCGTGTTGAGAAAAGAGTCATTTGAGAAATGTACGTGTAAACACCCTTTTATTTTAATAAAATCTATTTTTAATAATTTACTTTCGATTGCTTTTATCTTACTTTCTTTACAAGTTTCGCAAGTTTCACTTTAGAAAGTCATTTAAATCGAAACCAACATTTTTTTCAAAAGAATTATGAATTTTGTTGAAGTATTCTTCCTTTCCAAGAACAATATTTAAATTAGAACACATGTCCTAGGATCAATCTAGTCGATCATGTGAGTAACTAAAGACTTTTTTGTTGTTTTTAGAAGACTAGCACTTGTTTACTAATTTTCACGGTAAACAAATTGGCACACCTGGTGGGACCGTGTTCAATTAAAAATATTTTCTTGCTCTTGTGAAAAATTATTGAAAATCTTCATATCTTTCATGTACTATTCTTCGTTGCATGAGACTTAGAAGTGCTAAATTAGTCACAAACAACAAGGAAATACCCAAAACAAAGTACGTTAGGAAAATGGCAAACCAAAGTCATCCAAGTAATCAAAATCCTCCTAACAATGATGAAGTACCACCCTCAGTTACTTCGACAAGGGGAGCAACGGTTCCTGCGCCTGCATTTGGATTCTACCTCCCTGCAAAAAGATAATAATTCACTAAGAAACTATTGAAATTACATAGTGTGATTGAAGAAACAAATTAGAACTCAATCTTACTTTCACATCCTGCATCACAAACTCTACATGACCGTCTCCCTTCTATGATCTTGCAACCCATAATTCAATGATCCGCACAACAAATTTTCAAACTTCTTTATTTTTGTCAAGTCTTTGGATAAGTTTTTTTTAATAGGCAATGATACTATTAAAAGGGAGTATAAGGGATACTCCATGCGAGACAAGAAAATAGAAAATCCCTACTCCCTAAAACAAAGAAGATGAAGAGTATTCCAAACAAAAAAATTACAACCAACGACTATATTACGAGAAGGAAACATCCACTTCCAAGATCTAAAAACTATCGCTGACAAAACCTCGTTGAAATTGAAAGCCTCATCCCTAAAAATGATCACGTTACGCGCCAACCAAATGCTCTAACCTGTAGCCAGCCAATGATGGTGATGATTTTCCTCTCCGATTCTTCTTCACTTTCTCGCAATAGAGGAAAAAATATACCAACTCCAGCGACAATAACTCTAAACTACTACAAATCCAGACATACACCTTATTCCAAACTATAATCGATATCTAACAAAGGCCGGAGAGGTGGGTTACGGTTTTGGCATTTGAACGACAAAAAACACAAGTATTATCCAACCATACTCCTCGATAAATCAATTGGTCTTTGGTGGGGATTCTATTGATTATAAATCTCCACCCAAAAAAAATTATACATGACCTTGTATCAGACATGACCTTGTAAAAATCCGAAGACCTGGAGTTGGTATATTAGATTCAGGATTAGTTATTTTCATAAGAGTGTTGATATGTTTCAGTGAGTGCGTGAAATCTCTTGTTTGTCTTCTGGTGTCCAAGTGTTCATCCTCAGCAGAAGCCTTGTTCGTCCGTGATATGGGGAGCTTAGAACATATCTATGGTTATTGTTGTAGTAGTTATGGAGCTTGCGTGTAATTCAAGCTTTTGAAAATTACAGGCAACATGTTGTGACATGTGGCTACTAGGTGTAGCTGTCTATGCCCCTGTTGGGTCTATGTGGTTCTAGTCAGTAGAAGCTAGTATATTATGTGTTCTCCAAGGGTTTAGCTTAAGGTCAAGTCACTAGCCTAACTTGGAATGTTTTGGCTGCCATGATTGGATGTATTGTCGAAGATTCAATAAGTATCACAGGTGTGAAGAAGAGAGTTGTCAGTTTTACCTAGTGTGAGAAGCTTACTACATAATATAGTGAGAGAATATTTCTGTTGTGAGACATTGTGAGATCCTCTTGTGAGAATGGGGAGTTTGTTAAAGGGCATGGATGGAAATAAGTCCCTTGGATGATGTTTCTAGAACCAAAGTTGATAAGCTCTGCGTTAATGTTGTTGATGTCTCAAATGATGTTGGAACATCATTTTTAATGATAGTCTATTAAAGATACTTGGAACTATGAATCTCAATATTCAAACTCCACACTCATTAGTGGCAATTCTATCTATGGTGTTGAATAAGGAGATTCTGATTGAAGGAGAAGTATGCTCAAGTAATGTATAACTACTATCTTGGCTTTAAGACTTTACTAGTGTCAGGAAATACTAGTAATGTTCAGAAGGGAGGATTTAATCAGCACATTGGTTAAGGGGTACTCCTTCTGTTGGAGAGTTTGAATCTTAGTAAAGCTTTTAAGCACACTAAGAAATGGTTGGAAGTTGGTTTCAGACTATGGTTGCATGATGTTGTACCCCAAAATTTTCCCTCCCATATTCTTCAAAGTTTATCAAGAATTCATCTCCAAATGGTTCAAGATCTCTCAAGGATTGCACAGTCCAAAGGCCTCCTAAGCCAGTCAAAATTAGGGTTTTGGTTCTTGCAAAGAATTTGAGGTTTTCAATGGCTCAATCAAGTCCCATAGGCCTATATACATTGTCAAGCATCTACATGTCAAGTTTCAAGGTTCACAATGCCAGTTTGCACAGTCAAAAGCCCTAGTTGCTCCACAACCAACTGTAGGGGGCAAAATGGTCATTTTACAGTCAAAAGTCAAATTTTTTGGTCAACATCTTATTTTGAGCACACAATCATCATTTGATCAAGTCTTGATCATGATTCCACAAGAATGGCTCAAAAATCATCAAGATGCAAAAGTTTCCATTTTGGGACAGTTGAAAAGTCAACTGTAACTTGACCAGGGCATAACTTTTTCATGGTTCATCAGAAAAATCCCATACAATGCTCATTTTGAAGGGGAGGACATTTCCTACAACTCATCTTCACATTCCAAGTCCAAGAAATGCTCTCACAAAAAGTTATCAATTTCTACATTATAGGTCAATTTCAAAAGTCAACAAAAAGGCATTTTAAGTCAAAGACCATAACTTGAGGTTGGTAAATCCAAATGAGATAGGACCAAAGGCATTGGTTATAGGACTTCAAGACCTTTCCAAAATGTCCAAGAACATGTTCATATGATCAAAATTGAGCAAGATATGCATTGGAGAAGTTGGAAAATTTTCATGAATTTGCAAAAGTCAACTATCCTTAAAACTTCAATTTTTGACAAAAGGGCCCACTTTCTTCCACTTGATTCAGCCTTGGCATGCCACACACGTGTCCCATGATTAATTTCAAGGTCAAACATTTATTTTTCTATTTTATTTAATTTTTATTGATTTAATTCATTTTAAATCTATAATAATTCAAATAAAATCTAAAAATTAATGGAATGGCATCTTTTTGATTTGAATAGCTTTTATATGTCATGTGCCAACTCACAAATTCGTGCTAGGGGCTTTTTGTGCATAAAATCCAAGATTTGCTTCAAATTTGGAAAGTTCTTCAATGGTGGTCAACCAAATCTCCAAAACTTAATTCCATGGATCATTGGCCCAAACTTTGACCTAATTCTATTCCCATATATGCAAGCAAGCCAACCCTAATGCTGTTCATGTGAAAACTGCTGCAAAACACCATAACTAAATTCCAAAAAATCAAGAAAAAAGCAAAAATTGTTTTTCATATTGCAGACCAATTCAAAGCCTTAGATCGATTCAAACACATTGCTAGGCTTCCCAGGAACGATTTGCAAACAAAACCAAGCTTCATAGCTCAAGAAATCGTGGCAAACAGTTTTACGGTTTGAAGCTTTTTTTCCATAATCGCATATCATTATTCATGCATATTTAACCTCTTTTGTGGATTGTTTTGTGTTAATAGGACTGATACGAAGCTATTAGTATAATTCAATTGGATTAAGATGCCCTGAAACGTAAACCGCCATTGATGAAACTTAGGGTTTCCAAGCTCTGAATTTGGGGGTTTGCTCTATAGGAAAAATTGGACCTTCTTACGCATATGGTTGAATTCGTCAAGGCCAGACGAACTCAACCCAACCATCGCGCCCTATTTATATAGCTCGTACATCTAATCTCTATTTTTCCTTTTTGCATTTTGTGGGGGTTAAAAAACCCCCGCTATCCAATCTTTTTTACAGGCCAGATGAAGAAGACGAAGGACGTGGAAGTGTGCCATTGGCTTATTCAAATATAACGCGCGTTTTTGTTAATTTCCAGCATATGCTTTGTTTTTATATATTATTTTCATTGCTGTTGTACCCCAAAATTTGCCCTCCCATATTCTTCAAGAATTGCCAAGTCAAAGCTTCAAAATCTCCCCAAGGGTTGCACAATTTAAGGGCCTCCTAAACAGTCAAAATTAGGGTTTTGGTTCTGATCAAGAAAATGAAGTTTCCAAGGGTCCAATCAAGTCCCACATGCCAATAAACATGGTCAAGCATCCTCATACCAAATGTCAAGACTTTCAGCACAAAATTGCACAGTCAAAACCCTAATTGCACTACAGTCAACTGTAGGGGCAAAATGGTCATTTGACAGTCAAAAGTTCAAATTTTTGGTCAACATCTCATTTTGAAGCCACAAACATCATTTGATCAATGCTTGATCATGATTCTCAAAGCTTGGCACAAAAATCATCAAGATGCAAAAGTTTCCTTATTTGGACAGCTGAAAAAGTCAACTGTAAATTGACCAGGGCATAACTTTCACATGGATTATCAGAAAAATTCCATCCAAAGCTCATTTTGAAGAGAAAGACATTTCCTACAACTCCTCTTCATACTTCAAGTCCAATAAATGCTCTCACAAAAAGTTATCAATTTCAACATTATAGGTCATTTTCAAAAGTCAACAAAAAGGGACTTTAAGTCAAAGGCCATAACTTGAGATTGTTAAATCAAAATGACATGGGACCAAAGGCATTGGTTAGGGGACTCAAAGACCTTTCCAAAATGCCCAAGAACATGAGCAAATCTTAAAAATTGAGCAAGTTATGCCTTGTGGAAGTTGGGAAATTTTTGGATATTTTGAAAAGTCAACATTGATTCAAATGACCTAAAATTGCTAATGGGCCTATTTTTCTTCCACAATTCATTATCCAAGGCATGTGCACGACCACTTGGCCCAAAGGGAAGTTTTTATTCATTTTTTATTTATTTATTTGGATCTTTATTAATAATAATTCATTTAAATTAAAATAAATACATGAAAAATGCTAAACCTAGTTTTTCAATCTTTTTGTGCATATTATATCCTCAAGATTTCGTGCCTAGCTAAATATGGAAAGAACCAATGCAATTGGATGTGATTTGTATCAAAAAGCATGTGAAAAAGATTTGAAAATCATGGTTAAAAAATCAAATATTGCATTCATCAATTCATGGATTATGGACCAATTTTCTTTGACCTTATTCACTCATACATAAGTATAGAACACAACCCTAATGCCATTAACCACTAAGCTGCGCTAGAGACTAAGACACAAACTTGAAAATTTTGCTTAAAAACTCAAAACTGAAAACAGGGTTAGAGGTCGTTTCAAGCCACAAAACTCATCCTATTGCCTTCCAAGGACATCAAGCAACCTTCCTGGATCAAAAACATCAATCCTAACACCTTGAAACGGTATACAGAAGTCAAGCTTTTTCCACTTTTTCTCATAATCGTATTTTACATTCTATGCACATTCATGGCATTTTGTTTATAGATTCATGATCAGTGATGTGTTTTAAAGCTAACCATATGATTTGATTGGATTTTTATGCGCTATACAAGAAATTGCCATGGTCGTATTTTAGGGTTTTCAGAACCTCAAATTGGGGGTTTTAAAATAAGGAAAAATTGGAGCACAAGACTTGGACCACTGAAACAAACACAATGAGACGATCATGAATCTCCCCTCGCGCTCAATTTATGAGCATCCAATGCCTATTCGCTATTTTCTCTAATGATAGGTTTTAGAACGGTTCAAAACCGTTGCTTATTATGTTTGTGTTTCAGAAAAAATAAAACAATGGAGAAGACGACTAGGTGGCAGGCGATGGTTGGCTGGTTTGAAAGTTCGCGCGAAAAGTAGCACTAACGCATTGTTTTGTTTATTATATTCATTTGTTATTTAATTTACAGATAAAAAAAATAGCTCAGTGGCAGGCGTACACGCTGGTAACGTTCAGGACCTGGGTTCGAGCCCCAGGTCCTCACCCCCTTTCATATTTTTCTTCATATAATGTTCAAGTGCAGATTCAATGTATTGGACTACCATACACGCTTCCATCTAACGCGCCACTTGGCCAACAATGCTAATCCAAGGGACCAGACTTGATGGACACCATAGGCATTGGTCAAGAGAGTTACAGGCTAGCCACGAAAGTCAAAAGGGCCTCAGAATCTTGGGCTAGATTGCTAAAAGAAAACCTCACAATTTGGGGCAGACCCCCTAGGTTTGCTAATTGTTTTTTTTTACTTTCTTTATTTTGCATTATTATTATTTTCTTTTAATTATTGTCTTTTAATTCAATTATTTTCATAAAAACACAAAAACCATAAAAAATCAGAAAAGAGAAAAAATATAATAAATATTTTATTTTAGTATTTTTATAAATAAATTGCATTAATTAAATTTAGTTATTAAATTAGGTTTAATAGTAATGTTTTCATAATTAATTTAAAATTTGTAGAACTAGGGTTCATGATAATTTTTATTCCTTTTTATTTTTCTTTCATAATAATTAAAATATTAAATATTTATTTTTGTAATTAAATTGCGTGTAAATTAATTAGAGTTAATTTTAGGTTAAAATTTAATCTTCTTTTTAATAAATTAAAAACAACTAGAGTTAGGGTTAGCATTTATTTTAATTAATTCTTTTTTCATTAAAATCAAAAAATACCAAAAAAACACCAAAAACAAAATTTCTTTTCATTCTAACGTTATTAATTAATTCCATCCTTTAATTTAATTTTGCAAAAAGGGTCCAATGCCCTCGTTTTAATTCTTATTCAATTCGCATATTTATTTTTTATTATTTATAATATTTATGTATCTCTCCCAAGGCCTTGTAATTAATTCCTCGCACTTTATTTTCTTTACTTTCTTTATTTTTCTGTCAAATCGGGTTCGAGAAATTTTGGCGATGTGGACCCGCGCCTTTTGTAATAGCTTAGAACTTTTATTTTTTTCGCAATTTTTAACTGTTAATCAAGGCATGCAAGAATGAATGGACAAAAATAAATGAAAACGACACACAAATCACACACCACCCCTAGGGTACGCCTCACTGTTGCCTTGCCCTTCGAAAGGTGATCGTCGAGTAGAGGATGTCTTAGTAAGTCCTCATGATCCGGGAACCTGGCATGAGGGTAGCTTCTAAGGTGTCTTCCCATTGCTCTGGTGATCACCATGTCCCGAACCTCGAATTGACCCGAACACCTCCAACGGTGGTGCTACCTACCTCTCAATGGTGGGATGGCACTACTTTAAAGGACATTTACACAGACGAACTCCTTAGGGTAGGTAGGTTCTCGTAGATACTTGCTCTAAATCTCAAAACAAATTCAAAAATACTTTTCACACCAACACATTTTCAAAAAGCTTTCGAAAGCAATCTTTCAAACACTCTTGAGGACCGATACAAGAGTCGAACTGGAATTTTCAAAGAAAACTTTTTTAAAACCCACAGTTGAAAAGCAAACAAACCATTTTTGAAAACACAAGTGAGCAAGTATCTAAGAGCCCATGGATAACCATGGATAGAAAGGGTGTTAACACCTTCCCTTTCTATAACCTACCTCCCGAACCGAGAGCAATCTCTTTAAGGAATTTTTCTGTGCTTTTGTCCTTTCCATTTGGAGAAAATAAAAGACGGTGGCGACTCTTGCTTACCGCGACATTTCGCGATCCAGCGTTAAACAGTCAGTTCCAGATCCACCGATCACAGAACTGGCGACTCTGTTGGGGAGAAACTTAAAGTGAGGTGTACCTTAGGGCTAGTTCATAACTGTGTTTTCAATTGTATTGATTTGTGTGCTTTATTATTGTGGGTTGCATGGGAGTTACATAGATCCTAACCCGGATCTGGGGATACCCTGTTTAGGTAGCATAAGCTGCGAGGGACCTGTCCGGCGTAGACCGACACGGGTGAAACAGTGGCTACGTTTGTGTGGCACCTTGGTCTGTACCGATATCCCTTGTGTCGCAACGAGGAGAATATGGATCTTCTAAGGAGTCATTAAGCACCAACAACCTTAGAACCTTAATTGACACAACTTGGCCTTTAGAATTGTAGCAGTATGCTACGCCCATTGAGGCTAAACTCTCATGATGGTTCTGGCTGCAAGAAAAGATTGCGATGCTGGAGTTATGACCGATTGAGGGTAGTCAATGATATTGGGATCCTCTAAGAACCCGGTTACTTTGATAGGACAAGTATGAACCAACAAACTGAAAGAGGGTAGTACCTAGACCTCATGCTGGCCTAAACTTTAAGGGTTTGCTTTGTGTGACTTGTGTGCCTTACCATGTTTGCCTTTGTATCTATCTGTGGTGTGCTTTATTATAACATCATAACATCATGGGCATTGCATGCATCCTGCATAAGGACTGACCATTTCAAAGACAAGAGGGTTTCACCTTTGCTCTGTTTTGTAGGACATTATGATGCCTGTGCGAAGGAATACTATCCGGTTCAACTTTGTTCGTTCATCTGAGTTGCTTGATGAGTTGGTTAGCAGAATTCCAAATACCACTTCCTTCATTCAGAGGCATGGTTCTCTTCTCAGTTTAGCCACTGCAAAGTGGGATCAACAGTTGATGAGTGTTTTGACCCAGTTCTATGACCCTCTGTACCAGTGCTTCACCTTTCAAGACTTCCAGCTGGTCCCTACCCTGGAAGAGTTCTCTGATTTGCTTGGTATCCCTATCTTGGATCAGACTCCCTTTACTGGTTGGGAAAAGACCCTTAGACTTGAGGATGTTGCTGCAGCTCTTCCTTTGACCCATCAAGAGGTAACAGACAACTGGGTGACTAGAAGCGGAGTTAAGGGTTTCTTGGCCAAGTTTCTGATTGGTAAAGCTAACAGTTTCTGGAATGACCTGGACTTTAGGGCATATGAAGACATCTTGGCTCTCCTAATCTATGGGTTAGTCCTGTTTCCTAATCCTGACAACTTCATCAATGTCACTGCCATAAGGATCTTTATGTCTCAGAATCCTGTGTCCACTCTCTTGGGTGACATCTTGCAACAACTTCATGCTCGTACTACCCGAAGACGAGGAACCCTATGGTGTTGTATCCCTTTGTTGATGAGGTGGTTTATTTCGCACCTCCCCAAGTTCGTACTGAAGAACCAAGAAGGAAGAGGTTGGGCTCACAGGTTAATGTCTCTCACCGATAAAGACATCATTTGGACTTGCAGAGGTTTGGATGAGATAGCTATTATTGATCGATGCGGGGAATACCCTAATGTTCCTCTGATTGGTACCCAAGGAGGGATCTCTTACAATCCATGTCTAAGACTCCGTCAGTTTGGAAGAGCAAGAAGAGCAGGCCCCCATGAGATGTTGGTGCCTCACATCAGTTTTGAGTTTCAGGTGGATAGTGACGAGCTGCGTCGTAGGTTCATCAAGGCTTGGGACAAAGTTCATAAGGCTGACCCACAAGAGTTAGGGCCAAAGACTTCTTTACCTATGGAAGCCTACTACAAATGGGTTCGCATCCGTGCTCAGAAGTTAGGTATGCCATATGAAGCCGTCAGACCCGTCATTCTTGAGTGTCCTGACAAAGATGGCGTTCCTCCAACTGTCCTTCCTCCTCAGATACCTGCTGATTATGAGACATTGAAGAGATCTTGGTCGCAACTGCGAGAAGAGCGGGATTCTTACCGGGAAAAGTTCAACGAGCAGGAATTAAAGATCCAGAAGCTGACAAAGCAGTTGGAGAATGAGAGGGCTCTGAACGCCTACATCCGTACTGAGAAGAGGAGACCATGGGATCAATAAGGAGCTCTGGATGTTCTTTTATAATTTTATTTTTTCTTTTCAGTATTTCCTTCCATGTAACGCCTAAGGGCAACCTGTTGAATAATTTCAGTTTCAAAGTTGAATCTAATGAAGTGTGTTCCTATTTTGTTTACAAAGTTGATTCCCGATTGTCTTTGAAAACATAAATCATACGCATTCCATTCATCATGTGCATAGCAGGTTTCTTCTTTTCAGGTTGCTTACAGTTCTTCGCTGTTTATTTCAGCATCATGAATCCTGACTCGTCATCAACTGAGACATCCATCAAAGCTCTTCAGGCGCAGAATGCGCAATTTCAGGAATTAATCAAGGGTTTGGCTCAGGGCCAAGAGGAGTTGAAAGCTCTGCTCCTGAAGAAGGAGAAGAAGAAGAAGAGAAGGACTGTTCTGTTTAGCTCGGGCCGAAGGTTTGGCAACACTTTGCAGAATGAAGAGGCTGGTTCTTCCGTTGGCAAGAGTACTCCTCAAGCAGAAAAGGGTCCTAGTCCGGTAGTCTCCGACAACGAGACTGATTTTGATGAAGAGCAATACCCTCCTGCAGAAGACAGGTACAAGCAACTGGAGGATAGGTTGAGTGCTATGGAGATACAACAGGTGCCTGGGCTGGATTTTGGAGACCTGGGTTTGTCTACTGGTGTGATTATTCCTCATAATTTCAAAGCACCATCCTTCACTAAGTACGACGGGGCGTCTTGTCCCAAGCTACATCTCAGGTCCTATGTTCGGAAGATTCAACCGTACTCAGCGGATAAAAATTTGTGGATCCACTTCTTCCAGGAGAGTCTTTCAGGGACTCATCTCGAATGGTTCTATCAGCTGGATGGGACCAAGGTTCGTAACTGGGAGGAGTTGGCTACTGCTTTCTATAAGCAGTATCAATATAATGCCGACCTTGCCCCTACACGTACCCAACTCCAGGGTATGTCGTTAGGTTCAAGTGAAGGTTTTAAAGAGTACGCCCAGAAGTGGAGAGACCTGGCTGGTAGGGTGCAGCCTCCGTTGACTGATCGGGAGTTGGTAGACATGTTCTTGGGGACCCTATCTGGGCCATTTTTCAACCATCTTATCGGGAATTCGTCTGCAGGGTTCACTGATCTGATTCTGACTGGAGAAAGAATTGAGGCTGGGTTGAAGTCTGGTAAGATTCCGAAGGGTGCATCGTCTAGTTCTGAGAAGAAACCCTTTAAAAAGGAGGCTAGTGCTGTATATGGCTCCCGGAGATCAGAAAGATTTGAGCGCCGCCAATCTGTCAGTGCGGTAACGATTGCCAAGCCTGCTGCCGCTCCTCGGCCGACCAATCCTCAAAGGGGTGAAAGACCCCAGAGAGAGTTCACCCGGTTGAGTATGACTTTATCGCAGATCTTACCACAGTTGCTCTCAACTAACTTAGTGACCGTCAGAGAGGCTCCGAAGTTTCCAAATACTACATCTCCCAAGTACAACCCGAATGCCCGCTGTGCGTACCATTCTGATAGCCCGGGGCATTCCACTGATGATTGTTGGGCGTTAAGGAGCAAGGTGCAAGACCTTATTGACGCAAAGGAGATACAGTTCGAAGCGCCTGAGAGGCCGAATGTGGTTACTGCTCCTATGCCTCAGCATGGAGTAAATGCTGTTGACGAAGATGTTTACGCTGTCTATGTGAATGATCTAGCTACTCCTTTGAAGACCGTCAAGAGGAACCTACTGCTTGCCGGTTTATTTACGGGTTGCAGTGAGGGTTGCCTGTTCTGTGCTGTTTCCCTATCTGGTTGTCCCTTGCTGAAGTTAGGCATCCAAAGCCTAATGGATAGCAAGGAAATTCTGTTTAAGAAGTCTGCTGTTCAGTTGGTTCTGGTGGAAGAAGTTTCTGTGGTTACCATCTTCAATAATCCAATCCAGGTTCTCCCGAAGAAGCCTGTTCAAATCATGACTGTCGCACCTGTCGTTATCACTATTCCGGGGCCTCTTCCCTATGTATCTGATAAAGCTGTCCCCTAGCATTATGGGGCATATGTGTATGTAAACGGGATCAAACAAGAATTCAACACTGGCGCCAGCATCTGTGATATCACTGGCCCAGCCAAAGTCACCCGCAGTGGCAGGCTCTTCTCGCCTGACATTGCACCGCCTGCTGCTCGAAGACCACTTCTTATAACTCCTACAAGTGTACCTGTTCCTATTGCCGATCAAGTTGTTTCTCCTGCTGCCGAGTCATCCAATGCTCGGGGCAAAGGAATTGAAGTTGAGCCTGCCCAGATGGAGGCACCTATACCTATAACTGCTGAGGCCTCCCAACAAGAAATGGATGAGATTGTAAAGATAATAAAGAAGAGTGACTTCAATGTTGTGGAACAGCTGGGGCACACGCCCTCCAAGATCTCCATGCTCTCTTTATTGCTGTGCTCCGAGGCCCATGCTAAGGCCTTAATCTCGTTCCTCAAGACGGCCCATGTGCCACAGGAGACATCTGCAGTCCAGTTCACTGATTGCGTAGCAAATCTGACAGCAGACAATGGCTTGGGTTTCTCAGATGCTGACCTGACTGCGAAGGGAAGAGACCACAATGATGCTCTGCATGTCTTTATCGAATGCAGGGGCACTACCTTGGCACATGTGTTGGTGGATACTAGTTCGTCCTTGAATATGCTACCCAAGAAGGCTTTGGACCATTTAGATTGTGAAGGCCTGGAATTGAAACCCAGCAATATCATCGTCAGGGCCTTTGACGGTTCAAAAAGGATGGTTCATGGAGAGGTTGACATTCCTATTCGTGTGGGCTCTCAGGTGTTTGACTCTACTTTTTACGTGATGGATATCCGTCCATCGTACTCTTGTCTACTGGGTCGACCTTGGATCCATAAAGCTGGGGCAGTGACCTCTACCTTGCACCAGAAGCTGAAGTACCCTGTCAGAGGGAAGATCGTCACTGTGCAAGGAGAGGAGGAATATATGGTAAGCCACCTGAATTCCTTCAGATACATTGAGATGGACGGGGAGTTCATTGAAACCCCCTTTCAGCATTTCGAGGAGGTGCTTCCAATTGCAGCAGCAGCAGAAACAGCAGTAGGAGAGAATGTTCCTCTGAAGATGGCTTCCCTAAAGGATGCCCGGGCTGTGGTTCAGAAAGGTGAATGTGCTAACTGGGGCAGGCTTCCAGACTTTACACAGAAAACTGACAAATTTGGGCTGGGTTTTACTGCAGAGGGTCAGAAAGCTATGCGGAAAGCAAAGACCGGAAGACCTCCTGTGTTCATTACAAATCCAGGAGTGAATGTTGTTGGGGAAGACAACGAAGTGGATGAAGCAGAATTCAATAGCTGGATCTATCCAACGACTGAGGGCGGATTGACCAATTGGATTGCTAGGGACCATACTCCTGTTACTTTTGTTACGCAGTAATAAACTTCCTTGTTTTGTTATTTTGTAATAAACAATAAATAAACTCTGTGGCCCGGTGTCTTACCCGAGGCACCGTGGTTTCATTTGTGAGGGCATATAAATTGTCATTTCATATATCATAAATGAAAATCTTGGACGTTTTCTCGCATTGCAAATCTTATGCTCCTTTTCTGTCTTTCTTTCTTTTACATATATTTCAAAACAGCTGTATTTACACACACACTCACTCATACAGGTTTCAATCCACTCTGGATCTCACTGATAACGACCTTGCTACTGCCAGTTATGACTTCGAAAATCCGATCAACTTAGCCGAAGACGAAGGTGAAGATGATTGCGAAGTGCCTGGCGAGCTTGCAAGACTGTTACTTCAGGAAGAGAGGGCAATTCAACCCCATGAAGAGCCAGTGGAAACAATAAACCTGGGTACAGAGGCAGACAAGAAAGAGGTAAAGATTGGTGCCAACCTAGAGCTCAGTGTGAAGCAACGGTTGACGCAGATGCTACATGATTATATGGAGATCTTTGCCTGGTCCTACGAAGACATGCCCGGGTTGGATACCGATATTGTGGTCCATCACTTACCTACTAAGGAAGACTGCCCTCCAGTTAAGCAAAAGGTCCGTCGTATGCGCCCAGAGATGTCTGAGAAGATTAAAGCCGAGGTTATGTAACAGTTTGATGCTGGGTTCCTTGCAGTGACTTCTTACCCTCAGTGGGTTGCTAATGTGGTGCCAGTACCTAAGAAGGACGGTAAGGTCAGAATGTGTGTCGACTACAGGGATCTGAACAGGGCCAGCCCCAAAGATGACTTCCCCTACCTCACATTGATGTCCTTGTTGATAATACAGCTCAGCACAAGGTATTCTCTTTCATGGACGGCTTTTCAGGTTACAATCAGATCAAGATGGCACCTGAAGACATGGAAAAGACTACATTTGTTACTCAGTGGGGCACCTTCTGCTACAAGGTCATGCCATTCGGGTTGAAGAACGTTGGGGCAACCTACCAACGAGCCATGGTTGCTTTATTTCATGACATGATCCATCATGAGATAGAAGTGTATGTTGACGACATGATCGCAAGGTCCCAGACTGAGGAAGAGCACCTAGATCATCTGCAGAAGTTGTTTGACCGGTTGAAACTGTATAAGCTGAGATTGAACCCAAACAAGTGCACCTTCGGGGTAAGATCGGGAAAGTTGCTAGGCTTCGTGGTAAGTGACAAGGGCATTCAAGTGGACCCTACCAAGGTTAAAGCTATTCAAGAGATGCCAGTTCCTAGGACAGAGAAGGAAGTCAGAGGCTTTTTAGGACGCCTGAATTACATTGCTCGCTTCATCTCACACCTAACTGCTACCTGTGAGCCAATCTTCAAGCTGCTGAAGAAAGATCAGGTAGTACGTTGGAACGATGAATGTCAGGCTGCTCTTGACAAAATCAAGGAGTATCTCCAAGAACCACCTATCCTTATGCCACTGGTTGAGGGGAGACCTCTGATACTATATCTAACAGTGCTTGACAACTCAATGGGGTGTGTGCTGGGGCAGCATGACGAGTCTGGCCGAAAAGAGCATGCCATTTATTACCTTAGCAAAAAGTTTATCGACTGTGAGACCCGATACTCACTGCTTGAGAAAACTTGCTGCGCTTTGGTATGGGCTGCTCGCCGGCTGAGACATTATATGCTGACTCACACTACCTTGTTGATCTCAAAGATGGATCCGATAAAGTACATATTCGAAAAGCCTGCTCTGTCTGGGAGAATAGCAAGATGGCAAATGATCTTGACGGAATACGACATTCAGTATACGACCCAGAAAGCCATCAAGGGAAGTGTATTGGCAGACCACTTGGCACATCAGGCCGTAGATGACTATCAGTCAATGAACTTCGAGTTTCCGGATGAAAGCATCATGATTGTGACTGATTGTGAAGTACCTGGACCGGATGAAGGACCTGAGGAGGGATCCCGATGGTCTATGCACTTTGACGGAGCCTCCAATGCTTTGGGTAACGGTATCGGTGCCATAATCATATCACCTCAAGGTACTCATACTCCACTCACTGCCCGGCTGTGTTTCAATTGTACCAACAACATGGCGGAGTACGAGGCGTGCATCATGGGTCTTCAAGCTGCGATTGACTTAAGGATCAAGTTTCTGAGTGTCTTCGGAGATTCCGCTCTCGTGATCAATCAGATCAAAGGGGAGTGGGATACGAAACATCCGAATCTTATTCCTTACAGAGAATGTGTGTTGACCCTGATCCCCCACTTCACAGAGATAACCTTTGAGCACTTTCCAAGAGAAGAGAATCAGCTGGCGGACGCGTTAGCTACAATGTCTTCTATGTTCAAGGTCAAATGGGATAATGAGGCTCCCCGGATCATCATCTGGAAACTGGACGAACCGGCATACTGTTGTGACCTCGAGACTGAATTGGTAACTGAGAAACCTTGGTACCATGAGGTGAAGAGATATTTGGAAGCTCAGGAATACCCTGAAGGTGCCTCTATCAATGATAAGAAGTTCTTGAGGAGGTTCGCAGCGAAGTTCTTCCTTAGCAACGGCATATTGTACAAGCGAAACCATGATTCAACCTTACTGCGTTGTGTGGATAAGACTGAAGCAGAAAGGATCATGGAAGAGCTACATGAAGGGACCTTTGGTACGCATTCCAGTGGACACACTATGGCTAAAAAGATCCTTCGGGCAGGATATTACTGGTCCACGATGGAAGCTAACTGCTACCAACATTCTAGGACATGTCATAAGTGCCAGATTTATGCAGACAAGGTGCATGTTCCTCCAGTTCCCCTGAATGTTCTGACTGCGCCTTGGCCGTTTGCAATGTGGGGCATAGACATGATCGGTGAGATTAAACCTACGGCATCTAACGGGCATCGCTTCATCCTAGTGGCGATTGATTATTTTACAAAGTGGGTCGAAGCAGCATCCTACGCTACGGTAACCAAGACTGTTGTGGCACGGTTCATTCGGCATAATCTGATCTGTCGGTACGGCGTCCCATAGAGAATTATTACAGACAATGGTACCAATCTGAATAATAAGATGATCGCTGAGCTCTGCGAGCAGTTCAAGATACAGCACCACAATTCTTCTCCTTACAGACCGAAGATGAATGGGGCTGTAGAAGCAGCAAATAAGAACATCAAGAAAATCGTGCAGAAGATGACAGTGACTTATAAAGATTGGCACGAGATGTTACCGTTCGCTCTACATGGGTACCGTACCTCAGCTAGGACGTCAACCGAGGCAACTCCTTTCTCCTTGGTTTATGGTATGGAGGCAGTCTTACCGATCGAAGTGCAAATACCCTCTCTCCGGATAATGAAAGATGCAAATCTGAACGAGGATGATTGGATCCAGACACGACTTGATCAGCTCAACCTTATTGATGAAAAGAGACTTGCTGCTATCTGTCATGGTCAGACATATCAGAAACGAATGATCAGGGCATTTAACAAAAAGGTCAGACCACAGGAATATCAAGTTGGGGATCTGGTAATCAAGCGAATCATCCTTCCTCAGAGTGATCCAAGGGGCAAATGGACCCCTACGTACGAAGGGCCATTTGTGGTTAAGCATGTGTTCTCAGGAGGAGCCATGATTCTAACCAACATGGATGGTGACGACCTTCCTCACCCCGCCAATGCAGACATAGTAAAAAGATACTACGCATGAAAAAGACCCGCTAGGCTGACATGCCTAGGCAAAAATTAGGGCTTCCCGTCGAACCAAAAGGGTTCGAGCAAAATGAAGGGATGAAATGAAAAAAATCTGTACACCCGGCAAGTCGAAAACCTGAAAAGGCGGCTTGGGCAAAAATGGGTATCCCGGTGGACTGAAAACCCGAAAGGGCGGTCCAGGCAAAAATTAGGGATAAAAGCGTAATACTATGTCTCATTGATCACTCTGCATCCAGAATCCGGTATCTACATCAAGTTCAGACGGCATCGATCAGTCAGCCTCTTGTACACAAAACGCCTATTTTCAGGTCATTCAAAAATCAATACAAATATACTTTTCAGTTAAAAGTGCCAATTGTTTTTCTTTTTCTGTTTTGTTTTGCGAAGAACGTCCAAGGTTCAATTTGTGATATATGCATTGACAATAATTTGCTAACTCATGAATATTTGCATACGAAACAAAGGATTAATTACAGGTAACATTAGAAACAGGGGCAATAAAGAGTTGTCCGAGCAATCTAATTGTTCTGTCCTCCAAGGTACCAAGGTAGGTTCAGAACGTAACCAACATATCTTAATTCCCCAGAGAGTGTGTCAGCAAGTCAGTGCACTCTTCCTCAAGCAAAGTTATCAAACCTTAAGGAAGTTGAGTATCCTCCAGCAGACCTCAACATTCCCTAGCAGCATATATATTCATAACAAGCATCCCCGGCAGTCTGGGCCTAAAGATTGTTTCCCCGGCGGTATACCAAACGTTCAAAGGAATCACTTCCCCTGCAGCTCAAAACTTCCCTAAGAGAGACCAATCCAGTTCCCCAGGAAGGTTGGAATCCATCTCCCCAAGCAGTAAGCTTATCCCCAGTAGATTCTGGAAGCTTATCCTCGCAGAACACGAACGCGTCGTCCGGCTTTGTTCAAAGAGTTATTTCCATACCAGGATATAACTGGGTTATCCTCAGCCAAAAGCCACGGAAAGAGCGTCCTCGACGAAATCCTCCTATCCCCAGCGAAGTCTATCAACACTTCCAACCCAGCAAAGATATCCTCAGCAAGTTATCATCAACAACTCGACAAAGTATCTCCCTCCCCACAAAGTATCGCTTCCCAGCAAGATCGTCAGGGTACTTTTCCTCCCCGCAGAGTTATTCCATTCGCCAAGTTTATTCCCCAACGGAGTTATCTTCTCCTACCGGTATTCTTGCAACTATCAGCCCCAGCGGAAGCGAAATCTATTCTTCAGCATCAGCCCAGGATATGACTTCCCGGCACCCGTCAAGGATTTACTTTCCTAGACGAAAACATACATTCCTAAACATCACATACATCATTATAGCATGCATAGACGCATCATACAAATCTCATTTATGTTGAGAACATCATCGCTTGATCCATATCATGCATTACATATGACTGACCTCTATCTTTCAGGAAAGATTCAGTTAAGTTCTCAATCATATTTCAAGACCTAGACCGGTTCAGTTAATCGACTCCAAAGATTTCTTATCCAGTCCAAGGCCTTCTCTAGTCCAGCTAAATCGACCCCAAACAGACTTTTCTGATGAAGATTCAGTAGAAGTTATCAAAGGTTTTTCTCAAACGTCCGCTTTTGAGATTATAATTTCCTATGGTTCTCTCCCCAATGTTGCGGAGATGATAATTCCATCCCAGGTTTTTCTCAAACGTCCGCTTTTGAGATTATAATTTCCCATGGTTCTCTCCCCAATGTTGCGGAGATGATAATTCCATCCCAAGTTTTTCTCAAACGTCCGCTTTTGAGATTATAATTTCCTATGGTTCTCTCCCCAATGTTGCGGAGACGATAATTCCATCCCAGGTTTTTCTCAAACGTCCGCTTTTGAGATTATAATTTCCTATGGTTCTCTCCCCAATGTTGCGGAGATGATAATTCCATCCCAGGTTTTTCTCAAACGTCCGCTTTTGAGATTATAATTTCCTATGGTTCTCTCCCCAATGTTGCGGAGACGATAATTCCATCCCAGGTTTTTCTCAAACGTCCGCTTTTGAGATTATAATTTCCTATGGTTCTCTCCCCAATGTTGCGGAGATGATAATTCCATCCCAGGTTTTTCTCAAACGTCCGCTTTTGAGATTATAATTTCCTATGGTTCTCTCCCCAATGTTGCGGAGACGATAATTCCATCCCAGGTTTTTCTCAAACGTCCGCTTTTGAGATTATAATTTCCTATGGTTCTCTCCCCAATGTTGCGGAGACGATAATTCCATTCCAGGTTTTTCTCAAACGTCCGCTTTTGAGATTATAATTTCCTATGGTTCTCTCCCCAATGCTGCGGAGATGATAATTCCATTCCAGGTTTTTCTCAAACGTCCGCTTTTGAGATTATAATTTCCTATGGTTCTCTCCCCAATGTTGCGAAGACGATAATTCCATCCCAGGTTTTTCTCAAACGTCCGCTTTTGAGATTATAATTGCCTATGGTTCTCTCCCTGATCCTGCGGAGACGATAATTCCACCCAAGATTTTCTCAATGATTGCTGTTGAAGTTGAAGTCACCCAAGGTTCTCTCACCGTTCCCGTTGAGGTAGTAACTATCCCTGGTTCATTCATCATCTTTTGAAGCTCCAGATCCAGCTCCTGTAACCAGTCAGGACATATCTATACAAAGCATCTGAAAACCAGCTCATGCAACATGTCAGGTAATCATTTTTCTTTTGCAGGTACACAGGTTCTCGATAAGGAATCTCTTATGCGATCAACATCCAGATTGCATCTATAAGCCCATCATCCTATCCATCAACCTCCAATGGCATCTATAAGCCCATTCCCATCATCACATCGCTACTATGTGAGCGCAAATTTCTGGGCACTCTAGTGTTCAATCATCTTCTACCCTCAGATTACGAAAGGCACGTCAGCCAATCTGCATCCTCAGGTCTAAGAATATTGAACAGGGGCAACTGTTGTACCCCAAAATTTGCCCTCCCATATTCTTCAAGAATTGCCAAGTCAAAGCTTCAAAATCTCCCAAAGGGTTGCACAATTTAAGGGCCTCCTAAACAGTCAAAATTAGGGTTTTGGTTCTGATCAAGAAAATGAAGTTTCCAAGGGTCCAATCAAGTCCCAAATGCCAATAAACATGGTCAAGCATCCTCATACCAAATGTCAAGACTTTCAGCATAAAATTGCACAGTCAAAACCCTAATTGCACTACAGTCAACTATAGGGGCAAAATGGTCATTTGACAGTCAAAAGTTCAAATTTTTGGTAAACATCTCATTTTGAAGCCACAAACATCATTTGATCAATGCTTGATCATGATTCTCAAAGCTTGGCTCAAAAATCATCAAGATGCAAAAGTTTTCTTATTTGGACAGTTGAAAAAGTCAACTGTAAATTGACCAGGGCATAACTTTCACATGGATTATCATAAAAATTCCATCCAAAGCTCATTTTGAATAGAAAGACATTTCATACAACTCCTCTTCATACTTCAAGTCCAAGAAATGCTCTCACAAAAAGTTATCAATTTCAACATTATAGGTCATTTTCAAAAGTCAACAAAAAGGGACTTTAAGTCAAAGGCCATAACTTGAGATTGGTAAATAAAAATGACATGGGACCAAAGGCATTGGTTAGGGGACTCAAAGACCTTTCCAAAATGACCAAGAACATGAGCAAATCTTAAAAATTGAGCAAGTTATGCCTTGTGGAAGTTGGGAAATTTTTGGATATTTTGAAAAGTCAACATTGATTCAAATGACCTAAAATTGCTAATGGGCCTATTTTTCTTCCACAATTCATTATCCAAGGCATGTGCACGACCACTTGACCCAAAGGGAAGTTTTTATTCATTTTTTATTTATTTATTTGGATCTTTATTAATAATAATTCATTTAAATTAAAATAAATACATGAAAAATGCTAAACCTAGTTTTTCAATCTTTTTGTGCATATTATATCCTCAAGATTTCGTGCCTAGCTAAATATGGAAAGAACCAATGCAATTGGATGTGATTTGTATCAAAAAGCATGTGAAAAAGATTTGAAAATCATGGTTAAAAAATCAAATATTGCATTCATCAATTCATGGATTGTGGACCAATTTTCTTTGACCTAATTCACTCATACATAAGTATAGAACACAACCCTAATGCCATTAACCACTAAGCTGCGCTAGAGACTAAGACACAAACTTGAAAATTTTGCTTAAAAACTCAAAACTGAAAACAGGGTTAGAGGTCGTTTCAAGCCACAAAACTCATCCTATTGCCTTCCAAGGACATCAAGCAACCTTCCTGGATCAAAAACATCAATCCTAACACCTTGAAACGGTATACAGAAGTCAAGCTTTTTCCACTTTTTCTCATAATCGTATTTTACATTCTATGCACATTCATGGCATTTTGTTTATAGATTCATGATCAGTGATGTGTTTTAAAGCTAACCATATGATTTGATTGGATTTTTATGCGCTATACAAGAAATTGCCATGGTCGTATTTTAGGGTTTTCAGAACCTCAAATTGGGGGTTTTAAAATAAGGAAAAATTGGAGCACAAGACTTGGACCACTGAAACAAACACAATGAGACGATCATGAATCTCCCCTCGCGCTCAATTTATGAGCATCCAATGCCTATTCGCTATTTTCTCTAATGATAAGTTTTAGAACGGTTCAAAACCGTTGCTTATTATGTTTGTGTTTCAGAAAAAATAAAACAATGGAGAAGACGACTAGGTGGCAGGCGATGGTTGGCTGGTTTGAAAGTTCGCGCGAAAAGTAGCACTAACGCATTGTTTTGTTTATTATATTCATTTGTTATTTAATTTACAGATAAACAAAATAGCTCTGTGGCAGGCGTACACGCTGGTAACGTTCAGGACCTGGGTTCGAGCCCCAGGTCCTCACCCCCTTTCATATTTTTCTTCATATAATGTTCAAGTGCAGATTCAATGTATTGGACTATCATACACGCTTCCATCTAACGCGCCACTTGGCCAACAATGCTAATCCAAGGGACCAGACTTGATGGACACCATAGGAATTGGTCAAGAGAGTTACAGGCTAGCCACGAAAGTCAAAAGGGCCTCAGAATCTTGGGCTAGATTGCTAAAAGAAAACCTCACAATTTGGGGCAGACCCCCTAGGTTTGCTAATTGTTTTTTTTTACTTTCTTTATTTTGAATTATTATTATTTTCTTTTAATTATTGTCTTTTAATTCAATTATTTTCATAAAAACACAAAAACCATAAAAAATCAGAAAAGAGAAAAAATATAATAAATATTTTATTTTAGTATTTTTATAAATAAATTGCATTAATTAAATTTAGTTATTAAATTAGGTTTAATAGTAATGTTTTCATAATTAATTTAAAATTTGTAGAACTAGGGTTCATGATAATTTTTATTCCTTTTTATTTTTCTTTCATAATAATTAAAATATTAAATATTTATTTTTGTAATTAAATTGCGTGTAAATTAATTAGAGTTAATTTTAGGTTAAAATTTAATCTTCTTTTTAATAAATTAAAAACAACTAGAGTTAGGGTTAGCATTTATTTTAATTAATTCTTTTTTCATTAAAATCAAAAAATACCAAAAAAACACCAAAAACAAAATTTCTTTTCATTCTAACGTTATTAATTAATTCCATCCTTTAATTTAATTTTGCAAAAAGGGTCCAACGCCCTCGTTTTAATTCTTATTCAATTCGCATATTTATTTTTTATTATTTATAATATTTATGTATCTCTCCCAAGGCCTTGTAATTAATTCCTCGCACTTTATTTTCTTTACTTTCTTTATTTTTCTGTCAAATCGGGTTCGAGAAATTTTGGCGATGTGGACCCGTGCCTTTTGTAATAGCTTAGAACTTTTATTTTTTTCGCAATTTTTAACTGTTAATCAAGGCATGCAAGAATGAATGGACAAAAATAAATGAAAACGACACACAAATCACACACCACCCCTAGGGTACGCCTCACTGTTGCCTTGCCCTTCGAAAGGTGATCGTCGAGTAGAGGATGTCTTAGTAAGTCCTCATGATCCGGGAACCTGGCATGAGGGTAGCTTCTAAGGTGTCTTCCCATTGCTCTGGTGATCACCATGTCCCGAACCTCGAATTGACCCGAACACCTCCAACGGTGGTGCTACCTACCTCTCAATGGTGGGATGGCACTACTTTAAAGGACATTTACACAGACGAACTCCTTAGGGTAGGTAGGTTCTCGTAGATACTTGCTCTAAATCTCAAAACAAATTCAAAAATACTTTTCACACCAACACATTTTCAAAAAGCTTTCGAAAGCAATCTTTCAAACACTCTTGAGGACCGATACAAGAGTCGAACTGGAATTTTCAAAGAAAACTTTTTTAAAACCCACAGTTGAAAAGCAAACAAACCATTTTTGAAAACACAAGTGAGCAAGTATCTAAGAGCCCATGGATAACCATGGATAGAAAGGGTGCTAACACCTTCCCTTTCTATAACCTACCTCCCGAACCGAGAGCAATCTCTTTAAGGAATTTTTCTGTGCTTTTGTCCTTTCCATTTGGAGAAAATAAAAGACAGTGGCGACTCTTGCTTACCTCGACATTTCGCGATCCAGCGTTAAACAGTCAGTTCCAGATCAACCGATCACAATTGCCCATGATAATAACAAATACAAGCGCTTGGCTTAGTAGAAGATGATGTGTCTGGCAATCAATGGGACCTGGGTTCGATTCCCAGGTCCACCCAAAATTCCATGTAGTTTTTCTTTACACGCTTGTGTGCAGGTTTCCAAGGAGGGTCCATCATACACCTCACGCACCAGCTTGCCATGTGGCCCCAATCAACAATCCAAAGGCCAGAAGGTGATGAACACCATGTGCTCAGGTCAAAGCCAGCGTGGATAATTCAAAAAGTCAAAACAGGCTTGTGTGCTTCTTGGGCCTCAGATTATTTTCTCACCTCCACCTGGGCCAGCATACCCCTCTGGTTTCTAGTCCTTTTTATTTTCTTTTTTTTTTATTTTCTTTTAACTAATTATTATAATTATTATTATCTAATTACTTCATAAACTAATATTTTTATAATAAATTCAGAATTAAAAAAAATGCAAATATTTTTATTATTAGTATTATTTATTAAATCTCACTTTTTAATTATTTTTGTAAATAAATACTAACCAAATTAATTTAGTGTAATTAATTTCAATTTTTAATCTTTTTCATAATAAATAAAATTAACTTAGAATTAGGGTTTTTCTAACTTTTGACTTTTAATTTCTTTTTATTTATTTTCATTAAAACTTAAAAAACATAAAAAACATTTTTTTCTTTAATTAATTAATTAATTAGTTTTAGGGTTAATATTTAATTAATTGCAAAAAAGGACAATTTTCTTTCTTTCTCTCAAAAAGGGTCAAAACCCTAAGACGTTCCCGATTTAATTGCTTTCGCGCTTTAATTCCTTTTGATTATATTTATGTATCTGTTTCCGAGGATGTAATAGTTAATTAGGTTTTTATCGCTTTATTTACTTTCTCGTATTTATTTTTTCCAAACGGGTTATGTTTTTGGCGATGTATAGACCCGCGCCTTGTAATAGCGTAGATTTACCTTTCCGCAATTTATTTTCCGCACTCTTAACTGTTAATTATGCATGACAAGATTGCCTGACAAATAAAATCAATCCGTAGCTCACAAATAACATGTACAAGATAAACATTAACTGAAACAACACACATGCACATGCCACTCCTAGGGTACGCCTCACTGGTTGCCTCGAACGTGGTCGTCAAGTATAGAGTGTTTTAGAGGTCTCCCTCTTGTCTAAGATCCAGTTGCCTCGAAACGGTTGCCTCGATAAAAAATGATCTAAGACATTAGGGTTACCGCTAAGGCGTCCTACTATTGCTTCGGTGACCACACATGTCCCTAATAATCGAATTGACCCGAATAACTCCAACGACGGTGCTACCTACTTCTCAATGGTGGGATAGTACTATCTAAAGGACTCTTACACAGCCTAATTCCTTAGAGTAGGTATATTTCTCCTGGGTACTTGCTCTTTCAAAAAACAAAAACATTTTTCACACTTACACTTTCAAAAAGTTTTCAAACAAATTTTTCATACACTCTTGAGGACAGATACAAGAGTTACTTAGAAATTTTTCAAACGAAACTTTTTCAAAACCCACACACACTTGAAAAGCAAACAATCTTTTGAAAACATAAGAGCAAGTACCTAAGAACCCGTGGATAACCACGGATAGAAAGGGTGCTAACACCTTCCCTTTCTATAAATCTACCTCCCGAACCGAGAAACATCTCGAAAAGGAATTTTGTTGTGCTTTTGTCCTTTCCTTGTTGGAGAACATAAAAGACGGTGGCGACTCTTGCTTACCGCGACATTTCGCGAACCAGCATTCCAAAACAGTCAGTTCTATTTCCACCGATCACAGAACTGGCGACTCTGTTGGGGAGACTAAAAAGTGAGGTGTACCTTAGGATTAGACCACTCTTGTTTTCAATTGCTTGATTTGTTTGCTTTAATATTGTGGGCCTGTCTTGGAGTTTCATAGATCCTAACCCGGATCTGGGGGATACCTTTTAGAAAGTAGCAACAAACTGTGAGGGAACTGTGTGGGGTATACCGACACGGTTGAAGCAGTTTACTACGTTGATGTGGCACTTTGGTGAGTACCGGTAACCCTTGAGTCAAGTCAAGGAGAGTACGGGGCCGCCGCGTGGTGTCGTGAAGCATCAACTGACCTTAGGAACCTTACTTGACCATCCTGACCTCTTTAGGGGTAGTGAGATGACCGACTTTGGTGCAGTCCGAAGTTGGTAGATACTCGATACTACACTGACTGAGGGTTGTTTTCTTGGAATATTTTGATCGCTAGTTCAGTGGCTAAATCAAAACAACGAACATAGAAAACAACCCTATGATATTGAGCTCCTTAGAACCCGGTTACTTTTGATAGGACAGGTTTGAGCCCACCAACTTCAAGAGGGTAGTACCTAAACTTCATGCTGGCCTAAACTCTAAGGGCTCTGTATGACTTGTGTGACTTGTGTGCCTTCAAACTTGAATTACTTGCATACTTGTTATCTAACAACACGAGTTCCTTCAGGTTTTGTTTACAGTCCTTAATTGGGACTCATTACAGGGCCTACTTATATCACTCCATGCATAGCATAACATCATACCATTGCGTACATCCGGCATAAGGACTAATCCGTTTCAAGGATCTCAAGGGTTTGTGATGCAGGTCATGATGAACCAACTGTCTAGCAAGGGGCAAAGGGGATTTATTTTCCTCTAGCCAAGGTTGATAACTTGAGTCAGGGGCTATGACCCACTCGATATGGTGAGCCTTGACTCTTGAAGAAGGACTCTCAACAACATGAAGTTCCTTCAATCAAGCTACGAAATTCAAATTCTAACAATTTTCTTGTTTACCCCGCGAGATCCTTGAAAACATTGCATGCATATCATACCCATCATTACATAACAGGTACCCTTGTTACAGGTCACTTACCTTCTTCGCTGTTTATTTCAGCAATGGCTTCCCAACAAGACAACCAGGATCTTCATGCTCAAGAGACTCGGTTCAGGGAGATCCTCCTAAATCTATCCAAGGGGCAGGAAGAGATGAGAACACTCCTCATGGGGACTTTGGTCAGGAACAGTCCAGAAGACAGTAAGGATGAACGGCTGAAACATCTACAAGCTGAGGTGGATACAATGAGAACCCAAATGCTGGGGCAGATGACTCTCATTCAAGACTTAGCTCAAAGACAAGAAGAGCTCAGGGTTCTCGTCAACCAACTGCTTCGGGATAACCAACTGGGGAAAACATCTAGGGTTGAAGAGCCAGTCATCATTAAATTCCCTTTGAGACAAGAAGACAAGGGAAAAGCTCCTCAACTTGCTTCAGGGTCACAAATTCAGCATCAACCTCACCAGCTTCAGCAAGATAATATGAAGCAAGTAGTCAGGGCTGGGGACCAAACCAGTGATCAGCCTCCAAGAAGTCAAAGGTTTGGTTCAATGAATAGGCCTCTCCAAGCTACTGCTACTTCACAGGTCCGACAACGACCTCGCCAAGAACAACGGGTTGATCAGAGCAAGCCAGACAAGCCTAGGAGGCAATTCACCCAGCTCAACATGTCGCTGTTTCAAGCCTTAAAACGCCTGTTGAGATTGAATCTGATCACATTAAGGGACCCTCCTAAGAATCCCAACACTTCCTCTTCCAGGTATAACCCGAGTGTGAGATGTGCCTACCATTCTATCAGTCCTGGACACGACACCAACGACTGTTGGACTCTGCAGAACAAGATCCAGGACCTGATTGATGAAGGAGCAGTGGAATTCACCCCAGATGGTCAGGTCGAGTTCTTCTACTATCCCTAGACGAGAAGACATTTTGTTCATTGGAAGTTTCAAGTTGTATTTTTCTTTGCTTGTTCAAACATTTGTTCATGTCAAACTCTTTTACTTTATCAATGCATCGCATATGTCTGTTTTGAATCAATATATTCGCATTCGCTATATTTAAACTGCTTTCCTTTTTGTGATGTTCAAACTCTCAATTAATAACTCTAAGCCTCTTGAGGGAGGATGACGAAAACGATACCACGATCTTTACAGTATGCTTTTGAACAGACCCCGCTGATAAGGTACAAGCATTGTTTCAATTCCTAAACACTGGAGTTATAAGGAAGATAATCCCTCGTCAACCTCTCTGAGCCAAAGAAGTAGGAGTTTTTCTTTTCGAAAATTAAAACCCTTAATCATAACCTGGGGCAGGGTAGTTCTCTCAGTTGATCCAAGTGCACAACGAATGGCATCAAAGGAGTCCTTCCAAAACAAAGACAGTGATGGTTCTGTATAATCATAAGGACAAGCAGTCATTATCTTTCAAAAATAAAAGCCCAATAAGTCAAAACCTATGAAGGAGACTTACAAAAACTGGGGCATCCCGCTGACTGTAATCACAAAAGAAACAGTTCAGGCAAAAAACAGGGATAACGAAATCAAAAAAGAAAGAGGTCCTACAAACCCTAAACAAAAAAAAAGGAAAATGACTGCCTATTCAAAATAAATTGTCAATATCTGAACCATCACCGAAATATCAAAGCAAAGACTCAAACAAGGTCTAACGCACGATTAGCTGAGTTTAGGTTTGAAGAACATCACGAAGAACGGGTGGGTATAAATAAAATTCGAGCCTTTATCCTTTGTTTCTTAAACCGTGAACCTGGCCACGCTACAACCCTTAAAAGTCCTAGCTGAAGCACGGGTTAGTTCGAAAGCATACTGTTACGAAAGGTATCCTGACTCCTTAAGGCTTGCTGTAAAATACTGAGTTGACATCACCTTTTTGCAAAAATTTGCTTGTTTTACTGGAAAAAAATTGCATTTTCAAAAACTTCAAGACAGACATAAGCTTTGCATTTTTAAAATAACGTTGTTTGCATATGACTATTTGTTTGAACAGCCTAGAAATTCGCACGACGAATATCTAGTGAACAAAAATCTTCTCAAGGATCACCTCAAGTGGAAAAACACTTCCAACCAAGGGGCAGACATGATCATTGTTCATCATCTGGGGCAGTCAGGTCAAGATTCAAGGAATCTCTCAAAATGCCAGGGGCAAATCTCCATCTGAGTCACTTGGGGCATTGGACATGAATTCCAACAATGAATCTTGCATGATCAAACGAAGATCTTCTGGTAGTATGACAACACAACACTATTGACAGGGACAATTCCCTACATCCTAAGAGTATGGACATAGTCGGAAAAATACTACGCATAATCAAAGACCCGCTAGATCGACTGACCTAGGCAAAAGTAAGGGCTTCCCGGCGAACCAAAAGGGTTCGGGCAAAAATAAAGGATGAAATGAAAAAATCTGTACACCCGGCAAGTCGAAAACCTGAAAAGGCGGCTTGAGCAAAAAAAAGGGTATCCCGGTGGACTAAAAACCCGAAAGGGCGGTCCAGGCAAAAATCAGGGATCAAAAAGCGTACGATTATGTCCCATCATCTCGTCACTTGCCTACCAAAAGAAGATTCGTCAATCAGCAGTTATCAAGCACCTCCACAGGTACCTTCTCCCGCAGAAACTGGGGCAATAATGAATTGTCTAAGCAATCTAGTTGCTCTGTCCACCAAGGTACAAAGGTAGGTTCGGATGAAGAACGTAACCAAGATACCTCCACTCCCCACAGAGTAAGACAAGATTCAACAATTCTCCCCGAACAGAGTTGGTCTCCAATCAGCCCAAAAAGGCACAGTATCTCCAGCAAGTCAGCAATACTCTCCCCAAGCAGAGTTAGCCTACTGTCAGCCTTAAGGAAGTTGGGTTTCCCCAGATAATCTCAATATTCCTCAACGGAGTATACGGATGTTCCTAAGCAAGCATCCCCGGCAGTCTTAATATAAGATTTTTCCCCGGCGGAATACTAGACACCCCAGTGGAGCCATTCCCCCAGTGCAGTCTGAAAAGTTTCCCCAGGAGAGTTGAATCAATCTCCCCAGTAGATTCTGGAAGCTTATCCCCAGTAGATTCTGGAAGCTTATCACCTGCAGAGTACATACGTCTCTCCCCGGCCATATTCAAAGGTTATTTCCCACCAGAGCTTATAACTGGGTTATCCTCAGCTAATTACCATGGAAAGATCGTCCTCGGCGAAGTTCTTCCTATCCCCAGCGGAGTTCATCAAATTCCCCAACATAACTTATCAACGGTATCCCCAGCGGAGTTATCATCAAAACCTCAGCGGAGTATCTCTTCCCACAAAGTAATTCCCCGCAGAGTAATCTCTCCAATAAGTTTATTCCTCAACGGAGTCATCTTCTCCTACCGGTTTATTCTTGCAATCATCATCCCCAGCAGAAACGAAGAACTCTACTCTTTAAATATCAGCCCAGGATTCAACAAGCTCCCGACATTCGTCAAGGATTTATTTTCCTAGACGAAAATACATTCATGAACATTTCACATTTCATATCTCCTATACATGATAAAGTGCATACCACACAATCTCATTCATGTTGAGAACATCATGACATCATGCATTTCATACATCATAACATTGCATACAACTAACGTTTTGCCTTTTAAGGAAAAGGTCAATCAAAATTTATTACCATCAACTTTCACAATTCCAGATTCGACACCTGTATCTAGCCAGGGCATATCTGTGAGTGATTTGATTGTAGATTCGATACCTGTATCTAGCCAGAGCATATATGCATGAAGAGTTTAGAGATTAGATACCTGTATCTAGCCAGGGCATATCTGTTGACGACCAATTCCAGATTCGATACCTGTATCTAGCTTGGGCATATCTGTGAGTAACTGATTGTAGATTCGACACCTGTATCTAGCCAAGGCATGTCTGCATGAAGAGTTTAGAGATTCGATTCCTGTATCCAGCCAGGGCATATCTGTAGACGACCAATTCCAGATTCGATTCCTGTATCTAGCCAGGGCACATCTGTGAGTAACTGATTGTAGATTCGATACCTGTATCCAACCAGGGCATGTCTACATGAAGAGTTTAGAGATTCGATTCCTGTATCCAGCCAGGGCATATTTGTAGACGACCAATTCCAGATTTGATTCCTGTATCTAGCCAGGGCATATCTGTGAGTGATTGATTGTAGATTCGATACCTGTATCCAGCCAGGGCATGTCTGCAAGAAGAGTTTAGAGATTCGATTCCTGTATCCAGCCAGGGCATATCTGTAGGCGACCAATTCCAGATTCGATTCCTGTATCTAGCCAGGGCATATCTGTGAGTGATTGATTGTAGATTCGATACCTGTATCCAGCCAGGGCATATCTGCATGAAGAGTTTAGAGATTCGATACTTGTATCCAGCCAGGGCATATCTGTAGACGACTAATTCCAGATTCGATTCCTGTATCTAGCCAGGGCATATCTGTGAGTGATTGATTGTAGATTCGATACCTGTATCTAGCCAGGGCATATCTACATGAAAAGTTTAGAGATTTGATACCTGTATCCAGCCAGGGCATATCTGTAGACGACTAGTTCCAGATTCGATTCCTGTATCTAGCCAGGGCACATCTGTGAGCGATTGTTTGTAGATTCGATACCTGTATCCAGCCAGGGCACGTCTGTAAGCAACCTTTTGAAGTTCCGGATTTGATTCCTGTATCTAGCCAGGGCATATTTGTGAGCGTTCGATTGTGGATTCGATACCTGTATCTAGCCAGGGCATATCTGCATGAAGAGCTTGAATATCAACCCCTGTAGCAAGCCAGGAAATTATCCTTCTTTCTCAAAGTACACAAGTTCTCGCTAAGGAATCTCTTACGCGATCGACACCTTCCGATGGCATCTTTAAGCCCATCTCCACCACTATCCATTACATTTCCAAATTGCATCTATAAGCCCATTCCCGACAAGGTTCTGTCACATCCAGATGGCATCTATAAGCCCATCCTCCCATCCCTCATATTTCCAAATGGCATCTGTAAGCCCATTTTCGCCATCACACTGCTGATACTCCACAATGCGAGTGCAAATTTCTGGGCACTTTAGTGTTCAATCATCTTCCACCTTCGGATCACGAAAGGAACGCAAGCCAATCTACATCCTCAGGTTTAAGAAGATTGAACAGGGGCAACTGTTGTACCCCAAAATTTTCCCTCCCATATTCTTCAAAGTTTATCAAGAATTCATCTCCAAATGGTTCAAGATCTCTCAAGGATTGCACAGTCCAAAGGCCTCATAAGCCAGTCAAAATTAGGGTTTTGGTTCTTGCAAAGAATTTGAGGTTTTCAATGGCTCAATCAAGTCCCATAGGCCTATATACATTGTCAATCATCTACATGTCAAGTTTCAAGGTTCACAATGCCAGTTTGCACAGTCAAAAGCCCTAGTTGCTCCACAACCAACTGCAGGGGCAAAATGGTCATTTTACAGTCAAAAGTCAAAAATTTTGGTCAACATCTTATTTTGAGCACACAATCATCATTTGATCAAGTCTTGATCATGATTCCACAAGAATGGCTCAAAAATCATCAAGATGCAAAAGTTTCCATTTTGGGACAGTTGAAAAGTCAACTGTAACTTGACCAGGGCATAACTTTTTCATGGTTCATCAGAAAAATCCCATCCAATGCTCATTTTGAAGGGGAGGACATTTCCTACAACTTATCTTCATATTCCAAGTCCAAGAAATGCTCTCACAAAAAGTTATCAATTTCTACATTATAGGTCAATTTCAAAAGTCAACAAAAAGGCATTTTAAGTCAAAGACCATAACTTGAGGGTGGTAAATCCAAATGACATGGGACCAAAGGCATTGGTTATAGGACTTCAAGACCTTTCCAAAATGTCCAAGAACATGTTCATATGATCAAAATTGAGCAAGATATGCATTGGAGAAGTTGGGAAATTTTCATGAATTTGCAAAAGTCAACTATCCTTAAAACTTCAATTTTTGACAAAAGGGCCCACTTTCTTCCACTTGATTCAGCCTTGGCATGCCACACACGTGTCCCATGATTAATTTCAAGGTCAAACATTTATTTTTCTATTTTATTTAATTTTTATTGATTTAATTCATTTTAAATCTATAATAATTCAAATAAAATCTAAAAATTAATGGAATGGCATCTTTTTGATTTGAATAGCTTTTATATGTCATGTGCCAACTCACAAATTCGTGCTAGGGGCTTTTTGTGCATAAAATCCAAGATTTGCTTCAAATTTGGAAAGTTCTTCAATGGTGGTCAACCAAATCTCCAAAACTTAATTCCATGGATCATTGGCCCAAACTTTGACCTAATTCTATTCCCATATATGCAAGCAAGCCAACCCTAATGCTGTTCATGTGAAAACTGCTGCAAAACACCATAACCAAATTCCAAAAAATCAAGAAAAAAGCAAATACTGTTTTTCATATTGCAGACCAATTCAAAGCCTTAGAGCGATTCAAACACATTGCTAGGCTTCCCAGGAACGATTTGCAAACAAAACCAAGCTTCATAGCTCAAGAAATCGTGGCAAACAGTTTTACGGTTTGAAGCTTTTTTTCCATAATCGCATATCATTATTCATGCATATTTAACCTCTTTTGTGGATTGTTTTGTGTTAATAGGACTGATACGAAGCTATTGGTATAATTCAATTGGATTAAGATGCCCTGAAACGTAAACCACCATTGATGAAACTTAGGGTTTCCAAGCTCTGAATTTGGGGGTTTGCTCTATAGGAAAAATTGGACCTTCTTACGCATATGGTTGAATTTGTCAAGGCCAGACGAACTCAACCCAACCATCGCGCCCTATTTATATAGCTCGTACATCTAATCGCTATTTTTCCTTTTTGCATTTTGTGGGGGTTAAAAACCCCCCGCTATCCAATCTTTTTTACAGGCCAGATGAAGAAGACGAAGGACGTGGAAGTGTGCCATTGGCTTATTCAAATATAACGCGCGTTTTTGTTAATTTCCAGCATATGCTTTGTTTTTATATATTATTTTCATTGCCCATGATAATAACAAATACAAGCGCTTGGCTTAGTGGAAGATGATGTGTCTGGCAATCAATGGGACCTGGGTTCGATTCCCAGGTCCACCCAAAATTCCATGTAGTTTTTCTTTACACGCTTGTGTGCAGGTTTCCAAGGAGGGTCCATCATACACCTCACGCGCCAGCTTGCCATGTGGCCCCAATCAACAATCCAAAGACCAGAAGGTGATGAACACCATGTGCTCAGGTCAAAGCCAGCGTGGATAATTCAAAAAGTCAAAACAGGCTTGTGTGCTTCTTGGGCCTCAGATTATTTTCTCACCTCCACCTGGGCCAGCATACCCCTCTGGTTTCTAGTCCTTTTTATTTTATTTTTTTTATTTTCTTTTAACTAATTATTATAATTATTATTATCTAATTACTTCATAAACTAATATTTTTATAATAAATTCAGAATTAAAAAAAAATGCAAATATTTTTATTATTAGTATTATTTATTAAATCTCACTTTTTAATTATTTTTGTAAATAAATACTAACCAAATTAATTTAGTGTAATTAATTTCAATTTTTAATCTTTTTCATAATAAATAAAATTAACTTAGAATTAGGGTTTTTCTAACTTTTGACTTTTAATTTCTTTTTATTTATTTTCATTAAAACTTAAAAAACATAAAAAAACATTTTTTTCTTTAATTAATTAATTAATTAGTTTTAGGGTTAATATTTAATTAATTGCAAAAAAGGACAATTTTCTTTCTTTCTCTCAAAAAGGGTCAAAACCCTAAGACGTTCCCGATTTAATTGCTTTCGCGCTTTAATTCCTTTTGATTATATTTATGTATCTGTTTCCGAGGATGTAATAGTTAATTAGGTTTTTATCGCTTTATTTACTTTCTCGTATTTATTTTTTCCAAACGGGTTATGTTTTTGGCGATGTATAGACCCGCGCCTTGTAATAGCGTAGATTTACCTTTCCGCAATTTATTTTCCACACTCTTAACTGTTAATTATGCATGACAAGATTGCCTGACAAATAAAATCAATCAATAGCTCACAAATAACATGTACAAGATAAACATTAACTGAAATAACACACATGCACATGCCACTCTTAGGGTACGCCTCACTGGTCACCTCGAACGTGGTCGTCAAGTATAGGGTGTTTTAGAGGTCGCTCTCCTGTCTAAGATCCAGTTGCCTCGAAACGGTTGCCTCGATAAAAAACGATCTAAGACATTAGGGTTACCGCTAAGGCGTCCTACTATTGCTTCAGTGACCACACATGTCCCTAATAATCGAATTGACCCGAATAACTCCAACGACGGTGCTACCTACTTCTCAATAGTGGGATAATACTATCTAAAGGACTCTTACACAACCTAATTCCTTAGAGTAGGTAGATTTCTCCTGGGTACTTGCTCTTTCAAAAAACAAAAACATCTTTTCACACTTACACTTTCAAAAAGTTTTCAAACAAATTTTTCATACACTCTTGAGGACAGATACAAGAGTTACTTAGAAATTTTTCAAACGAAACTTTTTCAAAACCCACACACACTTGAAAAGCAAACAATCTTTTGAAAACATATGAGCAAGTACCTAAGAACCCGTGGATAACCACGGATAGAAAGGGTGCTAACACCTTCCCTTTCTATAAATCTACCTCCCGAACCGAGAAACATCTCGAAAAGGAATTTTGCTGTGCTTTTGTCCTTTCCTTGTTGGAGAACATAAAAGACGGTGGCGACTCTTGCTTACCGCGACATTTCGCGAACCAGCATCCCAGAACAGTCAGTTCTATTTCCACCGATCACACATGATATCTTAGCCATCCAAAGATTCATGATAAGGTGCAAGGGCATGAATCAGAGATGTGCTGGTTATGTGACTAGTTCAGGGTACTTGGAGTTATTCCCAGTAAACTAATGGGTGTTTAGTGTTGTATTTTTGTTGTACCCCAAAATTTTTCCTCTCATTTCTAAAGGAATTTCCTTACAAAGATTTTCAAAAGTTCAAATTTGCAAGAGTACAAGTGGGTTTTCAAGCATCCAATCAAAGAAGAGCATGCTTGTTTCAATTTCACATACTTCGATTGGGTTTTTGGTCTCTTTCGATGCAAGCTAGCTTACATCCTTCGATTGGGCATTGGCCTCTGACATGCTTGCTTTGATTCATAAAGAATTAGCTATCTACATGTAGTCTTTGATTGAGCAATAACATATTTCCTGCATGCTTCAATTCAGAGCAAGGGGTTCCCAACATGTCAGAGTAGACAAGGCAAAAGCTTCACTATGGCTAGCGTTTATATTAGCACCCACGGGGCATTGGCTATCTTCATGCTAACTCTGACTGGGCAAAGTACCCCTTAAAACAATTGGCTTTCGACTCACAAGAACAACACATATCTTCATACAAGCTTTGACTGGACATTTGTTTCCCTTTGAAACAGCCTCCTTCGATTCAAATGGGAAGGACCTCCTGTTGGTGTCCTTCGATTCAGAAAGTAGTGGCTTCATACTGGTTTCCCTTTGATTCAGAGTAAAATGGCCTTCTAAAAGATTCCTTTAATTCAGAAGGCAATGGCCTTCTTAAAGTTTCCTTTTATTCACAAAGCAGGGACCTCATGCATGCATCTTTCATTTGGGTTTGTGGTTTGCTTCAAATGTAAGTTTATGTTACATCTTTTGTTTGTCCATATGACCTCTTGCAGGCAAGTTTTGAGTGGACATTGGTTCTTCATGCAAGATTTTGTTTGAGCAAAGACCTCTTGCATGTTTTCTTGGAGTCACAAAGCAATGGCCTCCTGTAGCTTTCCTTCGACTCAGAAGCCAATGTTTTGCATGATTTGCCAAGTTCACAAGGCATAAATTCCTCTTCATGCTAGTCCCCCAAAGCAAGTGGCCTCTGCATGTAAGCTTCGATTGAAGCAATGGCCCCTTACAATGTTTGCTTCACTTCAGGAAAGAAAGGTTTCTTTCCTGCTTTGTTTAAAGTCACAAGGCAGGAACTTCCCTCACGCATTGGCCATTTTTATACTAGTTTTTGAATAGACAATATCTCCCTTTGAAATTTCTTGTTTCGATTCCATCTTTGAAAATCTTCAACACACAATTTCTACACTACGACACACAATTGTTGTCCCGTTTGAAAGACATACTATGGTGGCACATTCGAAGGACCTGCGAGACGTACCTGGATGTCCCAATCAAATTACATATTTTGGTGGCCCATTCAAGGGGCATAAATTTGGCCCATTCGAAGGATGAATAAAAAGGGCCCATTCGAAAGATACTTATTGGGTGAAAATCAAATAGTATTGTCTGAAGAAGAATATGGTCGAAGGTTGGACCTAGGTGGTCAAAATGAAAGGTTGAGATATCAAAAGATGCTTGCTGGCCAGAGTCCTATGTGCTGCCAAGTACAAGCCTGCTGCACTGGCCACAACACTCCAAAACTGCTACAAAGAAGTCCTACAATGTTGCCCCTATTCTTGCCCCAAAATGGCATACAAGCCTGCACCTCGAAGACTACAAGAACAACATACCCAATTTGTTCAAATTTCTTTTTTTCCCCTCCCAAACATCAGCCAAAATCATCTATAAATAAGAGCCTCCACCACACATTTTAGGGGCCCCTGGATAGTGAAAAAAACTCTGGTTATGAGAAAAGTTATCAATCTCTCAAAATCCTCAAACACTATCAAACATTCTCAAAACACTTCAATTATAAAAAGTCCAGATCCTTTCATACACTAAGTGAACCTTTCGATTCACTCCTCAACTACCAGATAACTAACCTTTGACCCATTCCCTAACTACAACATAATAGTCTTTTGATTCACTCCCTAGACTGTTATATAATAACCTTCGATTCACTCACCACCATCATATACTCTCCTTCGATTCAGTGACTGCCCAACACAAAGCAGTAACTGGACTAGCTGCAGGAAGATTCCAGCGAAGTTCCATTCACCACCAAGGAAGTCACCTGTAGTTCTTTCGATCAAGCACTTCAGAAGGTAAGTTTTTCCTCCAAACTTGGAACTTGTTGATTTAAATATCGTTTGCATAAATAAATAAAAGGAAAATGTAGATATCCCATCTAGGAAGTTGACCATGTCTTAACTTTCGATCCTCACTGCATGTATGTTGAAAACCTCAACCCTGACTAGTTAGACTTTGGATTTTGGTTCCCAATGACCTTGTGTTAACCTCTGTCTTGTAGTTTTCGAAAGATGCACTTGTTAGTTTCATTTTCAAGTTTAAGACAAGTTTATTGTATCCTTCGATTGGCTAAACATTGAAGCCTTTCGAATCTCAACTTGGGAAATTTGCATTCCTGCAATCGAAGGAGGTAGCAAAGAGTTTGAAATGAAGAGTGTGCCTCATGCTGGTTCCAGTCCCAATCGAAAGAAGCAGCCAGAAGGATGAATCGAAAGCTGTCTACATATGCTGACTTCCAGGCCAAATCAAAAGAAGCCATGAAGAGCAGAATCGAAGGGTGTTGCTGCCTGAATCGAAAAGCTTTTTTTCCTTCTTTTATTCTGTTTTATCTTTACATTTTCTTGCTATTTAATATGGTTGTAATAGTGTAGGATATTTGTTTTCTTCATTTTTATTGCTTTATACCAATGTTAGTAATCAGGATGTATGGCAAGATAAAACCAACAAGTAGACCACCCTAATCAAAGACTAAATGCATGCAATCAAACACACTTTGCACACATGCACCTCTAGGGTAATCCCACTTGTTTCCTCGGAAAATAGTCATGTCCCTCGAATATGGGCGTTTTCGCAAAGACCCTTAATAAAAGATCGTAGTCCCTCGATGTCCCTCGATGTTGCCTTTGGTAAATGATCTAGTCCCTAGCGAAATTGCTAAAACATCTCATAGGTTGCCTTCTATGACTATACGAACGACCCACACCCGTCCCTTCACATCCAACGATGGGGATTCTTACCAAATCAATAGTAAGATAGCAACATCTAAAGGAGGAGGAAAAGAACATTAGACCTTTTGAGTAGGTAGGTCGCTCATAGTTACTCGCTTGCTCACAACAAAAACATTTTACACACCAACACTTTCATTTGAAACATTTTCAAAAGACAAAGATTTTTGTACGCGTTCTTATAGAGACGAGAATCATTACAAAGATAGTTTTCAAAATCACTTTCAAAAACACATTCCACAAACACCTCTTTGAACTATTTTCAAAATCAACACTTTGTACATATTCTTATAGAAACGAGAATCATTACAAAGACGTGTTTTTAAAAATATTTTCAAACCTACACCACAAGCACATTTTCAAACAAAAGCAAGTGATATAGTAATTGTTGTACCCCAAAATTTTCCCTCTCATTTATCAAGATTTTTCTCACAAGACTTCTTGGACTCAAGACAAGATTAGGGTTTGGTCAGCTCAAGACATCTCATCTTGCACTGATAACCCAAAATTAGGGTTTGAGTTTGCACAAGGATTTTTGGATCACTAATGCTTCATGTGACTTTCATACATCATCTTGGACCCCTAAGATTGTTCATGTCAAGTTTCAAGCCTTGAACCACATTTTGATCAGTCAATTGGACAGTTGACCTAAAAATCAGCTGTATTGGGGAAAAAGTCAACCATGGCCAATTTACAGTCAAACTTCATAATTTTTTATCCACATAAACATTTAAGACTCATATGTACCAGTTGATCAAGTTTGGACCACAACTCCTCAAGAAATTTGATCAAATCATCAAAAGGGCAAAATGGTCAAAATTAGGGTTTTGATTGAGAAAGGGCAATTTCTGATTTTTAACCTAGCCAATGACCAATTGAGTTCAAACATGATTTCAAGGGTTCAATGACATCATCTTGACCTAATTACATGGTTCAAAAGATCTCAAGTTCATTGGATTGATAGATGAATTCTACAGTCAACTGATCAAAAGTCAACTGTGCACTGAAAAGTCAAACTTTGAATTTTTTGTCAAAATCAAGTGCCAAGGGTCATAATTCATCAAGATATGTCAAAATATGAAACTTGTTCACCAAGAAACTCAAAATTGAAAATTAGGGTTTTAATTTGAAAATTTTCATAACTTAGAATTTTTCTAAGTATAAAATTTTTCTTATTTTTTACCAACTTTGCACCACTTTTTCACCATGATGCATTTTGATTCAAGAAAACTTCCAACATGAAAATTATAGTCCTCCATGAAATATACAACTTTGCTTCACAAACATTTCCCAAAAGATGCTTGGATCTCAAGTTATGAATTTGTGAATATAGGCCCATGAACTTCTTAACTTAGTGAAATTTTGCCCTAATTTAGGCAGGTTTTAGACCCAACTTCATGGACATTTTTCACCTAGTTCCAAGAGGTATCTCAAAATGAATTTCAAAGATGGATTATAGAGCACATTTCAAGCTTTCCAAAATGTCCAAGTACTCTCCAAGATCATTTTTTAGTAGGGAGAATCGAAGGAGGGAAGTTGGCATTTTCTCACTCTTGATCAAGCCATTTTTACAAAGCATCAAGTTGCAAATCAGATCTATGATGGTTGTATCTTGCTTTACAGGTCCTAAGCTTGCTTTACACTCCATAATTAAATGCAAACTCAGTTGACAAAGGCTTTATCTTTGCTTTTGAAGCTTTGTACAAAGTGTATTTCCATTTTTGGCATAAAGTTCACAATGTCATTTTCATAAAGAGAAGCTTTTGCAACTTTGTCAATCTTGAGCATTGAACTTGTCTCTTTGATACAAGCAACTTACACAACTCTCAAGCAATTGGTACAAGTTCATTGCAGGCCTCAAGCATGTGAGATTAATCACTTCACTTTACTTAAAATGTAAGAAAAGTTGCAAAAGATGCTAGAGCTTGCACAGCTAGTGAGGGATGACTTTGTATCCCTTCTCTACATATTTGCAAACTTGTCACAATGCATAACACGATTGGATTGAAGCTGAAACACTCCAAAACTCAAAAACACCAAAATACCGTCCAAAAACTCAGAATCTGCAAAACCATAGCCAACACTCATTTGGCTCGTGCGTTTTGTGTTTAAATACTTGAAACATCTCATACACTTCATACCAAAGCAATCCAAGCCATCACCCTGGTTCTGTAACCTCGGTTTCAGCATCCACCATTTTCACTTTGGAAGCTTGCAACTTAACTTGTGCAGAGAGTTCCAGCGATCCTCAAAGAAAGATAAGCATTGGAATAGCTCCAGGGAAGTTCAAGGAAGCTCAAACAATCCTCAGGCCTCCATTAAAGTCCCTACATTGCTCTACTCGAACCCAATTTAATGAGGTATTTTCTTGAACTCTATCTCTCTGAATATGCATCTTTAAGCCACGATTTGTGAAGAAAAAATATAGTCCATGTCATAATGAAACTGTACATATCCATACTTTTCATTTATATTAACTATGCTGAGAGAATTTGAAGATTGAAAATTTTGGAAAAGTTAGGTCACGAATTAGGGCTACCAAAATTCTCTCTGATCCTTAAGAGTTAGGTCACATAATTTATATGGTTAGAATCGTGAGCTTAAATGCCACATTTTTCATATTATGAGTTTTTGTTTTTGTGCAAGCATTAGCAAGTTACAAGTTTGAACAAAAACGCACGCAGAAGTTGGCCAGAGGACAGGGATGAAGCGCGCTTGGGCTTTTTGGCGCTTTGGGCCTTTTTGTTTCTGATATTTGCACCTCCTGACTTGACATTTGCACCCCCTAGCTAATTTGTTATATTTTTGCATTTTTCTTCATATTTTTATTTTTAATACTTTCATTTATTTTTTCTGAATAATAAAAATCCTAAAAAATAATTTCTTTATTTTTGCAATTTTATTTTATTTTTTTTAATAATTTTTTTTACATAAAAATTAGTTTATTTTGACAAATAGGTTTTATTTTCTTAAATAATTTGTAAATATAATAAAAAATACTTAATATTTTTATTATACTATTTATACTCATAAATACTTATTTTTTATACATATTAAATTTTTAATATTTAAACATAATATTATTTATTTATTTTTATACAAAAAATATACAAGTTAATAATATAAAGCATTTATTTTCTTTTATTTCAAAATTAGGGTTTCACACCTTTTAAAAAGAATTAATATATTTCTTTTCCTTATAATTTTTAGGGTTTAAATTAAATATATTTCTTATACAAAAAAGCATGACATAAAAACATTTTTTAACATAAACATTGCATTGCATTTTAAATATTTATATTGTATTTATTTAATTCGCGCAATATTCGATTTGGTTGTAATAAATATATGTAGGTTTATATTTGTGCAAAATCCCCATTCAAAACTTGTATCCCCCCTCCCATAATAATTGTTGTAATAGCTTAGTTTATTTTACGCAATTTATCGCTTTATATACTATGCTTAGTAATTAGGGTTTGCATGACAAGAACAAAAACAAAGCAAAATAGAAAACCCTAAATACAAGACAAAAGCATGAAAATGATACACTTTGCACACAAGCACCCTTAGGGTTTCTCCCACTTGGTTGCCTAAATTAAAATGGCCATGTTACGCACGCGAAGTATCTTGGCAAAACAAAACAAATATAAGATCATGGACCCTCGATGACGCTATTCAAGGTTGCCTAAAACAAAATGATCTTAGTCCCTCAAAAATGCTAAGATACTTGGAAACATTGCTATCATGGTCATACGATGACCCACGTCCGTCCCGTTTACATCCAAAGATAGGGTTGCTTACCAAATCAATGGTAAGTCAACAATATCAAAGGAATAAAAATGTACAAGAAAGACATTTGAGTAGGTAGATAGCTTCTAGTTACTTGTTCCATTTCAAAATAATCCCTGCTATTTAAAAAAAAAAACAAACACACATTTCAAAACATCTTACAAAACATTGAAAATATTTTCAAAAGACAAACATCTTTGTATACATTCTTACGAACGAGAATCATTACAAAGATTGCCTAAACGAATGTCCTATTTTACAAAATACTTTCAAAACCACACCAAACACCATTTCAAACAACACAAAGCAAGTGATCTAAACAAATAACTAAGAGCCCATGGAAAACCATGGATGAAAAGGGTGCTAGCACCTTCCCTTTTCATAATCTACCCCCTGAACTCAAGAAAACATCTCAAAGGTCTTTCCTGTGCTTTTTTTACCTTTCCTTTTGGATAAAAGAAAAGTCGGTGGAGACTCTTGCTAACCGTGAAATTTGCAAACACAAACGCAAAACCTTAAGTCAGTTCTCCCACCGCATCACAGAATTGACGACTCTACTGGGGAAAATTCTAAAAGTGGGGTTACCTTAGGGTTTAGATCACATTTACTTGCTTACATTGTTTGACTTGTTTGACTTGTTTGCTTTACATTATGGTTCTTTGTTTGGGTTTGAATTCTCCACCCAGATTTGGGAAACATTATAGGTAAATAGCAATATGTTATGGAAACTGTGCGGGGTATACCGACATGGTCTAAGCAATAGCTATATTAGTGCGACATATTTGTGGGTACCGATAGCCTTTGAGTTAATCAAATAGAATACAAGGCCGCTGAGTGATGTCATGAAGCACTAATGAACTTCTAGAACCTTTACTTGACCAACTTGGCCTTTTAGGATGTAGTGAGATGACCGGCTTTGGTGCAGTCCGAAGTTGGTAGGTACTCGATACTACACTCATTGAGGGTTAGTTTCTTGGAATATTTCGGTCGCCAGTAAAGAGGCTTGAACTGAAACAATGAACAAGGAAACAATCCAGGGATATTGAGCTCCTTAGAACCCGGTTAATATTACTAGGACAGGTTGAGCCAACTAAACTTCAAGAGGGTACTTACCTATGAAACCCCATGCAAGCCTAAACTCAGAACTTGCTTGATTTGCTTGTACATATATACTTGTGCATAACATCATGGACATCATGAACATCACATGCATTCACTAACCATTTCAAGGATTTTGGAGATTCATCTTTTTTCTTGTTTTGTAGGATATGGATTCACTTCGTAGGAAAACTATCCAAATCAACCTTGTAAGAATTCCTCCACAACTCAAAGAGCTAGCTTCAAGGATTCCTGAGAATTCTCCATTCACCGAGAGACATGGTCGTCTACTCAACTTGGTCACTTCCAACGCAGAGGAGGATATGATGAAGGTTCTCTTCCAGTTCTTTGACCCTTTGCAGCATTGCTTCACATTTCCTGACTACTAACTTGTTCCCACTTTGGAAGAATTCTCTCAACTTCTAAGGATTCCTATTCTCAATAAACTACCCTTCAAAGGTACGGAAAGAGATCCAAATCCATAAGATATTTCTCAAGCCCTGCACTTGCACTCATCTGATGTTACAACTCATTGGGAAACTAGAAGTGGTGTCAAAGGCTTCTTGTCAAAGTTTCTGTTTGAGAAAGCCCAAAGCTGTTGGAATTCCCTAGACTTGCAAGCTTTTAAGGAGATTGTAGCTCTTCTCATCTATGGGATGGTCTTGTTCCCTAATCCTGACCAACTTATAGATGTAAGCGCTGTCAAAATCTTCATGTCTCGCAACCCGGTGCCTACATTGCTTAGGGATATCCTCCACTCTTTTCACACTCGTACAATGAGGAAAAGAGGTGTTCTTATGTGTTGTACTCCTCTCCTGGAAAGATGGTTTATTTCTCATTTTCCCCAATCAGTCTTGAAGAATGAGCAAGGTTTGAGGTGGTCACAAAGGTTGATGACACTTACACATTCGGATATTCATTAGTGTTCTCGATCCAAAGAGAATGTTATCATTATTGACCGTTGTGGGGAATTCCCTAATGTCCCTCTACTTGGCATTAGGGGAGGCATCACCTATAACCCTTGTTTATCTCTAAGATAGTTTGGTTATGCCCGAAGGGATGGCCCACATGATATGCTGATTCAAGGATTGGTTTTCGACTACGACAACGACGATCAAGGACTTCGTCAGAGATTCATCTGAGCTTGGAGGATGCCAAACAAGGTGGATAATAAGACTTTGGGACACAATAATTCCATCCCTCTTGAGCCTTACCTCAAGTGGGTATGAACCCGCGCTCAAAGTCTTATGATGCCTTATCCCTCCATTCTCACAGTGATTATAGAGCCTGTTAAGGAAGGAGAAGTTCCATACACTATCCTACATCCTGACATGCCAACATCACTCGAAGATCTACAAAGGGATTGGATACAGCTCAAAGGAGAGAGCGATACTTTCGAAGCCCAATTCTACGCAAGCGAGAAGAAGGTTTTGGAACTCACTCGACTACTTCATGAAGAGCAGACTCTCAATACCTACATTGCACCAAAGAGGATGCGCAACGTCTTTTTACCTTAGAATTCTGTATTATTTTGCCCAAGGGGCATTGATGTACTCAAATTCTATTTTATTAATATGACGTGTGTTTCTTTTTTTGTTTAAAACAAATTTGAATTTCTAAATCCTTGAAAACATTGCATGAATACATATCATTCATCATAAGCATAAACAGGTCTTTGCAACAAGTTTCCTCATCTCTCTACTGTTTATTTCAGTACGATGGATCTCGAACAAACTGTCAAAGATTTACAAGCTCAGAACTTACAATTTCAACAGTTGCTCATGACCTTAGCCAAGGGGCAGGAGGAGCTGAAGACTCTGCTAGAAAAAGAAAAAGAGAAAAATAAGAAGAAGCCAGCTGGTGTGGTAATCATGGGCAGAAGATTTCAGGGACAAGCTAGACAGACCTTAGATTTTCCAACGACATCTGATGAAGGGGAAAGAAAAGGAAAAGGAACAGCAGTACCATTAGATTCTGAAGAAGAAGAAGAAGAGGAAGAAGAGGATTACTCTGAACAACAATACCCTTCGGCTGATGACAAGTACAAACACCTTGAAGAGCGACTAAGCGCTATGGAAATCCAGAGAGTACCAGGGCTAGATTTTGAGGAGTTAGGGCTGGTGTCAGGAATTGTAATACCGCCAAAGTTTAAAGTGCCACTATTTGCCAAGTATGATGGGGTGTCTTTCCCTAAAATGCACCTCAAATCATATTTCAGGAAGATTCAGCCACATTCTGCCGACAAAGACTTGTGGGTCCACTTTTTCCAAGACAGTTTATCAGGAACGCAACTTGATTGGTTCTACCAATTAGAAAGAGCTGATGTCCATAATTGGGAAGACTTGGAAGCAACTTTCTATAAATAATATCAGTACAACGCCGACTTGGCGCCAACCCGTACTCAGCTACAGAGTATGGCCATGGTTTCCAATGAGGGCTTTAAAGATTACGCGCAAAAGTGGAGGGATCTAGCCGGAAGGGTGCAACCCCCCTATCTGAGAGGGAGTTGGTGGGCATGTTCTTGGGAACTCTATCAGGTCCTTTCTTCAATCATCTGATTGAGAGTTCCTCTGCAATGTTTACTGAATTGATTTTAACCGGCGAAAGGGTAGAGGCTGGTATAAGAAGTGGGAAAATTCAAAAGGACGCGTCTGCCTCAATAGTTGTGAAAAAGCACTTCACTGGTAGGAAGGAAGTATCTGCTGTGTATTCACAGAGGAATCAGAGAATAACTGAGCACCGACCAACAATGGGGAGTGTTATGATTCCGAAGCCTGCATCAGACCGGCCAAGAAATAACCAGCAAAGGGTAGAAAGGCCAGTTCGGTAATTTACCAAGATTAACATGACTCCAGCCCAAGTTCTACCACATCTTCTGAAGTTAAATCTGGCCACTTTAAAAGAGGCCCCAAAGAATCCCAATACCGCGTCTCCATATTACCATCCCAACGCCAGATGCGCGTACCATTCTAAAAGTCCAGGGCACGACACCAACAATTGTTGGGCTCTGAAGAACAAGATTCAAGATCTGATAGACGTGAAGGAAGTTGAGTTTGAAGCGCCTGAGAAACCAAAAGTTATTTCCACTCCAATGCTTAGGCATGGTCACAATGCCAACGCTATTGAAGAAGATCTGTTTGTTGCTACCGTGGATGATCTGTTAACTCTGCTCCCGATTATTAAGTTGAATTTGTTGAAAGCTGGTATTTTCCCAGGTTGTGACAAAGACTGCCATGTTTGCCTATCTTCATCATTTGAATGCCCTCTGTTGAAGAAAGGTATCCAACGAATGATGGATAATCAAGAAATTATGTTCGAGAATGCTCCTGTTTCACCCATTCCAGTTAAAGAAGTTTCAATTATAACCATCTACGACAATCCTTCTAGGGCCCCTAAAAGGCCCGTTAGGATTACACCTGCTCCAAAGACTACTCCTCTTAAGATAACAATGCCCAGGCCGGCCCCATATAAATCAGATAAAACAGTACCATGGAACTATGGTGGAGAAATCTACTACCATGGTATTAAACAGATTGAACTGACAGCCAAAGAAGAAAGCTTCGAAGAGGACAATTCTGACATTAGCAATATTGTCGGAACTAGCAAGATTACCCGCAGTGGTAGGATCTTCTCTCCAGAGATTTCCCCTCCAACGACAGTCTTTGGACGCGTGGCCGTTCCGAAGATTACCTTTGTACCAGTGATTATACCTGCAAGCGTACCCACCAAAGACAATACAATTCCTATCCCTACTTCCACTGTTGAGATTAAAGGAAAGAACGTTCAAGAGGAGCCTGTACAGACAAAGGCTCAATCACTAGTTATTCCTGATACATCCAAGAAGGAGATGGAAGAAATCCTGAGGATAATTAAGAAAAGTGATTATGATGTGGTTGAACAGTTGGGGCAGACCCCTTCTAAGATCTCTATGCTAGCTCTACTGCTGTGCTCTGAAGCACATGCCAAGGCTCTGGTAAAATTTCTGAAGACAGCTCACGTGCCACAAGAGACGTCTGCTGACCAGTTCCAGGATTGTGTAGCCAGTTTGACAGCTGATAATGGCCTGGGTTTCTCTGATGCTGACTTGACACCCAGAGGGAGAAAACACAATGAGGCATTACATGTCTCAGTGGAGTGCAGAGGAACAACCCTAGCTCATGTCTTGGTTGATACTGGATCATCTTTAAACGTCTTACCAAAGAAAGCCCTTGATAGATTGGATTGCGAGGGGATGACTTTAAAACCTAGCAACATAGTGGTGAGAGCTTTTGATGGTTCGAAGAGGATGGTCCACGGGGAGGTGGACATCCCAATAAAGGTGGGAACTCAGATCTTCAACTCAACCTTCTATGTGATGGACATCCGTCCTTCTTATCCCTGTCTGTTGGGACGCCCCTGGATCCACAATGCCGGTGCTGTCACCTCCACCTTGCATCAGATACTCAAATACCCGGTCCAAGGGAAGATCATAACTATCTATGGGGAGGAGGAGTATATGATTAGTCATCTGAATTCTTTCCGATATGTAGAATTGGATGGAGAGTTCATAGAGACCCCTTTCCAACATTTTGAAGAAGTCTCTCCAGAAATAGCGGCGACCAAGGCGATATCCTCGATTCCTAAGATCACTAGACCTCCGCTTCGGATGTCATCTCTAAAGGATGCAAAGGCAGTAGTGGAAGAAGGGGGATGCACCATCTGAGGGCAGCTTCCAGACATTCCGTACAAATCAGACAAGTTTGGCTTGGGGTTTACTTCAACTGGTCAGAAGGTTGTGCGTCGTGCCCATGCTGGGGGCCCACCTGTAAAGATTAGAAATCAAAGCGTCAATGCAGTAGAGGACAATGAAGAGGATGGCAGCTTGGAAGATTGGATATTTCCTACTGTCATCGGAGGACTTCGCAACTGGGAAGCCAGAGACTTTGTTCCGATAACTTTCATATCTCAGTAATTTATCTTTTACATTTCTGTTGGACTTGTAATAATTCACGAACAATTTGCACTTTAAAAACCTTGTGTCTTACCCGAGACACAATGGTCCATTTGTAAGGGTTTTTATTCCATCTACATATGGCATTCAATGAATCATGGACGCTTTTTCACATATAAACCTTTTATGCTCATTGTCTTTCTTTTACATTTTATTGTTTTAAGATGGCTATACCCTTACACACACCCACACTCACAAATGCAGGTACCCTTCCATTCCGGATCCCATGGGTAACGATACTGCTATAGCCTTCAGTGACTCTGAAGATCTGATCTACCAAGCCGAATACGAAGGTGAGGAAGATTGTGAGGTGCCAGGGGAATTGGCCAGACTATTACAATAAGAGGAAAGAGCTATTCAACCTCATGAGGAGCTGCTGGATACAATCAACTTGGGTACCAAGGAAGATAAAAAGGAAATCAGAGTGGGTGCCAATCTAGAGCCGAGTGTCAAGGAGCGCCTAATTCAGCTATTGCATGATTATGTTGAGATCTTTGCCTGGTCATACGAAGACATGTCAGGACTCGATACAGACATTGTGGTACACCATCTACCCACAAGAGAAGATTGTCCACCAGTGAAACAAAAGATCCACCGCATGAGACCTGATATGTCAAAGAAGATCAAAGCAGAAGTTATGAAACAGTTCAATGCTGGATTTCTGGATGTTACTTCTTATCCTCAATGGGTGGCCAACATTGTTCTCGTGCCTAAAAAGGACGGCAAAGTGAGAATTTGCGTGGATTATAAATATTTAAACAGGGCCAGTCCTAAAGATGATTTTCCACTTCCACACATCGACACCCTGGTTGATAATACAGCCCAGAACAAAGTATTTTCTTTCATGGACGGATTCTCAGGCTATAACCAGATCAAAATGGCGCCTGAGGACATGGAGAAAACTACATTTGTCACACAATGGGGTATGTTCTACTACAAAGTGATGCCATTCGGACTGAAGAATGTCGGGGCATCCTATCAGCGTGCTATGGTAGCTTTGTTTCATGATATGATACATCATGAGATAGAAGTCTACGTAGATGACATTATAGCCCGATCACAAACTGAAGAAGAACACCTTGATCACTTGCAAAAGCTGTTTGTCAGATTAAAGGAGTACAAGTTAAGATTGAATCCAAACAAGTGCACATTCGGAGTCTGGTCCGGTAAACTCTTAGGGTTCATTGTCAGCAACAAAGGCATCGAGGTTGATCCTGCCAACGTTAAAGCGATACAAGAAATGCCTGCTCCTCGCACTGAGAAGGAAGTCAGAGGTCTTTTGGGACGCCTAAACTATATTTCCAGATTCATTTCTCACCTAACGTCTACTTGTGAACCAATCTTCAAGCTGTTGAAGAAAGATCAAGTAGTCAGATGGAATGATGAATGTCAGATTGCTTTCGATAAAATCAAGGAGTATTTACTAGAGCCTCCTGTCTTGATGCCACCAGTCGAAGGAAGACCACTAATCATGTATCTGATCGTCTTAGAGAACTCAATGGGGTGCGTACTGGGGCAGCATGACGAGTCTGGCCGAAAAGAGCACGCTATTTATTACTTGAGCAAAAAGTTTACCGACTGTGAAACCAGATATTCACTGCTCGAGAAAACTTGTTGCGCTTTGGTATGGGCTGCTCACCGGCTAAGACAATATATGTTGACTCATACCACTTTACTGATATCTAAGATGGATCCGATAAAGTACATCTTTGAGAAGCCTGCTCTGTCTGGGAGGATAGCTAGATGGCAGATGATCCTAACAGAATACGACATACAATACACTACCCAAAAAGCTATAAAGGGCAGTGTGCTAGCTGATCATCTGGCTCATCAAGCTGTAGAAGATTACCAGTCCATGAAGTTTGACTTCCCTGACGAAGACATCATGATAGTAGACAACTGCGAAGAGATCAGACCATATGACGGACCTGGACAAGGATCCTGATGGACCATGTACTTTGATGGGGCATCCAATGCACTTGGTAACGGTATTGGCATTGTGCTCATATCTCCGGAAGGATTCCATACTCATTTCACTGCTAGACTTTGCTTCAACTGTACGAACAACATGGTAGAGTACGAAGCATGCATCTTTGGTCTCAAGGCTGCCATAGACTTGGGAATCAAATCTTTAGATGTGTTTGGGGATTCAGCTTTGTTCATCAGTCAGATTAAAGGAGAATGGGACACTAAACATCCCAACCTTATCCCTTACAAAGAACATGTTTTGACATTGCTACCACATTTCGAGCAGATTACCTTCGAGCACTTCCCGCGAGAAGAAAATCAGCTAGCAGATGCTCTAGCTACAATGTCATCTATGTTTAAACTTAATTGGGATAATGAGGCTCCCCAGATCACCATTGAACGGGTGGAAGAACCAGCACACTGTCACGAGATTAATATCGAAGAAGTAGTGGACCAGCCTTGGTTTCATGAAGTCAAAAGGTATCTCGAGGCTAAAGAATATCCAGAAGGAGCTCCAGTCAATGACAAAAAGTTCTTAAGGAGATTCTCAGCTAAGTTCTTCCTAAGTAATGGCATCCTGTACAAACGTAATCATGATTCTATTCTACTCCGTTGTGTGGACAAGATTGAAGCTGAAAAGATCATGGCTGATTTGCATGAAGGTACCTTTGGCACTCACTCTAGTGGGCATACGGTGGCGAAGAAGATTCTAAGGGCAGGCTATTATTGGTCTACCATGGAAGCATACTGCTATCAACACTCCCAGACTTGTCATAAGTGTCAAATCTATGCAGACAAGGTGCACGTGCCTCCAGTTCCTCTAAATGTCTTAACAGCTCCTTGGCCCTTCGCTATGTGGGGAATCAACATGATTGGGGAGATCAAGCCTACAACCTCCAATGGACACCGCTTCATTCTTGTTGCCATTGACTATTTCACCAAGTGGGTCGAAGCAGCTTCCTTCGCGTATGTTACTAAGAATGTTGTTGCCCGCTTCATCAAGCAGAATCTAATTTGCCGGTACGGTATCCCCGAAAGGATCATCACTGATAACGGTACGAACCTTAACAATACTATGATCACCGCCTTGTGCAAGCAGTTCAAGATTCAACATCACAATCCATCCCCCTATCGGCCAAAGATGAATGGTGCAGTTGAAGCTTCTAATAAAAACAGTAAAAAGATCATACAAAAAATGACAGTCACCTACAAGGAATGGCATGAAATGTTACCGTTTTCTCTTCACGGGTACCGTACCACGGCTCGCACATTAACTGGGGCAACACCTTATTCCTTAGTTTATGGCATGGAAGTTGTCTTGCCTATTGAGGTTCAGATCCCCTCTTTGAGAATCATGAAGGATGCAGGTTTGAGTGAAGACGATTGGATCCAAACCCGACTTGATCAATTGAACTTAATTGACGAAAAGAGACTTACTGTTGTTTGCCACGGTCAGATGTATAAAAAATGGATGATCAAGGCTTTCAACAAGAAAGTCACACGCCAGGTATATCAAGTTGGAGATCTAGTGATCAAGCACATCATTTTGCCACAAAGTGATCCCAGGGGCGAATGGACTCCTACCTATGAAGGACCATTTGTAATCAAGAACGTCTTTTCTGGTGGGGCAATGATCTTAACCACCATGGACGGAGACGACCTGCCACACCCTGCGAACGCAGATATAGTCAAAAGATACTACACATAAGAGACCCGCTAGGTTGACACACCTAGGCAAAACAAGGGCATCCCGGCGAACCAAAAAGGTTCGGGAAAAAATTAGGGTTAAAATAAAAAAAAATCTATACACCCGACAAGTTGAAAACTCGAAAGGGAGACTTGGGCAAAAAAAGGGTTTCCCGGTGGACTGAAAACCCGAAAGGGCGGTCCAGGCAAAAGTTAGGGAATTAAAGCGTATGACTATGTCTCGTCGGATCACTTTAAGGACAATCTCTTCACGGACAAACCCGAAGCTTCTGATCAATTCAATCATCTTCAGACGAAGCAACGAATGGACAAGATATTCAGAGATATGAAGGCTATAGCAGAATGGGAACCCCATGGGATTATCACATATAGCTATCTTTTCTTTGTATAAATTTTTTACTTTTATGACACTATCCTCCTACTACGATGCCTGTCTCCTTTGTACAAAATACTTATTCAAAGTAAATACAAAGATATCTCTTTCAAAGTACAGAAAACTATTTGCCTTTTTCTTTACACTTGTGTTTTTATTTGCAAAAACGTCCAATGATTCATTAATGAACATATGCATTTGAACATAATTACTGTTTACAAATAAACAGAGTGGAAAGGAACAATTACTGACAGGTTGAAAGAACAGGAAAACGTCTTTAGGCTATTCCATGAACAATCCCTACAGTACATCGTTAAGATCCCCAGTGGAGTTAAAATTTCAAACTCTTGATCCCCAGTGGAAACCATTCAGTTTCTCCAAATTCCCCAGCAAGTTGTCTTGAAGCCTGAAAAGCAACCAGATAACAGTTAACTTTTGTTTCTCCCCAACCTAGGATAATTCCCCAGTAGAGTGGCAGACGACCGAAACTCCTAAACTTTTTCCAAACAGGAATAAGCTTTTCCCCAAAGTTTTCATTATTCCCCAGCAGAACAAGGATTCCCATTGTGTAATCCCCAGTAGAAGTCATCAAAATTCTCGGGAATTCCCCAAGCAGATTACTCAAGCAGTATATGGCATTGTTCGCAACAGAATTTTTGTCAATACTCCAACTTCAAGACATGAAGAATCCACATATCCTCAGCAATCAAGGATTTATTTTCCTCAGCATTACAACAAATCAGCTTACATGCACATACATTACATCCACATATCATAAACATTGATAAAACACATATATTGCATCATACATTTCATGCAACCTAACTTTGTGTTTCAGCTAACATTTTACCCTTTTCAGGATAAGATTAACAGCTACTGTTTAACAATATGCAATCATGATACAGTTCAGATACGCTCCAGACAAGGATACCATTCTGATACTCATTCACATTCAGCTTTCAGATACAATACGGATACACTCCAGACATGGAAGTTATTCTAATACTCATTCAGATCCAGCTTTCAGATACAATATAGATTTGCTCCAGACACGGAAGCCATTCTATTACTCATTCATACCTCAACTTCAAGATACAATCCAGATACACTCCAGAAATGGAAGTCATTCTGTTACTCATTCAGTTTTCAAATTCAGATACAATTCAGATACGCTCCAGACACGGATGCCATTCTGGCCCTTATTTAGATTTCAAGTTCAGATACGCTCCAGACACGGAAGCCATCCTGGCACTTATTCAATTTTCAAAGTCATGATACAGTTTAGATACGCTCCAGATACGGATGCCATTATGATACTCATTCAAACCTCAATTTCAAGATACAATCCAGATACGCTCCATACACGGATGCTATTCTATTTCTCATTCAGATTCAGTCTCCAGATACAGTTCAGATACGTTCCAGATACAGATACCATTCTGATACTCATTCTTCTGACTTATAACTTATAATTCAGCAAACATTCTTGGATGGCATCTACAAGCCCATCTCCGACAAGATTCTATCACCTCTCTAAATGGCATCTTTAAGCCCATTCCCTCAACTACTTTTTGTCGAGTGCAAATTTATGGGCACTCTAGTGTCCAATCATCTTTTACCTTCGAGTCACGAACGGCAAAGATCGCCAATCTAACTCTTCAGGTTCAAGAAGATTGAACAGGGGCAGCTATTGTACCCCAAAATTTTACCTCTCATTTATCAAGATTTTTCTCACAAGACTTCTTGGACTCAAGACAAGATTAGGGTTTGGTCAGCTCAAGACATCTCATCTTGCACTGATAACCCAAAATTAGGGTTTGAGTTTGCACAAGTATTTTTGGATAACTAATGCTTCATGTGACTTTCATACATCATCTTGGACCCCTAAGATTGTTCATGTTAAGTTTCAAGCCTTGAACCATATTTTGATCAGTCAATTGGACAGTTGACCTAAAAATTAACTTTATTGGGGGAAAAGTCAACCATGGCCAATTTACAGTCAAACTTCATAATTTTTTATCCACATCAACATTTTAGACTCATATGTACCATTTGATCAAGTTTGGACCACAACTCCTCAAGAAATTTGATCAAATCATCAAAAGGGCAAAATGGTCAAAATTAGGGTTTTGACTGAGAAAGGGCAATTTCTGATTTTTAACCTAGCCAATGGCCAATTGAGTTCAAACATGATTTTAAGGGTTCAATGGCATCATCTTGACCTAATTACATGGTTCAAAAGATCTCAAGTTCAATGGATTGACAAATGAATTTTGCAGTCAACTGATCAAAAGTCAACTGTGCACTGCAAAGTCAAACTTTGACTTTTTGGTCAAAATCAAGTGCCAAGGGTCATAATTCATCAAGATATGTCAAAATATGAAAATTGTTCACCAAGAAACTCAAAATTGAAAATTAGGGTTTTAATTTGAAAATTTTCATAACTTAGAATTTTTCTAAGTATAAATTTTTTCTTAATTTTTTCCAACTTTTCACCACTTTTTCACCATGATGCATTTTGATTCAAAGAAAACTTCCAACATGAAAGTTGTAGTACTCCATGAAATCTACAACTTTTCTTCACAAACGTTTCCCAAAAGATGCTTGGATCTCAAGTTATGAATTTGTGAATATAGGCCCATGAACTTCTTAACTTAGTGAAATTTTGCCCTAATTTAGGCAGGTTTTAGACCCAACTTCATGGACATTTTTCACCTAGTTCCAAGAGGTATCTCAAAATGAATTTCAAAGATGGATTATAGATCACATTTCAAGATTTCCAAAATGTCGAAGGACTCTCCAAGATCATTTTTTAGTAGGGAGAATCGAAGGAGGGAAGTTGGCATTTTCTCACTCTTGATCAAGCCATTTTTACAAAGCATCAAGTTGCAAATCAGATCTGTGATGGTTGTATCTTGCTTTACAGGTCCTAATCTTTCTTTACACTCCATAATTAAATTCAAAATCAGTTGACAAAGGCTTTATCTTTGCTTTTGAAGCTTTATACAAAGTGTATTTCCATTTTTGGCATAAAGTTCACAATGCCATTTTCATAAAGAGAAGCTTTTGCAACTTTGTCAATCTTGAGCATTGAACCCGTCTCTTTGATACAAGCAACTTACACAACTCTCAAGCAATTGGTACAAGTTCATTGCAGGCCTCAAGCAAGCAAGGACAAGCATGTGAGATTAGTCACTTCACTTTACTTAAAATGCAAGAAAAGTTGCAAAAGATGCTAGAGCTTGCACAGCTAGTGAGGGCTAACTTTGTATCCCTTCTCTACATATTTGAAAACTTGTCACAATTCATAACACGATTGGATTAAAGCTGAAACACTCCAAAACTCAAAAACACCAAAATACTGTCCAAAAACTCAGAATCTGCAAAACCATAGCCAACACTCATTTGGCTCGTGCGTTTTGTGTTTAAACACTTGAAACATCTCATACACTTCATACCAAAGCAATCCAAGCCATCACCTTGGTTCTGTAACCCCTGTTTCAGCATCCACCATTTTCACTTTGGAAGCTTGCAACTTGACTTGTGCAAAGAGTTCCAGCCATCCTCAAAGCAAGATAAGCATTGGAATAGCTCCAGGGAAGTTTAAGGAAGCTCAAACAATCCTTAGGCCTCCATTAAAGTCCCTACATTGCTCTACTCGAATCCAACTGAAGGAGATATTTTCTTGAACTCTATCTCTCTGAATATGCATCTTCAAGCCATGATTTGTGAAGAAAAATGTAGTCCATGTCATAATGAAACTGTACATATCCATACTTTTCATTTATATTAACTATGCTGAGAGAATTTGAAGATTGAAAATTCTGGAAAAGTTAGGTCACGAATTAGGGCTACCAAAATTCTCTCTAATCTTTAAGAGTTAGGTCACATAATTTATATGGTTAGAATCGTGAGCTTAAATGCCACATTTTTCATGTTATGAGTTTTTGTTTTTGTGCAAGCATTAGCAAGTTATATGTTTGAACAAAAACGCGCGCAAAAGCTGGCCAGAGGACAGGGATGAAGCGCGCTTGGGCTTTTTGGCGCTTTGGGCCTTTTTGTTTATGATATTTGCACCTCCTGACTTGATATTTGCACCCCCTGGCTAATTTGTTATATTTTTGCATTTTTCTTCATATTTTTATTTTTAATACTTTCATTTATTTTTTTTGAATAATAAAAATCCTAAAAAATAATTTATTTATTTTTTCAATTTTATTTTTTATTTTTTTATTTTTTATTTTACATAAAAATTAGTTTATTTTGACAAATAGGTTTTATTTTCTTAAATAATTTGTAAATATAATAAAAAATACTTAATATTTTTATTATACTATTTATACTCATAAATACTTATTTTTTATACATATTAAATTTTTAATATTTAAACATAATATGATTTATTTATTCTTATACAAAAAATATACAAGTTAATAATATAAAGCATTTATTTTCTTTTACTTGAAAATTAGGGTTTCACCCCTTTTAAAAAGAATTAATATATTTCTTTTCCTTATAATTTTTAGGGTTTAAATTAAATATATTTCTTATACAAAAAAGCATGATATAAAAACATTTTTTAACATAAACATTGCATTACATTTTAAATATTTATATTGTATTTATTTAATTCGCGCAATATTCGATTTTGTTGTAATAAATATATTTAGGTTTATATTTGTGCAAAATCCCCATTCAAAACTTGTATCCCCCCTCTTATAATAATTGTTGTAATAGCTTAGTTTATTTTACACAATTTATCACTTTATATACTATGCTTAGTAATTAGGGTTTGCATGACAAGAACAAAAACAAAGCAAAATAGAAAACCCTAAATACAAGACAAAAGCATGAAAATGATACACTTTGCACACAAGCACCCTTAGGGTTTCTCCCACTTGGTTGCCTAAATTAAAATGGCCATGTTACGCACGCGAAGTATCTTGGCAAAACAAAAAAAATATAAGATCATGGACCCTCGATGACGCTATTCAAGGTTGCCTAAAACAAAATGATCTTGGTCCCTCAAAAATGCTAAGATACTTGGCAACATTGTTATCATGGTCATACGATGACCCACGTCCGTCCCGTTTACATCCAAAGATAGGGTTGCTTACCAAATCAATGGTAAGTCAACAATATCAAAGGAATGAAAATTCACAAGAAAGACATTTGAGTAGGTAGATAGCTTCTAGTTACTTGTCCCATTTCAAAACAATCCTTGCTATTTTCAAAAACAAACAAACACACATTTCAAAACATCTTACAAAACATTGAAAACATTTTCAAAAGACAAACATCTTTGTATACATTCTTACGAACGCGAATCATTACAAAGATTGCCTAAACGAATGACCTCTTTTACAAAATACTTTCAAAACCACACCAAACGCCATTTCAAACAGCAAAGCAAGTGATCTAAACAAGTAACTAAGAGCCCATGGAAAACCATGGATGAAAAGGGTGCTAGCACCTTCCCTTTTCATAATCTACCCCTGAACTCAAGAAAATATCTCAAAGGTCTTTCCTGTGCTTAGATTACCTTTCCTTTTGGATAAAAGAAAAGTCGGTGGTGACTCTTGCTAACCGCGACATTTTCAAACAAAAACGCAAAACCTCAAGTCAGTTCTCCCACCGTATCACAGTAAGCAACTAAGATCTCGTAGATAACTACTGATGAAAAGGGTGCTAACACCTTCCCTTTTCATAACCTACCCCATAAACTCAAGAAATAATCTCAAAAGGTCTTTCCTGTTCTTTTCAACCTTTCCTTATTGGATAAATGAAAAGTCAGTGGCGACTCTTGCTATCCACAAGAATTGTGATCAAACGCAAAACACCAAGTCAGTTCTCCCACCGTATTATAAATCTGGAGACTCTGCTGAGGTCACTTAAAAGTGGGATTACCTTAGGGCTAGATCACTTTTACTTGATTTCTTTGTTTGACTTTCTTACTTTATATTATGGTTCCTTGTTTGGGTTTGTTTTGATCCTCTACCCGGATCTGGTGCACCTTTTAGGTAAGTAGCAATAAATTATGGAAACTGTGCGGGGTATACCGACATGGTCAAAGCAATAGCTACGTTAGTGTGACACATTTGTTGGTACTGGTAGCCCTTGAGTAATCAAGGAGAATACGGGGCCACTGTGTGGTGTCATGAAGCACTAACTGACTTTAGAACCTTAATTGAACAACTTGGCCATTAGGAAGTAGTGAGGTAGCCGACTTTGATGCAGTTCGAAGTTGGTTGATACTCGATACTACACTCATTGAGATTGGACTTTCAGGATATTTCGGTCGCCAATAAAGAGGCTTGCGCTGAAACAATGCCCGATAAAGAAAGATCAGTGATATTGAGATCCCCTAGAACCCGTTACTTTCTAGGACAAGTTGAGCCAACTAAACTTCAAGAGGCTACTTACCTATGAACCTCATGTAATCCTAAACCTAAGGACTTGTTTGATTTTCTTGTGTATACACTTGTACATAACATCATGGCATCATACCGTAGCATTTTACACTAATCATTTCAAGGATTTCGAGATTCATCTTTGTTCTGTTTTGTAGGACATGACTCCCACTTGCAGGATACGATCCAAGTAAATCTCGTACGAGTACCTTTTCAACTCAAAGAATTAGAATCAATGGTCCCTGAGAATTCTCCGTTCACCAGAAGACATGGATGACTTCTCAACCTGGTTACTCCAAGCTTTGATGAAGACATGATGAATATGTTTTTCCAGTTCTTCGTCCATTTGCATCATTGCTTTACATTCCCCGATTACCAACTTGTGCCTACTATGGAAGAATTCTTTCGACTCTTGGGAATTCCTATTCTCGATCAATTACCTTTCAACGGTATTGAAAGAGACCCGAGCCCATAGGAGATTGCTCGAGCTTTACACTTGCAACAATCCAACGTCATGGCTAACTGGGAAACAAGAAGTGGTGTCAAAGGGTTTCAAGCCAAGCTCTTGTTGGAAAAGGCTCAAGACTGTTGGAACACTCTGGATTTACAAGCCTTTGAAGGAATCTTAGATCTTCTCATCTATGGGATGGTTCTATTTCCTAATCCTGACCAACTCATATATGTGAACGTAGTCAAAAAAATTATATCTCGCAATCTGGTGCCTACTTTGTTGGGAGATATCTTGCATTCTCTCCACTCTCGCACCATGAAGAGAAGGGGGACCCTCATGTGTTGCATTCCTCTGTTGGCTAGGTGGTTTGTTTCACACCTACCCCGATCCGTGGTGAAGAACGAGCAAGGCTTGAGATGGTCCAATAGGTTGATGTCACTCAGACATTAGGATATTCACTGGTGTTCTCGATCCTTGGAGGACATTACTATCATCGACCATTGTGGGGAATTCCCTAATGACCCTCTGCTTGGCATTAGGGGAGGCATTACTTACAACCCTTGCTTGGCTTTGTGACAATTTGGGTATGCACAAAGATATCGTCCTAATGATGCACTCATCCAAGGTATGGTATTCGACTACGAGAGCGATGGACAAGGCTATCGTCAAAGGTTTATATGAGCTTGGAGAATGGTAAACAAAGTGGATATTAAGACATTGGGACAAAAAAAGTATATTCCCCTTGAGCCTTACCTTAAGTGGGTACGAATTCGTGCTCAGAGTCTCGTAATGCCTTACCCTTCCATCCTACTTGTCATCATGGAGCCCCTTGCTGAAGAAGATGTTCAGTATACTGTCCTTTACCCTAACATTCCTACCTCTCTTGAATATTTTCAAAAGGATTGGATTCAGCTAAAGGAAGAGCGAGACACCTTCGAAGCCCAGTTCCACGCGAGTGAGAAGAAAGGTTTGGAGCTTATGAGACAGCTTCATGAAGAGCGAATTTTGAACGCCTATATTACGCCAAAAAGGATGCGCTCGAACTTTTTATCTTAGGAGTTTATTTTGTGTTTATTTCCTCCCTTGTAAGCCCAAGAGGCATGATGTAATCAACTTGGATTTATTAATACAAATGTGTGTTTCCTTTTGTCTAAGCAAATTTAAATCTCTTAGTTTCCTTGAAATCATTTGCATATGCATTTTCATTCATCATAACACAAACAAGTTTTTCATAAACAAGTCTCCTTATCTTTCTACTGTTTATTTTAGTGAGATGGATATTGAACAGACAATAAAGGATCTTCAAGTACAGAACGCTCAATTCCAACTGATGTTCCTGGCTCTAGCTAAAGGACAAAAGGACCTGAAGGCTTTCATTATCAAAGATAAGAAGAAGAAGGCCAAGAAACTAGTCAGTGTTTTGAATTTTGGAAGAAGGTTCAGAGGACCGGCCAAGGGAGCTCTAGATTTTGAAACCTCATCGGGCGAAGTAGATAATCAAGAAGGAAAGAACAAGGAAGGAAATGACAACCCAGAGTCTGAGGAAGATGAAGCTGACTACTCTGAAGAACAATATCCTCCTACTGATGATAAATACTGTGATCGGTGGAAATATAACTGACTGTTTTAAAAGCTGGTTCGTGAAATGTCGCGGTAAGCAAGATTCGCCACCGTCTTTTATGTTCTCCAACATGGAAAGGACAAAAGCACAGCAAAATTCCTTCTTTGAGAATGTTTCTCGGTTCGGGATGTAGATTTATAGAAAGGGAAGGTGTTAGCACCCTTTATATCCGTGGTTATCCACGAGCTCTTAGGTACTTGCTCTTATGTTTTCAAAAAATTGTTTGCTTTGTGGGTTTTGAAAAAAAAAAGTTTCGTTTGAAAAATTTCTAAGTAACTCTTGTATCGGTCCTCAAGAGTGTATGAAAAATTTGTTTGAAAACCTTTTGAAAGTGTGGGTGCGAAAAGTATTTTTGTTTGTTTTGAAAAGAGCAAGTACTTAAGAGAAATCTACCTACTCTAAGGAATTAGGTTGTGTAAGAGTCCTTTAGATAGTGCTATCCCACCATTGAGAGGTAGGTAGCACCGTCGTTGGAGGTGTTCGGGTCAATTCGATTAAGGGACATGTGTGGTCACCGAAGCAATAGTAGGACATCTTAGAAGTAACCCTAATATCCTAGATCCTTTTTTATCCGAGGCAACCGTTTCGAGGCAACTGGATCTTTTGGACAGAAGGGCGACCTCTAAGACACCCTATACTTGATGACCACGTTCGAGGCAACCAGTGAGGCGTACCCTAGGAGTGGCATGTGCTTTGTGTGTTGTTTTTCAGTTAATTGTCTTTGTACATGTTATTTGTGAGCTACGGATTAATTTTATTTACATACATTCTTGCAGGCGTTTTTTTTAACAGTTAGGAGTGCGGAAAGTAAATTGCGGAGAGATAAATCTAACTATTACAAGGCGCGGGTCTATACATCGCCAAAAACAAAAACCCGTTTTGAAAATAAAGTGCGAGAAAAGTAAATAAAGAGATAAACCTAATTACTATTACATATCCGAAAACAGTTACATAAATAACCAAAATAAGAATAATGCGCGAAAGAATTAAGTCGGGAACGTCCTAAGGGTTTTGACCATTTTTTGAGAAATAAAGAAATTTTTGTCCTTTTTTGTAATTAATGAAATTAAAACTAATAACTAATTAATTAATTAATTAAAAAAATGTTTTTGTGTTTTTTATGTTTTTAATGAAATGAAATAAAAAAAAGAAACTAAAAATTGGAAGTGAAAGACCTAATTCTAAATTAATTTTACTTATTAAAAAAAGTATTAAAGTTAATTAATTAAGCTAATTTAATTTAATTTACATTTATTTACAAAACAAGTTAATAAATAATAAAAATGTTTTTTTTTTGTTTTTCTGAATTTTATGGGAAAAATTAGTTTGTTAGGTTAATTAACAATAATGATAATAATTAAAAAAAGAAATTATAAGGAAAAGAAAGAAAAAAAAAGTAACAAAACCAAGGGGGGTTTGGGCCTTTTTTGGAGGTGTTGATTGCAGTTTTTTGGCCCACTAAGCTCAGCCACATTTGACTTTTGCAATTGCCTGCATGTGCTTTGACTGAAGGACATGGTACTCCTCCTCTCATGGCCTTTGGATGGCTGATTGTGGACATATGGCATGTGGATTGGTGAGGCGTATGGTGGAGCACATTGACTAGCCTGCATAGGAATTTGTTAGACAAAATAATATTGAGTTTTGGGGGACCTGGGAATCGAACCCAGGTCCCAAGGTTCATTTGCCAACACCTGTACCACTAGATCACTTATGCGCGTTTGTAAATAAGATGAGAAACAAATATAATATATGAAAAACGCGTTATATGCTGAAAAAAGAAAAAAGTAGCGTGCATTTTTGAACAAGCCAATCATGCTCTTCCACGTCTCATCTTCTTCACTGAATGCCTGTAAAAAGAAAATAATTAGCGGGGGTTTTAAACCCCCACAAAATGAAACTGCAGAAAATAGCGATTAGCTCCACACATAATATAAAAAAGGCGCGAGGGTTGGGATGTGTTCGTGCTGATCTCCTGATTTCAACCATGGGTCTTTCCAAGCCTAATTTTTCCTATATGAGAAACCCCCAATTCGAAAGCTTTGAAAACCTAAAAATCATCCATGGTAGTTTGTGATTCAGGGCTCCAAAATGCAATTGCCTTATACCATTAGCTTCAGAAGAGCGTTAACAATACAAAACAACAACTATATCACGTTAAATGTACAAGAATTATGCATTTTGATTTTGAAAGAAATGGACAAACCGTGGGGCTATAGTGAGTGATTCCTTGAGTGTTAGAGCATGTTTGTGATTGCAAAAGATTCCTGGGAGTGTTAGGAATATGTTTGGATCAAGAAAAGACTTTAAATCGTGCTGAAAAAGTGGATTTCAGTTTGCAAATTTCTTTTGAATTTTTGGAATTGGTTCTGGCCGTTTCAATGATCTCTAGGTCGTGCTTGAGGTATGGAACCTTTGCATATGTATGTATCAAGGGATTTAAGTCAGCATTATGAGCCTTTAACTTGTGCATTGAAGTTTTGGATTTCCTCTTAACCACCATTAAAGGCCTTTCAAAGCTTTGTCCAAATTTTGAATTTTCATGCATAAATGAGCTTTACACGAATTTGGCAACTAGAATATGCTTCATGAAGGCTAATCAAACCACAAGATACCATTTAATCAATTTTTTTGATTTTACTTGAATTATTATGGATTAAAATGAATTAAATCCATAAAAATTAAATAAAAATAGAAAAAATAATTATTTGGTCATGAAATTGATCATGGGACACGTGGGTGGCATGACAAGGCTGAATCAAGTGGAAGAAAGTGGGCCCTTTTGTCAAAAATTAAAGTTTCAAGGATAGTTGACTTTTGCCATTTCACAAAAGTTTCCCAACTTCTCCAATGCATATCTTGCTCAATTATGATCATATGAACATGTTCTTGGACATTTTAGAAAGGTCTTGAAGTACTCTAACCGATGCCTTTGGTCCCATGTCATTTGAATATACCAATCTCAAGTTATGGTCTTTGACTTAAAGTGCCTTTTTGTTGACTTTTGAAAATGACCTATAATGTTGAAATTGATAACTTTTTGTGAGAGCATTTCTTGGACTTGGAATGTGAAGATGAGTTGTAGGAAATGTCATCCCCTTCAAAGTGAGCATTGGATGGGATTTTTCTGATGAACCATGAAAAAGGTATGCCTTGGTCAAGTTACAGTTGACTTTTCAGCTGTCCAAAAATAGAAACTTTTGCATCTTGATGATTTTTGAGCCATTCTTGTGAAATCATGGTCAAGATTTGACCAAATGATGATTGTGGATTCAAAATAATATGTTGACCAAAATTTTTGACTTTTGACTGCCAAATAACCATTTTGCCCCTGCAGTTGATTGTGAAGCAACTAGGGTTTTTGACTGTGCAACTTGACCTTGTGAGCCTTGAAACTTGACATGTAGGTGCTTGACAATGTGTATGAGCATATGGGACTTGATTGAGCCCTTGAAAACCTCAACTTCCTTGCAAGAACCAAAACCCTAATTTGACTGGCTTAGGAGGGTGTTTGAACTGTGCAACCCTTGAGTAGACTTGAGCAAATTGAGGTGATGCTTGTCAAAACTTTGAAGAATATGGGAGGGCAAATTTTGGGGTACAACAGTTGCCCCTGTTCAATCTTATTAGACCTGAGGGTGTAGATTGGCTTGCGTGCCTTTTGTGATCCGAAGGTGGAAGATGATTGAACACTAGAGTGCCCAGAAATTTGCACTCACATAGTAGAATATCAGCAGTGTGATGGTGGGAATAGGCTTACAGATGCCATTTGGAGAGATGGTGGATAGGAGGATGGGCTTACAGATGCCATCTGGAGATGTGACAGAACCTTGTCGGGAATGGGCTTATAGATGCCATTTGGAAGTGTAATGGATAGTGGTGGAGATGGGCTTAAAGATGCCATCGGGGGGTGTGACAGAACCTTGTCGGGAATGGGCTTATAGATGCCATCTGGAGGTGGTCTATTGAACTGTAATTTTTGTAAGTTGAAAGAGGGAACTTGTGTAGGGTTGACTGATGATGAGCTTGTGTAAAACTGCATCTTTGGAGGAAGGAAACCTGTGTAGGGTTTACTGATAATGAGTCCACATAAGATTGCATCTGAAATGGAGAAGGAACCTGTGTAGGGTTACTTTGATGACGAGTCCGTGTAAAACCGTATCTAGAGCTGAGAAGGAAACCTGTGTAGGGTTTACTGATGACGAGTCCGTGTAAAACTACGTCTGGAGTTTGAGAAGGGAACCCGTGTGGGGTTACTTTGATGATGAGCCCGTGTAAAACTGCATCCTGGAAGAAGTAAAACCTGGGTAGGGTTTCTGATGACGAGTCCGTGTAAAACTGCATCTTTGGGAAGAGAGAACCTGTGTAGGGTTTCTTTGACGACGAGCCTGTGTAAAACTACGTCTGGAGAGAGAGAACCTGTGTAGGGTTTCTTCGGGATAAGTTCGTTTAAAACTTCTGGAGGAACCTGGGTAAGGTTACTTCGGGATAAGTCCGTGTAAGACTTCTGGAGGAACCGGGGTAAGGTTACTGCAGGATAAGTTCGTGTAAAACTTCTGGATGAACCGGGGTAAGGTCATCTTGAGATAAGTCCGTGTAAGACTTCTGGAGGAACCGGGGTAAGGTTACTGTAGGATAAGTTCGTGTAAAACTTCTTGATGAACCGGGGTAAGGTCATCTTGAGATAAGTCCGTGTAAGACTTCTTCTGAAAGAAAATGAACCGGTGTAGGGTTACTTTGATGATAAGTCCGTGTAAGACTTCGTCTGAAAACTGAGAAGGAACCGGTGTAGGGTTGCCTGATGATAAGTCCGTGTAAGACTTCGTCTGAAGTTGAGAAGGAACCGGTGTAGGGTTGCCTGTTGATGAGCCCGTGTAAGACTTCTTCTGAAAGAAAAGGAACCGGTGTAGGGTTGCCTGAGGATGAGAAAGTAGATAATTGTCCTATTTGGTTTCGGATATTAACCCACGATCAGTCGTCCACAGAATTTTCCTGGCTTGTTACCGGTGTTGATCTGGAACTGTAAAGGTAGATGGTAATCATCTTTTGATTGACTTTTTCCTGAAAAGGCAAAGTATTAGTCGTATGCAATGTCATGATGCATGAACTGCATGATTTTAAGATGTTCTCAAAAATAAATGAGATTTGTGTTGTATGATGCGTATGCATGCTATAATGTATAAAGATGTGATGTTTATGAATGTATTCTCGTCTGGGAAAATAAATCCTTGACGAATGCCGGGAGTTTGTTGAATCCTGGGCTGATGTTGAAGAGTAGAGTTCTTCGTTTCTGCTGGGGATGATGATTGCAAGAATAAACCGGTAGGAGAAGATGACTCCGTCGAGGAATAATCCTGGTGAAGATATTATTCTGCGGGGAGTCACTCTGTAGGAAGAGATACTTCGTTGAGATTTTGATGAGAACTCCGTTGGGGATTCCATTGATAAGTTATGTTGGAGGATTTGATGAACTCCGCTGGGGGATAGGAAGAACTTCGCCGAGGACGACCTTTCTATGGTAATTAGCTGAGGATAACCCAGTTATAAGCCTTGGTGGGGAATAACCTTCTGAATAGAGTCGGGGAGATGCGTTCGTACTCTGCAGGGGATAAGCTTCCAGAATCTACTGGGGATAAGCTTCAAGAATCTACTGGGGAGATTGATTCAACTCTCCTGGGGAGGCTTTGGACTGCACTGGGAAGTGACTCCACTGGATGTCTGTATTCCACCGGGGAATAATCTTATATTAAGACGGCCGGGGATGCTTGCTTAGGAACATCTGCATACTGTTGGAGAATATTGAGATTTTCTGGGGATACCCAACTTCCTTAAGGCTGACAATAGACTAACTCTACTTGGGGAGAGTGTTGTTGACTTGCTGGAGATACTGTGCCTTGTCAGGGCTGACGGGAGACCAACTCTGCTCGGGGGAGAGTATTGTTGAACCTTGTCTTACTCCCGGGGAGTGGAGGCCTCTTGGTTATGTTCTTCAGCCGAACCTATCTTGGTACCTTGGTTGACAGAGCAACTAGATCGCTTGGACAACTCATTATTTCCCCTGTTTCTGATGTGGGGGAAGAAGATACCTTGTGGAGGTGCTTGATAATTTCCGATTGACAAATCTTCTTCTGGTAGGCAAACGACGAGACGACGGGACATAGTCGTACGCTTTTGATCCCTAACTTTTGCCTGGACCGCCCTTTCGGGTTTTCAGTCCATCGGGATACCCATTTTTGCCCAAGCCTCCTTTTCAGGTTTTCGACTTGCCGGGTGTACAGATTTTTCTATTTCATCCCTTATTTTTGCCCGAACCCTTATGGTTCGCCGGGAAGCCCTTATTTTTGCCTAGGTGTGTCAACCTAGCGGGTCTTTGATTATGCGCAGTATTTTTTCGACTATGTCCGTGCTTTCAGGGTGCAGGAAGTTGTCACTGTCACTAGTGTTGTGTCGCCATACTCCCAGAAGATCTTCGTTTGATCATGCAATGCCCCAAGTGATCCAGATGGAGATTTGCCCCAAGTTGGTTGGCCTTTTGAGAGACTCTCCGAATCTTGACTTAACTGCCCCAGATAATGGACCATGATCATGTCTACCCCTTGGTTGGACGTACTTTTGTTCACTTAGATATTCGTCGTGCAAATTTCTCTGCTGTTCGAACAAATAGTCATATGCAAACAATGTTATATCAAGAATGCAAAGCTTATGTCTGTCTTGAAGTTTTTTTTTTGAAAATGCATTTTTTCAGTAAAACAAGCAAATTATGTAACATGTGATGTCAAATCAAGATTTTACAGCGAGCCTTAAGGAGTCAGGATACCTTTGTAACAGTGTTCTTTCGAATTAACCCATGCTTCAGCTAGGACTTTTGAGGGTTATAACGTGGCCTGGTTCACGGTTTAAGAAACAAAGGATAAAGGCTCAAATTTTTATTTGTACCCACCCGTTCTTCGTGATGTTCTTCAAACCTAAACTCAGTTGATCGTGCGTTAGACCTTGTTTGAGTCTTTGTCCTGATATTCCAACGATGGTTCGGATATTGACAATTTATTTGGAATAGGCAGTCATTCCTTTTTTGGTTGAGGGTTTGTAGGACCTCTTTCTTTTTTGATTTCGTTATCCCTGTTTTTTGCCTGGACTATTTCTTTCATGATCACGGTCAGCGGGATGCCCCAGTTTTGTAAGTCTCCTTCATAGGTTTTGACTTAATGGGCTTTTATTTTTGGGAGATAATGACTGTCTGTCTTTATGATTATTCGGAACCATCATTGTCTTTTGTTTTGTAAGGATTTCTTTGGTGCCATTCGTTGTGCACTTGGATCAACTGAGAGAACTACCCTGCCCCAGGTTATGATTAAGGGTTTTAATTTTCGAAAAGAAAAACTCCTACTTCTTTGGCTCAGAGGGGTTGACGAGGGATTATCTTCCTTATAACTCCAGTGTTTAGGAATTGAAACAATGCATGTACCTCATCAGCGGGGTTTGTTCAAAAGCATACTGTAAATTGTGGTATCGTTTTCGTCATCCTCCCTCAAGAGGCTTAGAATTTTCAATCGAGAGTTGAACATCAAGAAAAATAAAAGCAATTTTGAATATAGAGAACACAATTACTTCAAAACAGACACGTGTAATGCATTAATGAAATAATAGAGTTTGACATAATAGTTGTTTGAATAAGCATAGAAAAATACAATATCAGAATTTAAATGAATAAGAGTCTCTCAATCCTAGCCATGTTTTGGCAAGGGAGCAGTGATCACATCGTGAGTCTCAGCAGGCTCGAATTCGATCTCCTTGGCGTCAATCATGTTCTGAATCTTGTATTTCAGCACCCAACAATCCTCAGTATCGTGCCCCGGGCTACCGGAATGATAATCACACCTCGCATCCGGGTTGTAGCTTAGAGAAGAAGTCTTAGTATTTGCAGGAGGGTTGATCACCGCAATCAGATTCATCTTCAACATGTGCTGTAATGCTTGTGACAATGGCATATTGATGTTGGTGAACTGTCTTTTAGGCTCATCCGGCCTTCGCTGATTTCCCTTCTACTGTTGTCGGCGTGACGTAGAACCTGAGATCATGACTGCCCCTACGTGTTGGTCACGACGACTCTTCTGACTGTACGCCGCATTGGACTCTTTCCTCCCCGTGTAAGGCTTTTTCTGAGTGTCAGAAGGTGTGGCCTCTTGAATCTTCCCAGCCTTGATACCAGCTTCAATTCTTTCCCCAGTCAAGATCAAATTTGTAAACCCAGCTGAAGAATTCCCGATCAGATGGTTGAAGAAAGGCCCAGACAGGGTCCCCAAGAACATGTCGACAAGTTCCCGATCAGTCAACGGTGGCTGCACCCTACCAGCCAGGTCTCTCCACTTTTGCGCGTACTCCTTAAAACCTTCACCCGTCCCTAGTGACATACCCTGGAGTTGGGTACGCGTAGGAGCGAGGTCGGCATTATATTGATACTGCTTATAAAAAGCAGTTGCCAAGTCCTCCCAGTTACGAATACTGGTTCCATCCAGCTGATAGAACCATTCGAGCTGAGTCCCTGCAAGACTTTCCTGGAAGAAATGGATCCATAGATTCTTGTCTGCCGTGTAGGGCTGGATCTTCCTTGCGTATGAACGGAGGTGCAACTTAGGATAGGAAGCCCCGTCGTACTTCGCAAAGGCAAGTGCCTTGAACTTGTGAGGGATCACCACCCCAGAAGATAAGCCTAGGTCTCCAAAGTCCAACCCGGGCACCTGTTGAATCTCCATAGCATTTAACCGGTCTTCCAGCTGTTTGTACCGGTCCTCAGCAGGAGGGTACTGTTCATCATTGAAATCTGTCTCGCTGTCGGAGACCACGAGACTAGGAACCTCTCTCCCTTGTGGGCTGTCTTTCCCAGCAGATGGGGGGGTTAGCTCAACCTCATTTTGTGATCCATTCCCAGGTCTACGTCTAGGGTTGAACAAAATGATCCTTTTCTTCTTCTTCTTCAAAAGCAAAGTCTTCAATTCCTGTTGTCCCTGGGCTAAGCTCATGACTAGCTCCTGGAACTGGGCGTTCTGGGCCTGGAGGGCCTTGATAGCTTGTTCATTGGATGATTCAGGATTCATGATGATGGCTGAAATAAACAGCGAAGAAGATTAAGCAACCTGTAGAACAGAGTACCTGTAATGCAATGATATGTATGTATGCATGCGATGTTTTCAAGGATCTCGCGGGGTAAACAGAGAAACTTGTTAGAATTTGAATGTGGGTAGCTTGATTGAAGGAACTTCATATTGCTGAGAGTCCTTCTTCAAGAGTCAAGGCTCACCATATCGAGTGGGTCATAGCCCCTGACTCAAGTTATTAACCTTGGCTAGAGGAAAATAAATCCCCTTTGCCCCTTGCTAGACATTTGATTCATCATGACCTGCATCACAAGCCCTTGAGATCCTTGAAATGGATTAGTCCTTATGTAGGATGTATGCAATGGTATGATGTTATGCTATGTATGGAGTGATGTAAGTAGGCCCTGTAATGAGTCCCAATTAAGGACTGCAAACAAAACCTGCGAGAAACTCATGTGTTAGGTAACAAGAATGTGCAAGTAGTCCAAGTATGAAGGCACACAAGTCACATAGAAGAGTCCTTAGATTTTAGGCCAGCATGAAGTTTAGGTATTACCCTCTTTCAATTTCGTTGGTTAAGACATGTCCTATCAAAAGTAACCGGGTTCTAGAGGATCTCAATATCATCGACTACCCTCAATCGGTCATAACTCCAGCGTCGCAATCTTTTCTTACAGCCAGAACCATCGCGAGAGTTTAGCCTCAATGAGTGTAGCATACTGCTACTGTTCTATGGCCAAGTTGGGTCACATTAGGGTTCTAAGGTCGGTTGGTGCTTAATGACTCCTCAGAAGACCCATATTCTCCTCGTTGCAACACAAGGGATATCGGTACAGACCAAGGTGCCACACCAACGTAGCCACTGCTTCACCCGTGTCGGTCTACGCCGGATAGGTCCCTCACAGCTTATGCTACCTAAAAGGGTATCCCCAGATCCGGGTTAGGATCTATGAAACTCCGATGCAAAGCCCACAAATATAAAGCAATCAAAGCAAAGCAATTGAAAACATAAGTATGATCTAATCCTAAGGTACACCTCACTTTTATTATCCCCAGCAGAGTCGCCAGTTCTGTAATCGGTGGGAATGAGAACTGACTGTTTTTTAAGCTGGTTCGCGAAATGTCGCGGTAAGCAAGAGTCGCCACCGTCTTTTATGTTCTCCAACATGTAAAGGACAAAAGCACAGCAAAATTCCTTATTCGAGAATGGTTCTCGGTTCGGGAGGTAGATTTATAGAAAGGGAAGGTGTTAGCACCCTTTCTATCTGTGGTTATCCACGGGCTCTTAGGTACTTGCTCTTATGTTTTCAAAAAATTGTTTGCTTTGTGGGTTTTGAAAAAAAAAGTTTCGTTTGAAAAATTTCTAAGTAACTCTTGTATCGGTCCTCAAGAGTGTATGAAAAATTTGTTTGAAAACCTTTTGAAAGTGTGGGTGCGAAAAGTATTTTTGTTTGTTTTGAAAAGAGCAAGTACTTAAGAGAAATCTACCTACTCTAAGGAATTAGGCTGTGTAAGAGTCCTTTAGATAGTGTTATCCCACCATTGAGAGGTAGGTAGCACCGTCATTGGAGGTGTTCGGGTCAATTCGATTAAGGGACATGTGTGGTCACCGAAGCAATAGTAGGACATCCTAGAAGTAACCCTAATGTCCTAGATCCTTTTTTTATCCGAGGCAACCGTTTCGAGGCAACTGGATCTTTTGGATAGAAGGGCGACCTCTAAGACACCCTATACTTGATGACCACGTTCGAGGCAACCAGTGAGGCGTACCCTAGGAGTGGCATGTGCTTTGTGTGTTGTTTTTCAGTTAATTGTCTTTGTACATGTTATTTGTGAGCTACGGATTAATTTTATTTACATACATTCTTGCAGGCATTTTTTTTAACAGTTAGGAGTGCGGAAAGTAAATTGCGGAGAGATAAATCTAACTATTACAAGGCGCGGGTCTATACATCGCCAAAAACAAAAACCCGTTTTGAAAATAAAGTGCGAGAAAAGTAAATAAAGAGATAAACCTAATTACTATTACATATCCGAAAACAGTTACATAAATAACCAAAATAAGAATAATGCGCGAAAGAATTAAGTCGGGAACGTCCTAAGGGTTTTGACCCTTTTTTGAGAAATAAAGAAATTTTTGTCCTTTTTTGTAATTAATGAAATTAAAACTAATAACTAATTAATTAATTAATTAAAAAAATGTTTTTGTGTTTTTTATGTTTTTAATGAAATGAAATAAAAAAAAGAAACTAAAAATTGGAAGTGAAAGACCTAATTCTAAATTAATTTTACTTATTAAAAAAAGTATTAAAGTTAATTAATTAAGCTAATTTAATTTAATTTACATTTATTTACAAAATAAGTTAATAAATAATAAAAATGTTTTTTTTTTCTTTCTGAATTTTATGGGAAAAATTAGTTTGTTAGGTTAATTAACAATAATGATAATAATTAAAAAAAGAAATTAAGGAAAAGAAAAATAAAAAAAAGTAACAAAACCAAGGGGGGTTTGGGCCTTTTTTGGAGGTGTTGATTGCAGTTTTTTGGCCCACTAAGCTCAGCCACGTTTGACTTTTGCAATTGCCTGCATGTGCTTTGACTGAAGGACATGGTACTCCTCCTCTCATGGCCTTTGGATGGCTGATTGTGGACATATGGCATGTGGATTGGTGAGGCGTATGGTGGAGCACATTGACTAGCCTACATAGGAATTTGTTAGACAAAATAATATTGAGTTTTGGGGGACCTGGGAATTGAACCCAGGTCCCAAGGTTCATTTGCCAACACCTGTACCACTAGATCACTTATGCGCGTTTGTAAATAAGATGAGAAACAAATATAATATATGAAAAACGCGTTATATGCTGAAAAAAGAAAAAAGTAGCGCGCATTTTTGAACAAGCCAATCATGCTCTTCCACGTCTCATCTTCTTCACTGAATGCCTGTAAAAAGAAAACAATTAGCGGGGGTTTTAAACCCCCGCAAAATGAAACTGCAGAAAATAGCGATTAGCTCCACACATAATATAAAAAAGGCGCGAGGGTTGGGATGTGTTTGTGCTGATCTCCTGATTTCAACCATGGGTCTTTCCAAGCCTAATTTTTCCTATATGAGAAACCCCCAATTCGAAAGCTTTGAAAACCTAAAAACCATCCATGGTAGCTTGTGATTCAGGGCTCCAAAATGCAATTGCCTTATACCATTAGCTTCAGAAGAGCGTTAGCAATACAAAACAACAACTATATCACGTTAAATGTGCAAGAATTATGCATTTTGATTTTGAAAGAAATGGACAAACCGTGGGGCTATAGTGAGTGATTCCTTGAGTGTTAGAGCGTGTTTGTGATTGCAAAAGATTCCTGGGAGTGTTAGGAATGTGTTTGGATCAAGAAAAGACTTTAAATCGTGCTGAAAAAGTGGATTTCAGTTTGCAAATTTCTTTTGAATTTTTGGAATTGGTTCTGGCCGTTTCAATGATCTCTAGGTCGTGCTTGAGGTATGGAACCTTTGCATATGTATGTATCAAGGGATTTAAGTCAGCATTATGAGCCTTTAACTTGTGCATTGAAGTTTTGGATTTCCTCTTAACCACCATTAAAGGCCTTTCAAAGCTTTGTCCAAATTTGAATTTTCATGCATAAATGAGCTTTAAACGAATTTGGCAACTAGAATATGCTTCATGAAGGCTAATCAAACCACAAGATACCATTTAATCAATTTTTTTGATTTTACTTGAATTATTATGGATTAAAATGAATTAAATCCATAAAAATTAAATAAAAATAGAAAAAATAATTATTTGGTCTTGAAATTGATCATGGGACACGTGGGTGGCATGAAAAGGCTGAATCAAGTGGAAGAAAGTGGGCCCTTTTGTCAAAAATTGAAGTTTCAAGGATAGTTGACTTTTGCCATTTCACAAAAATTTCCCAACTTCTCCAATGCATATCTTGCTCAATTTTGATCATATGAACATGTTCTTGGACATTTTGGAAAGGTCTTGAAGTCCTCTAACCAATGCCTTTGGTCCCATGTCATTTGAATATACCAATCTCAAGTTATGGTCTTTGACTTAAAGTGCCTTTTTGTTGACTTTTGAAAATGACCTATAATGTTGAAATTGATAACTTTTTGTGAGAGCATTTCTTGGACTTGGAATGTGAAGATGAGTTGTAGGAAATGTCATCCCCTTCAAAATGAGAATTGGATGGGATTTTTCTGATGAACCATGAAAAAGGTATGCCTTGGTCAAGTTATAGTTGACTTTTCAGCTGTCCAAAAATAGAAACTTTTGCATCTTGATGATTTTTGTGCCATTCTTGTGAAATCATGGTCAAGATTTGACCAAATGATGATTGTGGCTTCAAAATAAGATGTTGACCAAAAATTTTGACTTTTGACTGCCAAATGACCATTTTGCCCCTGCAGTTGATTGTGAAGCAACTAGGGTTTTTGACTGTGCAACTTGACCTTGTGAGCCTTGAAACTTGACATGTAGGTGCTTGACAATGTGTATGAGCATATGGGACTTGATTGAGCCCTTGAAAACCTCAAATTCCTTGCAAGAACCAAAACCCTAATTTGACTGGCTTAGGAGGGTGTTTGAACTGTGCAACCCTTGAGTAGACTTGAGCAAATTGAGGTGATGCTTGTCAAAACTTTGAAGAATATGGGAGGGCAAATTTTGGGGTACAAAAAATACAAACAACTGGAGGATTGCCTCAATGCTATGGAGATCCAGAGGGTACCCGAATGGATTTTGAAGAACTAGGACTGGTCTCAGGGGTGGTCATCCCGCAGAAATTCAAGGTCCCCACATTTTCTAAATATGACGGTGTCTATTGTCCTAAGCTGCATTTAAGGTCATACGTCAGGAAGATTCAACCCCATACTACTGATAGGAACCTATGGGTACATTTCTTCCAAGAAAGTTTGTCAGGGACGCAGTTGGATTGGTTCTATCAGTTAGAAGGAACCAATATTTGCAATTGGGAAGATTTGGCTGCTGCTTTTTACAAGCAATACCAGTATAATAATGACCTAGCTCTAACTCGAACACAACTGCAAAGTATGTCAACGGGTTCTGGTGAGGGTTTTAAAAATTATGCCCAGAAATGGAGGGATCTTACAGGAAGAGACCAGCCCCCTTTATCTGATAGAGAGTTGGTGGATATGTTCTTGGGCATGTTGTCTGGTCCATTCTTCAACCATCTGATTGGAAGCTCTTCAGTTGGGTTTACTGAGCTGATCTTGATTGGTGAGCGGGTAGAAGCCGGTATTAAGAGTGGCAAGATTCAAAGGGATGCATCCCTCAAGTATGATGAAGAAACCCTTCACTGGAAAGAAAGAGGCCAATGTTGTTTATGGCCAGAGAAATTAAAACAAAATTGAATGTCGTCCGACAGTAAGGGCTGTTATGATCTCCAATCCTGTATCAAATCAACAGCGAAACCATCAACGCATGCCAGATGCACCCATAAGACGATTCACCCAGATCAACATGACCTTGTCCCAGGTTTTGCCACATTTGTTGAAGTCCAATCTGGTGACTCTAAAGGAAGCACCCAAGAACCCCGATACTGCTTCTCCCCTCTACAACCCGAAGGAGTATTTGGTTAATTTTCCCTTTGACAGCCTTTAAAGGAACGTATGCTGAGGAGTATTCAGTTAATGCTAGTGCCCATTTACCAATTCGACTGTGCAAAATAGGTTTAGATAACATATGCTTAATAATGTCAAAATAAGAATAAACAGAAACTTCAACTGGTTTTATATAATGCTTGAGTTTAGTACATGAAAAATATAAACATAAACATAATTTTCCAATTGCATTATATCTAGTTTCAGCGTCATTTAACACTCGACTAAGGTGATAAATGGCTCTTTCGATCCTATTCTCATCTTCCTGGGCTAACATGCTTCCCAATTTCGACTCTGACGCTGCAATATAAATTTTCATGCCTTTGTTTCTGTTTGGTTGTGCTAACATTGGGGGCTTCACCAAGTATTCCTTTAAACAATCAAATTCCTCTTGGTGGTCTTTTTCCCACTTAAACTCATACTCTTTGCCCAGTTTTAACAAAGGAGAAAACACCAAAGTTTTTCCACTCATGTTTGACACAAACCGTCTCAAGAAATTTATCTTTCTCAATAAAGATTGGAGCTCTTTCTTCGTTGTTGGCGCTTTTGTACTCAAAATCGCCTTGGTTTTTTTCTGGTTGATTTCTATACCCTACTTGTGTACCACAAAATCCATAAAATCTCATGCACGAACACAAAAAGCATATTTTAATGGATTCATTTTTAATCCATATTCCCTTATTCTAACAAAAGACTGTCGAAGGTGGTCTAAATGACCAACTCCTGAGGGCGATTTGACTATAGTGTCATCAATGTACACCTGCATGAAGGTGTATATGAAATCATGAAACATTGAGTTCATTGCTCTTTGATAAGTAGCCACGATGTTTTTCAACATAAAAGGCATGACTACACACTCATATGTTCCTAGCGCCCCAAGGCATCGAAACGAAGTTTTATGTGTATCCTCTTCAGCAATAAAAATTTGATTGTAGCCTGAATATTCATCCAAAAGACTTAAACATTCATACTCTACGGCTGAATCGACCAGCATTTCATCCACGAGCATTGGATATTCATCATTTTGAGTGGCTTTATTTAAATCCCTAAAATCTATGCAAGTTCTTAAAGTTCCATTTTTCTTTACTACAGGCACTATATTAGCTAACTACTCAACATACCTAGCTGTCCTGATGAACTTTCTCTTCAACAACCGTTCGATCTCTGTTTTTATTTTGGACAACACTTCTGGTGCGAACCTCCTTGGAATTTGTTTGTCTGGTCACTTGAGTGGGTTTATGGGTAGTCAAATTTCGACCATCTCCTTGCTCAAACCAAACATCTCGTTGTAATCCCATGCAAAGCAATCTTTAAATTCTTTAAGCAGTTTGATCACTTGATTCTTCATCTTTTTGTCGATCTTGGTGTTGATGTATGTAATTCTCCTAATCGTGCAAGCCTCCAGGTCGACTTCCTCCAATGGATCTTGTGCTTGCATCTTCAAAATAGTATCTCTTGGGTATTTCTCAAACCCCAAAGGCTCCTCTTCATATATGTACTCCAACATCTGGCTTTCTGAAGTTGTTGTTTGGCTTGGTTCTCCAAGCTTTTCCACCATAATCGCTTCAGGCACCATATTTGAAACATTTTCAGCCTCTATAGCTGAATTTATCATGTTTTCGGCCATATAGGCCAAAATCCTCGCCAGAGCATTCGACCCAGGCATCGTCATGAGTTTGCTCTTACCACCCTGTGGGTTCAAACTCCCCTTCTGTAGTTGGATACATATCCAATTTTTCTTGGTCCCAAATGAAACCATGAGTGGGGTGTAAGGTTAGAAACTTGATTGCATCAGGATGTGACTTAAACATTGTATCTTCAGGATCGCACGGAGGTATGATGGCTAATGCTTTATCAAAATTCTTCCTATTGACCACATCCACATCAGTAGTAAAATGATTGTGGTTTGCCTCAATATTCTCCATAATCCCATCTTGACGGCATATGGATAAGCATTGATGCAAAGTTGATGGTGCTGCCCCAATGTCTGTATCCACTCACGTCCTAGCAACAAATTATAGTTTGCTTTAGATGCAATGAACATAAATAATGTTGGCCTTGAAGTCGAGCCAACTGACAAATTCACTTGAATCACACCTAGTATGTGACTTGTTTTTCCTTCATAGTTCAACAAAACCATATTATCTGGTTTGAGGTCTGTGTCTAACTTCCAAATCCTTTTCAGCAATGATTGTAGCATCACGTTCATAGCAACACCACCATCAACAAACTCTTTGGTCATAGAGAAACCATCAACTTTAGCCCTTATAAACAAAGGTTTGAGACGGTACATCATCTCATATGTAGGCTTCTCAAACATTTCATGTTGTTCTTCCACTACCCCATTATTCATGACATAGTAGCATAGAGGTTTTTGGCCCGCAGATTCTTCACACATGGCTTCTTCTTTATCCCCAGACGCTTTTGACGTGAAACCATACTCATTAGGCAGGACCAGAACGATATTATAATGAATAATCAAGCCATCTTATGAGATATTGTCAAATTCATCAGACAACTCATCGTCCATGTTTTCATCAGGATCTTCAGCTTTTGATGGCGGCGTACTTACAACCGACATTGACAACCTCTCTTTTGCTGGTCGAAAATGGCTTTCCTTCTGACCGCTCTCGTCTTTCACTGGAGCAACTTTTGATGCTGCTTCTCTTGCAGATTTTTTGCTTCTTTGGAACCTTCTCCATTGAGTCTTCGTCATGGGATTCTTCCCTTTGTATGTGGGAGGAAAATGATACTTCTTTGAGATGATCCCAGTTTCAGTAAATTGAGAAGAACTTGATCCCTTCTCCATCATTTCCTACTTATGACTCGAACCTGAACCTTTCTTAACTACCTTCTAATTTTGGTTTGCCCCCTTGGATAGAAAGGACGAACCCAATTATTGTTAGGAGCATCAGTTGGTGGCACAAAGGTCCTTTGATATGGAAACTTAGGTTTTCCTTGAGGCACTTGGACTTTGTATGGCCCCTTTGCATGACCGAATACTGTAACGCCTGTTTGTTTAATTAATTATCTAATTAGATATTTTCGATTAATCGCGAATTATTTGTTGAAATTATTGATATGTTGTGAGTTGTCGACATAAGTTGCGGTGTTATTATTAGTCATTTAAACTAGTTAAATTAAATTGATTAATAATATTAATAAATAATATTAGAAAGTATAGAATATTAGTAGAGTATTAGTTGGGTCTATTTTGACGGTTAGAAGTAGTAATAGGTGGGGTGTGTAAGTTGAGCCCATTAGGAATAATAATATTATTAGGTTAAGTTAAATAGAAATTAAGTTAATTAAAAGGTGAATAAAAGTCTTGGTGCAGTAACGTGAGAAGTTGCAAAGAAGAAGAATAAGAAAAGAAGCAAAGCTATGTCAACCTTAGAGTTACAAAGCAACCTTTAATCTAAGGTAAGGGTGGAGTTCTAACTCTATAATGGGAATTATGATGAATAGTATGTAGGAATTGGGTTGGTGTAATGTTGCAGTGTGTATGTTGTTTTTGTTGTTTCTGAAATTGTATGTTATCATGTTGTTATCATGTTGTGGATGTCCCTGAATTGTTCGCAGAATTAGCCATCTATTGTTGGAAATTATAATATTGTTGATGTAGTTATTATGATGCTATGTCGATGTAATAATGCGTTGTATCATGCTATTTTGAAAATACTGTTGATCGAAGGAAGATTTGGAGAGTTCTGTGTTGGAACCAGTAAGCCCGTGAAGAAACTACATGAGAAACTCTATACTGAGGGGCACACGAGCATGGCAAGAGGCAAGTTATGGAGAGAAGTGTGCCGAGCGGCACAACTCCATGGTGAGCAGAATGGCATAATTTAGTTTGTGCCGAGGGGCACAGTTGGGAGACGAGGGGCATACCCATAAACCCTTATTTTCTTTTATTTGTTTTGTCTGTTTCCTCTTGTGTATGTTACTTTATTAATTGGTTAATAGCAAAGATTGAGTACACAAATTGTAGAACTGACTTATATACTGTTGTACCCCAAAATTTTCCCTCCCATATTCATCAAGATTTGTCAAGAATGATCTTCAAGTTGTTCAAGATTTCTCAAGAGTTGTACAGTTCAAACCACCTCCTAAGCCAGCTGAAATTAGGGTTTTGGTTCTTTCAAGTAATTTGGGGTTTCCAAGGGTTCAATTAAGTCTCATAGGCCTATATACATTCTCAAGCATCTACATGCCAAGTTTCAAGACTCACAGTGTTAATTTGCACAGTCAAAAGCTCCATTTGCTCTACAGTCAACTACAAGGGCAAAATGGTCATTTTGCAGTCAAAAGTCAGAATTTTTGGTCAACATCTTATTTTGAGTCCCCAATCATCATTTGATCAAGTCTTGATCATGATTCCACAAGAATGGCTCAAAAATCATCAAGGTGCAAAAAGTTACTATTTTTGGACAGCAAAAAAGTCAACTGTATCTTGACTAGGGCATAACTTTTTCATGGTTTATCAGAAAAATTCCATCCAATGCTAATTTTGAAGGGGATGTGATTTCCTATAATCCATCTTCACACTCCAAGTCCAAGAAATGCTCTCACAAAAAGTTATCAATTTCTACATTATAGGTCAAATTCAAAAGTCAACAAAAATGCACTTTAAGTCAAAGACCATAACTTGAGGTTGGTAAATCCAAATGAAATGGGACCAAAGGCATTGGTTAGAGGACTTCAAGACCTTTCCAAAATGTCCAAGAACATGTTCATATGATCAAAATTGAGCAAGATATGCATTGGAGAAGTTGGGAAATTTTCATGAATTTGCAAAAGTCAACTTTGCTCAAAACACCTTATTTTTGCTAATGGGTCTCAAATCTCTTCTTGAAACTTCATCCATGGCCTATGCACGACCCATCAAGCTTAATTGAATTTATTTTCTTATTTTTATTAATTAATTGGATTTTTAATTAATTCATTTAATTAATTTAAATTGTAGGAAAATACAAAGATTTGGTTTTTCAATCTTTTTGTGAAGCAAATATGACCTAAAAAGGCTGGCAATTTCGTGCACCAAGTCAAAGATGCAAAATCTCCAAAATTGGCAACTTTGTTCAATCATGAAAATGCAAAAAGATTTGATTTTCAATCAAATATTCAATCATCATTGCAATGGATTCTTGCTCAAGATTTTGACCTAATTCCATTCCTCTATATATATGCAAGTAAACCCTAACTCATGGACGTGCAAGAAAGCTGCAGAAAAGCATATAGCATATTGAAAAATTTCCAAGAAAATTCAAAACTGACTTTGGCATTCTAGAGCGATTCAAAGGCTTTTATTGATTCTAACACATTGCAGGAGGTCCCAGGGATAATTTGCAATTGAATTCACGTGCTAAAACTCAAGGAATCATCACGCACAGAACCACGGTTTGCCACTTTTTTTCAGAATCGTAACTCCTAATTCATGCACATATAACATATTTTCTTGATTGTTTTGTGTTAATAGGGACCATACGAAGCTAATGGTATAGCTTAATTGAACTGAAACGCCATAAATCCAAAGGTGCCATGAACAAGTTTTAGGGTTCATAAGCTTTGAAATTGGGGATTCCTAAACCAGGAAAAATTGAGACGTGTGAGACCCATGACTGAATTCGTCAGAACAAGACGAACAAAACCAAACCATCGCGAAACATTTATATAAACCACAACTCTATTCGCTATTTTTCCTTACTGTAGTTTGTGGGGGTTAAAAACCCCCGCTATCTAATATGTTTTTATGCAGAACGAAGGAAGAAGACAAGGACGTGTTGACACTCCATTGGTTTATTCAAAAACACGCGCGTTATTTTTCTTTTTCAGCATATTGACCAATTTCTTAATATAATAATTGTCACTTGTTTCAATAACAATTAAAGCAGGTGGTTGGAGTGGTTAAGGCATTGGCTTGGAAACGTTGGGACCTGGGTTCGAATCCCAGGTCCCCCAAACATTATTTGTTCTTTTTCCTCAGGTATTCTAGTACAAAGCTTGCAAAGGAGTCCACCATGCATCTCCAATTCCCAGATGCCATGTGTCTCCACCCTCAAATCCAATGGCCCAGATGGAAGGATCATCATACTCCCAGTCAACACGCGCCCTGGACAATCACCAAAGTCAAAGCAGGCTTGAGGTTAATGGGCCACAAAATTCCAAACGTACCTCCTGATTTGGGCCAGCACCCCCCCTGGTTCATTCTTTCTTTTTTTTTCTTTTATAATTTCCATTTAATTATTTTACTATTAATTATTATTATTATTATTTAATTAACTCAATTAATTTTTTTTATAATAAAACCAGAAAACTGAAAATATAATATTTTTATTATTATTATTTATTAATTTCACCCTTAATTTATTATTTTGTAAATAAATACTAATATAACTAATTTAGTTTAATTAGGTTTAATTTTAACTTTTTCATAATAATTTAAAATCAACATAGAATTAGGGTTTTGTTGACAATTTTAATTTCTTTTTTTATTTACTTCCTTGAGACATTAAAACTTAAAAAATATTTCTTTTTAATTAACTAATTAGTTTTAGGTTTAATTTGACTTAATTCATTAAATTCCAAAACTTCTTTCTTTCTCAAAAAGGGTCAAAACCCTAAGGACTTCTCCGATTCAATTTCTATTCGCGCATATTATTTTTGATCATATTTATGTAATTTCTCCGAGGATGTAATAGCTTTAATTAGGACTTTTTATCGCTTTCATTTATTTTTCCGCAATTTACTTTTTCAAAGGGTTTGTTTTTGGAGATGTAAATACCCGACGCCTTGTAATAGCTTAGATTTACTTTCCGCAATTTACTTTCCGCAACTATTAACTGCTAGATGTATGTTAACTAGGCTATGCATGACAAGACTTATCTCTGAAATTAAAATCAACCCGTAGCTCACCATAACATGTGCAAAGATAACTTAACTGAATCCTGACACACTCGCACATGCCACTCCTAGGGTACGCCTCACTTGGTTGCCTCGACGTGGTCATTGAGTGTAGGGTGTTTTAGAGGTCGCCCTCTTGTCTAAAGATCCAAGTTGCCTCGAAACGGTTGCCTCGGATAAAACGATCTAAGACATTAGGGTTACCGCTAAGGTGTCCTACTATTGCTTTGGTGACCACATGTCCCTATAATTGAATTGACCCGAATAACTCCAACGACGGTGCTATCTACTTCTCAATAGTGGGATAGTGTTATCTAAAAGACATTTACACAGCTTAATTTCTTTTGAGTAGGTAGAGGTTCTAAGGTACTTGATCTTTCAAAACAAAAATACTTTTCGCACCTACACTTTTCTGACAAAAGTTTTCAAACAAACACTTCATACACTCTTGAGGACAGATACAAGAGTTAAATCGAAGTTTTCAAACAAAACTTTTTTTTCAAAACCCGCAAACACAAGAAAAACAAAACCTTTTGAAAACATAGTGAGCAAGTACCTAAGAGCCCGTGGATAACCACAGATAGAAAGGGTGATAACACCTTCCATTTCTATAATCTACCTCCCGAACCGAGAAACATCTCGAAAAGGAATTTTGTTGTGCTTTTGTCCTTTCGTTGTTGGAGAAAATAAAAGACGGTGGCGACTCTTGCTTACCGCGACATTTCGCGAACCAACATTTCAAAACAGTCAGTTCTATTCCCACCGATCACAGAACTGGCGACTCTGCTGGGATTATCTTATAAGTGAGGTGTACCTTAGGATTAGATCACTATGTTTTCAATTGTATGCCTTGAATGCTTTAATATTGTGGGCTTGTATCGGAGTTTTATAGATCCTAACACAGATCTGGGGGATACCCTTCAGGTAAGTAGCAGTAAACTGTGAGGGACCTGTCCGGTGTAGACCGACACGGGTGAAGCAATAGCTACGTTGGTGTGACACCTTGGTCTGTACCGATATCCCTTGTGTTGGAACGAGGAGAATATGGGTCTTCTGAGGAGTCGTTAAGCACCAACTGACCTTAGCACCTTAAATTGACCAACTCGGCCATAGAACAGTAACAGTATGCTACACTCATTGAGGCTAAACTCTCGCGATGGTTCCGGCTGCAAGAAAAGGTTGCTAAGCTGGAGTTATGACCGATTGAGGGTAGTCGATGATATTGAGATCCTCTAGAACCCGGTTACTATTTTTAGGACAGGTCTTAACCAACTGAAACTGAAAGAGGGTAGTACCTAAGCTTCATGCCAGCCTGAAATCTAAGGGCTCTTGTGTGACTTGTGTGACTTGTGTGCCTTTACCATATTTGCCTTTTGTGAATACTTGTGGTGTGCCTTTATCATAACATCATAACATCATCACATCATAACATTGCATACATCTTGCATAAGGACTAACCCATTTCAAGAATCTCAAGGGTGTGTGATGCAGGTCATAATGAACCAAATGTCTAGCAAGGGGCAAAGGGGATTTATTTTCCTCTAGCCAAGGTTGTTTGGGGATCAAACCATGATAACTTGAGTCAGGGGCTATGACCCACTCGATATGGTGAGCCTGACTCTTGAAGAAGGACTCTCAGCAACATGAAGTTCCTTCAATCAAGCTACCAAGTTCAAATTCTAACAAGTTTCTTTGTTTACCCCGCGAGATCCTTGAAAACATTGCATACATATGTCATATATATCATTGCATAACAGGTCATCCGATACAGGTCTCTCACGTTCTCGCTGTTTATTTCAGCAATGGCTTTCCAACAAGACAACCAGGATCTTCATACTCAAGAGACTCAGTTCAAGGAAATCTTCCTAAGCCTATCCAAGGGGCAGGAAGAGTTGAGAACACTCCTCATGGGGAATTTGGTCAAGAAGAGTCCTGAAGACAGTAAGGACGAACGGCTGAAATATCTGCAAGCTGAGGTAGATGCAATGAAAACCCAGATGCTGGGGCAAATGGCTCTTATCCAAGGCTTAGCTCGGGAGCAAGAAGAGTTGAGAACCATGATCAACCAGCTTCATCAAGACAGATACAACAGTAGGAAGCAAATAGTCAAGGCTGATGATCAAGTCATTAATCAACTTCCGAGAAGTCAAAGGTTTGGTTTGATGAAGAATAGACCTCTCCAGGGTGCCACTACCTCACAGGTCCAACAACAACCTGACCATAAGCAACGGGCTACTCCGAGGCCGTTTACCAAGCTCAACATGCCGTTGTCCCAAGCTTTGCAACACCTGTTGAATTTGAATATGGTGACGTTGGTAGGACCTCACCCGAATCCTAAGACTTCTTCACCCAACTACAATCCTGATGCCAGGTGTGCATACCATTCTAACAGCCCAGGGCATGATACTGACGACTGTTGGAAGTTGAGGTGCAAAATCCAAAACCTGATTGATGAAGGAGCATTGGAGTTCGCACAAGATGGTCAGGCTGAGTTCTTCTACTATCCCTCCAAGGTTCACCATTTGAAGTGACAAGTCCTGAGACGAGAAGACTTTTGGTTCATTGGAATTTTCAATTTGTAATTTTCTTTTGATTGTTCAAACATTTATTCATGTCAAACTTTATTACTTTATCAATGCATCGCATATGTCTGTTTTGAATCAATCCATTCGTATCCACTATATTCAAATTGCTTTCATTTCTTGTGATGTTCAACTCTCGATTAAAAATTCTAAGCCTTTTGAGGGAGGATGACGAAAACGATACCACGATCTTTACAGTATGCTCTTGAACAGACCCCGCTGATAAGGTGCAGGCATTGTTTCAAATCCTAAACAGTGGAGTTATAAGGAAGATAATCCCTCGTCAACCCCTTTTGAGCCAAAGAAGTTAGAGTTTTTCTTTTCGCAAAAATTAAAACCCTTAATTATAACCTGGGGCAGGGTAGTTTTCTCAGTTGATCCAGGTGCACAATGAATGACATCAAAGAAGTCCTTCCAAAACAAAAGACAGTGATGGTTCCCTATAATCGTCAAGACAGGCAGTCGTTACCTTTCAAAAACAAAAGCCCAATAAGTCAAAACCTATAAAAGAGACTTACAAAAAACGGGGGCATCCCGCTGACTGTAAATACAAAAAGAAACAGTTCAGGAAAAAGACATGGATAATAAAATCGAAAAGAAAGAGATCCTACGAACCCTCGACAAAAAAGAAATGACTGCCTATTCAAAATAAATTGTCAGCATCCGAACCATCACTGGAATATCAGAGCAAAGACTCAAACAAGGTCTAACGCATGATTAGCTGAGTTTAGGATCGAAGAACATCACGAAGAACGGGTGGGTACAAATAAAGTTTAAGCCTTTATCCTTTGTTTCTTAAACCGTGAACCAGGCCACGTTATAACCCTTAAAAGTCCTAGCTGAAGCATGGGTTAGTTCGAAAGCATACTGTTACAAAAGGTATCCTGACTCCTGTAGCGCTCGCTATAAAATCCTGAGTTGACATCACATTTTACAAAAATTCACTTGTTTTATTGAAAACTGCATTTTCAAAAACTTCAAGACAGACATAAGCTTTGCATTCTTAAAATAACTTTGTTTGCATATGACTATTTGTTCGAACAGTAGAGAAATTCGCACGACGAATATCTAGTAAACAAAAATCTTCTCAAGGATCACCTCAAGTGGAAAAACACTTCCAATCAAGGGGCACGGCATGAGCATTGTCCATCATCTGGGGTAGTCAAGTCAAGATTCAGAGAATCTCTCAAAAATGCCAAATAGCCAGGGGCAAATCTCCACCTGAGTCACTTGGGGCATTGGACATGAATTCCAGCAACGAATCTTGCATGATCAGACATCTTCTGGTAGTATAGCAACACAACACTACTGACAGTGACAACTCACGGCACTCTGAGAGCATGGACATAGTCGAAAAAATACTACGCATAATCAAAGACCCGCTAGGTTGACTGGCCTAGGCAAAAATAAGGGCTTCCCGGCGAACCAAAAGGGTTCGGGCAAAAATAAGGGATGAAAATGAAAAAAAAATCTGTACACCCGGCAAGTCGAAAACCTGAAAAAGCGGCTTGGGCAAAAAAGGGTATCCCGATGGACTGAAAACCCGAAAGGGCGGTCCAGGCAAAAGTTAGGGATCAAAAGCGTACGACTATGTCCCGTCATCTCGTCACTGGCCTACCAGAAGAAGATTTGTCAATCGGCAGTTATCAAACACCTCCACAGGTACCTTCTCCCGCAGAAACTGGGGCAATAAAATTGTCCAAACTGTACAACTGCTCTGTCCACCAGGTACAAGGTAGATTCAGTTAAAGATGTAACCAAGATACCTTCACTCCCCACTGGTTAAGACAATAATGGTAGCTCTTCCCCACTGAGACTTGCAACTATGAACAAATCAGCGATACTCTTTCCCTAGCAGAGTTGGTCTCCCATCAGCCCTAAAAAGGCACAGTATCCCCAGCAAGTCGGTAATACTCTCCCCCAAGCAGAGTTAGTCTACCATCAGTCCTGAGAAAGTTGGGTATCCCCAGTAGATCTTAATATTCCCCATCGGAGAATACATATATTCCTCAGCAAGCATCCCCGGCGTTCTTAATATTCCTCAGCAGAGTATAAGAATGTTCCCCGGCGGAATACAAGATACCCCAGTGGAGCCATTTCCCAATGCAGTCTGAAAAGCTTCCCCGACAGAGTTGAATCATCTTACCCAGTAGATTCTGGAAGCTTATTCCCTGCAGAGTACAAATATCTCTCCCTAGCCATATTCAGAGATTATCCCCACCAGATTCTAACTGGGTTATCCTCAGCAAATTGCAACGGAAAGATCATCCTCAACAAAGTTCTTTCTATCCCCCCAGTGGAGTTTGTCATCAAAATCCCCAACAGAGCTTATCAACGGAATTCCCAGCGGAGTTATCGTTAAAATCTCAGCGAAGCATCTCTTCCCACAGAGTAACTCCCCGCAGATTAATCTCTTCACCATGTTTATTCCCCAACGGAGTCATCCTCTCCTACAGGTTTATTTGTGCAACCATCTTCGTTCATCATCCCCAGAAGAAACGAAGAATTCAACATCATTCTCCAGCAGCTATCCGGGATTTATTTTCCCCAGCTAACACATCACATTTCCATACATCATGATACATGCATAAACGCATCATGTCGCACAATCTCATTTATGTTGAGAACATCATTGCTTGATCCATCTCATGCATTGCATATGACTGACCTTTACCTTTCAGGAAAGATGCAGTTAAATTCTCAGCCATATCAAAAGACCTTCTCTGGTCCAGTTAAGTCGATTCCTAAAGATTTTTCTGATGCCGATCTAGTTGAAGATATTCCAAGACCTTGTCTGGTCCAGTTAAATCGATTCCTAAAGATTTTTCTGATGCCGAGCCAGTCAAAGGCCTTCTCTGGTCCAGTTAAGTCGATTCCTAAAGATTTTTCTGATGTCGATCCAGTTGAAGATATTCCAAGATTCCTTCTAGAGATAGTTCAGATGTGACCCAAATTTGGCGACATTCCGATACTTATTCCAAATTTCCTTCTAGAGATAGTTCAGATGTGACCCAGGCATGGCGACATTCTGATACTTATTCCAGATTTCTTTCTAGAGACGGTTCAGATGTGACCCAGGCATGGCGACATTCTGATACTTATTCCAGACTCCTTCTAGAGATAGTTCAGATGTGACCCAGGCATGGCGACATTCCGATACTTATTCCAGATTTCCTTATAGAGATAGTTCAGATGTGACCCAGATTTGGCGACATTCCGATACTTATTCCAGATTTCCTTTCAGAGACAACTTAGAGATGCTCCAGATATGGATGCTATTCTATTGCTTATTCAGATTTCCTTTCAGAGACAGCTTAGAGATGCTCCAGACCCGGATTCTATTCTATTGCTTATTCAGATTCAAACTTCTAAAGACAGCTTAGAGATGCTCCAGACCCGAATGCTATTCTATTGCTTATTCAGATTTCCTTTCAGAGACATCTTAGAGATACTCCAGACCTGGATGCTATTCTATTGCTTATTCCAGATTCCTTCCAGAGATAGTTCAAATATGATCCAGATATGGCGACATTCTGACACTTATTCCAGATTGAATCAAAAGATGATTACCATCCACCCTTTCTTAAGTTCCGGATTAACACCTGTAACTAGCCAAGAAATATCTGTGGACAACTGATTGTAGATCTATACCTGAAACCAGACAAGAAAGTTATCTACATAGAAAAATGTAAGATTAATACCTGTAGCAAGCTAGGAAAACTATCTTTCTTTCTCAAGTCAGAGACTAATACCTGAAACCAGACAGGGAAACTATCTCATTGGCCAACCTTCTTAAGTTCCAGATCAACACCTGTAACTAGCCAGGAAATATCTGTGGACGACGGATTGTAGATTAATACCTGAAACCAGACAGGACAACTATCTACTTGACCATCATGAAGTAATCCTACACCGGTTCCTTCTCTTCCAAGATGCAGTTTTACACGGACTCATCATCATGCAACCTTACACAGGTTCCTTCTTTCAACCTACCAAGTTACAATTCAACACACATTCCTGGATGGCATCTATAAGCCCATCCCCGACAAGATTCTGTCACACCTCCAGATGGCATCTATAAGCCCATCCTCCTATCCATCATATCTCCAAATGGCATCTGTAAGCCCATTCCCGACATCACATTGTTGATACTACACTATGCGAGTGCAAATTTCTGGGCACTTTAGTGTTCAATCATCTTCCACCTTCGGATCAGGAAAGGCACGCAAGTCAATCTACATCCTCAGGTTTAAGAAGATTGAACAGGGGCAACTATTGTACCCGAAAATTTGCCCTCCCATATTCCTCAAGATTTGTTAAGAATGATCTTCAAGTTGTTCAAGATTTCTCAAGAGTTGTACAGTTCAAACCACCTCCTAAGCCAGCTGAAATTAGGGTTTTGGTTCTTTCAAGGAATTTGGGGTTTACATGGGTTCAATCAAGTCTCATAGGCCTATATACATTCTCAAGCATCTACATGCCAAGTTTCAAGACTCACAGTGTCAATTTGCACAGTCAAAAGCTCCATTTGCTCTACAGTCAACTGCAAGGGCAAAATGGTCATTTTGTAGTCAAAAGTCAGAATTTTTGGTCAACATCTTATTTTGAGTCAACAATCATCATTTGATCAAGTCCTGATCATGATTCCACAAGAATGGCTCAAAAATCATCAAGGTGCAAAAAGTTACTATTTTTGGACAGCAAAAAAGTCAATTGTATCTTGACCAGGGCATAACTTTTTCATGGTTTATCAGAAAAATTCCATCCAATTCTCATTTTTAAGGGGATGTAATTTCCTACAATCCATCTTCACACTCCAAGTCCAAGAAATGCTCTCACAAAAAGTTATCAATTTCTACATTATAGGTCAAATTCAAAAGTCAACAAAAATGCACTTTAAGTCAAAGACCATAACTTGAGGTTGGTAAATCCAAATGAAATGGGACCGAAGGCATTGGTTAGAGGACTTCAAGACCTTTCCAAAATGTCCAAGAACATGTTCATATGATCAAAATTGAGCAAGATATGCATTGGAGAAGTTGGGAAATTTTCATGAATTTGCAAAAGTCAACTTTGCTCAAAACACCTTATTTTTGCTAATGGGCCTCAAATCTCTTCTTGAAACTTCATCCATGGCCTATGCACGACCCATGAAGCTTAATTGAATTTATTTTCTTATTTTTATTAATTAATTGGATTTTTAATTAATTCATTTAATTAATTTAAATTGTAGGAAAATACAAAGATTTGGTTTTTCAATCTTTTTGTGAAGCAAATATGACCTAAAAAGGCTGGCAATTTCGTGCACCAAGTCAAAGATGCAAAATTTCCAAAATTGGCAACTTTGTTCAATCATGAAAATGCAAAAAGATTTTATTTTCAATCAAATATTCAATCATCATTGCAATGGATTCTTGCTCAAGATTTTGACCTAATTCCATTCCTCTATATATATGCAAGTAAACCCTAACTCATGGACGTGCAAGAAAGCTGCAGAAAAGCATATAGCATATTGAAAAATTTCCAAGAAAACTCAAAACTGACTTTGGCATTCTAGAGAGATTCAAATGTTTTTATTGATTCTAACACATTGCAGGAGGTCCCAGGGATAATTTGCAATTGAATTCACGTGCTAAAACTCAAGGAATCATCACGCACAGAACCACGGTTTGCCACTTTTTTTCAGAATCGTAACTCCTAATTCATGCACATATAACATATTTTCTTGATTGTTTTGTGTTAATAGGGACCATACGAAGCTAATGGTATAGCTTAATTGAACTGAAACGCCATAAATCCAAAGGTTCCATGAACAAGTTTTAGGGTTCATAAGCTTTGAAATTGGGGGTTCCTAAACCAGGAAAAATTGAGACGTGTGAGACCCATGACTGAATTCGTCAGAACAAGACGAACAAAACCAAACCATCGCGAAACATTTATATAAACCACAGCTCTATTCACTATTTTTCCTTACTGTAGTTTGTGGGGGTTAAAAACCCCCGCTATCTAATATGTTTTTATGCAGAACGAAGGAAGAAGACAAGGACGTGTTGACACTCCATTGGTTTATTCAAAAACACGCGCGTTATTTTTCTTTTTCAGCATATTGACCAATTTCTTAATATAATAATTGTCACTTGTTTCAATAACAATTAAAGCAGGTGGTTGGAGTGGTTAAGGCATTGGCTTGGAAACGTTGGGACCTGGGTTCGAATCCCAGGTCCCCCAAACATTATTTGTTCTTTTTCCTCAGGTATTCTAGTACAAAGCTTGCAAAGGAGTCCACCATGCATCTCCAATTCCCAGATGCCATGTGTCTCCACCCTCAAATCCAATGGCCCAGATGGAAGGATCATCATACTCCCAGTCAACACGCGCCCTGGACAATCACCAAAGTCAAAGCAGGCTTGAGGTTAATGGGCCACAAAATTCCAAACGTACCTCCTGATTTGGGCCAGCACCCCCCCTGGTTCATTCTTTCTTTTTTTTTTCTTTTATAATTTCCATTTAATTATTTTACTATTAATTATTATTATTATTATTTAATTAACTAAATTAATTTTTTTTATAATAAAACCAGAAAACTGAAAATATAATATTTTTATTATTATTATTTATTAATTTCACCCTTAATTTATTATTTTGTAAATAAATACTAATATAACTAATTTAGTTTAATTAGGTTTAATTTTAACTTTTTCATAATAATTTAAAATCAACATAGAATTAGGGTTTTGTTGACAATTTTAATTTCTTTTTTTATTTACTTCCTTGAGACATTAAAACTTAAAAAATATTTCTTTTTAATTAACTAATTAGTTTTAGGTTTAATTTGACTTAATTCATTAAATTCCAAAACTTCTTTCTTTCTCAAAAAGGGTCAAAACCCTAAGGACTTCTCCGATTCAATTTCTATTCGCGCATATTATTTTTGATCATATTTATGTAATTTCTCCGAGGATGTAATAGCTTTAATTAGGACTTTTTATCGCTTTCATTTATTTTTCCGCAATTTACTTTTTCAAAGGGTTTGTTTTTGGCGATGTAAATACCCGACGCCTTGTAATAGCTTAGATTTACTTTCCGCAATTTACTTTCCGCAACTATTAACTGCTAGATGTATGTTAACTAGGCTATGCATGACAAGACTTATCTCTGAAATTAAAATCAACCCGTAGCTCACCATAACATGTGCAAAGATAACTTAACTGAATCCTGACACACTCGCACATGCCACTCCTAGGGTACGCCTCACTTGGTTGCCTCGACGTGGTCATTGAGTGTAGGGTGTTTTAGAGGTCGCCCTCTTGTCTAAAGATCCAAGTTGCCTCGAAACGGTTGCCTCGGATAAAACGATCTAAGACATTAGGGTTACCGCTAAGGTGTCCTACTATTGCTTTGGTGACCACATGTCCCTATAATTGAATTGACCCGAATAACTCCAACGACGGTGCTATCTACTTCTCAATAGTGGGATAGTGTTATCTAAAAGACATTTACACAGCTTAATTTCTTTTGAGTAGGTAGAGGTTCTAAGGTACTTGCTCTTTCAAAACAAAAATACTTTTCGCACCTACACTTTTCTGACAAAAGTTTTCAAACAAACACTTCATACACTCTTGAGGACAGATACAAGAGTTAAATCGAAGTTTTCAAACAAAACTTTTTTTTCAAAACCCGCAAACACAAGAAAAACAAAACCTTTTGAAAACATAGTGAGCAAGTACCTAAGAGCCCGTGGATAACCACAGATAGAAAGGGTGATAACACCTTCCATTTCTATAATCTACCTCCCGAACCGAGAAACATCTCGAAAAGGAATTTTGCTGTGCTTTTGTCCTTTCGTTGTTGGAGAAAATAAAAGACGGTGGCGACTCTTGCTTACCGCGACATTTCGCGAACCAACATTTCAAAACAGTCAGTTCTATTCCCACCGATCACATATACCATAGTAATAAAATAGATGATTAGACTGGATTATATAGTTAGTAAGTATTTAGCAGGATGGCCTTAACAATAGCAGTAGGTTAGTAATAACAGAAAGGCCTCTATAAACTAAAATAGCAGTATACGTAAATTAGTGTCAGAAAATAATAACTTCATTGATTCAACTAAAAAATGATTGGTCAGTGGAATATCTTAGTGGAATTAAATTAATAGGACTTGGTCGATAATAGTATTGGTATATATAAGTTGTTGTTACTAATTGTTGAAGTTGCAGGTGAATGTATTGTTGTATCGCCTCTAATTATTGGCAATATCAAGTTGTAGGCTTATGGCCAGTGTTGAATTGTGTTGAATCGTTGTTGAATTAATTGTTATTGATTTTTATTACATTTATACTGTTGTCGCATACATAGCATATCGAGTTGGGAGCTAATGCACGGTAAGTTGGTCTGGATTGGAAAATATAAAGTTGAAGGCTTATACCTTGTTGATGCCTTTACTAATTGGCAGATTACTAAGTTGGGAGTTTTGCTCCATTGGTACCACATGCATGTGCATAAAACAAGTCGCATCCCATGTTGCATCTTGAGTTGTTGCAATGATGAATTAGTTGTGATATTATGTTGATGACTTGGTTGTAATGGATGTCGTTAAAATCTATGAAGCAGTGATTTTGTATGATCTAATTCTAATATATTATTTATCGTACATCCGATTATATTGTTTGATATCTCACCTCTTTTGTTAAAATGTTTCCCTATGTCGATAACGTGCAGGTAACCCAGAGTGAAGGTTGTCTACTTTCAGTAGTTCGAGTCAGTGTCGTTGCTCTGATACGTAATACTCGGGAGGGATGAACACTTGTTGCTTCGTTATTGATTTTATTTCCCGTTGTTCTATTTTAAGTTGGTTTTCATTAAGTACTTGTTGTTTTTAAAGTTGCCTTCAGTTGGACAAGATGTTATGTCCTTTTAATTTGGATATTATGATTTCGCTGCATAGTAATGAAACTTGTTGGTTTTAAAAGACTAATTTATATTGTTGTTGGTTCATCCGAGTTTTAAATGTTATGTATATGTTTTATATGCGATTAAATGAAGGTGTTTTTAAGTAGTAAGTGTAGCATCTTATTTGTTCGTTGGAAATTTTATAACTCTGATTTTAATATTATTCGCCGGGTAGAAAATGGGGTGTTACAAACACCACCTTTGGATTTTTCTCTTGAGGGCGTTTCTTCTTCAGTGCCTCAATTTTCTTTGCAGCATTTTCATCATAGACTACGTCACAATTTGGGCATAACATAGACCTAGAATTACTCAACTTGCATCTATTAAAAAAATCCACCAATTCCTCCTTAGGTTTGGGGAACACCACCTTCATCAATTCAACAACTGTTTCTACAGACAATTCCTCATTCTTGGTTTCGTAATCCATTTTTTCCTAGTCTCCCTGATTATCCTCAAGCTCTTCAGCAATATCAACTACCATCACTCCTTGTGGCTTAGACAAATTGCCATTTCCACTTTTGAGACCTTCAGTAGTCTCGAATGCCGTAGCTACCATTGAATTAGTAGTCACAACTTGTTCATTCTCAAAACCGTCAATAGTCTTGAGCATCAACGTTACCATTAAGTCGATAATGTTGGCATGTTAGCCTTTGAGACCATTAGTAGCCTTGATCATCAACACCTCCAATGGTTCAACAAAGTGTACATCAGCAACATGTAAAGGGTCTGAGTCAATGCTCATGGGGCTTTTTGGTTTTTCACAAAATTTCAATCGACCATCTTTCAAAGCCTTCTGAATCAAATCCATGAAAAGAAAACATTGAGAAGTATTATGACCCAAAAAATTATGATACTTGCATAAACCTCTTTTTTGTTTCTGCTCTTATGGTGGATTTTTACTGCCTGTAGGCACTATAATCTGACCATCTGAGACTAAAACATCAAATATTTCATCACATTTTGACACATAAAAATATATGTTTTAGTATTAGATCTATTATTTTTTGGTTCTTCAATCGTTTTTCCTTTTGACGGTCTTATAGGTTTACATATATATGGAGGTCTAGATTTTAATTCAACCACATTAACTTCTCCTTCTTCTATGCATTTGTTTTCAGATTCTATAGAATAATCTTCTGTGTCTATATAGGCCATTTTGCCTTTTCTATGATCCTTTGAAACTCTAGTTTTCTCTATTTTCAAACGTTCGACATATCGAACCTTACTAGTTAGTTGAGACATATATGTAATAGATTGAGGATCAAACTTCTTCCTAATAGAATAACCTAAACCCCCAACGTCCATTTCGACCAGTTCATGTTTAGGAACTCTAATAAAACATCTAGACTTTAGGACCCTAAACCTATTCAAATAAGCCTCCATTGACTCAAACGACCTCCTCTTGATTGAGGATAATTCTTTCAAACTTATCTTAGGCTGACCAACATAAAACTGCTCGTGAAATATGCTCTCAAGTTGTTCTCAAGTGCGTATAGAATTTTGGGTCAATTTTGTAAACCAAATAAAAATATTTTTGGTTAATGAATTAGGAAAATATCTTAATTTTAACACCTCATCATTGGCAATATCGCCAGCTTCTGTTTCGTACCTAACAATATGTTCAATGGTCTACTCATTAACATCACCAGCAAACTTGGTAAATTTAGGTACCTTACATCCCCTAGGTAATTCTTACTGTCGAATATAATCAGGTAAGGGAGATGAATAATTAGGCTTCTGAAGGCCAACATTTACCCCATACCGTGTTAATACTTCTTCTCTACAATCACTATGTTGTTACGTCCAATAGTGGCATTTCTTAACACTCGGTCATCATCTTGGTTCCTCCTAACTACGAATCGCCTAGGTTCATATTGTTCAACAAATTCTTCCTCTTCATAAGTGGGTATTTCCACCCTTCGAGGTCTAAAAGGACGCTCATTGTTACCTCCCTCTAGATCTTCAAAAACTTTTAACAACCAGTGGCGCGTCTGAGTTGGTTGGAGCCCTAATGAGTCGACCAATATGCCTATTTGGTAAACTACAGAATTGAGGGCAACTCCCATTTTTTAAGTTAAGACATTTACTAACTCTAAATTACTCTCATCCATCTGTTGCCTTAAAGCCATAACAAAAGTAGTATTCAAAGATGGCATCGACTGAGGGATGTAACCAACACCACCCGGTCGACCACCTGGGCCATAACTGCCTTGGTTTCTAGTGGCCCCTGCATTTTCTATATACGTGGATGGGTTCGACTGAAATCTAACCATCATGGAATAAGGCATACTGTATTGATAAGGGACAAATGATGACCCTGGACCCCCTGGAAAGAGTGGTCGATTTGGGTCAAAATGGTGATATCTTATGCCTAGGTTCTATCATCGTGATTATTGTCAGAGAACCATAATCAGTGGTCGATCTCACTGGAGATAAAACCACCGCGCTTTGCGTTATGGCACTCACTAGTATGACATCCACATTTTGTGTAGAAATCTGTATATGTGCAATGTTCGTATCAGAGCGTGACATTTTATACTTTGAAAAATGTTTACCACTTCTTAGATTCACACACACACACAAACTAAACTACAAGAAACTTTATAAAACCAAACACAAATACGAAATTATTAGCATTGTTCCATTGGGCGTGCGAATTTGTTTACCTCTGGTTTTGGTAAACAATGGTGGTATCTTTTAACAAAATGTTTACGGAATGTCTGGAAGCTGCCCCCAGATGGTGCATCCCCCTTCTTCCACTACTGCCTTTGCATCCTTTAGAGATGACATCCGAAGCGGAGGTCTAGTGATCTTAGGAATCGAGGACACCGCCTTGGTCGCCGCTATTTCTGGAGAGACTTCTTTAAAATGTTGGAAAGGGGTCTCTATGAACTCGCCATCCAATTCTACATATCGGAAAGAATTCAGATGACTAATCATATACTCCTCCTCCCCATGGACAATTATGATCTTCCCTTGGACCGGGTATTTGAGCATCTGATGCAAGGTGGAGGTGACAGCACCGGCATTATGGATCCAGGGGCGTCCCAACAGACAGGAATAAGAAGGACGGATGTCCATCACATAGAAGGTTGAGTTGAAGATCTGAGTTCCCACCTTTATTGGGATGTCCACCTCCCCGTGGACCATCCTCTTCGAACCATCAAAAGCTCTCACCACTATGTTGCTTGGTTTTAAAGTCATCCCCTCGCAATCCAATCTATCAAGGGCTTTCTTTGGTAAGACGTTTAAAGATGATCCAGTATCAACCAAGACATGAGCTAGGGTTGTTCCTCTGCACTCCACTGAGACATGTAATGCCTCATTATGTTTTCTCCCTCTGGGTGTCAAGTCAGCATCAGAGAAACCCAGGCCATTATCAGCTGTCAAACTGGCTACACAGTCCTGGAACTGGTCAACAGACGTCTCTTGTGGCATGTGAGCTGTCTTCAGAAATTTTACCAGAGCCTTGGCATGTGCTTCAGAGCACAGCAGTAGAGCTAGCATAGAGATCTTAGAAGGTGTTGTACCCCAAAATTTGCCCTCCCATATTCTTCAAGAAATTGCCAAGCCAAGTCACAAAATTCTCCAAGGGTTGCATAATCCAACTGTCTCCTAAACAGTCAAAATTAGGGTTTTGAGTCTGATCAAGAAAAGGAAGTGTTCAAAGGCTCAATCAAGTCTCATATGCTTACAAACATGGTCAAGCATCCTCATATCAAGTTTCAAGGCATTCAGCTCAAAATTGCACAGTCAAAACCCTAAATTGCACTACAGTCAACTGTAGGGGCAAAATGGTCATTTGGCAGTCAAAAGTTCAAATTTTTGGTCAACATATCATTTTGAAGCCACAAACATCATTTGATCAATGCTTGATCATGATTCTCAAAATTTGGCTCAGAAAATCATCAAGATGCAAAAGTTTCTTTATTTGGACAGCTGAAAAAGTCAACTGAAATTGACCAGGGCATAACTTTCACATGGATTATCAGAAAAATTCCATCCAAAGCTCATTTTGAAGAGAAAGACATTTCCTACAACTCATCTTCATACTTCAAGTCCAAGAAATGCTCTCACAAAAAGTTATCAATTTCAACATTATAGGTCATTTTCAAAAGTCAACAAAAAGGGACTTTAAGTCAAAGGCCATAACTTGAGATTGGAAAATCAAAATGACATGGGACCAAAGGCATTGGTTAAAGGACTCAAAGACCTTTCCAAAATGTCCAAGAACATGAGAAAAGCTTAAAAATTGAGCAAGTTATGCATTGGAGAAGTTGGGAAATGTTTGTGAAATGGCAAAAGTCAACTATCCTTGAAACTTCAATTTTTGACAAAAGGGCCCACTTTCTTCCACTTGATTCAGCCTTGTCATGCCACACACGTGTCCCATGATTAATTTCAAGATCAAACATTGATTTTTCTATTTTATTTAATTTTTGATAATTTAATTCATTTTAAATCTTTAAAAATTCAAATAAAATTTAAAAACCAATGGAATAGTGTCATTTGAATTTGGATAGCTTCCATATATCATGTGCCAGCTCACAAACTCATGCTAGGGTTAGATTGTACACCAAGTCTTGGTTTTGCTAAAAAAGGGGAAAGTTGGTTAATGGTGAAAAACCTAGGACTAGTTCTCTCATGGGCATGGATCAAGGCCAGCTAATGACCTAATTCCCTTCCCTCATAAGTGCTGAGTCAAAACCTAATCATAACACACTAAATGCTACGCCCAAGAACACTTGGCAAACTTGAAAAAATAGCCATAAAACTCAAGACTGAAATCAATGTTCTAGGTGGATTCAAGGCACGACACTCATTCCAAAAGCTTCCTTGTGGTTCACTGATCATATTCCAATTCATAACACTCATCAAAAGGCAAGGAATCAGTGTACAGAACTCAGCATATGTCGTGAAAAACTCACAATCGTATTCTTAAATTTAAGCATTTTCATAACATTTTCTGCATGGATTCTTATTCCTCCTGCAATTCTAAAGCTAACTGATACATTTAATTGCGTTTTCCTGTGTTATGTACAAAGATGCCATTGTAGCTTTTTAGGGTTTACAGGTTTTCGAATTAGGGCTTTTCATCCAAGGCAAAATTAGGACTCGTGAGTAATATCATTGGCATGAGCGTGTTCAGACGAAGAAGAATCCATCCTCGCGCCTAATTTATGTTTAGAGACGGCGTAATCGCTATTTTCTATAAACCGGCCTAAGAGAACACACATAAAACCGTGGCCTTTGTTTTTGATATTTGCAGGAACGAAGAAGAAGACCTCGTGGCCAACAACCATTGGTTCTTTTTGAATTGCGCGCATTTTTCAGATAACTAACCAATTTTCTTTTATATTGACTAGTAGCTATTATATATTAAAAGTAATTGAAGTGGTTCAGTGGCGCAGGAAGTGATCAGTAATGCTAGTGACCTGGGTTCGAGTCCCAGGTCTGTACAATATTTCATGTTATTTTTCAATTCCAACTCCTATGCAGCGCCAGTGATAATACACACCATACATCCTCAAAGATCAACCAGCCACGCGTCCTGGAGATCAAATCAAGGGCATAGATCAGAGGTGTACCATAAGCCTTAGTCCAAGGTCCCACACGTAGCCTGGAAAAGTCAACGAATCTCAAGCTTATTGGGCCCAAATTACTGGATCCATACCTCACAATTGGGGCCTGAACCCCCCCCGGTTTGCCTTCTCCATATTTTTCTTATTTTATTTTTAATTGCTATTATATTTTCTTTTTTTGCTTTAATTGATTGTTTTTTTACCAAATACAAAAATACCTTAAAAAACTCAGAAAAGGATAAAAAATATAATGATTATTTATTTTGATATTTTCTTGTAAATAAATTAACATGTAATAAATATTAGTTTAATTAGGTTTATCTTAATTCTTTTCATAATAAAACATAAAAAAATATAGAATTTAGGCTTAATTTTTATCCTTTTTAATTTTTCCTTTTATCATAATATTATCTATTTATTTATTTTTATAATTAAATTGTACATAAAAATTAGGGTTTCATTTAGTTAAAAATTTCAACATTTTCTTAATAACTAAAATCCAAAAATATAGCATTAGGTTTAATAACTTTTATTCCTTTTAATTTTCCTTTTTTTTTGCCACAATATTAGTGATTTATTTATTTTCATAATTAAACTTGTAAACTAATTAGGGTTGCATTTAGGTTAAATTTTAATACTTTCATAATAAACTTAAAAATAATTAGAACTAGGTTTAACATTTCATTTTGGTTTTTAATTAATTCTTTTTTATTAAATCTCAAAAAACACAAAAATACTAAAAAACATTTTCTTTTAATTCTTAATTTTAATTCCTTATTAATAATATTTTGCAAAAGGGTCCAACGCCCTCGTTCGTAATTTATTTTATTCGCACATTTGTTTTATTTCGCTTAATTCATTATGTATCTCTCCCGAAGCATTGTAACTTAAACTTCTCGCACCGTTATTTTCTTTATTTATTTTCCGTCAAATCGGGTCCGGTTTAATTTCGGCGATGTGGACCCGCGCCATTTGTAATAGCGTTAGGTTTACTTTTCCCGCAAATTTTAACTGTTAACAAAAGCATGAAAGAATGTATGGACTTAAATAAAATCAAGCGTAGATCACAATGGACATGACAAGACAAATATCAATGAAAACGACACACAATTCGCACACACCACCCCTAGGGTACGCCTCACTGTTGCCTTGCCTTTCGAAAGGTGATCGTCGAGTAGAGGATGTCTTAGTAAGTCCTCATGATCCGGGAACCTGGCATGAGGGTAGCTTCTAAGGTGTCTTCCTATTGCTCTGGTGATCACCATGTCCCTACAAACTCGAATTGACCCGAACACCTCCAACGGTGGTGCTACCTACCTCTCAATGGTGGGATGACACTACTTTAAAGGACATTTACACAGACGAATTCCTTAGGGTAGGTAGACGACTCATGGATACTTGCTCTCTTCAAAAACAAACAAAAATCTTTTCACATCAACACTTTTCAAAAGCTTTCAAAGCAATTTTTTCAAACACTCTGACGTATGAGTCGAACTGAAATTCTTCAAAGAAACTTTTTAAAACCCACAATTGAAAAGCAAACAAACAATTTTGAAAACACATTGAGCAAGTATCTAAGAGCCCATGGATAACCATGGATAGAAAGGGTGCTAACACCTTCCCTTTCTATAACCTACCTCCCGAACCGAGAGCAATCTCTTTAAGGAATTTTTCTGTGCTTTTGTCCTTTCCATTTGGAGAAAATAAAAGACGGTGGCGACTCTTGCTTCCGCGACATTTCGCGAACCAGCGTTAAACAGTCAGTTCCAGATCCACCGATCACAGAACTGGCGACTCTGCTGGGGACTTAAAGTGAGGTATACCTTAGGGCTAGGTCATAACTATGTTTTCAATTGTCTTCTTTGCTTGCTTTATTATTGTGGGTTGCTTGGGAGTTCTATAGATCCTAACCCGGATCTGGGGATACCTTTCTTAGAAAGTAGCAACAAGGCTGTGAGGGAACTGTGCGGGGTATACCGACATGGTTGAAACAGTCTGCTACGTTGATGTGGCACTTTGGTGTGTACCGGTAACCCTTGAGTTCAGTCAAGGAGAGTACGGGGCCTCCGCGTGGTGTCGTGAAGCATCAACAGACCTTAGGAACCTTAATTGAACTATCTTGGCCTCTTTAGGGTAGTGAGATAACTGACTTTGGTGCAGTCCGAGGTTGGTTGATACTCGATACTACACTCAATTGAGGGTTGCTTTCCTGGAATATTTCGGTCGCCAGTTCAGTGGCTAAATCGAAACGATGAACAATGAAAGCAATCCCGTGATATTGGGAACCTTAGAACCCGGTTACTTTGATTAGGACAGGTTGAGCCCACCAACTTCAAGAGGGTACTACCCAGACCCCATGCTGGCCTAAACCCTAAGGGTTTCTCTTGTGTGACTTGTGTGCCTTTGTACTTGCCTACTTGCATGCTGGTTAGCTGACACATGAACTACTTACAGGTTTTGTTTATAGTCCTTAACTAGGACTCATAACAAGGTTTACCAAATTTCTTGCAGGTTTTGTTTATAGTCCTTAATTGGGACTCATAACAAAGTATACTGAATTTCTTGCAGGGTTTGTTTATAGTCCTTAACTGAGACTCATAACAGGGTTTACCTACATCACCCCATGCATAGCATGACATCATACCATTGCATACATCCTAACCCATTTCAAGGATCTCAAGGGCTTGTGATGCAGGTCATGGTGAATCAATTATCCCAGCAAGGGGCAAAGAGGATTTATTTTCCTCTAGCCAAGGTTGTCAGGGGCTATGACCCACTGGATATGGTGAGCTTTGACACCTGAAGAATGATCCCCTAGCTAAGGTTATCAGGGGCTATGACCCACTGGATATGGTGAGCCTTTGACCCTTGAAGAAGGGCTCTCTACAACAGGAAGTTCCTTCAATCAAGTTGCCAGTTTCCAGCTCTAACAAATTTCTCTGTTTACCCTGCGAGGTCCTTGAAATCATTGCATGCATGTCATACATCTCATTGCATTGCAGGTGTCCCCTTGGACAGGTTGCTTACCCTTCTTCGCTGTTTATTTCAGCCGATCGTCATGAATCCTGAATCATCAGCTGAGCAGTCCATCAAGGCCCTCCAGGCTCAGAACGCCCAGTTCCAAGAGTTAATCATGAACTTGACCCAGGGGCAACAAGATCTGAAGGCTCTGCTCTTGAAGAAAGAAAAGAAGAAGAGGAGGACTGTTTTGTTCAGCCCTAGACGCAGATCTGGGAACACCCTGCAGGATCAAGCTGAGAGGACAACTCCATCTGTGGGGAAAGGCAGTCATCAAGAGGAAAGGGTTCTCAGTCCAGTGGTCTCTGACAATGAGACAGATTTCAACGACGAACAGTACCCTCCGGCTGAGGACAAGTACAAACAGTTGGAGGATAGGCTGAATGCTTTGGAGATCCAACAGGTACCGGGGCTGGATTTTGGAGATCTGGGTTTGTCAACTGGTGTGTTTATTCCTCGGAAATTTAAAGCACCATCCTTTACCAAGTATGACGGGGCGTCGTGTCCCAAGTTACACCTCAGGTCCTATGTTTGGAAGATTCAACCATATACGGTGGACAAGAACCTGTGGATCCACTTCTTTCAGGAGAGTCTTTCTGGGACTCATCTCGAATGGTTCTATCAACTAGATGGGACCAAGGTTCATAACTGGGAGGAGTTGGCTACTGCTTTCTACAAGCAGTATCAGTATAATGCCGACCTTGCTCCTACGCGTACCCAACTCCAGGGTATGTCGTTAGGATCAAGTGAAGGTTTTAAAGAATATGCGCAGAAATGGAGGGATCTTGCTGGAAGGGTACAACCACCTCTGACTGATCGGGAACTTGTCGATATGTTCTTGGGGACCCTGTCTGGTCCGTTCTACAACCACCTAATTGGGAATTCGTCTGCTGGATTCACAGATCTTATCTTGACTGGAGAGCGAATAGAAGCTGGCATCCGATCTGGGAAAATTCAAGAGGCTGCACCCTCTGATAAAAAGCCTCATCATGGAAAGAAAGAATCCAATGTTGTGCACGGTAAAAAGAGCCGTCATGAGGCAGGGGCAATCCAGATCTCCAATCCTGGACCTGCTCAACAAGGACAGGGGCAGCAGCGCAAGGAGAAACGACAGTATACCAAACTCAACATGTCGTTGGATCAAGCACTGCAACAAATGTTGAAAGCAGGACTGATCACCTTAAGGGCTCCTCTTCGGAATCCGAACACTTCTGCTCCCAACTATCATCCCAACGATAGGTGCGCATATCATTCAGATAGCCCGGGGCATACTACAGACAACTGCTGGCCTCTCAAGAACAAGATCCAAGATATGATTGACGCCGGAGAGATTCAGTTTGAAGTGCCAGAGACTCCGAACATAATCACTGCTCTGTTACCCAATCGTTGAAGACCTTTTGTTTATTTGAATTTTTGAGTTGTATTTTTCTTTGCTTATACAAACAATTAATGTCATAGCAAACCCTTTTATTCTATCAATGCATCGCATATGTCTGTTTTGGGAATTAATACAATTATTTTCACTATGTTCAAATTTCTTTTCATATTTTTTGTGATGATCAACTCTTGGTTAATAATTCTGAGCCTCTTGAGGGAGGATGACGAAAACGATACCATAATCTACAGTATGCTTTTGAACAGACCCCGCTGATGAGGTACAGGCATTGTTTCAATTCCCAAACACTGGAGTAATAAGGATGATAATCCCTCGCCAACCCCTCTGAGCCAAAGAAGTAGGAGTTTTTCTTTTCGAAATTTAAAACCCTTAATCATAACCCGGGGCAGGGTAGTCTTCTCAGTTGATCCAAGTGCACAATGAATGGCACCAAATGAGTTTTTCCAAAAAAACAAAAGACAGTGATGGCTCCGAACAATCATAAGGACAGGCAGTCATTATCAAAAAAATCATAAATGAAAAGCCCATTAAGTCAAAACCCATGAAGGAGACTTACAAAACTGGGGCATCCCGCTGACTGTAATTCCAAAAAAGGAAACAGTTCAGGCAAAAAAGAAAGGATAAAAAAATCAAAAGAAAGAGGTCTCACAAACCCTCAACAAAAAAAGGGAGATGACTGCCTATTCAGATAAATTGTCAACATCCGAACCATCACCGGAAAATCAGAGCAAAAAACTCAAACAAAGTCTAACGTATGATCAACTGAGTTTAGGTTTGGAGAACATCATGAAGAGCGGGTGGGTACAAATAAAATTTGAGCCTTTATCCTTTGTTTCTTAAACCGTGAACCAGGCCATGATATAACCCTTAAAAGTCCTAGCTGAAGCACGGGTTAGTCCGAAAGCATACTGTTACGAAAGGTATCCTGACTCCTTAAGGCCTACAGTAAAATAACGAGTTGACATCACTCATTTGTTTTATGAAAAAAAGAATGCATTTTCAAAATCTTCAAGACAGACATAAGCTTTGCATTTTTAACATAACTTTGTTTGCATATGACTTTTTGTTTGAACAGTAGGGAAATTCGCACGATGAATACCTAGTGAACAAAAGCAATTCCAATCAAGGGGCAGACGTGATTATTGTCCATCATCTGGGGCAATTCAGTCAAGATTCGGAGAATCTCTCAAAGGCCAAATAGCCTGAGGCAAATCTCCGCCTAAGTCACTTGGGGCATTGGACAGGAATTCCAGCAACAAATCTTGCACGATCAGACACCTTCTGACAATATGGCAACACCAACAGCCAGGGGCAACTCCCTATATTCTAAGAGAACAGACATAGTCGAAGAGAATACTACGCAAAATCAAAGACCCGCTAGGTTGACATACCTAGGCAAAAATAAGGGCTTCCCGCCGAACCAAAAGGGTTCGGGCAAAAATGAGGGATGAAATGGAAAAAATTTGTACACCCGGCAAGTCGAAAACCTGAAAAGGCGGCTTGAGCAAAAATGGGTATCCCGGTGGACTGAAAACCCGAAAGGGCGGTCCAGGCAAAAATTAGGGATCAAAGCGTACGACTATGTCCTGTCATCTTGTCACCTGCCTACCAGAAGAAGGTTTGCTCATCAACAACTATCAAGCATCTCCACAGGTATCTTCCGCTCCCACATCAGAAACAGGGGCAATAATGGATGGTCTAAGCGATCTGATTGTTCTATCCTCCAGGGTATCAAGGTAGGTTCCGTTGAAGAACATAACCAACACAGTTCAATACTTCCCCAGGAGAGTCCAATCTAGTCTCCCAAGGAAAGTTGGAATTCATACCCCCAAGCAGCAAGCTTATCCCCAGTAGATTCTGGAAGCTTATCCTCTCGCAGAGCACGAACGCGTCGTCCGGCTTGGTTTAAAGAGTTATTTCCTCAACAGGATATAACTGGGTTATCCTCAGCCAAAAGCCAAGGAAAGGTCGTCGTCAACGTAGTTCTTTCCTATCCCCAGCGAAGTCCATCAATACTTCCAACATAACAACGGTATCCTCAGCAAGTTATCAACAACGCAGCAAGGCATCCCTCTTCCCACAGAGTATTGCTTCTCAGCATGGTCACTAGAGTATCTTTTCTCCCCGTAGAATCCGTCATTTGCCAAGTTCATTCCCCAACGGAGTTATCTTCTCCTACCGGTATACTTGCAACTATCATCCCCAGCGGAAGCAAAATCTATTCCTCAACATCAGCCTAGGATACGACTTCCCGGCACCCGTCAAGGATTTATTTTCTTAGACAAATATACATTCATAAACATCACATCTTCATACATTATAGCATGCATATGCGTCATACTACACGAATTTCATTAATTTTGAAGACATACAGTTCATGCATCATGATGTGGCATACAATTATGTTTTGCCTTTTCAGGAAAAAGATCAATACAAAAGCGATTACTACCAACTATCGCAATTCTCTTCTAGATATAGTTTCAGATATGACCCAGAGATGGCGACGTTCTGATGCTGCTTCCAGATTTCCTTCTAGATATAGTTTCAGATGTAAACCAGATTTGGCGACGTTCTGATACTGCTTCCAGATTTCCTTCTAGATATAGTTTCAGAGGTAAACCAGATTTGGTGACGTTCTGATGCTGCTTCCAGATTTCCTTCTAGATATAGTTTCGGATATGATCCAGATATGGTGACGTTCTGATGCTGCTTCCAGATTTCCTTCTAGATATAGTTTCGGATATGATCCAGATATGGTGACGTTCTGATGCTGCTTCCAGATTTCCTTCTAGATATAGTTTCGGATATGATCCAGATATGGTGACGTTCTGATACTGCTTCCAGATTTCCTTCTAGATATAGTTTCGGATATGATCCAGATATGGTGACGTTCTGATGCTGCTTCCAGATTTCCTTCCAGATATAGTTTCAGATGTAAACCAGATTTGGTGACGTTCTGATGCTGCTTCCAGATTTCCTTCTAGATATAGTTTCAGAGGTAAACCAGGCATGGCGACGTTCTGATACTGCTTCCAGATATCCTTCTAGATATAGTTTCAGATGTAAACCAGGCATGGCGACGTTCTGATACTGCTTCCAGATATCCTTCTAGATATAGTTTCAGATGTAAACCAGGCATGGCGACGTTCTGATACTGCTTCCAGATATCCTTCTAGATATAGTTTCAGATGTAAACCAGATTTGGTGACGTTCTGATGCTGCTTCCAGATATAGTTTCAGAGGTAAACCAGATTTGGTGACGTTCTGATGCTGCTTCCAGATCTCCTTCCAGATATAGTTTCAGATGTAAACTAGATATGGCGACGTTCTGACACTTATTCCAGTTAATGATATTTCAAGACCTAGACCGGTTCAGTTAAATCGACCCTAAGATTTTCCTGATGCTTATCCAGTCAAAGGCCTTCTCTGGTTCAGTCAGATCGACCCTAAGATCTCCCTGATGCTTATCCAGTTGAAGATATTCCAAGACCTTGTCCGGTTCAGTTAAATCGACCCTAAGATTTTCCTGATGCTTATCCAGTCAAAGGCCTTCTCTGGTTCAGTCAGATCGACCCTAAGATCTCCCTGATGCTTATCCAGTTGAAGATATTCCAAGACCTTGTCCGGTTCAGTTAAATCGACCCTAAGATTTTCCTGATGCTTATCCAGTCAAAGGCCTCTCTGGTTCAGTCAGATCGACCCTAAGATCTCCCTGATGCTTATCCAGTTGAAGACATCCAAGATTTTTTCTCAACGAGCGTTGTTGAAGTTAAAGTCACCCAAGATTTTTCTCAACAAGCGTTGTTGAAATTAAATACACCCAAGATTTTTCTCAACGAGCGTTGTTGAAGTTAAAGTCGCCCAAGGTTCTCTTACCATTCATGCTAAGGTAGTAACCATCCCTGGTTCTTTCATCGCCGTTTGAAGCTCCAGACTCATCTCCTGTAACCAATCAGGACATATCCATGCCAAGCATCTAAAATCAGCTCCTGCAACGTGTCAGGTACTCATTTTTCTTTTGCAGGTATGCAGGTTCTCGCTAAGGAATCTCCTACGCGATCAACATCCAGATGGCATCTATAAGCCCATCATCCTATCCAGCAATCTCCAAATGACATCTATAAGCCCACTCCCCCATCATTGCTAACATGTGAGCGCAAATTTCTGGGCACTCTAGTGTCCAATCATCTTCTACCCTCGGATTACGAAAGGCACGTCCGCCAATCTGCATCCTCAGGTATAAGAAGATTTAACAGGGGCAACTGTTGTACCCCAAAATTTGCCCTCCCATATTCTTCAAGAAATTGCCAAGCCAAGTCACAAAATTCTCCAAGGGTTGCATAATCCAACTGTCTCCTAAACAGTCAAAATTAGGGTTTTGAGTCTGATCAAGAAAAGGAAGTGTTCAAAGGCTCAATCAAGTCTCATATGCTTACAAACATGGTCAAGCATCCTCATATCAAGTTTCAAGGCATTCAGCTCAAAATTGCACAGTCAAAACCCTAAATTGCACTACAGTCAACTGTAGGGGCAAAATGGTCATTTGGCAGTCAAAAGTTCAAATTTTTGGTCAACATATCATTTTGAAGCCACAAACATCATTTGATCAATGCTTGATCATGATTCTCAAAATTTGGCTCAGAAAATCATCAAGATGCAAAAGTTTCTTTATTTGGATAGTTGAAAAAGTCAACTGAAATTGACCAGGGCATAACTTTCACATGGATTATCAGAAAAATTCCATCCAAAGCTCATTTTGAAGAGAAAGACATTTCCTACAACTCATCTTCATACTTCAAGTCCAATAAATGCTCTCACAAAAAGTTATCAATTTCAACATTATAGGTCATTTTCAAAAGTCAACAAAAAGGGACTTTAAGTCAAAGGCCATAACTTGAGATTGGAAAATCAAAATGACATGGGACCAAAGGCATTGGTTAAAGGACTCAAAGACCTTTCCAAAATGTCCAAGAACATGAGAAAAGCTTAAAAATTGAGCAAGTTATGCATTGGAGAAGTTGGGAAATTTTTGTGAAATGGCAAAAGTCAACTATCCTTGAAACTTCAATTTTTGACAAAAGGGCCCACTTTCTTCCACTTGATTCAGCCTTGTCATGCCACACACGTGTCCCATGATTAATTTCAAGATCAAACATTGATTTTTCTATTTTATTTAATTTTTGATAATTTAATTCATTTTAAATCTTTAAAAATTCAAATAAAATTTAAAAACCAATGGAATAGTGTCATTTGAATTTGGATAGCTTCCATATATCATGTGCCAGCTCACAAACTCATGCTAGGGTTAGATTGTACACCAAGTCTTGGTTTTGCTAAAAAAGGGGAAAGTTGGTTAATGGTGAAAAACCTAGGACTAGTTCTCTCATGGGCATGGATCAAGGCCAGCTAATGACCTAATTCCCTTCCCTCATAAGTGCTGAGTCAAAACCTAATCATAACACACTAAATGCTGCGCCCAAGAACACTTGGCAAACTTGAAAAAATAGCCATAAAACTCAAGACTGAAATCAATGTTCTAGGTGGATTCAAGGCACGACACTCATTCCAAAAGCTTCCTTGTGGTTCACTGATCATATTCCAATTCATAACACTCATCAAAAGGCAAGGAATCAGTGTACAGAACTCAGCATATGTCGTGAAAAACTCACAATCGTATTCTTAAATTTAAGCATTTTCATAACATTTTCTGCATGGATTCTTATTCCTCCTGCAATTCTAAAGCTAACTGATACATTTAATTGCGTTTTCCTGTGTTATGTACAAAGATGCCATTGTAGCTTTTTAGGGTTTACAGGTTTTCGAATTAGGGCTTTTCATCCAAGGCAAAATTAGGACTCGTGAGTAATATCATTGGCATGAGCGTGTTCAGACGAAGAAGAATCCATCCTCGCGCCTAATTTATGTTTAGAGACGGCGTAATCGCTATTTTCTATAAACCGGCCTAAGAGAACACACATAAAACCGTGGCCTTTGTTTTTGATATTTGCAGGAACGAAGAAGAAGACCTCGTGGCCAACAACCATTGGTTCTTTTTGAATTGCGCGCGTTTTTCAGATAACTAACCAATTTTCTTTTATATTGACTAGTAGCTATTATATATTAAAAGTAATTGAAGTGGTTCAGTGGCGCAGGAAGTGATCAGTAATGCTAGTGACCTGGGTTCGAGTCCCAGGTCTGTACAATATTTCATGTTATTTTTCAATTCCAACTCCTATGCAGCGCCAGTGATAATACACACCATACATCCTCAAAGATCAACCAGCCACGCGTCCTGGAGATCAAATCAAGGGCATAGATCAGAGGTGTACCATAAGCCTTAGTCCAAGGTCCCACACGTAGCCTGGAAAAGTCAACGAATCTCAAGCTTATTGGGCCCAAATTACTGGATCCATACCTCACAATTGGGGCCTGAACCCCCCCCGGTTTGCCTTCTCCATATTTTTCTTATTTTATTTTTAATTGCTATTATATTTTCTTTTTTTGCTTTAATTGATTGTTTTTTTACCAAATACAAAAATACCTTAAAAAACTCAGAAAAGGATAAAAAATATAATGATTATTTATTTTGATATTTTCTTGTAAATAAATTAACATGTAATAAATATTAGTTTAATTAGGTTTATCTTAATTCTTTTCATAATAAAACATAAAAAAATATAGAATTTAGGCTTAATTTTTATCCTTTTTAATTTTTCCTTTTATCATAATATTATCTATTTATTTATTTTTATAATTAAATTGTACATAAAAATTAGGGTTTCATTTAGTTAAAAATTTCAACATTTTCTTAATAACTAAAATCCAAAAATATAGCATTAGGTTTAATAACTTTTATTCCTTTTAATTTTCCTTTTTTTTTGCCACAATATTAGTGATTTATTTATTTTCATAATTAAACTTGTAAACTAATTAGGGTTGCATTTAGGTTAAATTTTAATACTTTCATAATAAACTTAAAAATAATTAGAACTAGGTTTAACATTTCATTTTGGTTTTTAATTAATTCTTTTTTATTAAATCTCAAAAAACACAAAAATACTAAAAAACATTTTCTTTTAATTCTTAATTTTAATTCCTTATTAATAATATTTTGCAAAAGGGTCCAACGCCCTCGTTCGTAATTTATTTTATTCGCACATTTGTTTTATTTCGCTTAATTCATTATGTATCTCTCCCGAAGCATTGTAACTTAAACTTCTCGCACCGTTATTTTCTTTATTTATTTTCCGTCAAATCGGGTCCGGTTTAATTTCGGCGATGTGGACCCGCTCCATTTGTAATAGCGTTAGGTTTACTTTTCCCGCAAATTTTAACTGTTAACAAAAGCATGAAAGAATGTATGGACTTAAATAAAATCAAGCGTAGATCACAATGGACATGACAAGACAAATATCAATGAAAACGACACACAATTCGCACACACCACCCCTAGGGTACGCCTCACTGTTGCCTTGCCTTTCGAAAGGTGATCGTCGAGTAGAGGATGTCTTAGTAAGTCCTCATGATCCGGGAACCTGGCATGAGGGTAGCTTCTAAGGTGTCTTCCTATTGCTCTGGTGATCACCATGTCCCTACAAACTCGAATTGACCCGAACACCTCCAACGGTGGTGCTACCTACCTCTCAATGGTGGGATGACACTACTTTAAAGGACATTTACACAGACGAATTCCTTAGGGTAGGTAGACGACTCATGGATACTTGCTCTCTTCAAAAACAAACAAAAATCTTTTCACATCAACACTTTTCAAAAGCTTTCAAAGCAATTTTTTCAAACACTCTGACGTATGAGTCGAACTGAAATTCTTCAAAGAAACTTTTTAAAACCCACAATTGAAAAGCAAACAAACAATTTTGAAAACACATTGAGCAAGTATCTAAGAGCCCATGGATAACCATGGATAGAAAGGGTGCTAACACCTTCCCTTTCTATAACCTACCTCCCGAACCGAGAGCAATCTCTTTAAGGAATTTTTCTGTGCTTTTGTCCTTTCCATTTGGAGAAAATAAAAGACGGTGGCGACTCTTGCTTCCGCGACATTTCGCGAACCAGCGTTAAACAGTCAGTTCCAGATCCACCGATCACAGAACTGGCGACTCTGCTGGGGACTTAAAGTGAGGTATACCTTAGGGCTAGGTCATAACTATGTTTTCAATTGTCTTCTTTGCTTGCTTTATTATTGTGGGTTGCTTGGGAGTTCTATAGATCCTAACCCGGATCTGGGGATACCTTTCTTAGAAAGTAGCAACAAGGTTGTGAGGGAACTGTGTGGGGTATACCGACATGGTTGAAACAGTCTGCTACGTTGATGTGGCACTTTGGTGTGTACCGGTAACCCTTGAGTTCAGTCAAGGAGAGTACGGGGCCTCCGCGTGGTGTCGTGAAGCATCAACAGACCTTAGGAACCTTAATTGAACTATCTTGGCCTCTTTAGGGTAGTGAGATAACTGACTTTGGTGCAGTCCGAGGTTGGTTGATACTCGATACTACACTCAATTGAGGGTTGCTTTCCTGGAATATTTCGGTCGCCAGTTCAGTGGCTAAATCGAAACGATGAACAATGAAAGCAATCCCGTGATATTGGGAACCTTAGAACCCGGTTACTTTGATTAGGACAGGTTGAGCCCACCAACTTCAAGAGGGTACTACCCAGACCCCATGCTGGCCTAAACCCTAAGGGTTTCTCTTGTGTGACTTGTGTGCCTTTGTACTTGCCTACTTGCACGCTGGTTAGCTGACACATGAACTACTTACAGGTTTTGTTTATAGTCCTTAACTAGGACTCATGACAAGGTTTACCAAATTTCTTGCAGGTTTTGTTTATAGTCCTTAATTGGGACTCATAACAAAGTATACTGAATTTCTTGCAGGGTTTGTTTATAGTCCTTAACTGAGACTCATAACAGGGTTTACCTACATCACCCCATGCATAGCATGACATCATACCATTGCATACATCCTAACCCATTTCAAGGATCTCAAGGGCTTGTGATGCAGGTCATGGTGAATCAATTATCCCAGCAAGGGGCAAAGAGGATTTATTTTCCTCTAGCCAAGGTTGTCAGGGGCTATGACCCACTGGATATGGTGAGCTTTGACACCTGAAGAATGATCCCCTAGCTAAGGTTATCAGGGGCTATGACCCACTGGATATGGTGAGCCTTTGACCCTTGAAAAAGGGCTCTCTACAACAGGAAGTTCCTTCAATCAAGTTGCCAGTTTCCAGCTCTAACAAATTTCTCTGTTTACCCTGCGAGGTCCTTGAAATCATTGCATGCATGTCATACATCTCATTGCATTGCAGGTGTCCCCTTGGACAGGTTGCTTACCCTTCTTCGCTGTTTATTTCAGCCGATCGTCATGAATCCTGAATCATCAGCTGAGCAGTCCATCAAGGCCCTCCAGGCTCAGAACGCCCAGTTCCAAGAGTTAATCATGAACTTGACCCAGGGGCAACAAGATCTGAAGGCTCTGCTCTTGAAGAAAGAAAAGAAGAAGAGGAGGACTGTTTTGTTCAGCCCTAGACGCAGATCTGGGAACACCCTGCAGGATCAAGCTGAGAGGACAACTCCATCTGTGGGGAAAGGCAGTCATCAAGAGGAAAGGGTTCTCAGTCCAGTGGTCTCTGACAATGAGACAGATTTCAACGACGAACAGTACCCTCCGGCTGAGGACAAGTACAAACAGTTGGAGGATAGGCTGAATGCTTTGGAGATCCAACAGGTACCGGGGCTGGATTTTGGAGATCTGGGTTTGTCAACTGGTGTGTTTATTCCTCGGAAATTTAAAGCACCATCCTTTACCAAGTATGACGGGGCGTCGTGTCCCAAGTTACACCTCAGGTCCTATGTTTGGAAGATTCAACCATATACGGTGGACAAGAACCTGTGGATCCACTTCTTTCAGGAGAGTCTTTCAGGGACTCATCTCGAATGGTTCTATCAACTAGATGGGACCAAGGTTCATAACTGGGAGGAGTTGGCTACTGCTTTCTACAAGCAGTATCAGTATAATGCCGACCTTGCTCCTACGCGTACCCAACTCCAGGGTATGTCGTTAGGATCAAGTGAAGGTTTTAAAGAATATGCGCAGAAATGGAGGGATCTTGCTGGAAGGGTACAACCACCTCTGACTGATCGGGAACTTGTCGATATGTTCTTGGGGACCCTGTCTGGTCCGTTCTACAACCACCTAATTGGGAATTCGTCTGCTGGATTCACAGATCTTATCTTGACTGGAGAGCGAATAGAAGCTGGCATCCGATCTGGGAAAATTCAAGAGGCTGCACCCTCTGATAAAAAGCCTCATCATGGAAAGAAAGAATCCAATGCTGTGCACGGTAAAAAGAGCCGTCATGAGGCAGGGGCAATCCAGATCTCCAATCCTGGACCTGCTCAACAAGGACAGGGGCAGCAGTGCAAGGAGAAACGACAGTATACCAAACTCAACATGTCGTTGGATCAAGCACTGCAACAAATGTTGAAAGCAGGACTGATCACCTTAAGGGCTCCTCTTCGGAATCCGAACACTTCTGCTCCCAACTATCATCCCAACGATAGGTGCGCATATCATTCAGATAGCCCGGGGCATACTACAGACAACTGCTGGCCTCTCAAGAACAAGATCCAAGATATGATTGACGCCGGAGAGATTCAGTTTGAAGTGCCAGAGACTCCGAACATAATCACTGCTCCGTTACCCAATCGTTGAAGACCTTTTGTTTATTTGAATTTTTGAGTTGTATTTTTCTTTGCTTATACAAACAATTAATGTCATAGCAAACCCTTTTATTCTATCAATGCATCGCATATGTCTGTTTTGGGAATTAATACAATTATTTTCACTATGTTCAAATTTCTTTTCATATTTTTTCTGATGATCAACTCTTGGTTAATAATTCTGAGCCTCTTGAGGGAGGATGACGAAAACGATACCATAATCTACAGTATGCTTTTGAACAGACCCCGCTGATGAGGTACAGGCATTGTTTCAATTCCCAAACACTGGAGTAATAAGGATGATAATCCCTCGCCAACCCCTCTGAGCCAAAGAAGTAGGAGTTTTTCTTTTCGAAATTTAAAACCCTTAATCATAACCCGGGGCAGGGTAGTCTTCTCAGTTGATCCAAGTGCACAATGAATGGCACCAAATGAGTTTTTCCAAAAAAACAAAAGACAGTGATGGCTCCGAACAATCATAAGGACAGGCAGTCATTATCAAAAAAATCATAAATGAAAAGCCCATTAAGTCAAAACCCATGAAGGAGACTTACAAAACTGGGGCATCCCGCTGACTGTAATTCCAAAAAAGGAAACAGTTCAGGCAAAAAAGAAAGGATAAAAAAATCAAAAGAAAGAGGTCTCACAAACCCTCAACAAAAAAAGGGAGATGACTGCCTATTCAGATAAATTGTCAACATCCGAACCATCACCGGAAAATCAGAGCAAAAAACTCAAACAAAGTCTAACGTATGATCAACTGAGTTTAGGTTTGGAGAACATCATGAAGAGCGGGTGGGTACAAATAAAATTTGAGCCTTTATCCTTTGTTTCTTAAACCGTGAACCAGGCCATGATATAACCCTTAAAAGTCCTAGCTGAAGCACGGGTTAGTCCGAAAGCATACTGTTACGAAAGGTATCCTGACTCCTTAAGGCCTACAGTAAAATAACGAGTTGACATCACTCATTTTTTTTATGAAAAAAAGAATGCATTTTCAAAATCTTCAAGACAGACATAAGCTTTGCATTTTTAACATAACTTTGTTTGCATATGACTTTTTGTTTGAACAGTAGGGAAATTCGCACGATGAATACCTAGTGAACAAAAGCAATTCCAATCAAGGGGCAGACGTGATTATTGTCCATCATCTGGGGCAATTCAGTCAAGATTCGGAGAATCTCTCAAAGGCCAAATAGCCTGAGGCAAATCTCCGCCTAAGTCACTTGGGGCATTGGACAGGAATTCCAGCAACAAATCTTGCACGATCAGACACCTTCTGACAATATGGCAACACCAACAGCCAGGGGCAACTCCCTATATTCTAAGAGAACAGACATAGTCGAAGAGAATACTACGCAAAATCAAAGACCCGCTAGGTTGACATACCTAGGCAAAAATAAGGGCTTCCCGCCGAACCAAAAGGGTTCGGGCAAAAATGAGGGATGAAATGGAAAAAATTTGTACACCCGGCAAGTCGAAAACCTGAAAAGGCGGCTTGAGCAAAAATGGGTATCCCGGTGGACTGAAAACCCGAAAGGGCGGTCCAGGCAAAAATTAGGGATCAAAGCGTACGACTATGTCCTGTCATCTTGTCACCTGCCTACCAGAAGAAGGTTTGCTCATCAACAACTATCAAGCATCTCCACAGGTATCTTCCGCTCCCACATCAGAAACAGGGGCAATAATGGATGGTCTAAGCGATCTGATTGTTCTATCCTCCAGGGTATCAAGGTAGGTTCCGTTGAAGAACATAACCAACACAGTTCAATACTTCCCCAGGAGAGTCCAATCTAGTCTCCCAAGGAAAGTTGGAATTCATATCCCCAAGCAGCAAGCTTATCCCCAGTAGATTCTGGAAGCTTATCCTCTCGCAGAGCACGAACGCGTCGTCCGGCTTGGTTTAAAGAGTTATTTCCTCAACAGGATATAACTGGGTTATCCTCAGCCAAAAGCCAAGGAAAGGTCGTCGTCAACGTAGTTCTTTCCTATCCCCAGCGAAGTCCATCAATACTTCCAACATAACAACGGTATCCTCAGCAAGTTATCAACAACGCAGCAAGGCATCCCTCTTCCCACAGAGTATTGCTTCTCAGCATGGTCACTAGAGTATCTTTTCTCCCCGTAGAATCCGTCATTTGCCAAGTTCATTCCCCAACGGAGTTATCTTCTCCTACCGGTATACTTGCAACTATCATCCCCAGCGGAAGCAAAATCTATTCCTCAACATCAGCCTAGGATACGACTTCCCGGCACCCGTCAAGGATTTATTTTCTTAGACAAATATACATTCATAAACATCACATCTTCATACATTATAGCATGCATATGCGTCATACTACACGAATTTCATTAATTTTGAAGACATACAGTTCATGCATCATGATGTGGCATACAATTATGTTTTGCCTTTTCAGGAAAAAGATCAATACAAAAGCGATTACTACCAACTATCGCAATTCTCTTCTAGATATAGTTTCAGATATGACCCAGAGATGGCGACGTTCTGATGCTGCTTCCAGATTTCCTTCTAGATATAGTTTCAGATGTAAACCAGATTTGGCGACGTTCTGATACTGCTTCCAGATTTCCTTCTAGATATAGTTTCAGAGGTAAACCAGATTTGGTGACGTTCTGATGCTGCTTCCAGATTTCCTTCTAGATATAGTTTCGGATATGATCCAGATATGGTGACGTTCTGATGCTGCTTCCAGATTTCCTTCTAGATATAGTTTCGGATATGATCCAGATATGGTGACGTTCTGATGCTGCTTCCAGATTTCCTTCTAGATATAGTTTCGGATATGATCCAGATATGGTGACGTTCTGATACTGCTTCCAGATTTCCTTCTAGATATAGTTTCGGATATGATCCAGATATGGTGACGTTCTGATGCTGCTTCCAGATTTCCTTCCAGATATAGTTTCAGATGTAAACCAGATTTGGTGACGTTCTGATGCTGCTTCCAGATTTCCTTCTAGATATAGTTTCAGAGGTAAACCAGGCATGGCGACGTTCTGATACTGCTTCCAGATATCCTTCTAGATATAGTTTCAGATGTAAACCAGGCATGGCGACGTTCTGATACTGCTTCCAGATATCCTTCTAGATATAGTTTCAGATGTAAACCAGGCATGGCGACGTTCTGATACTGCTTCCAGATATCCTTCTAGATATAGTTTCAGATGTAAACCAGATTTGGTGACGTTCTGATGCTGCTTCCAGATATAGTTTCAGAGGTAAACCAGATTTGGTGACGTTCTGATGCTGCTTCCAGATCTCCTTCCAGATATAGTTTCAGATGTAAACTAGATATGGCGACGTTCTGACACTTATTCCAGTTAATGATATTTCAAGACCTAGACCGGTTCAGTTAAATCGACCCTAAGATTTTCCTGATGCTTATCCAGTCAAAGGCCTTCTCTGGTTCAGTCAGATCGACCCTAAGATCTCCCTGATGCTTATCCAGTTGAAGATATTCCAAGACCTTGTCCGGTTCAGTTAAATCGACCCTAAGATTTTCCTGATGCTTATCCAGTCAAAGGCCTTCTCTGGTTCAGTCAGATCGACCCTAAGATCTCCCTGATGCTTATCCAGTTGAAGATATTCCAAGACCTTGTCCGGTTCAGTTAAATCGACCCTAAGATTTTCCTGATGCTTATCCAGTCAAAGGCCTCTCTGGTTCAGTCAGATCGACCCTAAGATCTCCCTGATGCTTATCCAGTTGAAGACATCCAATATTTTTTCTCAACGAGCGTTGTTGAAGTTAAAGTCACCCAAGATTTTTCTCAACAAGCGTTGTTGAAATTAAATACACCCAAGATTTTTCTCAACGAGCGTTGTTGAAGTTAAAGTCGCCCAAGGTTCTCTTACCATTCATGCTAAGGTAGTAACCATCCCTGGTTCTTTCATCGCCGTTTGAAGCTCCAGACTCAGCTCCTGTAACCAATCAGGACATATCCATGCCAAGCATCTAAAATCAGCTCCTGCAACGTGTCAGGTACTCATTTTTCTTTTGCAGGTATGCAGGTTCTCGCTAAGGAATCTCCTACGCGATCAACATCCAGATGGCATCTATAAGCCCATCATCCTATCCAGCAATCTCCAAATGACATCTATAAGCCCACTCCCCCATCATTGCTAACATGTGAGCGCAAATTTCTGGGCACTCTAGTGTCCAATCATCTTCTACCCTCGGATTACGAAAGGCACGTCCGCCAATCTGCATCCTCAGGTATAAGAAGATTGAACAGGGGCAACTGTTGTACCCCAAAATTTGCCCTCCCATATTCTTCAAGAAATTGCCAAGCCAAGTCACAAAATTCTCCAAGGGTTGCATAATCCAACTGTCTCCTAAACAGTCAAAATTAGGGTTTTGAGTCTGATCAAGAAAAGGAAGTGTTCAAAGGCTCAATCAAGTCTCATATGCTTACAAACATGGTCAAGCATCCTCATATCAAGTTTCAAGGCATTCAGCTCAAAATTGCACAGTCAAAACCCTAAATTGCACTACAGTCAACTGTAGGGGCAAAATGGTCATTTGGCAGTCAAAAGTTCAAATTTTTGGTCAACATATCATTTTGAAGCCACAAACATCATTTGATCAATGCTTGATCATGATTCTCAAAATTTGGCTCAGAAAATCATCAAGATGCAAAAGTTTCTTTATTTGGACAGCTGAAAAAGTCAACTGAAATTGACCAGGGCATAACTTTCACATGGATTATCAGAAAAATTCCATCCAAAGCTCATTTTGAAGAGAAAGACATTTCCTACAACTCATCTTCATACTTCAAGTCCAAGAAATGCTCTCACAAAAAGTTATCAATTTCAACATTATAGGTCATTTTCAAAAGTCAACAAAAAGGGACTTTAAGTCAAAGGCCATAACTTGAGATTGGAAAATCAAAATGACATGGGACCAAAGGCATTGGTTAAAGGACTCAAAGACCTTTCCAAAATGTCCAAGAACATGAGAAAAGCTTAAAAATTGAGCAAGTTATGCATTGGAGAAGTTGGGAAATTTTTGTGAAATGGCAAAAGTCAACTATCCTTGAAACTTCAATTTTTGACAAAAGGGCCCACTTTCTTCCACTTGATTCAGCCTTGTCATGCCACACACGTGTCCCATGATTAATTTCAAGATCAAACATTGATTTTTCTATTTTATTTAATTTTTGATAATTTAATTCATTTTAAATCTTTAAAAATTCAAATAAAATTTAAAAACCAATGGAATAGTGTCATTTGAATTTGGATAGCTTCCATATATCATGTGCCAGCTCACAAACTCATGCTAGGGTTAGATTGTACACCAAGTCTTGGTTTTGCTAAAAAAGGGGAAAGTTGGTTAATGGTGAAAAACCTAGGACTAGTTCTCTCATGGGCATGGATCAAGGCCAGCTAATGACCTAATTCCCTTCCCTCATAAGTGCTGAGTCAAAACCTAATCATAACACACTAAATGCTGCGCCCAAGAACACTTGGCAAACTTGAAAAAATAGCCATAAAACTCAAGACTGAAATCAATGTTCTAGGTGGATTCAAGGCACGACACTCATTCCAAAAGCTTCCTTGTGGTTCACTGATCATATTCCAATTCATAACACTCATCAAAAGGCAAGGAATCAGTGTACAGAACTCAGCATATGTCGTGAAAAACTCACAATCGTATTCTTAAATTTAAGCATTTTCATAACATTTTCTGCATGGATTCTTATTCCTCCTGCAATTCTAAAGCTAACTGATACATTTAATTGCGTTTTCCTGTGTTATGTACAAAGATGCCATTGTAGCTTTTTAGGGTTTACAGGTTTTCGAATTAGGGCTTTTCATCCAAGGCAAAATTAGGACTCGTGAGTAATATCATTGGCATGAGCGTGTTCAGACGAAGAAGAATCCATCCTCGCGCCTAATTTATGTTTAGAGACGGCGTAATCGCTATTTTCTATAAACCGGCCTAAGAGAACACACATAAAACCGTGGCCTTTGTTTTTGATATTTGCAGGAACGAAGAAGAAGACCTCGTGGCCAACAACCATTGGTTCTTTTTGAATTGCGCGCGTTTTTCAGATAACTAACCAATTTTCTTTTATATTGACTAGTAGCTATTATATATTAAAAGTAATTGAAGTGGTTCAGTGGCGCAGGAAGTGATCAGTAATGCTAGTGACCTGGGTTCGAGTCCCAGGTCTGTACAATATTTCATGTTATTTTTCAATTCCAACTCCTATGCAGCGCCAGTGATAATACACACCATACATCCTCAAAGATCAACCAGCCACGCGTCCTGGAGATCAAATCAAGGGCATAGATCAGAGGTGTACCATAAGCCTTAGTCCAAGGTCCCACACGTAGCCTGGAAAAGTCAACGAATCTCAAGCTTATTGGGCCCAAATTACTGGATCCATACCTCACAATTGAGGCCTGAACCCCCCCCGGTTTGCCTTCTCCATATTTTTCTTATTTTATTTTTAATTGCTATTATATTTTCTTTTTTTGCTTTAATTGATTGTTTTTTTACCAAATACAAAAATACCTTAAAAAACTCAGAAAAGGATAAAAAATATAATGATTATTTATTTTGATATTTTCTTGTAAATAAATTAACATGTAATAAATATTAGTTTAATTAGGTTTATCTTAATTCTTTTCATAATAAAACATAAAAAAATATAGAATTTAGGCTTAATTTTTATCCTTTTTAATTTTTCCTTTTATCATAATATTATCTATTTATTTATTTTTATAATTAAATTGTACATAAAAATTAGGGTTTCATTTAGTTAAAAATTTCAACATTTTCTTAATAACTAAAATCCAAAAATATAGCATTAGGTTTAATAACTTTTATTCCTTTTAATTTTCCTTTTTTTTTGCCACAATATTAGTGATTTATTTATTTTCATAATTAAACTTGTAAACTAATTAGGGTTGCATTTAGGTTAAATTTTAATACTTTCATAATAAACTTAAAAATAATTAGAACTAGGTTTAACATTTCATTTTGGTTTTTAATTAATTCTTTTTTATTAAATCTCAAAAAACACAAAAATACTAAAAAACATTTTCTTTTAATTCTTAATTTTAATTCCTTATTAATAATATTTTGCAAAAGGGTCCAACGCCCTCGTTCGTAATTTATTTTATTCGCACATTTGTTTTATTTCGCTTAATTCATTATGTATCTCTCCCGAAGCATTGTAACTTAAACTTCTCGCACCGTTATTTTCTTTATTTATTTTCCGTCAAATCGGGTCCGGTTTAATTTCGGCGATGTGGACCCGCGCCATTTGTAATAGCGTTAGGTTTACTTTTCCCGCAAATTTTAACTGTTAACAAAAGCATGAAAGAATGTATGGACTTAAATAAAATCAAGCGTAGATCACAATGGACATGACAAGACAAATATCAATGAAAACGACACACAATTCGCACACACCACCCCTAGGGTACGCCTCACTGTTGCCTTGCCTTTCGAAAGGTGATCGTCGAGTAGAGGATGTCTTAGTAAGTCCTCATGATCCGGGAACCTGGCATGAGGGTAGCTTCTAAGGTGTCTTCCTATTGCTCTGGTGATCACCATGTCCCTACAAACTCGAATTGACCCGAACACCTCCAACGGTGGTGCTACCTACCTCTCAATGGTGGGATGACACTACTTTAAAGGACATTTACACAGACGAATTCCTTAGGGTAGGTAGACGACTCATGGATACTTGCTCTCTTCAAAAACAAACAAAAATCTTTTCACATCAACACTTTTCAAAAGCTTTCAAAGCAATTTTTTCAAACACTCTGACGTATGAGTCGAACTGAAATTCTTCAAAGAAACTTTTTAAAACCCACAATTGAAAAGCAAACAAACAATTTTGAAAACACATTGAGCAAGTATCTAAGAGCCCATGGATAACCATGGATAGAAAGGGTGCTAACACCTTCCCTTTCTATAACCTACCTCCCGAACCGAGAGCAATCTCTTTAAGGAATTTTTCTGTGCTTTTGTCCTTTCCATTTGGAGAAAATAAAAGACGGTGGCAACTCTTGCTTCCGCGACATTTCGCGAACCAGCGTTAAACAGTCAGTTCCAGATCCACCGATCACAGAAGGGGTCTGCCCCAACTGTTCAACCACATCATAATCACTTTTCTTAATTATCCTCAAGATTTCTTCCATCTCCTTCTTGGATGTTTCAGGAATAACTAGTGATTGAGCCTTCGTCTGTACAGGCTCCTCTTGAACGTTCTTTCCTTTAATCTCAACAGTGGAAGTAGGGATAGGAATTGTATTGTCTTTGGTGGGTACGCTTGCAGGTACAATCACTGGTACATAGGTAATATTCGGAACGGCCACGGGTCCAAAGACTGCCGTTGGAGGGGCAATCTCTGGAGAGAAGATCCTACCACTGCGGGTAATCTTGCTAGTTCCGACAATATTGCTAATGTCAGAATTGTCCTCTTCGGAGCTTTCTTCTTTGGCTGTCAGTTCAATCTGTTTAATACCATGGTAGTAGATTTCTCCACCATAGTTCCATGGTACTGTTTTATCTGATTTATATGGGGTCGACCCGGGCATTGTTATCTTAAGCGGAGTAGTCTTTGGAGCAGGTGTAATCCTAACGGGCCTTTTAGGGGCCATGGAAGGATTGGCGTAGATGGTTATAATTGAAACTTCTTTAACTGGAATGGGTGAAACAGGAGCATTCTCGAACATAATTTCTTGATTATCCATCAGTCGTTGGATACCTTTCTTCAACAGAGGGAAGTCAAATGATGAAGATAGGCAAACATGGCAGTCTTTGTCACAACCTGGGAAAATACCAGCTTTCAATAAATTCAACTTAATAATCGGGAGCGGAGTTAACAGATCATCCACGGTAGCAACAAACAAATCTTCTTCAATAGCGTTGGCATTGTGACCATGCCTAGGCATTGGAGTGGAAATAACTTTTGGTTTCTCAGGCGCTTCAAACTCAACTTCCTTCACGTCTATCAGATCTTGAATCTTGTTCTTCAGAGCCCAACAATTGTTGGTGTCGTGCCCTGGACTTTCAGAATGGTACGCGCATCTGGCGTTGGGATGGTAATATGGAGACGCAGTATTGGGATTCTTTGGGGCCTCTTTTAAAGTGGCCAGATTCAACTTCAGAAGATGTGGTAGAACTTGGGCTGGAGTCATGTTAATCTTGGTAAATTACCGAACTGGCCTTTCTACCCTTTGCTGGTTATTTCTTGGCTGGTCTGATGCAGGCTTCGGAATCATAACAGTCCCCATTGTTGGTCGGTGCTCAGTTCTTCTCTGATTCCTCTGTGAATACACAGCATATACTTCCTTCCTACCAGTGAAGTGCTTTTTCACAGCTATTGAGGCAGACGCGTCCTTCTGAATTTTCCCACTTCTTATACCAGCCTCTACCCTTTCGCCGGTTAAAATCAATTCAGTAAACCTTGCAGAGGAACTCTCAATCAGATGATTGAAGAAAGGACCTGATAGAGTTCCCAAGAACATGTCCACCAACTCCCTCTCAGATAGGGGGGTTGCACCCTTCCGGCTAGATCCCTCCACTTTTGCGCGTAATCTTTAAAGCCCTCATTGGAAACCATGGCCATACTCTGTAGCTGAGTACGGGTTGGCGCCAAGTCGGCGTTGTACTAATATTATTTATAGAAAGCTGCTGCCAAGTCTTCCCAATTATGGACATCAGCTCTTTCTAATTGGTAGAACCAATCAAGTTGCGTTCCTGATAAACTGTCTTGGAAAAAGTGGACCCACAAGTCTTTGTCGGCGGAATGTGGCTGAATCTTCCTAACATATGATTTGAAGTGCATTTTAGGGTGTGATCGGTGGATCTGGAACTGACTGTTTAACTCTGGTTCGCGAAATGTCGCGGTAAGCAAGAGTCGCCACCGTCTTTTATTTTCTCCAACATGGACAGGACAAAAGCACAGCAAAATTCCTTATGAGATTGTCTCTCGGTTCGGGAGGTAGATTTATAGAAAGGGAAGGTGTTAGCACCCTTTCTATCCATGGTTATCCATGGGCTCTTAGATACTTGCTCATTTTGTTTTCAAAATGTTTGTTTGCTTTTCAAGTGTGAGTGGGTTTGAAAAAGTTTCGTTTAAAGTTTTCAGATCGACTCTTGTATCAGTCCTCAAGAGTGTTTGAAAAATTGTTTTGAAAGCTTTTTTGAAAGTGTCGGTGTGAAAAGAGTTTTGATTGTTTTTTAGAATAGAGCAAGTATCTATGAGTCATCTACCTACCCTAAGGAATTAGGCTGTGTAAATGTCCTTAAGGTAGTGCCATCCCACCATTGAGAGGTAGGTAGCACCACCGTTGGAGGTGTTCGGTCAATTCGAGTGTAGGGACAGTGTGGTCACCAGAGCAACATTAGGACACCTTAGAAGCTACCCTTATGCCATTGATCTTTTTTATTCCGAGGAAACCGTTTCGAGGCAACTTGTTTCGAGGCAACTTGTTTTGAGGCAACTTATTTTGAGGCAACGGGATCAATGGACATAAGGACTTACTAAGACGTCCTATACTCGACGACCATGTTTCGAAGGCAAGGCAACAGTGAGGCGTACCCTAAGAGTGGTGTGTGAATTTGTGTGTTATTTTCAGTTAAGTTTATCTTTGATCATGTGTCATGGTGAGCTACGCATTGTTTTTAATCATCCATTCATTCTTTCATGCCATTAGAATTTAAAAGTGCGGAAATTAAAATGCGGAAAGTAAAATCCTACGCTATTACAAGGCGCGGGTCTATACATCGCCAAATTACAAAGACCCGTTTTAATAAAAATGCGGAAAGTAAAACCTAGTTACTATTACATGGCTTGAGCAGTTACATAATATTCACAAGAAAATAAAATAACGTGCGAAAAGAATTAAAGTTGAACGTTCGAGGGCGTTGGACCCTTTTGAAATTAAATTGAATTAAAAGTTAATTAATTATTTAATGATAGGAAATAAATGTTTTTTATGTTTTTGGTATTTAATGAAATAAGAAAAGAATTTAAAATTAGAAGGAAACCCTAGTTCTAAATATTTTTAATTATTAAAGAAAAGGTTAAAGTTTAAAACCTAATTTATGCTAATTAATTATTTACATATTTATTTACAAAATATTTAATAATTAATAATAATAATAATGATGAAAGAATTATTTATTGAAAAAAAGATAAAAAGATTAGAAACCCTAATTTCTACATATTTTATTTATTTAAGAAAAGGTATTAAAATTGAAAACCTAAATTAACTAAATTCATTATTTAAAGTTTATTTACAAAATAAGTTAATAGAAATTAAATATAATTAAATATATTACACTTTTTGTTTTTTTATATTTTATATTATGAAAAGTTATTTTATGAAATTAAAAGAAATAATTAAAAACATTAAAAAGAATTAAAAGAAAATCAAATAAAAAATCAAAAATAATGCAAACCATGGGGGGTATCAGGCCCATTTAGGAGGTTTTTTGTGAGAAATCTGGCCCAAGAATGCAAAGCCTGCGTTGACTTTCCAGCTTGAATGTTCATCCATTGACTGAGGTGTATGGTAAGCCTCTTTTGTGGCCTTCAGATTGAAGCTCATGGGCGCGTGGCAGGCTTGGATGTGGAGTTGTATGGTAGGACGTTGATAGCATGCTGCACATGAATGTGTTACAAAAAAAATGATTAAGTATATGGGGGACCTGGGAATCGAACCCAGGTCCCAGTACCTGCAGGACACCTCAACAACCAACCAGGCCAACGTGTTTCTTTGTTAACATAATGCAACGTGATTATTATAAAAGAAAAATAAGCGTTAGTGGTAGAAAACAAAAAAGCGCGCTGAATTATTTGAATGGTCCAACCATATGAAGCCACGCACGCGTTTTCTTCCTTTTTCTGCCTGTAACATAAGCAAATAGTGGGGGTTTTAAACCCCCACTAAACAAGACCTGTAAAAATAGCGAATAGAGCATAGACAAATATAAAAAGGGCGCGAGGTATTGGTTGATTTCGTCTTGAGGTCACGAATCCATTGGCATAGGTTTGGTGGTCTGATTTTGCCATATGAAGAAACCCCTAATTTAGAGCTCCTGAAACCCTAATATCCATCAATAGCAGATCTTGGTTCAAGCATTGTTAATTCAATTAAATGGTACCATTCGCTTCAGAACATCAATATTAGTAAGAATCAACATTTAAAACATGTGAATAATGCATGAGAATTGAAAAACGATAATGGACAAGTTTGTGAAAAGTGCAATGTTGTTCTACCAACTCTTGGCGTAGGGAGACTGGTTCTTGATTGCAACACGTTCCTTGATGGTCCAGCAATGCGTTGGAATAGGTTTTAGGCTTTGAAACGTGTTGTAGCTATGATTTCAGATTCCAACTTTTGATGAAAATTTTCAATTTTGTTATGCAGCTTCTGAGCAATATTTCGTGTCCAATGGCATAGGTTTATGTTGTGCCTATGTACTTGAGTGAAATTAGGTTAAAAAAACAAGCCCAAAGTCCATCCATTCATGTTTTGAAGATTTGATTTTCAATTATATCAATTTCAATCTTTTTGCCATGAAACCATTTCCAATCATGTAGAATCTTTCCTTTTTGAATGAGAAACGATTTGCCACCTTGCCCTAGTTTGATTTGCTGCATAAAAAAAGATTTAAAAATGTGATTTGGTATTTTTCTTATATTTAAATTTAATTAAATGAATTAATGATAATAAAAATTCAAATAATTAATCAAAAATAAGAAAATAACTCCCTTTGAGCCTAATGGGTCGTGCATAGCCTTTGGGTAATGATTCATGAAAGAAATTGAGGCCCATTAGCATTTTTGAAGCCTTTTGTGCAAAGTTGACTTTTCAAAATTCCCAAAAATTTCCCAACTTCTACAAGACATATCTTGCTCAATTTTGAAGCTATGATCATGTTCTTGGACATTTTGGAAAGGTCTTGAAGTCCTCTAACCAATTCCTTTGGTCCCATGTCATTTTGATTTACCAATCTCAAGTTATGGTCTTTGACTTAAAGTGCCTTTTTGTTGACTTTTGAAAATGACCTATAATGTTGAAATTGATAACTTTTTGTGAGAGCATTTCTTGGACTTGGAGTGTGAAGATGAGTTGTAAGAAATGTCATTCTCTTCAAAATGAGATTTGGATGGAATTTTTCTGATAAACCATGAGGAAGTTATGCCTTGGTCAATTTGCAGTTGACTTTTCCAACTGTCCAAAAATAGAAACTTTTGCATCTTGAGACTTTTTGAGCCATGCTTGTGAAATCATGATCAAGAATTGATCAAATGATGTTTGTGGATTCAAAATAAGATGTTGACCAAATTTTTTGACTTTTGACTGTCAAATGACCATTTTGCCCCTGCAGTTGACTGTGGATCAATTAGGGTTTTTGACTGTGCAACTTGATGCTGTGAGTCTTGAAACTTGACATATGGATGCTTGACAATGTATATGGGCATGTGGGACTTGATTGGACCCTTGGAAACCTCAATTTCTTTGCAAGAACCAAAACCCTAATTTTGACTGTGTTAGGAGGCAATTGGACTGTGCAACCCTTGAGAGATTTTGAATCATCTGGAGGTTGATCTTGGCAAATTTTGAAGAATATGGGAGGGAAAATTTTGGGGTACAACAGTTTCCCCTGTTCAATCTTCTTAAACCTGAGGATGTAGATTGGCTGGCGTGCCTTTCGTAATCCGAAGGTGGAAGATGATTGAACACTAGAGTGCCCAGAAATTTGCACTCACATAGTAGAATGTTAGCAGTGTGATGACGGGAATGGGCTTACAGATGCCATTTGGAGACTGATGATGGATGGGGGGATGGGCTTATAGATGCCATTTGGAAGTGTGACAGGACTTTGTCGGGAATAGGCTTATAGACGCCATTTGGAGACTGTTGGTATGTGGATGGGCTTACAGATGCCATCGGGAGGTTGTCGATCGCGTAAGAGATTCCTTAGCGAGAACTTGCGTACCTGAGAAAGAAAATAATTACTTGGCCTGTTACAGGAGTTGATCTTCAAACTCTTTATGTAGATGTGCCCTGGCTGGATACAGGAATCGAATCTTTAAACTCTTTAGACGTGCCCTGGCAAGATACAGGAATCGAGTCCGGAGAATACAGTCGTCAACAGATACACCCTGGAAGGATACAGGAATCGGATCTTCGAACTCTTCAGACGTGCCCTGGAAAGATACAAGAATCGAGTCTGGTAATGTTAGTCGTCAACAGATACACCCTGACAAGATACAGGAATCGGATCTTCGAACTCTTCAGACGTGCCCTGGCAAGATACAGGAATCGAGTCTGGTAATGTTAGTCGTCAACAAATACACCCTGGAAAGATACAGGAATCGAATCTTCGAACTCTTCAGACGTGCCCTGGCAAGATACAGGAATCGAGTCTGGTAATGTTAGTCGTCAACAGATACACCCTGGCAAGATACAGGAATCAGATCTTCGAACTCTTCAGACGTGCCCTGGAAAGATACAGGAATCGAGTCTGGTAATGTTAGTCGTCAACAGATACACCCTGGCAAGATACAGGAATCGGATCTTCGAACTCTTCAGACGTGCCCTGGCAAGATACAGGAATCGAGTCTGGTAATGTTAGTCGTCAACAGATACACCCTGGCAAGATACAGGAATCAGATCTTCGAACTCTTCAGACGTGCCCTGGCAAGATACAGGAATCGAGTCTGGTAATGTTAGTTGTCAACAGATACACCCTGGCGAGATACAGGAATCGGATCTTTAGTTGCGACCGTTGATGGTAATCATCTTTGTATTAACCTTTGTCCTGAAAAGACAAAACGTTAGTTGTATGCGATGTCATGATGTATGACATGCGTGGTGTTCTTAGAATAAATGAGATTGTATGTTCATGATGCGTATATGCATGCTATAATGTATGAAGATGTGATGTTTATGAAATGTATTTTCGTCTAGGAAAATAAATCCTTGACGGGTGCCGGGAAGTTAAATCCTGGGCTGATGCTGAAGAATAGAGCTTCGTTGTTTCCGCTGGGGATGATAGTTGTGAGAATACCGGTAGGAGAAGATGACTTCGTTGGGGAATAAACTTGGCGAATAAATTACTCTGCGGGGAATGCTCTATGGGGAGAGAGAGATGCTTGGCTGAGATGTTGATGATAACTCCGCTGGGGATACCATTGATGTGTCATATTGATGAACTCCGCTGGGTGATAGGAAGACTTCGTCGGGGACGGTCTTTCCGTGGCAGTTGGCTGAGGATAACCCAGTTATATCCTGGTGGGGAAATAACCTTTGAATAAAGCCGGGAGACGCGTTCGTGCTCTGCAGGGGATAAGCTTCCAGAATCTACTGGGGATAAGCTTCCTGCTGGGGAGATGGATTCCACTTTCCTGGGGAAACTTCTGGACTGGACTTTCCTGGGGAAATTTTGAACTGTACTGGGGGAGCGGCTCCACTGAATGTCGGGTAAACCGCCGGGGAACAATCTTAGATCAAGACTGTCGTGGATGCTTGTTAAGAATGTTTGTGTACTCCTTGGGGAATGTTGAGATCTGCTAGGGATAATCCAACTTCCATAAGACTGACTGAGTAGGCTAACTCTGCTTGGGGAGAGTATCACTGACTTGCTAGGAGATATTGTGCCTTGTTAGGGCTGATGGGAGAGAAACTGCTTGGGGGGAAACTGCTGAATCTTGTCTCACTCTCTGGGGAATTAAGATATCTTGGTCATGTTCATCAGTCGAACTTACCTTGGTACCTTGGTGGACCGAACAATTAGATTTCTTGGACAACTCATTATTGCCCCTGTTTCTAATGTTACCTGTAATTAATCCTTCGTTTTGCATACAAATATTTATGAATTAGCAATTAGTGTCAAATGCATATATCAAAAATTGAACATTGGACGTTCTTCGCAAACAAAACAGAAAAAGGAAAAACAATGGGCAATTTAGCTGAAAAGTAAATTTGTATTGATTTTTGAATTTGCCTGAAAATAGGCGTTTATGTACAAGAGGCTGACGTCCTAGTAAGAGAACGCCGCCGAACAACAGAGTTTATACAATTTTGTGAAAAGGGAAAACAAAACAGCTATGTGAAAAGAATAATCCCACTGGGTTCCAACTCTGTTATCGCCTTTATATCTTCGAGCGTCTCATCACTTTGCTGCTCAGTTGACGATGAAGCTGACTGATCGATGCCGTCTGAACCTGATGTCTGATACCGGATTCTAGATGCAAAGTGATTCAATGAGACATAGTATTACGCTTTAATCCCTAACTTTTGCCTGGACCGCCCTTTCAGGTTTTCAGTCCACCGGGATACCCATTTTTGCCCAAGCCGCCTTTTCAGGTTTTCGACTTGCCGGGTGTACAGATTTTTCCATTTCATCCCTCATTTTGCCCGAACCCTCTTGGTTCGCCGGGAAGCCCTAAGTTTTGCCTAGGTATGTCAACCTAGCGGGTCTTTTATCATGCGTAGTATCTTTTTACTATGTCTGCATTGGCGGGGTGAGGAAGGTCGTCACCATCCATGGTAGTTAGAATCATGGCTCCTACTGAGAACACATGTTTAACCACAAATGGCCCTTCGTATGTAGGGGTCCATTTTCCCCTGGGATCACTTTGAGGTAGGATGATGCGCTTGATTACCAGGTCTCCGACTTGATACTCTTGTGGTCTGACTTTCTTGTTAAATGCCCTGATCATCCGTTTTTGGTACGTTTGACCATGACAAATAGCAGTGAGTCTCTTTTCATCGATTAGGTTTAATTGATCAAGCCGGGTCTGGATCCAGTCATCTTCGCTCAGATCTGCATCCTTCATTATCCGGAGAGAGGGTATCTGGACTTCAATCGGCAAGACTGCCTCCATGCCGTAGACCAAGGAAAAGGGTGGTGCCCCGGTTGACGTCCGTGCTGAGGTACGGTACCCATGAAGAGCAAACGGTAACATCTCGTGCCAATCTTTATAGGTCACTATCATCTTCTGCACAATCCTTTTAATATTCTTATTCGATGCTTCTACAGCCCCATTCATCTTTGGCCGGTAAGGAGAAGAGTTGTGGTGCTGTATCTTGAATTGCTCGCAGAGCTCAGTGATCATCTTGTTATTAAGATTGGTACCATTGTCCGTAATGATCCTTTCCGGGACGCCGTATCGACAGATCAGGTTATGCCGAATGAACCGTGCCACGACATTCTTGGTTACCGTAGCGTAGGAAGCTGCCTCAACCCACTTTGTAAAGTAATCGATCGCCACCAGGATGAAGCGATGCCCATTGGATGCTGTAGGTTTGATCTCTCCGATCATATCAATGCCCCACATTGCAAAGGGCCAAGGTGCAGTCAAGACATTCAGAGGAACTGGAGGAACGTGTGACATGTCTGAGAATGTTGGTAACAGTCGACTTCCATTGTGGACCAGAAATATCCTGCCCGAAGGATTTTCTTTGCCATGGTGTGTCCACTGGAATGTGTTCTGAAGGTACCTTCATGCAACTCTGCCATGATCCTTTCTGCTTCAGCTTTATCCACACAACGCAGTAAAGTCGAATCATGGTTTCGCTTGTACAGAATGTCGTTGCTGAGGAAGAAATTTGCTGCGAACCTTCTCGGAAACTTTTTGTCGTTGATGGATGCCCCTTCAGGGTATTCCTGAGCTTCCAAGTACCTCTTCACCTCATGATACCAAGGTTTTTCAGTCACTACCTCAGCCTCAAGATCACAACAATATGCCGGTTCGTCCAGTTTCCAGATGATGATCCGGGGAGCCTCATTGTCCCATTTGACTTTGAACATGGAAGACATCGTAGCTAGCGCGTCCGCCAACTGATTCTCCTCTCTTGGAAAGTGTTCAAAAGTTATCTCTGTGAAATGGGGGATCAATGTCAACACACATTCTCTGTAAGGAATAAGATTCGGATGTTTTGTATCCCACTTGCCTTTGATCTGATTGATCACGAGAGCGGAATCTCCGAAGACACTCAGAAACTTGATCCTTAAGTCAATCGCAGCTTGAAGACCCATGATGCATGCCTCATACTCTGCCATGTTGTTGGTGCAGTTGAAACATAGTCGGGCAGTGAGTGGAGTATGAGTGCCTTGAGGGGATATGATCACAGCGCCGATACCGTTACCCAAAGCGTTGGAGGCTCCATCAAAGTGCATAGACCATCGGGATCCTTCCTCAGGTCCTTCATCCGGTCCAGGTACTTCACAATCAGTCACTACCATGATGCTCTCGTCAGGAAATTCAAAGTTCATTGACTGGTAGTCGTCCACTGCCTGGTGTGCCAAATGGTATGCCAATACACTTCCTTTGATAGCTTTCTGAGTTGTGTACTGGATGTCGTATTCTATCAAGATCATTTGCCATCTTGCTATTCTTCCAGACAGAGCAGGCTTTTCGAATATGTACTTTATTGGATCCATTTTTGAAATCAACAGAGTAGTGTGAGTCAGCATATACTGTCTTAGCCGGCGAGCAGCCCATACCAAAGCGCAGCAAGTTTTCTCGAGCAGTGAGTATCGGGTCTCACAGTCGGTAAACTTTTTGCTAAGGTAATAAATGGCGTGCTCTTTTCGGCCAGACTCGTCATGCTGCCCCAGCACACACCCCATTGAGCTTTCAAGTACTGTTAAGTATAGTATCAGAGGTCTCCCTTCAACCGGTGGCATAAGAATGGGTGGTTCTTGGAGATACTCTTTGATTCGGTCAAAAGCGGCCTGATATTCATCGTTCTAACGTACTACCTGATCTTTCTTCAGCAGCTTGAAGATTGGTTCACAGGTAGCAGTTAGGTGCGAGATGAATCGGGCAATGTAATTCAGACGTCCTAGAAAGCCTCTGACTTCCTTCTCTGTCTTTGGAACTGGCATCTATGGTATGGCTTTAACCTTGGCAGGGTCCACTTGAATACCTTTGTCGCTCACGACGAAGCCTAGCAACTTTCCAGATCTTACCCCAAAGGTGCACTTGTTCGGGTTCAACCTTAGCTTGTACAACTTCAGACGGTCAAACAGCTTTTGCAGATGGTCAATGTGTTCCTCCTCAGTTTGAGACCTTGCAATCATGTCGTCTACATATACTTCTATCTCATGGTGGATCATGTCATGAAATAAAGCAACCATGGCACATTGGTAGGTTGCCCCAGCATTTTTCAACCCGAATGGCATGACCTTGTAGCAGAAGGTGCCCCACTGAGTAACAAAGGTAGTCTTTTCCATGTCTTCAGGAGCCATCTTGATCTGATTATAACCTGAAAAACCATCCATGAAGGAGAACACCTTATGCTGAGCAGTATTATCAACCAGAACGTCAATGTGAGGTAGGGGAAGTCATCCTTGGGGCTTGCCCTGTTCAGAACCCTGTAATCAACACACATTTGGACCTTACCATCTTTCTTCGGTACTGGAACTACATTGGCAACCCACTGAGGGTAAGAAGTCACTGCAAGAAACTCGGCGTCAAATTGCTTCATAACCTCAGCTTTGATCTTCTCGGACATCTCTGGACGCATACGGCGGACCTTTTGCTTTACCGGAGGCAGTCTTCCTTGGTAGGCAAGTGATGGACCACAATGTCAGTATCCAACCCAGGCATGTCTTCGTAAGACCAGGCAAAGATTTCCACATAATCATGCAACATCTGAATCAACCATTGTTTCACGCTGAGCTCCAGATTGGCACCAATCTTAACTTCCCTTTTGTCTGTCTCACTACCCAGATTCACCGTTTCCACTGGCTCTTCATGTGGCTGAATGGCCCTCTCTTCCTGGAGTAACAGTCTTGCGAGCTTGCCAGGCACTTCGCAATCATCTTCACCTTCGTCTTCGGCTAAGTTGATCGGATTTTCGAAGTCATAATTGGCAGTAGCAGAGTCGTTACCAGTGAGATCCAGAGTGGATTGAAACCTGTATGAGTGAGTGTGTGTAAATACAGTTGTTTTGCAGTATATAAAGAAAGAAAGAAAGAAAGAAAGAAAGGGAGCACAAGATTTGAAACGCAAAAAAACGTCCAATGTCTTTATTCATGATATATGGAAATGACAAGTAATAAGCCCTCAAAAATGAAGCCACGGTGCCCCGGGTAAGACACCGGGCCATAAAGTTTCAATTTATTGTTCATTACAGATTAAAAAACAAAGGAATTCATTACTGCATAACAAAAGTAACAGGTATGTGATCTTTTGTAGTCCAATTGGTCAGTCCACCGTCAGTCGTCGGGTAGATCCAGCTATCAAACTCTGATTCCTCCATATCGCTCTCAATAGCATTTATTCCCGGGTTGGTGATGAATACGGGAGGTCTTCCGATCCTAGCTTTGCGTACAGCCCTCTGAGCCTCTGCAGTAAAACCCAGTCCAAACTTGTCAGTCTTAGGAGTAAAATCAGGGAGCCTGCCCCAGTTAGCACATTCACCTTTCTCAATTACAGCCCGGGCGTCCTTTACGGAGGCCATCTTCAAAGGAGAACCCTCTTCAGTTACTGCTTCTGCTGCTGCCAATGTTGGAGGTACCTCTTCAAAATGTTGAAAGGGGGTTTCAATAAACTCCCCGTCCATCTCGATATACCGGAATGAATTCAGATGACTAACCATGTATTCTTCCTCCCCCTGCACAGTAACAATTTTCCCTCTGACAGGGTATTTGAGCTTCTGGTGTAGAGTGGAGGTCACCGCCCCGGCTTTGTGAATCCAAGGTCGACCCAACAAACAAGAATAAGATGGACGAATGTCCATTACATAGAACGTTGAGTCAAATACTTGAGAACCCACACGAATAGGAATGTCTACCTCACTATGAACCATCCTCTTCGACCCGTCAAAGGCTCGGACAATGATGTTACTAGGCTTCAACTCCAGACCCTCACAATCCAACCGGTCTAAGGCCTTCTTGGGCAATACATTCAGGGAAGAACCGGTGTCCACCAACACGTGTGCGAGAGTAGTGCCCCTGCATTCTATGGAGACATGCAGGGCGTCATTGTGGTTCTTTCCCTTAGCGGTAAGATCAGCATCCGAGAAACCCAAACCATTGTGAGCTGTCAAATTGGCCACACAGTCAGTGAATTGATCTGCAGAGGTCTCTTGTGGCACATGGGCCGTCTTCAGAAATGAAATCAGGGCCTTGGCATGGGCCTCTGAGCACAGCAGCAATGATAGCATAGAGATCTTGGAGGGGGTATGCCCCAGCTGTTCAACGACATTGAAGTCGCTCTTCTTAATGATCTTAAGGATTTCCTCCATCTCTTGCTGGGAGGCTTCAACATTGACAGTCTTCGGTGCCTCCATCCGGGCAGGCTCATCATCAATCCCTTTGCCCCGAGTGTCAGATGACTCGGCAGCAGGGGTAGAAACTGGATCAGAAGTGGAGACAGGCGCACTTGCAGGTGTAATTACAAGAGGTCTTCGGATAACTGGTGGCGCAATGTCAGGCGAGAAGAGCCTGCCACTGCGAGTTACTTTGGCTGGGCCAGTGATGTTACTGATACTGGTACCGGTGTTGAACTCCTGCTTTACTCCAAGTACATACACATCTTCCCCATAGTGCCATGGGACAGCCTTGTCAGATTCATAGGGGAGGGGCCCCGGAGCAGTAATAACGATGGGTGCAACAGACATGATCTTGACTGGCTTCCTCGTGGGAGCCTTGGTTGGATTGTTGAAAATTGTGACGACAGATACTTCTTCAGCGGGAACAAAAGGAACAGCGGTCTTCTTGAACAAAATTTCCTTGCTATCCATCAGGCTTTGGATGCCTGACTTCAGCAACGGACAACTAGTAGGGGAAACAGCACACAGAAGGCAACCCTTGCTACAACCCGGAAATAAACCGGCCAGCAACAAGTTCCTCTTAACAGTCAACAGAGGGGTAGCAACATCATCCACAGAAACGACATACAAGTCTTCCTCAATAGCATTTACTCCATGCTGGGGCATAGGAGCAGTTACAACGTTTGGCCTCTCGGGCGCCTCAAACTGTATTTCCTTCGCATCAATAAGGTCCTGGACCTTATTTCTCAGGGCCCAGCAATCATCAGTAGAATGCCCCGGGCTATCAGAGTGATAAGCACAACGGGCATTGGGATTATACTTCGGAGAGGTCGTGTTCACCACCTTTGGAGCCTCTCTGATGGTCACCAAGTTGGTCGATAGTAGTTGCGGAAAGATCTGTGACAAGGTCATACTCAGCCGGGTATACTCTCTTCTGGGTCTCTCACCCCTTGGTTGATTAGGTTGCCGAGGAGCGGCAGCAACGCTTTGCAATAACCACCGCGTTGACAGCTTGGCGGCGTTCTGGTTTATCTTGCCTTCTAGGCCCATACACAGCACTGGCCTCCTTTTTAAAAGGTTTCTTCTCAGAACTTGAGGATGCACCCTTCTGAATTTTACCTGATTTCATACCAGCCTCGATCCTTTCCCCAGTCAGAATGAGATCTGTAAACCCTGCAGATGAATTGCCAATAAGATGATTAAAGAACGGACCAGATAGGGTACCCAAAAACATGTCTACAAGCTCACGGTCGGTTAATGATGGTTGCACCCTGCCAACCAGGTCCCTCCACTTCTGCGCATACTCTTTAAAACCTTCTCCCGATCCTAACGACATACCCTGGAGCTGGGTACGTGTAGGAGCGAGGTCGGCATTATATTGATACTGCTTGTAAAAAGCAGTAGCCAACTCCTCCCAGTTACGAACTTTGGTTCCATCCAGCTGATAGAACCATTCGAGATGAGTCCCTGAAAGACTCTCCTGGAAGAAGTGGATCCACAAGTTCTTATCCACAGTATACGGCTGAATCTTCCACACATAAGATCTGAGATGTAGCTTAGGGCAAGACGCCCCGTCATACTTTGCGAAAGATGGTGCTTTGAATTTGTGTGGGATGACCACACCAGAAGATAGACCCAAGTCTCCGAAATCCAAACCAGGCACTTGTTGAATTTCCATGGCATTCAGACGGTCTTCCAACTGCTTGTATCTGTCTTCAGCTGGAGGATACTGCTCCTCATTAAAATCAGTCTCGTTTTCAGAGACTACCGGACTAGGAGATTTTCCCCCTTGGGGACTGCTTTTTCCCACAGAAGAACCAGCTTGATCAACCTCATTCTGCAGTGTGTTACTAAACCTCCGGCCAGTGTTGAATAGTACAGTTCTCTTCTTTTTCTTCTTCTTAACCAGCAGAGCCTTCAACTCCTCTTGACCTTGGGCCAAACTCATAATCAGATCTTCGAATTGGGCGTTCTGAGCCTGAAGGGCCTTGATGGACTGCTCGGTAGATGATTCAGGGTTCATGATGCTGAAATAAACAGCGAAGAACATTAAGCAACCTGAAAAGAAAAGTACCTGCTATGCACATGATGAATGGAATGCGTATGATTTATGTTTTCAAAGACAATCGGGAATCAACTTTGTAAACAAAAAGGAACACACTTCATTAGATTCAACTTTGAATTTTTAAATTGTTCAACAGGTTGCCCTTAGGCGTTACATAAAATGGAAAATACTGAAAAGGGAAATAAAACTGTAAAAGAACATCCAAAGCTCATCAGTGATCCCATGGTCTCCTCTTCTCAGTACATATGTAGTCATTCAAGGCTCGCTCGTTCTCCAACTACTTTGTCAGCTTCTGGATCTTCAATTCCTGCTCGTTGAACTTTTCCCGATAAGAATCCCGTTCTTCTCGCAGTTGCGCCCAAGACCTCTTGAGTGTATCAATATCAGTAGGTATCTGAGGAGGGAGAACAGTTGGAGGAGCCCCATCTTTATCGGGATACTCAAGAATGATGGGTAGAGAAGTCTTTGGTCCCAACTCTTGTGGGTCAGCTTTGTGAATTTTGTCCTAAGCTTTGATGAACCTACGACGTAGCTCGTCACTATCTACCTGAAACTCAAAACTGATGTGAGGCACCAACATCTCATGAGGCCCTGCTCTTCTGGCTCTTCCAAACTGACGAAGCGCTAGACATGGGTTATAAGAGATTCCTCCTTGGGTACCAATCAAAGGAACATTAGGATATTCTCCGCAACGATCAATAACAGCTACCTCATCCAAACCCCTGAGAGTCCAAATGATGTCATTATCAGTGAGAGACATTAACCTATGAGCCCAACCTCTTCCTTCTTTGTTCTTCAGCACGAACTTAGGGAGGTGCGAAATAAACCACCTCATTAACAAAGGGATGCAACACCACAGAGTTCCTCGTCTTCGGGCAATACGAGCATAAAGTTGTTGCAGGATGTCACCCAAGAGAATGGGCACAGGGTTCCGAGACATGAAGATCCTTATGGCAGTGACGTTAATGAAGTTGTCAGGATTAGGAAACAAGACTAGACCATAGATTAAGAGAGCCAGGATGTCTTCATACGCCCTAAAGTCCAGGTCATTCCAGAAACTGTTAGCCTTACCAATCAGAAACTTGGCCAAGAAACCCTTAACTTTGCTTCTAGTCACCCAGTTGTCCGTTACCTCCTTGTGGGTCAAGGGCAGAGCTGCAGCAATCTCCTCAAGCCTAAGAGTCTTTTCCCAACCAGTGTAGGGAGTCTGATTCAAGATAGGGATACCAAGCAAATCAGAGAACTCTTCCAGGGTAGGGACCAGCTGGAAGTCTTGAAAGGTGAATCACTGGTACAGAGGGTCATAAAACTGGGTCAGGACACTCATCAGTTGTTGGTCCCACTTTGCCGTGACTAAACTGAGAAGAGAACCATGCCTCTGGATGAAAGAAGTAGTATTTGGAATTCTGCTAACCAATTCTTCAAGCAACTCAGGTGGGTGAACAAAGTTGAACCGGATAGTATTCCTTCGCATAGGCATCATGATGTCCTACAAAACAGAGCAAAGGTGAAACCCTCTTTTCTTTGAAATGGTCAGTCCTTATGCAGGATGCATGCAATGTTTATGATGGCATGATGTTATGATAAAGCACACCACAGATATTCACAAAGGCAAACATGATAAGGCACACAAGTCACACAAGATAAGCCCTTAGAGTTTAGGCCAGCATGGGGTCTAGGTATTACCCTCTTTCAGTTTGTTGGTTAAGACCTGTCCTATCAGAAGTAACCGGGTTCTAGAGGATCCCAATATCACTGACTACCCTCAATCGGTCATAACTCCAGCATCGCAATCTTTTCTTGCAGCCAGAACCATCACGAGAGTTTAGCCTCAATGGGCGTAGCATACTGCTACTGTTCTATTGGCCAAGTTGGGTCATTTAAGGTTCTAAGGTCGGTTGGTGCTTAATGACTCCTCAGAAGACCCATATTCTCCTCGTTGCGACACAAGGGATATCGGTACAGACCAAGGTGCCACACCAACGTAGCCACTGCTTCACCCATGTCGTTCTACGCCGGACAGGTCCTTCACAGCTTATGCTACCTAACAGGGTATCCCCAGATCCGGGTTAGGATCTATGTAACTCCGATGCAGCCCACAATAAAAAGCAAACAAGCACAACAATTGAAAACACAAGTGATCTTAGTCCTAAGGTACACCTCACTTTATAAGAGTCCCCAGCAGAGTCGCCAGTTTTGTGATCGGTGGATCTGGAACTGACTGTTTAACGCTGGTTCGCGAAATGTCGCGGTAAGCAAGAGTCGCCACCGTCTTTTATTTTATCCAACATGGACAGGACAAAAGCACAGCAAAATTCCTTATGAGATTGTCTCTCGGTTCGGGAGGTAGATTTATAGAAAGGGAAGGTGTTAGCACCCTTTCTATCCATGGTTATCCATAGGCTCTTAGATACTTGCTCATTATGTTTTCAAAATGTTTGTTTGCTTTTCAAGTGTGAGTGGGTTTGAAAAAGTTTCGTTTAAAGTTTTCAGATCGACTCTTGTACCAGTCCTCAAGAGTGTTTGAAAAATTATTTTGAAAGCTTTTTTGAAAGTGTCGGTGTGAAAAGAGTTTTGATTGTTTTTTAGAATAGAGCAAGTATCTATGAGTCATCTACCTACCCTAAGGAATTAGGTTGTGTAAATGTCCTTAAGGTAGTGCCATCCCACCATTGAGAGGTATGTAGCACCACCATTGGAGGTGTTCGGGTCAATTCGAGTGTAGGGACAGTGTGGTCACCAGAGCAACAGTAGGACACCTTAGAAGCTACCCTTATGCCATTGATCTTTTTTATTCCGAGGCAACCGTTTCGAGGCAACTTGTTTCGAGGCAACTTGTTTTGAGGCAACTTATTTTGAGGCAACGGGATCAATGGACATAAGGACTTACTAAGACGTCCTATACTCGACGACCATGTTTCGAAGGCAAGGCAACAGTGAGGCGTACCCTAAGAGTGGTGTGTGAATTTGTGTGTTATTTTCAGTTAAGTTTATCTTTGATCATGTGTCATGGTGAGCTACGCATTGTTTTTAATCATCCATTCATTCTTTCATGCCATTAGAATTTAAAAGTGCGAAAATTAAAATGCGGAAAGTAAAATCCTACGCTATTACAAGGCGCGGGTCTATACATCGCAAAATTACAAAGACCCGTTTTAATAAAAATGCGGAAAGTAAAACCTAGTTACTATTACATGGCTTGAGCAGTTACATAATATTCACAAGAAAATAAAATAACGTGCGAAAAGAATTAAAGTTGAACGTTCGAGGGCGTTGGACCCTTTTGAAATTAAATTGAATTAAAAGTTAATTAATTATTTAATGATAGGAAAGAAATGTTTTTTATGTTTTTGGTATTTAATGAAATAAGAAAAGAATTTAAAATTAGAAGGAAACCCTAGTTCTAAATATTTTTAATTATTAAAGAAAAGGTTAAAGTTTAAAACCTAATTTATGCTAATTAATTATTTACATATTTATTTACAAAATATTTAATAATTAATAATAATAATAATGATGAAAGAATTATTTATTGAAAAAAAGATAAAAAGATTAGAAACCCTAATTTCTACATATTTTATTTATTTAAGAAAAAGTATTAAAATTGAAAACCTAAATTAACTAAATTCATTATTTAAAGTTTATTTACAAAATAAGTTAATAGAAATTAAATATAATTAAATATATTACACTTTTTGTTTTTTTGTATTTTATATTATGAAAAGTTATTTTATGAAATTAAAAGAAATAATTAAAAACCTTAAAAAGAATTAAAAGAAAATCAAATCAAAAATCAAAAATAATGCAAACCATGGGGGGTATCAGGCCCACTTAGGAGGTTTTTTGTGAGAAATCTGGCCCAAGAATGCAAAGCCTGCGTTGACTTTCCAGCTTGAATGTTCATCCATTGACTGAGGTGTACGGTAAGCCTCTTTTGTGGCCTTCAGATTGAAGCTCATGGGCGCGTGGCAGGCTTGGATGTGGAGTTGTATGGTAGGACGTTGATAGCATGCTGCACATGAACGTGTTAAAAAAATGATTAAGTATATGGGGGACCTGGGAATCGAACCCAGGTCCCAGTACCTGCAGGACACCTCAACAACCAACCAGGCCAACGCGTTTCTTTGTTAACATAATGCAACGTGATTATTATAAAAGAAAAATAAGCGTTAGTGGTAGAAAACAAAAAAGCACGCTGAATTATTTGAATGGTCCAACCATATGAAGCCACGCACGCGTCTTCTTCCTTTTTCTGCCTGTAACATAAGCAAATAGCGGGGGTTTTAAACCCCCACTAAACAAGACCTCTAAAAATAGCGAATAGAGCATAGACAAATATAAAAAGGGCGCGAGGTATTGGTTGATTTCGTCTTGAGGTCACGAATCCATTGGCATAGGTTTGGTGGTCTGATTTTGCCATATGAAGAAACCCCTAATTTAGAGCTCCTGAAACCCTAATATCCATCAATGGCAGATCTTGGTTCAAGCATTGTTAATTCAATTAAATGGTACCATTCGCTTCAGAACATCAATATTAGTAAGAATCAACATTTAAAACATGTGAATAATGCATGAGAATTGAAAAACGATAATGGCCAAGTTTGTGAAAAGTGCAATGTTGTTCTACCAACTCTTGGCGTAGGGAGACTGGTTCTTGATTGCAACACGTTCCTTGATGGTCCAGCAATGCGTTGGAATAGCTTTTAGGCTTTGAAACGTGTTGTAGCTATGATTTCAGATTCCAACTTTTGATGAAAATTTTCAGTTTTGTTATGCAGCTTTTGAGCAATATTTCGTGTCCAATGGCATAGGTTTATGTTGTGCCTATGTACTTGAGTGAAATTAGGTTAAAAAAACAATCCCAAAGTCCATCCATTCATGTTTTGAAGATTTGATTTTCAATTATATCAATTTCAATCTTTTTGCCATGAAACCATTGCCAATCATGTAGAATCTTTCCTTTTTGAATGAGAAACGATTTGCCACCTTGCCCTAGTTTGATTTGCTGCATAAAAAAAGATTTAAAAATATGATTTGGTATTTTTCTTATATTTAAATTTAATTAAATGAATTAATGATAATAAAAATTCAAATAATTAATCAAAAATAAGAAAATAACTCCCTTTGAGCCTAATGGGTCGTGCATAGCCTTTGGGTAATGATTCATGAAAGAAATTGAGGCCCATTAGCATTTTTGAAGCCTTTTGTGCAAAGTTGACTTTTCAAAATTCCCAAAAATTTCCCAACTTCTACAAGGCATATCTTGCTCAATTTTGAAGCTATGATCATGTTCTTGGACATTTTGGAAAGGTCTTGAAGTCCTCTAACCAATGCCTTTGGTCCCATGTCATTTTGATTTACCAATCTCAAGTTATGGTCTTTGACTTAAAGTGCCTTTTTGCTGACTTTTGAAAATGACCTATAATGTTGAAATTGATAACTTTTTGTGAGAGCATTTCTTGGACTTGGAGTGTGAAGATGAGTTGTAAGAAATGTCATTCTCTTCAAAATGAGCTTTGGATGGAATTTTTCTGATAAACCATGAGGAAGTTATGCCTTGGTCAATTTGCAGTTGACTTTTCCAACTGTCCAAAAATAGAAACTTTTGCATCTTGAGACTTTTTGAGCCATGTGTGGTACGGTGGGAGAACTGACTTGAGGTTTTGCGTTTGTATTCGCACTTGTTCGGTTGAGCAAGAGTCGCCACCGACTTTTTATTTTATCCTAAAGGAAAGGTTGAAAAAGCACAGCAAAAACCTTTTGAGATATTCAGTAGGTTCGGGGGGTAGATTATGAAAAGGGAAGGTATTAGAACCCTTTTCATCCATGGTTATCCATGGGCTCTTAGTTACTTGGTTTTTATATCACTTGCCTTGATTTTCGATTGCTTGAAAATGGTGTGTGTGTGTGTGTGTTGAAAATGTTTTTGAAGAGATGTCTTGTTTTAGGCAACCAATGTATTTGACTCGTGTTTGAGTGTTTTACAAAAGTGTGTATCTTTTCGAAAAGAAGTTTCAAATGTTTTTGAGAGTTTGTTTTGAAAGTGTTGGTGAAGTGTGGTTTTTTGAAAAGAAGGCAAGTGTTTTTGCAAGTTGATCTCAAGTAACTAAGAGTTTTGTCTACCCCTATTGTACTCAAAGGCTTTCTCTATGTTTTTAACCCTTTTTTAACAATTTTGTTCCACCATTGAATTTGGTGGACAATCTTGCGTTTAGGATGTTTAACGGGACGGGCGCGGGTCATCGTATGGACCATGAATGCAATGGTGCCAAGTGTCTTTGGCAATTTGCTTTGAAGGGACTATGATCATTCTATTTAGGCAACTTTCGAAAGCGTCATCGAGGGACTTATGATCATTTGAATTTGTTTTGCCAAAGAAACTCGACGTGCAAGCATGGCCCATTTTGGAAGGCAACATGTGGGATTACCCTAGGGGGTGCAAGTGTGATTGTGTATTGATTTCATGTATTTGTCTTTGTATTAGGTTATCTAGCGTTTCATTTTATGTACATGCAAACCCTAGGTCTAACCATGGTATAATTGGAAAGCGATAAATTGCAAGAATTTAAAGTCTACGCTATTACAAATAGTATCCGGGAGTGGGGGTACAAATTCACAAATGGGGATGAGACTTTAGGAATGTAGTGTCCAATAGATTACAACCAAATCGAATTGCGATCAAACGTAAACAATGTAATGTAAAGTATAAGAATAGCAAATGTATATTGTCAAATGTAAAGTGTATTGTGTAGGTGTATATGTGAAATGTATTGTGTAAGTGTAAATGTATTGTAATTTATTTACAGGTTTGAGATGTGAATTTAAATGTAAAGATTAAGTAATGTTTTAACTTAAATGAAAAGAATTAAATGTTTATTTATTTAATCTTTTGTAGTCTTGTATTTTTCTTTAATATGTACAAATAATGTTTTAAGAAAAGAAAAGAATGTTTTAAGTTTAAATTATATTATGTATATTAAAAAGAAGTATTTTAATTGATTATGTACAAATCAAAAGTTCTAATTTTAAAGAAAGAAAAATATTAACTTTTAAAGGAGAAATTATGCAATTATGTAAAAAGAAAGATTTTTTAATAAAAAGAAAATGTTTTAATATTTAATATATTGTGTATATTAAAAAATGTATACAAATTATTAACTAAAAAAAATGTTTTAAGTTAAATAAAGAAAGAGTTTTAATTAAAAGGACATGTTATATTCAAGATAATGATTATGTTATAAAAAGAAAAAATAATTTGATGTAAGAAAAAAGGTTATGTTAAATAAAAATGGGTTTTAAATTCTAAAGTGGTTTAGAGATTTGAATGGGCCTTTGATTTCTTAGGGCCCCAACCAAAAGTACTCAGAAGCAGGATGGGGGGGGGGGTATACGCTGGCTTTGGGAATGAATGGGCTTAGGCGCAAATGGCAGGCCCAATGTTTCACAAATTAATTTTAGGGTTTGGAGATTTGTGTTCATTTGGATGGAGGGCTTAGGGTTACAGAAAACGGCGCCATTCTCGTTCATCTTCGTCACTTCTTTGTCTTCTCCAGCGAGCCTCTGAGCTTTCTCTTTGCCCAAGGCCGTCAAGTGCCATCGCCACCTCCTCTTCTCCGTGGACTTATTCAAGTGGTGGCTTACAAGGTATCAATTTCTATCTCCATCGCGTTAGGGTTTCGAGCTTTTTTTTCATCTTGCATTTTTACTTTTCATTGTGTTCTGATCTTAAACGTTGTTGTTGTTTCTGTGAAAAGGAAAAAAGGAATGGATTCATACCTTTGGGGAAGACAGATGAGGACGGTGGCCTGGAGGCGCTGTGGGTGGCCAAGGCGGCGAGATACGCGTGATGAGCTAGCTTCCTGGTACTCAGTATTCTTCCTTTGCTAGGTTTTATGATGACGATATATCTGAAAGCCCTTTTTTGTCTTCTTCTTCTTGTCGCCCTGTTTACATGCTTCGTATGCTTTCTTTATCTCCTTCTTCTGTTGCCTGGACGCTTGCCCAATGATGAATATTTTGAGGGTCTGTGATGTTTGTGGTACTTCTGGATATACTATCGTTGGAACAATTGTTTTGACTAGATTTTTCTTTGCTTCTGTTGCCTTTGATTGCCTTTTCTGTATGCATGTTGATGCTTGATACGCTTACGTATACTTCTGGGTGTTTGCTAGCTTGATGGCCCTATGATGAGCCCAGCTCTGAGGGCTTTGTTGCCTTTGAATGCGTTTTCCTCTCCTCTTCTTGTTGGCTTGTCTGTATGCTTTAGTATGCTTGTGAGATATGTGCCCAGTGATGATGTTTTCTGAGGGCTTGAGCTGTTGGCTTGAACTTGGTTTGGATGTTATGCTATTTCCAGTTTTAGGCTTATGGGAGATTTTGACATTGTGTTGTTGTGAGGTCAGTTTAGGCTTGATGACAGGTTGGGCCTTACTGGTTTGATGTGTTTGATATATTATGCTGGTTTGCTATGAGCTCTTGACAGGGTTTAAATGGTAAGGTTTGAAAACTCATGCAGGGTTTAGACTGGACAGTTTTTGCTTTGGTTGGTTGTTTAAGCTTGCAGGTTTTGAATGGTTAGGCCTGGTATCTGGTACAAGTTTTGTGGTTTTAAGGACTGGGAGGCTTTTTGACAGGTTCTGAATGGTTCTTGCACAGGTTTGAGCTTTTTTTGGTTCTTTAGGTTTCAGACAGGTTGGGTTGTGGTGAACTGGTTTTGGTTTTTTATGTTTGAGTGGCCTCAGTTTTGGGGCTTCAGCAGGTTTAATGCAGGCTTCTACTGTTTTTTTGGTTTATGTTGCAGTTTGAGTTTAACTGCAGGTTATAGGCTTGTGGTGTTTCAGGTTGTTTGTTTATGTTGTTTGACAGGGTTTATTGGTTAGGCTGGAGGTTTGAAAACTGGTGGTACAGGCTTGATACCAGTTTTGGCTTGTGGTATCTCAGGCTTATGCTGGTTGTTTGAGTTTGATTGTAGGTTTCAAGCTTTGTTTTACAGGGCCTGTAGAGGTTTGAAAAGCTTTTTAGTTTTTGCTTCTTCTCTCTGTTGATATCTCCTCTCCTTCTGTACTATGTTCAGTTTGTTTTATATTTCTCTTCATGCCTAAAGCCTAAGCCTGCAAAACCTGCACTTCTTTTTCTCTTCTCTCTCTCTTCAGTACAGCTTTAGCATTAAAAAATGTTTATGCTTTGTACTTTTCTGAAAGGGCAGCATTGGGAAAATGATGAAAATGAATTAGCTTGCTTGCATATTAATCTTTCTCTGCATATCCTTTCATATCTTCTTTTGACAGCTTCTTGTACTTTTGTATCTTTGATATCTTTCCAAATCTTCTTTTTTTGACAGCTTTGAGTAGCCTTGTGACAGTATCTTGTACTTTTGGCAGAAAGTTTGAATTTGGACTTTTAGTTGTACATGTTGTTTGCTTTTGAACTATACAGTTGGTTTTGACAATTTTGACTTATGAATTTCAACTTTGTGCATTCCAAATTAGCAAGCAAATATTCATCCCTCTTTGTGAACCGGGAGAAATCCCGTGATTTGCAAAGAGGGCTAACTGATCCCAGTCAGTTGCCCTTAATGATGAACTTTTTATCTGTCTCTATTTATTTTATCTGCAATTGACTTTTCTCTCTCTTATTTGTTTTTGCAGATAAAATTCCATGGAGCACTGGAGCAATGGGCGGAAGATGAAGACTTAAGAATTTTCTTAGGATAATTTTATTTCAATTTTAATTATTGTAATCATTATTATAATACTTTGTAAATAAATACAGTACTCGAATAAAAATTGTAACGAATAATTAAAGATGAATAAAATCCAATCTTTTATCATTTAATTCCTTTCCTTCCTTTTCAATTGTTTATTTATTATTTATAGTTCTTTAAATTAAAATAATTGAAAATTAAATTCCAACTACTTAATCTTTAGAATAATAAATAATTAACTAAACATTGATTCAGCGTTGATCAATTAATAAACTTGGCGCTTCCAACATCCAAAGCAAAGCATAGTTTCAAACCAAGCGACAGTTAATTAAACAAAATGTCCATCTGCCTCTTTTCACTGATTAAATCCAACAAATGCAAACAAACAGCAGCCTCAGTTCTCAATTCAGAGTAACTTGAAAAACATTGATAGAACTAAACTCTTCTTGAGAGATATGCGCATAAAACCCTGATTTTGATCAAATGCCAAAGAAACGTTCGCCTGATCGAAGTTGGGCCAAAATCAACCAAAACCTTAAACCAACTGTTTGAAACATTCTAGAGCCCTAAAAATCAGTAAAACCCTAATTGTGTCTGACTGACGAGAAAAGTCTGTTTGACCGATTCTTGAGCCAGTTTGAAAAATCAGGAAACGCCTGAAGCTGTGATTTCTTGTGGAAAAATGCAAGGGCAAATTTTGGGGTACAACAGTTGCCCCTGTTCAATCTTCTTGAACCTGAAGAGTTAGATTGGCAAGTTTTCCTTTCGCGACTTGAAGGTAAAAGAAGATTGGACACTAGAGTGCCCTAAAATTTGCACCCGGCGATGTGATGGTAGAGGGAATGGGCTTAAAGATGCCATTTGGTGATGGGCTTAAAGATGCCATCTGATGCGATAGAATCTCGTCGGGGGATGGGCTTAGAGATGCCATCTGAGAATGGGCTTAAAGATGCCATTTGGTGACTGCTGGTAGGAGGATGGGCTTATAGATGCCATCTGGAAGAACCTGGCACAAGTATCAGAATGTCGCCGTGTCTGGGTCACATCTGAACTGTCTCTGAGTGAATCTGGAATAAGTATTAGAATGTCGCCATGTCTGGGTCACATCTGAACTACTTCTGAGTGAATCTGGAATAAGTATCAGAATGTCGCCGTGTCTGGGTCACATCTGAACTACTTCTGAGTGAATCTGGAATAAGTATCAGAATGTCGTCGTGTCTGGGTCACATCTGAACTATCTCTGGATGAATCTCGGAAGATGATCTTTGTCTGTCGACTGATCTTACCTGAAAAGGTAAAGGGTTAGTTGTATGCAATGTTATGATGTATGATGCAATGTATGTGACATCAATGCTTATGACATGAATGTGATAAATGCGCATGTAAGCTGATGAGCTATCTTGCTGAGGATAAATGAATCCTGGATGGCTGAAGATAAAAGAATCTTGACTGCTGCCGGGGAAAATAATTCTTTGGCTGCTGCTGTGGAGGGCAAGAATCTCTTGATTGTTGAAAAATGAGAAGTCTTGGGACCACTGTTGGGGGAATCAGAAGCTTGGGTTGTATGCCAAACTACTGGGGACTTCCTGTTTTGAGGAGATCTGTGTAGGATTTCCTGATGATGAGTCTGTGTAAAACTGCATCGGGGGTTGAAAAGGAACCGGTGTAAGGTTTCCTGACGATGAGTCCGTGTAAAACTGCATCGGGTTTTTGAACACTTTTGACATTCGAATGCCCCAAGTGGTGATGTAGATAATTTCCTGGCTTGTTACAGGTGTTGATCCACAATCAGTCGTCCACAGATGTTTTCCTGGCTTGTTACAGGTGTTGAATCTGGAACTCTTCAGACGTGCCCTGGCTGGATACAGGAATCGAGTCTGGAAATAGTCGTCAATAGATATGCCCTTGCTGGATACAGGAGTCGAATCTGGAAATAGTCGTCAACAGATATGCCCTGGCTGGATACAGGAATCGAATCTTCAAACTCTTCAGACATGCCCTGGCTAGATACAGGAATCGAGTCTGGAAATAGTCGTCAATAGATATGCCCTGGCTGGATACAGGAATCGAATCTTCAAACTCTTCAGACATGCCCTGGCTAGATACAGGAATCGAGTCTGGAAATAGTCGTCAACAGATATGCCCTGGCTGGATACAGGAATCGAATCTTCAAACTCTTCAGACGTGCCCTGGCTAGATACAGGAATCGAGTCTGGAAATAGTCGTCAACAGATATGCCCTGGCTGGATACAAGAATCGAATCTTCAAACTCTTCAGACGTGCCCTGGCTAGATACAGGAATCGAGTCTGGAAATAGTCGTCAATAGATATGCCCTGGCTGGATACAGGAATCGAATCTTCAAACTCTTCAGACATGCCCTGGCTAGATACAGGAATCGAGTCTGGAAATAGTCGTCAACAGATATGCCCTGGCTGGATACAGGAATCGAATCTTCAAACTCTTCAGACGTGCCCTGGCTAGATACAAGAATCGAGTCTGGAAATAGTCGTCAACAGATATGCCCTGGCTGGATACAGGAATCGAATCTTCAAACTCTTCAGACATGCCCTGGCTAGATACAGGAATCAAGTATGGAAATAGTCGTCAACAGATATGCCCTGGCTGGATACAGGAATCGAATCTTCAAACTCTTCAGACGTGCCCTGGCTAGATACAGGAATCGAGTCTGGAAATAGTCGTCAACAGATATGCCCTGGCTGGATACAGGAATCGAATCTTCAAACTCTTCAGACGTGCCCTGGCTAGATACAGGAATCGAGCCTGGAAATAGTCGTCAACAGATATGCCCTGGCTGGATACAGGAATCGAATCTTCAAACTCTTCAGACGTGCCCTGGCTAGATACAGGAATCGAGTCTGGAAATAGTCGTCAACAGATATGCCCTGGCTGGATACAGGAATCGAATCTGGAATTGTGATAGTTGATTTGTTGAACACTTTTGACATTCGAATGCCCCAAGTGGTGATGAAGGAGTCTTGAATCAGATTACTCTGCATATTGAGAGATTTTTTGAAATCTTGACTGGACTGCCCCAGGTTAACTGAACTTTGGAAGATCTGTTGGACCTTGACTGGACTGCCCCAGGTTAATTGGATGGTGACATGTCATGCCCCTTGTTGATAGGAGATTCGCAATGGAAGTGTCATCCTTTTGAAGTGATTTTGCTCACTGAGAGAGTTTTCGTTCCTCCGAACATTCGCTGTATGAATTTCTTTGCTGCCAAACAAAAAAGCCAAATGCAGACAGTGATATTCAAGCAATGCAAAGTTTATGTTTGTCTCGAAGTTTTGAAAAATGCGTTTTTTAGCAGAAAACTTTTTATAAGACAAGTCAACACAAGATTTAGAGCAAAGCCTTACAGGAGTCAGGATACCTTTTGTAACAGCATGCTTTCGAACTAACCCATGCTTCAATTAGGACTTTTGAAGGGTTGTAACGTGGCTTGGTTCACGGTTTAAGAAACAAAGGATATAGGCTCAAAGTATACTTGTACCCACCCGTTCTTCGTGATGTTCTTCATACCTAAGCTCAGTTAATTGTGCGTCACACTCTGTTTTGAGTTTGGAACGACTTTTGGGCGATGGTTCACCAGTTGAATTTGGGGAGACAGTCATCATCTCCTTTTTTCTTTTTCAACATTTTTCATGTTGTTGAGGATTTGTAATGACCTCACTATTTTGATTTTGATTTGTTATCCCTAACTTTTGCCTGACTGCTCCCATTTTCGAGATTACAGTCAGCGGGATGCCCCAGCTTTCTTAAGCCTCCTTTACAGGTTTTGGCTCAGTGGGCTTTTTCTCTTTTGAGAGATTGACTGCCTATGTGATAGGGAACCACCCTTGTCTTTTGATTCCAAAGGAATGCGTCGTTCGTTGCGTTACGAATTGAGAGTTTGCGACTTCAATGCGCGTTTTCTTTTGAATTAACTGAGATACTACCCTGCCCCAGATTTATATCAAACGTTTTGATCGTTTAGAACAGAAAACTCCTACTTCTTTGGCTCGAAGGGGTTGACTAGGGATTAACTTCCTTATAACTCCAGTGTTTGGGAATTGAAAGAAATGCATGTACATCATCAGCAAGGTCTGTTCAAAAGCATACTGTATGAGATTATGGTAATGTTTCGTCATCCTCCCTCTAAAGGCTTGCCGCTTTTTATCAAGAGTTAAATGTCATAAAGAAAGCATAAGAGTAGTGAAACGAATGGATGAATTCAAGACAAACATATGCAATGCATTAATGAAAACAGAGTTTAACATCAACAGATAATTGTTTGAATAACAAAAGAGAATTACAACTTTGAAAATTCAAATGAAGCAAAAGTCTCTCAGTTTGAGCTTCGCCACTTCAGGTGGAGAACCCCTTAACGGAAGATTTTTCATCTTGCCGTCTGGCATGAACTCCAGCACTCCAATGTCGATCAGATCTTGAATCTTGTTCTTCAAGGCCCAACAGTCGTTGGTGTCATGTCCCGGGCTGTAGGAGTGGTAAACACAAAGTGCGTCGGGGCGATAGTTAGGAGAGGAGGTATTGAGCTTCTGAGGAGGATCCCTTAAGGTAAGCAGGTTGACCTCCAACAGGCGCTTCAGTATGAAGAATGATGGTATCTCAGTCTCCGTGAACTGTCTTCCCGACGTTTCTGGCTTACGCCGATTACCCCGTTGACGCTGGCGAGGTTGTTGATGGGCTTGTGACCCTGAAGCAAGCGAAGGAGCCTTCCCCTTGTCTTCTTGAGTGGATGGAGGCTGAGCGGTGACTTGCTCTTCAACCTCAGATGTTTGCCCCAATTGGTTGTTTTGAAGCAGTTGGCGGACAAGAACTCTGAGTTCCTCTTGTCTTTGAGATAAGTCTTGGATGAGAGCCATCTGGCCCACCAACTGTCCCATCACTTGGGTCCTCAATGTTGTCAGATCAAACTGCAGCTCCGCAAGCTGATCACTCCTGGCATTGTTTGAATTCTCCAAGCCCTTTGTGAGGAGAGCTTTCATTTCTTCTTGCCCCAGAGACAAGTTCAGGAACATCTCCTGCAGCTGAGCAGTCTGGTCTTGGACGTCTTTGACAGACCTTTCTAGAGCCATCTCTTACTGAAATAAACAGCAGGAAAGTAAGGAAACCTGAAAAAGGAAAGATCATCAAGATGCAATGCATGATATGTGGATGCATGCTTTCAAGGATCTCTTGGGGTAAACACAAGAAAATGTTAGAGGTTGAACTTTGCTCTTGGATTGGAGAAATTTGCACCGGTGGATGTCTTTCCACTAGAATCAAGCTCACCATGTTGAGTGGGTCATAGCCACTGATTCAAGTTGTTGTACTTGATCTTTGTTTGGAGAACTTTGTATCGGTGGATGTCTTTCCACGAGAATCCAGATCACCATGTCGAGTGGGTCATAGCCACTGATTCAAGTTGTTGTACTTGATCTTTGTTTGGAGAACTTTGTATCGGTGGATGTCTTTCCACGAGAATCAAGCTCACCATGTCCAGTGGGTCATAGCCACTGATTCAAGTTGTTGTACTTGATCTTTGTTTGGAGAACTTTGTATCGGTGGATGTCTTTCCACGAGAATCAAGCTCACCATGTCCAGTGGGTCATAGCCACTGATTCAAGTTGTTGCACTTGATCTTTGACTGGCATTTGTTAGAGGAGAAACCTCTTACCCCTTTGGTAGACGTCTGGTTCAACGTAACCCTGCATCAAAAGAACCCTCGAGATCCTTGAAATGTTTATTGAAAATGCTATGGTATGAAGTTATGATGTTATGTACATGTATGCAAAAAGCAAGTGAGTGTATATACAGGTAAACATATTCACACAAAGCAAACAAGTCCCTAGGTTTATGCTTGCATGGGGTTTAGGTAAGTACCCTCTTGAAGTTAGTTGGCTCATCCTGTCCTAAAATAGGAACCGGGTTCTAAGGAGCTCAATATCATTGGATTGTTTTCTGTGTTCATCGTTTCGGTTTAGCCACTTACTGGCGACCAAAATATTCCAAGAAAACAACCCTCAAATGAGTGTAGTATCGAGTATCTACCGACTTCGGACTGCACCAAAGTCGGTCATCTCACTACCCCTAAAAAGGCTAAGATGGTCAATTAAGGTTCTAAGAGTTCGTTAGTGCTTCACGACATCACTCAGCGGCCCCGTACTCTCCTTGACTGAACTCAAGGGTTACCGGTACTCACAAATATGTCACACTAACATAGCTTACACCTTCAAACATGTCGGTATACCCCGCACAGTTCCCTCACAGTTTTTTTGCTATTTACCTAAGAAGGTGCCCCAAATCCGGGTGTAGGATTTACAACAAACCCAAACAAGAACCCAAAAGATAAAGCAATTAAGTCAATCAAAGCAAGAAAGTAAATATGATCTAAACCCTAAGGTAACCCCACTTTTAAGTTTCTCCCCAGCAGAGTCGCCAGTTCTGTGGTACGGTGGGAGAACTGACTTGAGATTTTGCGTTTGTATTCGCACTTGTTCGGTTGAGCAAGAATCGCCACCGACTTTTTATTTTATCCTAAAGGAAAGGTTGAAAAAGCACAGCAAAAACATTTTGAGATATTTCGTGGGTTCGGGGGGTAGATTATGAAAAGGGAAGGTATTAGCACCCTTTTCATCCATGGTTATCCATGGGCTCTTAGTTACTTGGTTTTTAGATCACTTGCCTTGATTTTCGATTGCTTGAAAATGGTGTGTGTGTGTGTGTGTGTGTGTTGAAAATGTTTTTGAAGAGATATCTTGTTTTAGGCAACCAATGTATTTGACTCGTGTTTGAGTGTTTTACAAAAGTGTGTATCTTTTCGAAAAGAAGTTTCAAATGTTTTTGAGAGTTTGTTTTGAAAGTGTTGGTGAAGTGTGGTTTTTTGAAAAGAAGGCAAGTGTTTTTGCAAGTTGATCTCAAGTAACTAAGAGTTTTGTCTACCCCTATTGTACTCAAAGGCTTTCTCTATGTTTTTAACCCTTTTTTAACAATTTTGTTCCACCATTGAATTTGGTGGACAATCTTGCGTTTAGGATGTTTAACGGGACGGGCGCGGGTCATCGTATGGACCATGAATGCAATGGTGCCAAGTGTCTTTGGCAATTTGCTTTGAAGGGACTATGATCATTCTATTTAGGCAACTTTCGAAAGCGTCATCGAGGGACTTATGATCATTTGAATTTGTTTTGCCAAAGAAACTCGACGTGCAAGCATGGCCCATTTTGGAAGGCAACATGTGGGATTACCCTAGGGGTGAAAGTGTGATTGTGTATTGATTTCATGTATTTGTCTTTGTATTAGGTTATCTAGCGTTTCATTTTATGTACATGCAAACCCTAGGTCTAACCATGGTATAATTGGAAAGCGATAAATTGCAAGAATTTAAAGTCTACGCTATTACAAATAGTATCCGGGAGTGGGGGTACAAATTCACAAATGGGGATGAGACTTTAGGAATGTAGTGTCCAATAGATTACAACCAAATCGAATTGCGATCAAACGTAAACAATGTAATGTAAAGTATAAGAATAGCAAATGTATATTGTCAAATGTAAAGTGTATTGTGTAGGTGTATATGTGAAATGTATTGTGTAAGTGTAAATGTATTGTAATTTATTTACAGGTTTGAGATGTGAATTTAAATGTAAAGATTAAGTAATGTTTTAACTTAAATGAAAAGAATTAAATGTTTATTTATTTAATCTTTTGTAGTCTTGTATTTTTCTTTAATATGTACAAATAATGTTTTAAGAAAAGAAAAGAATGTTTTAAGTTTAAATTATATTATGTATATTAAAAAGAAGTATTTTAATTGATTATGTACAAATCAAAAGTTCTAATTTTAAAGAAAGAAAAATATTAACTTTTAAAGGAGAAATTATGCAATTATGTAAAAAGAAAGATTTTTTAATAAAAAGAAAATGTTTTAATATTTAATATATTGTGTATATTAAAAAATGTATACAAATTATTAACTAAAAAAAATGTTTTAAGTTAAATAAAGAAAGAGTTTTAATTAAAAGGACATGTTATATTCAAGATAATGATTATGTTATAAAAAGAAAAAATAATTTGATGTAAGAAAAAAGGTTATGTTAAATAAAAATGGGTTTTAAATTCTAAAGTGGTTTAGAGATTTGAATGGGCCTTTGATTTCTTAGGGCCCCAACCAAAAGTACTCAGAAGCAGGATGGGGGGGGTATACGCTGGCTTTGGGAATGAATGGGCTTAGGCGCAAATGGCAGGCCCAATGTTTCACAAATTAATTTTAGGGTTTGGAGATTTGTGTTCATTTGGATTGAGGGCTTAGGGTTACAGAAAACGGCGCCATTCTCGTTCATCTTCGTCACTTCTTTGTCTTCTCCAGCGAGCCTCTGAGCTTTCTCTTTGCCCAAGGCCGTCAAGTGCCATCGCCACCTCCTCTTCTCCGTGGACTTATTCAAGTGGTGGCTTACAAGGTATCAATTTCTATCTCCATCGCGTTAGGGTTTCGAGCTTTTTTTTCATCTTGCATTTTTACTTTTCATTGTGTTCTGATCTTAAACGTTGTTGTTGTTTCTGTGAAAAGGAAAAAAGGAATGGATTCATACCTTTGGGGAAGACAGATGAGGACGGTGGCCTGGAGGCGCTGTGGGTGGCCAAGGCGACGAGATACGCGTGATGAGCTAGCTTCCTGGTACTCAGTATTCTTCCTTTGCTAGGTTTTATGATGACGATATATCTGAAAGCCCTTTTTTGTCTTCTTCTTCTTGTCGCCCTGTTTACATGCTTCGTATGCTTTCTTTATCTCCTTCTTCTGTTGCCTGGACGCTTGCCCAATGATGAATATTCTGAGGGTCTGTGATGTTTGTGGTACTTCTGGATATACTATCGTTGGAACAATTGTTTTGACTAGCTTTTTCTTTGCTTCTGTTGCCTTTGATTGCCTTTTCTGTATGCATGTTGATGCTTGATACGCTTACGTATACTTCTGGGTGTTTGCTAGCTTGATGGCCCTATGATGAGCCCAGCTCTGAGGGCTTTGTTGCCTTTGAATGCGTTTTCCTCTCCTCTTCTTGTTGGCTTGTCTGTATGCTTTAGTATGCTTGTGAGATATGTGCCCAGTGATGATGTTTTCTGAGGGCTTGAGCTGTTGGCTTGAACTTGGTTTGGATGTTATGCTATTTCCAGTTTTAGGCTTATGGGAGATTTTGACATTGTGTTGTTGTGAGGTCAGTTTAGGCTTGATGACAGGTTGGGCCTTACTGGTTTGATGTGTTTGATAGATTATGCCGGTTTGCTATGAGCTCTTGACAGGGTTTAAATGGTAAGGTTTGAAAACTCATGCAGGGTTTAGACTGGACAGTTTTTGCTTTGGTTGGTTATTTAAGCTTGCAGGTTTTGAATGGTTAGGCCTGGTATCTGGTACAAGTTTTGTGGTTTTAAGGACTGGGAGGCTTTTTGACAGGTTCTGAATGGTTCTTGCACAGGTTTGAGCTTTTTTTGGTTCTTTAGGTTTCAGACAGGTTGGGTTGTGGTGAACTGGTTTTGGTTTTTTATGTTTGAGTGGCCTCAGTTTTGGGGCTTCAGCAGGTTTAATGCAGGCTTCTACTGTTTTTTTGGTTTATGTTGCAGTTTGAGTTTAACTGCAGGTTATAGGCTTGTGGTGTTTCAGGTTGTTTGTTTATGTTGTTTGACAGGGTTTATTGGTTAGGCTGGAGGTTTGAAAACTGGTGGTACAGGCTTGATACCAGTTTTGGCTTGTGGTATCTCAGGCTTATGCTGGTTGTTTGAGTTTGATTGTAGGTTTCAAGCTTTGTTTTACAGGGCCTGTAGAGGTTTGAAAAGCTTTTTAGTTTTTGCTTCTTCTCTCTGTTGATATCTCCTCTCCTTCTGTACTATGTTCAGTTTGTTTTATATTTCTCTTCATGCCTAAAGCCTAAGCCTGCAAAACCTGCACTTCTTTTTCTCTTCTCTCTCTCTTCAGTACAGCTTTAGCATTAAAAAATGTTTATGCTTTGTACTTTTCTGAAAGGGCAGCATTGGGAAAATGATGAAAATGAATTAGCTTGCTTGCATATTAATCTTTCTCTGCATATCCTTTCATATCTTCTTTTGACAGCTTCTTGTACTTTTGTATCTTTGATATCTTTCCAAATCTTCTTTTTTTGACAGCTTTGAGTAGCCTTGTGACAGTATCTTGTACTTTTGGCAGAAAGTTTGAATTTGGACTTTTAGTTGTACATGCTGTTTGCTTTTGAACTATACAGTTGGTTTTGACAATTTTGACTTATGAATTTCAACTTTGTGCATTCCAAATTAGCAAGCAAATATTCATCCCTCTTTGTGAACCGGGAGAAATCCCGTGATTTGCAAAGAGGGCTAACTGATCCCAGTCAGTTGCCCTTAATGATGAACTTTTTATCTGTCTCTATTTATTTTATCTGCAATTGACTTTTCTCTCTCTTATTTGTTTTTGCAGATAAAATTCCATGGAGCACTGGAGCAATGGGCGGAAGATGAAGACTTAAGAATTTTCTTAGGATAATTTTATTTCAATTTTAATTATTGTAATCATTATTAGAATACTTTGTAAATAAATACAGTACTCGAATAAAAATTGTAACGAATAATTAAAGATGAATAAAATCCAATCTTTTATCATTTAATTCCTTTCCTTCCTTTTCAATTGTTTATTTATTATTTATAGTTCTTTAAATTAAAATAATTGAAAATTAAATTCCAACTACTTAATCTTTAGAATAATAAATAATTAACTAAACATTGATTCAGCGTTGATCAATTAATAAACTTGGCGCTTCCAACATCCAAAGCAAAGCATAGTTTCAAACCAAGCGACAGTTAATTAAACAAAATGTCCATCTGCCTCTTTTCACTGATTAAATCCAACAAATGCAAACAAACAGCAGCCTCAGTTCTCAATTCAGAGTAACTTGAAAAACATTGATAGAACTAAACTCTTCTTGAGAGATATGCGCATAAAACCCTGATTCTGATCAAATGCCAAAGAAACGTTCGCCTGATCGAAGTTGGGCCAAAATCAACCAAAACCTTAAACCAACTGTTTGAAACATTCTAGAGCCCTAAAAATCAGTAAAACCCTAATTGTGTCTGACTGACGAGAAAAGTCTGTTTGACCGATTCTTGAGCCAGTTTGAAAAATCAGGAAACGCCTGAAGCTGTGATTTCTTGTGGAAAAATGCAAGGGCAAATTTTGGGGTACAACAGTTGCCCCTGTTCAATCTTCTTGAACCTGAAGAGTTAGATTGGCAAGTTTTCCTTTCGCGACTTGAAGGTAAAAGAAGATTGGACACTAGAGTGCCCTAAAATTTGCACCCGGCGATGTGATGGTAGAGGGAATGGGCTTAAAGATGCCATTTGGTGATGGGCTTAAAGATGCCATCTGATGCGATAGAATCTCGTCGGGGGATGGGCTTAGAGATGCCATCTGAGAATGGGCTTAAAGATGCCATTTGGTGACTGCTGGTAGGAGGATGGGCTTATAGATGCCATCTGGAAGAACCTGGCACAAGTATCAGAATGTCGCCGTGTCTGGGTCACATCTGAACTGTCTCTGAGTGAATCTGGAATAAGTATCAGAATGTCGCCATGTCTGGGTCACATCTGAACTACTTCTGAGTGAATCTGGAATAAGTATCAGAATGTCGTCGTGTCTGGGTCACATCTGAACTACTTCTGAGTGAATCTGGAATAAGTATCAGAATGTCGCCGTGTCTGGGTCACATCTGAACTATCTCTGGATGAATCTCGGAAGATGATCTTTGTCTGTCGACTGATCTTACCTGAAAAGGTAAAGGGTTAGTTGTATGCAATGTTATGATGTATGATGCAATGTATGTGACATCAATGCTTATGACATGAATGTGATGAATGCGCATGTAAGCTGATGAGCTATCTTGCTGAGGATAAATGAATCCTGGATGGCTGAAGATAAAAGAATCTTGACTGCTGCCGGGGAAAATAATTCTTTGGCTGCTGCTGTGGAGGGCAAGAATCTCTTGATTGTTGAAAAATGAGAAGTCTTGGGACCACTGTTGGGGGAATCAGAAGCTTGGGTTGTATGCCAAACTACTGGGGACTTCCTGTTTTGAGGAGATCTGTGTAGGATTTCCTGATGATGAGTCTGTGTAAAACTGCATCGGGGGTTGAAAAGGAACCGGTGTAGGGTTTCCTGACGATGAGTCCGTGTAAAACTGCATCGGGTTTTGGAACACTTTTGACATTCGAATGCCCCAAGTGGTGATGTAGATAATTTCCTGGCTTGTTACAGGTGTTGATCCACAATCAGTCGTCCACAGATGTTTTCCTGGCTTGTTACAGGTGTTGAATCTGGAACTCTTCAGACGTGCCCTGGCTGGATACAGGAATCGAGTCTGGAAATAGTCGTCAACAGATATGCCCTTGCTGGATACAGGAGTCGAATCTGGAAATAGTCGTCAACAGATATGCCCTGGCTGGATACAGGAATCGAATCTTCAAACTCTTCAGACATGCCCTGGCTAGATACAGGAATCGAGTCTGGAAATAGTCGTCAATAGATATGCCCTGGCTGGATACAGGAATCGAATCTTCAAACTCTTCAGACATGCCCTGGCTAGATACAGGAATCGAGTCTGGAAATAGTCGTCAACAGATATGCCCTGGCTGGATACAGGAATCGAATCTTCAAACTCTTCAGACGTGCCCTGGCTAGATACAGGAATCGAGTCTGGAAATAGTCGTCAACAGATATGCCCTGGCTGGATACAAGAATCGAATCTTCAAACTCTTCAGACGTGCCCTGGCTAGATACAGGAATCGAGTCTGGAAATAGTCGTCAATAGATATGCCCTGGCTGGATACAGGAATCGAATCTTCAAACTCTTCAGACATGCCCTGGCTAGATACAGGAATCGAGTCTGGAAATAGTCGTCAACAGATATGCCCTGGCTGGATACAGGAATCGAATCTTCAAACTCTTCAGACGTGCCCTGGCTAGATACAAGAATCGAGTCTGGAAATAGTCGTCAACAGATATGCCCTGGCTGGATACAGGAATCGAATCTTCAAACTCTTCAGACATGCCCTGGCTAGATACAGGAATCAAGTATGGAAATAGTCGTCAACAGATATGCCCTGGCTGGATACAGGAATCGAATCTTCAAACTCTTCAGACGTGCCCTGGCTAGATACAGGAATCGAGTCTGGAAATAGTCGTCAACAGATATGCCCTGGCTGGATACAGGAATCGAATCTTCAAACTCTTCAGACGTGCCCTGGCTAGATACAGGAATCGAGCCTGGAAATAGTCGTCAACAGATATGCCCTGGCTGGATACAGGAATCGAATCTTCAAACTCTTCAGACGTGCCCTGGCTAGATACAGGAATCGAGTCTGGAAATAGTCGTCAACAGATATGCCCTGGCTGGATACAGGAATCGAATCTGGAATTGTGATAGTTGATTTGTTGAACACTTTTGACATTCGAATGCCCCAAGTGGTGATGAAGGAGTCTTGAATCAGATTACTCTGCATATTGAGAGATTTTTTGAAATCTTGACTGGACTGCCCCAGGTTAACTGAACTTTGGAAGATCTGTTGGACCTTGACTGGACTGCCCCAGGTTAATTGGATGGTGACATGTCATGCCCCTTGTTGATAGGAGATTCGCAATGGAACTGTCATCCTTTTGAAGTGATTTTGCTCACTGAGAGAGTTTTCGTTCCTCCGAACATTCGCTGTATGAATTTCTTTGCTGCCAAACAAAAAAGCCAAATGCAGACAGTGATATTCAAGCAATGCAAAGTTTATGTTTGTCTCGAAGTTTTGAAAAATGCGTTTTTTAGCAGAAAACTTTTTATAAGACAAGTCAACACAAGATTTAGAGCAAAGCCTTACAGGAGTCAGGATACCTTTTGTAACAGCATGCTTTCGAACTAACCCATGCTTCAATTAGGACTTTTGAAGGGTTGTAACGTGGCTTGGTTCACGGTTTAAGAAACAAAGGATATAGGCTCAAAGTATACTTGTACCCACCCGTTCTTCGTGATGTTCTTCATACCTAAGCTCAGTTAATTGTGCGTCACACTCTGTTTTGAGTTTGGAACGACTTTTGGGCGATGGTTCACCAGTTGAATTTGGGGAGACAGTCATCATCTCCTTTTTTCTTTTTCAACATTTTTCATGTTGTTGAGGATTTGTAATGACCTCACTATTTTGATTTTGATTTGTTATCCCTAACTTTTGCCTGACTGCTCCCATTTTCGAGATTACAGTCAGCGGGATGCCCCAGCTTTCTTAAGCCTCCTTTACAGGTTTTGGCTCAGTGGGCTTTTTCTCTTTTGAGAGATTGACTGCCTATGTGATAGGGAACCACCCTTGTCTTTTGATTCCAAAGGAATGCGTCGTTCGTTGCGTTACGAATTGAGAGTTTGCGACTTCAATGCGCGTTTTCTTTTGAATTAACTGAGATACTACCCTGCCCCAGATTTATATCAAACGTTTTGATCGTTTAGAACAGAAAACTCCTACTTCTTTGGCTCGAAGGGGTTGACTAGGGATTAACTTCCTTATAACTCCAGTGTTTGGGAATTGAAAGAAATGCATGTACATCATCAGCAAGGTCTGTTCAAAAGCATACTGTATGAGATTATGGTAATGTTTCGTCATCCTCCCTCTAAAGGCTTGCCGCTTTTTATCAAGAGTTAAATGTCATAAAGAAAGCATAAGAGTAGTGAAACGAATGGATGAATTCAAGACAAACATATGCAATGCATTAATGAAAACAGAGTTTAACATCAACAGATAATTGTTTGAATAACAAAAGAGAATTACAACTTTGAAAATTCAAATGAAGCAAAAGTCTCTCAGTTTGAGCTTCGCCACTTCAGGTGGAGAACCCCTTAACGGAAGATTTTTCATCTTGCCGTCTGGCATGAACTCCAGCACTCCAATGTCGATCAGATCTTGAATCTTGTTCTTCAAGGCCCAACAGTCGTTGGTGTCATGTCCCGGGCTGTAGGAGTGGTAAACACAAAGTGCGTCGGGGCGATAGTTAGGAGAGGAGGTATTGAGCTTCTGAGGAGGATCCCTTAAGGTAAGCAGGTTGACCTCCAACAGGCGCTTCAGTATGAAGAATGATGGTATCTCAGTCTCCGTGAACTGTCTTCCCGACGTTTCTGGCTTACGCCGATTACCCCGTTGACGCTGGCGAGGTTGTTGATGGGCTTGTGACCCTGAAGCAAGCGAAGGAGCCTTCCCCTTGTCTTCTTGAGTGGATGGAGGCTGAGCGGTGACTTGCTCTTCAACCTCAGATGTTTGCCCCAATTGGTTGTTTTGAAGCAGTTGGCGGACAAGAACTCTGAGTTCCTCTTGTCTTTGAGATAAGTCTTGGATGAGAGCCATCTGGCCCACCAACTGTCCCATCACTTGGGTCCTCAATGTTGTCAGATCAAACTGCAGCTCCGCAAGCTGATCACTCCTGGCATTGTTTGAATTCTCCAAGCCCTTTGTGAGGAGAGCTTTCATTTCTTCTTGCCCCAGAGACAAGTTCAGGAACATCTCCTGCAGCTGAGCAGTCTGGTCTTGGACGTCTTTGACAGACCTTTCTAGAGCCATCTCTTACTGAAATAAACAGCAGGAAAGTAAGGAAACCTGAAAAAGGAAAGATCATCAAGATGCAATGCATGATATGTGGATGCATGCTTTCAAGGATCTCTTGGGGTAAACACAAGAAAATGTTAGAGGTTGAACTTTGCTCTTGGATTGGAGAACTTTGCACCGGTGGATGTCTTTCCACTAGAATCAAGCTCACCATGTTGAGTGGGTCATAGCCACTGATTCAAGTTGTTGTACTTGATCTTTGTTTGGAGAACTTTGTATCGGTGGATGTCTTTCCACGAGAATCCAGATCACCATGTCGAGTGGGTCATAGCCACTGATTCAAGTTGTTGTACTTGATCTTTGTTTGGAGAACTTTGTATCGGTGGATGTCTTTCCACGAGAATCAAGCTCACCATGTCCAGTGGGTCATAGCCACTGATTCAAGTTGTTGTACTTGATCTTTGTTTGGAGAACTTTGTATCGGTGGATGTCTTTCCACGAGAATCAAGCTCACCATGTCCAGTGGGTCATAGCCACTGATTCAAGTTGTTGCACTTGATCTTTGACTGGCATTTGTTAGAGGAGAAACCTCTTACCCCTTTGGTAGACGTCTGGTTCAACGTAACCCTGCATCAAAAGAACCCTCGAGATCCTTGAAATGTTTATTGAAAATGCTATGGTATGAAGTTATGATGTTATGTACATGTATGCAAAAAGCAAGTGAGTGTATATACAGGTAAACATATTCACACAAAGCAAACAAGTCCCTAGGTTTATGCTTGCATGGGGTTTAGGTAAGTACCCTCTTGAAGTTAGTTGGCTCATCCTGTCCTAAAATAGGAACCGGGTTCTAAGGAGCTCAATATCATTGGATTGTTTTCTGTGTTCATCGTTTCGGTTTAGCCACTTACTGGCGACCAAAATATTCCAAGAAAACAACCCTCAAATGAGTGTAGTATCGAGTATCTACCGACTTCGGACTGCACCAAAGTCGGTCATCTCACTACCCCTAAAAAGGCTAAGATGGTCAATTAAGGTTCTAAGAGTTCGTTAGTGCTTCACGACATCACTCAGCGGCCCCGTACTCTCCTTGACTGAACTCAAGGGTTACCGGTACTCACAAATATGTCACACTAACATAGCTTACACCTTCAAACATGTCGGTATACCCCGCACAGTTCCCTCACAGTTTTTTTGCTATTTACCTAAGAAGGTGCCCCAAATCCGGGTGTAGGATTTACAACAAACCCAAACAAGAACCCAAAAGATAAAGCAATTAAGTCAATCAAAGCAAGAAAGTAAATATGATCTAAACCCTAAGGTAACCCCACTTTTAAGTTTCTCCCCAGCAGAGTCGCCAGTTCTGTGGTACGGTGGGAGAACTGACTTGAGATTTTGCGTTTGTATTCGCACTTGTTCGGTTGAGCAAGAATCGCCACCGACTTTTTATTTTATCCTAAAGGAAAGGTTGAAAAAGCACAGCAAAAACATTTTGAGATATTTCGTGGGTTCGGGGGGTAGATTATGAAAAGGGAAGGTATTAGCACCCTTTTCATCCATGGTTATCCATGGGCTCTTAGTTACTTGGTTTTTAGATCACTTGCCTTGATTTTCGATTGCTTGAAAATGGTGTGTGTGTGTGTGTGTGTGTGTTGAAAATGTTTTTGAAGAGATATCTTGTTTTAGGCAACCAATGTATTTGACTCGTGTTTGAGTGTTTTACAAAAGTGTGTATCTTTTCGAAAAGAAGTTTCAAATGTTTTTGAGAGTTTGTTTTGAAAGTGTTGGTGAAGTGTGGTTTTTTGAAAAGAAGGCAAGTGTTTTTGCAAGTTGATCTCAAGTAACTAAGAGTTTTGTCTACCCCTATTGTACTCAAAGGCTTTCTCTATGTTTTTAACCCTTTTTTAACAATTTTGTTCCACCATTGAATTTGGTGGACAATCTTGCGTTTAGGATGTTTAACGGGACGGGCGCGGGTCATCGTATGGACCATGAATGCAATGGTGCCAAGTGTCTTTGGCAATTTGCTTTGAAGGGACTATGATCATTCTATTTAGGCAACTTTCGAAAGCGTCATCGAGGGACTTATGATCATTTGAATTTGTTTTGCCAAAGAAACTCGACGTGCAAGCATGGCCCATTTTGGAAGGCAACATGTGGGATTACCCTAGGGGTGAAAGTGTGATTGTGTATTGATTTCATGTATTTGTCTTTGTATTAGGTTATCTAGCGTTTCATTTTATGTACATGCAAACCCTAGGTCTAACCATGGTATAATTGGAAAGCGATAAATTGCAAGAATTTAAAGTCTACGCTATTACAAATAGTATCCGGGAGTGGGGGTACAAATTCACAAATGGGGATGAGACTTTAGGAATGTAGTGTCCAATAGATTACAACCAAATCGAATTGCGATCAAACGTAAACAATGTAATGTAAAGTATAAGAATAGCAAATGTATATTGTCAAATGTAAAGTGTATTGTGTAGGTGTATATGTGAAATGTATTGTGTAAGTGTAAATGTATTGTAATTTATTTACAGGTTTGAGATGTGAATTTAAATGTAAAGATTAAGTAATGTTTTAACTTAAATGAAAAGAATTAAATGTTTATTTATTTAATCTTTTGTAGTCTTGTATTTTTCTTTAATATGTACAAATAATGTTTTAAGAAAAGAAAAGAATGTTTTAAGTTTAAATTATATTATGTATATTAAAAAGAAGTATTTTAATTGATTATGTACAAATCAAAAGTTCTAATTTTAAAGAAAGAAAAATATTAACTTTTAAAGGAGAAATTATGCAATTATGTAAAAAGAAAGATTTTTTAATAAAAAGAAAATGTTTTAATATTTAATATATTGTGTATATTAAAAAATGTATACAAATTATTAACTAAAAAAAATGTTTTAAGTTAAATAAAGAAAGAGTTTTAATTAAAAGGACATGTTATATTCAAGATAATGATTATGTTATAAAAAGAAAAAATAATTTGATGTAAGAAAAAAGGTTATGTTAAATAAAAATGGGTTTTAAATTCTAAAGTGGTTTAGAGATTTGAATGGGCCTTTGATTTCTTAGGGCCCCAACCAAAAGTACTCAGAAGCAGGATGGGGGGGGTATACGCTGGCTTTGGGAATGAATGGGCTTAGGCGCAAATGGCAGGCCCAATGTTTCACAAATTAATTTTAGGGTTTGGAGATTTGTGTTCATTTGGATTGAGGGCTTAGGGTTACAGAAAACGGCGCCATTCTCGTTCATCTTCGTCACTTCTTTGTCTTCTCCAGCGAGCCTCTGAGCTTTCTCTTTGCCCAAGGCCGTCAAGTGCCATCGCCACCTCCTCTTCTCCGTGGACTTATTCAAGTGGTGGCTTACAAGGTATCAATTTCTATCTCCATCGCGTTAGGGTTTCGAGCTTTTTTTTCATCTTGCATTTTTACTTTTCATTGTGTTCTGATCTTAAACGTTGTTGTTGTTTCTGTGAAAAGGAAAAAAGGAATGGATTCATACCTTTGGGGAAGACAGATGAGGACGGTGGCCTGGAGGCGCTGTGGGTGGCCAAGGCGGCGAGATACGCGTGATGAGCTAGCTTCCTGGTACTCAGTATTCTTCCTTTGCTAGGTTTTATGATGACGATATATCTGAAAGCCCTTTTTTGTCTTCTTCTTCTTGTCGCCCTGTTTACATGCTTCGTATGCTTTCTTTATCTCCTTCTTCTGTTGCCTGGACGCTTGCCCAATGATGAATATTCTGAGGGTCTGTGATGTTTGTGGTACTTCTGGATATACTATCGTTGGAACAATTGTTTTGACTAGCTTTTTCTTTGCTTCTGTTGCCTTTGATTGCCTTTTCTGTATGCATGTTGATGCTTGATACGCTTACGTATACTTCTGGGTGTTTGCTAGCTTGATGGCCCTATGATGAGCCCAGCTCTGAGGGCTTTGTTGCCTTTGAATGCGTTTTCCTCTCCTCTTCTTGTTGGCTTGTCTGTATGCTTTAGTATGCTTGTGAGATATGTGCCCAGTGATGATGTTTTCTGAGGGCTTGAGCTGTTGGCTTGAACTTGGTTTGGATGTTATGCTATTTCCAGTTTTAGGCTTATGGGAGATTTTGACATTGTGTTGTTGTGAGGTCAGTTTAGGCTTGATGACAGGTTGGGCCTTACTGGTTTGATGTGTTTGATAGATTATGCCGGTTTGCTATGAGCTCTTGACAGGGTTTAAATGGTAAGGTTTGAAAACTCATGCAGGGTTTAGACTGGACAGTTTTTGCTTTGGTTGGTTATTTAAGCTTGCAGGTTTTGAATGGTTAGGCCTGGTATCTGGTACAAGTTTTGTGGTTTTAAGGACTGGGAGGCTTTTTGACAGGTTCTGAATGGTTCTTGCACAGGTTTGAGCTTTTTTTGGTTCTTTAGGTTTCAGACAGGTTGGGTTGTGGTGAACTGGTTTTGGTTTTTTATGTTTGAGTGGCCTCAGTTTTGGGGCTTCAGCAGGTTTAATGCAGGCTTCTACTGTTTTTTTGGTTTATGTTGCAGTTTGAGTTTAACTGCAGGTTATAGGCTTGTGGTGTTTCAGGTTGTTTGTTTATGTTGTTTGACAGGGTTTATTGGTTAGGCTGGAGGTTTGAAAACTGGTGGTACAGGCTTGATACCAGTTTTGGCTTGTGGTATCTCAGGCTTATGCTGGTTGTTTGAGTTTGATTGTAGGTTTCAAGCTTTGTTTTACAGGGCCTGTAGAGGTTTGAAAAGCTTTTTAGTTTTTGCTTCTTCTCTCTGTTGATATCTCCTCTCCTTCTGTACTATGTTCAGTTTGTTTTATATTTCTCTTCATGCCTAAAGCCTAAGCCTGCAAAACCTGCACTTCTTTTTCTCTTCTCTCTCTCTTCAGTACAGCTTTAGCATTAAAAAATGTTTATGCTTTGTACTTTTCTGAAAGGGCAGCATTGGGAAAATGATGAAAATGAATTAGCTTGCTTGCATATTAATCTTTCTCTGCATATCCTTTCATATCTTCTTTTGACAGCTTCTTGTACTTTTGTATCTTTGATATCTTTCCAAATCTTCTTTTTTTGACAGCTTTGAGTAGCCTTGTGACAGTATCTTGTACTTTTGGCAGAAAGTTTGAATTTGGACTTTTAGTTGTACATGCTGTTTGCTTTTGAACTATACAGTTGGTTTTGACAATTTTGACTTATGAATTTCAACTTTGTGCATTCCAAATTAGCAAGCAAATATTCATCCCTCTTTGTGAACCGGGAGAAATCCCGTGATTTGCAAAGAGGGCTAACTGATCCCAGTCAGTTGCCCTTAATGATGAACTTTTTATCTGTCTCTATTTATTTTATCTGCAATTGACTTTTCTCTCTCTTATTTGTTTTTGCAGATAAAATTCCATGGAGCACTGGAGCAATGGGCGGAAGATGAAGACTTAAGAATTTTCTTAGGATAATTTTATTTCAATTTTAATTATTGTAATCATTATTAGAATACTTTGTAAATAAATACAGTACTCGAATAAAAATTGTAACGAATAATTAAAGATGAATAAAATCCAATCTTTTATCATTTAATTCCTTTCCTTCCTTTTCAATTGTTTATTTATTATTTATAGTTCTTTAAATTAAAATAATTGAAAATTAAATTCCAACTACTTAATCTTTAGAATAATAAATAATTAACTAAACATTGATTCAGCGTTGATCAATTAATAAACTTGGCGCTTCCAACATCCAAAGCAAAGCATAGTTTCAAACCAAGCGACAGTTAATTAAACAAAATGTCCATCTGCCTCTTTTCACTGATTAAATCCAACAAATGCAAACAAACAGCAGCCTCAGTTCTCAATTCAGAGTAACTTGAAAAACATTGATAGAACTAAACTCTTCTTGAGAGATATGCGCATAAAACCCTGATTCTGATCAAATGCCAAAGAAACGTTCGCCTGATCGAAGTTGGGCCAAAATCAACCAAAACCTTAAACCAACTGTTTGAAACATTCTAGAGCCCTAAAAATCAGTAAAACCCTAATTGTGTCTGACTGACGAGAAAAGTCTGTTTGACCGATTCTTGAGCCAGTTTGAAAAATCAGGAAACGCCTGAAGCTGTGATTTCTTGTGGAAAAATGCAAGGGCAAATTTTGGGGTACAACAGTTGCCCCTGTTCAATCTTCTTGAACCTGAAGAGTTAGATTGGCAAGTTTTCCTTTCGCGACTTGAAGGTAAAAGAAGATTGGACACTAGAGTGCCCTAAAATTTGCACCCGGCGATGTGATGGTAGAGGGAATGGGCTTAAAGATGCCATTTGGTGATGGGCTTAAAGATGCCATCTGATGCGATAGAATCTCGTCGGGGGATGGGCTTAGAGATGCCATCTGAGAATGGGCTTAAAGATGCCATTTGGTGACTGCTGGTAGGAGGATGGGCTTATAGATGCCATCTGGAAGAACCTGGCACAAGTATCAGAATGTCGCCATGTCTGGGTCACATCTGAACTGTCTCTGAGTGAATCTGGAATAAGTATCAGAATGTCGCCATGTCTGGGTCACATCTGAACTACTTCTGAGTGAATCTGGAATAAGTATCAGAATGTCGTCGTGTCTGGGTCACATCTGAACTACTTCTGAGTGAATCTGGAATAAGTATCAGAATGTCGCCGTGTCTGGGTCACATCTGAACTATCTCTGGATGAATCTCGGAAGATGATCTTTGTCTGTCGACTGATCTTACCTGAAAAGGTAAAGGGTTAGTTGTATGCAATGTTATGATGTATGATGCAATGTATGTGACATCAATGCTTATGACATGAATGTGATGAATGCGCATGTAAGCTGATGAGCTATCTTGCTGAGGATAAATGAATCCTGGATGGCTGAAGATAAAAGAATCTTGACTGCTGCCGGGGAAAATAATTCTTTGGCTGCTGCTGTGGAGGGCAAGAATCTCTTGATTGTTGAAAAATGAGAAGTCTTGGGACCACTGTTGGGGGAATCAGAAGCTTGGGTTGTATGCCAAACTACTGGGGACTTCCTGTTTTGAGGAGATCTGTGTAGGATTTCCTGATGATGAGTCTGTGTAAAACTGCATCGGGGGTTGAAAAGGAACCGGTGTAGGGTTTCCTGACGATGAGTCCGTGTAAAACTGCATCGGGTTTTGGAACACTTTTGACATTCGAATGCCCCAAGTGGTGATGTAGATAATTTCCTGGCTTGTTACAGGTGTTGATCCACAATCAGTCGTCCACAGATGTTTTCCTGGCTTGTTACAGGTGTTGAATCTGGAACTCTTCAGACGTGCCCTGGCTGGATACAGGAATCGAGTCTGGAAATAGTCGTCAACAGATATGCCCTTGCTGGATACAGGAGTCGAATCTGGAAATAGTCGTCAACAGATATGCCCTGGCTGGATACAGGAATCGAATCTTCAAACTCTTCAGACATGCCCTGGCTAGATACAGGAATCGAGTCTGGAAATAGTCGTCAATAGATATGCCCTGGCTGGATACAGGAATCGAATCTTCAAACTCTTCAGACATGCCCTGGCTAGATACAGGAATCGAGTCTGGAAATAGTCGTCAACAGATATGCCCTGGCTGGATACAGGAATCGAATCTTCAAACTCTTCAGACGTGCCCTGGCTAGATACAGGAATCGAGTCTGGAAATAGTCGTCAACAGATATGCCCTGGCTGGATACAAGAATCGAATCTTCAAACTCTTCAGACGTGCCCTGGCTAGATACAGGAATCGAGTCTGGAAATAGTCGTCAACAGATATGCCCTGACTGGATACAGGAATCGAATCTTCAAACTCTTCAGACATGCCCTGGCTAGATACAGGAATTGAGTCTGGAAATAGTCGTCAACAGATATGCCCTGGCTGGATACATGAATCGAATCTTCAAACTCTTCAGACGTGCCCTGGCTAGATACAGGAATCGAGTCTGGAAATAGTCGTCAACAGATATGCCCTGGCTGGATACAGGAATCGAATCTTCAAACTCTTCAGACATGCCCTGGCTAGATACAAGAATCAAGTATGGAAATAGTCGTCAACAGATATGCCCTGGCTGGATACAGGAATCGAATCTTCAAACTCTTCAGACGTGCCCTGGCTAGATACAGGAATCTAGTCTGGAAATAGTCGTCAACAGATATGCCCTGGCTGGATACAGGAATCGAATCTTCAAACTCTTCAGACGTTCCCTGGCTAGATACAGGAATCGAGTCTGGAAATAGTCGTCAACAGATATGCCCTGGCTGGATACAGGAATCGAATCTTCAAACTCTTCAGACGTGCCCTAGCTAGATACAGGAATCGAGTCTGGAAATAGTCGTCAACAGATATGCCCTGGCTGGATACAGGAATCGAATCTGGAATTGTGATAGTTGATTTGTTGAACACTTTTGACATTCGAATGCCCCAAGTGGTGATGAAGGAGTCTTGAATCAGATTACTCTGCATATTGAGAGATTTTTTGAAATCTTGACTGGACTGCCCCAGGTTAACTGAACTTTGGAAGATCTGTTGGACCTTGACTGGACTGCCCCAGGTTAATTGGATGGTGACATGTCATGCCCCTTGTTGATAGGAGATTCGCAATGGAACTGTCATCCTTTTGAAGTGATTTTGCTCACTGAGAGAGTTTTCGTTCCTCCGAACATTCGCTGTATGAATTTCTTTGCTGCCAAACAAAAAAGCCAAATGCAGACAGTGATATTCAAGCAATGCAAAGTTTATGTTTGTCTCGAAGTTTTGAAAAATGCGTTTTTTAGCAGAAAACTTTTTATAAGACAAGTCAACACAAGATTTAGAGCAAAGCCTTACAGGAGTCAGGATACCTTTTGTAACAGCATGCTTTCGAACTAACCCATGCTTCAATTAGGACTTTTGAAGGGTTGTAACGTGGCTTGGTTCACGGTTTAAGAAACAAAGGATATAGGCTCAAAGTATACTTGTACCCACCCGTTCTTCGTGATGTTCTTCATACCTAAGCTCAGTTAATTGTGCGTCACACTCTGTTTTGAGTTTGGAACGACTTTTGGGCGATGGTTCACCAGTTGAATTTGGGGAGACAGTCATCATCTCCTTTTTTCTTTTTCAACATTTTTCATGTTGTTGAGGATTTGTAATGACCTCACTATTTTGATTTTGATTTGTTATCCCTAACTTTTGCCTGACTGCTCCCATTTTCGAGATTACAGTCAGCGGGATGCCCCAGCTTTCTTAAGCCTCCTTTACAGGTTTTGGCTCAGTGGGCTTTTTCTCTTTTGAGAGATTGACTGCCTATGTGATAGGGAACCACCCTTGTCTTTTGATTCCAAAGGAATGCGTCGTTCGTTGCGTTACGAATTGAGAGTTTGCGACTTCAATGCGCGTTTTCTTTTGAATTAACTGAGATACTACCCTGCCCCAGATTTATATCAAACGTTTTGATCGTTTAGAACAGAAAACTCCTACTTCTTTGGCTCGAAGGGGTTGACTAGGGATTAACTTCCTTATAACTCCAGTGTTTGGGAATTGAAAGAAATGCATGTACATCATCAGCAAGGTCTGTTCAAAAGCATACTGTATGAGATTATGGTAATGTTTCGTCATCCTCCCTCTAAAGGCTTGCCGCTTTTTATCAAGAGTTAAATGTCATAAAGAAAGCATAAGAGTAGTGAAACGAATGGATGAATTCAAGACAAACATATGCAATGCATTAATGAAAACAGAGTTTAACATCAACAGATAATTGTTTGAATAACAAAAGAGAATTACAACTTTGAAAATTCAAATGAAGCAAAAGTCTCTCAGTTTGAGCTTCGCCACTTCAGGTGGAGAACCCCTTAACGGAAGATTTTTCATCTCGCCGTCTGGCATGAACTCCAGCACTCCAATGTCGATCAGATCTTGAATCTTGTTCTTCAAGGCCCAACAGTCGTTGGTGTCATGTCCCGGGCTGTAGGAGTGGTAAACACAAAGTGCGTCGGGGCGATAGTTAGGAGATGAGGTATTGAGCTTCTGAGGAGGATCCCTTAAGGTAAGCAGGTTAACCTCCAACAGGCGCTTCAGTATGAAGAATGATGGTATCTCAGTCTCCGTGAACTGTCTTCCCGATGTTTCTGGCTTACGCCGATTACCCCGTTGACGCTGGCGAGGTTGTTGATGGGCTTGTGACCCTGAAGCAAGCGAAGGAGCCTTCCCCTTGTCTTCTTGAGTGGATGGAGGCTGAGCGGTGACTTGCTCTTCAACCTCAGATGTTTGCCCCAATTGGTTGTTTTGAAGCAGTTGGCGGACAAGAACTCTGAGTTCCTCTTGTCTTTGAGATAAGTCTTGGATGAGAGCCATCTGGCCCACCAACTGTCCCATCACTTGGGTCCTCAATGTTGTCAGATCAAACTGCAGCTCCGCAAGCTGATCACTCCTGGCATTGTTTGAATTCTCCAAGCCCTTTGTGAGGAGAGCTTTCATTTCTTCTTGCCCCAGAGACAAGTTCAGGAACATCTCCTGCAGCTGAGCAGTCTGGTCTTGGACGTCTTTGACAGACCTTTCTAGAGCCATCTCTTACTGAAATAAACAGCAGGAAAGTAAGGAAACCTGAAAAAGGAAAGATCATCAAGATGCAATGCATGATATGTGGATGCATGCTTTCAAGGATCTCTTGGGGTAAACACAAGAAAATGTTAGAGGTTGAACTTTGCTCTTGGATTGGAGAACTTTGCACCGGTGGATGTCTTTCCACTAGAATCAAGCTCACCATGTTGAGTGGGTCATAGCCACTGATTCAAGTTGTTGTACTTGATCTTTGTTTGGAGAACTTTGTATCGGTGGATGTCTTTCCACGAGAATCCAGATCACCATGTCGAGTGGGTCATAGCCACTGATTCAAGTTGTTGTACTTGATCTTTGTTTGGAGAACTTTGTATCGGTGGATGTCTTTCCACGAGAATCAAGCTCACCATGTCCAGTGGGTCATAGCCACTGATTCAAGTTGTTGTACTTGATCTTTGTTTGGAGAACTTTGTATCGGTGGATGTCTTTCCACGAGAATCAAGCTCACCATGTCCAGTGGGTCATAGCCACTGATTCAAGTTGTTGCACTTGATCTTTGACTGGCATTTGTTAGAGGAGAAACCTCTTACCCCTTTGGTAGACGTCTGGTTCAACGTAACCCTGCATCAAAAGAACCCTCGAGATCCTTGAAATGTTTATTGAAAATGCTATGGTATGAAGTTATGATGTTATGTACATGTATGCAAAAAGCAAGTGAGTGTATATACAGGTAAACATATTCACACAAAGCAAACAAGTCCCTAGGTTTATGCTTGCATGGGGTTTAGGTAAGTACCCTCTTGAAGTTAGTTGGCTCATCCTGTCCTAAAATAGGAACCGGGTTCTAAGGAGCTCAATATCATTGGATTGTTTTCTGTGTTCATCGTTTCGGTTTAGCCACTTACTGGCGACCAAAATATTCCAAGAAAACAACCCTCAAATGAGTGTAGTATCGAGTATCTACCGACTTCGGACTGCACCAAAGTCGGTCATCTCACTACCCCTAAAAAGGCTAAGATGGTCAATTAAGGTTCTAAGAGTTCGTTAGTGCTTCACGACATCACTCAGCGGCCCTGTACTCTCCTTGACTGAACTCAAGGGTTACCGGTACTCACAAATATGTCACACTAACATAGCTTACACCTTCAAACATGTCGGTATACCCCGCACAGTTCCCTCACAGTTTTTTTGCTATTTACCTAAGAAGGTGCCCCAAATCCGGGTGTAGGATTTACAACAAACCCAAACAAGAACCCAAAAGATAAAGCAATTAAGTCAATCAAAGCAAGAAAGTAAATATGATCTAAACCCTAAGGTAACCCCACTTTTAAGTTTCTCCCCAGCAGAGTCGCCAGTTCTGTGGTACGGTGGGAGAACTGACTTGAGATTTTGCGTTTGTATTCGCACTTGTTCGGTTGAGCAAGAATCGCCACCGACTTTTTATTTTATCCTAAAGGAAAGGTTGAAAAAGCACAGCAAAAACATTTTGAGATATTTCGTGGGTTCGGGGGGTAGATTATGAAAAGGGAAGGTATTAGCACCCTTTTCATCCATGGTTATCCATGGGCTCTTAGTTACTTGGTTTTTAGATCACTTGCCTTGATTTTCGATTGCTTGAAAATGGTGTGTGTGTGTGTGTGTGTGTGTGTTGAAAATGTTTTTGAAGAGATATCTTGTTTTAGGCAACCAATGTATTTGACTCGTGTTTGAGTGTTTTACAAAAGTGTGTATCTTTTCGAAAAGAAGTTTCAAATGTTTTTGAGAGTTTGTTTTGAAAGTGTTGGTGAAGTGTGGTTTTTTGAAAAGAAGGCAAGTGTTTTTGCAAGTTGATCTCAAGTAACTAAGAGTTTTGTCTACCCCTATTGTACTCAAAGGCTTTCTCTATGTTTTTAACCCTTTTTTAACAATTTTGTTCCACCATTGAATTTGGTGGACAATCTTGCGTTTAGGATGTTTAACGGGACGGGCGCGGGTCATCGTATGGACCATGAATGCAATGGTGCCAAGTGTCTTTGGCAATTTGCTTTGAAGGGACTATGATCATTCTATTTAGGCAACTTTCGAAAGCGTCATCGAGGGACTTATGATCATTTGAATTTGTTTTGCCAAAGAAACTCGACGTGCAAGCATGGCCCATTTTGGAAGGCAACATGTGGGATTACCCTAGGGGTGAAAGTGTGATTGTGTATTGATTTCATGTATTTGTCTTTGTATTAGGTTATCTAGCGTTTCATTTTATGTACATGCAAACCCTAGGTCTAACCATGGTATAATTGGAAAGCGATAAATTGCAAGAATTTAAAGTCTACGCTATTACAAATAGTATCCGGGAGTGGGGGTACAAATTCACAAATGGGGATGAGACTTTAGGAATGTAGTGTCCAATAGATTACAACCAAATCGAATTGCGATCAAACGTAAACAATGTAATGTAAAGTATAAGAATAGCAAATGTATATTGTCAAATGTAAAGTGTATTGTGTAGGTGTATATGTGAAATGTATTGTGTAAGTGTAAATGTATTGTAATTTATTTACAGGTTTGAGATGTGAATTTAAATGTAAAGATTAAGTAATGTTTTAACTTAAATGAAAAGAATTAAATGTTTATTTATTTAATCTTTTGTAGTCTTGTATTTTTCTTTAATATGTACAAATAATGTTTTAAGAAAAGAAAAGAATGTTTTAAGTTTAAATTATATTATGTATATTAAAAAGAAGTATTTTAATTGATTATGTACAAATCAAAAGTTCTAATTTTAAAGAAAGAAAAATATTAACTTTTAAAGGAGAAATTATGCAATTATGTAAAAAGAAAGATTTTTTAATAAAAAGAAAATGTTTTAATATTTAATATATTGTGTATATTAAAAAATGTATACAAATTATTAACTAAAAAAAATGTTTTAAGTTAAATAAAGAAAGAGTTTTAATTAAAAGGACATGTTATATTCAAGATAATGATTATGTTATAAAAAGAAAAAATAATTTGATGTAAGAAAAAAGGTTATGTTAAATAAAAATGGGTTTTAAATTCTAAAGTGGTTTAGAGATTTGAATGGGCCTTTGATTTCTTAGGGCCCCAACCAAAAGTACTCAGAAGCAGGATGGGGGGGGTATACGCTGGCTTTGGGAATGAATGGGCTTAGGCGCAAATGGCAGGCCCAATGTTTCACAAATTAATTTTAGGGTTTGGAGATTTGTGTTCATTTGGATTGAGGGCTTAGGGTTACAGAAAACGGCGCCATTCTCGTTCATCTTCGTCACTTCTTTGTCTTCTCCAGCGAGCCTCTGAGCTTTCTCTTTGCCCAAGGCCGTCAAGTGCCATCGCCACCTCCTCTTCTCCGTGGACTTATTCAAGTGGTGGCTTACAAGGTATCAATTTCTATCTCCATCGCGTTAGGGTTTCGAGCTTTTTTTTCATCTTGCATTTTTACTTTTCATTGTGTTCTGATCTTAAACGTTGTTGTTGTTTCTGTGAAAAGGAAAAAAGGAATGGATTCATACCTTTGGGGAAGACAGATGAGGACGGTGGCCTGGAGGCGCTGTGGGTGGCCAAGGCGGCGAGATACGCGTGATGAGCTAGCTTCCTGGTACTCAGTATTCTTCCTTTGCTAGGTTTTATGATGACGATATATCTGAAAGCCCTTTTTTGTCTTCTTCTTCTTGTCGCCCTGTTTACATGCTTCGTATGCTTTCTTTATCTCCTTCTTCTGTTGCCTGGACGCTTGCCCAATGATGAATATTCTGAGGGTCTGTGATGTTTGTGGTACTTCTGGATATACTATCGTTGGAACAATTGTTTTGACTAGCTTTTGCTTTGCTTCTGTTGCCTTTGATTTCCTTTTCTGTATGCATGTTGATGCTTGATACGCTTACGTATACTTCTGGGTGTTTGCTAGCTTGATGGCCCTATGATGAGCCCAGCTCTGAGGGCTTTGTTGCCTTTGAATGCGTTTTCCTCTCCTCTTCTTGTTGGCTTGTCTGTATGCTTTAGTATGCTTGTGAGATATGTGCCCAGTGATGATGTTTTCTGAGGGCTTGAGCTGTTGGCTTGAACTTGGTTTGGATGTTATGCTATTTCCAGTTTTAGGCTTATGGGAGATTTTGACATTGTGTTGTTGTGAGGTCAGTTTAGGCTTGATGACAGGTTGGGCCTTACTGGTTTGATGTGTTTGATAGATTATGCTGGTTTGCTATGAGCTCTTGACAGGGTTTAAATGGTAAGGTTTGAAAACTCATGCAGGGTTTAGACTGGACAGTTTTTGCTTTGGTTGGTTGTTTAAGCTTGCAGGTTTTGAATGGTTAGGCCTGGTATCTGGTACAAGTTTTGTGGTTTTAAGGACTGGGAGGCTTTTTGACAGGTTCTGAATGGTTCTTGCACAGGTTTGAGCTTTTTTTGGTTCTTTAGGTTTCAGACAGGTTGGGTTGTGGTGAACTGGTTTTGGTTTTTTATGTTTGAGTGGCCTCAGTTTTGGGGCTTCAGCAGGTTTAATGCAGGCTTCTACTGTTTTTTTGGTTTATGTTGCAGTTTGAGTTTAACTGCAGGTTATAGGCTTGTGGTGTTTCAGGTTGTTTGTTTATGTTGTTTGACAGGGTTTATTGGTTAGGCTGGAGGTTTGAAAACTGGTGGTACAGGCTTGATACCAGTTTTGGCTTGTGGTATCTCAGGCTTATGCTGGTTGTTTGAGTTTGATTGCAGGTTTCAAGCTTTGTTTTACAGGGCCTGTAGAGGTTTGAAAAGCTTTTTAGTTTTTGCTTCTTCTCTCTGTTGATATCTCCTCTCCTTCTGTACTGTGTTCAGTTTGTTTTATATTTCTCTTCATGCCTAAAGCCTAAGCCTGCAAAACCTGCACTTCTTTTTCTCTTCTCTCTCTCTTCAGTACAGCTTTAGCATTAAAAAATGTTTATGCTTTGTACTTTTCTGAAAGGGCAGCATTGGGAAAATGATGAAAATGAATTAGCTTGCTTGCATATTAATCTTTCTCTGTGTATCCTTTCATATCTTCTTTTGACAGCTTCTTGTACTTTTGTATCTTTGATATCTTTCCAAATCTTCTTTTTTTGACAGCTTTGAGTAGCCTTGTGACAGTATCTTGTACTTTTGGCAGAAAGTTTGAATTTGGACTTTTAGTTGTACATGCTGTTTGCTTTTGAACTATACAGTTGGTTTTGACAATTTTGACTTATGAATTTCAACTTTGTGCATTCCAAATTAGCAAGCAAATATTCATCCCTCTTTGTGAACCGGGAGAAATCCTGTGATTTGCAAAGAGGGCTAACTGATCCCAGTCAGTTGCCCTTAATGATGAACTTTTTATCTGTCTCTATTTATTTTATCTGCAATTGACTTTTCTCTCTCTTATTTGTTTTTGCAGATAAAATTCCATGGAGCACTGGAGCAATGGGCGGAAGATGAAGACTTAAGAATTTTCTTAGGATAATTTTATTTCAATTTTAATTATTGTAATCATTATTAGAATACTTTGTAAATAAATACAGTACTCGAATAAAAATTGTAACGAATAATTAAAGATGAATAAAATCCAATCTTTTATCATTTAATTCCTTTCCTTCCTTTTCAATTGTTTATTTATTATTTATAGTTCTTTAAATTAAAATAATTGAAAATTAAATTCCAACTACTTAATCTTTAGAATAATAAATAATTAACTAAACATTGATTCAACGTTGATCAATTAATAAACTTGGCGCTTCCAACATCCAAAGCAAAGCATAGTTTCAAACCAAGCGACAGTTAATTAAACAAAATGTCCATCTGCCTCTTTTCACTGATTAAATCCAACAAATGCAAACAAACAGCAGCCTCAGTTCTCAATTCAGAGTAACTTGAAAAACATTGATAGAACTAAACTCTTCTTGAGAGATATGCGCACAAAACCCTGATTCTGATCAAATGCCAAAGAAATGTTCGCCTGATCGAAGTTGGGCCAAAATCAACCAAAACCTTAAACCAACTGTTTGAAACATTCTAGAGCCCTGAAAATCAGTAAAACCCTAATTGTGTCTGACTGACGAGAAAAGTCTGTTTGACCGATTCTTGAGCCAGTTTGAAAAATCAGGAAACGCCCGAAGCTGTGATTTCTTGTGGAAAAATGCGAGGGCAAATTTTGGGGTACAACACCATGCTTGTGAAATCATGATCAAGAATTGATCAAATGATGTTTGTGGCTTCAAAATAAGATATTGACCAAAAATTTTGACTTTTGACTGTCAAATGACCATTTTGCCCCTGCAGTTGACTGTGGATCAATTAGGGTTTTTGACTGTGCAACTTGATGCTGTGAGTCTTGAAACTTGACATATGGATGCTTGACAATGTATATGGGCATGTGGGACTTGATTGGACCCTTGGAAACCTCAATTTATTTGCAAGAACCAAAACCCTAATTTTGACTGTGTTAGGAGGCAATTGGACTGTGCAACCCTTGAGAGATTTTGAATCATCTGGAGGTTGATCTTGGCAAATTTTGAAGAATATGGGAGGGCAAATTTTGGGGTACAACATAGGGAAAGACACCCCTTCATACTTGGAAAATAGTGGCACTTTAAACTTTGGCGGTATTACAATTCCTGACACCAGCCCTAACTCCTCAAAATCTAGCCCTGGTACTCTCTGGATTTCCATAGCGCTTAGTCGCTCTTCAAGGTGTTTGTACTTGTCATCAGCCGAAGGGTATTGTTGTTCAGAGTAATCCTCTTCTTCCTCTTCTTCTTCTTCAGAATCTAATGGTATTGCCGTTCCTTTTCCTTTTCTTTCCCCTTCATCAGATGTCGTTGGAAAATCTAAGGTCTGTCTAGCTTGTCCCTGAAATCTTCTGCCCATGATTACCACACCAGCTGGCTTCTTCTTCTTTTTCTCTTTTTCTTTTTCTAGCAGAGTCTTCAGCTCCTCCTGCCCCTTGGCTAAGGTCATGAGCAACTGTTGAAATTGTAAGTTTTGAGCTTGTAAATCTTTAACAGTTTGTTCGAGATCCATCGTACTGAAATAAACAGTAGAGAGATGAGGAAACTTGTTGCAAAGACCTGTTTATGCTTATGATGAATGATATGTATTCATGCAATGTTTTCAAGGATTTAGAAATTCAAATTTGTTTTAAACAAAAAAAAAACACACGTCATATTAATAAAATAGAATTTGAGTACATCAATGCCCCTTGGGCAAAATAATACAGAATTTTAAGGTAAAAAGACGTTGCACATCCTCTTTGGTGCAATGTAGGTATTGAGAGTCTGCTCTTCATGAAGTAGCTGGGTGAGTTCCAAAACCTTCTTCTCGCTTGCGTAGAATTGGGCTTCGAAAGTATCGCGCTCTCCTTTGAGCTGTATCCAATCCCTTTGTAGATCTTCGAGTGATGTTGGCATGTCAGGATGTAGGATAGTGTATGGAACTTCTCCTTCCTTAACAGGCTCTATAATCACTGGGAGAATGGAGGGATAAGGCATCATAAGACTTTGAGCGCGGGTTCACACCCACTTGAGGTAAGGCTCAATAGGGATGGAATTCTTGTGTCCCAAAGTCTTATTATCCACCTTGTTTGGCATCCTCCAAGCTCAGATGAATCTCTGACGAAGTCCTTGATCGTCGTTGTCGTAGTCGAAAACCAATCCTTGAATCAACATATCATGTGGGCCATCCCTTCGGGCATAACCAAACTGTCTTAGAGATAAACAAGGGTTGTAGGTGATGCCTCCCCTAATGCCAAGTAGAGGGACATTAGGGAATTCCCCACAACGGTCAATAATGATAACATTCTCTTTGGATCAAGAACACCAATGAATATCCGAATGTGTAAGTGTCATCAACCTTTGTGACCACCTCAAACCTTGCTTATTCTTCAAGACTGATTGGGGAAAATGAGAAATAAACCATGTTTCCAGGAGAGGAGTACAACACATAAGAACACCTCTTTTCCTCATTGTACGAGTGTGAAAAGAGTGGAGGATATCCCCAGGCAATGTAGGCACCTGGTTGCGAGACATGAAGATGTGCCTACAATCAGAGTTATGCGCCTCGATAGACCTGCTCATGTGTTCTCAGTAGAAGAGGTCACCGACGATAAACCATGGTTCTATGACATTAAACGTGTTCTTCAAACTCAAGAGTACCCGCCTGGGGAATCCAATAAAGATAGGAAGACGTTGAGGAGATTGGTAAGGAGTTTCTTCCTCAATGAAGAAGTATTGTATAAGAGGAATTACGACATGGTCTTGCTCAGGTGCGTAGACAGACATGAAGTAGACATGCTGATGTAAGAAGTACATGAAGGATCCTTTGGCACCCATGCCAACGGACATGCAATGGCTAAGAAGATGTTGAGAGCTGATTACTATTGGATGACAATGGAATCTGATTGCTGCAAATATGTGAAGAAATGTCATAAATGCCAGATTTATGCGGACAAGATACATGTGCCACCGACCCTCCTCAATGTTATCTCTTCACCTTGGCCTTTCTCTATGTGGGGCATTGATATGATTAGAATGATTGAACCCAAAGCTTCAAATGGTCATTGTTTCATCTTGGTAGCGATCGATTATTTTACTAAATGGGTGGAAGCAGCATCTTATGCTAATGTAACCAAACAGGTGGTAGTCAGATTTATCAAGAATCAGATCATTTGTCGATACGGCATCCTGAGCAAGATCATCACTGATAATGGCTCGAATCTGAATAACAAGATGATGAAAGAGCTTTGTGAAGAGTTCAAGATTGAACATCATAATTCTTCTCCTTACAGGCCGAAGATGAATGGGGCAGTTGAAGCTGCTAACAAGAACATTAAAAAGATTATCCAGAAGATGGTGGTAACTTATAGAGATTGGCATGAAATGCTTCCGTTTGCTTTACATGGATACCTGTTGTACCCCAAAATTTACCCTTCTTTTTCACAAGAAATCACAGCTTCGGGCTTTTCCTAATTTTTCAGATTGGCTTAAGAATCGGTCAAACAGACTTTTCTCATCAGTCAGACAAAATTAGGGTTTCCTTTGATTTTGAATCAGTTCAAGCAGATTATTAGGGTTTCTATTGATTTGGTTGAGTTTGGCTCAGGGTTTGATCAGGCGGACGCTTCTTTGACAATAAATCAAGAATTAGGGTTTGCGCGCGCATTCTCAGAAGGAATTAATTCTACAGTTCTTTTCAATTGACTTTGGGACATGGGTTAAGGCTTCTGATTGAAAGTTTGAAGTTTAAGTTTGATCAGTGAGATAAAAGACATATGGACGTTTGTTTGTTTAACTATGCATTGCTTTTGGTTATTCGGAACGCCAGACGTTTATTGATTATTTATAATTTCTAAGTTAAAATTATTGGATAATTTCCAATTATTATAACTCAAGAGATTTAAGTAATTAAATAAATAAATGCAGAAGAATTAAAAGAGATATCTGACAAAGAAAGATTTTTATTCATTTTTAATTGTTTGTTACAAATATTGTTTGAACACTGTAAATTTATTTACAGTTGTTTACAATAATATTATTACAATGATTAAAAGTAAATTAAAACTATATCCTAAATCTCTAGAAATCTTCATCTTCTACTGCTGCTCCCCATTACTCAACTGATTTTTATCTACAAAGACAAAAAAGAAAAGAAGTCAAACACAGATAAATTAAGAGCATTCTCAGACAGTCAATCAAATTAAAACTCATCATTAAAAGTGTTGGCCGGAATCAGTTTGTTCGCCCTCTCTGCAAATCACAAGAAGACTCTTGGTTCACAAAGAGGGGAAGGAAATATGTTTGCAAATATAAAAATGTACAAGGCTGCATAATTGAACCAAATGCACAAAGCTACATGAAAAGGGACAAGCTACTGAATATGCCAAAACAAGTTGCAAAGTCAAACTGAAACAAACAAGTTGCAAAGTTCAAATTGAACAAACAAGCTACTTGAAAAAGGCAAACTAAACTGTCCAGAGAGATGTCAACCAAGCTGCAAAGTTCAAACTGAATTACACTATCAAACTAGGCAAACCAAATTGTCAAAAGTGTAAAGCTGTCAAACTGTCCAAAAGAGCTACCTACAAGCTAGCAAAAGCAATGCAGAAAAACTGGAAGTATACAGAGGAAAGACACAATGCAAGCAACATTTTAAATTATCATCATTTTCCAGGCCATCACTTTTTCAGAAAAGAAAAGGACAGTTAAGCAATAAACAATGCTTTTTTCTGTGGAGAGAGAAAAGTAGCAGGCTTACAGTTTCAGGCAGGCTAGATAAATATAACAGATCAGAATTGTCAAAGAGGAGGCAGAAAAACATAAAGAAAAATATAACACAAGCTCTCAAGCCTGTAACTTCAAAACAAATCACCAAGCTTACAAACTGCCTTAAAACCAACTCAGTATCAAAACCTCCAAAAACCTGCAAAAAACAGAAGCAAGCCTTTTCAAAGCCTGTAATCCCAACAAACCTCAAGGCAGCCAAAGCCTAAAAAACCTGTTACAAAAACCAAAAGGGCCTCAAGCTTAAAAACCAGTTTCAACATATAAGCCTGTAAACTCAATAACCTGCTTCAAACATCAAGCCTTAAGCCTGCATCAAAACACAAACACAAACATGTGTTCAAACTGCATAAACCTCAAAATTGTACCATACAACCTGCATAATACATCAAGCCTTAAGCCTGCATCAAAACACAAACACAAACCTGTGTTCAACCTGAATAAGCTTCACCCAACCTGTCCTAAACAAACTGATAAGCCTTTCAAGCCCAGCAAGCCTAAAATCCAGATATCATAACAACATAGCCAAAGCCTAGACCCCAACAAACCTGTCAAAGCAAACTCAAGCAAATCCATCCAATATCCAAACAACAACAAAATGCCTCAGAACTAGTTTCCTCATAGGCTAAACAAATCTAAATCTCAGAACTCATAACCATCATTGGAAGTCCACAGCATCAAGAGAAGAAAAAGTCAGAATCAAACATATCCAAACATACTCTCAGAGCAAAAGCTCATCATCGAGAAACCAAGCAAAAGAGAGGGCCAACATCAACATTCTCAGAAACAGGAAATTCATAAGCAAAGTTCATCAAAGAACGTCATCAATTAAACATTCAGAGGCAAGAATTCAGAAGAGGAAAAGAAGCAACTATTACAGGGTTTTCAGAGAAACACATCATCAAACTCAGAGGCAAACAATCAGAAGAAGAAAAGAAGAGAGGAACTCAGCTCTAGGGTTTTCAGATATCCATCATAAAACCAGTCAAAAGAAAGATACGAGGTTACCAGAACAAAGCTCATCAGCATCATCACTCCACGCCTTGGCCGCCTAAGGAGCCTCCTGTCCAAGCTCTCCTCCTTCTCTCCAACAAAGGTATTGTCCTCCTTCCTTTTCACACCTCACAGAAACGAATAATACAAAAGATCAAAATATGAAAAAGCTAAAAACATACACGGATATTCAAAACCTAAAACGTGAAAAAAGGGAAAATCGTTACCTTCTTTGAAGCACCGCCTGAGCTACCATGAGGAGGAGAAGGTGGAAGTGGTGTCCTAGTGGCCAGGCATGGAAGGATTTTGGTCAGAAGCTCGCCTTGGTTAAGAAAGATGAAGAGGACAACGAAGAAGACGAGGGAGAAGCGGCGCCGTTCTAAGCCTCTGTAACCCTATTATGAGGCAAACGAGATGAAACCCTAAACAAAAAACTCTCAAACGTGTTTTGGGCCTGCCCCGTCAAAACTGTTAAGCCCATTTGACTATACACCCCCCCCCTTTTTTGTTTTAATCCATCTTTATTCTACACTTTGGGCCAAGAACATCTTTTAAAGCCCATATAACTTTTTACATTTTTTAATCAACACCTTTGTTCATAACCTAATTCTTTTGATTAAATAAAATATTGATCTCTCATGTAAAATTTTTATTAATGATACTTTTTTATTATTACAATTAAAAATACATAAATATTAGGTTATTAGGTTTAAATAATTTTCTTGTGTTTAAAACCTTTCTTTTGCTTAATAAATCTTTTTTTATATAAATTTCTAAAAAAAACATTAAAAAATACATAAACAATAGATTTTTTTTATAAAGTTAATTTTTTCTTTTCATTAAAACTTTTGTTTATACTTAATTAACAAAAACACAAAAAATGATAATAATACTTAATAATACATTAGGTTAACATTTGCATCATTTGTAAATAATCACACTTTCACTAATACTTTTATTTCTCTTTGATTCTTATACTTTGCTATACTTTTACATTGAGAATGCGATTCGATTTGGTTGTAAATAATATTTAGACACTACTATCCTGATAAGACTCATCCCCATTTGTAAATATTTGTACCCCCATTCTCGGATACTTATTTGTAATAGCTTAGACTTTAAATTCCCGTAATTTATCGCTTTCTATATACTGTATAGTAATTAGGGTTTGTATGCGAAGATTCAAAATCAACCGCTAGATAACCTAATACAAGACAAATGCATGAAAATCAAATACACAATTCACACTTGCACCCCTAGGGTAATCCCGCTTGTTGCCTTCAAAAATGGGTCATGTTTGCATGTCAAGTACTTTGGCAAAACAAAAACAAATCAAATGATCATAGTCCCTCGATGACGCTTTCGAAGTTTCCTAAACAAAATGATCATAGTCCCTCAAGAAAATTGCCAAAGACACTTGGCACTATTGCATTCATGGTCTAAACGATGACCCACACCCGTCCCGTTAACATCCTAACGCAGGGTTGTTCACCAAATACAATGGTGAAACAACACTGTTAAAAGGGTTAAAAAGCATAAGAAAGATCTTTGAGTAAAATAGGGTAGATAGCTCTTGGTTACTTGATAAAACTTGCAAAACACACTTGCCTACTTTCAAAACACACTCCACAACACAACTTTCAAAACAACTTTCAAAAACATTGAAACATCTTTTCAAAAAGACAAACACCTTTGTAAAACATTCGAGTAAAGAATTGTTACAACGGTTGCCTAGACAAGGCATCTTTTTCAAAACATTTTTAAAACCACACACACAAAGCACCATTTCATACAATTGAAAATCAAGGCAAGTGATCTAAAACAAGTAACTAAGAGCCCATGGATAACCATGGATGAAAAGGGTGCTAGCACCTTCCCTTTTCATAATCTACCCCCCGAACCCAAGAAAACATCTCAAAGGTTTTTCCTGTGCTTTTTAACCTTTCCTTTAGGATAAAATAAAAAGTCGGTGGCGACTCTTGCTAAACCGAACAAGTGCGAATACAGACGCAAAACCTCAAGTCAGTTCTCCCACCGTATCACAGAACTGGCGACTCTCCTGGGGACTCTTTTAAAAGTGGGGTTACCTTAGGGTTTAGATCACCTTTACATACTTGCTTTGATTGCTTTACTTTTTGGGTCCTTGTTTGGGTTTGTTGTAAATCCTACACCCGGATTTGGGGGCACCTTTTTAGGTAAATAGCAATAAAACTGTGAGGGAACTGTGCGGGGTATACCGACATGGTTGAAGCAGTAAGCTATGTTAGTGTGACATATTTGTGAGTACCGGTAGCCCTTGAGTAGTCAAGGAGAATACGGGGCCGCTGAGCGATGTCATGAAGCACTAACAAACCCTAGAACCTTACTTGACCATCTTAGCCTTTTTAGGGGTAGTGAGATGACCGACTTTGGTGCAGTCCGAAGTTGGTAGATACTCGATACTACACTCATTGAGGATTGTTTTCTTGGAATATTTTGGTCGCAAGTTAAGTGGCTAAACCAAAACAATGAACACAGAAAATAATCCAGTGATATTGAGCTTCTTAGAACCCGGTTTCTATTTTAGGACAGGATGAGCCAACTAACTTCAAGAGGGTACTTACCTACGAACCCCATACAAGCCTAAGCCTAAGGACTTGTTTGCTCTGTGTGAATATGATTTCCTGTCTGTATATACACTTGCTTACTCTTTCATACATGTACATAACATCATAACATCATATCATAGCATTTTCAATAACCATTTCAAGGATCTCGAGGGTCTTTTGATGCAGGGTCACGTTGAACCAGACGTCTACCAAGGGGCAAGGGGTTTTCTCCTCTAAACAAATGCCATCAAAGATCAAGTGCAACTACTTGAATCAGGGGCTATGACCCACTTGACATGGTGAGCTTGATTCTAGTGGAAAGACATCCGCCGGTGCAAAGTTCTCCAATCAAAGATGCTGACCAAAGCTCAACCTCTAACATTTTTCTTGTGTTTACCCCGAGAGATCCTTGAAAACATGCATCCACATATCATGCATTGCATCATAACAATTCTTTCTTTTTCAGGTGTCCTTATTCTCCTACTGTTTATTTCAGTAGAGATGGCTCTAGAGAGGACTGTCAAGGATATCCAGGATCAAAATGCTCAACTTCAAGAAATGTTCTTGAACCTGTCCCAGGGGCAAGAAGAAGTGAAAGCTCTCCTCACAAGGGGCTTGGTCCAGGGGAATTCAAGCAATGCCAGGAGTGATCAGTTGGAGGAACTGCAGTTTGAACTGGCAACAATGAGGATCCAGATGATGGGACAACTGGTAGGCCAGATGGCTCTCATTCAAGACTTAGCTCAAAGACAAGAGGAGCTCAGGGTTCTCGTCAACAAACTGCTTCGGGACAATCAAGTGGGGCAAACATCTGAGGTTGAAGAGCAAGTCATCACTCAACCCCCCTTGAGACAAGAAGACAAGGGAAAGGCTCCTCTACTTGCTTCAGGGTCACAAGCCCATCAACAACCGCGTCAGCGTCAATGGGGTAATCGGTGTAAGCAAACTACGTCTGGAAGACAGTTCACTGAGACTGACATACCGTCATCTCTAATACTGGAACGCTTGTTGGAGGTCAATCTGACTGCTTTAAGGGATCCTATTCGGAAGCCCAATACCTCCGCTCCTAGCTATCATCCCGATGCATTTTGTGTATACCACTCCTATAGTCCGGGACATGACACCAATGACTGTTGGGCCTTGAAGAACAAGATTCAAGATCTGATTGACATTGGGGTGCTGAGATTCATGCCAGATGGCGAGATGAAAATCTTCCGTTAAGGGTTTCTCCACCTGAAATGACAAAGCTCGAACTGAGAGACTTTTGTTCCATTTGAATTTTCAAAGTTGTAATTTCTTTTGTGATTCAAACAATTATTTATTTGATGTCAAACTCTGTTTCATTAATGCATTGCATATGTTTGTCTTGAATTCATCCATTCGTTTTCACTACTCTTATGCTTTTCTTTATGATATTTAACTCTTGATAAAAAGCTGCGAGCCTTTAGAGGGAGGATGACGAAACAATACCATAATCTCATACATTATGCTTTTGAACAGACCTTGCTGACGATGTACAGGCGTTTCTTTCAATTCCCAAACACTGGAGTTATAAGGAAGATAATCCCTAGTCAACCCCTTCGAGTCAAAGAAGTAGGAGTTTTCTGTTCTAAACAAATTAAAACCTTTGATTTAAACCTGGGGCAGGGTAGTCTCTCAGTTAATCCAAAAAAGGTGCGCATTGAAGTCGCAAACTCTCAGTTCGTAATACAACGAACGACATCAAAAAAAGAAAAGCATTCTTCTGGAATCAAAAGACAGTGATGGTTCCTTATCTCATAGGCAGTCATTGTCTCTAAAAAAAGAAAAAGCCCACTGAGCCAAAACCTATAAAGGAGGCTTAAGAAAGCCGGGGCATCCCGCTGACTGTAATCTCGAAAGCAAGAACAGTCAGGCAAAAGTTAGGGATAACAAATCAAAAGAACGAGGTCACTACAAATCCTCAACAACATGAGAAATGTTGCAAAAGAAAAAAGGAGATGATGACTGCCCTCCAAATTCAACTTGTGTGAACCATCACCAAAAAAAAAGTCGTTCCAAATTCGAATAGAGTTCGACGTACAATTAACTGAGTTTAGGATTGAAGAACATCACGAAGAGCGGGTGGGTACAAATATACTTTGAGCCTTTATCCTTTGTTTCTTAAACCGTGAACCAAGCCACGTTACAACCCTGCAAAAGTCCTAATTGAAGCATGGGTTAGTTCGAAAGCATACTGTTACAAAAGGTATCCTGACTCCTGTAAGGCTTTGCTCTAAATCTTGTGTTGAATTTGTCTTACAAAAAGTTTTCTGCTAAAAAACGCATTTTTCAAAACTTCGAGACAAGCATAAAACTTTGCATTATTTGAATATCATTGTTTGCACATGGTTATTTGTTTAACAGCGAAGAAATTCATACAACGAATGTTCGGAGGAACGAAAACTCTCTCAGTGAGCAAAATCACTTCAAAAAGGATGACACTTCCATTGACAAATCTCCTATCAACAAGGGGGCATGACATGTCACTATCCAGTTAACCTGAGGCAGTCCAGTCAAGGTTTCAACAGATCTTTCAAAGTTCAGTTAACCTGGGGCAGTCCAGTCAAGATTTCAACAAATCTTTCAAAGTTCAGTTAACCTGGGGCAGTCTAGTCAGGATTTCAACAGATCTTTCAAAGTTCAGTTAACCTGGGGCAGTCCAGTCAAGGTTTCAACAGATCTTTCAAAGTTCAGTTAACCTGGGGCAGTCCAGTCAAGATTTCAAGAAGTCTCTCAATTTGCAGAGTAACCTGGGGCAAGTCTCCCTCACCATCACTTGGGGCATTCGAATGTCAATCACCAAGGTCATCAAAATTCCTTCATCACCTGCTGGAATCCAAGAGCGTTCAAAATTTCCTTCTAGAAGTTGCGGTCATCATCAAAAAAATTTCCTTCATCACCTGCTGGAAGTTACAACCACCAACAAGATAACGGACAATTGAAGCTCCTAAAAATCTGTTTCTCTCAAGAATGAAGACTCTCATCCTTAAAACCTCAGAAGATTGGTATACTCCCAGTTTCTGACCGTTAACAGAATGAAGATTCTCATCACCTCAGAAGATTGGTATACTCCCAATTTCTGACCCTCAAGAATGAAGACTCTCATCCTTAAAACCTCAGAAGATTGGTATACTCCCAGTTTCTGACCGTTAACAGAATGAAGATTCTCATAACCTCAGAAGATTGGTATACTCCCAGTTTCTGACCGTTAACAGAATGAAGATTCTCATCACCTCAGAAGATTGGTATACTCCCAATTTCTGACCCTTAACAAAATCAAGATCATCATCTTCTGAGATCCCTTCTAGAGATAGTTCAGATGTGACCCAGATTTGGCGACATTCCGATACTTATTCCAGATTTCCTTCTAGAGATAGTTCAGATGTGACCCAGATTTGGCGACATTCTGATACTTATTCCAGATTTCCTTCTAGAGATAGTTCAGATGTGACCCAGATTTGGCGACATTCCGATACTTATTCCAGATTTCCTTCTAGAGATAGTTCAGATGTGACCCAAATTTGGCGACATTCCGATACTTATTCCAGATTTCCTTCTAGAGATAGTTCAGATGTGACCCAGATTTGGCGACATTCCGATACTTATTCCAGATTCCCTTCTAGAGATAGTTCAGATGTGACCCAGATTTGGCGACATTCTGATACTTATTCCCCAATGGAATGAAGATTCTCATTCTCAAAGTGGCGTATAACCCAAGTTCCAGATTAATACCTGTAACAAGCCAGGAAAACTATCTGTGGACGACTGATTGTAGATTAACACCTGAAGCCAGCCAGGAAATCTATCTACATGATGAGATTGAAGATTAATACCTGTAACAAGCCAGGAAAACTATCTTTCTTTCTCAGGTCAGAGATTAATACCTGAAACCAGCCAGGACAACTATCTCACCGACCAACCTTTTCAAGATCCCAGATCAATACCTGCAGCAATCAAAAGATTCTTACAATCCCCATCGGAGCTAAAACTTCCAACTATCAATCCCCAAGCAGAATGAAGACTCTCATTCTCAGTTCCTCACGGGATATTCAGATATTCCTCAGTGAAGATCTCCTCAAGACAGGAATCCCCAGTAGATTGGCATACAACCCAAGCTCCTGATTCCCCAACAGTGGTCCCAGGACTTCTCATTTTCAACAACCAAAAGATTCTTGCATTCCCCTGCAGCAGTCAAGGATTCACTTTCCCCGACAGTAGTCAATATTCTTTTATCTCCGGCTATCCAGGATTCGTCTTCCTCAACAAGACGGTTACTCAGCTTACATGCGCATCCATCACATTCATATCATAAACATTGATGAAGTACAATTCATTACATCATGACATTGCATACAACTAACTCTTCACCTTTTCAGGAAAGATCAATCAACAGACAAAGATCATCAGCTTCCGAGATTCCTTCCAGGGATAGTTCAGATGTGACCCAGACATGGCGACATTCTGATACTTATTCCAGATTCATTCAGAGATAGTTCAGATGTGACCCAGACATGGCGACATTCTGATACTTATTCCAGATTCCTTCCAGAGAAAGTTCAGATGTGACCCAGATATGGCGATATTCTGATACTTATTCCAGATTCATTCAATTACAGTCCGGATACGATCTAGATTCAGATGTAATTTTGTCACTCATCCCAAAGCAATTCAACAATCATTTCTCAATGGCATCTGTAAGCCCATTCCCGACATCACAATACCTGTAGAGATTGAAGATCAATACCTTTAACAAGCCAGGAAAACTATCTTTCTTTCTCAGGTCAGAGATCAATACCTAAAACCAGATAGGACAATTATCTACTTGACCATCATGAGGCAACCCTACACCGGTTCATTCTTTCCAAGATGCAGTTTTACACGGACTCGTCATTAGGAAACCCTACACCGGTTCCTTGCTCAATCCCAAGACTTCTGAAAACAGTTTATGGATTCTCCTAACACGGATGTTAATCTATCACTTGTTCAGATTCAACTACTGAAAACAGTTTACGGATGATTCCAAACATGGATATCAATTCATTGCTTATTCAGATCCCCAGTTCAGAGATGTTCCAAAACAGGGACACCTTTCTGATACTCATTTCTTTCACCTACAACAAACATTTTTGGATGGCATCTACAAGCCCATCTCCAACAAGATACAATCACCTTCAGATGGCATCTTTAAGCCCATCCTCCTACCAACAATTTCCGGATGGCATCTCTAAGCCCATCCCCCGACAAGATTCTGTCACTTTCCAGATGGCATCTTTAAGCCCATCTCCAAATGGCATCTTTAAGCCCATTCCCTCAAACTACGCTTTGACGAGTGCAAATTTTTTGGGCACTCTAGTGTCCAATCTCCTTTTACCTTCGAGTCGCGAACGGCAAACTAGCCAATCTAACTCTTCAGGTTCAAGAAGATTGAACAGGGGCAACTGTTGTACCCTAAAATTTGCCCTCTCTTTTTCACAAGAAATCACAGCTTCGGGCTTTTCCTGATTTTTCAGATTGGCTTAAGAATCGGTCAAACAGACTTTTCTCATCAGTCAGACAAAATTAGGGTTTCCTTTGATTTTGAATTAGTTCAAGCAGATTATTAGGGTTTCTATTGATTTGGTTGAGTTTGGCTCAGGGTTTGATCAGGCAGACACTTCTTTGACAATAAATCAAGAATTAGGGTTTGCGCGCGCATTCTCAGAAGGAATTAATTCTACAGTTCTTTTCAATTGACTCTGGGACATGGGTTGAGGCTTCTGATTGAAAGTTTGAAGTTTAAGTTTGATCAGTGAGATAAAAGACATATGGACGTTTGTTTGTTTAACTGTGCATTGCTTTTGGTTATTCGGAACGCCGAACGTTTATTGATTATTTATAATTTCTAAGTTAAAATTATTGGATAATTTCCAATTATTATAACTCAAGAGATTTAAGTAATTAAATAAATAAATGCAGAAGAATTAAAAGAGATATCTGACAAAGAAAGATTTTTATTCATTTTTAATTGTTTGTTACAAATATTATTTGAACACTGTAAATTTATTTACAGTTGTTTACAATAATATTATTACAATGATTAAAAGTAAATTAAAAATATATCCTAAATCTCTAGAAATCTTCATCTTCTACTGCTGCTCCCCAATACTCAACTGATTTTTATCTGCAAAGACAAAAAAGAAAAGAAGTCAAACACAGATAAATTAAGAGCATTCTCATACAGTCAATCAAATTAAAACTCATCATTAAAAGTGTTGGCCGGAATCAGTTTGTTCGCCCTCTCTGTAAATCACAAGAAGACTCTTGGTTAACAAAGAGGGAAAGGAAATATGTTTGCAAATATAAAAATGTACAAGGCTGCATAATTGAACCAAATGCACAAAGCTACATGAAAAGGGACAAGCTACTGAATATGCAAAAACAAGTTGCAAAGTCAAACTGAAACAAACAAGTTGCAAAGTTCAAATTGAACAAACAAGCTACTTGAAAAAGGAAAACTAAAATGTCCAGAGAGATGTAAACCAAGCTGCAAAGTTCAAACTAAATTACACTATCAAACTAGGCAAACCAAATTGTCAAAAGTGTAAAGCTGTCAAACTGTCCAAAAGAGCTGCCTACAAGCTAGCAAAAGCAATGCAGAAAAACTGGAAGTATGCAGAGGAAAGACACAATGCAAGCAACATTTCAAATTATCATCATTTTCCAGGCCATCACTTTTTCAGAAAAGAAAAGGACAGTTAAGCAATAAACAATGCTTTTTTCTATGGAGAGAGAAAAGAGAGAAAAGTAGCAGGCTTACAGTTTCAGGCAGGCTAGATAAATATAACAGATCAGAATTGTCAAAGAGGAGGCATAAAAACATAAAGAAAAATATAACACAAGCTCTCAAGCCTGTAACTTCAAAACAAATCACCAAGCTTACAAACTGCCTTAAAACCAACTCAGTATCAAAACCTCCAAAAACCTGCATAAAACAGAAGCAAGCCTTTTCAAAGCCTGTAATCCCAACAAACCTCAAGGCAGCCAAAGCCTAAAAAACCTGTTACAAAAACCAAAAGGGCCTCAAGCTTAAAAACCAGTTTCAACATATAAGCCTGTAAACTCAATAACCTGCTTCAAACATCAAGCCTTAAGCCTGCATCAAAACACAAACACAAACCTATGTTCAAACTGCATAAACCTCAAAACTGTACCATACAACCTGCATAATACATCAAGCCTTAAGCCTGCATCAAAACACAAACACAAACCTGTGTTCAACCTGCATAAGCTTCACCCAACCTGTCCTAAACAAACTGATAAGCCTTTCAAGCCCAGCAAGCCTAAAAGCCAGATATCATAACAACATAGCCAAAGCCTAGACCCCAACAAACCTGTCAAAGCAAACTCAAGCAAATCCATCCAATATCCAAACAACAACAAAATGCCTCAGAACTAGTTTCCTCATAGGCTAAACAAATCTAAATCTCAGAACTCATAACCATCATTGGAAGTCCACAGCATCAAGAGAAGAAAAAGTTAGAATCAAACATATCCAAACATACTCTCAGAGCAAAAGCTCATCATCGAGAAACCAAGCAAAAGAGAGGGCCAACATCAACATTCTCAGAAACAGGCAATTCATAAGCAAAGTTCATCAAAGAACATCATCAATTAAACATTCAGAGGCAAGCATTCAAAAGAGGAAAAGAAGCAACTATTACAGGGTTTTCAGAGAAACACATCATCAAACTCAGAGGCAAACAATCAGAAGAAGAAAAGAAGAGAGGAACTCAGCTCTAGGGTTTTCAGATATCCATCATAAAACCAGTCAAAAGAAAGATACGAGGTTACCAGAACAAAGCTCATCAGCGTCATCACTCCACGCCTTGGCCGCCTAAGGAGCCTCCTGTCCAAGCTCTCCTCCTTCTCTCCAACAAAGGTATTGTCCTCCTTCCTTTTCACACCTCACAGAAACGAATAATACAAAAGATCAAAATATGAAAAAGCTAAAAACATACACGGATATTCAAAACCTAAAACGTGAAAAAAGGGAAAATCGTTACCTTCTTTGAAGCACCGCCTGAGCTACCATGAGGAGGAGAAGGTGGAAGTGGTGTCCTAGTGGCCAGGCATGGAAGGATTTTGGTCAGAAGCTCGCCTTGGTTAAGAAAGATGAAGAGGACAACGAAGAAGACGAGGGAGAAGCGGCGCCGTTCTAAGCCTCTGTAACCCTATTATGAGGCAAACGAGATGAAACCCTAAACAAAAAACTCTCAAACGTGTTTTGGGCCTGCCCCGTCAAAACTGTTAAGCCCATTTGACTATACACCCCCCCTTTTTTTGTTTTAATCCATCTTTATTCTACACTTTGGGCCAAGAACATCTTTTAAAGCCCATATAACTTTTTACATTTTTTAATCAACACCTTTGTTCATAACCTAATTCTTTTGATTAAATAAAATATTGATCTCTCATGTAAAAATTTTATTAATGATACTTTTTTATTATTACAATTAAAAATACATAAATATTAGGTTATTAGGTTTAAATAATTTTCTTGTGTTTAAAACCTTTCTTTTGCTTAATAAATCTTTTTTTATATAAATTTCTAAAAAAAACATTAACAAATACATAAACAATAGATTTTTTTTATTAAGTTAATTTTTTCTTTTCATTAAAACTTTTGTTTATACTTAATTAACAAAAACACAAAAAATGATAATAATACTTAATAATACATTAGGTTAACATTTGCATCATTTGTAAATAATCACACTTTCACTAATACTTATATTTCTCTTTGATTCTTATACTTTGCTATACTTTTACATTGAGAATGTGATTCGATTTGGTTGTAAATAATATTTAGACACTACTATCCTGATAAGACTCATCCCCATTTGTAAATATTTGTATCCCCATTCCCGGATACTTATTTGTAATAGCTTAGACTTTAAATTCCCGCAATTTATCGCTTTCTATATACTGTATAGTAATTAGGGTTTGTATGCGAAGATTCAAAATCAACCGCTAGATAACCTAATACAAGACAAATGCATGAAAATCAAATACACAATTCACACTTGCACCCCTAGGGTAATCCCGCTTGTTGCCTTCAAAAATGGGTCATGTTTGCATGTCAAGTACTTTGGCAAAACAAAAACAAATCAAATGATCATAGTCCCTCGATGACGCTTTCGAAGTTGCCTAAACAAAATGATCATAGTCCCTCAAGAAAATTGCCAAAGACACTTGGCACTATTGCATTCGTGGTCTAAACGATGACCCACGCCCGTCCCGTTAACATCCTAACACAGGGTTGTTCACCAAATACAATGGTGAAACAACACTGTTAAAAGGGTTAAAAAGCATAAGAAAGATCTTTGAGTAAAATAGGGTAGATAGCTCTTGGTTACTTGATCAAACTTGCAAAACACACTTGCCTACTTTCAAAACACACTCCACAACACAACTTTCAAAACAACTTTCAAAAACATTGAAACATATTTTAAAAAAGACAAACACCTTTGTAAAATATTCGAGTAAAGAATTGTTACAACGGTTGCCTAGACAAGGCATCTTTTTCAAAACATTTTCAAAACCACACACACAAAGCACCATTTCACACAATTGAAAATCAAGGCAAGTGATCTAAAACAAGTAACTAAGAGCCCATGGATAACCATGGATGAAAAGGGTGCTAGCACCTTCCCTTTTCATAATCTACCCCCCGAACCCAAGAAAACATCTCAAAGGTTTTTCCTGTGCTTTTTAACCTTTCCTTTAGGATAAAATAAAAAGTCGGTGGCGACTCTTGCTAAACCGAACAAGTGCGAATACAAACGCAAAACCTCAAGTCAATTCTCCTACCGTATCACAATACCGTACTTCAGTTCGAACTTCAATAGGTGCAACCCCATTTTCCTTAGTTTATGGTTTGGAAGCAGTACTCCCCGTGGAGGTTGAGATTCCGTCTATGAGAGTGTTGATGGAAGCTAAACTTTCTGAGGCTGAATGGTGTCAAAGTAGATATGATCAGTTGAATTTAATTGAAGAAAAGAGATTGACAGCGTTGTGTCACGGTCAATTATATCAGCAAAGAATGAAGAAGGCTTTTGATAAGAAGGTTCGACCACGCGAGTTCAGAGAAGGTGACCTTGTGCTCAAAAATATATTATCTTTCCAACCTGATTCTAGGGGCAAGTGGGCTCCGAATTATGAAGGATCGTATGTCGTTAAGAAAGTTTTCTCTAGAGGTGCCATGATTCTCACAAATATGGACGGTGAAGAGCTCCCGCGCTCCGTGAATGCTGACGCGGTCAAGAAGTATTTCACCTAGGTTTGAGTTGACAGTTCGCTAAGTTGAAAACCCGAAGGGGCGGCTTAGGCGAGCTTTTGGTCAGACCGGCTGTGGCATTTGAGCATATTTCGGAATTCGAAGTTGTTAGGGAGAATAGTGATCATTGTTTTTGTGTAACCCTTTCTTTCATGTACTATTTCCCAAACTTTTGTAAACCGTTGGAGTCGCGTTGTTAGCGAACTACCATCTTATTAATGAAATTTGAGCATTTACCTTTTGTGGGAAAAATTTTAATTTTACGGCAATATTTGAAACAAAGTTATTTAAAAGTATTCTTATTTTAAAAATGTGTCGTGAATAATGAAAGGAATATTAACAGTTGTTCCGAGGATGGTCAAGCCATGAAATGCAAAACAATACAGTAATTTAGCCTTGCATGATGAACATGTTTTCTTTCAAAATCGTCACGAGGTGTTGGTTGTGTAAACTTTTGTTTCTAGTGGTACTAAGTTTGGTGACTCCCCAACATTTCCAATTAAGCGTTGTTTTGGTTATCTTTATTTGAGCAGATTTCTGAAGTGTGGTACGCTTTGTCTCATGCCAATGGTCTATTGGTGTTAGAAGATTGGATTTGAATACTTTTCTCCCCAGAAGATTTGAGCCCTGTAGCGTGATACGCTCTGATGTTGCTTTTTGGTTCCAGTTCCAATTATTTTCCGTCTCTTTAAGATTGGCCGAGTATCTATTATTTTGTGATATCTTATCATCTTCAAGATATTCTGTCTGCCTGTTTCGTCAGCATAACATTCATTCATTCATTTACACTTATATCACGCATGCATATTCACATTTGTCGTTGATTTTGGGTGGTATACCTTGTTTATGTTTATTAAGACAATGTACATGTTCTTTCCAAGTAGAATGCTAGCTTAGGCAGAAAATGTGCTTCCTTTCTAAATTCCCCAACTGAGCTAATCCTCGTGGATGATTTTTTGATTTAGTCTTCCTTGTCCATTTTTGGATAGGATGAATCCCCAATCAAGTTATTTTCTCATTGGGTGGAGTCTTGTTTGACTTTTTTCTCTCTGGTTTATTCCTGGAGGGAGTTGTTGTCTCTTGCATAGGCTATCTCGTGATTTCCTCCAAGCTAGGCAACCTAGACGAATGGTGCATTTATTTTGCACATTTAAGTATTTGATCTCCTCGGGAAGGATCTATTCATGGTTCCCTTTGACGAAGATTTTATTCTCTGGCAGTGTTATCGCAATTTTCTTCTGAATTATTCTTCAGAAAACGGCAAGTGGCGGTCTCTTCATGAGCAGCTTGTACGTTATTATTCTTCGGAAAACGGAAAGTGGCGGTCTCTTCATGAGCAGCTTGTACGTTATTATTCTTCGGAAAACAGCAAGTGGCGGTCTCTTCATGAGCAGCTTGTACGTTATTTGTCTTCGGAAAACGGCAAGTGGTGGTCTCTTCATGAGCAGCTTGTACATTATTTTTCTTCGGAAAACGGCAAGCGGCGGTCTCTTCATGAGCAGCTTGCACGTTATTATTTTTTGGAAAAACGACAAGCGGCGGTCTCTTCATGAACAACTTGTGCGTTATCTTCTTTGCGGAAAACGGCAAGCGGCAGTCTCTTCATGAGCAACTTGTACGTTATTATTTTTGGAAAACGGCAAGCGGCGGTCTCTTCATGAGCAACTTGTACGTTATTATTTTTCTGGAATACAACAAGTGGCGGCTTCTTTATTTGAGCAGCTTGTATGTTATTGGTTATTTTTGGAAGACAGCAAGTGGCAGCTTCTTTATTTGAGCAGCTTGTAGGTCATAGTATTTTTGGAAGACAGCAAGTGGCAGCTTCTTTATTTGAGCAGCTTGTATGTCATATTATTTTTTGGAAGACAGCAAGTGGCAGCTTCTTTATTTGAGCAGCTTGTATGTCATAGTATTTTTGGAAGACATCAAGTGGCAGCTTCTTTATTTGAGCAGCTTGTGTATCTACAACCATATTATTCCTTCAGCATTAATTGGTATCTCTCCGGAAATCTCGCAGAGAAGTTTGTTATGAATCATTACCTTCAGAAGTCGGTAATCCATTATCAGCAAATTTGGTACATCTTTTGTCTATCTTTGACCTTGAGTTGTGAACTCACTGTTATTTTGGGTCAATAATCTGTTTTGTGGCCTATGCAAGATGCCTTCTTTGTTAGGGTCAGAGGTCGTATTCTCTCAAATTTTTATTCGCCGTCAAGAGTCTATCATTTGAGGTCGATGGCTCATTTCCCCAGTAGTGTATAATTTATGTTCATGTGGTTTGTTGGTGTTTGGTTTCTCCAGCATTATCTTGTCTCATACAATATCATTCTCTGTGAATTTAAATACTACATTCATATCACAAACATAATGGCGGTATCTTAGGGCAAAAATTGTGTATTATGTATTTAAGTACCTTCAATCTCGTCGAGACGAAGATTTTAATCTTCATATCTTCGGATAGAAGAAACTTAAATAGGGGCAGCTGTCATACCCCAAATTTTGACCTAAGATACCACCTCTCATCTGCATTATTACATAGCAAGCGTTCACAAGCGATTCGACCTATTTTTGCCAATTCTCGAGTCAGATTTCAAAAATTCATAACTTCTTCAAATTTCGACATTTTTTAGTGGTTCTTTCACATATGATTCTCCTTTGCAACAACTACAACTTTTCTTTACAAGACAAGAGATGATTATGCTTTGAAAATCCACGAAAAAATAGAAATATTAGAAATCATTGTGAATTTGGTGAAATTTAACTGGTTTTGCCTGACTTTATTAAATCATGATTTTTTTTCATTTTTTATCATCTTTCTTTTATTCTTATTTTTCATAAAAGGAAAATCCTAAAAAATATTTAGTTCATGCTATCTTCATTTTATTTACGTTTTATTGAAAAATTCAAAAAAATTAGTTTCCTTAAGTTTCATTTAGTTTTTTTTTTGTTCTTGTATCATTTAAGTTAAAATTATAGTCTTTTAGATTTAAGTTAGTAAAAAATCTCAAAAAATAGTAATTTCACATTCTTTTATTTTATTTTGCAAGTTCTTTATGTTAATTTAAAATTATCAAAAAAAATCTTAGTTACATATAATTTATATTTTTGCATCACTTTATTTGAAAAAACTCAAAAAATTATAAATCTGTCCATATGCTGCAAATCAGTCCAAATCCTGCTGTGTTACTGCTGCCCAATTTCCACAACCAAAAACCTGTGAACACCAGTCCAAAAACCTGTGAACACCAGTCCAAAATCTGCACTATGTCAAGACAAACATTACACCAAAATAGGAGGGCAAGAAACTGCATCAAAAAGTTTCAAAAACAGGGTATTCCATATGTTCAAACTCACCAAATTTTCCCTCCCAAAACCTCATTCTTATTCACTATAAAACAGGCAGATATACAATCAAAGAAAGGGGAGAGAAAAAAAAAGGGCAGTTCACAAAGAAAAAGAAACCACAAACCGTAACATCTCTTCCTCATTCCACCATCATAAAACACTCACAAGATCCATGGCCTGCAACTTATGCGATTTACACCAATAACCGCTAACTTCTTTTAATCATGGCTTTAATCCTCCTTACTCAACCTTTTATATAACCATACAACATAAACAACCTTCACACCACAAGCTCAAACCTTCATTCCATACAACATTAAACTTTGTTCACTACCTCAGAAGCTCCTCCAACCTGCCATGTTGAACTGAATCTGAACCATACAAACTCACTGCAACTGAACAATCATACACCATATCCACTATGAACCTACAAGTTTGGATTGCGCAAAAACCAAGCTCCAATCATACCAGCAAACTCGCACCAACACCGACGCGTAGCTCACAATAATAGTGCTAGAATTTTAGGAGAAAAGGGGAGAAAAGAATCTGCAGAATTTGAAGAACAGGCAACATTTATTCTCTACAGTTTCATAATAAATCAATTCTATTACAAGATTTTCCAAGAAGATTTTCAGAAGAGCAAAAGGAATTAAAAGAGAATATTACCTCATCTCTGGATTTCTTTATTATTTCATCGTCAAAAATTGAAATCATCAGACTTGCTCTGATCTTGTAAGTCTCCCTACTTTTTTTCTCAAAATCTGTTGCTATGCTTGTTATAATGATGTATGTTGTGAACTAGTTGTCGTTGCTGCATTTTTTGTTGTTGATGTTTCAATAAACCAGAACCCCTGAGATTGTTATTGTTGTTTCTCTTACCATGAATATTTGTCGCCTTGTTGATTTGATGTTTAACTGCACGAAAAAACTAGAAGTAGTGTTGTTGTTCGATTTCAATTTAGAGAGAGAGTTCGAAAGAGGGAGCAGAGTGTTCAATTTCGATTTAGAGGGAGAAAGAGTTCGAAAGAGGGAGCATGGTGTTCAATTTCGATTTAGAGAGAGAGAGAGAGAGAGAGAGTTCGAAAGAGGGAGCAGAGTGTTCGATTTTGATTTAGAGGGAGAAAGAGTTCGAAAGAGGGAGCAGGGTGTTCGATTTCGATTTAGAAAAGAGAGTTCGAAAGAGAGATTGAAGAGAGAGTTCGAAAGAGAGATCGAAGAGAAAGTTCGAAAGAGAGATTGAAGAGAGAGTTCGAGAGAGAGATCGAAGAGAGAGAAAAAGAGTTCGAAAGAGAGTTCGAAAGAGAGAAAAAAAGAGAGTTTGAAAGAAGCGTTGTTCGATTTCGATTTCAATCCCATGCTGGACCTTTATTTCGTTTTCAGTTTATAACCCAATTAATTAGTTTAGTTTTATAATTTATTTAAATCTTGATATTTCATTTTTAGTTTGGTCAACATTTTAGTTAATTTTGTTAGTTTTTTTAACTAGTCTTTTATTGATAGGTTTGTAAGTTATCTCTTTGAATTTATTTCCCCTTATGATGTTCCTCCCATGATACATGTTGGTTGAGTTTGTGATAATTTCGATTTAATTCCATGGCTTCTCTCTTGGTTTTCTTTTCTTGGAGTGTTTATACTTTTAGTTTTAATCTTCATGTTGCTTGCAAAATCCAAGGGAATTGTTTAATTTTTGTCGACTTCATGTCATAAAAAAAAACATCGTGCGAATACCCTCATTCATCCTCCGTTTATTATTTCGTTAAAAACTTAAGATAATTTTCCCAAATATTCAATTTTTCAAAACTCACACCTTTTAAGTCAAAACTTCGACGTTAGGTCGTCGTATCTTCAAACTCTCGCCCACACCTATTTTTAGCCAAATGAACCATTTTAATCAAACAAACAATTTTAACCAAAAATAGATATTTCAAAAGGTTTCTATAAAATACTATAGATACATTGGGTGCTAATACCTTCCCATTGTATAACCAACCCCCGAACTCTAGACCTCTTTTCAAAAACGCCTTGTATTTTCATTACTTTCAAAGTATTATTTTACATTGCATATTTTAGGGTTTTATTTCGCTCTTTTCCCTTTTCCCTTGGAAATAATAAAGCGCGGTGGCGACTCTTGCTTTTGTGAGACGAATTAATTAATAGTTCGATCTCTGATTTACCCCGCTACATTTTTTATCGCTACAATAAGCAACTGTTGAAATTGTAAGTTCTGAGCTTGTAAATCTTTGAGAGTTTGTTCGAGATCCATCGTACTGAAATAAACAGTAGAGAGATGAGGAAACTTGTTGCAAAGACTTGTTTATGCTTACGATGAATGATATGTATTCATGCAATGTTTTCAAGGATTTAGAAATTCAAATTTGTTTTAAACAAAAAAAGAAACACACGTCATATTAATAAAATAGAATTTGAGTACATCAATGCCCCTTGGGCAAAATAATACAGAATTCTAAGGTAAAAAGACGTTGCGCATCCTCTTTGGTGCAATGTAGGTATTGAGAGTCTGATCTTCATGAAGTAGCCGAGTGAGTTCCAAAACCTTCTTCTCCCTTGCTTAGAATTGGGCTTCGAAAGTATCGCGCTCTCCTTTGAGCTGTATCCAATCCCTTTGTAGATCTTCGAGTGATGTTGGCATGTCAGGATGTAGGATAGTGTATGGAACTTATCCTTCCTTAACAGGCTCTATAATCATTGGGAGAATGGAGGGATAAGGCATCATAAGACTTTGAGCGCGGGTTTATACCCACTTGAGGTAAGGATCAAGAGGTATGGAATTCTTGTGTCCCAAAGTCTTATTATCCACCTTTTTTGGCATCCTCCAAGCTCAGATGAATCTCTGACGAAGTCCTTGATCGTCGTTGTCGTAGTCGAAAACCAATCCTTGAATCAGCATATCATGTGGGCCATCCCTTCGGGCATAACCAAACTGTCTTAGAGATAAACAAGGGTTGTAGGTGATGCCTCCCCTAATGCCAAGTAGAGGGACATTAGGGAATTCCCCACAACGGTCAATAATGATAATATTCTCTTTAGATCGAGAACACCAATGAATATCTGAATGTGTAAGTGTCATCAACCTTTGTGACCACCTCAAACCTTGCTCATTCTTCAAGACTGGTTGGGGAAAATGAGAAATAAACCATCTTTCCATGAGAGGAGTACAACACATAAGAACACCTCTTTTCCTCATTGTACAAGTGTGAAAAGAGTGGAGGATATCCCCAAGCAATGTAGGCACCGGGTTGCGAGACATGAAGATTTTGACAACGCTCACATCTATAAGTTGGTCAGGATTAGGGAACAAGACCATCCCATAGATGAGAAGAGCTACAATCTCCTTAAAAGCTTGCAAGTCTAGGGAATTCCAACAGCTTTGGGCTTTCTCAAACAGAAACTTTGACAAGAAGCCTTTGACACCACTTCTAGTTTCCCAATGAGTTGTGACATCAGATTAGTGCAAGGGCTTGAGCAATCTCTTATGGCTTTGGATCTCTTTCCATACCGTTGAAGGGTAGTTGATTGATAATAGGAATCCTCAGAAGTTGAGAGAATTCTTCCAAAGTGGGCACAAGTTAGTAGTCAGGAAATGTGAAGCAATGCTGCAAAGGGTCAAAGAACTGGAAGAGAACCTTCATCATATCCTCCTCTGCGTTGGAAGTGACCAAGTTGAGTAGACGAACATGTCTCTCGGTGAATGGAGAGTTCTCAAGAATCCTTGAAGCTAGCTCTTTGAGTTGTGGAGGAATTCTTACAAGGTTGATTTGGATAGTTTTCCTACGAAGTTAATCCATATCCTACAAAACAAGAAAAAAGATGAATCTCCAAAATCCTTGAAATGGTTAGTGAATGCATATGATGTTCATGATGTCCATGATGTTATGCATAAGTATATATGTACAAGAAAATCAAGCAAGTTCTGAGTTTAGGCTTGCATGGGGTTTCATAGGTAAGTACCCTCTTGAAGTTTAGTTGGCTCAACCTGTCATAGTAATATTAACCGGGTTCTAAGGAGCTCAATATCACTGGATTGTTTCCTTGTTCATTGTTTCAGTTCAAGCCTCTTTACTGGTAACCAAAATATTCCAAGAAACCAACCTTCAATGAGTGTAGTATCGAGTATCTACCAACTTCGGACTGCACCAAAGTCGGTCATCTCACTACATCCTAAAAGGCCAAGTTGGTCAAGTAAAGGTTCTAGAAGTTCATTAGTGCTTCATGACATCACTCAGCGGCCCCGTATTCTCTTTGATTAACTCAAAGGCTACCGATACCCACAAATATGTCGCACTAATATAGCTATTGCTTAGACCATGTCGGTATACCCCGCACAGTTTCCACAACGTATTTCTATTTACCTATAATGTTTCCCAAATCCGGGTGGAGGATTCAAACTCAAACAAAGAACCATAATGTAAAGCAAACAAGTCAAACAATGTAAGCAAGTAAATGTGATCTAAACCCTAAGGTAACCCCACTTTTAGAATTTTCCCCAACAGAGTCGCCCGTTCTGTGATGAGGTGGGAGAACTGACTTGAGGTTTTGCGTTTGTGTTTGCAAATGTCACGGTTAGCAAGAGTCTCCACCGACTTTTCTTTTATCCAAAAGGAAAGGTAAAAAAAGCACAGGAAAGACCTTTGAGATGTTTTCTTGAGTTCGGGGGGTAGATTATGAAAAGGGAAGGTGCTAGCACCCTTTTCATCCATGGTTTTCCATGGGCTCTTAGTTACTTGTTTAGATCACTTGCTTTGTTTTGTTTGAAATGGTGTTTGGTGTGGTTTTGAAAGTATTTTGTAAAAGAGCCATTCGTTTAGGCAATCTTTGTAATGATTCTCGTTCGTAAGAATGTATACAAAGATGTTTGTCTTTTGAAAATGTTTTCAATGTTTTGTAAGATGTTTTGAAATGTGTGTTTGTTTGTTTTTGAAAATAGCAAGGATTGTTTTGAAATGGGACAAGTAACTAGAAGCTATCTACCTACTCAAATGTCTTTCTTGTGCATTTTTATTCCTTTGATATTGTTGACTTACCATTGATTTGGTAAGCAACCCTATCTTTGGATGTAAACGGGATGGACGTGGGTCATCGTATGACCATGATAGCAATGTTGCCAAGTATCTTAGCATTTTTGAGGGACCAAGATCATTTTGTTTTAGGCAACCTTGAATAGCGTCATCGAGGGTCCATGATCTTATATTTGTTTTGTTTTGCCAAGATACTTCGCGTGCGTAACATGGCCATTTTAATTTAGGCAACCAAGTGGGAGAAACCCTAAGGGTGCTTGTGTGCAAAGTGTATCATTTTCATGATTTTGTCTTGTATTTAGGGTTTTCTATTTTGCTTTGTTTTTGTTCTTGTCATGCAAACCCTAATTACTAAGCATAGTATATAAAGCGATAAATTGCATAAAATAAACTAAGCTATTACAACAATTGTTATGGGAGGGGGGATACAAGTTTTGAATGGGGATTTTGCACAAATATAAACCTAAATATATTTATTACAACCAAATCGAATATTGCGCGAATTAAATAAATACAATATAAATATTTAAAATGCAATGCAATGTTTATGTTAAAAAATGTTTTTATGTCATGCTTTTTTGTATAAGAAATATATTTAATTTAAACCCTAAAAATTATAAGGAAAAGAAATATATTAATTCTTTTTAAAAGGGGTGAAACCCTAATTTTCAAATAAAAGAAAATAAATGCTTTATATTATTAACTTGTATATTTTTTGTATAAAAATAAATAAATAATATTATGTTTAAATATTAAAAATTTAATATGTATAAAAAATAAGTATTTATGAGTATAAATAGTATAATAAAAATATTAAGTATTTTTTATTATATTTACAAATTATTTAAGAAAATAAAACTTATTTGTCAAAATAAACTAATTTTTATGTAAAAAAAAATAATAAATAAAATAAAATAAAATTGCAAAAATAAAGAAATTATTTTTTAGGATTTTTATTATTCAGAAAAAATAAATGAAAGTATTAAAAATAAAAATATGAAGAAAAATGCAAAAATATAACAAATTAGCCAGGGGGTGCAAATATCAAGTCAGGAGGTGCAAATATCAGAAACAAAAAGGCCCAAAGCGCCAAAAAGCCCAAGCGCGCTTCATCCCTGTCCTCTGGCCAGCTTCTGCACGCGTTTTTGTTCAAACCTGTAACTTGCTAATGCTTGCACAAAAACAAAAACTCATAATATGAAAAATGTGGCATTTAAGCTCACGATTCTAACCATATAAATTATGTGACCTAACTCTTAAAGATCAGAGAGAATTTTGGTAGCCCTAATTCGTGACCTAACTTTTCCAGAATTTTCAATCTTCAAATTCTCTCAGCATAGGTAATATAAATGAAAAGTATGGATATGTACAGTTTCATTATGACATGGACTACATTTTTTCTTCATAAATCGTGGCTTGAAGATGCATATTCAGAGAGATAGAGTTCAAGAAAATACCTCATTCAGTTGGATTCGAGTAAAGCAATGTAGGGACTTTAATGTAGGCCTGAGGATTGTTTGAGCTTCCTTGAACTTCCCTGGAGCTATTCTAATGCTTATCTTGCTTTGAGGATGGCTGGAACTCTCTGCACAAGTCAAGTTGCAAGCTTCCAAAGTGAAAATGGTGGATGCTGAAACAGGGGTTACAGAACCAAGGTGATGGCTTGGATTGCTTTGGTATGAAGTGTATGAGATGTTTCAAGTATTTAAACACAAAACGCACGAGCCAAATGAGTGTTGGCTATGGTTTTGCAGATTCTGAGTTTTTGGACGGTATTTTGGTGTTTTTGAGTTTTGGAGTGTTTCAGCTTCAATCCAATCGTGTTATGCATTGTGACAAGTTTGCAAATATGTAGAGAAGGGATACAAAGTCAGTCCTCACTAGCTGTGCAAGCTCTAGCATCTTTTGCAACTTTTCTTGCATTTTAAGTAAAGTGAAGTGACTAATCTCACATGCTTGTCCTTGCTTGCTTGAGGCCTGCAATGAACTTGTACCAATTGCTTGAGAGTTGTGTAAGTTGCTTGTATCAAAGAGACAGGTTCAATGCTCAAGATTGACAAAGTTTCAAAAGCTTCTCTTTATGAAAATGGCATTGTGAACTTTATGCCAAAAATGGAAATACACTTTGCACAAAGCTTCAAAAGCAAAGATAAAGACTTTGTCAACTGAGTTTGCATTTAATTATGGAGTGTAAAGCAAGCTTAGGACCTGTAAAGCAAGATACAACCATCATAGATCTGATTTGCAACTTGATGCTTTGTAAAAATGGCTTGATCAAGGGTGAGAAAATGCCAACTTCCCTCCTTCGATTCTCCCTACTAAAAAATGATCTTGGAGAGTTCTTGGACATTTTAGAAAGCTTGAAATGTGCTATATAATCCATATTTTAAATTCATTTTGAGATACCTCTTGGAACTAGGTGAAAAATGTCCATGAAGTTGGGTCTAAAACCTGCCTAAATTAGGGCAAAATTTCACTAAGTTAAGAAGTTCATGGGCCTATATTCACAAATTCATAACTTAAGATCCAAGCATCTTTTGGGAAAAGTTTGTGAAGAAAAGTTGTAGATTTCATGTAGGACTATAAATTTCATGTTGGAAGTTTTCTTTGAATCAAAATGCATCATGGTGAAAAAGTGGTGCAAAGTTAGAAAAAAATAAAAAAAAGTTTATACTTAGAAAAATTCTAAGTTATGAAAATTTTCAAATTAAAACCCTAATTTTCAATTTTGAGTTTCTTGGTGAACAAGTTTCATATTTTGACATATCTTGATGAATTATGACCCTTGGAACTTGATTTTGACCAAAAAGTCAAAGTTTGACTTTTCAGTGCACAGTTGACTTTTGATCAGTTGACTGTAGAATTCATCTGTCAATCCGATGAACTTGAGATCTTTTGAACCATGTAATTAGGTCAAGATGATGTCATTGAACCCTTGAAATCATGTTTGAACTCAATTGGTCATTGGCTAGGTTAAAAATCATAAATTTCCCTTTCTCAATCAAAACCCTAATTTTGACCATTTTGCCCTTTTGATGATTTGATCAAATTTCTTGAGGAGTTGTGGTCCAAACTTGATTAACTGGTACATATGAGTCTTAAACGTTTATGTGTATAAAAAATTATGAAGATTGATTGTAAATTGGCCATGGTTGACTTTTTCCCCAATACAGCTGATTTTTAGGTCAATTGTCCAATTGACTGATCAAAATGTGGTTCAAGGCTTGAAACTTAACATGAACAATCTTAGGGGTCCAAGATGATGTATGAAAGTCACATGAAGCATTAGTGATCCAAAAATCCTTGTGCAAACTCAAACCCTAATTTTGGGTTATCAGTGCAAGATGAGATGTCTTGAGCTGACCAAACCCTAATCTTGTCTTGAGTCCAAGAAGTCTTGTGAGAAAAATCTTGATAAATGAGAGGGAAAATTTTGGGGTACAACAATTACTATATCACTTGCTTTTGTTTGAAAATGTGCTTGTGGTGTAGGTTTGAAAATATTTTTAAAAACACGTCTTTGTAATGATTCTCGTTTCTATAAGAATATGTACAAAGTGTTGATTTTGAAAATAGTTCAAAGAGGTGTTTGTGGAATGTGTTTTTGAAAGTGATTTTGAAAACTGTCTTTGTAATGATTCTCGTCTCTATAAGAACGCGTACACAAAGCTTTGTCTTTTGAAAATGTTTCAAATGAAAGTGTTGGTGTGTAAAATGTTTTTGTTGTGAGCAAGCGAGTAACTATGAGCGACCTACCTACTCAAAAGGTCTAATGTTCTTTTCCTCCTCCTTTAGATGTTGCTATCTTACTATTGATTTGGTAAGAATCCCCATCGTTGGATGTGAAGGGACGGGTGTGGGTCGTTCGTATAGTCATAGAAGGCAACCTATGAGATGTTTTAGCAATTTCGCTAGGGACTAGATCATTTACCAAAGGCAACATCGAGGGACATCGAGGGACTACGATCTTTTATTAAGGGTCTTTGCGAAAACGCCCATATTCGAGGGACATGACTATTTTCTGAGGCAACAAGTGGGATTACCCTAGAGGTGCATGTGTGCAAAGTGTGTTTGATTGCATGCATTTAGTCTTTGATTAGGGTGGTCTACTTGTTGGTTTTATCTTGCCATACATCCTGATTACTAACATTGGTATAAAGCAATAAAAATGAAGAAAACAAATATCCTACACTATTACAACCATATTGAATAGCAAGAAAATGTAAAGATAAAACAAAATAAAAGAAGGAAAAAAAGCTTTTCGATTCAGGCAGCAACACCCTTCGATTCTGCTCTTCATGGCTTCTTTTGATTTGGCCTGGAAGTCAGCATATGCAGACAGCTTTCGATTCATCCTTCTAGCTGCTTCTTTCGATTGGGCCTGGAACCAGCATGAGGCACACTCTTCATTTCAAACTCTTTGCTACCTCCTTCGATTGTAGGAATGCAAATTTCCCAAGTTGAGATTCGAAAGGCTTCAATGTTTAGCCAATCGAAGGATACAATAAACTTGTCTTAAACTTGAAAATGAAACTAACAAGTGCATCTTTCGAAAACTACAAGACAGAGGTTAACACAAGGTCATTGGGAACCAAAATCCAAAGTCTAACTAGTCAGGGTTGAGGTTTTCAACATACATGCAGTGAGGATCGAAAGTTAAGACATGGTCAACTTCCTAGATGGGATATCTACATTTTCCTTTTATTTAATTATGCAAACGATATTTAAATCAACAAGTTCCAAGTTTGGAGGAAAAACTTATCTTCTGAAGTGCTTGATCGAAAGAACTACAGGTGACTTCCTTGGTGGTGAATGGAACTTCGCTGGAATCTTCCTGCAGCTAGTCCAGTTACTGCTTTGTTTGGGCAGTCACTGAATCGAAGGAGAGTATATGATGGTGGTGAGTGAATCGAAGGTTATTATATAACAGTCTAGGGAGTGAATCAAAAGACTATTATGTTGTAGTTAGGGAATGGGTCAAAGGTTAGTTATCTGGTAGTTGAGGAGTGAATCGAAAGGTTCACTTAGTGTATGAAAGGATCTGGACTTTTTATAATTGAAGTGTTTTGAGAATGTTTGATATTGTTTGAGGATTTTGAGAGATTGATAACTTTTCTCATAACCAGAGTTTTTTTCACTATCCAGGGGCCCCTAAAATGTGTGGTGGAGGCTCTTATTTATAGATGATTTTGGCTGATGTTTGAAGGGAAAAAAAAGAAATTTGAACAAATTGGGTATGTTGTTCTTGTAGTCTTCGAGGTGCAGGCTTGTATGCCATTTTGGGGCAAGAATAGGGGCAACATTGTAGGACTTCTTTGTAGCAGTTTTGGAGTGTTGTGGCCAGTGCAGTAGGCTTGTACTTGGCAGCACATAGGACTCTGGCCAGCAAGCATCTTTTGATATCTCAACCTTTCGTTTTGAGCACCTAGGTCCAACCTTCGACCATATTCTTCTTCAGACAATTCTATTTGATTTTCACCCAATAAGTGTCTTTCGAATGGGCCCTTTTTATTCATCCTTCGAATGGGCCAAATTTATGCCCCTTGAATGGGCCACCAAAATATGTAATTCGATTAGGACATCCAGGTACGTCTCGCAGGTCCTTCGAATGTGCCACCATAGTATGTCTTTCAAACGGGACAACAATTGTGTGTCGTAGTGTAGAAATTGTGTGTTGAAGATTTTCAAAGATGGAATCGAAACAAGCAATTTCAAAGGGAGATATTGTCTATTCAAAAACTAGTATAAAAATGGCCAATGCGTGAGGGAAGTTCCTGCCTTGTGACTTTAAATAAAGCAGGAAAGAAACCTTTGTTTCCTGAAGTGAAACAAACATTGTAAGGGGCCATTGCTTCAATCGAAGCTTACATGCAGAGGCCACTTGCTTTGGGGCACTAGCATGAAGAGTAATTTATGCCTTGTGAACTTGGCAAATCATGCAAAACATTGTTTTCTGAGTCGATGGAAAGCTACAGGAGGCCATTGCTTTGTGACTCCAAGCAAACATGCAAGAGGTCTTTGCTCAAACAAAAGCTTGCATGAAGAACCAATGTCCACTCAAAACTTGCCTGCAAGAGGTCATATGGACAAACAAAAGATGTAACATAAACTTACATTTGAAGCAAACCACAAACCCAAATGAAAGATGCATGCATGAGGTCCCTGCTTTGTGAATAAAAGGAAACTTTAAGAAGGCCATTGCCTTCTGAATTGAAGGAATCTTTTAGAAGGCAATTTTACTCTGAATCGAAGGGGAACCAGTATGAAGCCACTACTTTCTGAATCGAAGGACACCAATAGGAGTTCCTTCCCATTTGAATCGAAGGAGGCTGTTTCAAAGGGAAACAAATGTCCAGTCAAAGCTTGTATGAAGATATGTGTTGTTCTTGTGAGTCGAAAGCCAGTTGTTTTAAGGGGTACTTTGCCCAGTCAGAGTTAGCATGAAGATAGCCAATGCCCTGTGGGTGCTAATATAAACGCTAGCCATAGTGAAGCTTCTTCCTTGTGTACTCTGACATGTTGGGAACCCCTTGCTCTGAATTGAAGCATGCAGGAAAGATGTTATTGCTCAATCAAAGACTACATGTAGATAGCTAATTCTTTATAAATCAAAGCAAGCATGTCAGAGGCCAATGCCCAATCGAAGGATGTAAGCTAGCTTGCATCGAAAGAGACCAAAAACCCAATCGAAGGATGTGAAATTGAAACAAGCATGCTCTTCTTTGATTGGATGCTTGAAAACCCACTTGTACTCTTGCCAATTTGAACTTTTGAAAATCATTGTAAGGAAATGCCTTTAGAAATGAGAGGGAAAATTTTGGGGTACGACAAAAATACAACACTAAACACCCATTAGTTCACTGGGAATAACTCCAAGTACCCTGAACTAGTCACATAACCAACACACCTCTGATTCATGCCCTTGCACCTTATCATGAATCTTTGGATGGCTAAGATGTCATGCAACCATAGTCTGAAACCAACTTCCAACCATTTCTTAGTGTGCTTAAAAGCTTTACTAAGATTCAAACTCTCCAACAGAAGGAGTACCCCTTAACCAATGTGCTGATTAAATCCTCCCTTCTGCATATTACTAGTATTTCCTGACACTAGTAAAGTCTTCAAGCCAAGATAGTAGTTATACATTACTTGAGCATACTTCTCCTTCAATCAGAATCCCCTTATTCAACACCATAGACAGAATTGCCACTAATGAGTGTGGAGTTTGAATATTGAGATTCATAGTTCCAAGTATCTTTAATAGACTATCATAAAAAATGATGTTCCAACATCATTTGATACATCAACAACATTAACATAGAGCTTATCAACTTTGGTTCTATAAACATCATCCAAGGGACTTATTTCCGTCCATGCCCTTTAACAAACTCTCCATTCTCACAAGAGGATCTCACAATGTCTCACAACAGAAATATTCTCTCACTATATTATGTAGTAAGCTTCTCACACTAGGTAAAACTGACAACTCTCTTCTTCACACCTGTGATACTTATTGAATCTTCGACAATACATCCAATCATGGCAGCCAAAACATTCCAAGTTAGGCTAGTGACTTGACCTTAAGCTAAACCCTTGGAGAACACATAATATACTAGCTTCTACTGACTAGAACCACATAGACCCAACAGGGGCATAGACAGCTACACCTAGTAGCCACATGTCACAACACGTTGCCTGTAATTTTCAAAAGCTTGAATTACACGCAAGCTCCATAACTACTACAACAATAACCATATATATGTTCTAAGCTCCCCATATCACGGACGAACAAGGCTTCTGCTGAGGATGAACACTTGGACACCAGAAGACAAACAAGAGATTTCACGCACTCACTGAAACATATCAACACTCTTATGAAAATAACTCATCCTGAATCCAATATACCAACTCCAGGTCTTCGGATTTTTACAAGGTCATGTCTGATACAAGGTCATGTATAATTTTTTTTGGGTGGAGACTTATAATCAATAGAATCCCCACCAAAGACCAATTGATTTATCGAGGAGTATGGTTGGATAATACTTGTGTTTTTTGTCGTTCAAATGCCAAAACCGTAACCCACCTCTCCGGCCTTTGTTAGATATCGATTATAGTTTGGAATAAGGTGTATGTCTGGATTTGTAGTAGTTTAGAGTTATTGTCGCTGGAGTTGGTATATTTTTTCCTCTATTGCGAGAAAGTGAAGAAGAATCGGAGAGGAAAATCATCACCATCATTGGCTGGCTACAGGTTAGAGCATTTGGTTGGCGCGTAACGTGATCATTTTTAGGGATGAGGCTTTCAATTTCAACGAGGTTTTGTCAGCGATAGTTTTTAGATCTTGGAAGTGGATGTTTCCTTCTCGTAATATAGTCGTTGGTTGTAATTTTTTTGTTTGGAATACTCTTCATCTCCTTTGTTTTAGGGAGTAGGGATTTTCTGTTTTCTTGTCTCGCATGGAGTATCCCTTATACTCCCTTTTAATAGTATCATTGCCTATTAAAAAAAACGTATCCAAAGACTTGACAAAAATAAAGAAGTTTGAAAATTTGTTGTGCGGATCATTGAATTATGGGTTGCAAGATCATAGAAGGGAGACGGTCATGTAGAGTTTGTGATGCAGGATGTGAAAGTAAGATTGAGTTCTAATTTGTTTCTTCAATCACACTATGTAATTTCAATAGTTTCTTAGTGAATTATTATCTTTTTGCAGGGAGGTAGAATCCAAATGCAGGCGCAGGAACCGTTGCTCGCCTTGTCGAAGTAACTGAGGGTGGTACTTCATCATTGTTAGGAGGATTTTGATTACTTGGATGACTTTGGTTTGCCATTTTCCTAACGTACTTTGTTTTGGGTATTTCCTTGTTGTTTGTGACTAATTTAGCACTTCTAAGTCTCATGCAACGAAGAATAGTACATGAAAGATATGAAGATTTTCAATAATTTTTCACAAGAGCAAGAAAATATTTTTAATTGAACACGGTCCCACCAGGTGTGCCAATTTGTTTACCGTGAAAATTAGTAAACAAGTGCTAGTCTTCTAAAAACAACAAAAAAGTCTTTAGTTACTCACATGATCGACTAGATTGATCCTAGGACATGTGTTCTAATTTAAATATTGTTCTTGGAAAGGAAGAATACTTCAACAAAATTCATAATTCTTTTGAAAAAAATGTTGGTTTCGATTTAAATGACTTTCTAAAGTGAAACTTGCGAAACTTGTAAAGAAAGTAAGATAAAAGCAATCGAAAGTAAATTATTAAAAATAGATTTTATTAAAATAAAAGGGTGTTTACACGTACATTTCTCAAATGACTCTTTTCTCAACACGCGGATACTTTGAGTTTATGTGAGATTTTGTACAAATGAATGAACACCTCGAATCTTATCACTAAGACCCCTATATATACTAATCCGACCCTAACGATCTTTCTATATCTAGACGCCACGTTTGCGACATGCAGATTATTTGAAATATTAGACTTCCATGTGTCTTCGAGATAAGATAAAAAAGACTTGAACTTCAAATTCTTCTATTCGCGGAGAGCACCAAAACTTCAACAAGATTATTCGAATTCAAACTTTAAATACTTGGAACTCTTCAAAAAACATAGGCTTCTTTACGTACTCGATCTTCGATCGTCCACTTAGAAATACTCATTCGAACCACTTAGTAATCAGTCAGTCGAAATCACCACCAAACATCTTTTCTCACAAATAACTTAGTCTTTGACTTTTGGTCTTTTACATCTTTTCTCACAAACTAAACTACAAGAAACTTTATAAAACCAAACACAAATACGAAATTATTAGCATTGTTCCATTGGGCGTGTGAATTTGTTTACCTCTGGTTTTGGTAAACAACGGTGGTATCTTTTAACAAAAATGTTTACTGGCAAGATCGACCATGGAATCTTAGTATAGTGCTTCATTTTTCGTGTGTTTTCACAAAGTATGTTCAAAAAGATTCGTTTGACTAGTGCCAAACGAGTTTATAAGCAATAAAGCAAGCCTTGCAAAATAAAACAAAAGGTGTTTTAAACTGTAAACTTAAATGAGATAACATCAAATTAGTTGAAAATAAGTTGATTAAAACATACATTTCCCTAGCTTGACTCATTTCGCTCGTTCGTTTGGGTACTCCGAGTGACTAGCATATATGAATGTGAAAGTTTGAATCTCTAACACTATGCACTAAGTGCTTTATTTATAATACACCAAAATAATTATTTTCTAGCGGACTTCGCTTCTTCGTACGCTACGTGTATCTTGTAACTCCTCTCGACGATCTCACGTTCTCCATTCATACTCTCGGACCCACGTCCTCCAAGTTTTCCTCCAAAACGCTTCGCTCGCTTGATGGATCTTTTGGGCCTTTTGACGTTTCTAGGCCCAATGACTTACGAAGTCCTCCATGGTCGACTGCTCCTGTTTTCAGGCCCCATCGCTTACTTGTGGAATCGCTCTAGATCGAGTGCATCAATAGTCGAATACTTTGTAGAATCTCTCTAAGTTTTAGGTCGACTACATCAGTAATCATGTCACATAAATCATCTTTTAAATCAGAAAATACACATATACTTTTAAATCAGAAAATTTTAATTCAAAAAAGTCAATACAATGTCAATTCTAAACCTCGATCACATATACTTTTAAATCAGAAAATTTGTGTTTTTTTAAAAAGAATAAAAAAAAAACATAAAATAAGGGTATAGGTCTTTATTGTTGGGCCTAGTAATGTTTTACTTTAAAAAGATGCAGCCAAGGAACATATATAATGAGAGCGAATGAAAAGAGACAAACACAATCGTTCCTATGAAACAATGGCGGCGGCAGCGGCATTACCAGAGGAATTATTGGAGTGCATCTTCAAATCTCTCAACGATGACAATCACACTCTCAAGCATCTCTCCGTCGTCTCCAAGCAATTCCTCGCCATCACAAACCGTGTCCGATTTTCCGTCACAATCAGCGACGAAACCATCCCTTTCCTTCCTCGCCTCTTCCACCGCTTCCCTAACCTCACCTCCCTCAACCTCACTATTCTATCCAAAACCCTAGAAGAAGTCGACGATACTCTAACCCTAATCTCCACTTTCCCTTTAGACATCAAATCCTTCAATGTCTCCAATACCAATTACAACAGATCCTTCCATCTCTCCCATACTAATCACATCAGACCCTTTCGTATTCCTGCAAAAGGATTGATAGCTTTGTCCAAAACTATGAAAAACTTGAAATGTCTCGCTTTTTACGGAATGAGTCATTTCAAATTGGAGGATTTATTCTTCATCGCTGATTATTTTCCTTTACTAGAAGAACTAAATCTCAGTGATCCCTTGTTTACTTGTAGCCAAGATTTTATGATGGATGATAATGATCAACTATTGGCCCTACCCAATCTCCGCAGGATTAATCTATTTGGTAATCACATCAATGACCAATTTATTAACTTTCTCCGCCGCAACTGCAAGCTTCTTCAAGAGATCATGATCATATGCTGAAGGGAGTTATCAATTTGGTTGTTCTTGCAAAGTTTTTGTTTTGTATGCATATTGTTTTTTTTTTTTATCAATTTCGCACATGTGATAATAATTCAGCACTGAAATCAATTTGGCACATGTGATAATAATTCACAGCAGTGAAACAGCGAGTGTTTTAATCTCTTTATTCTTATTTATTTCAACTACCATGTTACTTGCAAAGGTACTTTATCGATTATTTATTTATCTGATTTGAAATTATTTGTCTTTTTTATTTTTTGTATATTTTTTAAATCAGTTGCCTTGATGGCCTTACACTAAAACAATGGTGAAAGAGACAATGAGGCTATACCTTTGATAGGAACAATGGTGAAAGCAGCTTTGTCCAAAACAATGAAATTTTGACATCTCTCACTTGTTACATAATGATTCATATTCTTCTGATTGTTTGTAATTTCTCCAATCACCGATCTATTAACATTCTTTGCCAGAATTGCAAGCTTCTTCAAGAGGTCATAATCAACGACCGATTGATGGAAACAATGATAATACCAGTGATATACTCCATGTGGTCCTTAATATGTAGTCCAAATACATTGAAATATACTTCCTGTGGTCCTTAATATGTAGTCCAAATACATTGAAATATACTCCCTGTAGTCCTTTATATACCTTCTTCCAAATACCATCCGAAATCACTCATTTCCCGAAAAGGTGACGTAAACTTTCCTCCTCCGTACCACAAACAACGCAACCGATAAAACCGCTCTTCTAAATAATTGGTCTTTGGTGGGGATCCTATTAAAGATGAATCTCCACCTAAATATTGAAATATTAGAAGGGACTTTAATCTCCCAAAGGTGATTAATTGCTGCCACTGTGTTACTGTCAAAACACGATAACAGAATTATCTCTAAAAAGCTCATAGCAAGATTTGATGGAAAAAATACCTTCTTGTCCGAACCTCCAGCTGAAACTATTGGCGCCACTGTCCATTGAAATTCCCCGCCTCTCAAATATGTGGGTCTATCCAACTGCTGTCCTCCACCAAATCCACATCCCAGAATCCTGCTTCCTCAATGCTACAACCAGAACCGATGGCAAATTCGAAAACCTTTGCAATAGCCACTTGCAGCCTCTGATTTCCCAGCCAATTGGATGCAAGCTTTAATTGGACTTCATCTGCGAGATTTTGATGAATATTAGTTTATTTTGGTTTAGCATGTTTTGTGAGTAGAATTAAATGCAGACTAAAATATGCGAAAGATTGAGCTGTTGAAGTAGAATTAAATGCAGACTAAAATATGCGAAAGATTGAGTTGTTGAAGTAGAAATAAATGCAGACCTAAAATATGCGAAAGAGGTATCTATCTATCTTTCACTGAACATTGAGTGCATATCTATTGTGTTTCTAGACCCGTAGCAATTCAGCGTTGAAACATTGAGTGTTTTAATGACTTCATTCTTATCTATTTGTTGGGGTTTTGTTTAGCACGTTAAAACTTGCAAGGGTATATAAGCTGTCTACGTGTACTTTATCTGCACTACATGCTGCCACTACACAATCATCTGTAGAACTGTCAGCTGACTTTATTAGCATGTTTTAATGTGTATTTGAGCCTCACAATGTATTTCCCATAGTCTAGAATACAATGACAATATCTTTTGATCCACTTATTGTGAGTTCTTAACGAGCAAGAAGTGATTTGGAGCAACATTCATAGTAGTAGATACGACAATTATGTGACCAAGGTTCTTGTCACTGACAGAAGTGTTTTGCATAACACCGAATCAATTTGGTGGTGGGACTTAATTTGATCTGACAATTTTTTTATCGGCCATAACAGTTTTGCAGGTGATGTGACTTGTACTGTTAATAACGGGAAAGGCACTGATTTTTGGCAATCGTTGTGGCTGGCCAATCAACTGTTGATGGATGCATTTCCTGAAGTTTATGCTCAGGCCAGGAATCCGACCTGCTGTGTTGCGGAAGCAGGGTGGCAAAGCGATGCTGGCTGGTCCTAGAATGTCGTTGATCTAGTAGTAAATGTTAGGTGATCGAGTCGTTTGTGTGGGATTGTTTTATGCATACTCTTCAGGATGCGCTACTGGAGGGGTTAGGTCCCGATGGCTATAGTTGGAGAATGGAGGCTGATGGTAATTTCACTGCAAAATCCTGCTACAACCTGTTCAAAGACAACTCTGCAGTTGTTTCTCCTTTTCCTGTCAACACTGTGAAAGCGTTAAAACAACTATGGGAGATTAAAGCTCCATCTAACTTTTTTGGGTGGAGACTTATAATCAATAGAATTTCCACCAAAGACCAATTGATTTATCTAGGAGTATGGTTGGAAAGTACTTGTGTTTTTTGCCGTTCAAATGCCAAAACCGCAACCCACCTCATCGGCCTTTGTGAGATATCGGTTAGAGTTTGGAATAAGGTGTATGTGTGGAATGGTAGCAGTTTGGAGTTGTTGTTGGTGGAGTTGGTAGATTTTTTCTCCATTGCGATAAAGTGAAGAAGAATCGGAGAGGAAAATCATCGCCATCATTTGGCTGGCTAGAGTTTGGAGCATTTAGTTGGCGCGTAACGCGACCATTTTTAGGGAAGAGGCTTTCAATTTCAACGAGGTTTTGTCGGTGATAGTTTTTAGATCTCGGAAGTGGATGTTTCCCTCTTGTAATATAGTCGTTGGTTGTAATTTTTTTGTTTGGAATACTCTACATCTCCTTTGTTTTAGGGAGTAGCGGTTTTCTGTTTTGTTGTCTCGCACGGAGTATCCCTTATACTCCATTTTAATAGTATCATTGCCTATTAAAAAAAACTAACATAATAAACTTTGTTTTAAAATTGGTTTCAACACCTCAAAGTGATTTATTTGTCACGTGGTGATGTGGAATGGGAGGTGGAGTTTTCTTTTTGATCTTGTCTTCCGTACTAGAATTGTTTCTATGATATCATACAGGATGTCGGCGTCTGAATTAGCAGAGTTGAAGAAACGATTAGAAGGTTTGTTGAAAGAGAAATTGTGAGACCAAGTGTATTGCCTTGGGAAGCTCCGGTGTTGCTAGTGAAAAAGAAGGACTGTAGTATGAGTCTTAGTGTTGATTAGCGACAACTGAATAAATTGACAGTTAAAAACAAGTATGCACTCCAAATGATTGATGATTTGATGGATCAACTGGTAGGTGAGTATGTCTTCAGTGTAATTGAATTGAGGTCAGATTATCTTCAGATACGGGTGAAGAGTGGGGAGAGTTAGAGGACAACTTTCAGAACTCGGTGTAGGCATTAGGAATTTTTTTATCAACTTGTTGCGGTGTGTATTCCAGACATTCTAATTTCATCTAAGTCATAATATAGGCATGTTGAATTTTACAGGGTTAATTTCAACGTCGAAAGGGAGGAAACTTTATGTAAAGTTGTCAAGGTGTAAATTATAGTTTGGGAAGGTGATTTTTCTTGAGTATTCTATTTTGGGTGGTGGTAACCGTGGATCCATTTCAAGTAGATGTAGTTCTATATTAGGAGGCTCTGAAGTCGGTTACGGAGACCAAAAGCTTTTTTTGACATAAATGGTTATTATTGCAGTTTGTTTGAGACGAGGTCAAGAATGATATGTTGTTAATGAATGAGATATTGGTATTAGTAAGGATATGAAGATATTGGAGAAATACATAGAAGTGTAGATTATGCCAATTGAGATTGGTTAGAGTGGAGAGATCCTTGAGGAAAATAGAAAGTTAGATGGTAAAATAGATTGCGTGTTATTGATAGCATAATATCGACGAGTGTCGGGAAAATTTTGGAAATTTCTATCATCAACTGAGACGTGGAGATGGTGTTATTAAGATTGTGATTGGAATGAGATTCAAATGTGAGAATATACGAATCCTCGATGTTGTGAGATTTAAAAGAAAACTAAGAATGTATGAATGTGGTTGGAGCCCTCTACATGGATAAAGACTTCAATTAGAACTAAGTGAGTTATGATGTATTTGGTATGTTAGCATTTCTTGAGTTGAAAAATGTTTAACATTTGTGTGATGCTAAGTGAGTGTGAAGACGATTGTGTAATGTATTTGGGTGATGGTGTCTCGTCGACTAGGTTGAATGAGAAGGAGATTATGGAAGAATTTTTAAAATTCAAAGGAGATTATTGGGCCTTGGTGCTTTAGGTGACTTTGAGCACAAGTTCTAAAGGAACACTATTATAGTTTGGTAATGATGGTTTATGCTCCATTACAGTTGTCGACTACCTATTGACAAATTGAGGAACTGGTCACTCTTAATCTCTTGTTGATAGTAGACGGGATCGTATTGGATGGGATAGACTCGTCTTGCTAGGTTGATAGTGAGTGAAGTGAATTGACGTTTTATCGGGAAGATGGTTGTTCGCCATTTCGTTTGAACCTAATGAAAAAGTGGCTATGAAAGAGTTAAGACTTATTGGACAATTAAGATGCGCTGAGTTGTACGCGAGCTAACACCAAAGAGTGGAAGGTTGAGAATGTCAAAAGTGAACTATTACTTTCTGGTGGATACTAGAGAGAGTCGGAATCTAGATGTAAAACTTGTAGATCTGATAATTGATGAAAATCAAAATGAGGACAATGACTTTGAGATAGATGATCAGAGTGGCGTAGCGGAAGCATGACGTGACACAGTTCCTTATACGTGTATGACTTGTTAGGAGTCGAGGGTTAAATGTTAGATGCCTGAAGAGATGATGCAAGCCAGCGGGTATTCCAGAATGGAAGTGATAAGCGGATGGTTTGTATGTTTTTCGTGTTGGTGACATGTCAATATGTTGTATTGAATTTCATGTTCGATTGGTGAGGCGTAGCACTGTAATACTGGTGTGTGTGTCACCGTTGTCGATATTGTGGTTATGTTTATATGCTTAAGACGATATTGATGTGTAATGAAGTGATAGATTATGTATCCTAGAGTGATGGGGTAAAAAGTGAGATAAACCAGTGCATTTATAACCCGATAGCATTGTGGGATTATGATGGTTGACTAGGTGGGAGGTTGGTTAGTGATATTCGAAGTGACACAAAACATGACGTGGGATTTGGAAAGAAGGATACGAGATTCGTATCTGGAGTTGTTATATCAAATGAATTTTCAAGGACGAAAATATTCTAAGTGGGGGAGAGTTGTAACACCCCAATTTAGTTAGAATTATTTTATTTAAAATAATTAGATGATGTGATGTATTTATATGCTTGGTGAAGTTTTATGATGTGTTGTGATGCAATTTTCTTGAATTAGATGCTTTGGGAATTAAAGTTGTGATGTAGGGGTATGTGACTAAATGTGTAGAAACATGAGGTGTAGAGAGATAATTGGTTTATTGGAATTATTTGGATTAAAATATTAAGATTATTCCATGGTATAATAATTAAAATAAAATTATTATTAGAATAATAGGATTATTATTATTTTATGATAATTAAATAAATCTATTGATAAGAGAAGGCGCATAGTTGAGATATTAATATTAGGGGTCTAAAGAATAGAAGAGTGATTATTCTAATCGATCGAAGAAGTGAGAAGCAGAGGAGAAAAGAAGAAGCTAGGGCTAAAGGGAAGACTCCATTGAAGAAGTGAAGAGAACTCAAGAATCTAAGGTAAGGGTGTTACAGGACCTGGACATTCTGTATTTTTAATATTCTGAGTAAATAATGTAACCATTAAAAAAAACTAATTTAACCCCTTGGTTTATTTGAAAAACTGAGGGGTTAGTTGAACTAACTCCTCAGTTGTATTCAAAAACCGAGAGGATATTTAATTCCATTTATTTTTTTAAGCTAAAATTCCATTTAATTTATACATAGATTTGTTTGCTTCTACAGTTTTCACATAACGTTAACAATGCAATTCAAACCCCACTTCATTTGTTACATTTCATAACAAAGTAAACATTAAACATAAAAGAGATAACAAAATATAACATCTTCAAATTTTTCCATAATTTTTTCTATTTCAATTTGTTCTTTAGTGTCTTGTTCTTCTTCTTTGAATCTTTATACATAACCTTCAAATAACCCATAACTTCCACCTCCGACTTCATCATGTTCTCATCTTCATTTTCACATTTTACCACCATATCTTCATCGCATATGAATAAATTACATGTCTCTTCACTCCTCCAAAATGGACATCTCCAAAGAATTCTTTCTTGATTTTGTCCCTTTTTGCATTGGTACGAAACCGTACGACCATCACACCCACATAATGGTCCAGACTGTGATTTTATATAAGTAGAAGACATAGAAACACCTTTGGATGAGTTTGTATTCAAAGATGACATTGTTTTAATTTAGTTAGGCAATACAATATTCCAAAATTGAGATGATAGTTAAGTGTTATTTTTCACTGTTTTCAACTGCCTTAAACAAATATATGTCGTTCATTTAAAAGTTATCAACGCTCAGGAATCCGCCTTTAGTGATCCGCGTGAAACCTAAGGGACATTCACTATATAAGTTTTCTTACGATAGGAAATCTAAACAAAATGAAACATATGAAGTGCTTGAAACCTAAGAACGCTGGGAAAAGTTCTCTACGATGGATTGCAAGTGCAAAAAATCATTCGGGTTCAAGGTTTGTTTTCTTAAATATTTTTTCATTATTTGATTTTTAGATTATTTTTTTCTCAAATATTAATTACCTTACCTTTTTTTTTTCATTAGAAACCATTGCATGTAAGATCTAACAGAAGATGTTCTCCAAAATTCTATTATACGAAGATCTAAATCTACATCTTAAGGGGAAACAAGATACCCTAGGAAATTTAATTTTCATCTTGAACCATCCTATGGAATTTGAATTTTATCTTTATTTTCTGGGTAAACAATATAATTTTCTGGGTAAACATAAACAATGTAATATTATGAATAAAGAATGTAAATGTAATAATTAAAAAAAAAGATCTTATATACCCCTCGGTTTTTGGAGAAACTGGGATAAAAGATACGTTATATTATAAAAGTGCAACACCTGGGGTTTGAACACATGAAATAAATGGTTTTGAAATAACTATTCATGCCAGGTTTAGAAACACCTACGTGTTAAATGGAGAATTTTCATGACGACCTTATTTATCTCGTTTCTGTTGCCGACGTACAATGCTTTTCGTGTCCGACATTAGAAGTGTTATTTATAGTAGTGCAACAATAGTCTCAAACTAAACATCAGCCCCTAACTACACTACAACTCCGACGCGCAATGCACCTGAAGCAGACAAAACAACATAAGCCACACCAGGAAGCACACCACCTCTAACAGAGTGGAGCAGCCTAACGCCAACTGACATCTGTGGGAATGCCGCTAATCTATCCAGCCAATACACACTTTTGGATTTGAAACCCAGTGGAACAAATTGTAACTAAATCCCTTGATTTTGGACTTATGCCATCTCTAAGAAACAACTTGAATGTCACAAATAGCAGATATGCTAGGCATTTCGGTATTTTTGAAAATTTTCTCATTCCTTCTTTTCCAAATGCACCAGATAGTTGGAAGGTTCAAATATTAGGCTCGAGGAGGAAATCAAGAGTAAAGTAGGTGGAGTTTATTTAAGGGACGGGGTTAAAGACGAGTGAAGGTGGGGAAAGTTTTATTATTTGATAAAGGAAGTGTATCAAGAGATCTCAAAGAGTAAGGTGACGCTCGTAGAAACTAAAAAAGAATTGGCTGCTGTTTGGAATTGTCTTGTTCCTCTTAAAATCTCGATCCTTGCATGGAGAATATGGAAAAATAGATTACTCAGTAGGGATAACTTGGTAAAGAAGGGCATATTAGATGAATCTAAAAACTCATGTTCGTTTGGCTGCCGTAAAGAGAAAAATATCTCGCACATTTTCTTCGAATGTCCGTCAACTTTGGCAACATGGAGCAAGGTTCTCAGTTGGATTGACTTTACGTTAGTTCTGCATAATTTGTCTTGGAAAATTTTTGTCCAATTTACAGGTATTACAAACTGTGGCAGAGTTTTCAAGGAGAGGTTTGCCATAGGCCCATCCCGATGTCTCATTGGCTCTACTAATCTCCTATCTAACAGAAATATATTTATCTCGATCAACTTTTATAAATTCGGGTAGCTACACTTTAGGCTCTTCTTATCAAACCACGGGTCCCCCCCATAACAAAGTATCTGCACCATCACCGATTTCAACATATTATTTTCAAACCATTTTTTTCGAATCCATTGTCCTTTTTATCTAAGAGGCACAAGTCTCTCTACATAGCGAATTGAACCTGTAGTTACTACTCCCATCCTTGCTCCGTCCACATTTACTCCTCAAAAGTTTTTGCCTATAGCCTATCTTTCTCCGTTAAGAGCCTCCACTTCCACTTACCCACTAGTGCCAGATTATACACCTTTAAGTCATTTACCCCCAAACCCCTACTTCCTTTTCCAGACATATTTTCTTCCACTGCACTCAATTTACCTTCCTTCTCTCCAACCCCCCACCCCACAAAAAGTTCTTGAATAACGATTCCAATTTGGAAATAATACCTACTAGAGCTTTGAAGAATGATAACTGATAAACTGGAATTGAACTCAAAACTGATTTTAACAATACGATACGGCCTTCGATTGAAAAATGTATATTATTCCACGACGCCGATTTTCCTCTCACCATGTCGATCACACTCTTCCACAAACTCAGATTTCGGTGATCCCCTCCAATCGGAATTCAAAGATATTTGAAAGGAGTCTCACCAACCTTACAGTTCAACACTTCTGCCGCCTCCACCAACTATACCTCAGAAATATTAATACCAATTAAACAGCTTTTGTGAAAATTGACTTTCAATCCCGAAACCAGTTCGAACAACTGCAGGGTTGCCTTGATCACCCATACATTTTTCCAACTTTTGATACCCGTAATGATAGTTTCATCCGCATATTGAATGTGCGAGACAATCACTTCAGCCTCGCCGAACATGTACCCATCGAACAAATTTTGCCGGACACTTTTATCCATCATAGGACTAAGGCCTTTCGCTTCCAAGAGAAAAAAATGGGGATAAAAGGGTCTCTTTGCCTTAAAACTCTACTCAACTTGAATTCATCCGTAGGGCTACCATATATCGAACCGGGTACAGATGCAGACCGCACACAGACATTGATCCAACTCCCCCACTTTGCGTTGAAACCTATTTTTTCCATCATAAATTTGAGAAAATTTCAGTCGATCGTGTCGTACACCTTTTCAAAATCAACTTTAAACATCAATGCTTCATGATCCCTTCTTTTCAGTCACCAATATGTCTACCCTCCAAGAAAGCAAATTGATTTTCTGAGATCACTTTATACATTACCTTCTTCAATCTCTTAGCTAGAATTTTTTATATATAACACCTGCATTTCATGAGTTTAACCGGATTCTCCACCTTTAAAATTAGCGTCATGAATGAACTATTAGTCCCTTTGGCCAACCTACCATTGAAATGAAACTCAATAACAAATCTTATGAAGTCATCTTTTATTACATTTCAAAATTCCTTAATAAATCTAAAATTGATTTTGTCCTGGCTCAAACTTTTTGAGATCTCACAATCCCAAACCACCTCTCTAATCTCCTCCTAAAAAAAACCGCAAACAATATATCATTATCCGCCGCCCCCAATTATTTTGAACTCAAAGTCTCTCAATATAGATCTCCTTTAAAATACTTTGGAGAAGTGATTACATTTGTTTTGAAGAATAAAAAAATCAATACGATATCATCAATCACAAATACATTTAAATTAGAAAAAACAAATAATTTTAAAAACATAAAATCATAAAAAAACAATAAACTAGGGATACAATTCTTTTTTGTTGGGCCTAGTAATGTTTTACTTAAAAAACAAACAAACATATAATATGCATGAGGAGGGAGTACATACGCCTAACATATATGAAGAGGAGGGAGTACATACTCAGTAAGAATGGCGGCAGCGGCACCACATCCAAATCCAAAGTACCAAAAACAATGGCGGCAGCAGAAGTATGTCCGTGTTTACCGGATGAATTTTGGGAAAACATCTTCAAATATCTCCACTGTAACCACCTCACTTTCAAGTCACTCTCCATTGAGTGCTTATCTATTGTGTTTCTAGGCACCTGTGATAACAATTTAGCAGTGAAACATTGAGTGTTATAATCTCTTCATTCTTTTTTATTTGAACTACTATGTTGGGGTTTGGTTTAGCATGATAAAACTTGCAAGAGTATATAAGTTGTATTCATGTACTTTATCTGCACTACATGCTGCTGCCACACAATGATCTATAAAACTGTTAGTTGGCTTAATTTTTTTTTTTTTGTAAGGACAGCTTTCTGGTTCATTCAATAGTATTTTTTTTAATACGCAATTGATTCCAATTAAAAGGCACTTAATAGTGATTATACAATAAGAGCCTAACCAATTCCAAGACCTAATAGTGATTACATCCTTCCATATTGCCAATTTTCTTGGGCTATCCCCCACTTTCACGCCAAGAAACTTAAACGGTAAAGTGTCAATTTTTCAAGATAAGAAAACAGAGGCAGCGTTCAACAACCATTCTCCCACATGAATATGGTAAAGCTTGTTTTTGAGAAAATTAATCTTTAGACCCGATATCATTTTGAAGCCCTTAGAATTGTCTTCATGCTCCAGAAATTGTCACTACAACCCTCCGCCATAATTATAGTGTCATCCGCGAATTGAAGCATATTGACTTCATCCTCTTCATTTATCTTGGAACCTTTAAAGTCGCTTCTTTTCATTGCCTTATTCATCAAAAATGAGTTTTCTTATCGCCCTCATTCAATCAAAGTTGCCTAGACTTCAATCTAATCATACTCTCTTTCAAATTTAAAGTGTTCCAAAGATCATCCTGTTGGAACAAAGGGTTTTCAAAAAAGATGATTTATGGAAAAGAAGAAGAAGAGAGAGTTTTGTTATGTGAATTATTTTTCATTGTATTATTTATAAACTCAATAGCCCTTTATATAGACAAACAATGCCCAAGCTCAATTAAACAAAATGTTAAAGCCCAAAACATGATTTCGACAGACTACAATATCTGTTGTATTCGACTCTGTCGAATACAACTTACAACTTATACAAAAGCTATTCGACATACACTACACAAGCATTTGGATAGAACAAGAATTATACATCTAACACACCCCCTAATTCATGGTCTCGAGACTTCTCATCCGAATGCTTTTCTTTAACTCGTTGAATCTGACTTTCTTCAGAGGTTTGGTAAATATGTCGGCTAGTTTCACTTCTATCTTGCAATGCTTTATTTCAAGCTTCCCTTTGTTGACTTGATCCCTCAGAAAATGATATCTTCTTTCTATGTGCTTACTTCGACCATGACACACTGGGTGATTCGCCAAGTTTATAGCTGACTTGTTGTCGACAAACAACTTCATCTTCTTAGGTTCCATTATCCTGAGTTCTTCAAGTACCATTTCGACCCATGTTGCTTGGCATGCAACATATGATGAAACCACATATTCTGCTTCACATGATGACAAAGCCATAATACTTTGCTTCCTTGAACTCTAAGAGATTGGAGCACCTTCAATCATGAAAATGTAGTCTGCAGTACTTTTCTTTTCGTCTTGATCTCCACTGAAATCTGAGTCAGTGTATCCATGAACTTCGACATCTATGATGTTCTTCGACTTCTTTGGTAACAACACACCATGATTAATAGTTCCCTTTATGTATCTCAACACCCTATTTACTGTGATAAGATGACATTCTTGTGGTTTCTCCATAAATCTACTCAACAATCCTACACTTTGGTAGATATCTGGTCTAGTATTGCAAAGATATCTCAAGGATCCAATGGTTTGTTTGTAAAGGGGGTCGAACTTACAAACTCATCATCAGTTTCCTTTTTTAAAATTTGCTCCAGTTTCTAACAGAGTGGCCGCTGCCATACAATTGCTCATATTAAACCTCTTCAAAATATCTTGAGCATACTTCATTGATGCAAGAATACTCCTTCTTCAGTGTCTTTGAATTCCATTCTTAGGAAATATGAGAAATTCCCTAAGTCAGACATTTCGAATTCCTGCATTAATTTCGACTTTACCTTTGTCATCTCAGCTTCGTCTGCTCCTGTAATGAGTAAGTCATCAACATAGAGGCATAAAATGATTCGGTTGCCACAGTTGATATCATTTACATACACTCCATGTTCAGAGACCCACTTTATGAAACCTGTATCGATCAGGAAGCTATCTATCCTCTTATTCCAAGCTATATAAGCTTGCTTCAAACCATAGAGAGCCTTCCTTAATCTATATACTTTCGAATCCCTCCCTTTGACGTCGAACCTTGATGGTTGAGTAACGTAGACTTCTTCTTCCAAATGGACCATTCAAGAATGATGACTTTACATCTAATTGATGTATTTTCCATCCTCTATATGATGCTATCGAAACAACAATTCTGATTATTTCTAACCTCAAACAAGTGCATATACTTCGTCGAAGTCAATACCAGGTTTTTGTAGAAAACCTCTGGCCACCAGTCTTGCTTTATACTTCACAATCTCACCATTTGGCCTTCTATTCACCTTGTAAATCCACTTTACATCGATTGGTTTCTTGTTGGTTCTTTCGACAAGCTCCCAGGTCTTGTTCTTCTCAATAGCTCTAAGTTCTTCTTTCATGGCATCACACCAATTCGAATTGCTCAAGGCTTCGCCCGACCAATTGGTTCTGCTTCAGCCATCATCATGGCTTCTTCGATTAAGTAACCATCTACATCGGATGCTTGATCTGGAAATCTTTCATACCCAGTTATCCTGGTCGACTCAGTTCTCGTTCTTGTTGACCTTCTTTCATTCTGCATAGGAGCTTCTTCATTTTGACTGGTTGAAGTATCACCTTGTTCATTTCGACTTGTCGAAGCTTCATTATGTTCATCATCATCGACACAGATGTGACTGTTTCTGATTCTTGTCGAACTGAACTTTCACTCCAGTCCCACCCTTTGCTTTCGTCTACAAGAATATCTCGACTGATCACTAGTTTATCTTTATTTGGCGAATACAACTTGAATTCACCAGTCGAATGATAACCTATGAGAACCATGACTTCACTTCGATCATCCAGCTTCTTTCTCAATTGTTCAGGTACATGCTTGAAGCACATTGATCCAAAAACTCTAAGATGACTGATACACATTTGGCTTCAACTCTGTCCAAGCCTCATGCGGTGTCTTTTCGACCATCTTCTTTGTTGGGCATCTATTTAGAATATATATTGTTGTCGAAGCAGCTTCAGCCCAAACTCTCTTAGGCATATCTTTAGCTTTCAACATACTTCTTGTCATGTTCATTATACTTCTATTCTTTCTCTCTGCTATGTCATTATGCTGAGGTGTATAGGATGCAATAACCTCATGATCTATACCTTTCTCATTGAAAATATAGCAAATTCAGCATAAGTATATTCACCACCACCACCACCAGTTCTTAACTTCTTCAATTTGCAGCCACTTTGTTTCTCAGAATACAACTTGAACTTCTTGAACTGTGTGAATACCTCAGTCTTCCTTTCAATAAGGTAAATCCACATATGTCTGATGAATTCCTCAATGAAAGTAAGGAAATACCTGTTACCTCCATTTGACTTTACTTCAAAGGTTCCACACACATCAGAATGAACCAGCTCCAGTTTTTGCTTTAATTTTACAGGCAAGTCATGTTTGAACACCTTCCTTGTCTGTTTTGTCTTGCATCATTCCTCGCATACATGCTTTGGTTCCTTTACATACGGCAACCCAAACACCATTCTTTTCTGATTGAGAATGCATAAACTCTTGAAGTTTAGATGTCCATACCTGTAATGCCATAGCCAGTTCTTGTCTTCTTGCATAGTTGAAGCAAGACATTTGTAATCTGATGTGTTGAGTTCAACTTTGAATGTTTTATTCTCCGTCAATGGTGCTTTCATTATTAGCCTCCCATCAACCGTATATACCTTCATCTAATTTTTCTCCAGCTTCATATTGAAGCCTTTTGCAAGTAATTGACCTCCACTTATCAAGTTACTTGTCATAGAAGGTACATATAGTACTTCAGTGATAGTAGCTTTTCAATCATCCTTTATGACAATCGAAATCTCTCCTTTATCACCTCATTTGATGTGCCTGTCATCTGTAAACTTTATCACCTTTTTGACTGACTCATCTAACTTGGTAAACCAGTTTTTATTGCCAGTCATATGGTTGCTGCATCCTGAATCTAGATACCACATGTTTTTCTCAGTGTTCGACTGAGTGTTCACCATCAACAACACATCATCTGAATCACTATCTCCAGCTCATGCATATTGAGCTTCATCACTATCTTTTGCCCTCACAACTTTGTTTCTTCGACAGTCTCTAGCATAGTGATCAAAACGTTGACAATTGTAACATTGCACCTCTTTCGTGTGAACTTTCTTTCCAGAATACTTGTTGCCCACACCTTTCTTGATCGAATCAGTATTCTTGCTTGACTTTTCATCACTAGCAAGATTCTTTTGCTACTTCGACTTCTCTTTTCCAGCTTTCTTGCTGAATCTTGATTGCAATGCCTGTTCAGTCACCTTCTCTCTTTCTAAGTTTCTTTGCTTCAACCTCATTTCATGAGCCTCCAATGAAGCTTGAAGTTCTTCCAACTTCATCTCAGATAAATTCTTGGTCTCTTCAATTGTCACAACAATGTAGTGAAAATCTGCAATTAAAGATCTCAACACCTTTTCTATCTTTTCCAGATCCGTAACCGATTCGCCACATGTCTTTATCTGGTTTGTTAGCGTCACAACTCTTGAGAAATATGCAGAGATTGATTCATATTCTTTCATCTGAAGCATCTCATATTGCTTCCTAAGTGTTTGCAACTTCACCCTTTTCAATTTCTCATTTCCACAATACAAGGTTTTTAGCTTTTCGCAAGCTCCTTTTGTTGTTTCTTCTTCAATTATTTTCTCAAATACATCAAAATCCACACACTAGTGAATCAAGAACAGTGTTTTACCATCTTTCTTCCTTTGATCTTTGTGCGTAGTTTTCTGGGCTTCCGTCGCATCTGCTTCTAGTTCTGATACTCCACCATTCAAGATTTCAACGACATCTTGAAATCTGAAAATAACTTTCATTTGCGCAATCCACCGCTGATAGTTTTCACCTTTGAAAATCGGTAGATTCAGTGGAAACTGTGTTGATGTTGTTGTTCTGTTTGCCATTAGATTCTCTCTGAATCGCAACTAAGCTCTGTTATACCAATTTGTTGGAACAAAGGGTTTTAAAGAAAGATGATTTATGGAAAATAAGAAGAATAAGAAGAGAGAAGAGAAAGAGTTTTGTTATGTGAATTATTTCTCACTGTATTATTTACAAACTCAACAGCCCTTTATATAGGCAAACAATGCTCAGGCCCAATTAAACAAAATACTAAAGCCCAAAACATGATTTCGACAGACTGCAATATCTGTTGTATCCGACTCTGTCGAATACAACTTACAACCTATACAAAAACTATTCGACATACACTACACAAATATTTCGACAGAATAAAAATTATACATCTAACATTCTCAATACTTTACTTCTATTTGCTACCAATCCTCCAAATTGATCTACCAACAAACAATCCAAATCATTAAGAATATCCACTTGATCACTCACCTTTAGATCTATCCACCCAAAAATATCGTGATTCCAACCTCTAATCCGTTGCTTAAGTCTCTTTAACTTTTCATACAATATAAAATCTCCTCTTCATTCCACTTTATCTTCAACCACTCCTTACACTTTTACTTTATGTTAAGAAACAACAAAAATGACATTTCTAGTTTTTTTTTAAGTGACTACAAATTAAAATATTATAACATTTAATGAATTTTTGTTTACATTGAGTTGATAACTCTTGCATCTTTGACACATTGTCTATTAAAGCATGCAAATCATGTTTACATTCTGTAACAACAATACTTAATTAGGGGTGTGTTTTCTGCAAAAAATTTCATATCAAAATGGAATTTTGGTTCTTTCTTGTATTTCCATTTTTTCTCTGCGATATTAAATACATACGGATTCTATAATGACTTCATTTGTTTCAACAATACTAACAATTATGCTTCGTTAAATACAGACAATTTCTCAAATCGAGACAAATTCATAAGTCACTTCATGTAAGTGTTTAAGCTTTGTGAATTTATTCCACTTTTCTTTGTTTTGCATTTACTTAAAATTTGTTTCTTTTGATAATAAATTCAACTCTTATTCAACATGATAGCAGGAAAAAATCATGAAAGTTTTATGTATTTAAAAAATCTATGAGTAGTTTAGAATGACAGTTTGGGCCTCATAATGTATTTCTCTTAGTCTAGAATGATAATGACAATGTCTTTTGATCCACTTATTGAATTATATTCCACTTTTTTATCATTGCAGTTATTCCTAGCTCATTCTTCTGTTTCCACGTCGTTTTTGTTGAGATTTTAATTTCTTGTATTGAAGTAGGTTTTCTTGACATAAATAAGGTTGTGTCGAATAGTCTAATGTATGTGAGTCTAATTTTCAAAGGAGTTGCCTCAATAAGATTTCGACTTAGACCTAGTTTTATAGTTAACATAATTAAGTATTTTGAGCTTTTGTATTTTGAGATTTGTCTTATAAAGCAAGCAAACCTAAAACTATAAATAGGGAGTAACCTCCTATTATTGTAAACTTTATTAGAACAATAGCCTTATTAGGCCTTTAGTTTCTTACGGGCCTTAGGTATATGTTAGTACAAGCCCATTACATTGTTTATATATTGTATCTTCATCTCCTTTTTGGATAATGAGAAATACGAGAATCATTGCTATCCCTTCTTTCCTTTTCACGAAGATGGCAATGTCATCTGTAATATGGTATCAGTGACTATAACCCTACCTTCTTCAACCTTCCCCCTTTTCTGCATAACTTCCCTGCATTTTTCTTGTTCTCTTCCCTGTGCATCCTCATCCTTTCTTCTTCTCCCTCATCCATCATGGCTTTAGATGTTGAATCTGACCCACACTCTTCACCCAAAAATAGCCCCAAAAATAACCCTAAACACATCGAAACAGCAACCACCATCAATCCCAACCACCCCTTCTACATTCATCCCAGAGAGAATCCCAGTGTCACCATCGTTACACCGCCCCTCGATGACAACAATTATCACAACTGGAGTAAATCCATGCGCCACGCTCTCACCTCCAAGAACAAACTTTCTTTCATCAATGAAAGTCTCCCGAAACCTTCTACTTATGACCCTACATATGACCAATGGGAACACACAAATAACATGGTTCTTTCATGGATTAATCGCACCCTCTCCCCTCATATTGCACAAAGCACAATTTTCTTTGACTCCACATTCGAGCTATGGGAAGATCTCCGTGAAAGATTCACCAAAGGTAATCATTTTCGTTTCTCTGGTCTTCGCGAATTACATTCTATACAACAAAGAGATCGATCTTTATCTGCATATTTCACCGCCATGAAAATCCTTTGGGATGAGCTCGAAGATTTACGTCATACTCCATCTTTGTTCTTGCAACACACCCTACACATGTGACCTAGCTAAAGCTGTGCGCAACTACAAGCATATGGAGTACGTAACCTGTTTCTTGAAAGGCCTTAATGATAATTACCACAACATTAGCACACAGATCCTCTTACTTGATCCCCTTCCCAGTATCAATCGCGCATATTCCCTCATTGCGCAACAATAAATCAATCCTACATCATCTGCGCCAACCCCAACCATTCTTTCTGCTAACAGCAATAATCCTCATGGAAAGGCAAAATATGCATCCAAGACTTCAATGGTTTACACCAACTGCCACAAAACCAATCATACCATCGAGACATGCTACTTCAAACACGGTTTCCCACCTGGATATAGAAGCAACATTGCTAAAAATACATCAGATAACAAAACTCAGCACACCCACGACAAGGACATTGGTATCTCCAAGGAAGATTACCAGCATTTAGTTCTTCTCCTCCAACAATCTCACAAGGATACTCAACAATCCAAAGAAGACAAGTCTGAAAATTCAGACAAAACCCTAACCACAGGTATTGTACAAACACATGGTATTCTTAATAACCCTTCTATGTAGATTATTGATTCAGGTGCATCACACCATGATTTCCCTTACATTCATTATTTTTCTGAGATTTTTTCCATCACACCTATATCTATTAACCTTCCCAATGGTAATTACATCTATGCTAGATTTTGTGGTACTGTCAAATTTAGCAGTGTTTTTCAATTGAATCATGTCAATTTCTAATCTATGCACCAATTGAATCATTTAAGTTCATCCTCATATCAATTTCTAAGCTATGCACCAACTCTACTTATAACATACATTTCTCACATAATTCCTGTCAAATACAGGATGTGTGTACCAAGGAGACGACTGGACCTATAACACAGCTCCATAACCTTTACATACTTCACAGAACTCCTATTACTCTCCCCACTGCTGATATTTGTACTTCTTCTAGCTTTTCCAATCATAATAAAACTGATAATGCCATTTGGCACTACAGATTAGGACACCCTTCAACTGATGTTTTGCATAACATGTCTAGACAATTCCCTGATATTACTTGTAATAAACAAAATGTATGCCACACATGTAATTTGGCTAAGCAATGTAAATTGTCTTTTTCTTTAAGAAATACTACTACCATTAATTGTTTTGATCTTGTACACATGGATATATGGGATCCCATATTTATACCCTCTTTAGATGGTTCTCACTACTTCCTTACTATTGTTGATGACTGCACTAGATACACTTGGACTTTGCTCATGAAAAACAAATTTGAAACATGTTTGCATATTAAAAACTTTATATCATACTACCATACTCAATTTAATTGCACAACTAAAACTATTAGGAGTGATAATGGAACTAAATTCATTATGCCTATCTATTATGCTTCCCTAGGAATTCTTCACCAAAATAGTTGTGTTGAGACACCTCAACAAAACTCTGTGGTTGAAAGAAATCACAAGCACCTCTTAAATGTTACTCGATCCCTGCTTTTCCATGCTCACCTCCTTAAATGTTTTTGGTCTTATGCCCTTTGTCATGTGACCTATCTAATTAACAGACTATACACAACCCCCCTACAACCTCCTTTTTAAAACATCTCCCTCATTCACCAACCTTAAAATTTTTGGTTGCTTGACATATTCTTCTACTTTACTTAGAAATAGGGACGAATTGGATCCTCGAGCCATAAAATGCATTTTCTTAGGATTTACCGCTGGTACCAAGGGTTTTCTTGTGTTTGGCTTAAACACTAGTGTTGTTTTTACTTCTAGAAATTGTGTGTTCCATGAAAATGTTTTCCCTTACACACCTATTCTAACCTTAAACAGCCCTATTGAAAACAATACTTCAACACATAGCACTATCCCTTTCCTCTTTGATAATTAATATTCTTCACTCAACGCTGAACCTGCTCCTCCTGTCAGTACTTCTTAGGACATTATTTCCTCTCCTGTTTCTCAGGATCCTATCACTCCTACACCCCATGATCCTTATTCTGATGATGACCAGTCTAATTATGACTAGTCCCATAATGATCAAATACATGAGAGCCAACCTGAACAACATGACCCTGTCCCAACTGAACCCTCAAACATTCGCAAGTCTGTTAAAATCAAATCTACACCAACTTATTTATAGGATTTTGTTTGCAATACTGCACACCAATATCATACATGACATTTCTAAATTCATTACATATAACAATATTTCAATTACATTTCTGTTATCTCTACCACTTGTGACCCTATTTTATACAAGCAAGCTAGTCTTCACACACATTGGAACAAAGCTATGCATGATGAGATTCAGACCCCCACTAAGAATAATACATGGATGTTCACCACTCTTCCCCTAGGTAAGAAATGCATAAGATGTAAATAGGTTTACAAAACCAAGTTCAATTTTAATGGGTCATTAGAAATACATAAAGCACAATTAGTTGCTCAAGGTTTTACTCAAGTTCATGTATTGATTTTTTGACACCTACTCTCCTGCCATTAAACTAACCACTGTAAGACTCGTCTTATCTCTTACTTCTTCTTTAAATATGCATCTCCACCAACTAGATGTTCATAATGCATTCCTTCATGGTGATTTGGATGAGGAAGTGTACATGTCTCTTCCAAAAGGCATCACACCCTCTTATCCAAATCAGGTCTGTAAACTTTTGAAATCAATCTATGGTTTAAAACAGTCTAGCAGACTTTGGTTTGAAAAATTATCCAAAGTTCTTCTGGCTAATAATTTCAACCAATGCTCTTCTGACCATTTTTTATTTATCCATTAATCTACATCCCACTTCACTTTCATACTAATATATGTTGATGATCTTCTTATTACAAGTAACAATATCAGCATCATTAACAATATCAAACAACTGCTGCAACATCATTTTCACATTAAAGACCTTGGGAATTTAAAACATTTCTTATGTCTTAAAGTAGCAAGAAGCAAATATGGAATTCATATCAACCAACACAAATACACCTTGGATCTTCTCTCCAACACTGGATTTCTTGGCTGCAGACCTGCTCCTACTCCTATGACTCGTGACCCGCGCCTTAAGACAATTGATGGAACACCTATGCCTGACCCTTCAAAATTTCGCAGACTTGTTGGGCAACTCATCTATTTCCTCAACACTCGCCCTGATATATTTTATTTTGTTTGGTGAATTAGTCAAAACATGAGTGCCCCCACTATTGTACACTACAGTGTTGCCATTCATGTCCTTTGTTACCTCAAGTCTTCACCAGCTCAAGCTCTCTTCTTTCCCAACAACTCTAGTCTTCAACTCAAAGTTTTCTCAAACTCTGACTGGGCCACATGTCCAGAAACACGTAAATTTGTTACAGGCTTCTGCATCTACAAGGGAGATTCTTTGATTTCATGGAAGTTGAAGAAACAACCTATCGTCTCTCGAAGTTCCACTGAGGCAGAGTATTGATTCATGGCTGCCACTGTCCGTGAGATACAATGGCTGACCAACATCTTACAAGAACTCCACATTCCTTTCAAACAACCCGCTTTATTATACTATGATGATGCTTCCGCTATCTACATTTCCAACAACCCATCTTTCCACAAACGCACAAAGCACATCTAACTTCACTGCAACATCATTCGCGAAAAACTTCAACAACATCTATTTCAGCTCTTACTTGTCTCCTCTGCTCAACAACTAGCAGATTTATTCACAAAACCATTGGATCCATCTTTGTTTAATTCCAATATTCGTAAGCTTGGTCTAATATCCATATACCCTCAAGCTTATGGGGGTATTAGAACAATAGCCTTATTGGGCCTTTAGTTTCTTATGGGCCTTAAGTATATGTTAGTACAAGCTCATTACATTGTTTATATATTATATCTTCATCTCCTTTTTGGATAATGAGAAATGCGGGAATCATTGCTATCCCTTCTTTCCTTTTCACCAAGATGGCAATGCCATCTGTAATACACTTCACTTGAAGTTGCAAAGAATAATTCCAGTTTGGAAGCGGATAGAAACTCTACAGGATACTCATCTTATTCCTCTATTTTGTTTAAACTTTAATCTTCTTCTTCCCAAATATATTTTTCTTTCTTCTCCATTGTCAATTGATGTACATAATCATCTTGCAACTAAGATTGGTTGATTCACTCGAGTGAAGAGTGAAGAACAAATAATTTCGATCAGATTGATTGAATCTTGTACATCAAAATTGATTCGAAATTCTCCATAAATTTGATGTAATTCCCAAGAGTTTTGGCATAATGCTGACAATTTATATTTTAAACATATTTCCCAGTAAAATACTTCAAAATTAATCAATTAAATAAAACCATCTAGAGATAAAATAAATAAGATGTAATTTATTTTAATTCAAATTAATCAATTAAATATATAAGTTTTTCTTATATATATTAATCAATAAAATAAAAAATTAATAAGAAAAACATTCTCTTCATATTTAATATATATATATATATATTGTACATCCTAGAAATCACAGGGCCGACCGGGTATTGCAATCGACAAGGAGAAAGGATAAAGGAGTAGTCGACTCAGTGTGAAGGTACCCGGGGTACAACTCGGCTAGGAAGTGTCTGACGACCCATGGACCCGAGTAGCAACTCACCCTCACCATCGACCCAGATAGGGTAGGTAGCTAGGAGGCACTTGCCTGTAATTGATCATCATCTCGGCTCATTAAAGCTAGTAATCGCCGATGGCGCATTCATTACTATGTTACACAACACTAATCATCTTCATTCAAGGAGACGACATAGGTTACATAGTTATGAAACTCAAGAGTCACTCATTAACTGGGGCTCTTGATGAAGCAAAAATACTCACTATATAAAAGGGCTTTCACATGAGGGATAAGCAAGACATTCATCTTAGAACACATGCATCACTACCGTAGCTCCCAAATCCCCCAATCATCTCATAAACTCACTCTGGTGGGCTCTTCCTAGCAACCTCCTGGGAAGTCAGCCGAATATTTGTTCTACACAGGAACATTGGCACCCACTGTGGGACCTTGGTAAAGTTATTCCTAGGCCAAACCTCAATTAACCTTCTGCAAAATGTCATCACCTGGAGACCACCCAGACATGGCACAACTACTAGCCATGGTGGAGGCCCTCAGACACCAGAATCAAACTCTGCATGACAACATCACAAACCTATAATAAAGAAGCGTAGGGGATGATGGTCCTGAGGAGGAGCTTCTAGAACCTCAACCTCTGTCTCAAGCTATCTGGGACAACCAAGTCCCATAAAACTTTAAATCACCATCATTGACCGCGTATGACGGAAAAACTTACCCTCAGAAGCACGTTATCGCCATCAACAATCAAATGGCAAAAATTGGCCCCACTGACTCATTGAAATGTAAACTGATGGCCGACACCTTCAAGGGTATGGATCTGCGGTGGTAGATGAGCCTACCACGACTATCCGTGAAAAGCTACATGGACCTGACGAAGAAATTAATCTAGAACTTCTCTGCTAACATGCACCGCAAGGTGCCCATGACATCCCTGTTCAACATCCGACAAGGTGAAGCAGAGTCTCTCTGGGAATATCTAGCCCGATTTAACGAAGATACTGTCAAAATATCTCACCAAACCAAGAACTGTTCATTGGAGAAGTTCAACACGGTCTTCGAGCAGGACAGTTCAATGAATCCTTAGCATATAAGCCCGCGTTTGACATGAACGAGATCATCACCAAGGAGGACTGCTACATAAAAGTAGAGGAGAGAAACCCGGAAAAAAGGTCCAGAGATGCCCCTGAGAGAAGCAAGACCAAAGAAGAAGGATCGGGAAGAAAACATGAGTCTTATTGGGAGAACTCAAGAGGCAAGCCCCGGGAACACACGACTCAGAGACCTAACCAAAGTTTCTTTGATTCAGGTGACATGGAGACGCACTTGAACACAAGGAGAGGCGAAATCCTGCAGGAGGTAGCACACCTAAACTTGATCTCAGAAACACCCCGTAGGTGGAAAGTCAATTTCGTACTAGGGAATGATATCGGGGCTTGGTGTAACTATCATCGACTCCGAAGGCATCACACCGATGATTTCCTCCAGCTAAAGAAATAAATCAAGAAATTAATATAGAGGGGCCACTTGCTGACTTATGTCAAAGATGACAAAGCCCTAGCTGAAAAAAGTGATACTCGGCAAAAAGATACGGACTTGGACGAGCCTTCCTAAAAGAAGGGGAAAGCTATTGAAGAAGTGCATGAGACCAAGACAGCTCGCCACACCCTTAATACCATCGTCAGTGATTCATTGGCGGTGGCGAAACTAGCTCAACCAGAAAGAAGTATGCATGCGCCGTAATGCACGTATCTGAGGATATAACCAAGGTCCGGGAACAAGACCTCAACCTTGTTAGCTTCTTCAAGAGGGATGTAATCAACATTATAGCCCACTAAAACGATCCTATGGTCATCAAGGTACAAATTTGGGACTGGAGCGTGAAAAGGGTGCTGGTGGACCCTGGAGGCTCATCCGATGTACTCTACTGGGAAGCCTTCAAGGGAATGGAGTTTGATACATCCGATATGTTACCTTTCAACGCCACCTTGGTCGGGTTCTTCGAAGTACAAGTTCAAGTATTGGGACACCTCCCGGTACTCACTACCTTTGGAAGCGGCGCAAATGCCAAAACTATCAGAGTAAGGTACTTGATCGTCAATACTGCCTCACCCTACAACATAATCATAGGGGGGCCTTTCTTTAACTCCTTAGAAGCCTCTCTATCCACCCTATACCTCACTATGAAATAACCCCTGGAGGACGGTCGGGTTGGGGTGGTCAAAAGTGACCAATGATTGGCTAGGAAATGCTATAAGGATAGCCTGAAGTTAAAAAAAGATACAATCTGAAGGGCCCAGAAGATCCAATGAGATGAAAATCAACATGATTGACATAGACCCTCAAGATTATACACGAGAAGAAAGTCTTTGCCCCACGATGAAACAAAGAGGGTCCAAATCGACACCCTACCCTCCGAGATAACTTACATAGGAGGCAATCTTTCCCGAGAAGAAGAAAAAGAGATTGTGGAGTTGTTGAAAGAAAACGTAGACTGTTTGCTTGGAAGCCTTCACATGTGCCTGTGATAGACCTCAACTTCATGTATCACCACTTAGCCTTGAATCTGGATACCAAACCAATATCTCAAAGGAAGAGGAAAGGTGGAGAGGAAAAGAAGAAGGCCATAAGAAACGAGGTCGAGAAGTTACTTGACGCCGACTTCATCAAAGAAGTCAAATACCCTATCTGGGTAGCCAACATGGTAATGGTAAAAAAGAAAACATGAAAGTGGCGCATGTGCGTTGACTTCACGGATCTCAATAAAGCGTGTCTCAAGAACCATACCTGTTATTGCAAATATATCAACTCATTGACGAAACCTCATGGTATAGGCTCCTCAGTTTTATGGATGCCTATTGAGTTATAATAAAATTTGTATGAGCCCAGCAGATGCACCAAAGACTGCCTTTATGATAGATTAGAGAAACTACTATTACGAAGTGATGTCGTTCGGTATCAAGAGCACATGAGCCACCTACCAACGGTTAATGGATAAGGTATTTGCCACTCAAATTGGTAGGAACCTAGAGGTATACGTATACGACTTGGTCGTCAAAACCACTGTTGGTAAACAACATGAAACAAACTTGAAAGAAACTTTTACATCTATAAGACAATATGACATGAGACTCAACCCAGACAAATGTGTCTTTGGGGTTCAAGCCAACAAGTTTTCGGGGTTCATGCTCACTAACCGTGGGATGGAAGCCAATTCAGACAAGTGTCAGAAATCATAGACATGTGCAACCCATCTTCAAAAAAGGAGGTACAACAACTAACGAGAAGATTAGACTCTTTGTCCCGGTTCTTATCATGCACCAGGGACATGGCGATCCACTTCTTTGCAGCCCTTAGGAAGTCATATGAATTTGAATGGACGACAGCATACGAGGAATCCTTTCAAAGAGTAAAGTGCTTCTTGTCCTCTCCACTAATCTCGATGAGACTAGAATGCATCCTTGATCCTATACCTGGCATTTTTTGAGAAAGCTATGAGCTCAATACTCGTCCGAGAAGGGGAAGAGGTGGAAATATCAGTGTACTGCGTTAGTAAGGTTCTGAAAGGAGCAGAGCTGTGATAGAAGAAGATTGAGAAGTTGGCACTAGCACTGATTATGACAACCTAGAAATTAAGACATTACTTCCAAGGTCATCCAATAACCGTGAGAACTAATTACCCCATCAAGCAAATACTGAAGAAGCTAGATCTAGTCGGAGGGATGGTCACGTGGGTTGTAGAGTTGTCAGAATATGACATTGAGTTCACCTGGAGATCCGCCATTAAATCACAAACACTAGCTGACTTTGTAGTGGAACTAAGTGACCCATTGCTCGAAGAAAATACGAGCAGATGGACTCTTCACATTGACGGTTCATCCAACCTCAAAAGAAGCAGGTCTAGGGTTGTCCTCGAAGGACCCGAAAACTTTTTATTAGAATACTCCTTAAGCTTCAACTTCCAGGCTAGGAATAACTAGGAGGAATACGAAACCCTCATAGTAGGGATGAAATTAGCTAAGGAGGTGGCAGTCACCCACTTAACCACTAACACTAGTTCTCAATTGATTGTAGGGCAAATGAAATGGGAGTATCAAGCAAGGGACTCGACACTACTGAAATATCTCCATATGGCGCATGGGTTGTCAAAAACCTTCGTAGAATTTGAGGTTAATCACATCTTCAGGGAAGAGAACATATGACCCGATGTACTAGCCTGACTCGCCAGTACCAAGGGACCAGAATTAAATAAAACAGTAGTACATGAAACCTTAGAAAGGCTAAGTATTGAGCAGGAAGAGGCCATGTCAATCGAGCTCATCACCGGCTGGATGGCCCCTATAATCCAATACCTAACATAGGGAATCCTGCCTGAAGACACCAACGAAGCCCGACGCATAAAGAAGGTATCCACTCGCTATTTGATAGTGTTTGAAAAACTATACAAAATGGGGAGATCCACACCTATGCTGATATGTGTAACAAAAGCAGAGGTTACCTTAGTAATGAAAGAGGTCCACGAAGGGGCGTATGGAGGCCACATCGGAGGAAGAGACTTGTCCGGGAAGATACTCTGAGCCATATACTATTAGCCTCGAATCTTACAATATTGCGTCGAATTCATAAGCAAATATGACAAATGCCAAGTATACTCACCACTCATACACTCCCCGACCAAGTTACTGCACTCCATCTTTTCCCCACGGCCATTCTACCAATGGGGAGAAGACATACTGGAACCATTTCCCATAGTGCCAGGACAATTAAAATTTCTCATTATGGCCATCAACTACTTCACAAAATGGGTTGAAGCCGAGGCCGTGGCACGCATTACAGCCGAAAGGGTATGTCACTTATATTGGAAAAACATTATATGCAGGTTCGGGCTTCCCAGAATCATAGTGTCCGACAACGGAACATAGTTTGCAAGCTCGGTTGTGGTAGAATTCTGTTGTGACTTGGGTATTCAGAACAGGTTCACATCAATGGAACATCCTCAAACCAACGGTCAAGCCTAAGAGGCTAACAAGATCATCTTGACAAGAATGAAAAAGAAGCTGGATGACACAAAGGGAATATGGGCCGAATACTTTCCGGAGATCCTTTAGTCATACCATACAACCCCTTACTCCACTACTCAAGAAACACCTTTCGAAATGGTGTATGAAGCATACGCCATGATATCGTTTGAGATCAATATCCCTACTTGGAGAAGGGAGCACTTTGACGAAGGAACTAACAAGGAAAACTTGAACAATTCGACCGACATGGTAGATGAAATCTGAGAAATGGCACGGGTCAGAGAATTTGCGATCAAGAGCAGGTTAGCTAAGAAGCTTAACTTGAAAGTCAGTCAGAGAGGTTTTCAACCTGGAGATCTAGTCCTAAAAAAGATCACAAATCCAAAGAACAAAGGAAAGTTGTCTCCGAACTGGGAAGGCCCCTACCGGGTACTTCGTAAACTGAACAATGGGGCTTACAAATTGGAAACTCTGGACATAGTAGATATTCCTAGGACTTTGAATGTATCCAATCTCAGGCTTTATTTTAGTTAAAAGCTATGTAATAAGACCGCTAAATAAATGTACATGATGCACTCTTTTCCCTTGTAAGGGCAAGGGTTTTTAATGAAGCACTTAAAATAAAAACAAATGTCTGTAATACCTCTCTCGCAAACTCGGCTTCACCCTCTCTAAGGCTCTAGACCTACTCGGAAAAACTTACAATGGGGCTCTATTCTGGAAAAAAGTCGAAGCACACTTTACGCCTCTCACAAACTCGGCTTCACCCTCGCTAAGGATTTGGACCTACTCGGCCAACCTTAAAATGGGGCTCTATTCTGAAAAAAAGCTGAAGCACACTTTATGCCTCTCTCAAACTCGAATTCACCCTCGCTAAGGCTCTGGACCTACGCGGCCAACCTTTTAATGGGGCTTTGTTTCGGCAAAAAGTCGAAGCACACTTTACGCCTCTTGCAAACTCGGTTTCACCCTTGATAAACTCTGGACTTGCTCGTCCAACATTACAATGGGGCTCTGTTTCGACAAAAAGTAAAAAACTTTACGCCTCTCGCAAACTCGACTTTACCCTCGTTAAGGCTCTGGACCTAATCGGCCAACCTTAAAATGGACATTTTTTCCAGCAAAAAGTAAAGCATACTGTTGTACCCCAAAATTTGGCCTTTCATTTATCAAGATTTTCCCCACAAGATCTCTTTGACTCAAGACTGGATTAGGTTTTGATCAACTCAAGACATCTCATCTTGCACTGATGACCCAAGATTAAGGTTTGAGTTTGCACAAGGATTTTTGGACTATCAATGCTTCATATGACTTTCAAGTATCATCATGGACCCCTAAGATTACTCATGTCAAGTTTCAAGCCTTGAATCACATTTTGGACCAGTCAATTGGACAGTTGACCTAAAAATCAACTGTATTGGGGGGAAAGTCAAACATGACCAATTTACAGTCAAACTTCATAATTTTTTATCCACATCAACATTTTAGACTCATATGTATCATTTGATAAAGTTTGGACCACAATTCCTCAAGAAATTTGATCAAATCATCAAAAGGGCAAAATGGTCAAAATTAGGGTTTTGACTGAGAAAGGGCAATTTCTGATTCTTGACTTAACAAATGACCAATTGGTTTAAATCATGATTTCAAGGTTTCATTTTTATCATCTTGACCTAATTACATGGTTCAAAACATTGCAATCCCATTGGATTAACAAATAAAATTTGCAGTCAATTGATCAAAAGTCAACGGTATACTGAAAAGTCAAACTTTGATTTTTTTGGTCAAAATCAAGTGCCAAAGATCACAATTCATCAAAACATGTCAAAATGTGAAACTTTTTCATCAAGAAATCAAATATTAAAGATTTGGTTTTTAAATTTGAAATTTTCTTAACTTAGAAATTTTTCTAAGTATAGAAAATTTCTTATTTTTTCTCAACTTTAAGCCAAATTTCCACCATGATGCAAGATGATTCAAAGAAAGTTCCCAACATGAAAGTTGTAGACCTCTATGAAATATAAAACTTTTATTCACACATTTTTCCTTAAAGATGCTTGGATCTCAAGATATAAGTTTGTGAATACATGCTCATGAACTAAATAACTAGTGAAATTTTGCCCTAATTTAGGCAGGTTTTTGACCTAACTTCATGGAAAATTTTCACCTAGTTCCAAGAGGAATATTGAAATGAATTTAAAAGATGAGTTATAGATCACATTGAAAGCTTTCAAAAGTGTCCAAGAACTCCTTGAGATCATTTTTTAGTAGAGAGAATCGAAGAGATGAACTCACTTCATAATTTAATGCTTACACAGATGATAAAGCCTTAATCCAAGCACAAGAGTCTTTGTCCAAGCTTTAATTCCATAAATGGCACAAAGTTGCCATTGCCATTTTGGAAAAGCATAACTTTTACAACTTTTTGTTCCTTGAGCATTAGACCTGTTTTCTCTGCACACACAAGTCCTATAAACCAAATACAAGTTGTCTAGGACTTGTACCAACTCCAAGCAGGCCAGTACAAGCATGTGGAGACTTGTCTCTTCACTTTGCTTCAAAATCAAAAAAGTGTGCAAAAAGCCCATAACTCAAAAATCTGTTGTGGAGTTGACTTGAAACTTTCTCTATACTAATACACAAACCCATTAAAACTTAGAACAGGATTGCTCAAGGCCAAAAACACTCCAAAACTCCATATCACCAAAAACCTGTCAAAACTTGCAGTTAGTGCACAAGCATAGAAATCCACAAATTGGCTCGTGCGTTTCAAACTTTAATCACTCAAACACTTTACCTACCTAATACCTAAGTGTTCCAGACCATAACTCTTTCACTGTAACACCTCCTTCTCCATCTGCCATTTTTGTTTTTCAAGCTTGCAGGTTGACTTGGATAGAGAGTTTCAGGAACTTCTAAAGCAAGGAAAGGATTAGAACACACTCAGGGAGGTTCAAGCAAGCTAAAGGAACCTTCATGCCTTCCTAAATCTCACTCAAACTCCATTCGTGATCTCAGCTGAAAGAGGTAAGAACTCCAACTTTTATCTCTTCATACAGGCATCCATTGGCCATGATTTGTGAAAGAAAAATATAGATATTATAGTGCTGAAGCCAACCATGTGCATAGATTTCATTTCTGTTCATTATGTTTAGAGAATTTTAGAGTTCAAATTTCTGTAAAAATTAGGGTTGAAATTAAATTAGGGCTTTCAAAATTCGTTTTGATCTTTGATTGTTAGTTTCTATAAGTTACATGTCTGAGATGGGGTATTAGAGTTTGTTAAGTTTGCTGTTGAACACGCTGAAGACCCGAATAGAATGAAATGTCCTTGCTTGGGTTGTTGTTATGTGGTTCGGGTTGACGCGGATGGATTGAAATCGCATTTACTAATGCGCGGAATTGATCGAAGTTATACATGTTGGATATTTCATGGTGAGAAAAGCATCGAGAATGTTGAACCGGGGGTGAAAAGTAATGCGACCTATGTTTCGTACGACAATGCCACGGATACATATGATTGTGATCGGGTGGAAGAGATTGCAGAAGCACTTGAAGAAGATCTTCAAGATTGTCCCAAAATGTTTGAGAGGTTGGTAAGCGATGCGGAGAAACCGTTGTATAAAGATTGCCCCAAATTCACAAGATTGTCTGCGGTATTAAAATTGTACAACTTAAAGGCACACAATGGATGGTCAGATAAAAGTTTCACACAGTTATTAGCCCTTTTGAGAGATATGCTTCCTGAGGATAATGTTCTTCCTAATCGAACCTACGAGGCCAAAAAAATGTTGTGCTCTATTGGCATGAGCTATGATAAGATACATGCATGTCTAAATGATTGTATTTTGTTTCGAAACGAATATGCATCGTTGAATGAGTGCCCAAAGTGCGGTTTATCTCGATATAAGAAAAAATTATCTCCAGCGAAAGTCTTATGGTATTTTCCTATTATTCCGAGATTTAGACGCATGTTTCGTAGTGAAACCGATGCTAGACACTTGACTTGGCATGCAGATGAAAGAATTATCGATGGAAAGTTTCGACATCCGGCAGATGCACCACAGTGGAAGAAAATTGATAATGATTATCCTGATTTTGGAGGAGAAACAAGAAACCTTCGCTTGGCATTATCTACGGATGGAATGAACCCGCATGGTCTTCAAAGTATCTCACATTCCACATGGCCTGTGATTCTTATGATTTATAACCTACCTCCATGGCTATGTATGAAGCGCAAGCACATGATGTTATCTATGTTAATTTCTGTGCCTAAATAACCAGGGAATGACATAGATGTATACTTGAAACCTTTAATCGAAGATTTGAAGATTTTGTGGGAGAACGGTGTGGAGGTTTATGATGGATATAGGAAAGAAAGTTTCAATTTGAGGGCGATGTTGTTTGGCACAATTAACGATTTTCCAGCATATGGAAATCTATCCGGGTATAGCATTAAAGGTGAAAAAGCGTGTCCTGTCTGTGAAGATGGAACCGATACGACACGATTGAAACTGTCAAAAGAATGTCTTTCTCGGTCATCGTAGATTCTTAAATTCAAAACATCAATATCATGGATGGAGAAAAGCGTTCAATGGAAATACCGAACAACGTAGAGCTCCACCTGGATTGACAGGTGATCAAATTTGTGAAAAGGTGAAAGATGTGAGTATTCAGTTTGGCAAGCCTTTTGCACATAAAGTTGTCACAGGTGGGTGGAAGAAGAGGTCAATTTTTTTTGAATTGCCATATTGGAAATCTTTGTACGTAAGACATTTTCTTGATGTTATGCATATTGAAAAAATGTATTTGAAAGTGTTATTGGTACGTTACTCAATATAAAAGGAAAGTCTAAGGATGGCCTTAAAGCAAGAGAGGACATGGTAGAGATGGGAATAAGAACTGAATTAGGACCCGTGAAGAAAGGAAGACGAACATATCTACCACCTGCTTCTTATACTCTATCTTTAAAGGAAAAGAAAATATTGTGTAAGTTTCTGAGTGAAGTTAAAGTTCCAGAAGGTTACTCCTCAAACATTAGAAGACTCGTGTCTATGAAAGACCTCAAGTTAAAGAGTCTGAAGACACATGATTGCCATGTCATAATGGAACATTTTCTACCAATAGGTATACGTTCTATTTTGCCAGAAAAAGTAAGAAGCGCTATAACTAGATTGTGTTTTTTTTCCAGGTCAATTTGTAGTAAGGTGATCGATCCTGAGATCTTACCAGTATTACAAAAAGAAATCGCTATTACTCTGTGTGACCTTGAAATGTATTTTCCTCCATCATTTTTTGACATTATGGTACATCTTGTTGTTCATCTTGTGAAAGAGACACAATTGTGTGGACCAGCTTATATGAGATGGATGTACCCTGTTGAACGTTATATGAAAATATTAAAAGGGTACGTGAAAAACCAAAGTCGTCCAGAGGGTTGTATCGTTGAGCGATACGTTGTTGAAGAAGCGGTTGAGTTTTGTACTGATTTTTTGTCCAATGTGCAATCCATTGGACTCCCCAAATCTCATTTCTTCGGAAAAAAAGAAGGTAACAAATAAATTGGAAATGAAATTGTGACAGTATCAAAGGGATGAACGGGATTAAGTGAATTTGTATGTTTTGCACAATGACACTGAGGTTGAGCCGTTTGTTGAAATGCACAAGGCTATACTCCGAGGTGAGAGTCAAAGTAGAAATGAAAATTGGATAGTACGAGAGCACAATCAAAGTTTTATACAGTGGTTTAAGGATCATATATATTCAAAGTTTCATTTAGATCCCGCTTCAATATCAGACAGGTTGAGATGTTTGGCATATGGTCCAAGTTCGATTGTGTTCTCTTATAGAGGATACGGAATTAATGGATACACATTTTATACCAAAGAACAAGATGAGAAAAGTACCATGCAAAATAGTGGTGTCACGGTGGTATGTGAAGCAATGCACATTTCTGGTATGAAGGACTTAAACCCCAAATATGAAAATTTGTCATATTTCGGGGTTATCAATCACATCTGGGTGTTTGATTATGAGAAGTTTCAGATTCCTATCTTTGGTTGCAAGTGGGTACATACTAGTGGCATACGAATGGATAAGTCAGTGTTTTTGCAAGTGGATCTTAGTAGGGTGGGGTACAAAGATGAACCTTTTATTCTAGCCTCTCAAGCTAAACAAGTGTTATATGTCACAGACCCGAAGAGTACGAAATGGTCTATAGTACTTTTATCTAACAAAGTGATTGATGATAAAAGTGTGGATCAAGTTGATGTTGATGTTGAGAATGAGTCGTATATTAGAAATGATCGAGATGATGATACTACAGCGGATGAATCATATATCAGAAAAGATCATGATGAGGGAATTTGGATCAATCCCTCCGTCCGCGTTCTTAAGAGACAAGTAATTCGGAATCTAACCAAGAAAAGAAAGAGATGTTAGTGAAAGAGGTAATATATATTCCTCCATACCTGTTAACACTTAGCAAACTTCTAATAAATTATATATTTGTCATTTTATATACTCAATTGATATTTGTCATTTTATATACTCAATTGATATTTGTCATTTTATATACTCAATTGATATTTGTCATTTTATATACTCAATTGATATTTGTCATTTTATATACTGAATAGATATTTGGAATTATATATTTGGAATTAAATATTTGTCATTAGATACTAATGTTTTTCTTTATTACAGGTCAGATGGCTAGTAACGAGGAGCACCCTCACGATGATTCTATTAATGATGGAGACAATGATGGAGGAAAATCCAGTAAGGGAGTGGAAAAAGAAATAAAAAGAGGAAAAACAATAATGAAGAATATCATTCGTGATAGAGATAAGGGTATAAAATATGATGTGCATTGGAGTCCAAATGACCAATTAATTGAGCCTAACGGTTCTAAATTGAAAAGTTACATTGACACACTTGTAAAGAGAGAAATTCCAATAACTTGTGATGAGTGGAGAGATGATAAGCTGAATGATGCTAAAAACAAAATCTGGAGTGAGATACAAGTACTTTAAATTATGTCTTTAAATTACGATTATGTACTTTAAATTATGTCTTTAAATTACTTATACTAACACACTTTGTGTATGTTTTTTGTAGAGGTCTTTCAACATTGATGACAAAAGAAAAGATTATTGTCTTGGATTGGCCGGCAAAATACTGAGAGGGTTTAGAACATATTTAAACAGAAAATATCTTAGAGATGCCGGAAAAAAATTTGTTGATGCAGAGCATCCAGCAGAATATGCGGATGTGATTTCAGTTAAAGAATGAGATGTTTTTAAAGCCAAACGGAAAACCCCAAAATTTCAGAGTGTTAGTGAAGTAAATCGTCTAAGAGCATCATCTCCCGCATATCCATACAAAAAAGGGCGTTTGGGATATGCACGATTAGAACAAAAAATAGTAAGTATTTACAAATTGCAATGATATACTTGTTCATCAATAGTTATAACTGAGCTTGTTTTTTGTGTTAATGTGTAGTTAAAAGAGGAGAGTAGTTCAGAAACATCTCTTCTGGAGCATGTTTTGTGGAAGGCTGCCCGTGTGGGTAAGGATGGAGTTCTCAAAGAAGATGTACAACAAATTTTTGAAAAATGCGTAAGTATAACATTAATTCTAATTAAATCAAAATTTTATTAACATATAGTATTCATGTTTTTCCAATATTCATATGAATTTCAGGAGAGTCTGTCTCAGTCTACATCTCCACCAGATGATTGCAGGAGCATACTTAGTCGAGCATTAGATGTTCGTGAGTATTCTGGTCGGGTGAGGGGTAAAGGACATGGGGTTACTCCAACCTCCTTGAAAAAGAACAATCCAAAGACAAAATCTGCTAGCAATAAAGAACTGCAGGCCAGGTTGGATGCATTAGAAGCTGAAGTTCTTGAATTGAGGAAGGAAAAAGCAAAATAATACCAATCAGAAAGGGAAGCTTCGAGTGTTAAAGAAGCTAGTGACATAGCTAGTGTCAATTGTGCAGCTCAACCGAGTATTCCCGAGGTACTTACATATATTATTATGAAATTAAATTAGTGTAATTTATTTAACTGACATATATACACATTAACGATGTCATATTTATTATTGATTTTAGGGCATTTCACCTTGTCAACTCTTTTTAGAGACACCAACTTATCGCATGGTTGGCAAGGGAAAAGTCCATAACACTCTGGGAGAAGTACTTCATCATAAACCGCTCCCTTCTGGATATTTGAAAGTGTCGATGGATATTGCTTTAGAGGAGGGTGCGTTATTACCAATCCCAGATGAAGTTTCGGATGCAACATTGGTGGGAGAGGCAATAGGAGCGTTTGTTGCATGGCCGTCAAGGCTTGTTCGCATAGATGATGAGGTATAATTAAAACCTTTATGAACCTTTTAGTACTCAAATTTTTTACGTTCGTTTTACTTACATTTTTTTTGCATGGTAATGTTAGACTCCTACAAAACTCAAACCAAAAGATAAAGGGATTACGCGGCCAGAGGAGTCAGTGACAGCAAAAAAACAGGTACAACAAAGTTATATGATATTTATGATTAGATAATGTTAATTTGTCGTCCTATACTTGACCACTCTAATTTTATGATATTTAGATTATTCTTGCTAAAGAGATTGAAGATGTAAGTAGGGGTAAGGAGCCTGTAATTAGCAACATTCCCACAGAAACAAAGAGTGTTGCTAAGAGGTTCGGGGCTAGAAAGAAAACTACTTCACAATATAGGTCATGCCTTCAGACATTTATAAGCTTCACAACTATTTCGCAAGGTGGTACTTCTCTTATACCCCTGCATGAAGGGATTTATGGTTCTGAAGGCATGAGAGCAATTGGTAAGGAGGATTTGGAACAAGTTTTTGGACACTTGACATTAGGCATGGCTGTTATCAATACATACATCAGGTATACTCCAATCAACTTTGTTTAATTAATTGCAAAATTTATTTACTCATTTCAATGAATAATTAATGTTAATGATGTTTTTATTTAAGGTTTCTGTATGACAAGTTGATTCGCCCGCGTGGATTGGAGTCCATATTCGCTTTCATAAATCCCAACATTGTCCACGCAGGGTCAATAATCGTAAAACCAGATGAAGTAATAGCATTTGTGCTCAGTTTATTTATGGCCAACAAAGATACAGAAAAATTGTTCTTTTTACCATATAATACTGGCCCCAAGTAAGATTTTCATTCTAAATTACCTCTATTATAATTTTTCGTTTTTTAACGTTGTGCAGAAAATTTCCATCTAACCTTTGTTTAATATTACAGTGGACACTGGTTATTGGTTGCAATTAATCCTGTGAGAGAAATTGTATATTATCTGGATTCATTGGGCAATGATTGGACAACATACTCAGATATGAAGAAGACGATTGACACGTAAGTGACATTGTTCCAAAATATTACTGTGTATATTTAATTATTTATGTGCGATAGTTCTAAATATTCGTTATTATTTTATTATAGCATTCTACAAAGTTTTCGAGCACAAAGAGATATTCAAGTACCAAGGAGTAGAGTCAACAATATTTCTTGGATCAAAGTGGAGGTATAGATTTTCACAGTTTTGATTATATAGCGATGATACTTGATAAAAAAAGTTAAGGTGTATATCTTGATGTATATCCATATTTTCTTTCCATGTGTAGTGTCCTCGTCAGTGCAATGGTGTAGATTGCGGTTATTTTATGTTGAGGTTTATGAAAGAAACTATTCTTTTGGACCGATTAGAGATTCCATCCACGGTATGAATTTCTAACTTAGGAATTATTTTCATATTTCTCATAAAATGACTTAGTATTTTAATTAAATCATACTATGTTATATTATTATGTAGTACTTTGATGAATTCAAGTGTGCTTCATACTCAAAAGATCAATTGGATGAACTTATGGAGGATTGGTGCCAATTTGTTATGGAGTTGAGAGTTTTATTATAAGGTATAACTTTGAGTTTTGAGAATATAATATATGTCGTTATAGTTGTGTTACAATATTATTGTTTTTGTTGTTGTTATTTGGTAACTTGTATGAATTTTGATTTTTTGATTTTGTTTTCGGTTATATAGGTGCAGCTCGATGTAGAAGATAGAGTTATATATTCATCGTGGATTTTGTTTCATTGTTGTATATACTAATGTTGTTGTTGTGTATATTGTACAAAAAGGAGTGAAGAGATGAATATTGATGTAGTTATAATATTGTTTCATTGTTGTATATACTAATGTTGTTGTTGTGTATATTGTGCAAAAAGGATTGAAGAGATGAATATTGATGTTGTTATAATATTGTTTCATTGTGGTATATATTAATCTTGTTGTTATGTATATTGTGCAAAAAGGATTTAAGAGATGAATATTGATGTTGTTATAATATTGTTTCATTGTGGTATATTTAATGTTGTTTTTGTTTAAAATGTTATAATGAAGCTATAATTTCTGGTGCAAAAACGGGTGAGAATAAATTTGATAGGCAGCGTTTTGTTTTAAATGAAAGCGCTGTCTAAAGTGATTGAAAAAAATAATAATTTTAAAAAAAATAAGGAAAAGCGCTGCTAAAGGGGGGGGGGGGGGGGGGGTAATAGACAACGCTTTTCATGAAAGCGCTGTCTAAAGTGATTGAAAAAAAAATGAGGAAAAGCGCTGCTAAAGGGGGGGTAATAGACAGCGCTTTTCATGAAAGCGCTCTCTAAAGTGATTGGAAAAAAAATGAGGAAAAGCGCTGCTAAAGGGGGGGGGGGGGGTAATAGACAGCGCTTTTCATGAAAGCGCTGTCTAAAGTGATTGAAAAAAAAATTATAAAAAAAATGAGGAAAAGCGCTGCTAAAGGGGGGGGTAATAGACATCGCTTTTCATGAAAAGCGCTGTCTAAAGTGATTGAATTTTTTTTTATTTAAAAAATGAGTAAAAGCGCTGCTAAAGGGGGGTAATAGACAGCGCTTTTACCAAGCGCTGTCTAAAGTGATTGAAAAAAAAGCGCTGTCTATACCTTTAGCAGCGGAGGTTTTAGCAGCGCTTTTAAGCGCTGTTAAAGGCCTAAAAAAGCGTTGTCTAATCCCTTATTTGGCATAGTGGCTGCACTAATTATGCAGAAAAAATCTCCTTAAATCTTTGAAAAAATATCAAGTTTCCTAAATTGTCTCAACATCCAATTTTAGAAACTTATGTACAATTGAAGATTAGACCACTTGTTCAAATTAAGTGTTCTTGACCTACAAAATATATTGAGATATATCCAAAAGAAATATTACAAAATCAAATCAAGCCTGTCAAGGTTTAAAACAACATGTATTGATGTTCTGGTTCAGCATGTCAAAACATATGACAGGATATTTGTCTTCATTGAAATCTTCACACTCTGCTATAGCATATTGATCAAGATGTTATGACACCTTGCTCAACATCTGTCATAAACCATGTTTTAGCAAAATTGTTGTCAATTCTAAAATCATGAATCTAACACAATTCTTGCCATCAAGTATTGGAAGATAATTCATAATTTTATTAGTATCATTCATTTTCACAATGATTGATTAACAACAACCCATGATCCTAGAAACATGATCTCTAACATGTGACTCTTAGAAAACACAATCAGGAATCTAAAAGGAGCTTTGATGCCTATTATTTACTGCGTAAGACACCTTTAGTGAGGAGAGAGAGAGAGAGAGAGAGAGAGAGAGAGAGAGAGAGAGGAGAGAGAGAGAGAGAGAGAGAGAGAGAGAGAGAGGAGAGAGAGAGAGAGAGAGAGAGAGAGAGAGAGAGAGAGAGAGAGAGAGAGAGAGAGAGAGGCTAACAACCCCTAATTGAGCTTGAGCTTAGATTATAAGACTTAAATTATATCTAATATTATATCTAATATCTCAAAAGATAGGAATATATATTTCGATATAAATATTTTTTTGAGATATAATTGAGTTGTTGAAGTAGAATTAGATACAAAATAAAATATGTGAAAGAGTTATATCTATATTTCACAGAACATTGAGTGCTTATCTATTCAGTTTGTTATCACGTGTCAAAGGAATACAACAGTGAAATATTTAGTGTTTTAATATCTTCATTCATATTTATTTGAACTACCATGTTAGGGTTTGTTTTAGCATCATAAAACTTGCAATGTACTTTATCTGCACTACATGCTACTACTATACAATCCTATACCCTTTCCATTTC